>CAWUPB010001179.1:363335-2763335 GCA_963924115.1 Dovyalis caffra
TCGCGTCCAACTAGGTCCAAACGGCTCAAACCAGAACCGATAGTTTTTTGTCGGTTTTTATCGCACTCACACCGTTTTACATATTCTAATTCTAGTTGGCCGTATCTTTTTAAAAAATTATGAATGCTGATTTTAAGGGCCTAAATTATATTTTTTGACAAAAATAACTCATAGCTTATGGCTTATAGCGAGGAGTTTTTTTTTTGCTCGTTTCACATCGAACTATGTACAAACGGCTCAAATCTAGCTCGATAGTTTTTCGTTAGTTTTTATCACACTCACATCGTTTCACGTATTCCAAGTGCGGTTGGTTCGTTTCTTTTTAAAAAATCATAGAGGTTGATTTTGAGGGTCTAAATTACCTTTTTTGACTAAAAGAAGTCCTAGGTCATGGCTTATAGTTATGAGTTTTGGTCGTTGGCACATTTTGCATCGAACTACGTCCAAACGACTTAAAACCGGCCAGATAGTTTTTTTCGGTTTTTATCGCTCTCACACCATTTTACATATTCCAAGTCCATTTGGCCCGAATCTTCTTAAAAAATCATGAAGGATGATTTTGAGGGCATAAACTATATTTTTTTACCAAAATCACTCACATGTCATGAATAATAGCGATGTGTTACGATCGGTAGCCCGTTTCGCATCGAACTAGTTCCAAATAGCTCAAAGCTGAGTTGATAGTTTTTGTTCGGTATTTCTTGCTCCCATAACGTTGAAGTATTCGAATCGGATTAAGTTTGCATCTTCTTGAATAGCTTGTGAATGCTGATTTTGAGGGTATAAACTACCTTTTTTGACAAAAATAACTCATAGGTCATGGCTTATAGTGATGAGTTTTTATCGTTGGCTTTGTTTCGCATCCAACTAGGTCCAAACAGCTCAAACCGAACCCGATAGCTTTTTGTCGGTTTTATAGCGCTCACACCGTTTTACGTATTCCAATTCTAGTTGGCCCATATCTTTTTGAAAAATTATGAATGCTGATTTTAAAGGCCTAAATTACATTTTTTAACCAAAATAACTCATAGCTTATGGCTTATAGCGAGGAGTTTTTTTGTTTGCTCGTTTCACATCAAACTATGTACAAACGAGTTCAAATCTAGCTCGATAGTTTTTCATTAGTTTTTATCGCACTCACATCGTTTCACGTATTCCAAGTCCAATTGGTTCGTTTCTTTTTAAAAAATCATAAAGGCTGATTTTGAGGGTCTAAATTACTTTTTTTTTTTTTACTAAAATAAGTCATAGGTCATGGCTTATAGTTATGAGTTTTGGTCGTTGGCTTGTTTCGCATCGAACTAGGTCCAAACAACTTAAAACTAGCCAGATAGTTTTTCTTCGGTTTTATCGCTCTCATACGAGTTCAATGTATTCAAAAACCGTTTGGCCGTATCTTCTTGAAAATCCATGAAGGCTAATTTTGAGGGCTTAAACTACATTTTTTGACCAAAATAACTCATAGGTCATGGCATATAGCCAAGAGTTTTTTGTTAGCCGTTTAGCATCGAACTACGTCCAAACGACTCGAAACCTAGCCGATAGTTTTTCATCGGTTTTTATCACACTCACACCGGTTTACATATTCCAAGTCATTTTGGCTCAAATCTTCTTAAAAAATCATGAAGGATGGTTTTGAGGGCATAAACTATATTTTTTTTACCAAAATCACTCACATGTCATGAATAATAGTGATGTGTTACGATCGGTGGCCGTTTCGCATCGAACTAGTTCCAAATAGCTCAAAACCGAGTTGATAGTTTTTCTTCGGTATTTCTTGCTCTCATAACGTTTGACGTATTCGAATCGGATTAAGTTGCATCTTCTTGAATAGCAGTGAATGCTGATTTTGAGGGTATAAAGCTGCATTATTTTACCAAAATCACTCATATGTCATGGCTTGAAGCAATGAGTTTTCATTGTTTGTCCGTTTCACATCAAACTAAGTCCAAATCGCTTAAAGCGAGTTGATAGTTTTTCATTAGTTTTTATCGCTCTCACACCATTCGACGTAATCCAAAATAAGTTGATTCGCATCTTCTTGAAAAACCATGAAGGCTAATTTTGAGGGCCCAAACTACCTTTTTTGACAAAAATAACTCATAGGTCATAGCTTATAGCGATGAGTTTTTATCGTTGGCACTGTTTCGCGTCCAACTAGGTCCAAGCGACTCAAACCAGAACCGATAGTTTTTTGTCGGTTTTTATCGCACTCACACCGTTTTACATATTCTAATTCTAGTTGGCAGTATCTTTTTAAAAAATTATGAATGCTGATTTTAAGGGCCTAAATTATATTTTTTGACAAAAATAACTCATAGCTTATGGCTTATAGCGAGGAGTTTTTTTTTTGCTCGTTTCACATCGAACTATGTACAAACGGCTCAAATCTAGCCGATAGTTTTTCGTTAGTTTTTATCACACTCACATCGTTTCACGTATTCCAAGTGCGGTTGGTTCGTTTCTTTTTAAAAAATCATAGAGGTTGATTTTGAGGGTCTAAATTACCTTTTTTGACTAAAAGAAGTCCTAGGTCATGGCTTATAGTTATGAGTTTTGGTCGTTGGCACATTTTGCATCGAACTACGTCCAAACGGCTTAAAACCGGCCAGATAGTTTTTTTCGGTTTTATCGCTCTCACACCATTTTACATATTCCAAGTCCATTTGGCCCGAATCTTCTTAAAAAATCATGAAGGATGATTTTGAGGGCATAAACTATATTTTTTTACCAAAATCACTCACATGTCATGAATAATAGCGATGTGTTACGATCGGTAGCCGTTTCGCATCGAACTAGTTCCAAATAGCTCAAAGCGAGTTGATAGTTTTTGTTCGGTATTTCTTGCTCCCATAACGTTGAAGTATTCGAATCGGATTAAGTTGCATCTTCTTGAATAGCTGTGAATGCTGATTTTGAGGGTATAAACTACCTTTTTTGACAAAAATAACTCATAGGTCATGGCTTATAGTGATGAGTTTTTATCGTTGGCTTTGTTTCGCATCCAACTAGGTCCAAACAGCTCAAACCGAACCCGATAGCTTTTTGTCGGTTTTATAGCGCTCACACCGTTTTACGTATTCCAATTCTAGTTGGCCCATATCTTTTTGAAAAATTATGAATGCTGATTTTAAAGGCCTAAATTACATTTTTTAACCAAAATAACTCATAGCTTATGGCTTATAGCGAGGAGTTTTTTTGTTTGCTCGTTTCACATCAAACTATGTACAAACGAGTTCAAATCTAGCTCGATAGTTTTTCATTAGTTTTTATCGCACTCACATCGTTTCACGTATTCCAAGTCCAATTGGTTCGTTTCTTTTTAAAAAATCATAAAGGCTGATTTTGAGGGTCTAAATTACTTTTTTTTTTTTTACTAAAATAAGTCATAGGTCATGGCTTATAGTTATGAGTTTTGGTCGTTGGCTTGTTTCGCATCGAACTAGGTCCAAACAACTTAAAACTAGCCGATAGTTTTTCTTCGGTTTTATCGCTCTCATACGGTTCAATGTATTCAAAAACCGTTTGGCCGTATCTTCTTGAAAATCCATGAAGGCTAATTTTGAGGGCTTAAACTACATTTTTTGACCAAAATAACTCATAGGTCATGGCATATAGCCAAGAGTTTTTTGTTAGCCGTTTAGCATCGAACTACGTCCAAACGAGCTCGAAACCTAGCCCGATAGTTTTTCATCGGTTTTTATCACACTCACACCGGTTTACATATTCCAAGTCATTTTGGCTCAAATCTTCTTAAAAAATCATGAAGGATGGTTTTGAGGGCATAAACTATATTTTTTTTACCAAAATCACTCACATGTCATGAATAATAGTGATGTGTTACGATCGGTGGCCCGTTTCGCATCGAACTAGTTCCAAATAGCTCAAAACCGAGTTGATAGTTTTTCTTCGGTATTTCTTGCTCTCATAACGTTTGACGTATTCGAATCGAGATTAAGTTGCATCTTCTTGAATAACAGTGAATGCTGATTTTGAGGGTATAAAGCTGCATTATTTTACCAAAATCACTCATATGTCATGGCTTGAAGCAATGAGTTTTCATTGTTTGTCCGTTTCACATCAAACTAAGTCCAAATCGCTTAAAGCGAGTTGATAGTTTTTCATTAGTTTTTATCGCTCTCACACCATTCGACGTAATCCAAAATAAGTTGATTCGCATCTTCTTGAAAAACCATGAAGGCTAATTTTGAGGGCCCAAACTACCTTTTTTGACAAAAATAACTCATAGGTCATAGCTTATAGCGATGAGTTTTTATCGTTGGCTTTGTTTCGCGTCCAACTAGGTCCAAACGACTCAAACCGAACCAGATAGTTTTTTGTCGGTTTTTATCGCACTCACACCGTTTTACATATTCTAATTCTAGTTGGCCGTATCTTTTTAAAAAATTATGAATGCTGATTTTAAGGGCCTAAATTATATTTTTTGACAAAAATAACTCATAGCTTATGGCTTATAGCGAGGAGTTTTTTTTTTGCTCGTTTCACATCGAACTATGTACAAACGGCTCAAATCTAGCCGATAGTTTTTCGTTAGTTTTTATCACACTCACATCGTTTCACGTATTCCAAGTGCGGTTGGTTCGTTTCTTTTTAAAAAATCATAGAGGTTGATTTTGAGGGTCTAAATTACCTTTTTTGACTAAAAGAAGTCCTAGGTCATGGCTTATAGTTATGAGTTTTGGTCGTTGGCACATTTTGCATCGAACTACGTCCAAACGGCTTAAAACCGGCCAGATAGTTTTTTTCGGTTTTATCGCTCTCACACCATTTTACATATTCCAAGTCCATTTGGCCCGAATCTTCTTAAAAAATCATGAAGGATGATTTTGAGGGCATAAACTATATTTTTTTACCAAAATCACTCACATGTCATGAATAATAGCGATGTGTTACGATCGGTAGCCGTTTCGCATCGAACTAGTTCCAAATAGCTCAAAGCGAGTTGATAGTTTTTGTTCGGTATTTCTTGCTCCCATAACGTTGAAGTATTCGAATCGGATTAAGTTGCATCTTCTTGAATAGCTGTGAATGCTGATTTTGAGGGTATAAACTACCTTTTTTGACAAAAATAACTCATAGGTCATGGCTTATAGTGATGAGTTTTTATCGTTGGCACTGTTTCGCATCCAACTAGGTCCAAACGACTCAAACCGAACCGATAGCTTTTTGTCGGTTTTTATAGCGCTCACACCGTTTTACGTATTCCAATTCTAGTTGGCCCATATCTTTTTGAAAAATTATGAATGCTGATTTTAAAGGCCTAAATTACATTTTTTAACCAAAATAACTCATAGCTTATGGCTTATAGCGAGGAGTTTTTTGTTTGCTCGTTTCACATCAAACTATGTACAAACGAGTTCAAATCTAGCTCGATAGTTTTTCATTAGTTTTTATCGCACTCACATCGTTTCACGTATTCCAAGTCCAATTGGTTCGTTTCTTTTTAAAAAATCATAAAGGCTGATTTTGAGGGTCTAAATTACTTTTTTTTTTTTTTACTAAAATAAGTCATAGGTCATGGCTTATAGTTATGAGTTTTGGTCGTTGGCTTGTTTCGCATCGAACTAGGTCCAAACAACTTAAAACTAGCCAGATAGTTTTTCTTCGGTTTTATCGCTCTCATACGAGTTCAATGTATTCAAAAACCGTTTGGCCGTATCTTCTTGAAAATCCATGAAGGCTAATTTTGAGGGCTTAAACTACATTTTTTGACCAAAATAACTCATAGGTCATGGCATATAGCCAAGAGTTTTTTGTTAGCCGTTTAGCATCGAACTACGTCCAAACGGCTCAAACCTAGCCGATAGTTTTTCATCGAGTTTTTATCACACTCACACCGGTTTACATATTCCAAGTCATTTTGGCTCAAATCTTCTTAAAAAATCATGAAGGATGGTTTTGAGGGCATAAACTATATTTTTTTTACCAAAATCACTCACATGTCATGAATAATAGTGATGTGTTACGATCGGTGGCCCGTTTCGCATCGAACTAGTTCCAAATAGCTCAAAACCGAGTTGATAGTTTTTCTTCGGTATTTCTTGCTCTCATAACGTTTGACGTATTCGAATCGAGATTAAGTTGCATCTTCTTGAATAACAGTGAATGCTTGATTTTGAGGGTATAAAGCTGCATTATTTTACCAAAATCACTCATATGTCATGGCTTGAAGCAATGAGTTTTCATTGTTTGTCCGTTTCACATCAAACTAAGTCCAAATCGCTTAAAAGCGAGTTGATAGTTTTTCATTAGTTTTTATCGCTCTCACACCATTCGACGTAATCCAAAATAAGTTGATTCGCATCTTCTTGAAAAACCATGAAGGCTAATTTTGAGGGCCCAAACTACCTTTTTTGACAAAAATAACTCATAGGTCATAGCTTATAGCGATGAGTTTTTATCGTTGGCACTGTTTCGCGTCCAACTAGGTCCAAACGACTCAAACCGAACCAGATAGTTTTTTGTCGGTTTTTATCGCACTCACACCGTTTTACATATTCTAATTCTAGTTGGCAGTATCTTTTTAAAAAATTATGAATGCTGATTTTAAGGGCCTAAATTATATTTTTTGACAAAAATAACTCATAGCTTATGGCTTATAGCGAGGAGTTTTTTTTTTGCTCGTTTCACATCGAACTATGTACAAACGGCTCAAATCTAGCCGATAGTTTTTCGTTAGTTTTTATCACACTCACATCGTTTCACGTATTCCAAGTGCGGTTGGTTCGTTTCTTTTTAAAAAATCATAGAGGTTGATTTTGAGGGTCTAAATTACCTTTTTTGACTAAAAGAAGTCCTAGGTCATGGCTTATAGTTATGAGTTTTGGTCGTTGGCACATTTTGCATCGAACTACGTCCAAACGGCTTAAAACCGGCCAGATAGTTTTTTTCGGTTTTTATCGCTCTCACACCATTTTACATATTCCAAGTCCATTTGGCCCGAATCTTCTTAAAAAATCATGAAGGATGATTTTGAGGGCATAAACTATATTTTTTTACCAAAATCACTCACATGTCATGAATAATAGCGATGTGTTACGATCGGTAGCCGTTTCGCATCGAACTAGTTCCAAATAGCTCAAAGCGAGTTGATAGTTTTTGTTCGGTATTTCTTGCTCCCATAACGTTGAAGTATTCGAATCGGATTAAGTTTGCATCTTCTTGAATAGCTGTGAATGCTGATTTTGAGGGTATAAACTACCTTTTTTGACAAAAATAACTCATAGGTCATGGCTTATAGTGATGAGTTTTTATCGTTGGCTCTGTTTCGCATCCAACTAGGTCCAAACGACTCAAACCAGAACCCGATAGCTTTTTGTCGGTTTTTATAGCGCTCACACCGTTTTACGTATTCCAATTCTAGTTGGCCCATATCTTTTTGAAAAATTATGAATGCTGATTTTAAAGGCCTAAATTACATTTTTTAACCAAAATAACTCATAGCTTATGGCTTATAGCGAGGAGTTTTTTGTTTGCTCGTTTCACATCAAACTATGTACAAACGAGTTCAAATCTAGCTCGATAGTTTTTCATTAGTTTTTATCGCACTCACATCGTTTCACGTATTCCAAGTCCAATTGGTTCGTTTCTTTTTAAAAAATCATAAAGGCTGATTTTGAGGGTCTAAATTACTTTTTTTTTTTTTTACTAAAATAAGTCATAGGTCATGGCTTATAGTTATGAGTTTTGGTCGTTGGCTTGTTTCGCATCGAACTAGGTCCAAACAACTTAAAACTAGCCGATAGTTTTTCTTCGGTTTTTATCGCTCTCATACGGTTCAATGTATTCAAAAACCGTTTGGCCGTATCTTCTTGAAAATCCATGAAGGCTAATTTTGAGGGCTTAAACTACATTTTTTGACCAAAATAACTCATAGGTCATGGCATATAGCCAAGAGTTTTTTTGTTAGCCGTTTAGCATCGAACTACGTCCAAACGACTCAAACCTAGCCAGATAGTTTTTCATCGAGTTTTTATCACACTCACACCGGTTTACATATTCCAAGTCATTTTGGCTCAAATCTTCTTAAAAAATCATGAAGGATGGTTTTGAGGGCATAAACTATATTTTTTTTACCAAAATCACTCACATGTCATGAATAATAGTGATGTGTTACGATCGGTGGCCGTTTCGCATCGAACTAGTTCCAAATAGCTCAAAACCGAGTTGATAGTTTTTCTTCGGTATTTCTTGCTCTCATAACGTTTGACGTATTCGAATCGAGATTAAGTTGCATCTTCTTGAATAACAGTGAATGCTTGATTTTGAGGGTATAAAGCTGCATTATTTTACCAAAATCACTCATATGTCATGGCTTGAAGCAATGAGTTTTCATTGTTTGTCCGTTTCACATCAAACTAAGTCCAAATCGCTTAAAGCTGAGTTGATAGTTTTTCATTAGTTTTTATCGCTCTCACACCATTCGACGTAATCCAAAATAAGTTGATTCGCATCTTCTTGAAAAACCATGAAGGCTAATTTTGAGGGCCCAAACTACCTTTTTTGACAAAAATAACTCATAGGTCATAGCTTATAGCGATGAGTTTTTATCGTTGGCTTGTTTCGCGTCCAACTAGGTCCAAACGGCTCAAACCAGAACCAGATAGTTTTTTGTCGGTTTTTATCGCACTCACACCGTTTTACATATTCTAATTCTAGTTGGCAGTATCTTTTTAAAAAATTATGAATGCTGATTTTAAGGGCCTAAATTATATTTTTTGACAAAAATAACTCATAGCTTATGGCTTATAGCGAGGAGTTTTTTTTTTGCTCGTTTCACATCGAACTATGTACAAACGGCTCAAATCTAGCCGATAGTTTTTCGTTAGTTTTTATCACACTCACATCGTTTCACGTATTCCAAGTGCGGTTGGTTCGTTTCTTTTTAAAAAATCATAGAGGTTGATTTTGAGGGTCTAAATTACCTTTTTTGACTAAAAGAAGTCCTAGGTCATGGCTTATAGTTATGAGTTTTGGTCGTTGGCACATTTTGCATCGAACTACGTCCAAACGGCTTAAAACCGGCCAGATAGTTTTTTTCGGTTTTATCGCTCTCACACCATTTTACATATTCCAAGTCCATTTGGCCCGAATCTTCTTAAAAAATCATGAAGGATGATTTTGAGGGCATAAACTATATTTTTTTACCAAAATCACTCACATGTCATGAATAATAGCGATGTGTTACGATCGGTAGCCGTTTCGCATCGAACTAGTTCCAAATAGCTCAAAGCGAGTTGATAGTTTTTGTTCGGTATTTCTTGCTCCCATAACGTTGAAGTATTCGAATCGGATTAAGTTGCATCTTCTTGAATAGCTGTGAATGCTGATTTTGAGGGTATAAACTACCTTTTTTGACAAAAATAACTCATAGGTCATGGCTTATAGTGATGAGTTTTTATCGTTGGCTTTGTTTCGCATCCAACTAGGTCCAAACGACTCAAACCAGAACCGATAGCTTTTTGTCGGTTTTTATAGCGCTCACACCGTTTTACGTATTCCAATTCTAGTTGGCCCATATCTTTTTGAAAAATTATGAATGCTGATTTTAAAGGCCTAAATTACATTTTTTAACCAAAATAACTCATAGCTTATGGCTTATAGCGAGGAGTTTTTTTGTTTGCTCGTTTCACATCAAACTATGTACAAACGAGTTCAAATCTAGCTCGATAGTTTTTCATTAGTTTTTATCGCACTCACATCGTTTCACGTATTCCAAGTCCAATTGGTTCGTTTCTTTTTAAAAAATCATAAAGGCTGATTTTGAGGGTCTAAATTACTTTTTTTTTTTTTTACTAAAATAAGTCATAGGTCATGGCTTATAGTTATGAGTTTTGGTCGTTGGCTTGTTTCGCATCGAACTAGGTCCAAACAACTTAAAACTAGCCGATAGTTTTTCTTCGGTTTTATCGCTCTCATACGAGTTCAATGTATTCAAAAACCGTTTGGCCGTATCTTCTTGAAAATCCATGAAGGCTAATTTTGAGGGCTTAAACTACATTTTTTGACCAAAATAACTCATAGGTCATGGCATATAGCCAAGAGTTTTTTGTTAGCCGTTTAGCATCGAACTACGTCCAAACGACTCAAACCTAGCCGATAGTTTTTCATCGGTTTTTATCACACTCACACCGGTTTACATATTCCAAGTCATTTTGGCTCAAATCTTCTTAAAAAATCATGAAGGATGGTTTTGAGGGCATAAACTATATTTTTTTTACCAAAATCACTCACATGTCATGAATAATAGTGATGTGTTACGATCGGTGGCCCGTTTCGCATCGAACTAGTTCCAAATAGCTCAAAACCGAGTTGATAGTTTTTCTTCGGTATTTCTTGCTCTCATAACGTTTGACGTATTCGAATCGAGATTAAGTTGCATCTTCTTGAATAACCGTGAATGCTGATTTTGAGGGTATAAAGCTGCATTATTTTACCAAAATCACTCATATGTCATGGCTTGAAGCAATGAGTTTTCATTGTTTGTCCGTTTCACATCAAACTAAGTCCAAATCGCTTAAAGCGAGTTGATAGTTTTTCATTAGTTTTTATCGCTCTCACACCATTCGACGTAATCCAAAATAAGTTGATTCGCATCTTCTTGAAAAACCATGAAGGCTAATTTTGAGGGCCCAAACTACCTTTTTTGACAAAAATAACTCATAGGTCATAGCTTATAGCGATGAGTTTTTATCGTTGGCATTGTTTCGCGTCCAACTAGGTCCAAACGACTCAAACCAGAACCAGATAGTTTTTTGTCGGTTTTTATCGCACTCACACCGTTTTACATATTCTAATTCTAGTTGGCCGTATCTTTTTAAAAAATTATGAATGCTGATTTTAAGGGCCTAAATTATATTTTTTGACAAAAATAACTCATAGCTTATGGCTTATAGCGAGGAGTTTTTTTTTTGCTCGTTTCACATCGAACTATGTACAAACGGCTCAAATCTAGCCGATAGTTTTTCGTTAGTTTTTATCACACTCACATCGTTTCACGTATTCCAAGTGCGGTTGGTTCGTTTCTTTTTAAAAAATCATAGAGGTTGATTTTGAGGGTCTAAATTACCTTTTTTGACTAAAAGAAGTCCTAGGTCATGGCTTATAGTTATGAGTTTTGGTCGTTGGCACATTTTGCATCGAACTACGTCCAAACGGCTTAAAACCGGCCAGATAGTTTTTTTCGGTTTTTATCGCTCTCACACCATTTTACATATTCCAAGTCCATTTGGCCCGA
Organism: Dovyalis caffra; assembly: GCA_963924115.1. Classification (NCBI taxonomy): domain Eukaryota; kingdom Viridiplantae; phylum Streptophyta; class Magnoliopsida; order Malpighiales; family Salicaceae; genus Dovyalis; species Dovyalis caffra. Next base: position 374,593 of record CAWUPB010001179.1, read on the forward strand.
ATCTTCTTAAAAAATCATGAAGGATGATTTTGAGGGCATAAACTATATTTTTTTACCAAAATCACTCACATGTCATGAATAATAGCGATGTGTTACGATCGGTAGCCGTTTCGCATCGAACTAGTTCCAAATAGCTCAAAGCGAGTTGATAGTTTTTGTTCGGTATTTCTTGCTCCCATAACGTTGAAGTATTCGAATCGGATTAAGTTGCATCTTCTTGAATAGCTTGTGAATGCTGATTTTGAGGGTATAAACTACCTTTTTTGACAAAAATAACTCATAGGTCATGGCTTATAGTGATGAGTTTTTATCGTTGGCTCTGTTTCGCATCCAACTAGGTCCAAACGACTCAAACCAGAACCGATAGCTTTTTGTCGGTTTTATAGCGCTCACACCGTTTTACGTATTCCAATTCTAGTTGGCCCATATCTTTTTGAAAAATTATGAATGCTGATTTTAAAGGCCTAAATTACATTTTTTAACCAAAATAACTCATAGCTTATGGCTTATAGCGAGGAGTTTTTTTGTTTGCTCGTTTCACATCAAACTATGTACAAACGAGTTCAAATCTAGCTCGATAGTTTTTCATTAGTTTTTATCGCACTCACATCGTTTCACGTATTCCAAGTCCAATTGGTTCGTTTCTTTTTAAAAAATCATAAAGGCTGATTTTGAGGGTCTAAATTACTTTTTTTTTTTTTTACTAAAATAAGTCATAGGTCATGGCTTATAGTTATGAGTTTTGGTCGTTGGCTTGTTTCGCATCGAACTAGGTCCAAACAACTTAAAACTAGCCGATAGTTTTTCTTCGGTTTTATCGCTCTCATACGAGTTCAATGTATTCAAAAACCGTTTGGCCGTATCTTCTTGAAAATCCATGAAGGCTAATTTTGAGGGCTTAAACTACATTTTTTGACCAAAATAACTCATAGGTCATGGCATATAGCCAAGAGTTTTTTGTTAGCCGTTTAGCATCGAACTACGTCCAAACGACTCAAACCTAGCCCGATAGTTTTTCATCGAGTTTTTATCACACTCACACCGGTTTACATATTCCAAGTCATTTTGGCTCAAATCTTCTTAAAAAATCATGAAGGATGGTTTTGAGGGCATAAACTATATTTTTTTTACCAAAATCACTCACATGTCATGAATAATAGTGATGTGTTACGATCGGTGGCCCGTTTCGCATCGAACTAGTTCCAAATAGCTCAAAACCGAGTTGATAGTTTTTCTTCGGTATTTCTTGCTCTCATAACGTTTGACGTATTCGAATCGGATTAAGTTGCATCTTCTTGAATAACAGTGAATGCTTGATTTTGAGGGTATAAAGCTGCATTATTTTACCAAAATCACTCATATGTCATGGCTTGAAGCAATGAGTTTTCATTGTTTGTCCGTTTCACATCAAACTAAGTCCAAATCGCTTAAAAGCTGAGTTGATAGTTTTTCATTAGTTTTTATCGCTCTCACACCATTCGACGTAATCCAAAATAAGTTGATTCGCATCTTCTTGAAAAACCATGAAGGCTAATTTTGAGGGCCCAAACTACCTTTTTTGACAAAAATAACTCATAGGTCATAGCTTATAGCGATGAGTTTTTATCGTTGGCTTTGTTTCGCGTCCAACTAGGTCCAAACGACTCAAACCGAACCAGATAGTTTTTTGTCGGTTTTATCGCACTCACACCGTTTTACATATTCTAATTCTAGTTGGCCGTATCTTTTTAAAAAATTATGAATGCTGATTTTAAGGGCCTAAATTATATTTTTTGACAAAAATAACTCATAGCTTATGGCTTATAGCGAGGAGTTTTTTTTTTGCTCGTTTCACATCGAACTATGTACAAACGGCTCAAATCTAGCCGATAGTTTTTCGTTAGTTTTTATCACACTCACATCGTTTCACGTATTCCAAGTGCGGTTGGTTCGTTTCTTTTTAAAAAATCATAGAGGTTGATTTTGAGGGTCTAAATTACCTTTTTTGACTAAAAGAAGTCCTAGGTCATGGCTTATAGTTATGAGTTTTGGTCGTTGGCACATTTTGCATCGAACTACGTCCAAACGGCTTAAAACCGGCCAGATAGTTTTTTTCGGTTTTATCGCTCTCACACCATTTTACATATTCCAAGTCCATTTGGCCCGAATCTTCTTAAAAAATCATGAAGGATGATTTTGAGGGCATAAACTATATTTTTTTACCAAAATCACTCACATGTCATGAATAATAGCGATGTGTTACGATCGGTAGCCGTTTCGCATCGAACTAGTTCCAAATAGCTCAAAGCTGAGTTGATAGTTTTTGTTCGGTATTTCTTGCTCCCATAACGTTGAAGTATTCGAATCGGATTAAGTTGCATCTTCTTGAATAGCTGTGAATGCTGATTTTGAGGGTATAAACTACCTTTTTTGACAAAAATAACTCATAGGTCATGGCTTATAGTGATGAGTTTTTATCGTTGGCACTGTTTCGCATCCAACTAGGTCCAAACGACTCAAACCGAACCGATAGCTTTTTGTCGGTTTTTATAGCGCTCACACCGTTTTACGTATTCCAATTCTAGTTGGCCCATATCTTTTTGAAAAATTATGAATGCTGATTTTAAAGGCCTAAATTACATTTTTTAACCAAAATAACTCATAGCTTATGGCTTATAGCGAGGAGTTTTTTTGTTTGCTCGTTTCACATCAAACTATGTACAAACGAGTTCAAATCTAGCTCGATAGTTTTTCATTAGTTTTTATCGCACTCACATCGTTTCACGTATTCCAAGTCCAATTGGTTCGTTTCTTTTTAAAAAATCATAAAGGCTGATTTTGAGGGTCTAAATTACTTTTTTTTTTTTTTACTAAAATAAGTCATAGGTCATGGCTTATAGTTATGAGTTTTGGTCGTTGGCTTGTTTCGCATCGAACTAGGTCCAAACAACTTAAAACTAGCCGATAGTTTTTCTTCGGTTTTTATCGCTCTCATACGGTTCAATGTATTCAAAAACCGTTTGGCCGTATCTTCTTGAAAATCCATGAAGGCTAATTTTGAGGGCTTAAACTACATTTTTTGACCAAAATAACTCATAGGTCATGGCATATAGCCAAGAGTTTTTTGTTAGCCGTTTAGCATCGAACTACGTCCAAACGGCTCAAACCTAGCCGATAGTTTTTCATCGAGTTTTTATCACACTCACACCGGTTTACATATTCCAAGTCATTTTGGCTCAAATCTTCTTAAAAAATCATGAAGGATGGTTTTGAGGGCATAAACTATATTTTTTTTACCAAAATCACTCACATGTCATGAATAATAGTGATGTGTTACGATCGGTGGCCCGTTTCGCATCGAACTAGTTCCAAATAGCTCAAAACCGAGTTGATAGTTTTTCTTCGGTATTTCTTGCTCTCATAACGTTTGACGTATTCGAATCGAGATTAAGTGCATCTTCTTGAATAACAGTGAATGCTTGATTTTGAGGGTATAAAGCTGCATTATTTTACCAAAATCACTCATATGTCATGGCTTGAAGCAATGAGTTTTCATTGTTTGTCCGTTTCACATCAAACTAAGTCCAAATCGCTTAAAGCGAGTTGATAGTTTTTCATTAGTTTTTATCGCTCTCACACCATTCGACGTAATCCAAAATAAGTTGATTCGCATCTTCTTGAAAAACCATGAAGGCTAATTTTGAGGGCCCAAACTACCTTTTTTGACAAAAATAACTCATAGGTCATAGCTTATAGCGATGAGTTTTTATCGTTGGCATTGTTTCGCGTCCAACTAGGTCCAAACAGACTCAAACAGAACCTAGATAGTTTTTTGTCGGTTTTATCGCACTCACACCGTTTTACATATTCTAATTCTAGTTGGCCGTATCTTTTTAAAAAATTATGAATGCTGATTTTAAGGGCCTAAATTATATTTTTTGACAAAAATAACTCATAGCTTATGGCTTATAGCGAGGAGTTTTTTTTTGCTCGTTTCACATCGAACTATGTACAAACGGCTCAAATCTAGCCGATAGTTTTTCGTTAGTTTTTATCACACTCACATCGTTTCACGTATTCCAAGTGCGGTTGGTTCGTTTCTTTTTAAAAAATCATAGAGGTTGATTTTGAGGGTCTAAATTACCTTTTTTGACTAAAAGAAGTCCTAGGTCATGGCTTATAGTTATGAGTTTTGGTCGTTGGCACATTTTGCATCGAACTACGTCCAAACGGCTTAAAACCGGCCCGATAGTTTTTTTCGGTTTTTATCGCTCTCACACCATTTTACATATTCCAAGTCCATTTGGCCCGAATCTTCTTAAAAAATCATGAAGGATGATTTTGAGGGCATAAACTATATTTTTTTACCAAAATCACTCACATGTCATGAATAATAGCGATGTGTTACGATCGGTAGCCGTTTCGCATCGAACTAGTTCCAAATAGCTCAAAGCTGAGTTGATAGTTTTTGTTCGGTATTTCTTGCTCCCATAACGTTGAAGTATTCGAATCGGATTAAGTTGCATCTTCTTGAATAGCTTGTGAATGCTGATTTTGAGGGTATAAACTACCTTTTTTGACAAAAATAACTCATAGGTCATGGCTTATAGTGATGAGTTTTTATCGTTGGCTTTGTTTCGCATCCAACTAGGTCCAAACGACTCAAACCGAACCGATAGCTTTTTGTCGGTTTTATAGCGCTCACACCGTTTTACGTATTCCAATTCTAGTTGGCCCATATCTTTTTGAAAAATTATGAATGCTGATTTTAAAGGCCTAAATTACATTTTTTAACCAAAATAACTCATAGCTTATGGCTTATAGCGAGGAGTTTTTTTGTTTGCTCGTTTCACATCAAACTATGTACAAACGAGTTCAAATCTAGCTCGATAGTTTTTCATTAGTTTTTATCGCACTCACATCGTTTCACGTATTCCAAGTCCAATTGGTTCGTTTCTTTTTAAAAAATCATAAAGGTGATTTTGAGGGTCTAAATTACTTTTTTTTTTTTTTACTAAAATAAGTCATAGGTCATGGCTTATAGTTATGAGTTTTGGTCGTTGGCTTGTTTCGCATCGAACTAGGTCCAAACAACTTAAAACTAGCCGATAGTTTTTCTTCGGTTTTATCGCTCTCATACGGTTCAATGTATTCAAAAACCGTTTGGCCGTATCTTCTTGAAAATCCATGAAGGCTAATTTTGAGGGCTTAAACTACATTTTTTGACCAAAATAACTCATAGGTCATGGCATATAGCCAAGAGTTTTTTGTTAGCCGTTTAGCATCGAACTACGTCCAAACGACTCAAACCTAGCCGATAGTTTTTCATCGGTTTTTATCACACTCACACCGGTTTACATATTCCAAGTCATTTTGGCTCAAATCTTCTTAAAAAATCATGAAGGATGGTTTTGAGGGCATAAACTATATTTTTTTTACCAAAATCACTCACATGTCATGAATAATAGTGATGTGTTACGATCGGTGGCCCGTTTCGCATCGAACTAGTTCCAAATAGCTCAAAACCGAGTTGATAGTTTTTCTTCGGTATTTCTTGCTCTCATAACGTTTGACGTATTCGAATCGAGATTAAGTTGCATCTTCTTGAATAACAGTGAATGCTTGATTTTGAGGGTATAAAGCTGCATTATTTTACCAAAATCACTCATATGTCATGGCTTGAAGCAATGAGTTTTCATTGTTTGTCCGTTTCACATCAAACTAAGTCCAAATCGCTTAAAGCGAGTTGATAGTTTTTCATTAGTTTTTATCGCTCTCACACCATTCGACGTAATCCAAAATAAGTTGATTCGCATCTTCTTGAAAAACCATGAAGGCTAATTTTGAGGGCCCAAACTACCTTTTTTGACAAAAATAACTCATAGGTCATAGCTTATAGCGATGAGTTTTTATCGTTGGCATTGTTTCGCGTCCAACTAGGTCCAAACGGCTCAAACCAGAACCAGATAGTTTTTTGTCGGTTTTATCGCACTCACACCGTTTTACATATTCTAATTCTAGTTGGCCGTATCTTTTTAAAAAATTATGAATGCTGATTTTAAGGGCCTAAATTATATTTTTTGACAAAAATAACTCATAGCTTATGGCTTATAGCGAGGAGTTTTTTTTTTGCTCGTTTCACATCGAACTATGTACAAACGGCTCAAATCTAGCCAGATAGTTTTTCGTTAGTTTTTATCACACTCACATCGTTTCACGTATTCCAAGTGCGGTTGGTTCGTTTCTTTTTAAAAAATCATAGAGGTTGATTTTGAGGGTCTAAATTACCTTTTTTGACTAAAAGAAGTCCTAGGTCATGGCTTATAGTTATGAGTTTTGGTCGTTGGCACATTTTGCATCGAACTACGTCCAAACGGCTTAAAACCGGCCAGATAGTTTTTTTCGGTTTTTATCGCTCTCACACCATTTTACATATTCCAAGTCCATTTGGCCCGAATCTTCTTAAAAAATCATGAAGGATGATTTTGAGGGCATAAACTATATTTTTTTACCAAAATCACTCACATGTCATGAATAATAGCGATGTGTTACGATCGGTAGCCGTTTCGCATCGAACTAGTTCCAAATAGCTCAAAGCGAGTTGATAGTTTTTGTTCGGTATTTCTTGCTCCCATAACGTTGAAGTATTCGAATCGGATTAAGTTGCATCTTCTTGAATAGCTTGTGAATGCTGATTTTGAGGGTATAAACTACCTTTTTTGACAAAAATAACTCATAGGTCATGGCTTATAGTGATGAGTTTTTATCGTTGGCACTGTTTCGCATCCAACTAGGTCCAAACGACTCAAACCAGAACCGATAGCTTTTTGTCGGTTTTTATAGCGCTCACACCGTTTTACGTATTCCAATTCTAGTTGGCCCATATCTTTTTGAAAAATTATGAATGCTGATTTTAAAGGCCTAAATTACATTTTTTAACCAAAATAACTCATAGCTTATGGCTTATAGCGAGGAGTTTTTTTGTTTGCTCGTTTCACATCAAACTATGTACAAACGAGTTCAAATCTAGCTCGATAGTTTTTCATTAGTTTTTATCGCACTCACATCGTTTCACGTATTCCAAGTCCAATTGGTTCGTTTCTTTTTAAAAAATCATAAAGGCTGATTTTGAGGGTCTAAATTACTTTTTTTTTTTTTTACTAAAATAAGTCATAGGTCATGGCTTATAGTTATGAGTTTTGGTCGTTGGCTTGTTTCGCATCGAACTAGGTCCAAACAACTTAAAACTAGCCGATAGTTTTTCTTCGGTTTTATCGCTCTCATACGGTTCAATGTATTCAAAAACCGTTTGGCCGTATCTTCTTGAAAATCCATGAAGGCTAATTTTGAGGGCTTAAACTACATTTTTTGACCAAAATAACTCATAGGTCATGGCATATAGCCAAGAGTTTTTTGTTAGCCGTTTAGCATCGAACTACGTCCAAACGACTCAAACCTAGCCGATAGTTTTTCATCGAGTTTTTATCACACTCACACCGGTTTACATATTCCAAGTCATTTTGGCTCAAATCTTCTTAAAAAATCATGAAGGATGGTTTTGAGGGCATAAACTATATTTTTTTTACCAAAATCACTCACATGTCATGAATAATAGTGATGTGTTACGATCGGTGGCCCGTTTCGCATCGAACTAGTTCCAAATAGCTCAAAACCGAGTTGATAGTTTTTCTTCGGTATTTCTTGCTCTCATAACGTTTGACGTATTCGAATCGGATTAAGTTGCATCTTCTTGAATAACAGTGAATGCTGATTTTGAGGGTATAAAGCTGCATTATTTTACCAAAATCACTCATATGTCATGGCTTGAAGCAATGAGTTTTCATTGTTTGTCCGTTTCACATCAAACTAAGTCCAAATCGCTTAAAAGCTGAGTTGATAGTTTTTCATTAGTTTTTATCGCTCTCACACCATTCGACGTAATCCAAAATAAGTTGATTCGCATCTTCTTGAAAAACCATGAAGGCTAATTTTGAGGGCCCAAACTACCTTTTTTGACAAAAATAACTCATAGGTCATAGCTTATAGCGATGAGTTTTTATCGTTGGCTCTGTTTCGCGTCCAACTAGGTCCAAACGGCTCAAACCAGAACCAGATAGTTTTTTGTCGGTTTTATCGCACTCACACCGTTTTACATATTCTAATTCTAGTTGGCCGTATCTTTTTAAAAAATTATGAATGCTGATTTTAAGGGCCTAAATTATATTTTTTGACAAAAATAACTCATAGCTTATGGCTTATAGCGAGGAGTTTTTTTTTTGCTCGTTTCACATCGAACTATGTACAAACGGCTCAAATCTAGCCGATAGTTTTTCGTTAGTTTTTATCACACTCACATCGTTTCACGTATTCCAAGTGCGGTTGGTTCGTTTCTTTTTAAAAAATCATAGAGGTTGATTTTGAGGGTCTAAATTACCTTTTTTGACTAAAAGAAGTCCTAGGTCATGGCTTATAGTTATGAGTTTTGGTCGTTGGCACATTTTGCATCGAACTACGTCCAAACGGCTTAAAACCGGCCAGATAGTTTTTTTCGGTTTTTATCGCTCTCACACCATTTTACATATTCCAAGTCCATTTGGCCCGAATCTTCTTAAAAAATCATGAAGGATGATTTTGAGGGCATAAACTATATTTTTTTACCAAAATCACTCACATGTCATGAATAATAGCGATGTGTTACGATCGGTAGCCGTTTCGCATCGAACTAGTTCCAAATAGCTCAAAGCGAGTTGATAGTTTTTGTTCGGTATTTCTTGCTCCCATAACGTTGAAGTATTCGAATCGGATTAAGTTGCATCTTCTTGAATAGCTTGTGAATGCTGATTTTGAGGGTATAAACTACCTTTTTTGACAAAAATAACTCATAGGTCATGGCTTATAGTGATGAGTTTTTATCGTTGGCACTGTTTCGCATCCAACTAGGTCCAAACGACTCAAACCAGAACCGATAGCTTTTTGTCGGTTTTTATAGCGCTCACACCGTTTTACGTATTCCAATTCTAGTTGGCCCATATCTTTTTGAAAAATTATGAATGCTGATTTTAAAGGCCTAAATTACATTTTTTAACCAAAATAACTCATAGCTTATGGCTTATAGCGAGGAGTTTTTTTGTTTGCTCGTTTCACATCAAACTATGTACAAACGAGTTCAAATCTAGCTCGATAGTTTTTCATTAGTTTTTATCGCACTCACATCGTTTCACGTATTCCAAGTCCAATTGGTTCGTTTCTTTTTAAAAAATCATAAAGGCTGATTTTGAGGGTCTAAATTACTTTTTTTTTTTTTTACTAAAATAAGTCATAGGTCATGGCTTATAGTTATGAGTTTTGGTCGTTGGCTTGTTTCGCATCGAACTAGGTCCAAACAACTTAAAACTAGCCGATAGTTTTTCTTCGGTTTTATCGCTCTCATACGGTTCAATGTATTCAAAAACCGTTTGGCCGTATCTTCTTGAAAATCCATGAAGGCTAATTTTGAGGGCTTAAACTACATTTTTTGACCAAAATAACTCATAGGTCATGGCATATAGCCAAGAGTTTTTTGTTAGCCGTTTAGCATCGAACTACGTCCAAACATGACTCAAACCTAGCCGATAGTTTTTCATCGGTTTTTATCACACTCACACCGGTTTACATATTCCAAGTCATTTTGGCTCAAATCTTCTTAAAAAATCATGAAGGATGGTTTTGAGGGCATAAACTATATTTTTTTTACCAAAATCACTCACATGTCATGAATAATAGTGATGTGTTACGATCGGTGGCCCGTTTCGCATCGAACTAGTTCCAAATAGCTCAAAACCGAGTTGATAGTTTTTCTTCGGTATTTCTTGCTCTCATAACGTTTGACGTATTCGAATCGGATTAAGTTGCATCTTCTTGAATAACAGTGAATGCTGATTTTGAGGGTATAAAGCTGCATTATTTTACCAAAATCACTCATATGTCATGGCTTGAAGCAATGAGTTTTCATTGTTTGTCCGTTTCACATCAAACTAAGTCCAAATCGCTTAAAAGCTGAGTTGATAGTTTTTCATTAGTTTTTATCGCTCTCACACCATTCGACGTAATCCAAAATAAGTTGATTCGCATCTTCTTGAAAAACCATGAAGGCTAATTTTGAGGGCCCAAACTACCTTTTTTGACAAAAATAACTCATAGGTCATAGCTTATAGCGATGAGTTTTTATCGTTGGCTTTGTTTCGCGTCCAACTAGGTCCAAACGGCTCAAACCAGAACCAGATAGTTTTTTGTCGGTTTTTATCGCACTCACACCGTTTTACATATTCTAATTCTAGTTGGCCGTATCTTTTTAAAAAATTATGAATGCTGATTTTAAGGGCCTAAATTATATTTTTTGACAAAAATAACTCATAGCTTATGGCTTATAGCGAGGAGTTTTTTTTTTGCTCGTTTCACATCGAACTATGTACAAACGGCTCAAATCTAGCCAGATAGTTTTTCGTTAGTTTTTATCACACTCACATCGTTTCACGTATTCCAAGTGCGGTTGGTTCGTTTCTTTTTAAAAAATCATAGAGGTTGATTTTGAGGGTCTAAATTACCTTTTTTGACTAAAAGAAGTCCTAGGTCATGGCTTATAGTTATGAGTTTTGGTCGTTGGCACATTTTGCATCGAACTACGTCCAAACGGCTTAAAACCGGCCAGATAGTTTTTTTCGGTTTTTATCGCTCTCACACCATTTTACATATTCCAAGTCCATTTGGCCCGAATCTTCTTAAAAAATCATGAAGGATGATTTTGAGGGCATAAACTATATTTTTTTACCAAAATCACTCACATGTCATGAATAATAGCGATGTGTTACGATCGGTAGCCGTTTCGCATCGAACTAGTTCCAAATAGCTCAAAGCGAGTTGATAGTTTTTGTTCGGTATTTCTTGCTCCCATAACGTTGAAGTATTCGAATCGGATTAAGTTGCATCTTCTTGAATAGCTGTGAATGCGATTTTGAGGGTATAAACTACCTTTTTTGACAAAAATAACTCATAGGTCATGGCTTATAGTGATGAGTTTTTATCGTTGGCACTGTTTCGCATCCAACTAGGTCCAAACAGACTCAAACCGAACCGATAGCTTTTTGTCGGTTTTTATAGCGCTCACACCGTTTTACGTATTCCAATTCTAGTTGGCCCATATCTTTTTGAAAAATTATGAATGCTGATTTTAAAGGCCTAAATTACATTTTTTAACCAAAATAACTCATAGCTTATGGCTTATAGCGAGGAGTTTTTTTGTTTGCTCGTTTCACATCAAACTATGTACAAACGAGTTCAAATCTAGCTCGATAGTTTTTCATTAGTTTTTATCGCACTCACATCGTTTCACGTATTCCAAGTCCAATTGGTTCGTTTCTTTTTAAAAAATCATAAAGGCTGATTTTGAGGGTCTAAATTACTTTTTTTTTTTTTACTAAAATAAGTCATAGGTCATGGCTTATAGTTATGAGTTTTGGTCGTTGGCTTGTTTCGCATCGAACTAGGTCCAAACAACTTAAAACTAGCCGATAGTTTTTCTTCGGTTTTATCGCTCTCATACGAGTTCAATGTATTCAAAAACCGTTTGGCCGTATCTTCTTGAAAATCCATGAAGGCTAATTTTGAGGGCTTAAACTACATTTTTTGACCAAAATAACTCATAGGTCATGGCATATAGCCAAGAGTTTTTTGTTAGCCGTTTAGCATCGAACTACGTCCAAACGACTCAAACCTAGCCGATAGTTTTTCATCGGTTTTTATCACACTCACACCGGTTTACATATTCCAAGTCATTTTGGCTCAAATCTTCTTAAAAAATCATGAAGGATGGTTTTGAGGGCATAAACTATATTTTTTTTACCAAAATCACTCACATGTCATGAATAATAGTGATGTGTTACGATCGGTGGCCCGTTTCGCATCGAACTAGTTCCAAATAGCTCAAAACCGAGTTGATAGTTTTTCTTCGGTATTTCTTGCTCTCATAACGTTTGACGTATTCGAATCGGATTAAGTTGCATCTTCTTGAATAACAGTGAATGCTGATTTTGAGGGTATAAAGCTGCATTATTTTACCAAAATCACTCATATGTCATGGCTTGAAGCAATGAGTTTTCATTGTTTGTCCGTTTCACATCAAACTAAGTCCAAATCGCTTAAAGCTGAGTTGATAGTTTTTCATTAGTTTTTATCGCTCTCACACCATTCGACGTAATCCAAAATAAGTTGATTCGCATCTTCTTGAAAAACCATGAAGGCTAATTTTGAGGGCCCAAACTACCTTTTTTGACAAAAATAACTCATAGGTCATAGCTTATAGCGATGAGTTTTTATCGTTGGCACTGTTTCGCGTCCAACTAGGTCCAAACGGCTCAAACCGAACCAGATAGTTTTTTGTCGGTTTTTATCGCACTCACACCGTTTTACATATTCTAATTCTAGTTGGCCGTATCTTTTTAAAAAATTATGAATGCTGATTTTAAGGGCCTAAATTATATTTTTTGACAAAAATAACTCATAGCTTATGGCTTATAGCGAGGAGTTTTTTTTTTGCTCGTTTCACATCGAACTATGTACAAACGGCTCAAATCTAGCCCGATAGTTTTTCGTTAGTTTTTATCACACTCACATCGTTTCACGTATTCCAAGTGCGGTTGGTTCGTTTCTTTTTAAAAAATCATAGAGGTTGATTTTGAGGGTCTAAATTACCTTTTTTGACTAAAAGAAGTCCTAGGTCATGGCTTATAGTTATGAGTTTTGGTCGTTGGCACATTTTGCATCGAACTACGTCCAAACGGCTTAAAACCGGCCCGATAGTTTTTTTCGGTTTTTATCGCTCTCACACCATTTTACATATTCCAAGTCCATTTGGCCCGAATCTTCTTAAAAAATCATGAAGGATGATTTTGAGGGCATAAACTATATTTTTTTACCAAAATCACTCACATGTCATGAATAATAGCGATGTGTTACGATCGGTAGCCGTTTCGCATCGAACTAGTTCCAAATAGCTCAAAGCGAGTTGATAGTTTTTGTTCGGTATTTCTTGCTCCCATAACGTTGAAGTATTCGAATCGGATTAAGTTGCATCTTCTTGAATAGCTGTGAATGCTGATTTTGAGGGTATAAACTACCTTTTTTGACAAAAATAACTCATAGGTCATGGCTTATAGTGATGAGTTTTTATCGTTGGCACTGTTTCGCATCCAACTAGGTCCAAACGACTCAAACCGAACCCGATAGCTTTTTGTCGGTTTTTATAGCGCTCACACCGTTTTACGTATTCCAATTCTAGTTGGCCCATATCTTTTTGAAAAATTATGAATGCTGATTTTAAAGGCCTAAATTACATTTTTTAACCAAAATAACTCATAGCTTATGGCTTATAGCGAGGAGTTTTTTTGTTTGCTCGTTTCACATCAAACTATGTACAAACGAGTTCAAATCTAGCTCGATAGTTTTTCATTAGTTTTTATCGCACTCACATCGTTTCACGTATTCCAAGTCCAATTGGTTCGTTTCTTTTTAAAAAATCATAAAGGTTGATTTTGAGGGTCTAAATTACTTTTTTTTTTTTTTACTAAAATAAGTCATAGGTCATGGCTTATAGTTATGAGTTTTGGTCGTTGGCTTGTTTCGCATCGAACTAGGTCCAAACAACTTAAAACTAGCCCGATAGTTTTTCTTCGGTTTTATCGCTCTCATACGAGTTCAATGTATTCAAAAACCGTTTGGCCGTATCTTCTTGAAAATCCATGAAGGCTAATTTTGAGGGCTTAAACTACATTTTTTGACCAAAATAACTCATAGGTCATGGCATATAGCCAAGAGTTTTTTGTTAGCCGTTTAGCATCGAACTACGTCCAAACGAGCTCAAACCTAGCCGATAGTTTTTCATCGGTTTTTATCACACTCACACCGGTTTACATATTCCAAGTCATTTTGGCTCAAATCTTCTTAAAAAATCATGAAGGATGGTTTTGAGGGCATAAACTATATTTTTTTTACCAAAATCACTCACATGTCATGAATAATAGTGATGTGTTACGATCGGTGGCCCGTTTCGCATCGAACTAGTTCCAAATAGCTCAAAACCGAGTTGATAGTTTTTCTTCGGTATTTCTTGCTCTCATAACGTTTGACGTATTCGAATCAGATTAAGTTGCATCTTCTTGAATAACAGTGAATGCTGATTTTGAGGGTATAAAGCTGCATTATTTTACCAAAATCACTCATATGTCATGGCTTGAAGCAATGAGTTTTCATTGTTTGTCCGTTTCACATCAAACTAAGTCCAAATCGCTTAAAGCTGAGTTGATAGTTTTTCATTAGTTTTTATCGCTCTCACACCATTCGACGTAATCCAAAATAAGTTGATTCGCATCTTCTTGAAAAACCATGAAGGCTAATTTTGAGGGCCCAAACTACCTTTTTTGACAAAAATAACTCATAGGTCATAGCTTATAGCGATGAGTTTTTATCGTTGGCTCTGTTTCGCGTCCAACTAGGTCCAAACGAGCTCAAACCGAACCCGATAGTTTTTTGTCGGTTTTTATCGCACTCACACCGTTTTACATATTCTAATTCTAGTTGGCCGTATCTTTTTAAAAAATTATGAATGCTGATTTTAAGGGCCTAAATTATATTTTTTGACAAAAATAACTCATAGCTTATGGCTTATAGCGAGGAGTTTTTTTTTGCTCGTTTCACATCGAACTATGTACAAACGGCTCAAATCTAGCCGATAGTTTTTCGTTAGTTTTTATCACACTCACATCGTTTCACGTATTCCAAGTGCGAGTTGGTTCGTTTCTTTTTAAAAAATCATAGAGGTTGATTTTGAGGGTCTAAATTACCTTTTTTGACTAAAAGAAGTCCTAGGTCATGGCTTATAGTTATGAGTTTTGGTCGTTGGCACGTTTTGCATCGAACTACGTCCAAACGGCTTAAAACCGGCCGATAGTTTTTTTCGGTTTTTATCGCTCTCACACCATTTTACATATTCCAAGTCCATTTGGCCCGAATCTTCTTAAAAAATCATGAAGGATGATTTTGAGGGCATAAACTATATTTTTTTACCAAAATCACTCACATGTCATGAATAATAGCGATGTGTTACGATCGGTAGCCGTTTCGCATCGAACTAGTTCCAAATAGCTCAAAGCGAGTTGATAGTTTTTGTTCGGTATTTCTTGCTCCCATAACGTTGAAGTATTCCGAATCGGATTAGGTTGCATCTTCTTGAATAGCTGTGAATGCTGATTTTGAGGGTATAAACTACCTTTTTTGACAAAAATAACTCATAGGTCATGGCTTATAGTGATGAGTTTTTATCGTTGGCACGTTTCGCATCCAACTAGGTCCAAACAGACTCAAACCGAACCCGATAGCTTTTTGTCGGTTTTATAGCGCTCACACCGTTTTACGTATTCCAATTCTAGTTGGCCCATATCTTTTTGAAAAATTATGAATGCTGATTTTAAAGGCCTAAATTACATTTTTTAACCAAAATAACTCATAGCTTATGGCTTATAGCGAGGAGTTTTTTTGTTTGCTCGTTTCACATCAAACTATGTACAAACGGTTCAAATCTAGCTCGATAGTTTTTCATTAGTTTTTATCGCACTCACATCGTTTCACGTATTCCAAGTCCAATTGGTTCGTTTCTTTTTAAAAAATCATAAAGGCTGATTTTGAGGGTCTAAATTACTTTTTTTTTTTTTACTAAAATAAGTCATAGGTCATGGCTTATAGTTATGAGTTTTGGTCGTTGGCTTGTTTCGCATCGAACTAGGTCCAAACAACTTAAAACTAGCCCGATAGTTTTTCTTCGGTTTTATCGCTCTCATACGGTTCAATGTATTCAAAAACCGTTTGGCCCGTATCTTCTTGAAAATCCATGAAGGCTAATTTTGAGGGCTTAAACTACATTTTTTTGACCAAAATAACTCATAGGTCATGGCATATAGCCAAGAGTTTTTTTGTTAGCCGTTTAGCATCGAACTACGTCCAAACGGCTCAAACCTAGCCCGATAGTTTTTCATCGGTTTTTATCACACTCACACCGGTTTACATATTCCAAGTCATTTTGGCTCAAATCTTCTTAAAAAATCATGAAGGATGGTTTTGAGGGCATAAACTATATTTTTTTTACCAAAATCACTCACATGTCATGAATAATAGTGATGTGTTACGATCGGTGGCCCGTTTCGCATCGAACTAGTTCCAAATAGCTCAAAACCGAGTTGATAGTTTTTCTTCGATATTTCTTGCTCTCATAACGTTTGACGTATTACGAATCGGATTAGGTTGCATCTTCTTGAATAACCGTGAATGCTGATTTTGAGGGTATAAAGCTGCATTATTTTACCAAAATCACTCATATGTCATGGCTTGAAGCAATGAGTTTTCATTGTTTGTCCGTTTCACATCAAACTAAGTCCAAATCGCTTAAAAGCGAGTTGATAGTTTTTCATTAGTTTTTATCGCTCTCACACCATTCGACGTAATCCAAAATAAGTTGATTCGCATCTTCTTGAAAAACCATGAAGGCTAATTTTGAGGGCCCAAACTACCTTTTTTGACAAAAATAACTCATAGGTCATAGCTTATAGCGATGAGTTTTTATCGTTGGCTGTTTCGCGTCCAACTAGGTCCAAACAGACTCAAACCGAACCCGATAGTTTTTTGTCGGTTTTTATCGCACTCACACCGTTTTACATATTCTAATTCTAGTTGGCCCGTATCTTTTTAAAAAATTATGAATGCTGATTTTAAGGGCCTAAATTATATTTTTTGACAAAAATAACTCATAGCTTATGGCTTATAGCGAGGAGTTTTTTTTTTGCTCGTTTCACATCGAACTATGTACAAACGACTCAAATCTAGCTCGATAGTTTTTCGTTAGTTTTTATCACACTCACATCGTTTCACGTATTCCAAGTGCGGTTGGTTCGTTTCTTTTTAAAAAATCATAGAGGTTGATTTTGAGGGTCTAAATTACCTTTTTTGACTAAAAGAAGTCATAGGTCATGGCTTATAGTTATGAGTTTTGGTCGTTGGCTCTGTTTTGCATCGAACTACGTCCAAACGACTTAAAACCGGCCCGATAGTTTTTTTCGGTTTTTATCGCTCTCACACCATTTTACATATTCCAAGTCCATTTGGCCCGAATCTTCTTAAAAAATCATGAAGGATGATTTTGAGGGCATAAACTATATTTTTTTACCAAAATCACTCACATGTCATGAATAATAGCGATGTGTTACGATCGGTAGCCCGTTTCGCATCGAACTAGTTCCAAATAGCTCGAAGCGAGTTGATAGTTTTTGTTCGGTATTTCTTGCTCCCATAACGTTGAAGTATTCGAATCGATTAGGTTGCATCTTCTTGAATAAGCTGTGAATGCTGATTTTGAGGGTATAAACTACCTTTTCGACAAAAATAACTCATAGGTCATGGCTTATAGTGATGAGTTTTTATCGTTGGCTCGTTTCGCATCCAACTAGGTCCAAACGACTCAAACCGAACCCGATAGCTTTTTGTCGGCTTTTATAGCGCTCACACCGTTTTACGTATTCCAATTCTAGTTGGCCCATATCTTTTTGAAAAATTATGAATGCTGATTTTAAAGGCCTAAATTACATTTTTTAACCAAAATAACTCATAGCTTATGGCTTATAGCGAGGAGTTTTTTTGTTTGCTCGTTTCACATCAAACTAAGTCCAAATCGCTTAAAAGCGAGTTGATAGTTTTTCATTAGTTTTTATCGCTCTCACACCATTCGACGTAATCCAAAATAAGTTGATTCGCATCTTCTTGAAAAACCATGAAGGCTAATTTTGAGGGCCCAAACTACCTTTTTTGACAAAAATAACTCATAGGTCATAGCTTATAGCGATGAGTTTTTATCGTTGGCACGTTTCGCGTCCAACTAGGTCCAAACAGACTCAAACCGAACCCGATAGTTTTTTGTCGGTTTTTATCGCACTCACACCGTTTTACATATTCTAATTCTAGTTGGCC
This sequence comes from Dovyalis caffra, assembly GCA_963924115.1. Classification (NCBI taxonomy): domain Eukaryota; kingdom Viridiplantae; phylum Streptophyta; class Magnoliopsida; order Malpighiales; family Salicaceae; genus Dovyalis; species Dovyalis caffra. The sequence continues at coordinate 392,614 of CAWUPB010001179.1, forward strand.
CGTATCTTTTTAAAAAATTATGAATGCTGATTTTAAGGGCCTAAATTATATTTTTTGACAAAAATAACTCATAGCTTATGGCTTATAGCGAGGAGTTTTTTTTTTTGCTCGTTTCACATCGAACTATGTACAAACAGACTCAAATCTAGCCCGATAGTTTTTCGTTAGTTTTTATCACACTCACATCGTTTCACGTATTCCAAGTGCGAGTTGGTTCGTTTCTTTTTAAAAAATCATAGAGGTTGATTTTGAGGGTCTAAATTACCTTTTTTGACTAAAAGAAGTCATAGGTCATGGCTTATAGTTATGAGTTTTGGTCGTTGGCTCGTTTTGCATCGAACTACGTCCAAACGACTTAAAACCAGCTCGATAGTTTTTTTCGGCTTTTATCGCTCTCACACCATTTTACATATTCCAAGTCCATTTGGCCCGAATCTTCTTAAAAAATCATGAAGGATGATTTTGAGGGCATAAACTATATTTTTTTACCAAAATCACTCACATGTCATGAATAATAGCGATGTGTTCGATCGGTAGCCCGTTTCGCATCGAACTAGTTCCAAATAGCTCAAAGCCGAGTTGATAGTTTTTGTTCGGTATTTCTTGCTCCCATAACGTTGAAGTATTCGAATCGGATTAGGTTGCATCTTCTTGAATAACTGTGAATGCTGATTTTGAGGGTATAAACTACCTTTTTCGACAAAAATAACTCATAGGTCATGGCTTATAGTGATGAGTTTTTATCGTTGGCTTCGTTTCGCATCCAACTAGGTCCAAACGACTCAAACCGAACCCGATAGCTTTTTGTCGGTTTTTATAGCGCTCACACCGTTTTACGTATTCCAATTCTAGTTGGCCCATATCTTTTTGAAAAATTATGAATGCTGATTTTAAAGGCCTAAATTACATTTTTTAACCAAAATAACTCATAGCTTATGGCTTATAGCGAGGAGTTTTTTTGTTTGCTCGTTTCACATCAAACTAAGTCCAAATCGCTTAAAAGCGAGTTGATAGTTTTTCATTAGTTTTTATCGCTCTCACACCATTCGATGTAATCCAAAATAAGTTGATTCGCATCTTCTTGAAAAACCATGAAGGCTAATTTTGAGGGCCCAAACTACCTTTTTTGACAAAAATAACTCATAGGTCATAGCTTATAGCGATGAGTTTTTATCGTTGGCTCTGTTTCGCGTCCAACTAGGTCCAAACGACTCAAACCGAACCCGATAGTTTTTTGTCGGTTTTATCGCACTCACACCGTTTTACATATTCTAATTCTAGTTGGCCCGTATCTTTTTAAAAAATTATGAATGCTGATTTTAAGGGCCTAAATTATATTTTTTGACAAAAATAACTCATAGCTTATGGCTTATAGCGAGGAGTTTTTTTTTTGCTCGTTTCACATCGAACTATGTACAAACGACTCAAATCTAGCCCGATAGTTTTTCGTTAGTTTTTATCACACTCACATCGTTTCACGTATTCCAAGTGCGAGTTGGTTCGTTTCTTTTTAAAAAATCATAGAGGTTGATTTTGAGGGTCTAAATTACCTTTTTTGACTAAAAGAAGTCATAGGTCATGGCTTATAGTTATGAGTTTTGGTCGTTGGCTCGTTTTGCATCGAACTACGTCCAAACGGACTTAAAACCGGCTCGATAGTTTTTTTCGGTTTTTATCGCTCTCACACCATTTTACATATTCCAAGTCCATTTGGCCCGAATCTTCTTAAAAAATCATGAAGGATGATTTTGAGGGCATAAACTATATTTTTTTACCAAAATCACTCACATGTCATGAATAATAGCGATGTGTTCGATCGGTAGCCCGTTTCGCATCGAACTAGTTCCAAATAGCTCAAAGCCGAGTTGATAGTTTTTGTTCGGTATTTCTTGCTCCCATAACGTTGAAGTATTCGAATCGGATTAGGTTGCATCTTCTTGAATAACCGTGAATGCTGATTTTGAGGGTATAAACTACCTTTTTTGACAAAAATAACTCATAGGTCATGGCTTATAGTGATGAGTTTTTATCGTTGGCTTCGTTTCGCATCCAACTAGGTCCAAACAGACTCAAACCGAACCCGATAGCTTTTTGTCGGTTTTTATAGCGCTCACACCGTTTTACGTATTCCAATTCTAGTTGGCCCATATCTTTTTGAAAAATTATGAATGCTGATTTTAAAGGCCTAAATTACATTTTTTAACCAAAATAACTCATAGCTTATGGCTTATAGCGAGGAGTTTTTTTGTTTGCTCGTTTCACATCAAACTAAGTCCAAATCGCTTAAAGCCGAGTTGATAGTTTTTCATTAGTTTTTATCGCTCTCACACCATTCGACGTAATCCAAAATAAGTTGATTCGCATCTTCTTGAAAAACCATGAAGGCTAATTTTGAGGGCCCAAACTACCTTTTTTGACAAAAATAACTCATAGGTCATAGCTTATAGCGATGAGTTTTTATCGTTGGCTCGTTTCGCGTCCAACTAGGTCCAAACGACTCAAACCGAACCCGATAGTTTTTTGTCGGCTTTTATCGCACTCACACCGTTTTACATATTCTAATTCTAGTTGGCCGTATCTTTTTAAAAAATTATGAATGCTGATTTTAAGGGCCTAAATTATATTTTTTGACAAAAATAACTCATAGCTTATGGCTTATAGCGAGGAGTTTTTTTTTTGCTCGTTTCACATCGAACTATGTACAAACAGACTCAAATCTAGCCCGATAGTTTTTCGTTAGTTTTTATCACACTCACATCGTTTCACGTATTCCAAGTGCAGTTGGTTCGTTTCTTTTTAAAAAATCATAGAGGTTGATTTTGAGGGTCTAAATTACCTTTTTTGACTAAAAGAAGTCATAGGTCATGGCTTATAGTTATGAGTTTTGGTCGTTGGCTCGTTTTGCATCGAACTACGTCCAAACGACTTAAAACCAGCCCGATAGTTTTTTTCGGTTTTTATCGCTCTCACACCATTTTACATATTCCAAGTCCATTTGGCCCGAATCTTCTTAAAAAATCATGAAGGATGATTTTGAGGGCATAAACTATATTTTTTTACCAAAATCACTCACATGTCATGAATAATAGCGATGTGTTCGATCGGTAGCCCGTTTCGCATCGAACTAGTTCCAAATAGCTCAAAGCCGAGTTGATAGTTTTTGTTCGGTATTTCTTGCTCCCATAACGTTGAAGTATTCGAATCGGATTAGGTTGCATCTTTTGAATAGCTGTGAATGCTGATTTTGAGGGTATAAACTACCTTTTTTGACAAAAATAACTCATAGGTCATGGCTTATAGTGATGAGTTTTTATCGTTGGCTCTGTTTCGCATCCAACTAGGTACAAACAGACTCAAACCGAACCCGATAGCTTTTTGTCGGTTTTTATAGCGCTCACACCGTTTTACGTATTCCAATTCTAGTTGGCCCATATCTTTTTGAAAAATTATGAATGCTGATTTTAAAGGCCTAAATTACATTTTTTAACCAAAATAACTCATAGCTTATGGCTTATAGCGAGGAGTTTTTTTGTTTGCTCGTTTCACATCAAACTATGTACAAACGAGTTCAAATCTAGCTCGATAGTTTTTCATTAGTTTTTATCGCACTCACATCGTTTCACGTATTCCAAGTCCAATTGGTTCGTTTCTTTTTAAAAAATCATAAAGGTCGATTTTGAGGGTCTAAATTACTTTTTTTTTTTTACTAAAATAAGTCATAGGTCATGGCTTATAGTTATGAGTTTTGGTCGTTGGCTTGTTTCGCATCGAACTAGGTCCAAACAACTTAAAACTAGCCCGATAGTTTTTCTTCGGTTTTATCGCTCTCATACGGTTCAATGTATTCAAAAACCGTTTGGCCCGTATCTTCTTGAAAATCCATGAAGGCTAATTTTGAGGGCTTAAACTACATTTTTTTGACCAAAATAACTCATAGGTCATGGCATATAGCCAAGAGTTTTTTTGTTAGCCGTTTAGCATCGAACTACGTCCAAACAGACTCAAACCTAGCCCGATAGTTTTTCATCGGTTTTTATCACACTCACACCGGTTTACATATTCCAAGTCATTTTGGCTCAAATCTTCTTAAAAAATCATGAAGGATGGTTTTGAGGGCATAAACTATATTTTTTTTACCAAAATCACTCACATGTCATGAATAATAGTGATGTGTTCGATCGGTGGCCCGTTTCGCATCGAACTAGTTCCAAATAGCTCAAAACCGAGTTGATAGTTTTTCTTCGGTATTTCTTACTCTCATAACGTTTGACGTATTCCGAATCGATTAGGTCGCATCTTCTTGAATAACCGTGAATGCTGATTTTGAGGGTATAAACCGCATTATTTTACCAAAATCACTCATATGTCATGGCTTGAAGCAATGAGTTTTCATTGTTTGTCCGTTTCACATCAAACTAAGTCCAAATCGCTTAAAACCGAGTTGATAGTTTTTCATTAGTTTTTATCGCTCTCACACCATTCGACGTAATCCAAAATAAGTTGATTCGCATCTTCTTGAAAAACCATGAAGGCTAATTTTGAGGGCCCAAACTACCTTTTTTGACAAAAATAACTCATAGGTCATAGCTTATAGCGATGAGTTTTTATCGTTGGCTCGTTTCGCGTCCAACTAGGTCCAAACAGACTCAAACCGAACCCGATAGTTTTTTGTCGGCTTTTATCGCACTCACACCGTTTTACATATTCTAATTCTAGTTGGCCCGTATCTTTTTAAAAAATTATGAATGCTGATTTTAAGGGCCTAAATTATATTTTTTGACAAAAATAACTCATAGCTTATGGCTTATAGCGAGGAGTTTTTTTTTTGCTCGTTTCACATCGAACTATGTACAAACAGACTCAAATCTAGCCCGATAGTTTTTCGTTAGTTTTTATCACACTCACATCGTTTCACGTATTCCAAGTGCGGTTGGTTCGTTTCTTTTTAAAAAATCATAGAGGTTGATTTTGAGGGTCTAAATTACCTTTTTTGACTAAAAGAAGTCATAGGTCATGGCTTATAGTTATGAGTTTTGGTCGTTGGCTCGTTTTGCATCGAACTACGTCCAAACGACTTAAAACCAGGCTCGATAGTTTTTTTCGGCTTTTATCGCTCTCACACCATTTTACATATTCCAAGTCCATTTGGCCCGAATCTTCTTAAAAAATCATGAAGGATGATTTTGAGGGCATAAACTATATTTTTTTACCAAAATCACTCACATGTCATGAATAATAGCGATGTGTTCGATCGGTAGCCCGTTTCGCATCGAACTAGTTCCAAATAGCTCAAAGCCGAGTTGATAGTTTTTGTTCGGTATTTCTTGCTCCCATAACGTTGAAGTATTCGAATCGATTAGGTCGCATCTTCTTGAATAACTCGTGAATGCTGATTTTGAGGGTATAAACTACCTTTTTTGACAAAAATAACTCATAGGTCATGGCTTATAGTGATGAGTTTTTATCGTTGGCTCGTTTCGCATCCAACTAGGTCCAAACGACTCAAACCGAACCCGATAGCTTTTTGTCGGTTTTTATAGCGCTCACACCGTTTTACGTATTCCAATTCTAGTTGGCCCATATCTTTTTGAAAAATTATGAATGCTGATTTTAAAGGCCTAAATTACATTTTTTAACCAAAATAACTCATAGCTTATGGCTTATAGCGAGGAGTTTTTTTGTTTGCTCGTTTCACATCAAACTATGTACAAACAGTTCAAATCTAGCTCGATAGTTTTTCATTAGTTTTTATCGCACTCACATCGTTTCACGTATTCCAAGTCCAATTGGTTCGTTTCTTTTTAAAAAATCATAAAGGCTGATTTTGAGGGTCTAAATTACTTTTTTTTTTTTACTAAAATAAGTCATAGGTCATGGCTTATAGTTATGAGTTTTGGTCGTTGGCTTGTTTCGCATCGAACTAGGTCCAAACAACTTAAAACTAGCCCGATAGTTTTTCTTCGGTTTTATCGCTCTCATACGAGTTCAATGTATTCAAAAACCGTTTGGCCCGTATCTTCTTGAAAATCCATGAAGGCTAATTTTGAGGGCTTAAACTACATTTGTTTGACCAAAATAACTCATAGGTCATGGCATATAGCCAAGAGTTTTTTTGTTAGCTCGTTTAGCATCGAACTACGTCCAAACAGATCTCAAACCTAGCCCGATAGTTTTTCATCGGCTTTTATCACACTCACACCAGTTTACATATTCCAAGTCATTTTGGCTCAAATCTTCTTAAAAAATCATGAAGGATGGTTTTGAGGGCATAAACTATATTTTTTTTACCAAAATCACTCACATGTCATGAATAATAGTGATGTGTTCGATCGGTGGCCCGTTTCGCATCGAACTAGTTCCAAATAGCTCAAAACCGAGTAGATAGTTTTTCTTCGGTATTTCTTGCTCTCATAACGTTTGACGTATTCCGAATCGATTAGGCTGCATCTTCTTGAATAACCGTGAATGCTGATTTTGAGGGTATAAACTGCATTATTTTACCAAAATCACTCATATGTCATGGCTTGAAGCAATGAGTTTTCATTGTTTGTCCGTTTCACATCAAACTAAGTCCAAATCGCTTAAAACCGAGTTGATAGTTTTTCATTAGTTTTTATCGCTCTCACACCATTCGACGTAATCCAAAATAAGTTGATTCGCATCTTCTTGAAAAACCATGAAGGCTAATTTTGAGGGCCCAAACTACCTTTTTTGACAAAAATAACTCATAGGTCATAGCTTATAACGATGAGTTTTTATCGTTGGCTCGTTTCGCGTCCAACTAGGTCCAAACAGACTCAAACCGAACCCGATAGTTTTTTGTCGGCTTTTATCGCACTCACACCATTTTACATATTCTAATTCTAGTTGGCCCGTATCTTTTTAAAAAATTATGAATGCTGATTTTAAGGGCCTAAATTATATTTTTTGACAAAAATAACTCATAGCTTATGGCTTATAGCGAGGAGTTTTTTTTTTGCTCGTTTCACATCGAACTATGTACAAACAGACTCAAATCTAGCTCGATAGTTTTTCGTTAGTTTTTATCACACTCACATCGTTTCACGTATTCCAAGTCCAGTTGGTTCGTTTCTTTTTAAAAAATCATAAAGGTTGATTTTGAGGGTCTAAATTACCTTTTTTGACTAAAAGAAGTCATAGGTCATGGCTTATAGTTATGAGTTTTGGTCGTTGGCTCTGTTTTGCATCGAACTAGGTCCAAACAGACTTAAAACTAGCCCGATAGTTTTTTTCGCTTTTATCGCTCTCATACGGTTCGATGTATTCAAGACCCGTTTGGCTCGTATCTTCTTGAAAATCCATGAAGGCTATTTTTGAGGGCTTAAACTATATTTTTTTGACCAAAATAACTCATAGGTCATGGCATATAGCCAAGAGTTTTTTTGTTAGCCGTTTAGCATCGAACTACGTCCAGACATGACTCAAACCTAGCCCGATAGTTTTTCATCAATTTTTATCACACTCACACCATTTTACATAGTCTAAGTCCATTTGGCCCGAATCTTCTTAAAAAACCATGAAGGATGATTTTGAGGGCATAAACTATATTTTTTTACCAAAATCACTCACATGTCATGAATAATAGCGATGTGTTCCGATCGGTGGCTCGTTTCGCATCGAATTAGGTCCAAATAGCTCAAAACCGAGGTGATAGTTTTTCTTTAGTATTTCTTGCTCTCATAACGTTTGAGGTATTCCGAATCGATTAGGCTACATCTTCTTCAATAACCATGAATGCTGATTTTGAGGGTATAAACTACATTATTTTACCAAAATCACTCATATGTCATGGCTTGAAGCAATGAGTTTTCATCGTTTTTCCGTTTCACATCAAACTAAGTCGAAATTGCTTAAAACCGAGTCTATAGCTTTTCATTAGTTTTTATCGCTCTCACACCATTCGACGTAATCCAAAATCGGTTGATCCGTATCTTCTTGAAAAATCATAAAGGCTGATTTTGAGGGCCTAAACTCACTTTTTTGACAAAAATAACTCATAGGTCTTAGCTTCTAGCTATGAGTTTGCTCGTTGGCCCGTTTTGTATTAAACTAGGTCTAAACAGACTCAAACCTAACCCGATAGTTTTTTGACAATTTGTATCGCACTCACACCATTTCTAGTATTCCAAGTCCGAGTTGGCTCGAATGTTCTAGAAAAAACATGAACGATGATTTTATCGGCATAAACTATATTTTTTTACCAAAATCACTCATAGGTCATGGCTTATAGCGAGGATTTTTATCAGCACGCTTCGTATCGAACTAGTTGCAAATAGCTCAAAACTAGATCGATAGTTTTTCTTCAATTTTTATCGCTCTCATACCGTTCGATGTATTCAAAAACCAGTTGGCCCGTATCTTCTTGAAAATCCATGAAGGCTGATTTTGAGGGCTTAAACTATATTGTTTTGACCAAAATAACTCATAGGTCATGGCATATAGCCAAGACTTTTTTTCTTTAGCCCGTTTCGCATTGAACTATGTCCAAAAAACTCAAATCTAGCTCGATAATTTTTCGTTAGTTTTTATCTTACTCACACCGTTTCACGTATTCCAAGTCTAGTTGGCCCAAATCTTCTTGAAAAACCATGAAGGCTGATTTTGAGGGCCTAAACTATATTTTTTTTAACAAAATCACTCATAAGTCATGGCTTATAGCGATGAGTTTTGATCGTTAGCTCGTTTCGCATCGAAATAGGTCCAAACAGTTCAAGCCTAGCTCGATAGTTTTTCGTCGGTTTTATCGCACTCACATCATTTCATGAATTTCAATTCTAGTTGGCCCATATTATCTTGAAAAATTATGAAGACCGATTTTGAGGGCCTAAACTCGCATTTTTTTTTACCAAAATCACTCATAGGTCGGGCTTATAGCAAGGATTTTTATCTTTGGCATGTTTCGCATCAAACTAGGTGCAAATAGCTCAAAACTAGGTCGATAGGTTTTCATCGGCTTTTATCGCTCTCATACTTGTTCGATGTATTTAAAAACCGGTTGGCACGTATCTTCTTGAAAATCCATGAAGGCTGATTTTGAGGGCTTAAACTATATTTTTTGATCAAAATAACTTATAGGTGATGACTTATAGCAATGATTTTTTATCGTTGGCCCATTTCAAATCGAACTAGATCCAACTAGCTCAAACGTAGCCCAACGAGTTTTCGTTAGTTTTTATTCCACTAACGTCGTTTCACGTATTCCAAGTCCAATTGGCCCGCACCTTCTTGAAAAACCATGAAGGATGATTTTAAGGGCCTAAACTATATTTTTTTACCAAAATCACTCACGAGTCCGGATTATAACGATGAGTTTTGATCGTTGGCTCGTTTCGCATTAAACTAGATCCAAATAACTCAAAAGTAGGATGATAGTTTTTCTTCGGTATTTCTTACTCTCATAATGCTCGAAGTATTCTAAATCAAGTTGGGCCGCATCTTATTGAATAACCGTGAATGCCGATTTTGAGAGTCTAAACTACATTGTTTTGCCAAAATCACTTATAGGTCATGGCTTGAAGCAATGAGTTTTGATCATTGGCTCGTTTTGCATCGAACTAAGTACAAATCACTCAAAACTCGGATCGATAGTTTTTCATCAATTTTTATCACTCTCAAATCGTTCGATGTAATCCAAAACAAATTGGTTCGCATATTCTTAAAAAAACGTGATGGCCGATTTTGTGGTCCTAAACTACCTTTCTTGACCAAAATAACTCATAGGTCTTGGCTTATAACTATGGGTTTTGGTCGTTAGCTCGTTTAGCGTCGAACTATGCCTAGACGACTAAAAACTAGGTCAATAGTTTTTTTTTAATTTTTATCGCTCTCATATTGTTCGACGTATTAAAAAACTCGTTGGCTCATATCTTCTTGAAAATCCATAAAGGCTAATTTTGAGGGCTTAAACTATATTTTTTTAACCAAAATAACTCATATGTCATGGCTTATAGCGAGGAGTTTTGTTCATTGACTCGTTTCGCATCGAACTAGGTCTAAATAGCTCAAACCTAACCCGATAGTTTTTCATCAATTTTTATCGCACTCATACGGTTTTACCTTTTTCAAGTCTAGTTGGCCCAAATCTTATTAAAAAACCATAAAGGCTGATTTTGAGGGCCTAAACTATATTTTTTAATACCAAAATCACTTATAGGTCATGGCTTATAGCGATGAGTTTTGATCGTTGGCCCGTTTCGCATCGAAATAGGTCCAAATAGTTCAAAGCTAGCCCTATAGTTTTTTGTCGGCTTTTATCGCACTCATAATATTTCACGAATTCCAAGTCTAGTTAGCCCTATATTATCTTGAAAAACTTTGAAGGTTGATTTTAAGGGCCTAAACTATATTTTGTTAATACCAAAATCACTTATAGGTCATGGCTTATAGCGATGCGTTTTGATCATTGGCCCGTTTCGCATTGAAATAGGTCCAAATAGTTCAAAGCTAGCTCGATAGTTTTTTTGTTAATTTTTATCGCACTCATAATATTTCATGAATTCCAAGTCTAATTAGCCCCGTATTATCTTGAAAAACTTTGAAGGCTGATTTTGAGGGCCTAAACTATATTTTTTTAATACCAAAATCACTTATAGGTCATGGCTTATAGCGATGCGTTTTGATCGTTGGCCCGTTTCGCATCGAAATAGGTCCAAATAGTTCAAAGCTAGCCCGACAGCTTTTTGTCGGCTTTTATCGCACTTATAATATTTCACGAATTCCAAGTCTAGTTAGCCCTGTATTATCTTGAAAAACTTTGAAGGTTGATTTTGAGGGCCTAAACTATATTTTTTTATCCAAAATAACTCATAGATCATGGCTTATAGCAAGGAGTTTTTTTCATTGGCCCGTTTCGCATCAAACTACGTCCAAACATTTGAAACCTAGCCCGATAGTTTTTCATCGGCTTTTATCGAACTCTCATCATTTTACGTATTCCAAGTTTAGTTGGCCCAAATCTTCTTGAAAAACCTTGAAGGATTATTTTGAGGGCCTAAACTAATTTCTTTTTACCAAAATAACTCATAGGTCATGGCTTATAGTGATGAGTTTTGATCGTTGGCCCGTTTCGCATCGAACTAGGTCCAAAGAACCCAAAGCTTGGATCGATAGTTTTTCTTTAGTTTTTCTTGCTCTCATAACGTTCGAAGTATTCTAAATCCGGTTTGGCTCCATCTTCTTGAATAACCATGAATGCTGATTTTGTGTGTCTAAACTAAATTTTTTTACCAAAATCACTCATAGATCATGGCTTAAAGAAATGAGTTTTGATCGTTGGCCCATTTCGCATCGAACTAGGTCCAAATCACTTAAAAGCTCGGGTCGATAGTTTTTCATCAATTTTTATCACCTTCCCACCGTTCGACGTAATCCAAAACAAGTTGATCCCCATCTTCTTGAAAAACCATGAAGGTTGATTTTGAGGGCCTAAACTATATTTTTTTTACCAAAATAACTCACGAGTCATGGCTTATAGCGATGAGTTTTAATCATTGGCTCGTTTCGCATCGAACTAGGTCTAAAGAACCCAAAACTAGGTCGATAGTTTTTCTTTAGTTTTTCTTGCTTTCATAACGTTCGAAGTATTCTAAATCCAGTTTGGCTCCATCTTCTTGAATAACCGTGAATGCTGATTTTGTGTGTCTAAACTAAATTTTTTTACCAAAATCACTTATAGATCATGGCTTAAAGAAATGAGCTTTGATCGTTGGCCCATTTTGCATCAAACTAGGTCCAAATCGCTCAAACCTAGCTTGATAGTTTTTCATCAATTTTTATCACACTCATAGCGTTTAACGTATTTCAAGTCCAGTTGGCCCGTATCTTCTTGAGAAATCGTGAAGGCTGATTTTGAGGCCCTAAACTATCTTTTTTTACCAAAATAACTCATAGGTCATGGCTTATAGCGAGGAGTTTTTTTCATTAGCCCATTTCACATCGAACTAGGTCCAAACAACTCAAACCTAGCCCGATGATAGGTTTTCGTCGGCTTTTATCGCACTTACACCATTTCATGTATTCTAAGTCTAGTTAGCTCGAATCTTCTAGAAAAACCTTAAACAATGATTTTGAGGGCTTAAACTATATTTTTTTACCAAAATCACTCATAGGTCATGGCTTATTGCAAGGATTTTTATCATTGGCACGTTTCACATCGAACTAGATGCAAACAGACTCAAAACTAGGTCGATAGTTTTTTTTTTCGGTTTTTATCGCTCTCATACCATTCGATGTATTTAAAAACCAATTGGCTCGTATCTTCTTGAAAATCCATGAGGGCTGATTTTGAGGGCTTAAACTACACTTTTTGATCAACATAACTTATAGGTGATGACTTATAGCCATGAGTTTTGATTGTTGGCCCGTTTCAAATCGAACTAGGTTCAAACAGACTCAAACCTAGCCCAACAATTTTCGTCACTTTTTATCTCACTAACACCATTTCACGTATTCTAAGTCCAGTTGGCCCAAATCTTTTTGAAAAACCATGAAGGCTGATTTTGAGGGCTTAAACTATATTTTCTTACCAAAATCACTTAGAGGTCCTGGATTATAGCGAAGAGTTTTGATCGTTAGCCCGTTTTGCATCGAACTAAGTCCAAATCACTCAAAACTAAGTCGATAGTTTTTCATTTTTTTTATCGCTCTCACACCGTTCGACGTAATCCAAAACCAGTTAGTCCGCATCTTCTTGAAAAACCATGATGACCGATTTTGTGGTCCTAAACTACCTTCTTTAACTAAAATAACTCATAGGTCTTGGCTTATAGCTATAAGTTTTGGTCGTTAGCTCGTTTCTCGTCGAACTAGGTCCAAACAACTCAAACCGAGCCCGATCGTTTTTCATCAATTTTTATCGAACTCACACCGTTTCATGAATTCCCAATCTAGTTGGCCTAAATCTTCTTGAAAAACCATGAAGGCTGATTTTAAAGGTCTAATCTATATTTTTTGACCAAAATAACTCATAGGTTACGACTTATAGCGAGAAGTTTTTTTCGTTGGCTTGTTTCACATTGAACTAGGTCTAAACAACTCAAACCTAGCCCAATAGGTTTTCGTCGGCTTTTATTGCATTCACACCGTTTCATGTATTTAAAGTCCAGTTGGCTCGAATCTTCTAGAAAAACCATTGATGATGATTTTGAGAGCCTAAACTATATTTTTTTTAACCAAAATCACTCATATGTCATGGCTTATAGAAATGATTTTTATCATTGGCATGTTCCGCATCGAACTAGGTACAAACAGAGTTAAAACTAGGTTAATAGTTTTTCTTCGCTTTTATCGCTCTCATACCGATCGACGTATTCAAAAACCCGTTGGCTTGTATCTTCTTGAAAATCTATGAAGGCCGATTTCGAGGGCTTAAACTATATTTTTTGACAAAAAAACTTATAGGTCATGGCTTATTGCCATGAGTTTTTATCGTTGACCCGTTTCGCATCGAACTAGGTCCAAACAGACTTAAACCTAGCCCGACATTTTTTCATTAGTTTTTATCGCACTCACATCGTTTTATGTATTACAAGTCCAATTGGTTTGCTTTTTTTCTTTGAAAAATTGTGAAAGCTCATTGTGAGGGTTTAAACATCCTTTTTTTACCAAAATAACTCATAGGTCATGGCTTATATCAATGAGTTTTTGTCATTGACTCGTTTCGTATTAAACTAGATCCAAACAGACTCAAACCTAGACCAATAGTTTTTTGTCAATTTTTATTACTCTTACACCGTTCGATGTAATCCAAAACCAATTGGCCCGCATCTTCTTGAAAATCATGAAGGTTGATTTTGAGGGCCTAAACCGCCTTTTGGACAAAATAACTCATCGGTCATGGCTTATAGCCATGAGTTTTGATCGTTCGCCCATTTCGTATTGAACTAGGTCCAACCATCTCAAACCTAGCTAAACGAGTTTTTCATCGGCTTTTATCACACTCTCATCGTTTCATGTATTCAAAGTCCAGTTGGCCCGAATCTTCTTGAAAAACCTTGAAGGATGATTTTGAGGGCCTAAACTATATTTTTTTACCAAAATAACTCATATGTCATGGCTTATAGCGATAAGTTTTGATCGTTGGCTCGTTTCGCATCGAACTGGGTCCAAATAAGCAAAAGCCGACTTAATAGTTTTTCTTCGCGTTTTTTGCTCTCATAACGTTTGAAATATTCTAAATCCAGTTGGGCAACATCTTCTTGAATAACCGTGAATGTTGATTTTGAGGGCCTAAACTATATTTTTTTTACCAAAATCACTCATAGATCATGGCTTAAAGCAATGAGTTTTGATCGTTGACCCATTTCACATCGAACTCGGTTTAAATCGCAAAACCGGATCGATAGTTTTTCATCGCTTTTATCACTCTCACACCGTTCGATGTAATAAAAAACAAGTTGATCCGCGTATTCTTGAAAAACCATGAAGGCTGATTTTGAGGGCCTAAACTATATTTTTTTACAAAAATAACTCATAGGTCATGGCTTATAACGATGACTTTTGGTCGTTGGCCTATTTCGCGTCAAACTAGGTCCAAACAATTGAACCGATCTAGATAGGTTTTTGTCAATTTTTATCTCACTCACACTCGTTTCACGTATTCCAAGTCGGTTGGCCCAAATTTTCTTAGAAAACCATGAAGGCTGATTTTAAGGGCCTAAACTACATTTTTTGACCAAAATAACTCATTGGTCATAGCTTATAGCGAGGAGTTTTTTTGTTAGCTCGTTTCACATCGAACTAGGTCCAAACAACTCAAACCTAGCCCAATAGGATTTGTCGGCTTTTATCGTACTCATACCGTTTCATGTATTCCAAGTCCGAGTTGGCTCGAATGTTCGAGAAAAACCATAAACGATGATTTTACGGGCCTAAACTATATTTGTTTACCAAAATCACTCATAGGTCATGGCTTATAGCGAGGATTTATATTTGGCACGCTTCGCATCTAACTAGGAGCAAGCGAGGTCAAAACTAGGTCAATAGTTTTTCTTTAGTTTTTACCACTCTCGTACCGTTCGACGTATTCAAAAACCAATTAGCCCGTATCTTCTTGAAAATCCATAAAGGCTGATTTTGAGGGCTTAAACTACATTTTTTGACAAAAATAACTTATAGGTCATGGCTTATTGCCATGAGTTTTTGTCGTTGGCCTGTTTCGCATCAAACCGGGTCCAAATAGCTTATACCTATCCTAATAGTTTTTCATTAGTTTTTATCGCACTCACATCGATCACATATTCCAAGTCCGGTTAGTCCGCTTTTTTAAGAACCGTGAAAGCCGATTTTGAGGGCCTAAACATCCTTTTTTACCAAAATAACTCATAGGTCATGGCTTATAGCTAGGGGTTTTGATCATTGACCCGTTTCGCATCGAACTAGGTCCTAACGACTCAAACCTAGCCTAATAGTTTTTTGTTAGTTTTTATTGCTCTTACACCGTTCGATGTAATCCAAAACTAGTTGGCCCGTATCTTCTTGAAAAATCATGAAGGCTGATTTTAAAGGCGTAAACTATCTTTTTCGACCAAAATAACTCATTGGTCATGGCTTATAGCGATGAGTTATGGTCGTTGGCCCGTTTCACATCGAACTAGGTCCAAACAACTCAAACCGAGCCCGATAATTTTTTGTCAATTTTTATCGTGCTCACACCGTTTCATGGATTCTAAGTCTAGTTGGCACAAATCTTCTTGAAAAACCATGAAGGCTGATTTTGAAGGCCTAAACTACATTTTTTGACCAAAATAACTTATAGGTCATAGCTTATAGTGAGCGAGTTTATTTCGTTGGATCGTTTCACATCGAACTAGGTCCAAACAACTCAAACCTAGCTCAATAGGTTTTCGTCGATTTTTATCGCATTCACACTCGTTTCACATATTCCAAGTCTAGTTAGCTCGAATCTTCTAAAAAAACCATGAACGATGATTTTGAGGGCCTAAACTACATTTTTTTTTTACCAAAATCACTCATAGATCATGGCTTATAGCGATCGTTGCCATGTTTCACATCGAACTAGGTGTAAACGGCTCAAAACTAGATCGATAGTTTTTCTTTAGTTTTTATCGTTCTCATACCATTCGACGTATTCAAAAACTAATTGGCTCGTATCTTCTTAAAAATCCATGAAGGCTAATTTTGAGGGCTTAAACTATATTTTTTGACCCAAATAACTTATAGGTCATGGCTTATAGCGATGAGTTATGGTCGTTGGCTCTGTTTCACATCGAACTAGGTCCAAACAACTCAAATCGAGCCCGACGAGTTTTTTATCAATTTTTATCGTGCTCATACCATTTCACGGATTCTAAGTCTAGTTGGCCCAAATCTTCTTGAAAAACCATGAAGGTTGATTTTGAAGGCCTAAACTACATTTTTTGACCAAAATAACTTATAGGTCATAGCTTATAGCGAGGAGTTTATTTCGTTGGCTCATTTCACATGAACTAGGTCCAAACAACTCAAACCTAGCTCAATAGGTTTTTTTTCCGAGCTTTTATCACATTCACACCGTTTCACATATTCGAAGTCCAGTTGGCTCGAATCTTCTAGAAAAACATGAACGATGATTTTACGGGCCTAAACTATATTTTTTTTTTACCAAAATCACTCATAGGTCACGGCTTATAGCGAGGACTTTTATCGTTGGCACGCTTCGCATCTAACTAGGTGCAAATAGCTCAAAACAAGGTCGATAGGTTTTCTTCAATTTTTATCGCTCTCATACCGTTCGATGTATTCAAAAACCGGTTGACCCATATCTTTTTGAAAATTCATAAAGGCTGATTTTGAGGGCTTAAACTATATTTTTTGATAAAAATAACTCATAGATCATGGCTTATAGCCATAATTTTTGGTCGTTGTCCCATTTCGCATTGAACTATGTCCAAACAGACTCAAACCTAACCCGATAATTTTTCATCGGTTTTTATCACACTCTCACCATTTCACGTATTCCAAGTTAAGTTAGCTCGAATCTTCTTAAAAAACCTTGAAGGATGATTTTGAAGGCCTAAACTATATTTTTTTTACCAAAATCACCCATAAGTCATGACTTATAGTGATGACTTTTGATCGTTGGCCCGTTTCGCATCAAAATAGGTCCAAATAGTTCAAACCTAACCCGACAGCTTTTTATCGGCTTTTATTGCACTCACATCATTTCACGTATTCCAAGTCTAGTTGGCTCGTACTATCTTGAAAAGCTGTGAAGGCTCATTTTGAGGGCCTAAACTACATTTTTTAACCAAAATAACTCATAGGTCATGGCTTATAGTGAGAGTTTTTTTTTCGTTGGCTCGTTTTGCATAGAACTAAGTCCAAATAGCTCAAACCTAACTTGATAGTTTTTCGTTAGTTTTTATCGCACTCACATCGTTTCACGGATTCCAAGTCCAAGTTGGCCCAAATCTTTTTGAAAAATAATTAAGGCTTATTTTGAAGGCCTAAATTATATTTTTTGACCAAAATAACTCACGAGTCATAGCTTATAGTGAGGAGTTTTTTCCGTTGGCCCGTTTCACATCGAACTAGGTCCAAACAGCTCAAACCTAGTCCAATAGGTTTTCATCGGTTTTTATCGTACTCATATCATTTCATGTATTCCAAGTCCAGTTGGCTCGAATCTTCTAGAAAAACTATGAACGATGATTTTGCGGGCCTAAACTACATTTGTTTACCAATATCACTCATACATCATGGCTTATAGCGAGGATTTTTATCGTTGGCACGCTTCACATCGAACTAGGTGTAAATGGCACAAAACTAGGTCGATAGTTTTTCTTCGGTCATTATCGCTCTCATACCGTTCGATGTATTCAAAAATCGGATGGCCCGTATCTTCTTTAAAATCCATGAAGGTCGATTTTGAGGGCTTAAACTACATTTTTTGACAAAAATAACTCATAGGTCATGGCTTATAGCCATGAGTTTTGGTTGTTGTCTCATTTCACATCGAACTACGTCCAAACGAGCTCAAACTTAGCCCGATAGTTTTTCATCGGCTTTTATCGCACTCTCACCGTTTCACGTATTTCAAGTCCAGTTGGCCCGAATCTTCTTGAAAAACCATGAAGGATGATTTTGAGGGCTTAAACTATATATTTTTTTAATCAAAATCACTCATAGGTCATGGCTTATAGCGATGAGTTTTGATCGTTGGCTCGTTTCGCATCGAAATAGATCCAAACAGTTTAAACCTAACCCGACGAGTTTTTCATCGGTTTTATCGCATTCACATCATTTCACGTATTCCAAGTCTAGTTGGCTCCGTATTATCTTGAAAAAACATGAAGGCTCATTTTGAGGGTCTAAACTATATTTTTTGACTAAAATAACTCATAAGTCATGCCTTATAGCGAGGAGCTTTTTTGTTGGCCCGTTTCGCATAGAACTAGGTCCAAACAGACTCAAACCTAGCTTGATAGTTTTCCATTAGTTTTTATCGCACTCGTACCGTTTCATGTATTTCAAGTCCAGGTTGGCTCGAATCTTCTAGAAAAACCATGGACGATGATTTTGAGAGCCTAAACTATATTTTTTTTTACTAAAATCACCGATAGGTTAAGACTTATAGCAAGGATTTTTATCGTTGGCATGTTCCGCATCGGACTAGGTGCAAACAGGTCAAAACTAGGTCAATAGTTTTTCTTTAGTTTTTATCGCTCTCATACCGTTCGATGTAGTCAAAAACCGGTTGGCTCGTATCTTCTTGAAAATCCGTGAAGGCTGATTTTGAGTTCTTAAACTACATTTTTTGATAAAAATAGATTATAGGTCATGGCTTATTGCCATGAGTTTTTGTCGTTAGCTCATTTCGCATCGAACTAGGTCCAAACAGACTTAAACCTAGCTTGACATTTTTTCATTAGCTTTTATCTTACTCACATCGTTTCATGTATTTCAAGTCCAATTGGTTCGCTTTTTTAAAAAAACCATGAAAGCTCATTTCGAGGGCCTAAACTATATTTTTTTTACCAAAATCACTAATAGGTGATGACTTATAATGATGAGTTTTAATCGTTAGTCCGTTTTACATCGAAATAGGTCCAAATACTTCAAACTCGGCTCGACGAGCTTTTCGTCGATTTTTCGTTAGTTTTTATCGCACTCACACCGCTTCACATATTCTAAGACCGGTTGGGCCGTATTCTCTTGAAATGCCATGAAAGTTGATTTTGAGAGCCTAAACTACATTTTTTGACCAAAATAACTCATAGGTCATGGCTTATAGTAAGGAGTTTTTTTCGTTTGCTCGTTTTGCATCGAACTAGATCTAAACATCTCAAACCTAGTCGATAGTTTTTTGTCGGTTTTTATCGCATTCACACCGTTTCACGTATTCCAAGTCTAGTTGGCTCAAATCTTTTGAAAAACCATGAAGGCTGATTTTGAGAGACTAAACTATATTTTTTTTTACTAAAATCACTCATAGGTCATGGCTTATAGCGATGAGTTTTTATCGTTGGCTTGTTTCGCATCGAAATAGTTTCAACTAGTTCAAACCTGGTGTGATAGTTTTTTATCGGTTTTTATCGCACTCACATCATTTCACGTATTCGAAGTCCAGCTTGGCTCGAAACTTTTAGAAAAACCATGGACGATGATTTAGAGAGCCTAGACTATATTTTTTTTACCGAAATCACTCATAAGTCATGGCTTATAACAAGGATTTTTATCGTTGGCAAGTTCCATATCTAACTAGGTGCAAACAGGTCAAAACTAGTTCAATAGTTTTTCTTCAATTTTTATCACTCTCATATTGTTCGACGTATTCAAAAACCGAGTTGGCCCATATCTTCTTAGAAATTCATAAAGGCTGATTTTGAGGGCTTAAACTATATTTTTTGACCAAAATAACCATAAGTCATGGCTTATAGTGATGAGTTTTGGTTGTTGGCTCGTTTCACGTCGAACTACGTCCAAAAGCTCAAACCGAGCTCGATAATTTTTCATCAATTTTTATCGCACTCACACTATTTCACGGATTCCAAGTCCAATTGGCCTAAATCTTCTTAAAAAACATGAAGGCTGATTTTGAGGGCCTAAACTACATTTTTTGACCAAAATAACTCATAAGTCATAGCTTATAGCGAGGAGTTTTTTTCGTTGGCTTGTTTCACATCGAACTAATTCCATGTCGGCTTTTATCGCATTCACACTCGTTTCATGTATTCTAAGTCCAATTGGCTCAAATCTTCTAGAAAAACCACGGACGATGATTTTGCGGGCTTAAACTATATTTTTTTACCAAAATCACTCATAGGTCATGGCTTATATCGAGGATTTTTATCGTTGGCACGCTTCGCATCAAACTAGGTGCAAATAGCTCAAAACTAGGCCAATAGTTTTTCTACAATTTCATTGCTCTCATACCGTTCGATGTATCAAAAACCGGTTAGCCCGTATCTTCTTGAAAATCCATGAAGGTTGATTTTGAGGGCTTAAACTACATTTTTTGACAAAAATAACTTATAAGTAATGGCTTACGGCCATGAGTTTTGGTCGTTGTCCCATTTTGCATCAAACTACGTCTAAAATGCTCAAACCTAGCTTGATAATTTTTCATCGGCTTTTATCGCACTCTTACCATTTCACGTATTCCAAGTCCAGTTGTCCCGAATCTTCTTGAAAAACCTTGAAGGATGATTTTGAGGGACTAAACTACTTTTTTTTTTTACCAAAAAAACTCATAGGTCAAGGCTTATAGCGATGAGTTTTGATTGTTGGTCCGTTTAGCATCGAAATAGGTCCAAACAGTTTAAACCTAACCTAATATTTTTTTGTCGGCTTTTATCGCACTCACATCGTTTCATGTATTCCAAGTCTAGTTGGCCCGTATTATCTTGAAAAACAATGAAGGCTCATTTTAAGGGCCTAAACTATATTTTTTGACCAAAATAACTCATAGGTCATGGCTTATAGCGAGGAGTTTTTTCGTTGGCTCGTTTCGCATAGAACTAGGTCCAAACGGCTCAAACGACGCCCGATAGTTTTTCGTCGGCTTTTATTGCACTCACACTCGTTTCACGTATTCCAAGTCCAGTTGGCTCGAATCTTCTAGAAAAACCTTGAACGATGATTTTGAGGGCCTAAACTACATTTTTTTTTACCAAAATCACTCATAGGTCATGGCTTATAGCGAGGATTTTTATCATTGCCATGTTTCATATCGAACTAGGTGCAAACAGACTCAAAACTAGATCGATAGTTTTTCTTTAGCTTTTATCGCTCTCATACCGTTCGATGTATTCAAAAACCAATTGGCCCGTATCTTCTTAAAAATCCGTGAAGGCTGATTTTGAGGGCTTAAACTATATTTTTTTTATCAAAATAACTCATAAGTCATGGCTTATAGCCATGAGTTTTGATTGTTTGGTCGTTTCGTATCAAAGTAAGTCCAAACGACTCAAACCTAGCTCGATAGTTTTTCATCGGTTTTCATCGCACTCACGCTCGTTTCACATATTCCAAGACCAATTGGTCCGCTTCTTTTTAAAAAATTATGAAGACCGATTTTGAGGGCCTAAACTATATTTTTTGACCAAAATAACTCATAGGTCATGGCTTATAGCGAGGACTTTTTATCGTTGGCCCGTTTCGCATCGAACTAGGTCCAAACAAGTTGAAACCGAGCTTGATAGGTTTTTGTCAATTTTTATCTCACTCACACCGTTTCATGGATTCTAAGTCTAGTTAGCATAAATCTTCTTGAAAAACTATGAAGGCTGATTTTGAGGGCCTAAACTACATTTTTTGACCAAAATAACTCATCGATCATAGCTTATAGTAAGGAGTTTTTTTCGTTGGCTATTTTCACATCGAACTAGGTCTAAACAGACTCAAACCTAGCCCAATAGGTTTTGTCGGCTTTTATCGTACTCATATCGTTTCACGTATTCCAAGTCCAAGTTGGCTCGAATCTCTTAGAAAAAACATGGATGATGATTTTGAGGGCTTAAATGATATTGTTTTTGCCGAAATCACTCATAGGTCATGGCTTATAGCAAGGACTTTTATCGTTGGCACATTCTAGAACTAACTAGGTGCAAACGAGTCCAAACTAGGTTAACAGCTTTTCTTTCGTTTTTACCACTCTTGTACCGTTCGACGTGTTCAAAAACCAATTAGCTCGTATCTTCTTTAAAACCCATGAAGGCTGATTTTGAGGTCTTAAACTATATTTTTTGGCAAAAATAACTTATAGGTCATGGCTTATTGCCATGAGTTTTTATTGTTGGCTTATTTCACATCGAAACTAGGTCTAAATAGCTTAAACCTATTCGACAGCTTTTTCATCGCTTTTATCGCACTCACATTGGTTCACGTATTCCAAGTCTAGTTGGTCCGCTTTTTTGAAGAACCATGAAAGCTCATTTTGAGGGCCTAAACATCCTTTTTTTTTAACAAAAATAACTCATATGTCATAGCTTATAGTCATGAGTTTTGGTCGTTGTCCCGTTTCGCATCGAACTAGGTCCAAACACCTCAAACATAACCCGATAGTTTTTCATTAGTTTTTATCGCACTCACATCGTTTGACGTATTCCAAGTCTAGTTGGTCCGTAATTTCTTGAAAACCGTGAAGGCTGATTTTGAGGGCCTAAACTACTTTTTTGACCAAAATAACTCATAGGTCAAAGCTTATTGCCATGAGTTTTGGTCGTTGGCCCTCTTCACATTGAACTAGGTCCAAACGAGCTCAAACCTAGCCCAACGAGTTTTTCATCGGCTTTTATCGCACTCTCACCATTTCACGTATTCCAAGTCCAATTGGTCCAAATTTTTTTGAAAAACCTTGAAGAATGATTTTGAGGGTCTAAACTATATTTTTTGACCAAAATAACTCATAGGTCATGGCTTATAGCAATGAGTATTGTTCGTTGGCCCATTTCACATCGAACGAGGTCCAAACAGACTTAAACATAGCCCGATAGTTTTTCGTTAGCTTTTCTCACACTCACACCGTTTCATGTATTCCAAGACCAATTGGCTCGTATTATCTTGAAAAACCATAAAGGCTAATTTTGAGGGCCTAAACTATATTTTTTGACCAAAATAACTCATAGGTCACGGCTTATAGCGAGGAATTTTTTTGTTGGCCCATTTTACAGCGAACTAGATCTAAACAGACTCAAACTAGCCCGATAGTTTTTTCGTAGTTTTTATCAAACTCACACTCGTTTCATGTATTCCAAGTCTACTTGGCTCGAATCTTCTAGTAAAATCATGAACGATGATTTTAAGGGCCTAAACTATATTTTTTTTACCAAAATCACTCATAAGTCATGGCTTATAGCGAGGATTTTTATCGTTGTCATGTTTCACATCGAACTAGGTGCAAACAGTCTCAAAACTAGATCGATAGTTTTTCTTTTGTTTTTATCGCTCTAATATCGTTCAACGTATTCAAAAACTAGTTGGCCCGTATCTTCTTATAAATCCGTGAATGTTGATTTTGAGGGCTTAAACTATATTTTTTAAACAAAATAACTTATAAGTCGTAGCTTATGGCCATGAGTTTTGATCGTTGGGCCGTTTCGTATTGAATTAGGTCCAAATAGCTCAAACCTAACCCGATAGTTTTTCATCGCTTTTATCGCACTCACACTCGTTTCACGTATTTCAAGTCCAATTGGTTCACTTCTTTTTAAAAAATCATGAAGGCTGATTTTAAGGGACTAAACTATATTTTTTGACCAAAATAACTCATAGGTCATGGCTTGTAGTCGTGAGTTTTGGTTGTTGGCTCGTTTCGCATCGAACGAGGTCCAATCAACTCAAACCCGACCCGATAATTTTTTATCAATTTTTATCGCAGTCATACCGTTTCACGTATTCTAAGTCTAGTTGGCCCAAATCTTCTTGAAAAACCATGGAGGCTGATTTTGAGGGCTTAAACTAAATTTTTTTTTACCATAATCACTCATAGGTGATGGCTTATAGCAATGAGTTTTGATAGTTGGCCCGTTTTACTTCGAAATAGGTCCAAACGAGTTCAAACTTAGCCCGATAGTTTTTCATCGATTACTATCGTAGTCATATCATTTCACATATTCCAAGACCAATGGGCCCGTATTCTCTTGAAAAATCATGAAAGCCGATTTTGAGCGCCTAAACTACATTTTTTGACAAAAATAACTCATAGGTCATGGCTTATAGCGGGGATTTTTTTTCATTCGTCCGTTGTGCATCGAACTAGATCCAAACAGACTCAAACCTAACCGATAGTTTTTTGTCATTTTTTATCGCACTCACACCGTTTCACGTATTTCAAGTCCAGTTGGCTCAAATCTTCTTGAAAAACCATGAAGGCTGATTTTGAGAGACTAAACTATATATATATTTTTCTTATCATAATCACTCATAGGTCATGGCTTATAGCGATGAGCTTTTATCATTGGCTCGTTTCGTATCGAAATAGTTCCAAATAGTTCAAACCTAGCTTGACATTTTTTCATCGGCTTTTATCGCACTCACACCATTTCATGTATTCTAAGTCCAAGTTGACTCGAATCTTCTAAAAAAACCATGGATGATGATTTTGAGAGCCTAAACTATATTTTTTTTACCAAAATCACTCATATGTCATGGCTTATAGCAAGGATTTTTATCGTTGGCACGTTCTACATCTAACTAGGTGCAAACAGAGTCAAAACTAGGTCAATATTTTTTCTTCGGCTTTTACCACTCTCGTACCGTTCGATGTATTCAAAAACCAGCTTGGCTCGTATCTTCTTGAAAATCCATAAAGGTTGATTTTGAGGGTTTAAACTACATTTTTTGAAAAAAATAACTTATAGGTCATGGTTTATTGCCATGAGTTTTTATCGTTGGCTCATTTCGCATCGAACCGGGTCCAAACAGCTTATACATATCGCGACAGTTTTTCATCGGCTTTTATTGTACTCACTTTGATTCACGTATTCCAAGTCTAGTTGGTCCGCTTTTTTGAAGAACCGTGAAAGCTGATTTTAAGGGCCTAAACATCCTTTTTTTACCAAAATAACTCATAGGTCATGGCTTATAGCTAAAGGTTTTAATCATTGACCCGTTTCACATCGAGCTAGGTCCAAACAGACTCAAACCTAGCCCAATAGTTTTTCAACAGCTTTTATCGCTCTCACACTCGTTCGACTAATCCAAAACTAGTTGGGTCGTATCTTCTTGAAAAATCATGAAGGCTGATTTTGATGGCCTAAACTATCTTTTTTGACAAAAATAACTCATAGGTCATGGCTTATAGCGATGAGTTATGGTCGTTGGCCCATTTCACATCGAACTAGGTCCAAACAGACTCAAACCGAGCCCGACAAGTTGGCCCAAATCTTCTTGAAAAACCATGAAGGATGATTTTGAAGGCCTAAACTACATTTTTTGACCAAAATAACTCATAGGTCATAGCTTATAGCGAGGAGTTTATTTTGTTGGCTCGTTCTACATCGAACTAGGTCTAAACAACTCAAACCTAGCCCAATAGGTTTTCGTTAATTTTTATCGCATTCACACCGTTTCATGTATTCGAAATCTAGTTGGCTCGAATCTTCTAGAAAAACCATGAACATCATTTTGCGGGCCTAAACTACATTTTGTTTTTACCAAAATCACTCATAGGTCATGGCTTATAGTGATGATTTTTATCGTTGGCACGCTTCGTATCGAACTAGGTGCAAATAGCTCAAAACAAGGTCGATAGTTTTTCTTTATTTTTTATCGCTCTCATATCGTTCGATGTATTCAAAAACCAGTTGACCCATATCTTCTTGAAAATCCATGAAGGCTGATTTTGAGGGCTTAAACTATATTTTTTTGATAGCCATGATTTTTAGTCGTTGTCTCGTTTCACATTGAACTAGGTCCAAACAGACTTCAACCTATTTTGATAGTTTATCATCGGCTTTTATCACACTCACTTCAATTCACGTATTCCAAGTCCAGGTTGGTCCGCTTTTTTGAAGAACTATGAAAGCTCATTTTGAGGGCCCAAACATCCTTTTTTTACCAATATAACTCATAGGTCATGGCTTATAGCTATGAGTTTTTATCGTTGAACCGTTTCACACGAGTTAGGTCCAAACGTACTCAAACCTAACTTAATAGTTTTTTGTTTGTTTTTATCCCTCTCACACCATTCGACGTAATCCAAAACTAATTAGCCCGTATCTTCTTGAAAAATCATGAAGGCTAATTTTGATAGCCTAAACTACCTTTTTTTGACCAAAATAACTCATAGGTCATGGCTTGTTGCCATGATTTTTGGTTGTTGGCTCGTTTCGTATTAAACTATGTTCAAACAGACTCTAACCTAACCCAACAGCTTTTTCATCGGCTTTTATCGCACTCTCACCGTTTTATGTATTCCAAGTCCAAGTTGGCCCGAATCTTTTTAAAAAACCTTAAAGGATGATTTTGAGGGCTTAAACTATATTTTTTACCAAAATAACTCATATGTCATGACTTATAGTGATAAGTTTTGATCGTTGGTCCGTTTCGCATCGAACTAGGTCCAAATAGCTCAAAACTCGGGTCGATAATTTTTCTTTAATATTTCTTCCTCTCATAACGTTCGAAGTATTCTAAATCAAATATGGTCGCATCTTCTTGAATAACCGTGAATGCCGATTTTGAGGGTCTAAACTACATTATTATACCAAAATCACTCATAGGTCATGACTTGAAGCAATGAGTTTTGATCGTTGGCTTATTTCGTATCAAACTAAATCCAAATCGCTCAAAACTAGGTTGGTAATTTTTCATCGGCTTTTATTGCTCTCACACCGTTCAACGTGATCCGAAACCAGGTTGGTCCGTGTCTTCTTGAAAAACCATGAAGGTTGATTTTGAGGGTTTAAACTATATTTTTTGACCAAGATAACTCATAGATCATGGCTTATAACCATGAGTTTTGATCGTTGGCCCGTTTTATCTAACTAGGTTCAAATAGCTCAAACCTAGCCCGATAGTTTTTTATCATTTTTTATCGCACTCATAATGTTTCACGTATTCCAAGTCGAGTTGGTCCGCTTCTTTTTCAAAAACTCGTGAAGGCTCATTTTGAGGGCCTAAACTATATTTTTTTGACCAAAATAACTCATAGGTCATGTCTTATAGTTGTGACTTTTGGCCGTTGGCCCGTTTCGTATCGAATTAGGTCCAAACAACTCAAACCCAGCTCGACAGTTTTCATCGGCTTTTATCAAACTCACACCGTTTCACATATTCCAAGTTTAGTTGGCTCGAATCTTCTTGAAAAACCATGAAAGCTAATTTTAAGGGCCTAAACTATATTTTTTGACCAAAATAACTCATAGGTCATGGTTTATAGTAATGAGTTTTGTTCGTTGGCTCGTTTCACATCGAATGAGATCTAAACGAGCTCAAACATAGCCCAACAGTTTTTCGTCGACTTTTATCACACTCACACCATTTCATGTATTCTAAGATCGGTTGGCTCGTATTATCTTGAAAAACCATGAAGGCTAATTTTGAGGGCCGAAACTACATTTTTTGACCAAAATAACTCATAGGTCACGGCTTATAGCGAGGAATTTTTTGTGTTGGCCCGTTTTGCATCGAACTAGGTCCAAACAGACTTCAAACTAGCCCGATAGTTTTTTCTTAGTTTTTATCGCGCTCACACCGTTTCACGTATTCCAAGTCTAGTTGGCTCGAATCTTCTAGTAAAATCATGAATGATGATTTTAAGGGCCTAAACTATATTTGTTTTTACCAAAATCACTCATAGGTCAAGGCTTATAGCGAGGATTTTTATAGTTGCCATGTTTCACATCAAACTAGGTGCAAACAGACTCAAAACTAGACCAATTTTTTCTTTTGTTTTTATCGCTCTAATACTCGTTCGACGTATTCAAAAACCAGTTGGTCCGTATCTTCTTAAAACTCCGTGAAGGCTGATTTTGAGGGCTTAAACTGTATTTTTTGAATAAAATAACTCATAAGTCATAGCTTATAGCCATGAGTTTTGATCGTTAGGCCATTTCGTATTGAACTAGGTCCAAATAGCTCAAACCTAGACCGACAGCTTTTCATCGGCTTTTATCGCACTCACGCCGTTTCACGTATTTCAAGTCCAATTGGTTTGCTTCTTTTTAAAAAATCATGAAGGCTAATTTTGAGGGATTAAACTATATTTGTTTGACCAAAATAACTCATAGGCCATGGCTTATAGCCGTGAGTTTTGGTCGTTGGCTCGTTCCGCATCGAACGAGGTCCAATTAGCTCAAACCCGACCGGATAGTTTTTTATCGGCTTTTATCGTAGTCAAACCGTTTCACGTATTCTAAGTTTAGTTGGCCCAAATCTTCTTGAAAAACCATGAAGGCTGATTTTAAGGGCTTAAACTATATTTTTTTTACCAAAATCACTCATAGGTGATGGCTTATAGCAATGAGTTTTGATCGTTAGCCCATTTTACTTCGAAATAGGTCCAAACAGTTCAAACCTAGCCCGATAGTTTTTTATAAGTTTTTATCGTAGTCATACCATTTCACATATTCCAAGACCAATGGGCCCATATTCTCTTGAAAAACTATGAAAGCCGATTTTGAGGGCTAAACTACTTTTTTTGACCGAATAACTCGTAGGTCATGGCTTATTGTCATGAGTTTTGATCGTTGGCCCGTTTCGCATTGAACTAGGTCCAAATAGCTAAAACCTAGCCCAACAAGTTTTTCATCGCTTTTATCACACTCTCACCCTTTCACGTATTTCAAGTCTAGTTGACCCGAATCTTTTTGAAAAACCTCGAAGGATGATTTTGAGGGCTTAAACTATATTTTTTTACCAAAATAACTCATATGTTATGGCTTATAGTGATAAGTTTTGATCGTTGGCTTGTTTCACATCGAATTAGGCCCAAATAGCTCAAACCCGGTCGATAGTTTTTCTTCGGCTTTTCTTTCTCTCATAACGTTCGAAGTATTCTAAATCAAATTGGGCCGCATCTTCTTGAATAACCGTGAATGCCGATTTTGAGGGTCTAAACTACATTATTATACCAAAATCACTCATAGATCATGACTTGAAGCAATGAGTTTTGATCGTTGGCTCGTTTCGCATCGAACTAAGTCCAAATCGCTTAAAACTCGGGTTGGTAGTTTTTCATTAGTTTTTATTGCTCTCACACCGTTCGATGTGATCTAAAACCCACTTGGTCCGTATCTTCTTGAAAAACCATGAAGGCTGATTTTGAGGGTCTAAACTATATGTTTTGACCAAAATAACTCATAGGTCATGGCTTATAGCCATGAGTTTTTATCGTTGGCCCGTTTTATCAAACTAGGTCCAAACGAGCTCAAACCTAGCCCGACAGCTTTTCATCAATTTTTATCGCACTCACAATGTTTCACGTATTCCAAGTCCACTTGGTCTACTTCTTTTTAAAAGCTCGTGAAGACTCATTTTGAGGGCCTAAACTATATTTTTTTGACCAAAATAACTCATAGGTCATGGCTTATAGTTGTGACTTTTGGCCGTTGGCCCGTTTCGTATCGAACTAGGTCCAAACAACTCAAACCTAGCTCGACAGTTTTCATCGGCTTTTATCAAACTCACACCATTTCACATATTCCAAGTTTAGTTGGCTCGAATCTTCTTGAAAAACCATGAAAGCTAATTTTAAGGGCCTAAACTATATTTTTTTGACCAAAATAACTCATAGGTCATGGCTTATAGCAATGAGTTTTATTCGTTGACCCGTTTCACATCAAACAAGGTCCAAACAGACTTAAACATAGCCCGACGAGTTTTTCATCGGTTTTTATCACATTCACTTCGTTTCATGTATTCCAAGACCGGTTGGTCCGTATTATCTTGAAAAACCATGAAGGCTAATTTTGAGGGCCTAAACTACATTTTTTGACCAACATAACTCATAGGTTACGGCTTATAGCGAGGAATTTTTTTGTTGGCCCGTTTTACATCAAACTAGATTCAAACAGACTCAAACTAGCCCAATAGTTTTTTCTTAGTTTTTATCATACTCATACTTGTTTTACGTATTCCAAGTCTAGTTGGCTCGAATCTTCTAGTAAAATCATGTACGATAATTTTAAGGGCCTAAAGTATATTTTTTTTTACTAAAATCACTCATAGGTCATGGCTTATTGTGAGGATTTTTATCGTTTCCACACTTCGTATCGAACTAGGTGAAACAACTCAAAACTAGGTCGATAGTTTTTTTCGGTTGTTATCGCTCTCATACCGTTCGACATATTCAAAAATCAATTGGCACGTATCTTCTTAAAAATCCGTGAAGGCTAATTTGAGGGCTTAAACTATATTTTTTGACCAAAATAACTCATAAGTCATGGCTTATAGCCATGAGTTTTGATCATTGGCCCGTTTCGTATCGAACTAGGTCCAAACGGACTCAAACCTACGTCGATAGTTTTTTATAAGTTTTTATCGCACTCACACCATTTCATGTTTTCAAAGTCCAATTGGTCCGCTTCTTTTTAAAAACTATGAAGGTTGAATTTGAGGGCTAAACTTTATTTTTTTACTAAAATCACTCATAGGTCATGGCTTAAAACAATGAGTTTTGATCGTTGGCCCATTTCACATCGAACTAGGTCCAAATCGCTCAAAACCGAGTCGATAGTTTTTGTTCGGCATTTCATCGCTCTCATACTCGTTCGATATATTCAAAAACCCGTTGGCCCGTATCTTTTTGAAAATCTGTGAAGGCTGATTTTGAGGGCTTAAAGTATATTTTTTGACCAAAAATAACTCATATGTCATGGCTTATAGCGATGAGTTTTGGTTGTTGGCCCGTTTCATGTCGAATTAGGTCCAAACGAGCTCAAACCCGACCATATATTTTTTCATCAATTTTTATCGCACTCACATTGTTTCACGTATTCCAAGTCCAATTGGCCCAAATCTTCTTGCAAAACCACAAAGGCTAATTTTGAGGGTTCCGAACTATATTTGTTGACCAAAATAACTCATAGGTCATAGCTTGTAGCGAGGAGTTTTTTTGTTGACTCGTTTCACATCGAACTAGGTCTAAACGAGCTCAAACCTAGCCCGATAGGTTTTCGTCGGCTTTTATCGCACTCACACCGTTTCATGTCTAGTTGCCTCAAATCTTCTAGAAAAACCATAAACGATAATTTTGAGGGCCTAAACTACATTTATTTACCAAAATCACTCATAGGTCATGGCTTAAAGTAATGAGTTTTGATCGTTGGCACATTTTGCATCGAACTAGGTCCAAATCGCTCAAAACTCGGGTTGATAGTTTTTCATCGGCTTTTATCACTCTCACACCATTCGATGTAATCCAAAACCAATTAATCCGCATCTTCTTAAAAAACGTGAATGCCGATTTTGAGGGCCTAAACTACCATTTTTAACAAAAATAACTAATAACTCATGTCTTATAGCGATGAGTTTTGGTCGTTGGCCCTTTTCGCGTTAAACTAGGTCCAAACAGGTTCCAATCGAGCTCGAGAGTTTTTTGTCAATTTTTATCGCACTCATATTGTTTCACGTATTCCAAGTCCAATTGGCTTAAACCTTTTTGAAAAACCATGAAGGTTGATTTTGAGGGCCTAAACTACATTTTTTGGTCAAAATAACTCATAGTCATAGCTTATAGCAAAGAGTTTTTTTCGTTGGCCCATTTCACATTGAACTAAGTCCAAACGAGCTTAAAGCTAGCTCGATAAGTTTTTGTTAGTTCTTATCGAACTCACACTCGTTTCATGTATTTCATGTCCGAGTTGACTCGAATCTTCTAGAAAAGCTGTGAACAATGATTTTGAGGGCCTAAACTATATTTTTTCACCAAAATCACTCGTATATCATGGCTTCTAGCAAGGATTTTTATCGTTGGCACATTTCGCATCGAACTAGGTGCAAACGACTCAAAACTCGATCTATAGTTTTTCTTCAATTTTTATCACTCTCATACCGTTCGATGTATTTAAAAACCAGGTTGGCCCATATCTTCTTGAAAATCCATGAAGCATGATTTTGAGGGCTTAAACTTTATTTTTTAACCAAAATAACTTATAAGTCACGGCTTATAGCCATGAGTTTTGATCATTGGCTCGTTTCGCGTCGAACTAGATCCAAACAGACTCAAACTTATACCAACAGTTTTCGTCAATTTTTATCGCACTA
Source organism: Dovyalis caffra (assembly GCA_963924115.1). Classification (NCBI taxonomy): domain Eukaryota; kingdom Viridiplantae; phylum Streptophyta; class Magnoliopsida; order Malpighiales; family Salicaceae; genus Dovyalis; species Dovyalis caffra. Next base: position 424,783 of record CAWUPB010001179.1, read on the forward strand.
ACATCGTTTCACATATTTCAAGTCCAGTTGGCTCGAATCTTCTTAAAAAACCATGAAGGATAATTTTTAGGGCCTAAACTATATTTTTTTACCAAAATCAATCACAGTTCATGAATTATAGCAATGCGTTTTAATCATTGGCTCGTTTCGCATCGAACTAGGTCCAAATAGCTCAAAACTCGGGTCAATAGTTTTTCTTCATTATTTCTTACTCTCATAAAGTTCAAAGTATTCTAAATCAAATTGGGTCGCATCTTCTTGAATAACCATGAATGCTAATTTTGAGGGTCTAAACTACATTATTTTACCAAAATCACTCATAGGTAATGGCTTGAAGCAATGAGTTTTGATCGTTGGCTCGTCTCACATCAAACTAAGTCCAATTCGCTCAAAATTGGGTCGATAGTTTTTCATCGGCTTTTATTGCTCTCACACCGTTCGACGTAATCCGAAACAAGTCGGTCCCCACTTCTTGCAAGACTATGAAGGCTGATTTTGAGGGTCTAAACTATATTTTTTGAACAAAATAGCTCATAGATAAGCCATGAATTTTGATCGTTGGCCCGTTTCATATCGAAATTGGTCCAAACGACTCAAACTTAGCCCGACGAGTTTTTCATCGGCTTTTATCACACTCACAATGTTTCACGTATTCCAAGTCCAGTTGGTTCGCTTCAAAAATCGTGAAGGTTGATTTTGAGGGCCTAAACTTTATTTTTGACCAAAATAACTCATATGTCATGGCTTATAACCGTGACTTTTGTTCATTGGCCCGTTTCTTATCGAACTAAGTCCGAACAGACTCAAACCAAGCCAAACGAGTTTTCGTTAGTTTTTATCACACTCATACCGTTTCGGGTATTCCAAGTCCAAGTTGGCCCAAATCTTCTTGAAAAACCATGAATGATGATTTTGAAGGCCTAAACTACATTATTTTACCAAAATCACCCATACGTCATAGCTTGAAGCATGAGTTTTGATCGTTGACCCGTTTCGCATCGAACTAAGTCCAAATCGCTCAAAACTAGATGGATAGTTTTTCATCGGCTTTTATCGCTCTCACACCATTCAATGTATTCCAAAACCAGTTTGCCTACATCTTCTTCAAAAACCATGAATGCTGATTTTGAGAGCCTAAACTCGTATTTGTTTTGGAAAAATCATTCATAGGTCATGGCTTATAGCAAGGATTTTTATCGTTGGCACATTTCGTATCGAACTAGGTGCAAACGACTAAAGACTAGGTCGATAGTTTTTTTTAGTTTTCATCGCTCTCATACTCGTTCGACGTATTCAAAAACCCGTTAGACCGTTTCCAATCAAACTATGTCCAAAAAATTCAAACCTAGCTCGATAGTCTTTGACCAGCTTTTATCGTACTCACATCATTTGACATATTCCAAGTCCAATTGGCACGTATCTTCTCAAAAAACCATGAAGGTTGATTTTGAGAGCCTAAACTACATTATTTTACTAAAATCACCCATACGTCATGGCTTAAAGCATGAGTTTTGATCGTTGAACTCGTTTCGCATCGAACTAAGTCCAAATTGCGTAAAAATAGATGGATAATTTTTTATCGGCTTTTATCACTCTCACACCGTTCGACGTATTCCAAAACCAATTTTTCCGCATTTTCTTGAAAAACCATGAAGGTCGATTTTGAGATCCTAAACTATATTTTTTTTAGCAAAATCACTCATAGGTTATGGCTTATAGCGAGGATTTTTATCGTTGGCACGTTTCGTATCGAACTAGGTGCAAACAGCTAAAGACTAGGTCGATATTTTTTTTAATTTTTATTGCTCTCATATTGTTCGACATATTCAAAAACTCGTTCGCCCTTTTCCCATCGAACTAGGTCCAAATAGTTCAAGTCTAGCCTAATAGTTTTTCATTAGTTTTTATCGCACTCACACCGTTTGACGTATTCCAAATCCAGTTGGCCCATATCTTGTTGAAAAACCATAAAGGTTGATTTTGAGGGCCTAAACTACATTTTTCGACCAAAATAACTCATATGCCATAGCTTATAGCGAGGAGTTTTGTTCGTTAGCCTCGTTTTACATTGAACTAGGTCCAAACAGTCTCAAACTTAGCCCGAAATTTTTTCTTCGGCTTTTATCGCACTCACATCGTTTCACGTATTCCAAGCCCAGTTAGCTCGAATTTTCTAGCAAAACCAAGAATGATGATTTTGAGGCCTAAACTATATTTTTTTTACCAAAATCACTCAAAGGTCATGGCTTATAGCGAGGATTTTTATCGTTGGTACATTTCGTATCAAACTACGTTCAAATAGCTCAAAACTAGGTCGATAGTTTTTCTTCGGCTTTTATTGCTCTTATACTATTCGACGTATTCAAAAACGCATTGGCCCGTATCTTCTTGAAAATCCATGAAGGTTGATTTTGAGGGCTTAAACTATATTTTTTGACCAAAATAACTCATAGTTCATAGCTTATAGTGATGAGTTTTGATCATTGGTCGTTTCGCATCAAACTAGGTCCAAACGGTTTAAACCTAGCTCGATAGTTTTTCGCTAGTATTTATCGCACTCACACCGCTTGACGTATTCCATGTCCGGTTAGTCCGCATCTTCTTGAAAAGCTGTGAAGGCTGATTTTCGGGGCCTAAACTACCTTTTTTTACTGCAATAACTCATAGGTCATGGCTTATAGCTTTGAGTTTTGGTCGTTGACTCATTTCGCATCGAACCGAGTCCAAACGAGCTCAAACCTAGCCCAACAATTTTTCATCGGTTTTGTTGCTCTCACACTCGTTCGACGTATTCCAAAACCGGTTGGTCCGCATCTTCTTGAAAAACCATGAATGCTGATTTTGAGGGCCTAAACTATATTTTTTGACCAAAATAACTCATATGTCATGGCTTCTAGCAATAAGGTTTGTTCGTTAGCCCGTTTCACATCGAACGAGGTGCAAATAGCTCGAACATAGCTCGATATTTTTTTCGGCTTTTATCGCACTAACACCGTTTCACATATTCCAAGTCCAATTGATGCGTATCTTCTTGAAAAACCATGAAGGCTGATTTTGAAGGCCTAAACTATATTTTTTGACCAAAATAACTCAAAGGCCATGGCTTATAGTGATGAGTTTTGGTCGTTGGCCCGTTTCGCATCGAACTAGGTCCAAACAACTCAAACCTAGACCGATAGTTTTCCTCGGCTTTTATCGCACTCACACTCGTTCACATATTCCAAGTAGAGTTGGCCCGAATCTTCTTGAGTTTTCATTGTTCACCCGTTTCGTATCGAACTAAGTCCAAACAGACTCAAAAATGGGTCGATAGTTTTTCTTCAATATTTCTTGCTATCGTAACGTGTGAAGTATTCTAAATCAAGTTGGGCTGCATCTTCTTCAATAGCCATGAAATCTTATTTTGAGGGCCTAAACTATATTATTTTACCAAAATCACCCATACGTCATGGCTTGAAGCATGAGTTTTGATCGTTGACCCGTTTCACATCAAACTAAGTCCAAATCACTCAAAACTAGATGGATAGTTTTTCATCAATTTTTATCGCTCTCACACCGTTCGACGTATTCCAAAACCAATTTGCTTGCATCTTCTTGAAAAACCATGAAGGCTGATTTTGAGGTCCTAAACTATATTTTTTTTTAGCAAAATCACTCGTAGGTCATGGCTTATAGTGAGGATTTTTATCTTTGGCACGTTTCGTATCGAACTAGGTACAAACAATCGAAGACTAAGTCGATAGTTTTTTTTAGTTTTTATCGATCTCATACTCGTTCGACGTATTTAAAAACTCGTTAGCCTATTTCCCATCAAACTATGTCCAAACGAGTTCAAACCTAGCCCGATAGTTTTTGATTAATTTTTATCGTACTCATACCGTTTGACGTATTCCAAGTCTAGTTGGCCCGTATCTTCTTGAAAAACCATGAAGGTTGATTTTGAGGGCCTAAACTACATTTTTTGACCAAAATAACTCATAGGTCATGGCTTATAACAATGAGTTTTGGTCGTTGGCTTGTTTCGCATTGAACTAGGTCCAAACAACTTAAACCTAACTCGACGAGTTTTCGTTAGTTTTTATCACACTCATACCGTTTTACATATTCGAAGTGTAGTTGCCTCGAATATCATTGGAAAACCATGAAGGATGATTTTGACGACCTAGACTATATTTTTTTAGAAAAATCACTCACGAGTCATGGTTTATGGTGATCGGTTTTAATCGTTGGCCCATTTCGCATCGAACTAGGTCCAAACATGACTCAAAACTCGGATCGACGGTTTTTCTTTAATATTTCTTACTCTTGTAACATTTGATGTATTCCAAATCAAGTTTGGTCGCATCTTCTGAATAGCCATGAAATTTTATTTTGAGTGCTTAAACTACTTTATTTTACCAAAATCACCGATAAGTCATGGATCGAAGTAATGAGTTTTGATCGTTTACCCGTTTCGCATCAAACTAAGTCCAAAATGCTTAAAACTAGGTCGATAGTTTTTCATCAATTTTTATCGCTCTCACACCGTTCGACGTAATCCAAAATCGGTTGGTCCGCATCTTTTTGAAAAATCGTGAAGGCTGATTTTGAGGGCCTAAACTATCTTTTTTGACCAAAATAACTCATAGGTCATGGCTTATAGCAATGAGTTTTGGTCGTTGGTCCGTTTCGCGTAGAACTAGATCCAAACATCTCAAAATTGGATCGATAGTTTTTCTTCGGCTTTTATCCCTCTCACACCGTTTAACATATTCCAAAACCATTTTTTCCGCATCTTCTTGAAAAAATGTGAAGGATGATTTTTAGGGCCTAAACTATATTTTTTTTTACCAAAATCACTCATAGGTCATGGCTTATAGCGAGGATTTTTATCGTTGACACGTTTCGCATTGAAATAGGTGCAAACAAGTCAAAAATGGGTCGATAGTTTTTCTTCGGCTTTTATCGCTCTCATATTTTTCGACGTATTCAAAAACTCGTTGGCCCGTATCTTCTTGAAAATTCATGAAGGGTGATTTTGAGGGCTTAAACTATATTTTTTTACTAAAATAACTCATAGGTCATGCCCTAAGGCCATGAGTTTTGATCGTTGGCTCGTTTCGTATCGAACTAGGTCCAAACAATTCAAACCTAGCCCGATAGTTTTTCGTGAGTTTTTATCACACTCATATCGTTTGACGTATTCCATGTCCAGTTGGCTCGTATCTTCTTGAAAAACCATAAAGGCTGATTTTGAGGGCCTAAACTATATTTTTTGGCTAAAATAAGTCATAGGTCATGGCTTATAGCATGAGTTTTGGTAGTTGACTCATTTTGCATCGAACTAGGTCCAAACAGGTGAAACCTAGCCCAACGATCTTTTGTCGGTTTTATCCCTCTCACACCGTTCGACGTAATCCAAAATCGGTTGGCACGTATCTTCTTGAAAAATCATGAAGGCTGATTTGAGGGCCTAAACTATATTTTTTTACCAAAATAACTCATAACTCATGGCTTATAGCAATGAGTTTTGTTCGTTGGCCCGTTTCGAATCAAACTAGGTGCAAATAGCTCAAAAATAGGGTGATAGTTTTTCTTTAGTTTTTATTGCTCTATACCGTTCGATGTATTCAAAAACTTGTTGGCTCGTATCTTCTTAAAAATCCATAAATATTGATTTTGATGGCTTAAACTACATTTTTTAACCAAAATAACTCATAAGTCATGGCTAATAGTCATGAGTTTTGATCGTTGCCCCGTTTTGCATCGAACTAGGTCCAAACAACTCAAACCTAGCTCGATAGTTTTCATCGGCTTTTATCGCACTCATACCATTTCATTTATTCCAAATCCAGTTAGCTCGAATCTTCTTGCAAAACTTATGAAGGATGATTTTAAGGGCCTAAACTATATTTTTTTATCAAAATCACTCACGAGTCATGGTTTATAGTGATGAATTTTGATCGTTGGCTCGTTTCACATCGAACTAGGTCCAAACAGGTTCAAAGCTCGGGTCGATAGTTTTTCATCAATATTTCTTGCTCTCATAACGTTCGAAGTATTCTAAATCAAATTGGGTTGCATCTTCTTCAATAGCCATCAAATCTAATTTTGAGGGCTCGAACTACATTATTTTACCAAAATCACCCATAATTATAGCTTGAAGCAATGAGCTTTGATCGATTCCCATTCGCATCGAACTAAGTCCAAATCGCTCAAAACTTGGTCAATAGTTTTTTCATCGGTTTTTATTGCTCTCACGGTGTTCGACATAATCCAAAACCGAGTTGGTTCGCATCTTCTTGAAAAACCTTGAAGGCTGATTTTGAGGGCTAAACTACCTTTTTTGACCAAAATAACTCATATGTCATAGCTTATAGCGATAGTTTTGGCGATTGGCCCGTTTTGCATAGAACTAGGTCCAAATAGCTCAAAGCTGGGTCAATAGTTTTTTATCAATTTTTATCACTTTCACACCGTTCGACGTATTCCAAAATCAATTTGTCTCCATCTTCTTGAAAAATCGTGAAGGCTAATTCGAAGGCCTAAACTACATTTTGTTTTTACCCAAATCAAAGGCCATGGCTTTAAGCAATGCGTTTTGATCGCCGGCCCATTTTGCATCGAACTAAATCCAAATCACTCTCATACTTCGACGTATTCAAAAACCCATTGGTCCGTATCTTCCTAAAAATCCATGAAGGTTGACTTTGAGAGAATAAACTATATTTTTTAACCAAAATAACTCAAAAATCATGACTTATAGCGATGAGTTTTGATTGTTGGCCCGTTTCACATCGAACTAGGTCTAAATAGCTCAAACCTAGATCGATAGTTTTTCATCGGCTTTTATCGCACTCACACCATTTGATATATTCCAAGTCCCATTGGATCGTATCTTCTTGAGAAACCGTGAAGGTTGATTTTGAGGGCCTAAACTATTATTTTTTTTACCAAAATCACTTATAGGTCATGGCTTATAGCGAGGATTTTTATCATTAGCACGTTTCGCATCGGACTAGGTACAAACAACAAAAAACTAGGTCGATAGTTTTTCTTCGGTATTCTATCGTTGTCATCATCGTTAGACGTATTCAAAAACCCGTTGGCACGTATCTTTTTGAAAATCCATGAAGGCTGATTTTGAGGGCTTAAACTACATTTTTTGACCAAAATAACTCATAGGTCATGGCTTATAGCGATGAGTTTTGATTGTTGGCCCGTTTCGCATCGAACTAGGTCCAAATAGTTGAAACCTAGCCCGATAATTTTTCATCGGCTTTTATCGCACTTATACCGTTTCACGTATTCCAAGATCGGTTGGCTCGTGTTATCTTGAAAAACCTTGAAGGTTGATTTTGATGGCATAAACTATATTTTTTTACCAAAATAACTCATAGGTCATGGCTTATAGCGTGGAGTTTTTTTCATTGGCTCGTTTCGCATCGAACTAGGTCCAAACAGACTCAAACCTAACTCGATGGTTTTTCATCGGCTTTTATCACACTCACATCGTTTTACGTATTCCAAGTCCGAGTTGGTTGGAATCTTCTAAAAAAACCATGAACAATGATTTTGAGGGCCTAAACTATATTTTTCACCAAAATCACTCATAGGTCATTGCTTATAGCGAGGATTTTTATCGTGGGCATGTTTCTCATCGAACTAGGTGCAAAGAGTGCTGATTTTGAGAACTCAAACTATATTTTTTGACAAAAATAACTTATAGGTCACGACTTATAGTGATGAGTTTTGATTGTTCACCCATTTCGCATCGAACTAGGTCTAAACGACTTCAAAAATGGGTCAATAGTTTTTCTTCGGTATTTCTAGCTCTCGTACCATTTCAAGTATATTAAATCAAGTTGGTCCGCATCTTCTTGAATAGTTGTGAAATATGATTTTGAGGGCCTAAACTATATTATTTTACCAAAATCACTCATACGTCATGGCTTGAAGCAATGAGTTTTGATCGTTAGCCCGTTTTGCATCGAACTAAGTCCAAATCATTTAAAAGCTCGGATCGATAGTTTTTCAATAGTTTTTATCACTCTCACACCGTTCGACATATTCCAAAACTAGTTTGTCCGCATCTTTTTGAAAAACCATGAAGGCTGATTTTGAGGGCCTAAACTACTCTTTTTTTTTTTTTACCAAAATCACTCATAAGTCATGGCTTATAGCGAGGATTTTTATCATTGGCATGTTTCATATTGAACTAGGTGCAAACAGTGAAGACAAGGTCAATAATTTTTCTTCATTTTTTATTGCTCTCATACTATTCGACGTATTCAAAAACCCTTTGGCCCGTATCTTCTTGAAAATCTGTGAAGGCTAATTTTGAGCGCTTAAACTACATTTTTTGACCCAAATAACTCATAGGTCATGGCTTATAGCGATGAGTTTTGTTTGTTGGCCGCTTTCGCATCAAATTATATCCAAATAGCTCAAACCTAGCTCGATAGTTTTTCATTAATTTTTATCGAACTCACACCGTTTCACGTATTCCAAGTCCAGTTGGCTCGAATCTTCTAGAAAAACCATGAATGATGATTTTGAGGGCCTAAACTATATTTTTTTAAACCAAAATCACTCATAGGTCATGGCTTATAGCGAGGATTTTTATTGTTGGCACATTTCGCATCGAACTAGGTGCAAAGAGGGCAAAACTAGGTCGATAGTTGTTCTTCGGCTTTATTTGCTCTCATACATATAATGTATTCAAAAACCAGATTGGCCCGTATCTTCTTGGAAATTCGTGAAGGTTGATTTTGAGGGCATAAACTACCTTTTTTGCTCAAAATAACTCATAGGTCATGGCTTATAGCATGTGTTTTGATCATTGACCCTTTTCGCATCGAACTAGGTCCAAACAGACTCAAAACTAGGTTGATAGTTTTTTGTCGGCTTTTATCGCTCTCATATCGTTAGATGTATTCAAAAATCGATTAGTTGGTATCTTCTTGAAAATCCATGAAGCTTGATTTTGAGGGCTTAAACTATATTTTTTGACCAAAATAACTCATAGGTCATGGCCGATAGCCATGAGTTTTGGTCGTTGGCTAATTTCGTATCGAACTAGGTCCAAACAACTCAAACCTAGCATGATAGTTTTTCATCGGCTTTTATCGCACTCAAATCGTTTTACGTATTCCAAGCCTATTTGATTTGCATCTTCTTGAAAAACCATGAAGGCTAACTTTGAGGGCCTAAACTACCTTTTTTGGACTAAAATAACTCATAGGTTATAGCTTATAGCGATGCATTTTGGTCGTTGATCCATTTCGTATTGAACTAGGTCCATATAGCTTAAACCTAGCCCAATACTTTTTCATCGGCTTTTATCGCTCTCATACCGTTCGACGTAATACGAAACCGGTTAGTCCGTATCTTTTTCAAAATTATGAAGGCTGATTTTGAGGGCCTAAACTATATTTTGTGACTAAAATAACTCATAAGTCATGGCTTATAACGATGAGTTTTGATCGTTGGCCCGTTTCTCATCAAACTAGGTCCAAATAGTTGAAGCCTAGCTCGACGGTTTTTCTTCGGTTTTGATCGCACTCACACCGTTTCACGTATTCCAAGTCCAGTTGGCTTGCATCTTCTTGAGAAATCGTGAAGGCTGATTTTGAGGGCCTAAGCTATATTTTTTGATAAAAATAACTCATAGGTCATGGCTTATAGTGAGGAGTTTAGTTCATTGGCCCGTTTCATATCGAACTAGGTCCAAACAACCTAAAACCTAACCCAATAGTTGTTAGTTAGTTTTTATCCCACTCATACCATTTCACGTATTCCAAGTCCATTTGGTTGGAATGTTCTAGAAAAACTAATTTTTTTTACCATAGGTCATGGCTTATAGCGAAGATTTTTACTTGTTGGCACATTTCGCATTGAACTAGGTAGAAACGACTTAAAACTAGGTTGATAGTTTTTCTTTAGTGTTTATCACTCTCATACTATTCAACGTATTCAAAAACTCATTGGCCCGTATCTTCTTGAAAACCATGAAGGCTGATTTTGAGAGCCTAAACTACATTTTTTGACCAAAATAACTCATAGGTCATGGCTTCTAGCAATGAGTTTTATTCATTAGCCCATTTCAAATCGAACAAGGTGCAAATAGCTTAATCGAGAGATCGATATTTTTTCGTCAATTTTTATCACACTCACACCATTTCACATCTTCCAAGTCCAATTGGCGTGTATCTTCTTGAAAAATCGTGAAGGATGATTTTGAGGGCTAAACTACCTTTTTTACACAAATAACTCATAGGTCATAACTTATAGCTATGAGTTTTAGTCGTTGACTCATTTTGCATTAAACTAGGTCCAAACAGACTCAAACCTAACCTAATAATTTTTCATCGGCTTTTATCGCTCTCACACCGTTCGACGTATTCCAAAACCAGGTTAGTCCGCATCTTCTTAAAAACAATGAAGGCTGATTTTGAGGGCTAAACTACATTTTTTGACAAAAATAACTCATAGGTCATGGCTTATAGCAATGAGTTTTATTCGTTAGCCCATTTCAAATCGAACGAGGTGCAAACAGACTTAATCATAGGTCGATATTTTTTCATCAATTTTTATCACACTCACACCATTTCACTTCTTCCAAGTCCAATTGGTGTGTATCTTCTTGAAAAACCATGAAGGCTGATTTTGAGGGCCTAAACTACATTTTTTTTCTAAAATAACTCAAAAGTCATGGCTTATAGCGATGAGTTTTGGTCGTTTGCCCATTTCGCATCGAACTAGGTCCAAACAAGCTCAAACCTAACCTTACGAGTTTTCGTTAGTTTTTATCACACTCACATCGTTTCACGTATTCCAAGTACGATTGGCTCGAATCTTCTTAAAAAACCATGAAGGATGATTTTGAGGACGTAAACTATATTTTTGTACTAAAATCCCTCATAGATCATGATTTATAGTGATGAGTTTTGATTATTCACCCGTTTCGCATCGAACTTGGTCCAAACAGACTCAAAAATAGGTCGATAGTTTTTCTTCGGTATTTCTTGCTCTCGTAACGTTCGAAATATTCTAAATCAAGTTGGGCCGCATCTTCTTGAATAGTCGTGAAATCTTATTTTGAGTGCCCGAACTACATTATTTTACCAAAATCACCTATACGTCATGGCTTGAAGCATGAGTTTTGATCGTTGGCCCATTTCGCATCGAACTAAGTCTAAATCGCTCAAAACTCGGATCGATAGTTTTTCATCGGCTTTTATCGCTCTCACACTATTCGACGTATTCCAAAACCTCGTTTGTCCGCATCTTCTTGAAAAGCCATGAAGTCCGATTTTGAGGCCTTAAACTATATTTTTCTAGCAAAATCACTCATAGGTCATGGCTTATAGCGAGGATTTTTATCGTTGGCACGTTTCGTATCAAACTAGGTGCAAACGACTAAAGACTAGGTCGATATTTTTTCTTCAATTTTTATCGCTCTCATATTGTTCGACGTATTCAAAAACCCGATAGCTCGTTTCCCATCGAACTAGGTCCAAATAGTTCAAACCTAGCCCAATAGTTTTTCATTAGTTTTTATCCCACTCACATCGTTTGACGTATTCCAAGTCCAAGTTGGCCCGTATCTTCTTAAAAAACCATGAAGGCTGATTTGGAGGGCCTAAATTATATTTTTTGACCAAAATAACTCATATGTCATGGCTTATAGCGAGGAGTTTTGTTTGTCGGCTCGTTTTGCATCGAACTAGGTCCAAACAGACTCAAACCTAGCCTAAAATTTTTTCATCGGCTTTTATCGCACTCACACTCGTTTCACGTATTCCAAGCTCAACTAGCTTGAATCTTCCGGCAAAACTAAGAACGATGATTTCGAGGGCCTAAATGATATTTTTCTACGAAAATCACTCATAAGTCATGGCTTATAGCGGGGATTTTTATCGTTGGCACATTTCGTATCGAACTACGTGTAAATAACTCAAAACTAGGTGGATAGTTTTTCTCCAGCTTTTATCTCTCTCATACTATTCAACGTATTCAAAAACCCATTAGCTCGTATCTTCTTCAAAATCCATGAAGGTTGATTTTGAGGGCTTAAACTATATTTTTTGACCAAAATAACTCATAGGTCATGGCTTATAGTGATGAGTTTTGATCGTTGGACCGTTTTGCATCAAACTAGGTCCAAACAGTTCAAACCTAGCTCGATAGTTTTTCGTCGGCTTTTATCGCACTTACACCGTTTGACGTATTCCATGTCCAGTTGTTCCGCATTTTCTTGAAAACTCGTGAAGGCTGATTTTGAGGGCTAAACTACCTTTTTTTACTAAAATAACTCATAGGTTATGGCTTATAGCTATGAGTTTTGGTCGTTGACTCGTTTCGCATAGAACTAGGTCCAAACAGACTCAAACCTAGCCCAATAATTTTTCATAAGTTTTTATCGCTCTCACACCGTTCGACGTATTCCAAAACCAGTTGGTCCGCATCTTCTTGAAAAACAATGAAGGTTGATTTTAAGGGCCTAAACTACATTTTTTACTAAAATAACTCATAGGTCATGCCTTATAGCAATAAGGTTTGTTCATTAGCCCGTTTCACATCGAACGAGGTGCAAACAGACTCAAACATAGCTCGATATTTTTTCGTCGGCTTTTATCACACTCATACCGTTTCACATATTCCAAGTTCAATTGACGCGTATCTTCTTGAAAACTCGTGAAAGCTCGATTTTGAAGGCCTAAACTACATTTTTTGAGCAAAATAACTCAAAGGTCATGGCTTATAGCGATGAGTTTTAGTCGTTGGCCCGTTTCGTATTGAACTAGGTCCAAACAGACTCAAACCTAGCCCGATAGTTTTCGTCGGCTTTTATCGCACTCACACCGTTTCACGTATTCCAAGTACGATTGGCCCGAATCTTCTTGAAAAACCATGAATGGTGATTTTGAGGACGTAAACTATATTTTTTTTTACCAAAATCACTCACGAGATCATGGTTTATGGTGATGAGTTTTGATTGTTCACCCGTTTCGCATCGAACTATATCCAAACAGACTCAAAAATGAGTCGATAGTTTTTCTTCGGTATTTCTTGCTCTCGTAACGTTTGAAGTATTCTAAATCAAGTTGGGCCGCATCTTCTTAAATAGCCTTGAAATCTTATTTTGAGGGCCTAAACTACATTATTTTACCAAAATCACCTATACGTCATGGCTTGAAGCATGAGTTTTGATCGTTGACCCATTTCGCATTGAACTAAGTCCAAATTGCTCAAAACTAGATGGATAGTTTTTATCAATTTTTATTGCTCTCACACCGTTCGACCTATTCCAAAACTAGTTTGCTCGCATCTTCTTGAAAAACCATGAAGGCTGATTTTGAGGTCTTAAACTACATTTTTTTTAGCAAATCACTTATAGGTCATGGCTTATAGAGAGGATTTTTATCTTTGGCATGTTTTGTATCGAACTAGGTGCAAACAGTCGAAGACTAGGTCAATAGTTTTTTTTAGTTTTTATCGATCTCATACTCGTTTGACGTATTCAAAAACTCGTTGGCTCGTTTCCCATCAAACTATATCCAAACAAGTTCAAACCTAGCCCGATAGTTTTTGATCGGCTTTTATTATACTAAGACTCGTTTGATATTTTCCAAGTCTAGTTGGCTCGTATCTTCTTGAAAAACCGTGAAGGTTGATTTTGAGGGCCTAAACTATATTTTTTGACCAAAATAACTCATAGGTCATGACTTATAGTAATGAGTTTTAGTCGTTGGCCCGTTTCACATTGAACTAGATCCAAACAGACTCAAACCTAACCCGATAGTTTTTGTCGGCTTTTATCGCACTCATACCGTTTTACGTATTCGAAGTGCGATTGGCTCGAATATTATTGGAAAACCATGAAGGATGATTTCAAGGACCTAAACTATATTTTTTTACAAAAATCACTCACGAGTCATGGTTTATGGCGATCGGCTTTAATCGTTGGCCCATTTCGTATTGAACTAGGTCCAAACAACTCTAAACTCGGGTTGATAATTTTTCTTCAATATTTCTTGCACTCGTAATGTTCGAAGTATTCTAAATCAAGTTAGGATGCATCTTCTTGAATAGCCATGAAATTTTATTTTATAAAAAATTCTACTTTTTCACCTAAAACAGTCATGGTCAACTTTCCATTTTTTACATCAATAAGAGTATTGGTGGTGGCCATGAAGGGCCGACCAAGAAGTATAGTGTGCTCTCTCTCGTGTGCATTAACCTCACCCATGTCAAAAACCACAAAATCTACTGGAACAATTAATCCTCCAACTTTCACCAAAACATCTTCAATTATTCGTTTAGGATATCGTATTGACCTATCTCGCTAATTGCAAACACATTTTGGTAGGTTGTAATCTTTCTAAATCTAGTTGTAAATAAACGGAATAAGGCATCAAATTAATACCGGCTCCTATATCCAACATACCTCAAAGTTCATTACCATTACCCATAGAAACGAGTTAGGATGAAACTACCTAGATCCTTCATTTTTTATGGTAGTTTATGTTGTAGAATTACACCGGCCACTTCGAGATGATAACCTTTTCATTGGGTTCAAAATTTCTTTTCTTTGTGCTCGGATCCTTGAAAAATTTTACATATGCAAGTATATATCCGATAGCATCTAGCAAAGGTAAATTAATGTTTACCTTAGATAGCATAACATATAAATTAGAAAATTGCTCATCCCGTTTAGTGTCTCCGAGCCGGCTTGGATATGGAATTGGTGGTCCGTAAGGATCCGCTGCTCCGTAGAGTCAAGGGGTGGAAGATTCTCTATCACGGTGGGAAGAAACATCATCACATACGTGACTTGTGGATCCGTCATGGTGGTGACAATTTTGGTCATGGTCGTGACCTTGCGGCTTTGTTGAGTCATGACGAGTAACCATTTGGGTCATGGCCGTGACTTTTTGTTAAGTCATGACCATGACCACTATTTTGATTTCCTTCTCGGGATGCTATGGCTTGCTCAAATTCTACTTCATATTCTATTTTTTTCGCTTTTTCCAAGCATCGAACGACATTTCATTAGTTTTAATATCTTTTATTTTTTTATTAATCACCTTACCATTTCTTAGGAGTGTGATGGACTTGGCTTGCTCGGTCGGCTAGGCAATTTTCCTTTACGTTGAGTTTGCATTTGTGTCGCCAATTGCCCAACTTAGGTCTCAACCCTCCTCGAGGATGCTTTCAAGGAATCAAATCTTTTATTATTTATCTCTTTATTTTGGGTGCTTCCTTGGATAAATGCGTGCAAAGTATCTTCCAATGGAGAATTTTTCATTATATTTTGATTTCATGATTGTCCCCGGAAATGGTTAGGTTTTTGGAAACCTTGGTAGTGTGGTCGTTGTTGTTGTTGTGTTGATGGGTTGTTCTTCTATGAAATGTTTGGATTGTTTCTCCAATCCGGGTTATAACTATTAGAGAAAGGGTTATTCCTAACCCTTTGTTGGAAACCATCCATTGCAAAGGCTTGTTCTTCATCACTTGTATATGAGTCACTAGAGAAAGAATAGATGTTAGCTCCATGACCATATACCCCACATAAACCACATACCTCTTGATTTGGTGTGACTTGAGGTCCTCACGTGGTAAGCAACTTAACTTGCTTAGTTAATTCCGCTAATTGGGTGGCCATTTCATGGTTTGCACTAGCCTCATGGGTAGCTGCTTTCCTTCCTCCGATACTCTTTTGTTGAGAATTAGCTCATAACATTTCAAATAGCTCATAAGTGTCTTATGTTGTCTTTTCTCCCATTGCACCTCCTACTACATTATTCATAGTGTATTGACATTGCTATGTCAATCCATCATAGAAAAATTGATTCAAGAGTTGTAATGGATAATGATGGTGCGGGCATTGGATCAATAAAAGCTTGAATCGCTCCTAAGTTTCATGGAATGGCTCTCCCTCCATTTGTGTAAATGTGCAATCTTAGTTCTCAATTCAAAAGTCTTCCGATGGGAGTAGAATTTACCCATGAACTTATCATACACTTCTTCCCATGTGGCAAGTGAATTGGGTGGAAGAGTCATGAGCCATGCCTTAGCTCTATCTTTCGGCGTGTAGGGAAAACATCTCATACGAAGCCGATTCTCATTCAAGCCTTGCAGTGGAAAATTCTCAAGTGTAGAATAAAATTCCCTTATGAAGTTCAAGGGATCCTCATTAGGAACTCCATAGAATGATGTCAACATGTTAAAATGGATGTTCTTGAGCTCATAATTTATTGCAGCCTCGACCAATCGAATGCACGAAGTAGTCGTGCCAATGATTGGTTTGGCATACTCCTTCATCACTATTCGTAGGTCCCCCATCACTTTGTTTCCCACTTGTTCGTCCTCTACTCGCTTTTTCATTAATTTGCTCTTCTAGATCACTCTCTTCCTCTCCAAATCCTTGGTTTCTCTAGGCTCTTTGAATATTTTCAATGAAAGGAGCCAACAAGTTTCCTTGAGATCATCTACCGTGCATGCAAAGGAAGAAAAGGAAATAAAAAAATTAGCAACTCAAACTAAATTAAGCAACATAAGCTTAAGACATAAATAGTGTTAGAAAAAAATTTATAAATATTTATAAATTTTTTTTCGATTTTTGTTGATTCCCTTGTTTGTTTGTTTTTTTTTTTAAATATTAAACAACAAAACAATATTGAAAATTAAATAAAACACCACAAAAATTAGAATTAAACTAAAATATAGCATGTTATAACTCCTCGGGAACGGCGCCAAAAACTTGATATGGTCTAAAGTGTACTAGAAATTAATAGGCAAATTACTTGCAAGTGCACGAGGTGTTTACGATATAACTTAGTTAACCAAGGTCGTAATCTCAAGGAGATGTAATTGGCATAAAATAATTCAATTCCAATTGCAAATAATGACAATGAAATAAAATCCTAAACACTCTAAACCAGTTTGTGTTTGATGATTATGAATTAAATTGAGAACGCAAAACAACTATAGAGTAATCGTAATGTAACCGGTAATAAAGATCAAGGTGAGAGAATTCTTGAGAATATAACTTCACCGATTAAATCCTATATTTAATCAAAATGAATTAAATGGTTATTCATGCGAATCTCTTCACCAAGTTACTCGGATCTCTCATTGATAACCTAGTGTCTATGATTCTTTAGTCTAAAATTGAGTTATATTTGATCAATATCAACCCAATATCATAGATATATAATTATTGGCCGGACATTTATATATAAATAATCCTAAAATCATAGATGCAAGACAAGAATAATCAAATTAACCATTCAATTAAACATATTCAAATAACGGATCCATTAATTCTCAAGACGTAAACTAGTTCATAGTTGATAGATAAACATTCACCGAATTAATCATAATAAATTTCATGTCTTCACAATCAAGAATTGAAGGCAATAAAATCGGAGTTTAGGAAGAAACTGCGGTTTGGCTTTCGTCGTAGCTTAAGTTGATCTCTTTCTAGCTTAGGCACCCGTTTTCCCCCGATCTCCTATTCGTCTTCAATGGCTATCCGGAGAGAACCAAAGCTACCGGCACCCATCTCTCTCGTTTCTTGCCGACCCCCTTCTCTTTTTCCCGCATGGGATTTTAAATTAGTGAGAGCCGCGAAATATCCTCCTTCAAATCCTCCTCAATATCTTCCTTTTCCTTTTTATGCGTCGATCCTTAAACGTTAATCCCTAAAAATTTGCTCATGGTCGTGGGCTTTTCTTCTTTTTGAAACTCATGATCGTAGGGCTTTCTTCCCTTTTTAAGCTCGCAGGCGTCGGCCTTTTTCTTCTTTTGAAACTCACGACCGTGAGCTTTCTTCTTACCGGATCACGACCATGAGGCCTTCTTCACTTTAGGGAGTCACGACCGTGACTCTTCTCGCTTTTGTTAAGTCACGACCATGACTCAAAAGGTCATGGCCATGACATTCTCAATCCTTTAATTTTTTTTTCTTTGAACCTAATTCAAACATAAATCGGATCAAACACTCACAATACATTAAAAACATACTAAAAATAACAATATTGATAAACTAAAAAATAATAAACAAATCACATAAAAACTTACTAAAAACCTAGAATTATTTTATAAAATTTAATATAAAAACTATTAAAATAATATATAAACAATAAACACAACAAAAGTCCCCACACTTAAACGTTGCTTGCCCTCAAGCAAAGAGACAATAAAGAGCAAAGGCTACACACATAAAGATACATACTTCTCATATAAAGCGAAAAGAATCCTCTAATCTTAGCATAAATAAAAGTGAGCTTCAAGTACAATAAAAGTTCATGAATGAACAATCAATACAAACTCAAACTCTAGAAATAAAACCGTTCAACTCACAGAGCAATCAATTATCCGTACAAGAAAGTCACTCATCTCGTAGTTCACTCAAGTGTTTAAGGGATAATGAAATTTCACTCAACGTTCAATTTATGTGAAAATACTACCATATGCTTGCTTATTCATCCAATCACTACCACTATTATCACTTACATGCAAAAATCAAAAGGTCTTTATTCAGGGTTGTAATGAGGTCGGGCTAAAGGTATGAAATTTAGGAAAGAAGAGCTAAACCAAGAACTAACAGAGCAATTAAAACTTAAACAAATAAATTTATTCCCAATGATGCACAATTCCCTCTAGATCTTGGGTCCTCTCGCAAAGTTTTATTTTTTTTATTTTTATTTTTTATTTTTAAATAGAGGTAACTAGCTTGCTTTTATCCTCCATCTCCACTCAACCACTTTGATTCTTACTTACAACCATAATTTAACTTTTAGATTTCTCCACATTTTTTTATGTGCATACTTTTCCAAACACTACTAAACCATATTTCAATTGCTCCATTAGCCCTATGGTAGGTCAAACGGATAATATAAGAAAAAGGTTAAGACTAATATTTGGGTCTTCAAAGAAAAGGATTATTAAGCTCAAAGAGGTTCTCTAAAGGTTAAAATAAGGTTGGTTTTTTAAGTCACGTGGTTAAATCCTAATGTGCCTTCATCATATTTAAGCATGCATGTGAACATTTTATTTATCTTTTGAAAGGTATTTATAAGCAAGTTCTAGAGTATCCTAAGCATAAACGAACTCTCTCTTACAAGCAACTAGAGATTGTCAAAATACAATAAAAAGATTTGGCTCAAAAGCTCATTTTTTCTAGTACAAGAAATTGATGCTCATAGAATTAAAAGTCAAAGCTCTAAAAGTTTAAGCATTCAAGACATTCATTCAATTATTTTATAATCCTTTTTGCTCAATTTTATTTATCACAAGGCCTAAGGAACTTAACATTGTATATAGGAAGTACGAACAAAATGAGCGTAACCAACAAAGAAATTTTTTAATTTTAATTTTAATTTTTTATTTTTTATAATACCCTACCCACATATAAAAACACAATTGTCCTCAATGTAAGCAATAAATAAAAAGCGTAAAGGAAAAGCACAACTCCTTTGAAATTGATGAGCTTCAAGACGGAGGTGGTTGTTATGAAGGGCCGGGAAAGTACGGCCAAGGCAAGCATCCAAATTGGCCATGAAAGTTTGCAGTTAGTCCATACCAGCTTCCAAGTGTTGAAACCGAGAATCCACAATTTGTCGAAACTATTGAAAATGGGTCTCATGCTCCCTATATCGCCTTTCGTAACGGTTTTCATGCTCTATAAACTGTCTTCCAAAGGAATCAAGCCTTGCCATGATGGATGAGTTGTCAAAGGGAGCACTAGGAGCATTCTTGTCATGCACGTCCTCCTCCTCGCCTACAGCAGAGTCATGAGAAGCATTGGCCTCTTCGATGCCCGGGCGTTTGTCGGCCGTGTCGCGCAGCTATGGGGCCAAGTGTGACATATCTACCATTCCGCTTTTTAATGATCTTGACGACTAATAGAAAATGTAAATCTAAAAAACAATTACCCTTTACCCGGTGCAATAGAAGATGATGCCCGGAAAGTAATCCTAAAAATTCCGCAATGGTAGTCATAAAAGCACCGACTACAATCATACTTGATTTGGCTTTCGCAACTTCGTTCAAATGTAAGCCTAACTAAACTCCGAGCATTCATAGGGATCGCATTAATCATACACCATAAAAAGAATAATTTGATTCTAGAAACATAGCCATTACTTTGTCCTCTATCAAAGATAGTAAATGATAAAAAATGATGAATATATCTAATGGCGAGGTCAATGAATGACTAGATTTGGATTTACTAGCGATAAAATCAGCCTCACCATCAGTTATCTCTTTCGAAAAGTCTCGTGCATGAAACTTCTCATGGACCCTATTTAAATCATTGTGCGTGAAACCAAAAATAGAATTAAGTCGTTGTAGAGAAATTAAGTGAGATTTTGCAGACAACCTAAAAGCTATACTCCCTAATTTTGTATTTACAAGTGTTAAGTGGGGAAAAATCAAGTGTGGACAAAAATTCTAGGGTGAGTTCTATATATGAATTTTTTCCGAATGTAGCAAACTCAGTCCACCCTATCGCATGCAATAATTGGTTCACTCTCCGGGTAATACCTAATTCATTCATAGCTTCAATATCCAAGAAACAATTAGGAATAATTTTACATTAAGAGAGAACCGCATACCGTTCGCATAAGGAGCATGAGAAAATTGCAAGGCCACACTCGTTTGGATAAGCACTTATCATTGGTGGGGGAGCCGATGGGGGAGTCGAGATTGTTGCCCTCGCACTCGAGAGGAATGACGAAGCCGAGAGGATGAACCCATATATGGATTTCTTGTCCGCGGAGGCATGACTATGAAGACAATAAACCCGTAAACTCTTAAATAAGTTTGAGGAGAAAACAGCTTTAAATGAGAAAGAAAAACAAAATAACTAAACCTTCGTAGCATTTATAAAACAAGACTAAGAAACAAATAAACAATAATCACGAGCATGTTTCCTAGTCAAAAGTTATCCGAGTTATAAAGTTTTGCCCGACCTTTGACCATGGCTATTTGTCTTCTTGCTCAAAGAAGAATTCAACCATCTTTTTCGACCACTCCTTTTTTTAATTTTTTTTAATTTTTTAATCAAGATGCCCGTGACTTTCGTAGTCACGGCATGACGTCCCTTTGAGATCACGCCCATGACTAAATTAGTCACGGCGTGACTTGCCTTCTCTCGATCTCACGCCCGTGACTAACTTAGCCACGGGCGTGACTTGCCTCTCGAGCTCACGCCCATTACTAATTTAGTCACGGACGTGACTTGTTTATGCTTCTAATTCACGCCTTTTCTTTTATTTTTTTATTTTTTATATTTTTTTAACAAACTAAAATAAAAGCAAAAAAAAACAACATAATTAAAATTGCAAATCTTAGTAACAAGGTTGCCTCCTATCTAACGCTTCTTTAACGTCATTAGCTGGATGTAAAGAACCTCGTGTTTGACGTGGTTCCACCAAGTAGCACATTCTCCACCATTTTCCGAGCACTTACTCCCTCTAAGTATGGCTTTACTCTGTGTCCATTTACCTTGAAGGTTTCTTGCGTTTTTTAATTCAATAATTCAACAACTCCATAGGGAAACACTTTCACAATTTCAAAAGGACCCATCCATCTTGATTTTAGCTTCCCCGGAAACAAACATAATCGAGAATTAAATAAAAGGACTTTCATACTAGGATAGAGAGTTTTACCAACAAGATTTTTATCGTGGAGGTACTGCGTCGACTCCTTATAAATTTTTGAATTCTCGTAAGCCTCATTCCGAAGTTCATCCATTTCCGACATTTGAAGTAATCTTTCTTCACCAACTTTTTGAAAGTTCCAATTTATTTCTTTAATTGCCCAAGTAGGATTTATGCTCAACTTCCACCGACGGATGGCGAGCTTTCCCATACACAAGTCTATACGGACTCATTCCTAAAGGGGACTTGTAAGTAGTTCCGTATGCCTATAAGGCATCATTTAGCTTTAACGCCTAATCCTTTCTTGAAGGTCACCCAGTCTTTTCCAAAATCCCCTTGATTTTTTTGTTACTTGTCTCAACTTATCCCGACGTTTGTGGATGATACGAAGTAGCCACCTTATGAGTTATGCCACATTTCGTTGTAAGCTTTTCGAAAAGCTTATTACAAAAATGACTACCTCCATCACCGATTATTGTTCGCGGAATCCCGAACCTCGCTAAAAATATTTTCCTTTATAAATTTAAGCACAACATTGGCATCATTGGTTCGAGTGGGTATTGCTTCTACCCACTTTGATAAGTAATCCACAACAACAAGTATGTATTGAAAATTGAGGGATTTAGGAAAAGGGCCCATGAAATATATGCCCCAAACATCAAGTAATTCAATGGCTAAGTTATTGGTCAACGGCATTTCATTTCTTTTATCGATATTACCACTCCGTTGACACTTATCACAACTTAAACAAAATTGATGAGCATTCTTAAATAAGTTAGGCCAATACAAACCACATTGAAGCACCTTAGCCGTTGTCTTCCTTCTTCCAAAATGTCCTCCACAATGGAGTTCATGGAAAAATGCTAACACACTTAATTGCTCCTCTTCTAGCACACATCGACGTATTATCTCATCCTTACAAATGCGGAATAGATAAGGATCATCTCAAAAATAGTACCGCTCAAATGGAGAAATCTTTTCTTTTCTTGAAAAGAAATGTTAGACCGTAAAATACCACAAGCAAGATAATTCACAAAATCAGCATACCATGGTACTTTACTAACAACAAACAATTGCTCATCGGGAAAAGTTTCGAAATGATTTCCTTATCATGTTGCTCAAGCAATTTAATATTAGGGGTAAGTCTTGACAAATGATCCGCTACAACATTCTCACTCCCTTTTTATGTTTGATCTCTATATCAAATTCTTGCAACATAATAACCCACCGAATGAGTCGTGGTTTTGCATTAGCCTTAGTTAAAAGATATCTTAATATAGCATGATCGGAATGAATGATGACCTTTGAACCCAACAAATATGATCTAAATTTTTTCAACACAAAGATCACAAACTAAAAACTCCTTTTCGGTGGTTGTGTAATTTATTTATGCATCATGTAATGTGAGACTAGCATAATAAATTACATGCAAGGATTTCTCAACTTTCTCGCCCTAAAACCACCCCCACAAGCATAATTAGAGGCATCACACATAATCTCAAATGGTAATGATCAATCGTGTACAACAACAACAAAGTGCGGTGATCAATTTCTTTTTAAGGGTATTAAAAGCAATAAGGCATTCTTCATTAAAATCAAAAGGGACATCCTTGCCTAACAATCGACTCAAAGGAAGACTTATTTTAGAAAAATCTTTTATAAATCTCCTATAGAATCCAAGCATGCCCAAGAAAACTCCTAATCCTTTTTACGAAGTCGGTGGTGGTAGTTTTTCAATGACCTCAATTTTTGCTTTATCCACTTCAATACCCTTACTAGAGACAACATGACCTAAAACAATGCCTTGTTTTATCATAAAATTACTCATTTCCCAACTTAATGTGTCGATTACATTCAATACATCTTCTAAGCACACGAGTCAATTTAAGCAAACAATCATCAAAAGAGTTGCCAAAGATAGAGAAATCATCCATAAATACCTCTATGAAGTCGTTGATCATATCGAAACAATGGACAACATGCACCTTTGAAAAGTAGCTCGCGCATTACAAAGTCCAAATGGCATTCATCGAAACGCAAATGTCCTAAAAGGACATGTAAAAGTTGTCTTTGCTTGATCTTCGGGAGCTATTGCCACTTGGTAGAAACCCGAAAGATCTTCTAAAAAATAGTAAAATTCATGTCTAGCAAGTTTATCTAACATTTGATCAATAAACGAGAGAGGAAAATGGTCCTTTTTGTAGCCGCATTCAATTTTCTATAGTCAATGCACATCCTCTAACCTATGGTAGTTTGGGTAGGTACTAACTCATTTTTTCTCATTTCTTACCACAAGTAATTCCCGACTTCTTAGGGACTACATGCACAGGACTTACCCACTTACTATCGACACTCGGGTATATTACTCCTTCATCAAGGAGCTTAAGGACCTCCTTTTTACTACTTCCATCATGTTGGGGTTAAGTCTCATTTGGGCCTCCCTTACGTGTTTTGGTCCTTCTTCTAAGGTGATCGTGTGCATGCATGTAGAAGGACTAATTCCCTTAATGTCACTCAATCCCTAACCTATGGCCTTCCGTAACCGTTTAAGCTCCCTCATGGTTTTCTCTTCCTCTACCTCACTTAGGTTAGTAGAAATAATTATAGGAAATGTGTTCCCCTTTCCTAAAAACACATATTTGAGATGTTGAGGCAACTCTTTTAGCTCTAGTATAGATGTGGCAACTTCCTCTCTTTCAAGGCTCGATGTCAACTTCATGGGTTCAACAACTTCCTCACTCTCTATGCTATTATCAAGTAATGAGTGACACTCCTCAATATCCCTATCAATAATCTCAACAAGTATCATCAAGTGTCACGCCAATTCCATTTTGTCATCCACACTATCCCGGATAAACACATCGAAACTACGGAATCAATACAATCAATGAAAGAGCAATCTTCATATAAAGTAGTAGAAGGAATATGTGCAGTGTCAAAAATAGAAAATTCTACCTGTTTCACCTAAAACAATCATGGTCAACTTTCCATTTTTTACATCAATAAGAGTATTGGTGGTGGCCATGAAGGACCGACCAAGAAGTATAGTGTGCTCTCTCTCTTGTGCATTAACCTCACCTATGTCCAAAACCACAAACTCTACCGGAATAATTAATCATCCAACTTTCACCAAAACATCTTCAATTATTCATTTAGGATATCGTATTGACCTATCTGCTAATTGCAAACACATTTTAGTAGGTTGTAATCTTTCTAAATCTAGTTGTAAATAAACGAATAAGGCATCAAATTAATACCGGCTCCTAAATCCAACATACCTCGAACTTCATTACCATTACCCATAGAAATGCTTAGGATGAAACTACCCGGATCCTTCATTTTTGGTGGTAGTTTATGCTCGCGAATTGCACCGGCCACCTTTGAGACGATACCCTTTTCATTGGGTTCAAAATTTCTTTTCTTTGTGCTCGGATCCTTGAAAAATTTTACATATGCAGTTATATGTCCGATAACATCTAGCAAAGGTAAATTAATGTTTACCTTAGATAGCATAGCATATAAATCGAAAACCGCTCATCCCGTTTAGTGTCTCCGAGTCGGTTTGGATATGGAATTGGTGGCCCGTAAGGTTCCGCTACTCCGTGGAATCCAGGGGTGGAAGCTTCTCTATCACGATGGGGAGAAACATCATCACGATTGTGACTTGTGGATGTGTCACGGTGGTGACCATTTTGGTTATGGCCGTGACCTTACGGCTTTGTTGAGTCACGGTAGTGACCATTTGGGTCATGGCCGTGACTTTTTGCTAAGTCATGACCATGACCATTTTGGTCATGGCCATGACCATCATTTTGATCCCGCCCGAGTTGATTTCTTTCCCGGATGCCGCGACTTGCTCAATTTCTACTTCATATTCCATTTTTTTCGCTTTTTCCTACATCGGACATCATTTCATTAGTTTTAATATCTTTTAGTCTTTTATTAATCACCTTACCACTTCTTAGGAGTCCGATGGACTTGGCTTGCTCTAGCCGGCTAGGCAATTTGCCTTTCCGTTGAGTTTGCATCCGTGTGGCCAATTGCCCAACTTAGGTCTTAACCCTCCTCAAGGATGCTTTCAGTGGAATCAAATCTTTTATTATTTATCTCTTGATTTTGGGTGCTTGCTTGGATAAATGCATGCAAAGTATCTTCCAATGGAGACTTTTTCATTATATTTTGATTTGATGATTGTCCTCGGAAATGGTTAGGTTTTGGAAACCTTGGTAGTGTGGTCGTTGCTATTACTATGCCGATGGGTTGTTCTTCCATGAAAAGTTTGGATGGTTTCTCTAACCGTGGTTATAACTATTAGAGAAAGGGTCATTCCTAACCCTTTGTTGGAAACCATCCATTGCAAAGGCTTGTTCTTCATCAACTATATATGAGTCACTAGAGAAAGAACGGATGTTAGCTCTATGACCATATACCCCACATAAACCACATACCTCCCGATTTAGTGTGACTTGAGGTCCTCACGTGGTAAGAAACTTAACTTGCTTAGTTAATTTCGCTAATTGGGTGGCCATTTCGTGGCTTGCACCAACCTCATAGGTAGTCGCTTTCCTTCCTCCGATACTCTTTTGCCGAGAATTAGCTCCCAACTTTCAAGTAGCTCATAAGTGTCTTAGTGCTATCTTTTCTCCCATCGCACCTCCTCGCTATATTATCCATAGTGTATTGACATTGTCGTGTCAATCCATCATAGAAAAATTGATTCAAGAGTTGTAATGGATAATGATGGTGAGGGCATTGGATCAACAAAAGCTTGAATCGCTCTCAAGTTTCATGGAATGGCTCTCCCTCCATTTGTGTAAATTTGGCGATCTTAGTTCTCAATTCAAAAGTCTTCCGATGGGAGTAGAATTTACCCATGAACTTGTCATACACTTCTTCCCATATGGCAAGTGAATTGGGTGGAAGAGTTATGAGCCATGCCTTGGCTCTATCTTTCAAGCATGTAGGGAAAACATCTCATATGAAGCCGATTCTCATTCAAGCCTTGTAGTGGAAAAGTCTCAAGTGTAGAATAAAATTCGTTTATGAAGTTTAAGGGATCCTCATTAGGAACTCCATAGAATGATGGCAACATGTTATAATGGATGTTCTTGAGCTCATAATTTCTTGCAACCTCGACCAACCGAATGCACGAAGTAGTCGCGCCAATGATTGGTTTGGCATACTCCTTCATCACTATTCATCATTCCTCCATCACTTTGTTTCCCACTTGTTCATCCTCTACTCGCTTATTCATTAATTTGCTTTTCTAGATCACTCCCTTCCTCTCTAAATCCTTGGTTTCTCTAGGCTCTTTGAATATTATCAATGAAAGGAGCCAACAAGTTTCCTTGAGATCGTCTACCATGCATGCAAAGGAAGAAAAGGAAATAAAGAAATTAGCAACTCAAACTAAATTAAGCAACGAAGTTTATGACACAAATAGTGTCAAAAAAAAAATTATAAATATTTTTTTTCGATTTTTGTTGATTCCCCGTTTGTTTGTTTTTTTTTTTGAACAAGTAAACAATAAAAAAATATTGAAAATTAAATAAAACACCACAACAATTAGAATTAAACTAAAATATAGCACTTTACAACTCCTTGGCAATGGCGATAAAACCTTGATATGATCAAAAGTGTACTAGAAATTAATAGGCAAATTACTCGCAAGTGCACGAGGTGTTACAATACAACCGAGTTAACCAAGGTCATATTCTCAAGGAGATGTAATTGGCATAAAATAATTCAATTCCAATTGCAAACAATGACAATGAAATAAAATCCTAAACACTCTAAACCAAGTTTGCGTTTGATGATTATGAATTAAATTGAGAACATAAAACAACTACAGAGTAATCGTAACGAACCGGGAATAAAGATCAAGGTGAGAGAATTCTTGAGAATATAACTTCATTGATTAAATCCTATATTTAATCAAAATGACTTAAATGGTTATTCATGCGAATCTCTTCACCAAGTTACTCGGATCTCTCATTGATAACCTAGTGTCTATAATTCTTTAGTCTAACATTGAGTTATATTTGATCAATATCAACCCAATATCATAGATATATAATTTTTTCCCGGACATTTATATATAAATAATCCTAAAATCATAGATACAAGACAAGAATAATCAAATTAACCATTCAATTAAACATATTCAAATAACGGATCCCTTAATTCTCAAGACGTAAACTAGTTCATAGTTAATAGATAAACATTCATTGAATTAATCACAATAAATTCCATGTCTTCACAATCAAGAATTGAAGGCAATAAAATCAGAGTTTAGAAAGAAATCTGGTTTGGCTTTACTGCAACCGAAGTTGTTCTCTTTCTAGCTTAGGCACCCGTTTTCCCCCGATCTCCTGTCCGTCTTCAATGGCTATCCGGAGAGAACCAAAGCTATTGGTACCCATCTCTCCGTTTCTCTCCGACCCCCTTCTCTTTGTCCCGTGTGGGATTTTAAATTAGAGAGAGCCGTGAAATATCCTCCTTCAAATCCTCCTCAATATCTTCTTTTTCCTCTTTATTCGTCGATCCTTAAACGTTAATCCCTAAAAATTTGCTCACCGAAAATTTGCTCACGGTCGTGGGCTTTTCTTCCTTTTGAAACTCATGATCATAGGTTTTCTTCTCTTTTTAAGCTCATAGGCGTGGGCCTTTTTCTTCTTTTGAAACTCACGGTAGTGAGCTTTCTTCTTGTCGGATCATGGCCATGAGGCCTTCCTCACTTTTGGGAGTCACGACCGTGACTCTTCCGCTTTGCTAAGTCACGGCCATGACTCAAAAAGTCATAACCATGACATTCTCAATCCTTTAATTTTTCTTTTCTTTTAACCTAATTAAAACATAAATCGGATCAAACACTCACAATACATTAAAAACATATTAAAAATAACAATATTGATAAACTAAAAAATAATAAACAAATCACATAAAAACTTACTAAAAACCTAGAATTATTTTATAAAATTTAATATAAAAACTATTAAAATAATATATAAACAATTAACACAACAAATTGCATCTTCTTGAATAGCCACGAAATCTTATTTTGAGGGCTTAAACTACATTATTTTACCAAAATCACCCATACGTCACGGCTTGAAGCATGAGTTTTGATCGTTGACCCGTTTCGCACGAACTAAGTCCAAATCGCTCAAAACTAGATAGATAGTTTTTCATTAGTTTTTATTGCACTCACACCGTTCGACGTATTTCAAAACCAGCTTTTCTACATCTTCTTGAAAAACCATGAAGGCTAATTTTGAGGGCCTAAACTACATTTTTTTTAGCAAAATCACTCATAAGTCACGGCTTATAGCAAAGATTTTTATCATTGGCACGTTTCGTATCGAACTAGGTGCAAACAATCGAAGACTAGGTCGATAGTCTTTTTCAATTTTTATCGCTCTCATACTCGTTCGACGTATTCAAAAACCCGTTGGCCTATTTCCCATCAAACTATGTCCAAACAGACTCAAACCTATCCCGATAGTTTTTGGTCATTTTTTATCGTACTCACACCGTTTGACATATTCCAAGTCCAAGTTGGCTTATATCTTCTTGAAAAACCGTGAAGGTTGATTTTGAGGGCCTAAACTACATTTTTTTGACCAAAATAACTCATAATTCATGGCTTATAGAAATGAGTTTTGGTTGTTGGCCCGTTTCGCATTGAACTAGGTCCAAACGACTCTAACCTAGCTCGATAGTTTTCGCCAGCTTTTATCACACTCATACCGTTTTTTGTAGTCGAAGTGCGGTTGGCTCGAATATTATTGAAAAACCATAAAGGATGATTTCGAGGACCTAAACTATATTTTTTTACAAAAATCACTCACGAGTCATGATTTATGGCGATCGGCTTTAATCGTTGGCCCATTTCGCATCGAACTAGGTCCAAACAGACTCAAAATTGGGTCGATAGTTTTTCTTCAATATTTCTTGCTCTCGTAACGTTCGAAGTATTCTAAATCAAGTTAGGCTGCATCTTCTTGAATATCTATGAAATTTTAATTTGAGGGCCTAAACTACCTTATTTTACCAAAATCACTCATAAGTCATGGCTCGAAGCAATAAGTTTTGATCATTCGCCCGTTTCACATCTAAGTCCAAATTGCTCAAAACCGGATCAATAGTTTTTCATCGCTTTATCGCTCTCACACCTTTCGGCGTAATCCAAAATCGGTTGGTCCGCATCTTCTTGAAAAACCATGGAGGCCGATTTTGAGGGCCTAAACTACCCTTTTTGACCAAAATAACTCATAGGTCATGGCTTATAGCGAGGAGTTTTGGTCGTTGGCCCGTTTTGTGTAAAACTAGGTCCGAACAGACTCAAAACTAGATCAACAGTTTTTCTTCGCTTTTATCCCTCTCACACCGTTCAATATATTCCAAAACCATTTTGTCTACATTTTCTTAAAAAGTCGTAAAGACCGATTTTGAGGGCCTAAAATATATTTTTTTTTACCAAAATCACTCATAGGTCATGGCTTATAGCAAGGATTTTTATTGTTGGCATGTTTCGCATCGAAATAGGTGCAAACAACTCAAAAATAGGTCGATAGTTTTTCTTTAATTTTTATCACTTTCATACTATTCGACGTATTCAAAAACCCATTAGCTCGTATCTTCTTGAAAATCCATGAAGGCTAATTTTGAGGGCTTAAACTATATTTTTTGACCAAAATAACTCATAGGTCATGGCTTAAAGCCATGAGTTTTGATCGTTGGCCCGTTTCGCATCGAACTAGGTCCAAACGAGTTCAAACCTAGCTCGATAGTTTTTATCGTACTCACACCGTTTGACGTATTCCATGTCCAAGTTGGCTCGTATCTTCTTGAAAAACCATGAAGGCTAATTTTGAGGGACTAAAATACATTTTTTGGCCAAAATAACTCATAGGTCATGGCTTATTGCTATGAGTTTTGGTAATTGACCCATTTCACATCGAATTAGGTCCAAACGACTCAAACCTAGCCCAACAATCTTTTGTCGGCTTTTATCGCTCTCACACCGTTCGACGTAATCCAAAATCAGTTGGCACGTATCTTCTTAAAAAATCATGAAGGCTGATTTTGAGGGCCTAAACTATATTTTTTTACCAAAATAACTCATAACTCATAGCTTATAGTAATGAGTTTTATTCGTTGGCCCTTTTCGCATCGAACTAGGTGCAAACATGACTTCAAAATAGGCTAATAGTTTTTCTTCATTTTTTATCGCTCTATACCATTTGATGTATTAAAAAATCCGTTAGCTCGTATCTTCTTAAAAATGCATAAAGGTTGATTTTGATGGCTTAAACTATATTTTTTGACCAAAATAACTCGTAAGTCATGGCAAATAGCCATGAGTTTTGATCGTTGGCTCGTTTTGCATCGAACTAGGTCCAAACAGACTCAAACCTAGCTCGATAGTTTTCATTAGTTTTTATCGCACTCATACCGTTTCATGTATTCTAAATCTATTTGGCTTCGAATCTTCTTGAAAAAATATGAAGGATGATTTTGAGGGCCTAAACTATATATTTTTTTACCAAAATCACTCACGAGTCATGGTTTATAGCTCAAAACCGAATCGATAGTTTTTCATCAATATTTCTTGCTCTCATAATGTTCGAAATATGCTAAATCAAATTGGGCCGCATCTTTTTGAATAGTTGTCGAATCCGATTTTGAGGGCTCGAACTACATTATTTTACCAAAATCACCCAAAAGTCATAGCTTGAAGCAATAAGCTTTGATCGTTGGCCCGTTTCTCATCGAACTAAGTCCAAATCGCTCAAAACCGAATTGATAGTTTTTTCATCAATTTTTATCACTCTCACACCGTTCGACATTATTCAAAACCAGCTTGGTTCGTATCTTCTCGACAAACCATGAAGGCTGATTTTGAGGGCTAAACTACCTTTTTTAACAAAAATAACTCATATGTCATGGCTTATGACGATAGTTTTGGCAATTGGCCCATTTCGCATAGAACTAGGTCCAAACAGTCTCAAAACTAGGCCGATAGTTTTTTATCAATTTTTATCACTTTCACACCATTCGACGTATTCCAAAACTAATTTGTCTCCATCTTCTTAAAAATTGTGAAGGCTGATTTTAAGGGCCTAAACTAAATTTTTCTTTTACCCAAATCGTAGGCCATGGCTTAAAGCAATGAGTTTGGTCGTTAGCCCATTTTGCATCGAACTAAATAAAAAATCGCTCTCATATTTCGATGTATTAAAAAACCCATTGGCTCATATCTTCTTAAAAATCCGTGAAGGTTGGCTTTAAGAGCTTAAACTACATTTTTGGACCAAAATAACTCATAAATCATGCCTTATAGCGATGAGTTTTGATCGTTGGCCCGTTTTGCATCGAACTACGTCCAAACAGACTCAAACCTAGCTCGATAGTTTTTCATCAATTTTTTTGCACTCACACCGTTTGACGTATTCCAAGTCCCATTGGCTCGTATCTTCGAGAAACCATGAAGGTTGATTTTGAGGGCCTAAACTATATTTTTTTTGCCAAAATCACTTATAAGTCATGGCTTATAGCGAGGATTTTTATCATTAGCACGTTTCACATCGAACTAGGTACAAATAGCACAAAACTAGGTCGATAGTTTTTCTTTAGTATTTATCGCTCTCATACTATTCAACGTATTCAAAAACCAGGTTGGCCCGTATCTTTTTGAAAATCCATGAAGGCTGATTTTGAAGGCTTAAACTACATTTTTTGACCAAAATAACTCATAAATCATGGCTTATAGTGATGAGTTTTGATTGTTCGCCCGTTTCGTATCGAACTAGGTCCAAACTGTTGAAACCTAGCCCGATAATTTTTCGTTAGTTTTTATCGCACTCACAACGTTTCACGTATTCCAAGTCCAAGTTGGCCCGTATCTTCTGAACAATCATGAAGGCTGATTTTGAGGGCCTAAACTATATGTTTTGACCAAAATAACTCGAATGTCATGGCTTATAGTGAGGAGTTTTGTTCATTGGCCTGTTTTGCATCGAATTAGGTCCAAATAGCTCAAACCTAACCCGATAAGTTTTCGTTAGTTTTTATCGCACTCACACCGTTTCACGTATTCTAAGTTTAGTTGTCTCGAATCTTCTAGAAAAACCATGATCGATGATTTTGAGGGCCTAAACTATATTTTTTTACCAAAATCACTCATAGGTCATAGCTTATAGTGAGGATTTTTATCGTTGGCATGTTTCATATTGAACAAGGTGCAAATAGCTCAAAACTAGGTTGATAGTTTTTCTTCGGCTTTTATCGTTCTCATACCGTTCGATGTATTCAAAAACCAGTTGGCTCGTATCTTCTTGAAAATCCATGAAGGCTGATTTTGAGGGCTTAAACTATATTTTTTTTACGAGAATAACTCATAGGTCATGGCTTATAGCCATGAGTTTTGGTCATTGGCTCGTTTCGCATTGAACTACGTCCAAACATGTCTCAAACTCGGATCGATAAATTTGTTTTCGGTATTTTTATCCCTCATAACGTTCGAAATATTCTAAATCAAGTTGGTCGCATCTTCTTAAATAACCGTGAAATCTCATTTTGAGGGCTTAAACTACATTATTTTACTAAAATCACTCATAGGTCATGGCTTAAAGCAATGAGTTTTGATCGTTGGTTCGTTTCGCATCGAACTAAGTCTAAATCACTTAAAACCGAGTCGATAGTTTTTCATCAATTTTTATCGCTCTCACACCGTTCGACATAATCCAAAACCAGCTTGGTCCGCATCTTCTTAAAAAACAATGAAGGTTGATTTTTAGGGCCTAAACTACCTTTTTTTACCAAAATAACTCATAAGTCATGGTTTATAGCGATGAGTTTTGGTGGTTAGCCCGTTTCGCATCGATCTAGGCCTAAACGACTCAAAACTAGATCGATAGTTTTTCATCGCTTTTATTGCTCTCACGCCGTTCGAAGTATTCTAAAACCAGTTTGTCCGCATCTTCTTGAAAAACCATGAAGACTAATTTTAAGGGCCTAAACTATATTTTTTTTTTATCAAAATCACTCATAGGTCATGGCTTATAGCAAAGAATTTTATTGTTGGCACGTTACGCATCGAACTAGGTGTAAACGACTCAAAACTAGGTCGATAGTTTGTCTTAAGTTTTTATCACTCTCATACTGTTAGATGTATTCAAAAACCCGTTCGCTCGTATCTTCTTGAAAAATCATGGAGGCTGATTTTGAGGGCTTAAACTATATTTTTTGATCAAAATAACTCATAGGTCATGGCTTATAGCAATGAGTTTTGATCGTTGGTCGATTTCGCATCGAACTAAGTCCAAATAGTTCAAACCTAGCCCGATAGTTTTTCGTTAGTTTTTATCGCACTCACACCGTTTGACGTATTTCAAGTTCGGTTGGCCCGTGTCTTCTTGAAAAATCATGAAAATCGGAGGGCCTAAACTACATATTTTGACTAAAATAACTCATAGGTCATGGCTTATAGCTATGAGTTTTAGCCGTTGGCCCGTTTCACATCGAACTAGGTCCAAATAGCTCAAAGCTAGCTCGATAGTTTTTCATCATTTTTTATCACACTCACACCGTTTCATTTATTCTAAGCCCAATTGGTCCACATCTTCTTGAAAACCCATGAATACCGATTTTGAGGGCATAAACTATTTTTTTGACCAAGATAACTCATAGGTCAAGGCTTATAGCAATGAGTTTTGTTCGTTGGCCCGTTTCACATCGAACGAGGTCTAAACGACTCAAATATAGCTCAACATTTTTTTGTCGGCTTTTATTGCACTCATATCGTTTCACATATTCTAAGTCCAGGTTGGCGCATATCTTTTTGAAAAACAATGAAAGTCGATTTTGAAGGCCTAAACTACATTTTTTTTATTAAAATAACTCATAGATCATGGCTTATAGCCATAAGTTTTGGTCGTTGGCCCATTTCGCATCGAACTAGGTCCAAACAACTTAAACCTAGATCGATAATTTTTATCGCACTCACACCATTTCACGTATTCCAAGTCTAGTTGGCTCGAATCTTCTTGAAAAACCATGAAGGATGATTTGAGGGTCTAAACTACATTTTTTTTTACTAAAATCACTAATAGGTCGTGGCTTATAGTGATGAATTATGATCGTTGGCCGCTTCGCATTGAACTAGGTCCAAATAGCTCAAAACTAGGTCGATAGTTTTTCATCGGCTTTTATCGCTTTCACATCGTTTAACGTATTCTAAAACCAGTTAGTCCGCATCTTCGAGAAACCGCGAAGGTTGATTTTGAGGGCCCAAACTATATTTTTTACCAAAATCACTCTTAGGTCGTGGCTTATAGCGAGGATTTTTCTCGTTGGCACGTTTCGCATCGAACCGTGTGCAAACAGACTTCAAAACTAAGTTAATAGTTTTTCTTCAATTTTTATCGCTCTCATACCATTCGATGTATTCGAAAACCAGCTTGGTTTGTATCTTCTTAAAAATCCATAAAGGCTGATTTTGAGGACTTAAACTATATTTTTTGACCAAAATAACTCATAGGTCATAGCTTATAGTCATGAGTTTTGGTCGTTGGCATATTTCGCATCGAACTAGGTCTAAACAACTCAAACATAGCTCGATAGTTTTTCATCGGCTTTTATCGCACTCACATCGTTTGACGTATTCGAAGTCCAGTTGGTTCGTAATTTCTTGAAAAATCATGAAGGTTGATTTTGAAGGCCTAAACTAATTGTTTTTACTAAAATAACTCATAAATCATGGCTTATAGCTATAAGTTTTGATCGTTGACCCGTTTCGCATCGAACTAGTCCAAATAGCTCAAACTAGCCTAAGAGTTTTTCATCGCTTTTATCGCTCTCATACCATTCAACGTAATCAAAATCTAGTTGGCCCGTATCTTCTTAAAAAATTATGAAGGCTGATTTTGAGGGCCTAAACTACATTTTTTGACAAAAATAACTCATAGGTCATGGCGTATAGCAATGAGTTTTGTTCGTTGGCCCGTTTCACATCGAATGAGGTCTAAACGACTCAAACATAGCTCGATAGTTTTTTGCCGCTTTTATCGCAATCATACCGTTTTACATATTCCAAGTCCAATTGGCACGTATCTTCTTGAAAACTCGTGAATGCCGATTTTGAGGGCTTAAACTACATTTTCCGAACAAAATAACTCATAGGTCATGGCTTATAGCATGAGTTTTGGTTGTTGGCTCCTTTCGTATTGAACTAGGTCCAAACAGACTCAAACCTAGCCCGATAGTTTTCTTCGGCTTTATCGCACTCACACCGTTTCACGTAATCCAAGTCTAGTTGGCTCGAATCTTCTTGAAAAATCATGAAGGATGATTTTGAGGGCTAAACTATATTTTTTTACCAAAATCACTAATATTTCATGACTTATAGTGATGCGTTATGATCGCTAGCCGTTTCACTTTGAACTAGGTCTAAATAGCTCAAAATGGGGTCGATAGTTTTTCGTCGGCTTTTATCGCTCTCATACCATTCGACGTATTCCAAAATCAATTTGTCCGCATCTTTTTGAGAAACCATGAAGGTTCATTTTTAGGGCCTAAACTATATTTTTTTTTATCAAAATCACTCATATGTTATGGCTTATAGCAAGGATTTTTATCGTTGGCATGTTTCATATCGAACTAAGTGCAAACATCTCAAAACTAAGTTAATAGTTTTTCTTTATTTTTTATCGCTCTCATACTCGTTTAATATATTCGAAAACCAGGTTGGCTCATATCTTCTTGAAAATCCATGAAGGCTGATTTTAAGGGCTTAGACTATATTTTTTTAACAAAATAACTCATATGTCATAGCTTATAGCCATGAGTTTTGGTCGTTGGCCCGTTTCGCATCGAACTAGGTCCAAACACCTTAAACATAACCCGATAGTTTTTCATCGGCTTTTATCGCACTAACACCGTTTGATGTATTCCAAGTCCGAGTTGGTTTGTAATTTCTTAAAAACCGTGAAGGCCGATTTTGAGGGCTTAAACTACCTTTTTTTACTAAAATAACTCATAGGCCATGGCTTATAGCTATAAGTTTTGGTCATTGACTTGTTTCACATCAAACTAGGTCCAAACAGACTCAAACCAAGCCCAATAGTTTTTCATCGCTTTTATTACTCTCACACCGTTCGACGTAATCCAAATCCAGTTGGCTCGTATCTTCTTGAAAAATTATGAAGGTTGATTTTGAGGGCCTAAACTACATTTTTTGACAAAAATAACTCATAGGTCATGGCTTATAGAAATGAGTTTTCTTTGTTACCCCGTTTCATATCGAACGAGGTCTAAATAGCTCAAACATAGCTCGATAGTTTTTTGCTAGTTTTTATCACACTCCTACCATTTCACATATTCTAAGTCCAAGTTGGCCCGTATCTTCTTGAAAAACCATGAAGGCCGATTTTGAGGGCCTAAACTACATTTTTTTACCAACATAACTCATAGGTCATGGCTTATAGCTATGAGTTTTGGTGGTTGGCTCATTTTGCATCAAACTAGGTCCAAACAGACTCAAACTTAACCCGATAATTTTCTTCAGCTTTTATCGCACTCACACAGCTTCACTTACTCCAAGTCCAGTTGGCCCGAATCTCCTTGAAAAACCATGAAGGATGATTTTAAGGGCCTAAACTATATTGTTTTTCCAAAATCACTTATAGGTCATGGTTTATAGCGAGAGTTTTGATCATTGGCCCATTTCGCATGGTACTAGGTCCAAACAGACTTCAAACTAGGTCGATAGTTTTTCTTTAGTATTTCTTGCCCTCATACCTTTTAAAGTATTCTAAATCAAATTGGGTCGCATCTTCTTGAATAGCCATGGATGCTAATTTTGAGGGCCTAAACTACATTATTTGACCAAAATCACTCATAAGTCATGGCTTGAAGCAATGAGTTTTGATCATTGGCCCGTTTTGCATAGAACTAAGTCCAAATCGCTCAAAATTGAGTCGATAGTTTTTCATCGCTTTTATCGCTCTCACATCATTCGACGTAATCCAAAAATAGTTCGTTCGCATCTTCTTCAAAAACCATGTAGGTTGATTTTAAGGGCCTAAACTACCTTTTTTTTTTTTTATCAAAATCACTCATAGGTCATGGCATATAGCGAGGATTTTTATCATTGGGACATTTCGCATCGAACTAGGTACAAATCGCTCAAAACTAGGTCGATACTTTTACTTCGCATTTATCGCTCTCACACTCGTTCGACTTATTGAAAAACCCGTTGGCCCGTATCTTCCGGAAAATTATGAAGCTCGATTTTGAGGGCTTAAACTATATTTTTTACCAAAATAACTCATAGGTCCCGGCTTATAGTGAGGAGTTTTGTTCATTGGCACGTTTCGCATCGAATTAGGTCCAAAAGCTCAAACCTAACTCCGACAGCTTTTTGTTAGTTTTTATTGCACTCACACTCGTTATATGTATTCCAAGTCTAGTTGGCTCGAATCTTCTAGAAAAACCATGAAAGATGATTTTGAGGGGCTAAACTATATTTTTTTACCAAAATCACTCATAGGTCATGGCTTAAAGCAATGATTTTTTATCGCCGGCTCGTTTCGTATCGAACTAAGTCCAAATCACTCAAAACTAGATAGATATTTTTTCATCGGCTTTTATCGCTCTTACACCGTTCGACATAATCCAAAATCAGCTTGGTTCGCATCTTCTTTAAAAAATGTGAAGGCTGATTTTGAGGGCCTAAACTACCCTTTTTGACCAAAATAACTCATAGGTCATGGCTTATAAATATGAGTTTTGGTCATTGGCTCGTTTTGCATCAAACTAAGTCCAAACAGATCTCAAACCTAGCCCGATGATTTTTCGTTAGTTTTTATCACACTCACACCGTTTCACGTATTCCAAGTCTAGTTAGTCCAAATCTTCTTGAAAAATGATGAAGGAAGACATTGAGGGCCTAAACTATATTTTTTTACCAAAATCACTAATAGGTCATGGCTTATAGCGATAAGTTATGATCGTTGGCCCGTTTCGTATCGAACTAGGTCCAAATAGCTCAAAACTCGGGTCGATAGTTTTTCATCGCTTTTATCGTGCTCACACCGTTCGACGTATTCCAAAACCAGCTTGGTCTAAATCTTGTTGAGAAACCGTGAAGGTTCATTTTGAGGGCATAAACTATATTTTTTTTTATCAAAATCACTCATAAGTCATGGCATATAGCAAGGATTTTTATCGTTTGCACGTTTCGCATCGAACTAGGTGTAAACGTACCCAAAACTAGGTTGGTAGTTTTTCTTCGGCTTTTATCCCTCTCATACTATTTGATGTATTCAAAAACCCGTTCGCCCGTATCTTTTAGAAAATTCATAAAACTTGATTTTGAGGGCTTAAACTACATTTTTTTACCAAAATAACTAATAGATCATAGCTTATAGCGATGAATTTTAATCATTTGCCCGTTTCGCATCGAACTAGGTCCAAACAAGTTCAAACCTAGCTTAATAGTTTTTTGTCGGCTTTTCTCGTACTCACAACA
Source organism: Dovyalis caffra (assembly GCA_963924115.1). Classification (NCBI taxonomy): domain Eukaryota; kingdom Viridiplantae; phylum Streptophyta; class Magnoliopsida; order Malpighiales; family Salicaceae; genus Dovyalis; species Dovyalis caffra. The sequence continues at coordinate 463,969 of CAWUPB010001179.1, forward strand.
TTTGACGTATTCCAAGTCCAAGTTGGCCCGTATCTTCTTGAAAAACCATGAAGGCCGATTTCGAGGGTCTAAACTACCTTTTTTTGACCAAAATAACTCATAGGTCATGACTTATAGCAATGAGTTTTGGTCGTTAGCCCGTTTCACATTGAACTAGGTCCAAACAACTCAAACCTAGCCCGATAATTTTTCATCGGCTTTTATCACACTCACATCGTTTCATGTATTCTAAGTCCAGTTGGCTCGAATCCTCTAGATAAACCATGAACGATGATTTTGGGGGCCTAAACTACATTTTTATACCAAAATCACTAATAGGTCATGGCTTATAGCGATGAGTTATGATCGTTGGCCTATTTCGCATCGAACTAGGTCAAAAAGTTCAAAACTAGATCGATAGTTTTTCATTAGTTTTTATCGCTCTCACAACATTCGATATATTCCGAAACCAGGTTAGTCCGCATCTTCGAGAAACCGTGAAAGTTGATTTTGAGGGGGTAAACTATATTTTTTTACCAAAATCACTCATAGGTTATGGCTTTTAGCGAGGATTTTTATTGTTGGCATGTTACGCATCCAACTAGGTGCAAACAACTCAAACCTAGATCGATAGTTTTTCTTTAATTTTTATTGCTCTCATACCGTTCGACGTATTCAAAAACCCATTGGCCCGTATCTTCTTAAAAATCCATGAAGGTTGATGTGGAGAGCTTAAACTATATTTTTTTACCAAAATAACTTATAGATCATGGATTATAGAGATGTGTTTTGATCGTTGGCTCGTTTTACATCAAACTAAGTCCAAACAAGTTCAAACCTAGCTCGACAGCTTTTCGTCAGCTTTTATCGCACTCACACCGTTTCAAGTATTCCAAGTCCAAGTTGGCCCGTATCTTCTTGAAAAATCATGAAGGCTGATTTTAAGGGCTTAAACTATATTTTTTTACTAAAATAACTCATAAGTCATAGCTTATAGCGATGAGTTTTGTTCGTTAGCCCGTTTCATATCGAACTAGGTCCAAACAGACTCAAACCTAGCCCGATAGTTTTTCATCATTTTTTATTACACTCACACCATTTCACGTATTCCAAGTCCAGCTTGGCTCGTATCTTCTTGAAAAACTATGAAGGCTGGTTTTGAGGGCCTAAACTATATTTTTCAACCAACATAACTCATAGGCCATGGCTTAAAGCAATGATTTTTGATCGTTGGCCCATTTTCCATCGAACTAAGTCTAAATCGCTCAAAACTCGGGTCGATAGTTTTTCATCAATTTTTATCACTCTCACACCATTCGACGTAATCCAAAACCAGCTTGGTCCATATCTTATTGAAAAACCATGAAGGTTGATTTTGAGGGCCTAAACTATATTTTTTTACCAAAATAACTCATAGGTCATGGCTTACGACAATGAGTTTTGATCGTTGGCTCATTTCGGATCGAACTAGGTCCAAACAAGTTCAAACCTAGCCCGACAAGCTTTTCATTAGTTTTTATCGCACTCACACCGTTTCGCATATTCTAGGTCAAGTTGGCCCGTATCTTCTTGAAAAACCGTGAAAGCCGATTTTAAGAGCCTAAACTACATTTTTTGAACAAAATAACTCATAGGTCATGGCCTATAGCGATGAGTTTTGGTCGTTGGCCCCTTTCGCATCGAACTAGGTCCAAATAGCGTAAACCTAGTTTTCATCGGCTTTTATCTCACTCACACCGTGTCACGCATTCCAAGTCTAATTGGCTCGAATCTACTTGGAAAACCATGAAGGATGATTTTGAGGGCCTAAAATACATTATTTTAACAAAATCACTCATAGGTCATGGCTTAAAGCAATGAGTTTTGATCGTTGGCCCATTTCGCATCGAACTAAGTCCAAATCGCTCAAAACTAGGTTAATAGTTTTGCTTCAATTTTTATCACTCTCATACTCGTTCGACGTATTCAAAAACCCATTGGCCGACATCTTCTTAAAAATCCATGAAGGTTGACTTTGAGAGCTTAAATCACCTTTTTTGACCAAAATAACTCGATAAATAATGGCTTATAGCGATGAGTTTTGATCGTTAGCCCATTTCAAATCGAGCTAGGTCCAAACGGCTCAAACCTAACCCGATAGTTTTTCATCACTTTTTATCGCATTCATACCGTTTCATGTATTCCAAGTCTAGTTGGCCCGTATCTTCTTGAAAAAAATACGAAGGATGATTTTGAGGTCCTTAACTATATTTTTTTACTAAAATCACTATGGGTCATGATTTATAGCAATGAGTTTTGATCATTTGTTCGTTTCGTATCGAACTAGGTCCAATTAGCTCCAAACTAGGTCAATAGTTTTTCTTCGGCATTTTTTGCTCTCATAACGTTCGCAGTATTCTAAATCAAGTTGGGCCGCATCTTCTTGAATAACCATAAATGCCGATTTTGAGGGCCTAAACTACATTATTTTACCAAAATCACTCATAGGTCGTAGCTTAAAGCTATGAGTTTTGGTCGTTGGCCTATTTTGTATCGAATTAAGTCCAAATTGCTCAAAATTGGGTCGATAGTTTTTCATCGGCTTTTATCGCTCTCCCACCGTTCCATATAATCCAAAACCAGTTGGTCCACATCTTTTTGAAAAACCATGAATACTAATTTCGAGGGCCTAAACAACTTTTTTTGACCAAAATAACTCATAGGTGATGTCTTATAGCTATGACTTTTGGTCGTTGGCCCGTTTCGTATCGAACTAGGTCTAAACAATTGAAACCTAGCTCGATAGTTTTCGTCAATTTTTATCGCACTCACACCGTTTCACGTATTCCAAGTCCAGCTTGACTCGAATCTTCTTGAAAAACCATAAAGGATGATTTTAAGAGCCTAAACTATATTGTTTTTACCAATATCACTAATAGGTCATGGCTTATAGCGATGAGTTTTGATCATTAGCCCGTTTTGCATCGAATTAGGTCCAAACGTACTCAAAACTGGGTGATAGTTTTTCATCGGTTTTTATCGCTCTCACACCGTTCGACATATTCCAAAACCAGTTGGTCCGCATCTTCTTGAAAAATCATGAAGGCTAATTTTGAGGACCTAAACTACATTTTTTAACCAAAATAACTCATAGGTTATGGCTTATATCAATGAGTTTTTTTGTTGGCCCGTTTCATTTCGAACGAGGTCCAAACACCTCAAACATAGCCGGATAGTTTTCATCGGCTTTTATCGCATTCATATCGTTTCACATATTCCAAGTCTAGTTGGCCCGAATCTTCTTCAAAAACCATGAAGACCGATTTTGAGGACCTAAACTACATTTTTTTACCAAAATAACTCATAGGTTATGGCTTATAGCGATGAGTTTTGATCGTTGGCCCATTTCGGATCGAACTAGGTCCAAACAATTCAAACTTAGCACGATAGTTTGTCATTAGTTTTTATCGTACTCACACTCGTTTTACATATTCCAAGTCCAAGTTGGCTCGTATCTTCTTGAAAAATCGTGAAGGTTGATTTTGAGGGCCTAAACTATATTTTTTGAACAATATAACTCATAGATAATGGCTTGTAGCTATGAGTTTTGGTCATTGGCCCTTTTCGCATCAAACTAGGTCCGAATAGCTCACGCCTAAGCCAATAGTTTTTGTCGGCTTTTATCGCACTCATACCGTTTCACGGATTCCAAGTCCATTTGGCCCAAATCTTCTTAAAAAACCATGAAAAATGATTTTGAGGGCCTTAACTATATTGTTCTTACCAAAATCACTCATAGGTTATGGTTTATAGTAATTAGTTTTGATCGTTAGCTCGTTTCGCATTGAACTAGGTCCAAATTGCTAAAAACTCGGGTCGATAGTTTTCTTCAATATTTTTTGCTCTCATAACGTTCGAGTATTCTAAATCAAGTCTGGTCGCATCTTCTTGAATAACAATGAATGCTAATTTTGAGAGCCTAAACTACGTTATTTTACCAAAATCATTCATAGGTCATGGCTTAAAGCGATTAGTTTTGATCGTTGGCCCATTTCGTATCGAACTAAGTCTAAATCGCTCAAAACTAAGTCGATAGTTTTTCTTCGGCTTTTATCACTCTTATACTATTCGATGTATTAAAAAATTCATTGGTCCGTATCCTCTTAAAAATCCGTGAAGGTTGACTTTGAGAGCTTAAACTATATTTTTTGACCAAAATAACTCATAAATCATGGCTTACAACGATGAGTTTTGATTTTTGGCTCGTTTCGCATCGAACTAGGTCCAAACAGACTCAAACCTAGCCCGACGAGCTTTTTGTTAGTTTTTATCGCACTCAAACCGTTTCACATATTCCAAGTCCAAGTTGGCCCGTATCTTCTTGAAAAACTACAAAGGTTGATTTTGAGGGCCTAAGCTCTATTATTTTACCAAAATAACTCATAAGTCATGGCTTATAGCTATGGGTTTTGGTCGTTGGCCCCTTTTGCATCGAACTAGGTCAAAATCGTTCAAAACTTGGTCGATACTTTTTCATCGGTTTTTCTTGCTCTCACACCGTTCGATGTAATGAAAAACCGGTTAGTCCGCATCTTCTTCAAAATTCATGAAGGCTGATTTTGAGGGCCTAAAAAACTTTTTTTCACCAAAATAACTCATAGGTCATGACTTATAGCCATGTGTTTTTTTCGTTGGCTCTGTTTCACATCGAACTAGGTCCAAATAGCTCAAACCTAGCCTAACGAGTTTTTCATCGGCTTTTATAACACTCAAATCGTTTCACGTATTCTAAGTCCAGCTTGGCCCGTATCTTATTGAAAAACTACGAAGGCTGATTTTGAGGGCCTAAACTACATCTTTTTGACCAAAATAACTCATAGGTCATGGCTTACGGCTATGGTTTTTGGTCGTTGGCTCGTTTTACATCGAACTAGGTCCAAACAGACTCAAAAGTAGCTCGACAAATTTCGTTAGTTTTTTTCGAACACACACTCGTTTCATGGATTCCAAGTTCGGTTGGCCCGAATCTTCTTAAAAAACTATGAAAAATGATTTTGAGGGCCTTAACTATATTTTATTTTACCAAAATCACTCACGAGTAATGGTTTATAGTGATGAGTTTTGATCGTTGGCCCGTTTTGCATCGAACTAAGTCCAAATAGCTCAAAACTCGGGTCGATAATTTTTCTTCGGCATTTCTTGCTCTCATAACGTTCGACTATTCTAAATCAAGTTGGCTTCGCATCCTCTTGAATAACCGTCAACACCGATTTTGAGGACTTAAACTACGTTATTTTATGAAAATCACTCGTAGGTCATGGCTTAAAGCGAGTGAGTTTTGATCGTTGGCCCATTTTGTATCGAACTAAGTCCAAATGGCTCAAAACTCGGGTGATAGTTTTTTTTTAGTTTTTATCGCTCTCATACCACTCGACGGAATCGAAAACCAGTTGGTCCGCATCTTCTTGAAAAACCATAGGTCATGGCTTTTAGCTACAAGTTTTGGTCGTTAGCCCATTTCGCATCGAATTAGATCCAAATAGCTCAAACCCGAGCTCGATAGTTTTTCATCAATTTCATCGCACTCTCACCATTTTATGTATTACAAGTCCAATTGGCTCGAATCTTCTTGAAAAACTATGAAGGCTGATTTTGAGGGCCTAAACAATATTTTTTTTACCAAAATCACTCATAAGTCATGGCTTATAGCGATGAGTTTTGATCATTGGCCCGTTTCTCATCGAACTAGGTCCAAACAGACTCGAACCTAGCCCAATAGTTTTTCGTCAATTTTTATCGGACTCACATTGTTTCACGTATTCCAAGTCCAGCTTGGCTCGAATCTTCTTGAAAAACCGTGAATGCCGATTTTGAGGGCTAAACTATAATTTTTTACCAAAATCACTTATAGGTCATGGCTTATAGTGATGAGTTTTAGTCGTTGGCCCATTTCGAATCGAACTAGATCCAAATAGCTCAAACCTAGCGTAACAGTTTTTCATTAATTTTTATTGCACTCACACCGTTTCACATATTCCAAGTCCAATTGGCTCAAATATTCTTGAAAAACCATGAAGGCCGATTTTGAGGGCCTAAACTATATTTTTTTTTACCAAAATCACTCATAGGTCATGGCCTATAGCGATGAGTTTTGATCATTGGCTTGTTTCGCATCGAACTAGGTCCAAATAGTTCAAACCTAGCTTGATAGTTTTTTGTCGGCTTTTATTGCATTCACACCGTTTCACGTATTCCAAGTCCAGTTAGCCTAAATATTCTTTAAAAACTATGAATGCTGATTTTGAGGATCTAAATTATATTTTTGAACAAAATAACTCATAGGTCACGGGTTGTAGCTATAAGTTTTGGTCGTTGGCCCATTTCGCATCGAACTAGGTCCAAACAGACTCAAACCTAGTCCGATAGTTTATCATCAATTTTTATCGCATTCACACCGTTACATGTATTCTAAGTCCAGTTGGCCCAAATCTTCTTGAAAAACCATGAAGGATGATTTTGATGGCCTAAACTATATATTTTTTTTATCAAAATCACTTATAGGTCGTGGCTTATAGCGATGAGTTTTGATCATTGGCCCATTTCGCATTGAACTAGGTCCAAACAGTCTCATACCTTGCTTGATTATTTATATTAGTTTTTATCGCACTCACACTCGTTTCAAATATTCCAACTCCAATATGCCCGAATCTTCTTGAAAAACCTCGAAGGATGATTTTGTGGGGCTAAACTATATTTTTTTACCGTAATCACTCACAGACTCATGGCTTATAGCGATGAGTATTGATCATTGGCCTATTTCACATCGAACTAGGTCCAAACAGACTCAAAACTCGGGTTGATAGTTTTTTTTTTAGTTTTTCTTGCTCTCATAACGTTTGAAGTATTCTAAATCCAGTTGGGCTACATCTTATTGAATAACCTTGAATGCTAATTTTGAGGGCTTAAACTATATTTTCTTACTAAAATCACTCATAGCTCATGGCTTAAAGTAATGAGTTTTGATCGTTAGCCCGTATCGCATTGAACTAGGCCAAAAAAGCTCATAACTTGATCGATAGTTTTTCTTCGCTTTTTTGGCTCTCATAACGTTTGAAGTATTCTAAATCCAATTAGGCTACATCTTACCGAATAACCCCGAATGCCGATTTTGAGGGCCTAAACTATATTCTTTTTTTACCAAAACCACTCATAGCTCATGGCTTAAACCAATAAGTTTTGATTGTTGGCTCGTTTCGCATCGAACTAGGTCCAAATCGCTCAAAACTTGGTCAATGGCTTTTCATTAGTTTTTATTGCTCTCACACTATTCGATATAATCAAAAACCAATTGTCATCATTTTCTTGAAAAACCGTGAAGGCTGATTTTAAGGGCCTAAACTACATTCTTTTGATCAAAATAACTCATAGTTCATGGCTTATAGCTATGAGTTTTGGTTGTTGGCTCGTTTCACATCAAACTAGGTCCAAACTGACTCAAACTTAACTCGACGAGTTTCGTTAGTTTTTATCGCACACACACCGTTTCATGGATTCCAAGTCCAGCTTGGCCCGAATCTTCTTGAAAAACGATGAAGGATGATTTTGAGGGCCTTAACTATATTTTGTTTTACCAAAATCACTCACGAGTAATGGTTTATGGCTATGAGTTTTGATTATTGGCCCGTTTCGCATCAAACTAGGTCCAAATAGCTCAAAACTCGGATTGATAATTTTTCTTCGGTATTTCTTGCTCTCATAATGTTCGAGTATTCTAAATCAAGTTGGGCTGCATCTTCTTGAATATCTATGAATGCTGATTTTGAGGGCTTAAACTACATTATTTTACCAAAATCACTCGTAGGCCATGGCTTAAAGTAGTAAGTTTTGATTGTTGGCCCATTTCGCATCGAACTAAGTCCAAATCGCTCAAAACTCGGGTTGATAGTTTTTTATCGGCTTTTATTGCTCTCACACCACTCGACGTAATCGAAAATCAGCTTGGTCCACATCTTCTTGAAAAATCGTGAAAGCTAATTTTGAGGGCCTAAACTACCTTTTTTGACCAAAATAACTCATAGGTCATGGCTTTTAGCTACGATTTTTAGTTGTTGGCCCTTTCGCACCGAATTAAGTCCAAACGACTCAAACCTAACCCGATAGTTTTTCGTTAGTTTTTATCGCACTCATACCGTTTCATGTATTCCAAGTCCAAGTTGGCTAGAATGTTCTTGAAAAACAATAAAGGATGATTTTCGGGTTCTAAACTATATTTTTTTACCAAAATCACTCATAGGTCATGGCTTATAGCAATGAGTTTTGATCGTTGGCTCGTTTTGTATCGAATTAGGTCCAAACTGACTTAAAATTGGGTCGATAGTTTTTCATCGGCTTTTATCGCTCTCACACCATTCGACGTATTTCAAAACTAGTTGGTCTCTATCTTCTTGAAAAGCCATGAAGGTTGATTTTGAGGGCCTAAACTATATTTTTTTTTACCAAAATAACTCATAGGTTATGATTTATAGCATTGAGTTTTTTAGTTGGCCCGTTTCACATCGAACGAGGTCCAAATAGCTCAAACATAGCTAGATAGTTTTTCTTAAGTTTTATCACACTCACACCATTTCACATATTCCAAGTTCGGTTTGCTCGTATCTTTTTGAAAAACTATGAAGGCCGATTTTAAGGGCCTAAACTACATTTTTTGACCACAATAACTCATAGGTCATGGCTTATAGTGATGAGTTTTGGTCGTTGGCTCGTTCCGTATCGAACTAGGTCCAAATAGCTCAAACCTAGCTCGATAGTTTTTTGTCAATTTTTATCACACTCACACTATTTCACGTATTCTAAGTCCGAGTTGGCTCGAATCTTCTTGAAAACTCGTGAAGGAAAATTTTGAGGGCTTAAACTATATTTTTTTTTATCAAAATCACTCATTAGTCATGGCTTATAGTAATAAGTTTTGATCGTTAGCCCGTTTCTCATCGAACTAGGTCTAAACAAGCTCAAACGTGGCCGGATAGTTTTTCATCGGCTTTTATCGAACTCACACCATTTCACGTATTCTAAATCTAGTTGGCTCGAATCTTCTTGAAAAATTGTGAAGGCTGATTTTGAGGGCTAAACTATATTTTTTCTTTTTACTAAAATAACTCATAGGTCATGACGTATAGCGATGAGTTTTGATTGTTGGCACATTTCGCATCAAACTAGGTCTAAACGACTCAAACTCGGCCCAACAGCTTTTCATCGATTTTTATCACGCTCACACCGTTTCATGTATTCTAAGTCCAAGTCGACCCAAATATTATTGAAAAACTATGAAGGCTAATTTTGAGGGCCTAAACTACCTTTTTTTTTTAAACCAAAATCACTCATAGGTTATGGCTTATAGCGATGAGGATTAATCGTTGGCCCATTTCGGATCGAACTTGATCCAAACAATTAAAACCTAGCCCAAAATTTTTTTTGTCGGCTTTTATTGCACTCGCATCGTTTTACGTATTCCAAGTTCAATTGGCCCGTATCTCCTTGAAAAGCCGTGAAGGCCGATTATGAGAGCCTAAACTATATTTTTTCTCCAAAATAACTCATAGGTCATAGCTTATAGCTATGAGTTTTGATCGTTGGCCCGTTTCGCATCGAACTAGGTCTAAATAGCTCAAACCTAGCCCGGTAGTTTTTCATCAATTTTTATTGCACTCATACCGTTTCACATATTTCAAGTCTAATTGGCCCGAATCTTCTTGGAAAAACTTAAAGGACTATTTTGAGGGTCTAAACTAGATTGTTTTTACCAAAATCACTCATAAGTCACGGCTTATAGTGATGAGTTTTGATCGTTCGCTCGTTTCGTATCAAACTAGGTCCAAACTGACTCAAAACTCGGATCAATAGTTTTTCTTTAGTTTTTTTTGCTCTCATAACGTTTGAAGTATTCTAAATCAAATTGGGCCGCATCTTCTTGAATAACCAAGAATGCCGATTTTGAGGGCCTAAACTATATTTTTTTATCAAAATGACTTATAGGTCATGGCTTAAAACAATGAGTTTTGATTGTTAGCCCGTTTCGCATCGAACCGTGTCCAAATCGCTCAAAGCCGAGTCAATAGTTTTTCATCAATTTTTATCGCTCTCACACCATTCCACGTAATCCAAAACCTATTAATTTGTATCTTTTTGAAAAACCATGAAGGCTGATTTTGAGGGCCCAAACTACCATTTTTAACAAAAAAAACTCATAGGTCATGGCCTATAGCGATGAGCTTTGGTCGTTGGTCAATTTCGCATCAAACTACGTCTAAACAACTCAAACCTAGCTCGATAGTTTTTCATCGGCTTTTATCGCACTCACACCATTTCACGTATTCTAAGTCTAGTTGGCTCGAATCTTCTTGAAAAACCATGAAGGATGATTTTGAAAGCCTAAACTATATTTTTTTACCAAAATCACTCATATCTCATGGCTTATAGCTGCGAGTTTTGATCATTGGCCCGTTTCGCATCGAACTAGGTCCAAATAGCTCAAACCTAGCCTAATAGTTTTTCATCGGCTTTTATCGCACTCACAACTATTTCAAATATTCCAAGTCTAATTAGCTCGAATCTTCTTGAAAAAACCTTGAAGGATGATTTTGAGCAGACTAAACTATATTTTTTTTTATCAAAATCACTCATAGGTCATGGCTTATAGCGATGAGTATTGATCATTGGCCCGTTTCGCATCGAACTAGGTCTAAACGACTCAAAACTAGGTCGATACTTTTTCTTCAATTTTTTTTGCTCTCATAATGTTCGAAGTATTCTAAATCCAGTTGTGTCGTATCTTATTGAATAACCATGAATGCTGATTTTGAAGGCTTAAACTATATTTTTTAAACAAAAATCACTCATAGCTCATGGCTTAAAGCAATGAGTTTTGATCGTTCGTTCATTTTGCATCAAACTAGGTCCAAATCGCTCAAAACTAGGTCAATAGTTTTTCATCGGCTTTTCTCGCTCTCACACTCGTTCGACGTAATGAAAAACCGGTTGGTCCGCATCTTCTTGAAAAATTATGAAGGCTGATTTTGAGGGCCTAAACTACCTTTTTTGACCAAAATAATTCATAGGTCATGGCTTATAGTGATGAGTTTTGATTGTTGGTCAATTTCGAATCGAACTAGGTCCAAACGACTCAAACCTAGCTCGAGTACTTTTTCATCGGCTTTTATCGCATTCACACCGTTTCACGTATTTCATGTCCAGTTGGCCCAAATATTCTTAAAAAATCATGAAGGTTGATTTTGAGGGCCTAAACTATATTTATTTTTTACCAAAATCACTTATAGGTCATGCCTTATGGCTATGAGGTTTGGTCGTTAGCTCGTTTTGTATTGAATTAGGTCCAAACAGACTCAAACCTAACCCGATAGTTTTTTATCAATTTTTATTGCACCGATATCGTTTCACGTATTCCAAGTCCAATTGGCCCGAATCTTCATTAAAAACCTTGAAGGATGATTTTGATGGGCTAAACTATATTTCTTTTTTACCAAAATCACTCATAGGTCATGGGTTATAGCGATGAGTATTGATCGTTGAACCGTTTCACATCAAACTAGGTCCAAACAGACTCAAACCTAGCCCGATAGTTTTTCATCAATTTTTATGGCACTCACACCGTTTCACATATTCCTAGTCCAATTGGCGAGAATCTTCTTGAAAAACCTTGAAGGATGATTTTGAGGGGCTAAACTATATTTTTTTACCAAAATCACTCATAGGTCATGGCTTCTAGTGATGAGTATTGATCGTTGGCCCGTTTCGCATCGAATTAGGTACAAACGACTAAAAACTAGGTCAATAGTTTTTTTTTAGTTTTTCTTGCTCTCATAACATTCGAAGTATTCTAAATCCAATTGGGTTGTATCTTATTGAATAATCGTGAATGCCGATTTCGAGGGCCTAAACTTTATTTTTTTACCAAAATAACTCATAGCTTATAGATTAAAGCAATAAGTTTTGATCGTTGGTACGTTTCGTATCGAACTAGGTCCAAACAGACTCAAAACTAGGTCGATAGTTTTTCATCGGCTTTTATCGCTCCTACATCATTCGATGTAATAAAAAACCAGCTTGGTCCTCATCTTTTTTAAAAACCGTGAAGGCTGATTTTAAGGGTCGAAACTAACTTTTTTGACAAAAATAACTCATAGGTCATGGCTTATAGCGATGAGCTTTTGTCGTTGGCCCATTTCGCATTGAACTAGGTCCAAACTGACTCAAACCTAACCCCATAGTTTTTCATCGGCTTTTATCGTACTCACACCATTTCATGTATTCGAAGTCCAGTTGGCTCAAATATTCTTGAAAAATTATGAAAGCTAATTTTGAGGGCCTAAATTAATTTTTTTTTTTTTACCAAAATCACTCATAGGTCATGGCTTATAGTAATGAGTTTTGATCGTTGGCCCGCTTTGCATCGAAATAGGTCGAAACGAGTTCAAACCTAGCCTCGATAGTTTTTTGTTAGTTTTTATTGTACTCACACCATTTTACGCATTCCAAGTTCGGTTGGCTCGAGTCTTCTTGAAAAACCATGAAGGCTAATTTTGAGGGCCTAAACTATATTTTTTGAACAAAATAACTCATATATCATAGCTTATAGCTATGAGTTTTGGTCATTCGCCCGTTTCGCATCAAACTAGGTCCAAACAGACTCAAACCTAGCCCATCATTTTTTGTCAATTTTTATCATACTTACAACGTTTCACGTATTCTAAATCTAGTTGGCCCGAATCTTCTTGAAAAATTGTGAAGGATGATTTTGAGGGCTTAAACTATTTTTTTTTTTTTTACCAAAATCACTCATAAGTCATGGCTTATAGTGATGCTTTTTGATCATTGGCCCGTTTCGCATCGAACTATGTTCTAACATCTCAAACCTATCCCGATAATTTTTCATCAATTTTTATCGCACTCAACTCGTTTCAAATATTCCAAGTACAATTGGACCGAATCATCTTGAAAAACCTTGAAGGATGATTTTGAGGGGCTAAAATTTATTTTTTTTTACCAAAATCACACATAGGTTATGGCTTATAGTGATGAGTATTGATCGTTGGCTCGTTTCGCATCGAACTAGGTTCAAAAAGCTCAAAATTAGGTCAATAGTTTTTCTTCGGCTTTTTTGCTCGATAACATTCGAAGTATTCTAAATCCGAGTTGGGTTACATCTTATTGAATAACCGTGAATGCTGATTTTGATGGCCTAAACTATATTTTTTTACCAAAATAACTTATACCACATGGCTTAAAGCAATGAGTTTTGATCATTGGCTCGTTTCCCATCCAACTAGGTCCAAATCGCTCAAAATTGGATCGATAGTTTTTCATCGGTTTTTATCGCTCTCACACCGTTCAACGTAATCAAAAACCACTTGGTTTGCATCTTCTTCAAAAATCGTAAAAGTTGATTTTAAGGGCTTAAACTACATTTGTTTACCAAAATAACTCATAGGTCATGGCTTATAGTGATGAGTTTTGGTCGTTCGCTCATTTCGAATCGAACTAGGTCCAAATTGCCCAAACCTAGCCCGAGCAGTTTTGCATCGGCTTTTATCGCACTCACATCGTTTCACATATTCCCGATCCGGTTGGCCCGTATCTTCTTGAAAAATCATAAAGGTTGATTTTAAGGGCCTAAACTATATTTTTTGACCATAATAACTCATAGGTCATGGCTTATAGTGATGAGTTTGGATCGTTGGTCCTTTTCGCATTGAGCTATGTCCAAAAAACTCAAAACTAGGTCGATAGTTTTTCTTCGGTTTTTCTTGCTCTCATAACGTTTGAAGTATTCTAAATCCAGGTTGGGCTACATCGTATCGAATAACCTTGAATCCTAATTTTGAGGGCCTAAACTATATTTTTTTTACCAAAATCACTCATAGCTCTTGGCTTAAAGCATTTAGTTTTAATCGTTGGCCCATTTCGCATCGAACTAGATCCAAATCACTCAAAACTAGGTTGATAGTTTTTCATCGGTTTTTATCGCTCTCACACTCGTTCGACGTAATCAAAACCAGGTTGTTCCGCATCTTCTTCAAAAATCATAAAGGTTGATTTTGAGAGCCTAAACTACCTTTTTTAACAAAAATAACTCATACGTTATGGCTTATAGCGATGAGTTTTGGTCGTTGGCCCATTTTGAATCAAAGTAGGTCCAAACGAGCTCAAACCTAGCCCAATAGTTTTTCGTCAATTTTATCGAACTCACACCATTTCAAGTATTCCAAGTCGGTTGGCCTAAATATTTTTAAAAAACTATGATAGGCTGATTTTGAGGGCCTAAACTAATTTTTTTTTTTACCAAAATCACTCATAGTTCATGGCTTATAGCTATGAGTTTTGGTCGTTAACTTGTTTCGTATCGAACTAGGTCTAAACGACTCAAACCTAGCCTCGATGATTTTTCATCAATTTTTATCGTAGTCACACCGTTTCATGTATTCCAAGTCCAATTGGCTTAAATCTTCTTTAAAAACCTTGAAGGATGATTTTGAGTGGTTAAACTATATTGTTTTTATCAAAATCACTCATAGGTCATGGCTTATAGTGATGAGTATTGATCGTTGGCCCGTTTCACATCAAGCTAGGTCCAAAAAGCTCAAAACTCGGATTGATAGTTTTTCTTTAGTTTTTCTTGCTCTCATAACGTTTGAAGTATTCTAAATCTAGTTGGGCTCCATCTTATTGAATAACCATGAATGCCGATTTTGACGGCCTAAACTATATTTTTTTACCAAAATCACTCATAGCTCATGGCTTAAAGCAATGAGTTTTGATCATTGGCCCGTTTCGCATCGAACTAGGTCCAAATTGCTCAAAACTCGGGTCGATAGTTTTTCATCGGCTTTTATCGCTCTCACACCGTTTGACGTAAACAAAAACCGGTTAGTCCGCATCTTCTTCAAAAATCATGAAGACGGATTTTAAGGGCCTAAACTACCTTTTTTTGACCAAAATAACTCATAGGTCATGGCTTCTAGCTATGAGTTTTGGTCGTTGGCTCGTTTCACATCGAATTAGGTCCAAACAACTCAAATCTAGCTCGACGAGTTTTTCGTCGGCTTTTATCGCACTCATACCATTTGATGTATTCCTAGTTCGGTTGGTCGAATCTTCTTGAAAAACAATGAAAGATGATTTTGAGAGCCTAAACTATATTTTTTTACCAAAATCACTCATAGGTCATGGCTTATAGTGATGAGCTTTGATCATTGGCCTATTTCACATCGAATTAGGTCCAAATCGCTCAAAACTAGATCGGTAGTTTTTCATCATTTTTTATCGTTCTTGCACCATTCGACGTATTCCAAAAAAAGATGGTCCGTATCTACTTGAAAAGCCATGAATGCCGATTTTGAGGGCCTAAACTATATGTTTTTATCAAAATAACTCATATGTCATGGCTTATAGCGATCACTTTTTTTCGTTGGCCCGTTTCACATCGAGCGTGGTCCAAACAACTCAAACTTAGCTCGATAGTTTTTCATCGGCTTTATTGTACTCACACCGTTTCACACATTCTAAGTCCAATTGGCCCGTATCTTCTTGAAAAATCATGAAAGCTAATTTTGAGGGCTTAAATAACATTTTTTGAACAAAATAACTCATAGGTCATGGCTTATAGCAATGAGCTTTGGTCGTTGGCCCGTTTCGCATCGAACTAGGTCCAAACGACTCAAACCTAGCTCGATAGTTTTTTGTCGGCTTTTATCGCACTCACACCATTTCATGTATTCTAAGTCTAGTTGGCCCGAATCTTCTTGAAAGACCATAAAGGATGATTTTGATGGCCTAAACTACATTTTTTTTACCAAAATCACTCATAGGTCATAGTTATAGCTATGGTTTTTTATCGTTATCCCGTTTCGCATCGAACTAGGTCCAAACATCTCAAACCTATCCCGATAGGTTTTTATCAATTTTTATCACACTCATATTTTTTCAAATATTCCAAGTCCAATTAGCCCGAATCTTCTTGAAAAACCTTAAAGGATGATTTTGAGGGGCTAAACTTTATTTTTTTACCAAAATCATATATAAGTCATGGCTTATAGTGATGAGTATTGATCGTTGGCCTCGTTTCGCATCGAGCTAGGTCCAAAAAGCTTAAAACTAGATCGATAGTTTTTCTTTAGTTTTTTTGCTCTCGTAACGTTCAAACTATTCTAAATCCAGGTTAGGCTGCATCTTATTGAATAACCGTGAATGCCGATTTTGAGGGCCTAAACTATATTTTTTTACCAATATAACTCATACCTTAGGCTTAAAGCAATGAGTTTTTATTGTTGGCCCGTTTCGCATCGAACTAGGTCGAAATCGCTTAAAAGCTGGATTGATAATTTTTCATCGGTTTTTATCGCTCTCACATTGTTCGACGTAATCAAAAACCGGTTGGTTTGCATCTCGCTTCAAAAATCGAGAAAGCTGATTTTAAAGGCTTAAACTATCTTTTTTGACTAAAATAACTCATAGTAATGGCTTATAGTGATCGGCTTTGCTCGTTGGCCCATTTCGAATCAAACTAAGTCCAAACTGCTCAAGCCGAGCCCGGTAGTTTTTCATCATTTTTTGTCGCATTCACACCGTTTCATGTATTCCAAGTTCGGTTGGCTCGAATCTTCTTGAAAAAACGTGAAAGCTAATTTTGAGGGCCTCCACTAATTTTTTTAGTAAAATAACTCATATGTCATAGCTTGTATCTATGAGTTTTGGTCATTGGCCCGTTTCACATCGAACTAAGTCCAAACGAGCTCAAACCTAGCTCGATAGTTTTTCGTCAATTTTTATTGAACTCACATCATTTCATGTATTCTAAGTCAATTTGGCTTGAATCTTCTTGAAAAACCATGAAGGATGATTTTGAGGGTCTAAACTATTTTTTTTTAAACCAAAATCACTCATATGTCATAGCTTCTATCTATGAGTTTTGGTCATTGGCCCATTTCACATCGAACTAGGTCCAAACAGACTCAAACCTAGCTTGATAGTTTTTCGTCGGCTTTTATTGAACTCACATCATTTCACGTATTCTAAGTCAATTTGGCCCGAATCTTCTTGAAAAACCATGAAGGATGATTTTGAGGGTCTAAACTATATTTTTTTAACCAAAATCACTCATAGGTCATGGCTTATGGCGATGAGTTTTGATCTTTGGCCCATTTCGCATCGAACAATGTCAAAACAAGTTTAAACTTAGCCCAACAAGTTTTTCATCGGCTTTTATCGCACTCACACTATTTCAAATATTTCAAGATCAATTGGCTCGAATCTTCTTGAAAAAACTTAAAGGATGATTTTAAGGGGCTAAACTACACTTTTTTACCAAAATCACTCATAGGTCGTTGGCTCGTTTCGCATCGAACTAGATCAAAACAACTCAAAACTAGGTCGATAATTTTTCTTCGAGTTTTTCTTGCTCTCATAACGTTCGAAGTATTCTAAATCCAGTTAGGCTGCATCTTATTGAATAATCTTGAATGCTAATTTTGAGGGTCTAAACTACATTTTTTTACCAAAATCACTCATAGGTCATGGCTTAAAGCAAAGAGCTTTGATCATTAGCCCATTTCGCATCAAACTAGGTCCAAATCGCTCAAAAATAGGTCGATAGTTTTTCATCGGCTTTTATTGCTCTCACACTATTTGAAGTAATCAAAAACCGGTTAGTTCGCATCTTCTTCAAAAATCGTGAAGGTTGATTTTGAGGGCTAAACTACCTTTTTGACTAAAATAACTCATACGTTATGGCTTATAGCAATGAGTTTTGGTCGTTGGCCCATTTTGAATCTAACTAGGTCCAAACTACTCAAACCCATCCTATTAGTTTTTTGTTAGTTTTTATCGAACTCACACCATTTCACGTATTCCGAGTCTAATTGGCCCAAATATTTTTGAAAAACCATGATGGCCGATTTTGAGGGCCTAAACTATTTTTTTTAACCAAAATCACTCATAGGTTATGGCTTATAGCCTTGAGTTTTGATCGTTAGCATGTTTCACATCGAACTAGGTCCAAATAGCTCAAACCTAGCTCGACGAGTTTTTTATCAAATTTTATCGCACTCACACCGTTTCATGTATTCCAAGTTCAATTGGATCGAACCTTCATTAAAAACCTTGAAGGATGATTTTGAGGGAATAAACTATATGTTTTTTTACCAAATCACTCATAGGTCATGGCTTATAGTGATGAGTATTGATCGTTGGCTCGTTTTACATCGAACTAGATCCAAACGACTCAAATCTAGCCCGATAATTTTTCATCAAGCTTTATCGCACTAACAACTGTTTCACGTATTCCAAGTCTAATTGGCTCAAATCTTCTTGAAAAACCTTGAAGGATGATTTTGAGGGGCTAAACTATATATTTTTTTTTTATAAAAATCACTCATAGGTCATGGCTTATAGCAATGAGTATTGATCGTTGGCCCATTTTGCATCGAACAAGGTCCAAACAACTCAAAGCTGGGTCGATAGTTTACCTTTAGTTTTTTTGCTCTCATAACGTTCGAAGTATTCTAAATCTAGTTAGATCGCATCTTATTGAATAACCTTGAATGCTGATTTTGAGGGCTTACATTTTTTTACCAAAATCACTCATAGCTCACGGCTTAAAACAATGAGTTTTTATCATTGGCCCGTTTCGCATTGAACTAGGTCCAAATTGCTCAAAGCCGAGTCGATAGTTTTTCATCGGTTTTTATCGCTGTCACACCGTTCGACGTAATCAAAAACTAGTTAGTCCGCATCTTCTTCAAAAATCGTGAAGGTTGATTTTGAGGGCATAAACTACATTTTTTAACCAAAATAACTCATATGTCATAGCTTATAGGTCCAAAAATTCTTGAAAAACCACGAAGGTTGGTTTTGAGAGCCTAAACTATATATATATATTTTACCAAAATAACTTATAGCTCATGGTTTAAAGCAATGAGTTTTGATCGTTGGCCCATTTTGCATCGAACTAGGTCCAAAATCGCTCAAAATTGGGTCGATAGTTTTTCATCGGCTTTTATTGCTCCCACACCATTCGACGTAATAAAAAACCGGTTGGTCCTCATCTTTTTTAAAAGCTGTAAGGGCTAATTTTGAGGGCCTAAACTACCTTTTTTGACCAAAATAAGTCATAGGTTATGGCTTATAGCAATGAGTTTTGATCGTTGGCCCATTTCATATCGAACTAGGTCCATATAGCTCAAACCTAGCCCAATAATTCTTTGTCCATTTTGATCGTACTCACACCATTTCATGTATTCCAAGTCCAGTTGGCCAAAATATTCTTGAAAAACCATGAAAACTGATTTTAAGGGCCTAAACTACATTTTCTTTTTGCCAAAATCACTTATAGGTCATAGCTTATAATGATGAGTTTTGATCGTTAGCTCGTTTTGCATCGAAATAGGTCAAAACAATTTAAACCTAGCCCGATAGTTTTTTATCGGTTTTTATCACACTCACACTTGTTTCACGTATTCCAAGTTCGAGTTGGCTTGAATCTTTTTGAAAAATTGTGAAGGCTAATTTTAAGGGCATAAACTACATTTTTTGCACAAAATAACTCATACGTCATAGCTTTTAGCTATGAGTTTTGGTCGTTGGCCCGTTTTGCATCGAACGAGATCCAAGCGGCTCAAACCTTTTCCTTTAGTTTTTCATCGGTTTTTATCGCACTTACATTGTTTCATGTATTCCAAGTCAACTTGGCACATATCTTCTTGAAAAACCATGAAAGATGATTTTAAGAGTCTAAACTACGGCTTTTGAACAAAATAACTCATAGGTCATGGCTTATAGTTATGAAATTTGGTCGTTGGCCTGTTTCGCATCGAACAAGGTCCAAATAGTTCAAACCTAGCTCGATAGTTTTTCATCGGCTTTTATCGCACTTACCCCATTTCACGTATTCTAAGTCCAGTTGGCTCGAATGTTCTTGAAAAATCATGAAGGATGATATTGAGGGCCTAAACTACATTTTTTTTACCAAAATCACTCATAGGTCATGGCTTATAGAGAAGAGTTTTGATCGTTGGTCCATTTTGCATCGAACTAGGTCCAAATCGCCGAAAACTAGGTCGATAGTTTTTCATCGGTTTTCATCGCTCCCACACCGTTCGACATAATCCAAAACCGAGTTGGTCCTCATCTTTTTTAAAAGCTGTGAAGACTGATTTTGAAGGCTTAAACTACCTTTTTTAACAAAAATAACTCATAGATTATGGCTTATAGCAATGAGTTTTGGTCGTTGGCCCATTTCGAATTGAAGTAGGTCCAAACAGCTCAAACCTAGCTCGATAGTTTTTCTCCAATTTTTATTGAACTCGCATCGTTTCACGTATTCCAAATCCAATTGGCTCGAATGTTCTTGAAAAACCATGAAGGATGATATTGAGGGCCTAAACTATAATTTTTTTACCAAAATCACTCATAGGTCATGGCTTATAGCAAAGAGTTTTGATCATTAGCCCGTTTCACATCGAACTAGGTCCAAATAGCTCAAACCTAGCCCAACCGTTTTTCATTAGTTTTTATTGCACTCACACTCGTTTCAAATATTCCAAGTCCAATTGGCCCGAATCTTCTTGAAAAACCTTGAGAGATGATTTTGAGGTGCTAAACTACATTTTTTTACCAAAATCACTCCTACGTCATGGCTTATTGCAATGAGTATTGATTGCTGGCTCATTTCGCATCAAACTAGGTCTAAACAACTTAAAACTAGGTCGATAGTTTTTCTTTAGTTTTTTTCTCTCACAATGTTCGAAGTATTCTAAATCCGGTTAGGCTGCATCTTATTGAATAACTTTGAATGCTGATTTTGAGGGCCTAAACTATATTTTTTCTTTTACCAAAATCACAAATACCTCATGGCTTAATGCAATGAGTTTTGATCGTTGACCCATTTCACATCGAACTAGGTCTAAATCTCTCAAAACTAGGTCGATAGTTTTTCATCGGTTTTATCGCTCACACCGCTCAACATAATAAAAAACCAATTGGTCCGCATCTTCTTAAAAAATCATGAAGGTTGATTTTGAGGGTCTAAACTACCTTTTTTGACCGAAATAACTCATTGATTATGGCTTATAATGATGCGTTTTGGTCGTTGGCCCATTTCGAATCGAAGTAGGTCCAAACAGACTTCAACCCTAGCCCAATAATTTTTCATCGGCTTTTATCAAACTCACACCGTTTCACGTATCCAAGTCTAGTTGGCCTAAATCTTCTTGAACAACCTTGAAGGATGATTTTAAGGGGCTAAACTAGATTTTTTTTTACCAAAATCACTCATACGTCATGGCTTATAGCGATGACTATAGATCGTTTGCCCGTTTTGCATCGAACTAGGTCCAAACAACTCAAAACTCGGGTCGATAGTTTTTCTTACTCTCATAACATTCAAAATAGTCTAAATCCGGTTAGGTCGCATCTTATTGAATAACCTTGAATGTTGATTTTGAGGGCCTAAACTATAATTTTTTACCAAAATCACTCATAGCTCATGGCTTAAAGCAATGAGTTTTGATCATTGGCCCGTTTTGCATCGAACTAGGTCCAAATCACTCAAAATCGAGTGGATAGTTTTTCATTAGTTTTTATCACTCTCACACCGTTCGACATAATAAAAAATCGGTTGGTCCGTATCCTCTTTAAAAATCGTGAAGGTTGATTTTGAGGGCCTAAACTACCTTTTTTTGACCAAAATAACTCATAGGTCATGGATTATAGCGATGAGTTTTGATCGTTGACCCATTTCGAATCGAAGTAGGTCCAAACATCTCAAACCTAACCTAATAGTTTTTTATCGGCTTTTACCAAACTCACATCGTTTCACGTGTTCTAAGTCCAGTTGGCCTAAATATTCTTAAAAAACCATGAAGGTTGATTTTGAGGACCTAAACTATATTTTTTTTTACGAAAATCACTCATAGGTCATGGCTTTATGGCGATGAGTTATGATTGTCGGCTCTTTTCACATCAAACTAGGTCCAAACATTTCCAACCTAGCTCAATCGTTTTTTGTCGGCTTTTATCGCACTCACACCGTTTCACATATTACAAGTCCAACTAGCTCGAATCTTCTTGAAAAACCCCGAAAGATGATTTTGAGGGGCTAAACTAGATTTTTTTTACCAAAATCTCTCATAAGTCATGGCTTATGGCGATGAGTATTGATCGTTGGCCCGTTTAGCATCAAACTAGGTCGAAACAGACTCAAAACTAGGTTGATAGTTTTTCTTCGAGTTTTTTTTCTCTCATAATGTTCAATGTAATCTAAATCCGGTTGGGCTACATCTTATTGAATAATCATGAATACTAATTTTGAGGGCCTAAACTATATTTTTCTTTTACCAAAATCACTCATAGCTCATGGCTTAAAACAATGAGTTTTTAACGTTGGCTCGGTTCCTATAGAAACTAGGTACAAATCACTCAAAACCGGGTCGATAGTTTTTCCTCGGCTTTTATCGCTCTCACACCATTCGACGTAATCAAAAACCAGTTGGTCCTCATCTTCTTGAAAAATCATGAAGGCTGATTTTGAGTGACTAAACTACCTTTTTTAACCAAAATAACTCATAGGTCATCGCTTATAGCGATGGGTTTTGATCGTCGACCCATTTTACATCGAACTAGGTCCAAACAACTCAAACCTAGCTCGATAGTTTTTCATTCGTTTTTATCGCACTCACACTCGTTTCATATATTCTAACTCCGGTTGGCCCGTATCTTCTTGAAAAACCATGAAAGTTGATTTTGAGGGCCTAAACTACATTTTTTGACCAAAATAACTCATAGGTAATGGCTTATAGTGATGAGTTTTGATCGTCGACCCGTTTCGCATCGAACTATGTCCAAAAAGCTCAAACCTAGCTCGATAATTTTTCATCGGCTTTTATCGCACTCACACCGTTTCACGTATTCTAAGTTCGGTTGACTCGTATCTTCTTGAAAAATTATGAAAGCCGATTTTGAGAGCCTAAACTACATTTTTTGAAAAAAATAACTTATAGGTCATGGCTTATAGCTATAACCTTTGGCCGTTAGCCCATTTCGCATCGAACTAGGTCCAAACAGACTCAAGTCTAACCCGATAGTTTTTCATCGGCTTTTATCGCACTCACATCGATTCACGTATTCTAAGTCCAGTTGGCTCGAATCTTCTAAAAAACCATGAAGGATGATTTTGAAGGCATAAACTATATATTTTTACTTAAATCACTCATAGGCCATGGATTATAACGATGAGTTTTGATCATTAGCCCGTTTCGCATCAAACTAGGTCCAAATAGCTCAAACCTAGCCCGACAGTTTTTTATCGGCTTTTATCACACTCACACTATTTCAAATATTCCAAGTGTAATTGGCCCGAATCTTCTTGAAAAACCTTGAAGGATGATTTTGAGGGGCTAAACAATATTTTTTTTACCAAAATCACTTATAGGTCATAGCTTATAATGATGAGTGTTGATCATTGGCTCGTTTCGCATCGAACTAGGTGCAAACAGACTCAAAACTAGGTCGACGCTTTTTCTTCGGCTTTTCATACTCTCATAGCGTTCGAAGTATTCTAAATCCGAGTTGCGCTGCATCTTATTGAAGAACCATGAATGCTGATTTTGAGTGCCTAAACTATATTTTTTTACCAAAATCACTCATAGCTCATGGCTTAAACCGATGAGTTTTGATTGTTGGCCCGATTCGCATCGAACTAGATCCAAATCGATCAAAACTAGGTCGATAGTTGTTCATCGGCTTTTATCACTCTCACACTCGTTCAACGTAATCAAAAATCGATTGGTCCTCATCTTCTTAAAAAACCATGAAGGCTGAATTTGAGAGCCTAAACTACCTTTTTGACCAAAATAACTCATAGGTCATGGCTTATAGCCATCACTTGTGGTTGTTGACCCATTTCGCATCGAACTAGGTCCAAACAACTCAAACCTAACCCATTCATTTTTTGTCAAATTTTGTCGCACTCATATCGTTTCACGTATTCCAAGTCTAGTTGGCCTAAAAATTCTTGAAAAACCATGAAAGCTGATTTTGAGAGCCTAAACTACATTTCTTTTTTACAAAAATCACTCATACGTCATGGCTTATAGTGATGAGTTTTGAGCATTAGCCCGCTTCGCATCGAACTAAGTCCAAACAAGTTCAAACCTAGCTCGACCTTGTTTCTTCAATTTTTATCGCACCGACATCGCTTCACGTATTTCAAGTCTAGTTAGCCCGAATCTTCTTGAAAAATCATGAAATCTGATTTTGAGGGTCTAAACTACATTTTTTCACCAAAATAATGCATAATCATAGCTTATAGCTATGAGCTTTGGTCGTTGGCCCGTTTCGCATCGAATTAGGTCCAAACAGACTTAAACGTAGCCCAACGAGTTTTTCATCGGCTTTTATCGCACTCATAATGTTTCACGTATTCCAAGTCCAATAAGCCTAAATCTTCTTTGAAAAACCATGAAGTATGCTTTTGAGCGCCTAAACTATATATTTTTTTACCAAAATCACTCATAGGTGATGGCTTATAGCGATGACTTTCGATAGTTAGCACTGTTTTGCATCAAACTAGGTCCATACAGACTCAAAATTGAGTCGATAGTTTTTTTTTTAGTTTTTCTTGCTCATATAACGATTGAAGTATTCTAAATTCGGTTAGGCTGCATCTTATTGAATAACCGTGAATACCGATTTTCGGTGCCTAAACAATATTTTTTTAACCAAAATCACTTATAGCTCAAGGCTTAAAACAATGATTTTTTATCCTTGGCCCGTTTCTCATCGAACTAGGTCTAAATCGCTCAAAGTTCGGATCGATTGTTTTTCATCGCTTTTATCGCTCTTACACCGTTCGACCTAATTAAAAACCAATTGGTCCTCATCTTCCCGAAAAATCGTGCGGTATGATTTTGAGAGCCTAAACTATCTTTTTTTACCAAAACAACTCATAAGTCATGGCTTATAGCGATGAGTTTTGGTCATTGGCCCATTTCGTATCGAACTAGGTCCAAATAGCTCAAGCCTAGCCTAACAGCTTTTTTTCAATTTTTATCACACTCACATTGTTTCACGTATTCCAAGTCTAGTTGGCCCAAATATTCTTGAAAAACTACGAAGGCTGATTTTGAGGGCCTAAACTACATTTTTTTTTTTACAAAAATCACTCACACGTCATGGCTTATAGTGATGAGTTTTGATCGTTGGCTCGTTTCGCCTCAAACTAAGTCCAAACAATTCAAACCTAGCCCGATAGTTTTTCGTCAATTTTTATGGCACCGACACCGCTTCATGTATTCTAAGTCTAGTTGGCTCGAATCTTCTTGAAAAACCATGAACGCCGATTTTGAGGGCCTAAACTATATTTTTTTACCGAAATAACTCATAATCATAGCTTATAGCTATGAGTTTTGGTTGTTAGCCCGTTTCTTATCGAATTAGGTCCAAACAGACTCAAACCTAACATGATAGTTTTTTGTCAATTTTTATCGCACTCACAATGTTTCACGTATTCTAAGTACAATAGGCTCGAATCTTTTTAAAAAACCACGAAGGATGCTTTTGAGCGCCTAAACTACGTTTTTGTTACCAAAATCACTCATATGTCATGGCTTATAGCAATGACTTTTGATAGTTCGCCCGTTTCGACTCAAACTAGGTCCAAACTGACTTAAAGCCGAGTCGATAGTTTTTCTCGGCTTTTATTGGTCATATAACGGTCGAAGTATTCTAAATCCGGTTAGCTCGCATCTTATTGAATAACGAGTGAATGCTGATTTTTAGGGCCTAAAATACATTTTTAACCAAAATCACTCATAGCTCTTGGCCTAAAGTAATGAGTTTTGAAAGTCGGCCTGGTTCGTATCAAACTAGGTCCAAATCGCTCAAAGCTCGGATCGATAGTTTTTCATCGGTTTTTATGCTCTCACATCGTTCGACGTAATAAAAAACCGAGTTGGTCCTCATCTTCTTAAAAAATCATGAAGGCTGATTTTGAGCGTCTAAACTATTTTTTTTTACCAAAATAACTCATAGGTCATGGCTTATAGCGATGAGTTTTGGTCGTCGATCCATTTCGCATCGAACTAGGTCCAAACAACTCAAACCCGACTCGATAATTTTTTGTCGGTTTTTATTGCACTCACACTCGTTTCATATATTCACGAGTCCAATTGGCCCGTATCTTCTTGAAAAACCATGAAGATTGATTTTGAAGGCCTAAACTATATTTTTTGACCAAAATAACTCATAGGTCATGGCTTATAGCGATGAGTTTTGATCGTTGGCCCGTTTTGCATCGAACTATGTCCAAACGGACTCAAACCTAGCCCGACATTTTTTCATCGGCTTTTATCGCACTTACATCGTTTCGCGTATTCTAAGTCCAATTGGCTCGTATCTTCTTGAAAAATCATGAAAGCTCGATTTGGAGTGCCTAAACTATATTTTTTGAACAAAATAACTCATAGGTCATGGCTTATAGCTATAAGCTTTGGCCGTTGGCCCGTTTCGCTTTGAACTACATCCAAATAACTCTAACCTAGCCCAATAGTTTTTTGTCGGCTTTTATTGAACTCACATCGTTCCACATATTCTAAGTCCTGTTGGCCCGAATCTTCTTGAAAAACCATGAAGGATGATTTTGAGGGCCTAAACTACCCTTTTTTTTACCAAAATAACTCATAGGACATTGCTTAGAGCAATGAGTTTTGGTCGTTGGCTCGTTTCACATCGAACTAGGTCCAAACGGACTCAAACCTAGGCCAATAATTTTTTTTGAGTTTTTATCGCACTCACACCGTTTCATATATTCCAAGTCTAATTGGCCGTAATCTTCTAAAAAACCATGAAGGTTTATTTTGAGATCCTAAACTATTTTTTTTTTCAAAAATCACTCATAAGTCATGGCTTATAGCAATGAGTTTTGATCGTTAGCTTCGTTTCGCATCGAAATAGGTCAAAACAACTCAAACCTAGCCTAAATGTTTTTCATCAATTTTTATCGCACTCACACCGTTTCACGTATTTCAAGTCTAGTTGGCCCATATTTTCTTGAAAAACCGTGAAGGCTGATTTTGATGGCCTAAACTACATTTTTTTTTACCAAAATAACTCATAGGTCATGGCTTATAGCTATGAGTTTTGGTCGTTTGCCCGTTTTGCATCGAACTAGGTCCAAACGAGCTCAAACCTAGCCCAATAGGTTTTTGTCGGCTTTTATCGTAATCACACCGTTTAACGTATTCTAAGTCCAATTCACTCGAATCTTCTTAAAAACCATGAAGGATGATTTTGAGATCCTAAACTAAATTTGTTACAAAAAATCACTCATAGGTCATGGCTTATAGCTATGAGTTTTGATCATTGGCCGGTCTCGCATTGAACTAGGTCAAACGGCTCAAACCTAGCCCGATAGTTTTTCATCAATTTTGATCGCACTCACACCTTTCACTTATTCCAAGTCCAATTGGCTCGAATCTTCTTGAAAAACCATGAAGGATGATTTTGAGGGCCTAAACTACATTTTTATATCAAAATCAATCATAGGTCATGGCTTATAGCGATGAGTTTTGATCGTTCGCCCGTTTCACATCGAATTAGGGCCAAATAACTCAAAACTATCTTAATAGTTTTTCCGTAGTTTTTCTTGCTCTAATACCGTTTGAAGTATCCCAAATCCAGTTGGGTTACATCTTCTTGAATAACCGTGAAGATTTTGAGAGCCTAAACTACATTTTTTTTACCAAAATCACTTATAAGTCATGACTTATACGAAAGATTTTTACCATTTGCATGTTTCGTATCGAACAAGGTGCAAACGACTCAAAACTAGGCGGATAGTTTTTCTTCAATTTTTATCGCTCTTATAATGTTCGACGTATTCCAAAATCGGTTGGCCCGTATCTTTTTGAAAAACCATAAAGGCTAATTTAAAGGCTTAAACTATATTTTTTGACCAAAATGACTCATAGATCATGGCTTATAGTAATGAGTTTTGGTCGTTGGTATGTTTCGCATCGACCTAGGTCCAAATCGCTCAAAGCTGGGTTGATAGTTTTTCATCGGCTTTTATCGCTTTCACACCATTTGACGTATTCCAAAACGAGTTGGTCCGCATCTTCTTGAAAAACCGTGAAGGCTAATTTTGAGGGCCTAAACTACCTTTTTTGATAAAATAACTCATGCAACATGGCTTAAAGTAATAAGTTTTGGTCGTTGGCCCGTTTCACATCGAACTAGGTCGAAATAGGTCAAACCTAGCCCAATAATTTTTTACCGGCTTTTATCGTACTCACATCGTTTCACATATTCCAAGCCCAATTGGCTTGAATCTTCTTCAAAAAACATGAAGGATGATTTTGAGATCCTAAACTACTTTTTTTTACAAAAATCACTCATAGGTCATGGCTATAGCCATGAGTTTTTATCATTAGCCCGTTTCACATCGAACTATGTCAAAACAGACTCAAACCTAGCTTGAATGTTTTTCATCAATTTTATCGCACTCATACCGTTTTAAGTATTCCAAGTCCAGGTTGCCCTATATCTTCTTGAAAAAAATGAAAGCTAATTTTAAGGGCCTAAACTACACTTTTTGACCAAAATAACTCATAGGTCATGGATGATAGAGATAAGTTTTGATCGATGGCCCGTTTTGCATCGAACTAGGTCTAAACAGACTCAAACCTAGCTCGATAATTTTTCATCGGTTTATATCGCACTCACACCGTTTCACGTATTCCAAGTCTAGTTGGCTCGAATCTTCCTTAAAAACCATGAAGGATGATTTTGAGGGCCTAAACTACATGTTTTTACCAAAATCACTCATAGGTCATGGTCGATAGCAATGAGTTTTGATCGTTAGCCCGTTTCGCATCGAACTAGGGCCAAACAACTCAAAACTAGGTCAATAGTTTTTCTTTAGTTTTTCTTGCTATTATACCGTTTGAAGTATTCCAAATCTAGTTGAGTCGCATCTTCTTGAATAACCGTGAATGCCGATTTTGAGGGCCTAAACTATATTTTCTTACCAAAATCACTTATAAGTTATTGCTTATAGTAAAGATTTTTATCGTTGGCACATTTCACATCGAACTAGGTGCAAACAACTCAAAACTAGTTGGCCCGTATCTTTTTGAAAAATCGTAAAGGCTGATTTGTAGTGCTTAAACTACATTTTTTGACCAAAATAACTCATAGGTCATGGCTTATAGTAATGAGTTTTGATCGTTGGCACGTTTCGCATCGAACTAGGTGCAAATACCTCAAAACTAGGTCGATAGTTTTTCTTCGGCTTTTATTTCTCTCATACTCGTTTGACATATTCCAAAACCGGTTGGCCCGTATCTTCTTAAAAAACTATGAAGCCTAATTTTAAGAGCTTGAACTCTATTTTTTGTTACCAAAATCACTCATAAGTCATGGCTTATAGCGATGTGTTTTGATCGTTGGCCCGTTTTGCTTTGATTTAGGTCTAAACGACTCAAAGCTGGGTCGATAGTTGCTCTCATACCGTTCAAAGTATTCTAAACCCGGTTAGGTCGCATCTTCACGGATAACCATGAATGCCGATTTTGAGGGCCTAAACTAGATTTTTTGACAAAATACTCATAGGTCATGGCTTAAGGTAATGAGTTTTGATCATTGGCCCATTTCACATCCAACTAGTTCGAAATCACTAAAAGCTGGGTTGATAGTTTTTTAATCGGCTTTTATCGCCCTCACACCGTTTTATGTATTCTAAGTCTAGTTGGCACATATTTTCTTGAAAAATCATGAAGGCCGATTTTGAGGGCCTAAACTATATTTTTTTTACCAAAAAAACTCATAGATCATGGCTTATAGCTATGAGTTTTGGTTGTTGGCCCGTTTCGCATTCAACTAGGTCCAAAAAGCTCAAACCTAGCTCGATAGTTTTTCATCGGTTTTCATCATACTTACATCGTTTCATGTATTCCAAGTCTAATTGTCTTGAATCTTCTTGAAAAAACATGAAGGATGATTTTGAGATCCTAAACTACTTTTTTTTTACAAAAATCACTCATAAGTCATGGCTTATAGCTATGAGTTTTCATCATTGGCCCGTTTTGCATCAAACTAGGTCAAAACGGCTCAAGCCTAGCTCGAAAGTTTTTCATCGAGTTTTTATCACACTCACACCGTTTTAAGTATTCGAAGTCCAGTTGGCCCATATCTTCTTGAAAAACCATGAACGCTAATTTTAAGGGCCTAAACTACACTTTTTGACCAAAATAACTCATAGGTCATGGCCGATAGCGATGAGTTTTGATCGTTGACTCATTTTGCATTGAAAATAGGTCCAAACAGACTTAAACCTACCCGATAATTTTTTGTCAATTTTTATTGCACTCACACCGTTTCACGTATTCCAAGTCCACTTGGCTTGAATCTTCTTGAAAAACCATGAAGGATCATTTTGAGGGCCTAAACTATATTGTTTTATCAAAATCACTCATAGGTCATGGGCGATAGCGATGAGTTTTGATTGTTGGCCCGTTTCGCATCGAACTAGGGCCAAACAACTCAAAACGAGATCAATAGTTTTTTTTTAGTTTTTCTTGCTCTTATACCGTTCGACGTATTCCAAATCTAGTTGGGTCGCATCTTCTTGAATAACC
Organism: Dovyalis caffra; assembly: GCA_963924115.1. Classification (NCBI taxonomy): domain Eukaryota; kingdom Viridiplantae; phylum Streptophyta; class Magnoliopsida; order Malpighiales; family Salicaceae; genus Dovyalis; species Dovyalis caffra. The sequence goes on from CAWUPB010001179.1 coordinate 494,628, forward strand.
GTGAATGCCGATTTTAAGGGCCTAAACTATTTTTTTTTACCAAAATAACTCATAAGTCATGGCTTATAGTAAAGATTTTTATCGTTGGCACGTTATGCATCGAACTAGGTGAAATAGCTCAAAACTAGGGCGGTAGTTTTTCGTTAGTTTTTATCTCTCTCATACCGTTCGACATATTCCAAAACTAGTTGGCTCCGTATCTTCTTGAAAAAACCGTAGAGGCTGATTTTAAAGGCTTAACTACATTTTTTGACCAAAATAACTCATAGGTCATGGCTTATAGTAATTAGTTTTGGTCGTTGCCATGTTTTGCATCGAACTAGGTGTAAACATCTCAAAACTAGATCGATAGTTTTTTTTCGGCTTTTATCGCTCTAATACCGTTTGACGTATTCCAAAACCGAGTTGGCTCGTATCTTCTTGAAAAACCATGAAGCTCGATTTTGAGGGCTTAAATTCCTTTTTTTTTTTTACCAAAATCACTCATAAGTCATGGCTTATAGCAAAAATTTTTATCGTTGCTATGTTTCGCATCGAACTAGGTGCAAACAACTCAAAACTAGGCCGATAGTTTTTCTTTAGTTTTTATCGCTCTCACATCGTTCAACATATTCTAAAACCAGGTTGCTCGCATCCTCTTCAAAAATCATGAAGGCTGATTTTAAGTGGTCTAAACTACCTTTTTTGATAAAAATAACTCATACGTCATGGCTTAGAGTTATGAGTTTTGATCATTGGCCCATTTTACATTGAACTAGGTCGAAACAGATCTCAAACCTAGCTCGACGAGCTTTTTGCTAATTTTTATCGCACTCACACCATTTCACATATTCTAAGTCCAGGTTGGCTCGAATCTCTTAAAAGCCATGAAGGCCGACTTTGAGATCCTAAACTACATTTTTTAAAGAAAAATCACTCATTGTTCATGGCTTATAGCGATGAGTTTTGATTGTTGGCCCGTTTCGCATCGAACTAGGTTCAAATAGCTCAAATCTAGCACGACAAGCTTTTCATAAGATTTTATCACACACACCATTTCCCGTATTCCAAGTCCAGTTGGCCCGAATCTTCTTGAAAAACCGTGAAGGCTAATTTTGAGGGGCTAAACTATATTTTTTGACCAAAATAACTCATAGGTCATGGTTTACGACCATGAGTTTTTGTCATTGGCTTGTTTTGCATCGAACTAGGTCCAAACTACTAAATCCTAGCCCAATAAGTTTTCATCGGCTTTTATCGCACTCACACTCGTTCCACATATTCTAACTCTAGTTGGCCCGAATCTTCTTGAAAAGCCATGAAGGATGATTTTGAAGGCCTAAACTATATTTCTTTACCAAAATCACTCATAGGTCATGGTCGATAGTGATGAGTTTTGATCGTTGACCCATTTTGCATCGAATTAGGGCCAAAAACTCAAAACTAGGTTGATAGTTTTTCTTTCGTTTTTCTTACTCTCATATCGTTTGAAGTATTCAAAATCCAGTTGGGCTAAATCTTCTTGAATAACCGTGAATGCCGATTTTGAGTGCCTAAACTACATTTTTTACCAAAATCACTCATAAGTCATGGCTTATAGTAAATATTTTTATCGTTGACACGTTTCGCATCGAACAAGGTGGAAACAATCTCAAAACTAAGGCGATAGTTTTTCTTTAGTTTTTATTACTCTCATACCATTCGACGTATTCCAAAACCAAGTTGGCCCATATCTTTTTAAAAAACCAAAAAGGCCGATTTTAAAGGCTTAAACTATATTTTTTGACAAAAATAACTCATAGGACATGGCTTATAGTAATGAGTTTTGGTCGTTGGCACGCTTCGCGACAAATTAGGCGCAAACATCTCAAAGTCGGGTCGATAGTTTTTCTTCGCTTTTATCGCTCTCATACGAGTTTGATGTATTCCAAAATCAGTTGGCCCGTATCTTCTTCAAAAACCATGAAGGCCGATTTTGAGGGCTTAAACTCCTTTTTTTTTTTTTTACCAAAATCACTCATAAGTCATGGCTTATAGTGTTAAGTTTTGGTCGTTGGCCCGTTTCGCATCGAACTATGTGCAAATAGCTCAAAACTAGGTCGATACTTTTTCTTCGGCTTTTCTCGCTCTCCTACCGTTTGAAGTATTCTAAATCTAGTTGGGTCGCATCTTCTTAAATAGTCATAGATGCTTATTTTGAGGGCCTAAACTACATTTTTTGACACAAATCACTCATAGGTCGTGGCTTAAACTAATGAGTTTTGATCGTTGACCCGTTTCGTATCCAACTAAGTCCACATCGCTACAAACTGGGCCGATAGTTTTTCATTAGTTTTTATCACTATCACATAATTCAACTTATTCCAAAACCAAGTTGATCCGTATATTCTTGAAAAATCATGAAGGCTAATTTTGAGGGCCTAAACTATATTTTTTTACCAAAATAACTCATAGGTCATTGCTTATAGTTATTAGTTTGGGTCGTTGGCCCATTTCGCATCGAACTAGGTTCAAACAACTCAAACCTAGCTCGATAAATTTTTATCGCTTTTATCACACTCACACCGTTTCACGTATTCCAAGTCCAAGTAGGCTCGAATCTTCTTGAAAAACCATGAAGGCTGATTTTTAGATCATAAACTACATGTTTTTACAAAAATCACTCATAGGTCATGGCTTATAGCCATGAGTTTTGATCATTGGTCGGTTTTGCATTGAACTAGGTCCAAACAACTTAAACCTAGCCCGACGAGTTTTTCATCGGCTTTTTCGCACTCACACCGTTTCACTTATTCCAAGTCCAGTTGCCCCGAATCTTCTTGAAAAACCATGAAGGATGATTTTAAGGGCCTAAACTATATTTTATTTTACCAAAATCACTCATAGGTCATGGTCGATAGCAAGTTTTGATCGTTGGCCTATTTCGCATCGAACTAGGGCCAAACAACTCAAAACTAAGTCGATATTTTTTCTCCGTTTTTCTTGCTCTCCTATCATTCGAAGTATTCCAAATCCAGACTTGGTCGTATCTTTTGGAATAACTCGTGAATGTCGATTTTGAAGGTCTCAACTATATTTTTTTTACTAAAATCACTCATAAGTGATGGCTTGTAGCAAAGATTTTTATCGTTGGCATGTTTCACATCGAACTAGGTGCAAACGACTCAAAACTAGATCGATAGTTTTTCTTCGCTTTTATTGCTCTCACACCGTTCGAGGTATTCTAAAACCAGCTTGGTCCGCATCCTCTTGAAAAATCGTGAAGGCTGATTTTAAGGGTCTAAACTACCTTTTTTGACAAAAATAACTAATAGGTCATGGCTTAAAGCTATGAGTTTTGTTCGTTGGCCCGTTTCACATCGAACTAGGTCCAAACAATTCAAACCTAGCTCGATAGTTTTTCATCGCTTTTATCGCACTCACACCATTTCACATATTCCAAGTCCAAGTTGGCCTAAATCTCTTAAAAAACCATGAAGGCTGATTTTGATATCCTAAACTATATTTTTTTTACAAAAATCACTCATACGTCATGGCTTATAGTGATGCGTTTTGATCGTTGGCCGTTTCGCATCGAACTAGGTTCAAACAGACTTAAATCTAGCTCAATAGTTTTTTGTCGGTTTTATCGCACTAACATCGTTTCATGTATTCCAAGTCCAGTTGGCCCGTATCTTCTTGAAAAACCGTGAAGGCTAATTTTGAGGGCTAAATTATATTTTTTTATAAAAATAAGTCATAGGTCATGGCTTATATCCATGAGCTTTTGTCGTTTGCCCCTTTTGCATCGAACTATGTCCAAACAACTCAATCCTAGCTCGATAAGTTTTTGTCGGTTTTATCGCACTCATACCGTCCGACGTATTCCAAAACCAATTGGTCCGAATCTTCTTGAAAAATCGTGAAGGCTGATTTTGAGGTCCTAAACTATATTTTTTTTTACCAAAATCACTCATAGGTCATAGCTTATAGCGAGGATTTTTATCGTTGGCACGTTTTGCATCGAACTAGGTCCAAACCGCTCAAAACTAAGTCGATAGTTTTTCATTAGCTTTTATTGCTCTCACACCGTTCGACATATTCCAAAACCGAGTTGGTATGCATGTTCTTTAAAAATCATGAAGGATGATTTTGAGGGCTTAAACTATATTTTTTTATCAAAATCACTCATAGGTCATGGCTCATAGCGATGAGTTTTGATCATTAGCTCGTTTCGCATCGAACTAGGGCTAAACAATTCAAAACTAGATCGATAGTTTTTCTTCGATATTTCTTGCTCTTATACCATTCGAAGTATTCTAAATCCAGGTTGGGCTACATCTTCTTGAATAACCATGAATGCAAATGTTGAGGGCCTAAATTATATTTTTTACCAAAATCGATCATAAGTCATGGCTTATAACAAGGATTTTTATCGTTGGCACGTTTCGTATCGAACTAGGTGGAAACTGACTCAAAACTAGGGCGATAATGTTTTGTCGGTTTTATCGATCTCATCTCGTTCGACGTATTTCAAAACCGAGTTGGCTCGTATCTTCTTGAAAAACCATAAAGGCTGATTTTAAAGGCTTAAACTACATTTTTTTTATAAAAATAACTCATTGGACATGGCTTATAGTAATGAGTTTGGGTCGTTGGCACGTTTCGCATCGAACTAGGTGCAAACATCTCAAAGCTAGGTTTATAGTTTTTCTTCGGCTTTTATCGCTCTCTACCGTTTGATGTATTCCAAAACTAGTTAGCCTATATCTTCTTGAAAAAACCATGAAGGCTGATTTTGAGGGCTTAAATTCTATTTTATTTTTACCAAAATCACTCATAATTCAAGGCTTATGGCGATGAGCTTTGATCGTTAGCTCATTTCGTATCAAACTAGGTGCAAACGACTCAAAACTAGGTCGATAGTTTTGTTTAGTTTTTTTGCTTTCATACCGTTCAAAGTATTGTAAATCTAGTTGGGTTGGATCTTCTTGAATAACCATGAATGCTGATTTTGAGGGCTTAAAGCAATGAGTTTTGTCGTTGGCTCGTTTCGAATCCTACTAGGTCCAAATCGCTCAAAACCGGATTGATAGTTTTTCATCAATTTTTATTGCTCTCACACGGTTCGACGTATTCCAAAACCGAGTTAGTTCGCATCTTCTTGAAAAATCGTGAAGGCTGATTTTGAGGGCCTAAACTACATTCTTTGACCAAAATAACTCTTAGGTCATAGCTAAAAGCCATGAGTTTTGATCGTTGGCCCATTTCAAATCGAACTAAGTCTAAACGACTCAAACCTAACACGATATATTTTTTTCTATTTTTATTGTACTCACATCGTTTCACGTATTTGAAGTCCAGTTGACCCATATCTTTTTGAAAAACCATGAATGCTAATTTTTGAGGGCTTAAACTATATTTTTTTACCAAAATAACTCATAAGTCATGACTTATAGCTATGAGTTTTGGTTATTGGCCCGTGTCGCATCAAATTAGATGCAAACAGACTCAAACCTAGCTCGATAGTTTTTCATCGGCTTTTATCGTACTCACATTCTTTCACGTATTCCAAGTCCAGTTGGCCCAAATCTTCTTGAAAAAACATGAAGGCTGATTTTGAGATCCTAAACTACATTTTTTTTATAAAAATCTCTAATATGTCATGGCTTATAGCGATGAGTTTTAATCATTGGCCCGTTTCGTATTGAACTAGGTCCAAACGACTCAAACCTAGCTCGATAGGTTTTCATCGCTTTTATCGCACTCAAGCTCGGTTCACTTATTCCAAGTCCAGTTGGCCCGAATCTTCTTGAAAAACCATGAAGAATGATTTTGAGGGCTTAAACTATCTTTTTTGACTAAAATAACTTGTAGGTCATGGCTTAAAGCCATGAGTTTTGGTTATTGGCCCGTTTCGCATCAAACTAAGTCCAAACAGTCTCAAAACTAGGTCGATAATTTTTCTTTAATTTTTATCGCACCCACACCGTTTCACATATTCTAAGTCCAATTGGCTTGTATCTTCTTGAAAAACCATGAAGGATGATTTTGAGGGCCTAAACTATATTTTTTTACCAAAATCACTTATAGGTCATGGTCGATAGCAATGAGTTTTGATCGTTGGCCCATTTCGTATCGAATTAGGGTCCAAAAACTCAAAACTAGGTCAATAGTTTTTTTCAGCTTTTCTTGCTCTCATACCGTTCGAAGTATTCGAAATTTGCAAACGTACTCAAAACTAGCCAATAGTTTTTCTTTAGTTTTTATCGCTTTCATACCGTTCAACATATTCTAAAACCAGGTTGGCCCGTATTTTCATAAAAAACTATAAAGGCTGATTTTAAAGGCTTAAACTATATTTTTTTGACCAAAATAACTCATAGGTTATGCCTTATAATAATGAGTTTTGGTCGTTGGCCCGTTTCGCATCGACTATGTGCAAATAGCTCAAAACTAGGTCGATAGTTTTTCTTCAATTTTTCTCGCTCTTATACCGTTCGAAGTATTATAAATCCAGTTAGGCTATATCTTCTTAAAGAACCATGAAGGCTGATTTTGAGGGCTTAAATTCTATTTTTTTTACCAAAATCATTCATAAGTCAAGCCTTATAGCGATGAGTTTTAATCGTTGGCTCGTTTCGCATCGAACTAGGTGCAAATAGCTCAAAACTAGGTCGATAGTTTTTCTTCAGCTTTTTACGCTCTCATACCGTTCAAAGTATTCCAAATCCAAGTTAGGCTGGAACTTCTTAAATAACCATGAATGATGATTTTAAGGGCCTACACTACATTTTTTGACAAAAATCACTCATAGGTCATGGCTTAAGGAAATGAGTTTTGTTGTTGGCCCATTTCAAATCCAACTAGGTCCAAATCACTCAAAATTGGTTTGATAGTTTTTCATCGGTATTTATCATTCTTACACCGTTCAACGTATTAAAAAACCAGTTGGTTTGCATCTTTTGAAAAACCATGAAGGCTAATTTTAAGAGCCTAAACTACTTTTTTTGACCAAAATAACTTATAAGTCATGGCTAAAAGCCATGAGTTTTGGTAATTGGCCCGTTTCACATTGAACTAAGTCCAAACAGACTCAAACCTAGCTCGACGAGTTTTTGCCTATTTTTATGACACTCACACCGTTTCACGTATTCTAAGTCCAGTTGACCCGTATCTTTTTGAAAAACCATGAAGCCTAATTTTTGAGGGCTTAAACTATATTTTTTGACCAAAATAACTCATAGGTCATGACTTATAGCTATGAGTTTTGGTCGTTATCCCGTTTCACATCAAACTAGGTGCAAACAACTCAAACCTAGTCCGATAGTTTTTCGCCGCTTTTATCGTACTCTTATTGTTTAACGTATTCCAATTTCGGTTAGCTCGAATCTTCTAAAAAACCATGAAGGCCGATTTTGAGATCCTAAACTATATTTTTTGACAAAAATCACTCATAGGTCATAGCTTATAGTCATAAGTTTTGATCATTGGCCCGTTTCGCATTGAACTAGATCCAAACAGACTCAAACCTAGCCCAATAAATTTTTACCAATTTTTATCGTACTCACAAGCATTTTAGGTATTCCAAGTCCAGTTGGCTTGAATTTTCTTGAAAAACCATGAAGGCTGATTTTTAGATCCCGAACAATATTTTTTTACAAAAATCACTCATAGGTCATGGCTTATAGCCATGAGTTTTGATCATTGACCGATTTCGCATTAAACTAAGTCTAAACAGACCAGTACCTAGCCCGATAGTTTTTTATCGCGTTTTTCGCACTCACACCGATTCACTTATTCCAAGTCCAATTGGCCCGAATCTTTCTAAAAAACCATGAAGGATGATTATAAGGGCCTAAACTATATTGTTTTTACCAAAATCACTCATAGGTCATGGTCGATAGTGATGAGTTTTGATCGTTTGCCCATTTCACATTGAACTAGGTTCAAACGAGCTCAAAACTAGGTCGATAGTTTTTCTTGCTCTCATACCGTTCGAAGTATTCCAAATCCAGTTAGGCTGCATCTTCTAAAATAACCGTGAATGCTAATTTTGAAGCCCTAAACTATATTTTTTTACCAAAATCACTCATAAGTCATGACTTATAGCAAAGATTTTTATCGTTGGCATGTTTCACATCGAACCGGTGCAAACGACTCAAAACTAGACCGATAGTTTTTCTTCGGCTTTTATTGCTCTCACACCATTCGATGTATTCCAAAACCAGTTGCTCCGCATCCTCTCGAAAATCATGAAGGCTAATTTTAAGGGTCTAAACTACCTTTTCTTGACAAAAATAACTCATAGGTCATGGCTGAAAGCTATGAGTTTTGATCGTTGGCCCGTTTGACATCGAACTAGGTCCAAACAGACTCAAACATAGCTCGATAATTTTTTTGTCGGCTTTTATCGCACTCACACCATTTCACATATTCTAAGTCCAGTTGTCCCAAATCTCTTTAAAAACTATGAAGACCGACTTTGAGATCATAAACTAAATTTTTTTTTACAAAAATCACTCATAAGTCATGGCTTATAGCGATGAGTTTTGATCGTTGGCCCGTTTCGCATCAAACTAGGTTCAAACAGACTTAAATCTAGCTCAACAGCTTTTCGTCGCTTTTATCGCACTCACACCATTTCATGTATTCCAAGTCCAATTGGCCCGTACCTTCTTGAAAAACTATGAAGGCTAATTTTGAGGGCTAAACTATATTTTTTGACAAAAATAAGTCATAAGTCATGGCTTGTAGCCATGAGTTTTTATCGTTGACCCCTTTTGCATCGAACTATGTCCAAACGAGCATAATCCTAGCCCAATAAGTTTTCATCGGCTTTTATCGCACTCACACCGTTCCACGTATTCTAAATCCAGGTTGGCTCGAATCTTCTTGAAAAACCATGAAGGATGATTTTAAGGGCCTAAACTATATTTTTTTACCAAAATCACTCATAGGTCATGGTCGATAGCGATGAGTTTTGATCATTGGCCCATTTCCCATCGAACTAGGGCTAAACAACTCAAAACTAGGTCGATAGTTTTTCTTCGATTTTTCTTACTCTCATATTGTTTGAAGTATTCAAAATCCAGTTAGGTCGTATCTTCGAATAACCATGAATGCTGATTTTGAGTGCCTAAACTACATTTTTTACCAAAATCACTCATAAATCATGGCTTATAGTAAAGATTTTTATCGTTGGCACGTTTCGTATCGAACTAGATGGGAACAGACTCAAAATTAAAGCTATAGTTTTTCTTCGGCTTTTATTGCTCTCATATGATTCGACGTATTCCAAAAACAGTTGGCCCATATCTTTTTGAAAAACAAAAAATGTTGATTTTAAAGGCTTAAACTATATTTTTTGGCAACAATAACTCATAGGACATGGCTTACCGTAATGAGTTTTGGTCATTGGCACGTTTCACGAGCAAATTAAATGCAAACATCTCAAAGCTAAGTCGATAGTTTTTCTTCAATTTTTATCGCTCTCATACAGTTTGTCGAATTCCAAAACCAGCTTGACCCGTATCTTCTTGAAAAACCTCGAAGGCTGGTTTTGAGGGCTTAAACTCCATTTCTTTTTATCAAAATCACTCATAAGTCCGGCTTATAGTGTTAAGTTTTGGTCCTTGGTCCATTTCGCATCGAACTATATGCAAATAGCTCAAAACTAGGTCGATATTTTTTCTTCAGCTTTTCTCGCTCTCCTACCGTTTGAAGTATTCTAAATCCAGTTAGGTCGCATCTTCTTGAATAACCATAGATGCTTATTTTGAGGGCCTAAACTATATTTTTTGACAAAAAGCACTCATAGGTCGTGGCTTAAAGTAATGAGTTTTGATCGTTTACCCGTTTCATATCCAACTAGGTCCAAATCGTTAAAAGCTGGGCGATAGTTTTTCATCGGCTTTTATCACTCTTACACGCTTGACGTATTCCAAAACCAAGTTGGCCCGTATATTCTTGAAAAACCGTGAAGGCTAATTTTGAGGGCTTAAACTACTTTTTTTGACCAAAATAACTCATAAGTCATTGCTTATAGGTATTAGTTTGTGTTGTTGGCTCGTTTCGTATTGAACTAAGTCAAAACCTAGCTCGATAATTTTTTACTAGTTTTTATCGCACTCACACCGTTTCACGTATTCCAAGTCCAAGCTTGGCTCGAATCTTCTTGAAAAACCATGAAGTTGATATTTAGATCCAAAACTATATTTTTTTAACAAAAATCACTCATATGTCATGGCTTATAGCTATGAGTTTTAATCATTGGTCGGTTTTGCATTAAACTAGGTCCAAACAGACTCAAACCTAGCCCGATAGTTTTTTATAAGTTTTTTTCACACTCACACCGTTTTACTTATTCCAAGTCCAATTGGCCTAAATCTTCTTGAAAAACCATGAAGGATGATTTTAAGGGCCTAAACTATATTTTTTTTTACCAAAATCAATCATAGGTCATGGTTGATAACGATGAGTTTTGATCGTTGGCCCATTTTGCATTGAACTAGGGCCAAACAACTCAAAACTAGGTCGATATTTTTTCCTCAATTTTTCTTACTCTCATATCGTTCGAATTATTCCAAATCCAGTTGGGCTACATCTTCCGGAATAACCGAGAATGTTGATTTTGAAGGCCTAAACTATATTTTTTTTTACCAAAATCACTCATAAGTCATGGCTTATAGCAAAGATTTTTATCGTTGGCATGTTTCACATCGAACTAGGTGCAAACAGACTTCAAAACTAGGTCGATAGTTTTTCTTCAATTTTTATCACTCTCACACCGTTCGAGGTATTCGAAAACCAATTGGCCCGCATCCTCTTAAAAAATCATGAAGGCTGATTTTAAGGGTCTAAACTACGTTTTTTGCCAAAAATCACTCATAGGTCATGGCTTAAAGCGATGAGTTTTGATAGTTGGCCCATTTCGCATCGAACTAGGTTCAAACGACTCAAATCTAGCTCATCAATTTTTCATTAGTTTTTATCGTACTCACATCGTTTCATGTATTCCAAGTCCAGTTGGCGCGTATCTTCTTGAAAAACCGTGAATGCTAATTTTGAGGTCTAAACTATATTTTTTGACAAAAATAACTCATAGGTCATGGCTTATATCTATGATTTTTTATCGTTGGCCCCTTTTGCATCGAACTATGTCCAAACGACTCAATCCTAACCCGATAAGTTTTTATCGGCTTTTATCGCACTCACACCGTTCCAAGTATCCTAAGTCCAAGTGGCTCTAAATATTCTTGAAAAACCATGAAGGATGATTTTGAGGGCTTAAACTATTTTTTTTTTTACCAAAATCACTCATAGGTCATGGTCGATAGTGATGAGTTTTTATCGTTGGCCCATTTCGCACGAACTAAGGCTAAATAACTCAAAACTAGATTGATAGTTTTTCTTTAGTTTTTCTTATTCTCATATCGTTTGAAGTATTCAAAATCCAGTTAAGTCGGATCTTCTTGAATAACCGTGAATTCCGATTTTAAGAGCCTAAACTACATTTTTTACCAAAATCACTCATAAGTCATGGCTTACGGTAAAGATTTTTATCGTTGGCACGTTTCGCATCGAACTAGCTGGAAACATGACTCAAAACTAGAGCGATAGTTTTTCTTCGCTTTTATCGCTCTCAAACCATTCGACATATTCCAAAACTAGTTGGTCTCATCTTCTTGAAAAATCATGAAGGCTGATTTTGAGGGCCTAAACAACCTTTTTTGACCAAAATAACTCATAGGTCATGGCTTAAAGCAATGAGTTTTGGTCGTTGGCCCATTTCGTATCGAACTAGGTCCAAACGAGTCAAACCTAGCGCGATAGTTTTTTGTCGCTTTTATCACACTTACACCGTTTCACGTATTCCAAGTTCGATTGACACGAATCTTCTTGAAAAACCATGAAAGATGATTTTGAGGGACTAAACTATATTTTTTTTTACTAAAATCACTCATATGTCATCACTTATAGCGATGAGTTTTGATCGTTGGCCCGTTTCATATCGAACTTGGTCCAAACAGACTTCAAAACTAAGTCAATAATTTTTCATCGCTTTTATCGCTCTCGTACCGTTCGATGTATTCCAAAACCAGCTTGTCCGTATCTTCTTGAAAAATCGTAAAGGCTGATTTTAAAGGCTTAAACTACATTTTTTGACCCAAATAACTCATAGGACATGGCTTATAGTAATGAGTTTTGGTCGTTGGCACGTTTCACATCGAACTAGGTGCAAACATCTCAAAGCTAGGCCGATAGTTTTTCTTTAGTTTTTATCGCTCTCATACCCTTTGAGGTATTCCAAAGCCAGTTGGCCCATATCTTCTTGAAAAACCTCGAAGACCGATTTTGAGGGCCTAAGCTACATTTTTTGACCAAAATAACTTATAGGCCATGGCTTATAGCCATGAGTTTTGGTCGTTGGCTCGCTTCGCATCGAATTAGGTCCAAACAGTTCAAACTTAGCCCGATCATTTTTTGTCGGCTTTTATCGCACTCATACCATTTTACGTATTCCAAATCTAGTTGGATCGAATCTTCTTGAAAAACTATAAAGGCTGATTTTGAGATCCTAAAATACATTTTTTTACAAAAATCACTTATATGTCATCGCTTAAAGCGATGAGTTTTTATCATTGGCTCGTTTCGCATCGAACTTTGTCCAAACAGACTTCAAAACTAGGTCAATAGTTTTTCTTCGGCTTTTGTTACTCTCATACAATTCGAAGTATTCTAAATCCAAGTTAGGTCGCATCTTCTTGAATAATCATGAATGCCGATTCCGAGGGCTTAAACTATATATTTTTTTACAAAATCACTCATAAGCCATGGCTTATAGCAAGGATTTTTATCGTTGGCACGTTTCGCATCAAACTAGGTGCAAATAGCTCAAAACTAGGGCAATAGTTTTTCTTTAATTTTTATCGCTCTTATACCGTTCGACGTATTCCAAAACTAATAGGCATGTATCTTCTTAAAAAAACATAAAGGCCGATTTTAAAGGTTTAAACTAAATTTTTTGACCAAAATAACGGATAGGCTATGGCTTAGAGTAATGAGTTTTGATCATTGGCTCGTTTTGCATCGAAGTAAGTCCAAACAAGCACAAACCTAGCCCGATAGTTTTTTACTAGTTTTTATCGCACTTATACTCGTTTCACATATTCCAAGTTTAGTTGGCTCGAATCTTCTTGAAAAACCAAGAAGGCTTATTTTGAGATCCTAAACTATAATTTTTTACTAAAATCACTCATAGGTCATGGCTTATAGCGATGAGTTTTGATCGCTACCCCGTTTCGTATCAAACTAGTTTCAACTAGCTCAAATCTAACTCGATAGTTTTTTATCAGCTTTTATCGCACTCACACCGTTTCACATATTCCAAGTCCAGTTGGCTCGAATCTTCTTGAAAAACCATGAAAGATGATTTTCGTGGCTTAAACTACATTTTTTTTACCAAAATAACCCATATGTCATGGCTAATTGCGACGAGTTTTGATCGTTAGCCCTTTTCGCATCGAACTAGGGCCAAACAACTCAAAACTAGGTCGATAGTTTTTTTTTAGTTTTTTTTGCTCTCATATCGTTCGAAGTATTCCAAATCCAGGTTAGGCCGCATCTTCTTGACTAACCGTGAATGCCGATTTTGAGGGCCTAAACTACATTGTTTTACCAAAATCATTTATAAGTCATGGCTTATAGCAAAGATTTTTATTGTTGGCACGTTTCGCATTAAACTAGGTGTAAACAGACTCAAAACTAGGGCTATAATTTTTCGTCGGCTTTTATCGCTCTCGTACCGTTCGATGTATTCCAAAACCAGCTTGGCTCGTATCTTTTTGAAAAATTATAAAAACTGATTTTAAAGGCTTAAACTACATTTTTTGACCAAAATAACTCATAGGACATGGCTTATAGTAATGAGTTTTGGTCGTTGGCACATTTCGCATCGAACTAGGTGCAAACATCTCAAAGCTAGGCCGATAGTTTTTCTTTAGTTTTTATTGCTCTCATACCGTTTGAGGTATTCCAAAACCAAGTTGGCCCATATCTTCTTGAAAAATCGTGAAGGCCGATTTTGAGGGCATAAGCTTTTTTTTTTTTTTACCAAAATAACTCATAGGTCATGGCTTATAGCTATGAGTTTTTATCGTTAGCCCATTTCGCATCGAATTAGGTCCAAATAGTTCATACCTAGCCCGATCGTTTTTCGTCGCTTTTATCGCACTCACACCATTTCACGTATTCCAAGTCTAGTTGGATCGAATCTTCTTGAAAAAATATGAAGGTCGCTTTGAGATCCTAAAATACATTTTTTTACAAAAATCACTCATATGTCATTGCTTATAGCGATGAGTTTTGATCGGTGGCCCGTTTCACACCGAACTTGGTCGAAATAGCTCAAAACTAAGTCAATAGTTTTTCTTCGGCTTTTCTTGCTCTCATACCATTCGAAGTATTCTAAATCCAGTTAGGTCGCATCTTCTTGAATAATCATGAATGTTGATTTTGAGGGCCTCAACTATATTTTTTTTTACAAAATCACTCATAAGTCATGGCTTATAGCAAGGATTTTTATCATTGGCACGTTTCACATCAACTAGGTGCAAATAGCTCAAAACTAGGGCAATAGTTTTTTTTTTTATCGCTCTTATACCGTTCGACGTATTCCAAAACTAATAGGCACGTATCTTCTTAAAAAATCATAAAGGCTGATTTTAAAGGCTTAAACTAAATTTTTTGACCAAAATAACCGATAGGCTATGGCTTAGAGTAATGAGTTTTGGTCGTTGGCTCGTTTCGCATCGAACTAAGTCCAAACAACGACAAACCTAGCTCGACAGCTTTTTATTAGTTTTTCTTGCACTCATACTCGTTTCACGTATTCTAAGTTAAGTTGACTCGAATCTTCTTGAAAAACCAAGAAGGCTGATTTTGAGGTCCTAAAATATATTTTTTTACTAAAATCACTCATAGGTCATGGCTTATAGCGATGAGTGTTGATCGTTAGCCCATTTCGCATCGAACTAGTTTTAACCAGACTCAAATCTAACCCGATAATTTTTTATCGCTTTTATCACACTCACACCGTTTCACGTATTCCAAGCCCAGTTGGCTCGAATCTTCTTGAAAAACCATGAAAGATGATTTTGAGGGCTTAAATTACATTTTTTTTTACCAAAATAACCCATATGTCATGGCTAATTGCGACGTGTTTTGATCGTTGGCCCTTTTCGCATCGAACTAGGGCCAAACAACTCAAAACTAGGTCGATAGTTTTTCTTTAGTTTTTCTTGCTCTCATACCCTTCGAAGTATTCCAAATCCAGGTTGGGTTGCATCTTCGACTAACCATGAATGCTAATTTTGAGAGCCTAAACTACATTGTTTTACTAAAATCACTTATAAGTCATGGCTTGTAGCAAAGATTTTTATTGTTGGCATGTTTCGCATCAAACTAGGTGTAAATAGCTCAAAACTAGAGTGATAATTTTTCGTCGCTTTTATCGCTCTCGTACCGTTCGACGTATTCCAAAACCAAGTTGGCTCGTATCTTCGAACAACCGTAAATGCTAATTTTAAAGGCTTAAATTATATTTTTTGACCAAAATAACTCATAGGACATGGCTTATAGTAATGGGTTTTGGTCGTTAGCACATTTCGCATCAAACTAGATGCAAACATCTCAAAGCTAGGCCAATAGTTTTTCTTTAGTTTTTATTGCTCTCATACCGTTTGAGGTATTCCAAAACCAGATTGGTCCATATCTTCTTGAAAAATCGTGAAGGCCGAATTTGAGGGCATAAGCTACTTTTTTTTTTACCAAAATAACTCATAGGTCATGGCTTATAGCCATGAGTTTTTGTCGTTGGCTCATTTCGCATTGAATTAGGTCCAAATAGTTCATACCTAGCCCGATCATTTTTCATCGCTTTTATCGCACTCACACCATTTCACGTATTCCAAGTCTAGTTGGATCGAATCTTCTTGAAAAACTATGAAGGCTGATTTTGAGATCCTAAGATACATTTTTTTACAAATATCACTCATATGTCATGGCTTATAGCGATGAGTTTTGATCGTTGGCCCCTTTCATATCGAACTAGGTCCAAATAGCTCAAAGCTAAGTTAATAGTTTTTCTTCAGCTTTTTCTTGCTCTCATACCATTCGAAGTACTCTAAATCAAGTTGAGTCGCATCTTCTTGAATAATTATGAATGTTGATTTTGAGGGCTTAAACTATATATTTTAAAAAAATCACTCATAAGTCATGGCTTATAGCAAGGATTTTTATCGTTGGCACGTTTCGCATCAAACTAGGTGCAAATAGCTCAAAACTAGAGCAATTGTTTTTCTTCGCTTTTATCACTCTTATACCGTTCGACGTATTCCAAAACCAATAGGCACGTATCTTCTTAAAAAATCATAAAGCTTGATTTTAAAGGCTTAAACTAAATTTTTTGACCAAAATAACTCATAGGCCATGGCTTAGAGTTATGAGTTTTGGTCATTGGCCCGTTTCGCATCAAACTAGGTCTAAACGACTCAAAACTAGGTCAATACTATTTCTTCAGCTTTTTCTTGCTCTCATACTATTCGAAGTATTCTAAATCCAGTTGGGTTGCATCTTCTTAAATAATCCCGAATGCTGATTTTGAGGGTCTAAATTATATTTTTTTTAAATATCACTCATAAGTCATGGCTTATAGCAAAGATTTTTATCGTTGGCACGTTTCGCATCAAAATAGGTGCAAATAGCTTAAAACTAGGGCGATTGTTTTACTTAAGTTTTTATCACTCTTATACCGTTCGACGTATTCCAAAACAAGTGAGCACATATCTTCTTAAAAAACCATAAAGGCCGATTTTAAAGGCTTAAATTATATTTTTTTACCAAAATAACTCATAGGACGTGGCTTATAGTAATGAGTCTTGGTTGTTGGTGCATTCCGCATCGAACTAGGCGCAAATAGCTCAAAACTAGGCCGATAGTTTTTCATTAGTTTTTATCGCTCTCAAACTCGTTCGACATATTCCAAAACTAGTTGGTCCGCATCTTCTTGAAAACCGTGATGCTGATTTTGAGAGCCTAAACTACCTTTTTTGACCAAAATAACTCATAGGTCATGGCTTAAAGCGATAAGTTTTGGTCGTTGGCCCGGTTTCGCATTGAACTAGGTCCAAACAGACTCTAACCTAGCCCGATAGTTTTTTACCAGCTTTTATCGCACTTACACCGTTTCATATATTCCAAGTCTAGTTGGCCCGAATGTTTTTGAAAATTCATGAAAGATGATTTTGAGGGCCTAAACTATATATTTTTTTATTTAAAATCAAGCATAGGTCATGGCTAATTGTGATGAGTTTTGATCGTTGGCCCTTTTCGCATCAAATAAGGGCCAAACAACTCAAAACTAGGTCGATAGTTTTTCTTCAATTTTTTTTGCTCTCATACCATTTGAAGTATTCCAAATCCAGGTTGTGTTGCATCTTCTTGAATAACCGTGAATGCCGATTTTGAGGGCCTAAACTATATTTTTTTTTACCAAAATCACTCATAAGTCATGGCTTATAGCAAAGATTTTTATTATTGGCACATTTCGCATCAAACTAGGTGTAAACGACTCAAAACTAGAGCAATAATTTTTTATCGGCTTTTATCGCTCTCTTATCGTTCGACGTATTCCAAAATCAGTTGGCCCGAATCTTCTTGAACAACCGTAAATGCTAATTTTAAAGGCTTAAATTATATTTTTTGACCAAAATAACTCGTAGGACATGGCTTAGAGTAATGATTTTTTTTCGTTGGCACGTTCCGCATTGAACCGGCCGCAAACATCTCAAAGCTAGGTCGATAGTTTTTCTTCGGCTTTTATTGCTCTTATACTCGTTTGAGGTATTCCAAAACCAGGTTGGCTCATATATTTTTAAAAAATTATGAAGGCTGATTTTGAGGGCCTAAGCTACATTTTTTGACCAAAATAACTCATAAGTCATGGCTTAAAGTGATGAGTTTTGGTCATTGGCCCATTTCGCATCGAACTAGGTCCAAATAGCTCAAACCTAGCTCGATAGTTTTTTGCCAATTTTTATCACACTCACATCGTTTCATATATTCCAAGTCCAGTTGGCCCTAATCTTTTTGAAAAACCATGAAAGATGATTTTAAGGGCCTAAACTATAATTTTTTACCAAAATCACGCATAAGTCATGACTAATAGCGATGAGTTTTTTATCGTTGACCCGTTTCATATTGAGCTAGGCCCAAACTACTCAAAACTAAGTCAATAGTTTTGCTTCAGCTTTTCTTACTCTCATACCATTCAAAGAATTCTAAATCCAGTTAGGTCGCATCTTCTTGAATAACCGTGAATGCTGATTTTGAGGGCCTAAACTATATTTTTTACCAAAATCACTCATAAGTCATGGCTTATAGCAAAGATTTTTATTGTTGGCACATTTCGTATCAAACTAGGTGTAAACGACTTAAAACTAGGGCGATAATTCGGTTTTTATCGCTCTCGTACCGTTCGACGTATTCCAAAACTAGTTGGCCCGTATCATCTTGAAAAACCATAAAAGCCGATTTTAAAGGCTTAAACTACATTTTTTGACCAAAATAACTCGTAGGATTGGCTTATAGTAATGAGTTTTGGTCATTCGCACGTTTTGCATCGAATTAGGTGCAAACATCTCAAAGCTAGGCCGATAGTTTTTCATCGGCTTTTATCGCACTCACACCGTTTCACGTATTCCAAGTCCAGTTGGCTCATACCTACTTGAAAAACCGTGAAGGCTGATTTTGAGGGCCTAAACTACATTTTTTAGTCAAAATAACTCATAGGCCATGGCTTATAGCTTGAGTTTTGAACATTGGCCCGTTTCGCATCGAATTAGGTCCAAACAGACTAAAACTTAGCCCGATAGTTTTTCGTCGGCTTTTATCGCACTCACAATGTTTTACATATTCCAAGTCTAGTTGGATCGAATCTTCTTAAAAAATAAAAAAGGCTGATTTTGATATCCTAAACTATATTTTTTACAAAAATTACTCTTAAGTCATGGCTTATAGCGATGAGTTTTGATCGTTAGCTCATTTCGTATCGAACTAGGTTCAAACGACTTCAAATCTAACTCAAAAGTTTTTCATCGGCTTTTATCACACTCACACCATTTCACGTATTCAAAGTTCAATTAGCCCGTATCTCTTTGAAAAATTGTGAACGCTGATTTTGAGTGCCTAAACTACATTTTTTAACCAAAATAACTCATAGGCCATGTCTTTAAGCCATGAGTTTTTTTCGTTGGTCCATTTTGCATCAAATTAGGTTCAAACAGTAAAAACCTAGCCCGATAGTTTTTCGTCGCTTTTATCGCACTCACACCGTTTCATGTATTCCAAGGCTAGTTGGATCGAATCTTCTTGAAAAACCATAAAGGTTGATTTTGAGATCCTAAACTATATGTTTTTACAAAAATACTCATAAGTCATGCTTATAGTGATGAGTTTTGATCGTTGGCTCGTTTCGCATCGAACTAGGTCCAAACGACTCAAAACTAGGTCAATAGAATTTCTTCAATTTTTATTGCTCTCATACCATTCAAAGTAGTCTAAATCTAGTTAGGTCGTATCTTCTTAAATAATCGTGAATGCCGATTTTAAGGGCCTAAACTACATTTTTTAAAAAATCACTCATAAGTCATGGCTTATAGCAAAGATTTTTATCGTCGGCACACTTCGCATCAAACTAGGTGCAAATAGCTCAAAACTAGGGCAATTGTTTTTCTTTAGTTTTTATCGCTCTTATACCGTTCGACGTATTCCAAAATCAGCTTGCACGTATCTTGTTAAAAAATCATAAAGGCTAATTTTAAAGACTTAAACTAAATTTTTTGACCAAAATAACTCATAGGCCATGGCTTAGAGTTATGAGTTTTGGTCGTTGCCTCGTTTCGTATGGAGCTAGGTCCAAACAGACTCAAACCTAGCCTCGATAGTTTTTTACCGGCATTTATCGCACTCACACCGTTTCACGTATTCGAAGTTTAGTTGGCTTGAATCTTCTTGAAAAACCAAGAAGGCCGATTTTGAGATCCTAAACTATATTTTTTTCTTTTTACAAAAATCACTCATAGGCTATGGCTTACGGCGACTAGTTTTGATCATTACCTCATTTCGCATCGAACTAGGCTCAAATGTACTCAAATCTAACTCGACGAGTTTTTCATCAATTTTTATCGCACTCACACCGTTTCACGTATTCCAAGTTCGGTTGGCCCATATCTTCTTGAAAAACCGTGAAGGCTGATTTTGAGTGCCTAAACTATATTTTTTTAACCAAAATAACTCATAGGCTATGGCTTCTAGCCATGAGTTTTTATCGTTGGCCCATTTTGCATCGAATTAGGTCCAAACGGCTAAAACCTAGCTCGACAAATTTTTGTCAATTTTTTTCGCACTCACAACGTTTCACGTATTCCAAGTCTAGTTGGACCGAATCTTCTTAAAAAACCATAAAGGCTAATTTTGAGATCCTAAACTATACTTTTTTACAAAAATCACTCATATGTTATGGCTTATAGCAATAAGTTTTGATCGTTAGCCCGTTTCGCATCAAACTAGGTCCAAACATCTCAAAATTAGGTCAATAGTATTTCTTTAGTTTTTCTTGCTCCATACTCGTTCGAAGTATTCTAAATCTAGTTAGGTCGCATCTTCTTGAATAATCGTGAATGCTAATTTTGAGGGTCTAAACTACATTTTTTTAAAAAATCACTCATAAGTCATGGCTTATAGCAAAGATTTTTATAGTTTGCATGTTTCGCATCAAAATGGTGCAAATAGCTCAAAACTAGGGTGATTTTTTTACTTTAATTTTTATCGCTCTTATACCATTTGACGTATTCAAAAACCAGGTTGGCACGTATCTTCTTAAAAAACCATAAAGGCTGATTTTAAAGGCTTAAATTGTATTTTTTTACCAAAATAACTCATAGGTCGTGGCTTATAGTAATGAATTTTAGTCGTTGGCATATTTCGCATCGAACTAAGTGCAAAAAGCTCAAAACTAGGGAGATAGTTTTTCATCGGCTTTTATCGCTCTCAAACCGTTCGTCGTATTCCCAAACCAGTTGGTTTGCATCTTCTAGAAAAACCGTGAAGTCTAATTTTGAGGGCCTAAACTACCTTTTTTGACCAAAATAACTCATAGGTCATGGCTTAAAGCGATGAGTTTTGATTGTTTTCCCATTTCGCATTGAACTAGGTCTAAAGAGTCGAAACTTAGCCCGATAGTTTTTTGCCGCTTTTTATTGCACTTACACCGTTTCACGTATTCCAAGTCTAGTTGGTCCGAATCTTCTTGAAAAACCATGAAAGATGATTTTGAGGGCCTAAACTACATTTTTTTTACCAAAATAACTCATAGGTCATGGCTAATTGCGATAAGTGTTTGATTGTTGGCCCTTTTTACATCGAACCATGTCCAAACAACTCAAAACTAGGTTGATAGTTTTTATTTAGTTTTTCTTGCTCTCATACCGTTCGAAGTATTCCAAATCCAGTTAGGCCGCATCTTTTTGAATAACCGTGAATGCCGATTTTGAGGGCCTAAACTACATTTTTTACCAAAATCACTCATAAGTCATGGCTTATAGCAAAGATTTTTATTTTTGGTACGTTTCGCATCAAACTAGGTGCAAACGACTTCAAAACTAAGGCTATAATTTTTTATCGCTTTTATCGCTCTCGTACCATTCGATGTATTCCAAAACCAGTTGGCCCATATCTTCTTGAAAAATCATAAAGGCTAATTTTAAAGGCTTAACTACATTTTTTGACCAAAATAACTCGTAGGACATGGCTTATAGTAATGAGTTTTGGTCGTTGCCACATTTCGCATCGAACTAGGTGCAAACATCTCAAAGCTAGGCCGATAGTTTTTCTTCGGCTTTTATTGCTCTCATACTTGTTTGAGGTATTTCAAAACTAGTTAGCTCGTATCTTTTTGAAAAACCGTGAAGGTTGATTTTGAGGGCCTAAGCTACATTTTTTGACCAAAATAACACATAGGCCATGGCTTTAACCATGAGTTTTTGTCGTTGGCCCATTTCGTATCGAATTAGGTCCAAACAATTCATACGTAGCCCGATAGTTTTTCGTCGGCTTTTATCGCACTCACACAATTTCACGTATTCCAAGTCTAGTTGGATCGAATCTTTTTGAAAAACCATGAAAGCCGATTTTGAGATCCTAAACTACATTTTCTTACAAAAATCACTCATAGGTCATGGCTTATACCAATGAGTTTTGATTGTTGGCTCGTTTCGCATCAAACTAGGTCCAAACCGCTCAAAACTAAGTCAATAGTTTTACTTCAGTTTTTCTTACTCTCATACCGTTCGAAGTATTCTAAATCCAGTTGAGTCGCATCTTCTTGAATAATCGTAAATGTTGATTTTAAGGGCCTAAACTATATATTTTTTTTACAAAATCACTCATAAGTCATGGCTTATAGCAAAGATTTTTATCATTGGCACGTTTTGCATCAAACTAGGTGCAAATAGCTCAAAACTAAAGCGATTATTTTTCTTCGCTTTTATCGCTCTTATACCGTTCGACGTATTCCAAAACCAGCTTGTATGTATCTTCTTAGAAAATCGTAAAGGTTGATTTTAAAGGCCTAAACTATATTTTTTTACCAAAAGAACTCATAGGTCATGGCTTAGAGCTTTGAGTTTTGGTCATTGGCTCGTTTCGTATCGAACTAAGTCCAAACAACTCAAACCTAGCCAAACATTTTTTTGTCGGCTTTTATCACACTCACATCGTTTCACGTATTCCAAGTTCAATTGGCTCGAATCTTCTTGAAAAACCATGAAGGTTGATTTTGAGACCCTAAACTATATTTTTTTACAAAAATCACTCCTAGCCCATGGCTTATAGTGATGAGTTTTGATTGTTCGCCCGTTTTGCATTGAACTAGGTTCAAAAAGCTCAAATCTAACTCGATAGTTTTTCGTTAGTTTTTATCACACTCATACCGTTTCACGTATTCCAAGTTCGGTTGGCTCGTATCTTCTTGAAAAATCGTGAATGCTGATTTTGAGTGCCTAAACTAGATTTTTTAACCAAAATAACTCATAGGCCATGTCTTCTAGCCATGAGTTTTTGTTGTTGGCCCATTTTGAATCGAATTAAGTCCAAACAGGTAAAACCTAGCCCGACAGGCTTTTCGTCGCTTTTATCGCACTCACACCGTTTCACATATTCCAAGTCTAGTTGCATCAAATCTTCTTGAAAAACTATAAAAGGCTGATTTTGAGATCCTAAACTACATTTTTTACAAAAATCACTCATAGGTCATGGCTTATAGCGATGAGTTTTGATCATTGGCCCGTTTCGCATCGAACTAGGTGCAAACAGACTCAAAACTAGGTCAATAGAATTTCTTCATTTTTTATTGCTCTCATACCATTCGAAGTATTCTAAATCTAGTTGAGCTGCATCTTCTTGAATAATCGTGAATGCTAATTTTGAGGGTCTAAACTATATATTTTTTTTAAATCACTCATAAGTCATAGCTTATAGAAAAGATTTTTATCGTTGGCACATTTCACATCAAACTAAGTGCAAATAGCTCAAAACTAAGGTGATTGTTTTTTTTAGTTTTTATTGCCCTTATACCGTTCGAAGTATTCCAAAACCAGTTTGCACGTATCTTCTTAAAAACCGTAAATGCTGATTTTAAAGGCTTAAACTAAATTTTTTGACCAAAATAACTCATAGGCCATCGCTTAGAGTTATGAGTTTTGGTCGTTGGCTTGTTTTGCATCGAACTAGGTCCAAACGATCTCAAACCTAGCTCGATAGTTTTTTTGCAATTTTTATCGCATTCACATCGTTTCACGTATTCGAAATTCGATTGGCCCGAATCTTCTCGAAAAACTAAGAATGCTGATTTTAAGATCCTAAACGATATTTTTTTACAAAAATACTCATATGCCATGGCTTATAGCGATGAGTTTTGATCGTTGGCTCGTTTCGCATCAAACTAGGGCCAAACAACTCAAAACTACATCGATAATTTTTTGTCGGCTTTTATCATACTCACATCGTTTCACATATTCCAAGTCCAAGTTGGTTAGAATCTTTTTGAAAAATCATGAAGGATGATTTTGAGGGCCTAAACTATATTTTTTACCAAAATCACTAATAAGTCATGCCTAATAGCAATGAGTTTCAATTGTTGGCCCGTTTCGCATCGAACTAGGTCCAAACAGTTCAAAACTAGGTCGATAGTTTTTCTTGCTCTCATACCGTTCGAAGTAATGTAAATCCAGGTTGGCCGCATCTTCTTGAATAATCGTGAATGCCGATTTTGAGAGCCTAAACTATATTTTTAATAAAATCACTCATAAGTCATGGCTTATAGCGAGAGATTTTTATCGTTGGCACGTTTCGCATCAAACTAGGGGCAAATAGCTCAAAATTAAAGCGATTGTTTTTCTTCGGCTTTTATCGCTCTTATATCGTTCGATGTATTCCAAAACCAGTTTGTACGTATCTTCTTAAGAAACAATGAAAGGCCGATTTTAAAGGCTTAAACTACCTTTTTTGACCAAAATAACTCATAGGTCGTGGCTTATAGTAATGAGTTTTGACCGTTGACGCATTTCGCATCGAACTAGGTGCAAATAGCTCAAAACTAGGTTGATAGTTTTTTATCAATTTTTATCGCTCTCAAACCATTCGACGTATTCGAAAACCGGTTGGTCCGCATCTTCTTAAAAAACCATGAAGGCTGATTTTGAGGGCTTAAATGGCCTTTTTGACCAAAATAACTCATAGGTCATGGCTTAAAGCTATGAGTTTTGGTCGTTAGCCGATTTCACATCAAACTAGGTCCAAACATCTCAAACCTAGCCCGATAGTTCTTCGTAATTTTTTATCGCACTCACACTCGTTTCATGTATTCTCGAGCCAGTTGGCTCGAATCTTCTTGATAAACCATGAATGCCGATTTGAGGGCCTAAACTATATTTGTTTTACCAAAATCACTCATATGTCATGGCTTAGAGTAATGAGTTTTGATCGTTGGCTTGTTTCACATCCAACTAGGTCCAAATTGCTTGAAACCGGGTCGATAGTTTTTAATCATTTTTTTATCGCTCTCACACCTTCGATGTATTCCAAAACCGGCTTGGTCTACATCTTCTTGAAAAACTATGAAGGCTGATTTTGATGGCCTACACTACTTTTTTTACCAAAATAACTCATATGTCATGGGTTAGAGCTATGAGTTTTGCTCGTTGGCCTATTTTGCATCGAACTATGTTCAAACGAGCTCAAACCTAGCTCGATAGGTTTTTGTCGCTTTTATCGCACTCATACCGTTTCATGTATTCCAAGTTCCGTTGGTCCAAATCTTCTTAAAAAACCTTGAAGCTAATTTGGAGATCCTAAACTATATTTTTTTACAAAAATCACTCATAGGCTATGGCTTATAGCTATGAGTTTTGATCGTTGGCCCGTTTCACATCGAACTAGGTTCAAACAACTCAAATATAGCCCGATAATGTTTTGTTAGTTTTTATCGCACTCACACCGTTTCACATATTTAAAGTCTAGTTGGCCCGTACCTTCGAGAAATCATGAATGCTAATTTTAATGGCCTAAAATACGAGTTTTTGACCAAAACAACTCATAGGCCATGGTTTATAGCCATGAGTTTTTATCGTTAGCCCGTCTCGCATTGAATTAGGTCCAAAGAGCTCAAACCTAGCTCGATAGTTTTTTGTCGGCTTTTATTGTACTCACATCGTTTCACATATTCTAAGTCCAGTTGGCTAGAATCTTCTTGAAAAACCATGAAGGATGATTTCGAGGGCCTAAACTACATTTTTTTACCAAAATCACTAATAAGTCATGCCTAATAGCGATGAGTTTCAATCGTTGGTCCATTTTGCATCGAACTAGGTCTAAACGACTCAAAATTAGGTTGATAGTTTTTCTTGCTCTCATACTTGTTTGAAGTATTCTAAATCCAGTTAGGCGAGCATCTTCTTTAATAATCGTGAATGCCGATTTTAAGAGCCTAAACTATATTTTTTAAAAAAATCACTCATAAGTCATGACTTATAGCAAAGATTTTTATCGTTGGCACGTTTCACATCAAACTAGGTGCAAATAGCTCAAAACTAAAGCGATTATTTTTTTCGGCTTTTATCGCTCTTATACCGTTCGACATATTCCAAAACCAATTTGTACGTATCTTCTTAAAAAATCATAAAGGCTGATTTTAAAGGCTTAAATTACGAGTTTTTGACCAAAATAACTCATAGGTCGTGGCTTATAGTAATGAGTTTTGACCGTTGGCGCATTCCGCATCGAACTAGGTGCAAATAGCTCAAAACTAAGCCGATAATTTTTCATCGGTTTTAATCGTTCTCAAACCATTCCATGTATTCGAAAACCAGTTGGTTTGTATCTTTTGAAAAACCATGAAGGCTAGTTTTGAGGGTTTAAATTGCCTTTTTTGACCAAAATAACTCATAGGTCATGGCTTAAAGCCATGAGTTTTGGTCGTTGGCTAGTTTCACATCGAACTAGGTCCAAACATCTCAAACCTAGCCCGACGAGTTCTTCATATGTTTTTATTGCACTCACATCTGTTTCATGTATTCCAAGGCCGGTTGCTCGAATCTTCTTGAAAAACCATGAATGCTGATTTGAGGGCCTAAACTATTTTTTTACCAAAATCACTCATATGTCATGGCTTAGAGCAATGAGTTTTGATTGTTGGCTCGTTTGACATCCAACTAGGTCCAAATCACTTAAAACTAGGTCGATAGTTTTTAATCGGCTTTTATCGCTCTCACACCGTTCGATATATTCCAAAACCAGTTGGTCTACATCTTCTTGAAAAACCGTGAAGGTTGATTTTGATGGCCTAAACTACTTTTTTTGACCAAAATAACTCATAGGTCATGGGTTAGAGCTACAAGTTTTGCTCGTTGGTCCATTTCACATCGAACTAGGTCTAAACGACTCAAACCTAACCCGATAGTTTTTTGCCGGCTTTTATCTCACTCACATCGTTTCATGTATTCCAAGTTTAGTTGGTCCGAATCTTTTTGAAAAACCATGAAGCCGATTTAGAGATCCTAAACTACATATTTTTACAAAAATCATTCATAGGCTATGGCTTATAGCTATGAGTTTTGATCGTTGGATCATTTCACATCGAACTAGGTTCGGACAACTCAAATATAGCCCGACAATGTTTAGTTAGTTTTTATCGCACTCACACTCGTTCCACGTATTCCAAGTCTAGTTGGCCCGTATCTTTTTGAAAAATCAAGA
The DNA here is from genome assembly GCA_963924115.1 of Dovyalis caffra. Lineage (NCBI taxonomy): Eukaryota > Viridiplantae > Streptophyta > Magnoliopsida > Malpighiales > Salicaceae > Dovyalis > Dovyalis caffra. The sequence goes on from CAWUPB010001179.1 coordinate 521,958, forward strand.
ATGCTGATTTTGGTGGCTTAAAATACGGTTTTTGACGAAAACAACTCATAGGCCATGGTTTATAGCCATGACTTTTTATCGTTAGCCTGTTTTGCATCGAATTAGGTCCAAAGAGCTCAAACCTAGCCCGATAGTTTTTCGTCGGTTTTCATCTTACTCACATCGTTTCACATATTCCAAGTCCAGGTTAGTCGGAATCTTCTTAAAAAACCATGAAGGATGATTTTAAGGGTCAAAACTATAATTTTGTTTTTACCAAAATCACTAATAAGTCATGCCTAATAGCGATGAGTTTCAATCGTTGGCCCGTTTCATATCGAACTAGGTTTAAACAACTCAAAACTAGGTCGATAGTTTTTTTTACTCTCATACCGTTCGAAGTATTCTAAATCCAGTTAGGCTGTGTCTTCTTGAATAATCGTGAATACCGATTTTGAGAGCCTAAGCTATATTTTTTAAAAAAATCACTCATAAGTCATAGCTTATAGCAAAGATTTTTATCGTTGGCATGTTTCGCATCAAACTAGGTGCAAATAGCTCAAAACTAAAGCGATTGTTTTTCTTCGGCTTTTATCGCTCTTATACCATTCGACGTATTCCAAAACCAGTTTGTACGTATCTTCTTAAAAAATCATAAAGGCTAATTTTAAAGGCTTAAACTAAATTTTTTGACCAAAATAACTCATATGTCGTGGCTTATAGTAATGAGTTTTGACCATTGGTGCATTTCACATTGAACTAGGTGCACATAGCTCAAAACTAGGCCGATCGTTTTTCATCGGCTTTTATTGCTCTCACACCATTCGATGTATTCCAAAACCAATTTGTCCGCATCTTCTTGAAAAATCATAAAGGCTGATTTTGAGGGCCTAAATTATATTTTTTTTTACCAAAATCACTCATAAGTCATGGCTTATAGCGAAGATTTTTATTATTGGCATGTTTTGCATCGAACTAGGTGCAAACGACTCAAAACTAAGCCGATAGGTTTTCTTCGCTTTTATCGCTCTCACACCTTTCGACGTATTCCAAAACTAGTTGGTCCGTATCCTCTTGAAGAACTATAAAGGCTGATTTTAAGGGTCCAAACAGACTCAAACCTAGGTCGATATTTTTTTGCTAGTTTTTATCGCACTCACACCATTTCACATATTCCAAGTCCAATTGGCTCGAATCTTCTTGAAAAACCATGAAGGATGATTTTGAGGGCCTAAACTATAATTTTTTCACTAAAATCACTCATAGATCATGCCTAATAGCGATGAGTTTTGATCGTTGGCTCGTTTCGCATCGAACTAGGGCCAAACAAAAAAACTATATCGATAATTTTTCTTCATTTTTTCTTGCTCTCATACCGTTCGAAGTATTCCAAATCCAGTTAGAGTCGTATCTTCTTGAATAACTATGAATGATGATTTTGAGGGGCTAAACTACATTCTTTTTACCAAAATCACTCATAAGTTATAGCTTATAGCAAAGATTTTTATCATTGGCACGTTTCGCATCAAACTAGGTGCAAATAGCTCAAAACTAAAACGATTGTTTTTCTTCATTTTTTATCGCTCTTATACGGTTTGACGTATTCCAAAACCAGTTTGTACGTATCTTCTTAAAAAAATCGTAAATGCTGATTTTAAAGGCTTAAACTACATTTTTTGACCAAAATAACTCCTTTGTAACTCATATGTCGAGGCTTATAGTAATGAGTTTTGACCGTTGGCGCATTCCACATCGAACTAGGTTCAAATAGCTCAAAACTAGGCCGATAGTTTTTCATCGGCTTTTATTGCTCTCGCACCATTCGATGTATTCTAAAACCAGTTGGTCCGCATCTTCTTGAAAAATCATCAAGGCCGATATTAAGGGCCTAAATTACTTTTCTTTTTTTACCAAAATCACTCATAAGTCATGGCTTATAGCAAAGATTTTAATCGTTGGCATGTTTAGTATCGAACTAGCTGCAAACAGACTCAAAACTAAGCCGATAGGTTTTCTTTAGTTTTTATCGCTCTTACACCGTTCGACGTATTCCAAAACCGAGTTGTTCCGCATCCTTTTGAAGAATCATGAAGGATGATTTTAAGGGTCTAAACTATCTTTTTTGATAAAAATAACTCATAGGTCATGGCTTAGAGCTATGAGTTTTGATCGTTGGCCCGTTTCATATCAAACTAGGTCCAAACAGACTCAAACCTAGGTCGACGGTTTTTCGCTAGTTTTTATTGCACTCACACCATTTCACATATTCCAAGTCCAATTAGCTCAAATCTTCTTGAAAAACCATGAAGGATGATTTTGAGGGCCTAAACTACATTTTTTTACTAAAATCACTCATAGGTCATGCCTAATAGCGATGAGTTTTGATCGTTGGCTCGTTTCGCATCGAACTAGGGCCAAACAACTCAAAACTATGTCGATAGTTTTTCTTCGACTTTTCTTGCTCTCATACCATTCGAAGTATTCCAAATCCAGTTAAGGTCGTATCTTCTTGAATAAGCTGTGATTGCTAATTTTGAGGGCCTAAACTACATTGTTTTACCAAAATCACTCATAAGTCATGGCTTATAGCAAAGATTTTTATCGTTGGCACGTTTCGTATCAAACTAGGTGCAAATAGCTCAAAACTAAAGCAATTGTTTTTCTTCGGCTTTTATCGCTCTTATACCCTTCGAATTATTCCAAAACCGGTTTGTACGTATCTTCTTAAAAAATCATAATGGCTTATTTTAAAGGCTTAAACTACATTTTTTGACCAAAATAACTCATATGTCGTGGCTTATTAGTAATGAGTTTTGACCATTGGCACAATCCACATCGAACTAGGTGAAAAAGCTCAAAACCGAGCCGATAGTTTTTAATCGGCTTTAATTGTTCTCACACCATTCGATGTATTCCAAAACCGGTTGGTCCGCATCTTCTTAAAAAATTATGAAGGCTGATTTTGAGGACCGAAATTACAATTTTTTTTTACCAAAATCACTCATAAGTCATGGCTTATAGTAAAGATTTTTATCGTTGGCATGTTTCGCATCGAACTAGGTGCAAACAACTCAAAACGAAGCCGATAGTTTTTCTTTAGTTTTTATCGCTCTTACACCGTTTGACGTATTCCAAAACCAGGTTGGTCCACATCCACTTGAAGAACCATGAAGGTTGATTTTAAGGGTTTAAACTACCTTTTTTGACAAAAATAACTCATAGGTCATGGCTTAGAGCTATGAGTTTTGGTCGTTAACCCATTTCATATCAAACTAGCTCCAAACAGACTCAAACCTAGGTCGATAGTTTTTCGCTAGTTTTTATCGCACTCAAACCATTTCACATATTCCAAGTCCAATTAGCTCGAATCTTCTTGAAAAACCATGAATGATGATTTTGAGGGCCTAAACTATATTTTTTTTACTAAAATCACTCATAGGTCATGCCTAATAGCGATGAGTTTTGATCATTGGCTCGTTTCGCATCGAACTAAAGCCAAACAACTCAAAACTATGTCGATAGTTTTTCTTCGATTTTTCTTGCTCTCATACCGTTCGAAGTATTCCAAATCCAATTAGGTCGTATCTTCTCGAATAATTGTGATTGCTGATTTTAAGGGCCTAAACTATATTTTTTTACCAAAATCACTCATAAGTCATGGCTTATAGTAAAGATTTTTATCGTTGTCACGTTTCGTATCAAACTAGGTGTAAATAGCTCAAAACTAAAGCGATTGTTTTTCTTATGTTTTTATCGCTCTTATACCGTTCGACGTACTCCAAAACCAATTTGTACGTATCTTCTTAAAAAATCGTAATGGCCGATTTCAAAGGCTTAAACTACATTTTTTGACCAAAATAACTCATATATCGTGGCTTATAGTAATGAGTTTTGACTCGTTGGCGCATTCCACATCGAACTAGGTGCAAATAGCTCAAAACTAGGCCAATAGTTTTTCATTAGTTTTTCTTGCTCTCACACCATTCGATGTATTCCAAAACCAGTTGGTCCACATCTTCTTGAAAAATCATGAATGCTGATTTTGAGGGCCTAAATTACATTTTTTTTTTACCAAAATCACTCATAAGTCATGGCTTATAGCAAAGATTTTTATCGTTGTCATGTTTCGCATCGAGTTAGGTGCAAACAGACTTAAAACTATGCCGATAGGTTTTCTTCGCTTTTATCGCTCTCACACCGTTCGACGTATTCCAAAACCAGGTTGGTCCGCATACTCTTAAAGAACCATGAAGGCTGATTTTAAGGGTCTAAACTACCTTTTTTGACAAAAATAACTCATAGGTCATGGCTTAGAGGTATGAGTTTTGGTAGTTGGCCCGTTTCATATCAAACTAGGTCCAAATAGCTCAAACCTAGGTCAATAGTTTTTCGTTAGTTTTTATCGCACTCACACCATTTCACATATTCCAAGTCCAATTGGCTCGAATCTTCTTGAAAAACCATGAAGGATGATTTTAAGGGCCTAAACTACATTTTTTTACTAAAATCACCGATAGGTCATGCCTAATAGCGATGAGTTTTGATCGTTGGCTCATTTTGCATCGAACTAGGGCCAAACAACTCAAAACTATGTCAATAGTTTTTCTTCATTTTTCTTGCTCTCATACCGTTCAAAGTATTCCAAATCCAGGTGAGGTCGTATCTTCGAATAACCGTGATTGCTGATTTTGAGGGCCTAAACTACATTTTTTTTACCAAAATCACTCATAAGTCATGGCTTATAGCAAAGATTTTTATCGTTGGCACGTTTCGTATCAAACTAGGTGCAAGTAGCTCAAAACTAAAGCGATTATTTTTCTTCGGCTTTTATCGCTCTTATACCGTTCGACGTATTCCAAAACCAGGTTTGTACGTATCTTCTTAAAAAATCATAATGGCTAATTTTAAAGGCTTAAACTACATTTTTTTGACCAAAATAACTCATATGTCGTGGCTTATAGTAATGAGTTTTGACCGTTGGCGCATTCCACATCGAACTAGGTGCAAATAGCTCAAAACCGAGCCGATAGTTTTTAATCAATTTTAATTGCTCTCACACCATTCGATGTATTCCAAAACCAGTTGGTTCGCATCTTCTTGAAAAATCATGAAGGATGATTTTGAGGACTTAAATTATATTTTTTTTACCAAAATCACTCATAAGTCATGGCTTATAGCAAAGATTTTTATCGTTGGCATGTTTCGCATCGAACTAGGTGCAAACAACTCAAAACGAAGCCGATAGTTTTTCTTTAGTTTTTATCGCTCTTACACCGTTTGACGTATTTCAAAACCAGTTGGTCCGCATCCACTTGAAGAACCATGAAGGCTGATTTTAAGGGTCTAAACTACCTTTTTTGACGAAAATAACTCATAGGTCATGGCTTAGAGCTATGAGTTTTGGTCGTTGGCCCGTTTCATATCAAACTAGGTCCAAATAGCTCAAACCTAAGTCAATAGTTTTTCGTTAGTTTTTTTATCGCACTCACACTATTTCACATATTCCAATTCCAATTGGCTCGAATCTTCTTGAAAAACCATGAAGGATGATTTTGAGGGCCTAAACTACACGTTTTTACTAAAATCACTCACGAGTCATGCCTAATAGCGATGAGTTTGATCGTTGGCTCGTTTCGCATCGAACTAAGGTCAAACAACTCAAAACTATGTCGATAGTTTTTCTTCGCTTTTCTTGCTCTCATACCGTTCAAAATATTCCAAATCCAGGTTAGGTCGTATCTTCTGAATAACCGTGATTGCTGATTTTGAGGGCCTAAACTACATTGTTTTACCAAAATCACTCATAAGTCATGGCTTATAGCAAATATTTTTATCGTTGGCACGTTTTATATCAAACTAGGTGCAAATAGCTCAAAACTAAAGCGATTGTTTTTCTTCGGCTTTTATCGCTCTTATACCGTTTGACGTATTCCAAAACCAGTTTGTACGTATCTTCTTAAAAAATCATAATGTCCGATTTTAAAGGCTTAAACTACATTTTTTGATCAAAATAACTCATATGTCGTGGCTTATAGTAATGAGTTTTAACCGTTCGTGCATTCCACATCGAACTAGGTGCAAATAGCTCAAAATTAGGTCGATAGTTTTTAATCGGTTTTAATTGCTATCACACCATTCGATGTATTCCAAAACCGGTTGGTCCGCATCTTCTTGAAAAATCATGAAGGCTGATTTTGAGGGCCTAAATTACATTTTTTACAAAAATCACTCATAAGTCATGGCTTATAGCAAAGATTTTTATCGTTGGCATATTTCGCATCGAACTAGGTGCAAACAACTCAAAACGAAGCCGATAGTTTTTCTTTAGTTTTTATCGCTCTTACACCATTTGACGTATTCCAAAACCAATTAGTCCGTATCCACTTGAAGAACCATGAAGGCTGATTTTAAGGGTCTAAACTACCTTTTTTTACAAAAATAACTCATAGGTCATGGCTTAGAGCAATGAGTTTTGGTCGTTGGCCCATTTCATATCAAACTAGGTCCAAACGACTCAAACCTAGGTCGATAGTTTTTCGCTAGTTTTTATCGCACTCACACCATTTCACATATTCCAAGTCCGATTAGCTCGAATCTTCTTGAAACACCATACGGGATGATTTTGAGGGCCTAAACTACATTTTTTTACTAACATCACTCATAGGTCATGCCTAATAGCGATGAGTTTTGATCGTTGGCTCGTTTCGCATCGAAATAAGGCCAAACAACTCAAAACTATTTCAATAGTTTTTCTTCAATTTTTCTTGCTCTCATACCGTTTGAAGTATTCCAAATCCGGTTAAGTTCGTATCTTCGAATAATTGTGATTGCTGATTTTGAGGGCCTAAACTAGATTTTTTTACCAAAATCACTCATAAGTCATGGCTTATAGCAAAGATTTTTATCGTTGGCATGTTTCATATCAAACTAGGTGCAAATAGCTCAAAACTAAAGCGATTGTTTTTCTTCAGCTTTTATTGCTCTTATACCGTTTGACGTACTCCAAAACCAGGTTTGTACGTATCTTCTTGAATAATTGTAAAGGCTAATTTTAAAGGCTTAAACTATATTTTTGAACCAAAATAACTTATAGGACATGGCTTATAGTAATGGGTTTTGGTGGTTGGCACGTTTCGCATCGAACTAGGTGCAAACATCTCAAAACTAGGTCGATAGTTTTTTTCGGCTTTTGTCGCTCTCATACCGTTTGATTATTCCAAAACCAATTGGCCCATAGCTTCTTGAAAAACCATGAAGGCTGATTTTGAGGACTTAAACTCCATTTTTTTACCAAAATCACTCATAAGTCAAGGCTCGTTTCGTATCGAACTAAGTGCAAACAACTCAAAGCTGGGTTGATAGTTTTTCTTCGGTTATTCTCGCTCTCATCCGTTCGAAGTATTCTAAATCTAGTTTGGTTGCATCTTCTTGAATAACCATGAATGCTGATTTTGAGAGCCAAAACTACATTTTTTAACAAAAATCACTCATAGGTCATGGTTTAAAGCAATGAGTTTTGATCATTGGCCCGATTTGAATCCAACTCGATTCAAATCACTCAAAACTAGGTTGATAGTTTTTCATTAGTTTTTATCACTCTCACACCATTCAACGTATTCCAAAACCAATTGGTCCGCATCTTCTTGAAAAACCGTGAAGGTTGATTTTGAGGGCCTAAACTACATTTTTTTACCAAAATCACTCATAGGTCATGGCTTAAAGTAATGGGTTTTGATCATTGGCCCATTTCACATCTAAGTAGGTCCAAATCGCTTAAAACTCGGGTCGATAGTTTTTAATCAATTTTTATCGCTCTCACACCGTTTGATGTATTCCAAAATCAGTTGATCCGCATCTTCTTGAAAAACCATAAAGGTTGATTTTTAGGGCCTAAACTACCTTTTTTTACAAAAATAACTCATAGGTCATGGCTTAGAGCTATGACTTTTGCTCGTTGACCCATTTTGCATCGAACTAGGTCCAAACGACTCAAACCTAGCTCGATAGTTTTTTGTTAGTTTTTATCGCACTCACACCGTTTCACGTATTCCAAGTTTAGTTGACCCAAATCTTCTTGAAAAACCATGAAGCTCGATTTGGAGATCCTAAACTATATTTTTTTACAAAAATCACTCATAGGCCATGACTTATAGTGACGAGTTTTGATTGTTGGCCCATTTCACATCGAACTAGGTTCAAACAGACTCAAATATAGATCGATAGTGTTTTGTCGGTTTTATCTTGCTTACACCATTTCACGTATTCCAAGTCTAGTTGGCCCGTATCTTCTTGAAAAATCATGAACACCGATTTTGATGGCCTAAACTACATTTTTTTTACCAAAATAACTCATTGGCCATGGTTTATAAGCATGAGTTTTTATCGTTGGCCCATTTCGCATCGAATTAGATCCAAACAACTCAAACTTAGCCCAATAGTTTTTTGACAGCTTTTATCGTACTCACATCGTTTCATATATTCCAAGTCCAATTGGTTAGAATCTTCTTGAAAAACCATGAAGGATGATTTTGAGGGCCTAAACTATATTTTTTTACCAAAATCACTCATAAGTCATGCCTAATAGCGATGAGTTTTGATCGTTGGCCCCTTCCACATTGAACTAGGTCCAAATAGCTCAAAACTAGGGCGATACTTTTTCTTGCTCCATATCGTTCGAAGTATTCTAAATCCGGTTAGGTCGCATCTTCTTGAATAATCGTGAATGCTGATTTTGAGGGCCTAAACTACATTTAAAAAAAATCACTCATAAGTCATGGCTTATAGCAAAGATTTTTATTGTTGGCACGTTTCGCATCAAAATAGGTGCAAATAGCTCAAAACTAGGACGATTGTTTTTCTTTAGTTTTTATCGTTCTTATACCGTTCGACATATTCCAAAATCGGTTTGCACGTATCTTCTTAAAAAACCAAAAAGGCTTATTTTAAAGGCTTAAACTATATTTTTTGACCAAAATAACTCATAGGTCATGGCTTATAGTAACGAGTTTTGGTCGTCGGCACATTCCGCATCGAACTAGGTGCAAATAGCTCAAAACTAGGCCGATAGTTTTTTATAAGTTTTTATCGCTCTCAAACCATTGACGTATTCAAAAATCGGTTAGTCCGCATCTTCTTGTAAAACCGTGAAGGTTGATTTTGAGGGCCTAAACTACCTTTTTTGACCAAAATAACTCATAGGTCATGGCTTAAAGCCATGATTTTTGGTCTTTGGCCGGTTTCGTATCGAACTAGGTCCAAACATCTCAAACCTAGCTCGACGAGTTCTTCGTAAGTTTTTATCGCACTCATACTTGTTTCATGTATTCAAAGGCCAGTTGGCCCGAATCTTCTTGAAAAACCATGAATCCCGATTTTGAGGGCCTAAACTATATTTTTTTTACCAAAATCACTCATAAGTCATGGCTTATAGCAAAGATTTTTATCGTTGGTATGTTTTGCATAGAACTAGGTGCAAACGACTCAAAACTAGGCAAATAGTTTTTCTTTAGTTTTTATCGCTCTTACACCATTCGACGTATTCCAAAACTAGTTGGTCCGCATCCTCTTGAAAAACCATGAAGGCTGATTTTAAGGGTCTAAACTACCTTTTTTGACAAAAATAACTCTTAGGTCATGGCTTAGAGCTATGAGTTTTGGTCGTAGGCCCGTTTCACATCGAACTAGGTCCAAACGACTCGAACCTAGCTCGATAGTTTTTCGCCGATTTTATCACACTCACACCATTTCATATATTCCAAGTCCAGGTTGGTCCGAATCTTCTTGAAAAACCATGAAGGATGATTTGAGGGCCTAAACTACATTTTTTAAAAAAATCACTCATAAGTCATGACTTATAGCAAAAAATTTTATCGTTGGCACGTTTCGCATCAAACTAGGTGCAAGTAGCTCAAAACTAGGGCGCTCGTTTTTCTTTAGTTTTTATAGCTCTTATACGAGTTCGACATATTCCAAAACCAGGTTTGTACGTATCTTCTTAAAAAACCGTTAAGGCTGAATTTAAAGGCTTAAACTATATTTTTTGACCAAAATAACTCATAGGTCATGGCTTATAGTAATAAATTTTGGTCGTTGACACGTTCCGCATCGAACTAGGTGTAAATAGCTCAAAACTAGGCCGATAGTGTTTCATCAATTTTTATCGCTCTCAAACCGTTAACGTTTTCGAAAATCGGTTAGTCCGCATTTTCTTGAAGAATTGTGAAGGTTGATTTTGAGGGCCTAAACTACCTTTTTTTATCAAAATAACTCATAAGTCATGGCTTAAAGCCATGAGTTTTGGTCGTTGGCCGATTTCGCATCGAACTAGGTCTAAACATCTCAAACCTAGCCCGACAATTCTTCACAAGTTTTTATTGCACTCACACTGTTTCATGTATTCCAAGGCCGGTTGGCTCGAATCTTCTTAAAAAACCATGAATGCCGAGTTTGAGGGCCTAAACTATATTTTTTTTTACCAAAATCACTCATAAGTTATGGCTTATAGCAAAGATTTTTATCGTTGGCATGTTTCGGATCGAACTAGGTGCAAACAGACTTAAAACTAGGCCAATAGTTTTTCTTCAATTTTTATCGCTCTCACACGGTTCGTCGTATTCCAAAACTAGTTGGTCCGCATCCTCTTGAAGAACCATGAAGGCTGATTTTAAGGGTCTAAACTACTTTTTTTGACGAAATTAACTCATAGGTCATTGCTTAGAGCTATGAGTTTTGGTCGTTGGCCCGTTTCACATCGAACTAGGTCCAAACAGACTCAAACCTAGCTCGATAGTTTTTTGCTAGTTTTTATTGCACTCACACCATTTCATATATTCCAAGTCCAGGTTGGTCCGAATCTTCTTGAAAAACCATGAAGGATGATTTTGAGGGCCTATACTATATTTTGTTTTACTAAAATCACTCATAGGTAATGCCTAATAGCAATGAGTTTTGATAGTTGGCGAGTTTCGTATCGAACTAGGTGCCAAACAACTCAAACCTAGACCGATAGTTTTTCATTAATTTTTATCACACTCACACCGTTTCACGTATTCCAAGTCCAATTGGCTCGAATCTTCTTGAAAAAGCATGAAGGCCGATTTTGAGATCCTAAACCATATTTTTTTACAAAAATCACTCATACGTCATGGCTTACAACGATTAGCTTTGATTATTGGCCCGTTTTGCATCGAACTAGGTTCAAACAGACTCAAATCTAGCTCGATAGTTTTTTGTTAAATTTTATCCCGCTCACATTGTTTCATGTATTCCAAGTCCAGTTAGCTCGTATCTTCTTGAAAAATCGTGAAGGTCGATTTTGAGTGCCTAAACTATATATTTTTTTACCAAAATAAGTTATAGGCCATGGCTTATAGCCATGAGTTTACGTCGTTGGCCGTTTTGCATCGAACTGGTCCAAACAGACTCAAACCTAGTATGATAATTTTTTGTCAATTTTTATCGCACTCACACCATTTCACGTATTCCGAGTCTAGTTAGCCGAATCTTCTTGAAAAACCATGAAGGATGATTTTGAGGGCCTAAACTACATTTTTTTACCAAAATCACTCATAGGTCTTGCCTTATAGCGATGAGTTTGTATCGTTGGCCTCGTTTTGCATCAAACTAGGTCCAAACATGACTCAAAACTAGGTCAATAGTTTTTCCTCGGTTTTTCTTGCTCTCATAGCGTTCGAAGTATTCTAAATATAGTTGGGCTACATCTTTAATAATCGTGAATGCTGATTTTCGGGGCCTAAACTATATTTTTTACCAAAATCACTCATAAGTCATGGTTTATAGGCAAGGTTTTTATCGCTGGCATACTTCACATCGAACTAGGTGCAAACGACTTCAAAACTAGGGTGATAGTTTTTCTTTAGTTTTTATCGCTCTTATATAGTTCGACGTATTCCAAAATCGGTTGGCATGTATTTTCTTGAAAAACCATAAAGAGTGATTTTAAAGACTTAAACTATATTTTTTGACCAAAATAACTCATAGGTCATGGCTTATAGTAATGAGTTTTGGCCGTTAGTGCATTCCGCATCGAAAAGGTGCAAATAGCTCAAAACTAGACCGATAGTTTTTCATTAGTTTTTATCGCTCTCAAATTGTTCGACGTATTCCAAAACCAATTGGTTCGCATCTTCTTGAAAAACCATGAAGGCTGATTTTGAGGGCCTAAACTACCTTTTTTGACCAAAATACCTCATAGGTCATGGCTTAAAGCTATGAGTTTTGGTCGTTGGCTTCTTTCACATCGAACTAGGTCCAAACATCTCAAATCTACCTCGACGAGTTCTTCGTATGTTTTTATCGCACTCACACTCGTTTCATGTATTCCAAGGCCAATTGACTCGAATCTTCTTGAAAAACAATGAATGCCGATTTTAAGATCCTAAACTATATATTTTTTTTACAAAAATCACTCATAAGTCATGGCTTATAGCGATGAGTTTTGATCGTTGGCCCATTTTGCATTGAACTCGGTTTAAATATCTCAAATCTTACTCGATAATTTTTTATCGGCTTTTATCGCACTCATATCGTTTCATGTATTCCAAGTCCAGTTAGCTCAAATTACATTTTTTGACAAAAATAACTCATAGGCCATGGGTTAAAGCTTTGAGTTTTTGTCGTTAGCTCTGTTTCGGATCAAACTAGGTCCAAACAACTCAAACCTATCCCGATAGTTTTTCATCGGCTTTTATCGCAATCACACCGTTTCACGTATTACAAGTCCAGTTAGCTCGAATCTTCTTAAAAAACCATTAAGGATGATTTTGGGGGCCTAAATTATATTTTTTTTACCAAAGTCACTCATATGTCATGGCTTATAGCCATGAGTTTTGATCATTGTCCCGTCTCATATTGAACTAGGTCCAAACATCTCAAACCTAGACCGATAATTTTTCATCGGCTTTTATGGCACTCACACCGATTCACGTATTCCAAGTCTAGTTGGTCCGAATCTTCTTGAAAAACCATGAAGGTCGATTTTGAGATCCTAAACCACATTTTTTAAAAAAAATCACTTATAGGTCGGGGTTTATAGTAATGAGTTTTGATCGTTAGCCCTTTTTGCATCGAACTAGGTTCAAATAACTCAAATCTAACTCGATAATTTTTCGTTAGTTTTTATCGCACTCACACCGTTTCGCATATTCCAAGTCCAGTTGGCCCGTATTTTCTTGAAAAACCATGAAAGCTGATTTTGAGGGCCTAAACTACATTTTTTGACCAAACTAAGTCATAGATCATGGCTTATAGCCATGAATTTTTATCGTTGGCCCATTTCGCATCGAAATAGGTCCAAAGTGCTCAAAACTAGCACAATAGTTTTTCATCGGTTTTATCGCACTCACACCGTTTCACGTATTCCAACTCCGGTTGGTTAGAATCTTTTGAAAAACCATGAAGGATGATTTTGAGGGCATAAACTACATTTTTTTTTACCAAAATCACTCATAGGTCTTGGCTTATAGCGATGAGTTTTGATCGTTGGCCCGTTTTACATCGAACTAGGTTCAAACATGACTCAAAACTAGGGCGATAGTTTTTGTTTCGGCTTTTATCGCTCTTATATCATTGGAGTATTTCAAAATCGGTTGGCACGTATCTTCTTCAAAAGCTGTAAATGTTGATTTTAAAGGCTTAAACTATATTTTTTGACTAAAATAACTCATAGGTCGTGGCCTATAGTAATGAGTTTTGACCGTTGGTGTATTCCGTATCAAAAATGTGCAAATAGCTCAAAACTAGGCTGATAGTTTTTTATTAGTTTTTATCGCACTCAAATCATTCAACGTATTCCAAAACTAGTTGGTCCGCATCTTCTTGAAAAGCTGTGAAGGCTGATTTTTAAGGCCTAAACTACCTTTTTTGACCAAAATACCTCATAGGTCATGGCTTAAAGCTATGAGTTTTGGTCGTTGGCCCGTTTCGTATCGAATTAGGTCCAAAGAGCTCAAACCCGGCATGATGGTTTTCGTCGGCTTTTATCGTACTCACATCGTTTTACGTATTCCAAGTCCGAGTTGACACGTATCTTCTTGAAAAATCATAAAGGTCGATTTAAAGGCTTAAGCTATATTTTTTGACCAAAATAACTCATAGGTCGGGGCTTATAGCAAGGATTTCTATCATTGGCATGTTTCGTATCAAAGTAGGTGCAAACTGACTCAAAACAAGGCTCATAGTTTTTCTTCACTTTTATCGCTCTTCTACCATTCGACGTATTCAAAAACCAATTGGCCCGTATCTTCTTAAAAATCCATGAAGGCTAATTTTGAGGGCTTAAACTCTATTTTTTTTTTATCAAAATCACTCATAGGTCTTGGCTTATAGCGATGAGTTTTGATCATTGGCCCATTTCGCATCGAACTAGGTCCAAACATGACTCAAAACTAGGTTGATAGTTTTTCTTACTCTCATATCATTTAAAGTATTCTAAATACGAGTCGGGCTACATCTTTTTGAATGATAGTGAATGCTGATTTTGAGGGCTTAAACTACATTTTTTTACCAAAATCACTCATAAGTCATGACTTATAACGAAGATTTTTATCATTGGCACGTTTCACATCAAGCTAGGTCCAAACAGACTCAAAACTAGGGTGATAGTTTTTCTTCGGCTTTTATCGCTCTTATATCGTTCGACGTATTCCAAAACCAATTGGCACGTATTTTCTTGAAAAACCATAAAGGCTAATTTTAAAGGCTTAAACTATATTTTTTGACCAAAATAACTCATAGGTCGTGGCTTATAGTAATGAGTTTTGGCCGTTGGTTCATTCTGCGTCGAAAAGTTTTTCATTAGTTTTTATCGCTCTCAAATCATTCGACGTATTCCAAAACCAATTCGTCCGCATCTTCTTGAAAAGCTCGTGAAGGCTGATTTTGAGAGCCTAAACTACCTTTTTTGACCAAAATACCTCATAGGTAATGGATTAAAGCTATGAGTTTTGGTCGTTGGCCCATTTTGCATCGAACTAGGTCCAAACATCTCAAACCTAGCCCGACGAGTTCTTCGTAAGTTTTTATCGCACTCGCATCGTTTTATGTATTCAAGACTAGTTGGCCCATATCTTCTTTAAAAACCGTGAAGGATGATTTTGAGGGACTAAACTACATTTTTTGACCAAAATAAGTCATAGGCCATGGCTAAGAGCCATGATTTTTTGTCGTTGGCCCGTTTCGTATTGAACTAGGTCCAAAGAGCTCAAACCCGGCATGATGGTTTTTGTCGGTTTTATCGTACTCACACCGTTTCACATATTCCAAGTCCAGTTGACACGTATCTTCTTGAAAAATCATAAAGGCTGATTTTAAAGGCTTAAACAATATTTTCTAACCAAAATAACTCATAGGTCATGGATTATAACGAGTATTTTTATCGTTGGCGCGTTTCGCATCAAAGTAGGCTGCAAACGACTCAAAACTAGGCCCATAGTTTTTCTCGACGTATTCAAAAACTAATTAGCCCGTATCTTTTTAAAAATCTGTGAAGGCTAATTTTTAGGGCTTAAACTCTTTTTTTTTTTTTTACCAAAATCACTCATAGGTCTTGGCTTATAGCGATGAGTTTTGATCGTTGGCTCGTTTCGCATCGAACTAGGTCCAAACAACTCAAAACTAGGTCGATACTTTTTCTTTAGTTTTTCTTGCTCTCATACCATTCGAAGTATTCTAAATACGAGTTGGGCTACATCTTCTTGAATAATAATGAATGCTAATTTTGAGGGCCTAAACTATATTTTTTACCAAAATCACTCATAAGTCACGGCTTATAGCCAAGATTTTTATCGTTGACACGTTCCGCATCGAACTAGGTGCGAAACGACTCAAAACTAGGGCGATAGTTTTTCTTCGATTGTTATCGCTTTTATATCGTTCGATGTATTCCAAAACTAGTTGGCACATTTCTTCTTGAAAAACCATAAAGGCTAATTTTAAAGGCTTAAACTATATATTTTTTTATCAAAATAACTCATATGTCATGGCTTATAGTAATGAGTTTTGGCCGTTGGTGCATTCCGCATCGAAAAGGTTCAAATAGCTCAAAACTAGGCCAATAGTTTTTCATTTTTCACCAAAATACCTCATAGGTCATGGCTTAAAGCTATGAGTTTTGGTCGTTGGCTCGTTTCGTATCGAACTAGGTCCAAATATCTCAAACCTAGCCCGACAGTTCTTTGTAACTTTTTATCGCACTCACATCATTTCATGTATTCCAAGGCCGGTTGGCTCGTATTTTCTTGAAAAACCGTGAAGGTCGATTTTGAAGGACTAAACTATATTTTTTGACCAAAATAAGTCATAAGCTATGGCTTATAGCCATGAGTTTTTGTCGTTGGCCCCTTTCATATCAAACTAGGTCCAAAGAGCTCAAACCCAACACAATAGTTTTTCATCTTTTTTATCGTACTCACACCGTTTCATGTATTCCAAGTCCAGTTGGCACGTATCTTCTTGAAAAATCATAAAGGCCGATTTTAAAGGCTTAAACTATATTTTTTGACCAAAATAACTCATAGGTCACGACTTATAGCAAGGATTTTTATCATAGGCACGTTTCACATCAAAGTAGGTACAAACGACTCAAAACTAGGCCTATAGTTTTTCTTCAATTTTTATCGCTCTTATACCCTTCGATGTATTCAAAAACCAATTGGCCCGTATCTTTTTAAAAATTCATGAAGGCTGATTTTAAGGAACTAAACTATATTTTTTGACCAAACTAAGTCCTAGGCAATGGCTTATAGCCATGAGATTTTGTCATTGGCCCGTTTCGTATCAAACTAGGTCCAAGGAGCTCAACCCGACGTGACGAGTTTTTTCTCGGCTTTTATCGCACTCACGGCGTTTCACGTATTCCAAGTCCAGTTGACACGTATCTTCTTGAAAAATTGTAAAGGCTGATTTTAAAGGCTTAAACTATATTTTTTGACCAAAATAACTCATAGGTCATATCTTATAGCGAGGATTTTTATCGTTGGCACGTTTTACATCAAAGTAGGTGCAAACGACTCAAAACTAGGCCCATAGTTTTTCTTTATTTTTTATCGCTCTTATACCCTTCAATGTATTCAAAAACCAATTGGCCCGTATCTTCTTAAAAATTCATGAAAGCTGATTTTGAGGGCTTAAACTCTATTTTTTTTTACCAAAATCACTCATAGGTCTTGGCTTATAGTGATGAGTTTTTATTGTTGGCCCGTTTCGCATCAAACTAGGTCCAAATAGCTCAAAACTAGGTCGATACTTTTTCTTTAATTTTTCTTGTTCTCATACCATTCGAAGTATTCTAAATACGGTTAGGCTGCATCTTCTTGAATAATAGTGAATGCTAATTTTGAGGGCCTAAACTATATTTTTTTATCAAAATCACTCATAAGTCACGGCTTATAACCGGGATTTTGATCGTTGGCACGTTTCGCATCGAATTAGGTGCAAACGACTCAAAACTAAGGCGATAATTTTTCTTCGGCTTGTATCGCTCTTATATCGTTTGACGAATTCCAAAATCGGATGGCACGTATCTTCTTGAAAAACCATAAAGGTTGATTTTAAAGGCTTAAACTATATTTTTTGACCAAAATAACTCATAGATCATGGCTTATAGTAATGAGTTTTGGACGTTGGTGCATTACTGGATCTAAAAGGTGCAAATAGCTCAAAACTAGGTCGATAGTTTTTCATTAGTTTTTATCGCTCTCAAATCATTCGAGCTATTCCAAAACAAGATGGTCCGCATCTTCTTGAAAAATCGTGAAGGTCGATTTTGAGAGTTGAAACTACCTTTTTTAACCAAAATACCTCATAGGTCATGGCTTAAAGCTATGAGTTTTATCGTTGGCCCGTTTCACATTAAACTAGGTCCAAAGAGCTTAAACCTAGCATAATAGTTTTTCATCGGTTTTATCGCACTCACACCGTTTCACATATTCTAAGTCCGAGTTGGCTAGAATCTTCTTGAAAAACCATGAAGGATGATTTTGAGGGCCTAAACTATATTTTTTTTACCAAAATCACTCATAGGTCTTGGCTTATAGCGATTAGTTTTGATCGTTAGCTTGTTTCGAATCGAACTAGGTCCAAATAGCTCAAAACTAAGGCGATAGTTTTTCTTTAGTTTTTATCGCTCTTATACCGTTCGATGTATTCCAAAACCGAGTTGGCACCTATCTTCTTGAAAAACCGTAAAGGTTGATTTTAAAGGCTTAAACTATATATTTTTTTTATCAAAATAACTTATAAGTCGTGGCTTATAGTAATGAGTTTTGGTCATTGACGCATTCCGCATCGAACTAGTTACAAATAGCTCAAAACTAGGCTAATAGTTTTTCATTAGTTTTTAGCACTCTCAAGCTGTTTGACGTATTCCAAAACCAATTGGTCCGCATCTTCTTGAAAAACCATGAATGCTGATTTTGAGAGTCTAAACTACATTTTTTGACCAAAATAACTCAAAGGTCATGGCGTAAAGCTATGAGTTTTGGTCGTTCGCCCGTTTTGCATCGAACTAGTTCCAAAGATCTCAAACCTAGCTCGATAGTTCTTCGTAAGTTTTTATCGCACTCAAACTTGTTTCACGTATTCCAAGGCTAGTTGGCCCGAATCTTTTTGAAAAACTATGAATGCTGATTTTAAGATCCTAAACTACATTGTTTTTATAAATATCACTCATAAGTCGGGGCTTATAGTGATGAATTTTGATCATTAGCCTATTTCGCATTGAACTCGATTCAAATAGCTCAAATCTAGCCCGATAAATTTTTGTTAGTTTTTATTGCACTCACAACATTTCATGTATTCCAAGTCTAGTTGGCCTACATCTTCTTAAAAAACCATGAAGGCTGATTTTGAGGGACTAAACTACATTTTTTTACCAAAATAAGTCATAAGCCATGGCTTATAGCCATGAGTTTTTATCGTTGGCCCGTTTGGTATCAAACTAGGTCTAAAGAGTTCAAACCTAGCATGATAGTTTTTCATCGGTTTTTATCACACTCACACCGTTTCACGTATTCCAAATCCGAGTTGGCCCATATCTTCTTGAAAAATCATAAAGGCTGATTTTAAAGGCTTAAACTATATTTTTTGACCAAAATAACTAATAGGTCATGGCTTATAGCGATGATTTTTATCATTGGCACGTTTCACATCAAAGTAGATACAAATAGCTCAAAACTAGGCCCATAGTTTTTCTTCGGTTTTATCGCTCTTATACCGTTCGACGTATTCAAAAACCAATTGGCTCTGTATCTTTTTAAAAATCGTTAAGGCTGATTTTGAGGGCTTAAACTCTATTTTTTTTACCAAAATCAATCATAAGTCATGGCTTATAGCGATGAGTTTTGATCGTTGGCTCGTTTCGCATCGAACTAGGCTCAAACGGATCAAAACTAGGTCGATAGCTTTTCTTTAGTTTTTCTTACTCTTATACCGTTCGATGTATTCTAAATCCGGTTGGGTTGTATCATCTTTAATAACCATGAATGCTTATTTTGAGGGCTTAAACTATAATTTTTTACCTAAATCACTCATAGGTCATGGCTTAAAGCAATGAGTTTTGATCGTTGGCTCGTTTCATATCGAACTAGGTCCAAATCGCTCAAGCCGAGTCGATAGTTTTTCATAAGTTTTTATAACTCTCACACCATTCGACATATTTCAAAAACGGTTGGTCCGTATCTTGTTGAAAAGCTGTGAAGGCTGATTTTGAGGGCTCGAACTACCTTTTTCAACGAAAATAACTCATAGGTCATGGCTTAGAGTATGAGTTTTGGTCGTTGACCCGTTTTGCATCAAACTAGGTCCAAATAGCTCGAAGCCTAGCCTATTAATTTTTTACCAGCTTTTATCGTACTCACACCATTTCACGTATTCCAAGTCTAGTTGACCCAAATCTTCTTGAAAAACCATGATCGCTGATTTTGAGATCGTAAACTATATTTTTTATAAAAATAACTCATAGGTCATGGCTTATAGCGATGAGTTTTGATCGTTGGCTCGTTTTGCATCGAATCGGTCCAAACGGCTCAAACCTAGACCGATAGTTTTTCATCAATTTTTATTATAGTCAAACTGTCTCACTTATTCTAAGTCCAATTGGCTTGAATCTTCTTGAACAACCATAAGGATGATTTTGAGGGCTTAAACTACCTTTTTTTGACCAAAATAACTCATAGGTAATGGCTTAGAGCTATGAGTTTTGGTTGTTAGCCTGTTTCACATCGAATTAGGTCCAAACGACTCAAAACTAGGTCGATAGTTTTTCTTCGGCTTTTATCGCTCTCATACCGTTTGATGTATTCCAAAACCTCGTTAGCTCGTATTTTCTTGAAAAATCATGAAGGCTGATTTTGAGGGCTTAAACTCCATTTTTTTTTACCAAAATCACTCATAAGTCATGGTTTATAGCGATGAGTTTTGATCGTTGGCCCGTTTCACATCGAACTAGGTCCAAATAGCTCAAAACTAGGTTTATAATTTTTCTTCAATTTTTCTCGCTCTCATACCGTTCAAAGAATTCTAAATCCGGTTAGGTCGCATCTTCTTGAATAACCATGAATACTGATTTTGAGAGCCTAAACTACATGCTTTGTCCGAGAATCACACATAGGTCATGGTCGAATGCAATGAGTTTTGATCGTTGGCCCGTTTCGCATCCAACTAGGTCCAAATTGCTCAAAGCTGGGTTGATAGTTTTTCATCGGTTTTTAATGCTCTCAAATCGTTTGACGTATTCCAAAACATGTTGGTCCGTATCTTCTTGAAAAACCATAAAAGTTGATTTTGAGGACCTAAACTATATTTTTTGATCAAAATAACCTATAGGTCATGGCTTAGAGCTATGAGTTTTGGTCGTTGGCTCGTTTCGCATCAAACTCGATCCAAATAGCTCAAACCTAGCTCAATAATCTTTTATCATTTTTCATGTATTCCAAGTCCAGTTGACTCGAATCTTCTAGAAAAACCATGAAGGCTAATTTTAAGATCCTAAACTATATTTGCTTACAAAAAATCACTCATAGGTCATGGCTTATAGCGATGAGTTTTTATCGTTGGCCCATTTCACATCGAACTAGCTCCATACATCTCAAACCTAGCTCGATAGTTTTTCATCGGCTTTTATCGCACTCACACCGTTTTACATATTCCAAGTCTAGTTGGACCCTATCTTCTCGAAAAAACATGAAGGCTGATTTTGAGGGCCTAAACTATATTTTTTTTACCAAAATAAGTCATAAGTCATGGCTTATAGCTTTGAGTTTTGGTCGTTGGCCCATTTCGCATCGAACTAGGTCCAAACGACTCAAACCTATCTCGATAGTTTTTCACCAGCTTTTATCGCACTCACACCATTTCATGCATTCCAAGTCCAATTAGCTTGAATCTTCTTAAAAAGTCCGAAGGCCGATTTTGAGATCTTAAAGCGCATTTTTTAAAAAAACCGAGTCATAGGTCATGGCTTGTAGCTATGAGTTTTAATCATTATCCTGTTTCGTATTGAACTACGTCCAAACAACTCAAACCTAGCTCGATAGTTTTTCATCGGCTTTTATTGCACTCATACCGTTTCACTTATTCCAAGTCCACTTGGCCTAAATCTTCTTGAAAAACTATGAAGGATGACTTTGAGGGCCTAAACTATATTTTTGTACCAAAATCACTCATAGGTTCTAGCTTATATCGATGAGTTTTGATCGTTGGCTCGTTTTGCATCGAACTAGATCCAAATACTAGGTTGATAGTTTTTCATAAGTTTTTATCACACTCACACCATTCAACATATTTCAAAACCAATTGGTCCGCATCTTCTTGAAAAGCTGTGAAGGCTGATTTTGAGGGCCTAAACTATATTTTGTTTACCAAAATCACTCATAGGTCATGGTTTACGGCGAGAATTTTTACCGTTGGCACGTTTTGTATCGAACTAGGTCCAAACCGCTCAAAACTAGATCGATAGTTTTTCATTAGTTTTTATCACTCTCACACCGTTTGAAGTATTCTAAAACTAGTTGGTGCGTTTAACATCGAACTAGGTTAAAACAACTCAAAACTAAGCTAATAGTTTTTCTTCAATTTTTATCGCTTTTATACCGTTCGACATACTCGAAAAACCAATTGGCCCGTATCTTCTTGAAAATCCGTGAAGGCTGATTTTGAGGGCTTAAACTCCATTTTTTTACTAAAATCACTCATAAGTCATGGCTTACGGCGATGAGTTTTGATCGTTGGCCCATTTCACATCCAACGAGGTCCAAATCGCTCAAAACTCGGATCGATAGTTTTTCATAAGTTTTTATCGTTCTCACATCGTTTGACGTATTCCAAAACCACTTGATCCACATCTTCTTGAAAAACCATGAAGGCTAATTTTGAGGGGCTAAACTACCTTTTTTGAACAAAATAACTCATAGGTCATAGCTTAGAGCGATGACTTTTGGTTGTTGGCCCGTTTCGCATCATACTAGGTCCAAAAGCTCAAACCTAGCCCGCTAGTTTTTCGCTAATTTTTATCGCACTCACACCATTTTACGTATTCCAAGTCAAATTGGCTCGAATCTTCTTGAAAAACCATGTAGGATGATTTTGAGATCCTAAACTATATTTTTTCATAAAAATCACTTATAAGTCATGGCTTATAGCGATGAGTTTTGATCGTTGGCTCATTTCGCATCGAACTAAGTTAAAACGAGCTCAAACCTAGCTCGACGAGTTTTTCATCGGTTTTATCGCACTCATATTGTTTCACTTATTCCAAGTCCAGGTTGGCTCGAATCTTTTTGAAAAGCCATGAAGGATATTTTGAGGGCCTAAACTACATTTTTATACCAAAAATCACTCATAGGTCATGGCTTATAGCGATGAGTTTTGATCGTTAACCCGTTTCACAACGAACTAGGTTAAAATAGCTCAAACCTAGCCCAACGAGTTTTTCATCAATTTTTATCGCACTCATACCGTTTCACTTATTCTAAGTGCGGTTGGCCCGAATCTTCTTGAAAAACCATGAAGGATGATTTTGAGGGCTAAACCACATTTTTATACCAAAATCACTCACGAGTCATGGCTTATAGCGATGAGTTTTTATCGTTGGCTTATTTCACATCAAACTAGGTCCAAACGAGCTCAAAACTAGGTCAATAGTTTTTCATAAGTTTTTATCGCTCTCACACCGCTCGACGTATTCCAAAACCAATTGGTCCGTATCCTCTTGAAAAACCATGAAGGTCGATTTTGAGGGCGTAAACTATATTTTTTTACCAAAATCACTCATAAGTCGTGGCTTATAGCGAGGATTTTTATCATTGGTACGTTTTGCATTGAACTAGGTGTAAACGGCTCAAAACAAGGTCGATAGTTTTTCTTTAGTTTTTATCGCTCTTATACCGTTCAACGTATTTAAAAACTAGTTGGCTCGTATCTTCTTGAAAATCCATAAAGGCTGATTTTGAGGGCTTAAACTCTATTTTTTTCCAAAATCACTCATAAGTCATGGCTTATAACGATGAGTTTTGATCGTTGGGCCATTTCGCATCGAAGTAGGTCTAAACGACTCAAAACTACGTCGATAGTTCTCCTTTCATACTATTTAAAGTATTCTAGATCCAGTTGGGTTGTATCTTCATACATAACCATGAATGGTTATTTTGAGGACCTAAACTATATTTTTTTACCAAAATCACTCATATGTCATGGCTTAAAGCAATGAGTTTTGATTGTTGGCCCGTTTCGCATTGAACCGAGTCAAAATCACTCAAAACTAGGTCGATAGTTTTTCATAAGTTTTTATCGCTCTCACACCGTTCGACATATTTCAAAACCAGTTGATCCGTATCTTTTTGAAAAACTATGGAGGCTGATTTTGAGTGCATAAACTACTTTTTTTGACCAAAACAACTCATAGGTCATACCTTATAGCTATGAGTTTTGGTCGTTGGCCCGTTTCTCATCGAACTAGGTCCAAACGACTCAAACCCGGCTCGATAGTTTTTCATCGGCTTTTATCGCACTCACACCGTTTCACATTTTCCAAGTCCAGTTGGCTCAAATCTTCTAGAAAAGCCTTGAAGGCTGATTTTAAGATCCTAAACTATATTTTTTTTTACAAAAATCACTCATAGGTCATGGCTTATAGTGATGAGTTTTGATCGTTGGCTCGTTTCGCATCGAACTAGATCCAAATAGATCAAACCTAGCCTGACGAGTTTTTCATTAGTTTTTATCATACTCATATCGTGTCATGTATTCGAAGTCTAGTTGGCCCGTATTTTCTTGAAAAACCTTAAAGGCTGATTTTGAGGAACTACCCTACATTTTTTGATCAAAATAACTCATAGGTCATGGCGATGAGTTTTGGTCGTTGGCTCGTTTCGTATCGAACTAGGTGCAAACGATCTCAAAACTAGGCCGATAGTTTTTTTTTTAGTTTTTATCGCTCTTAAACCGTTCAACGTACTCAAAAACCAATTGGCTCGTATCTTTTTAAAAATCCATGATTGCTGATTTTGAGGGATTAAACTCTATTTTTTACCAAAATCACTCATAAGTCATGGCTTATAGCTATGAGTTTTGAATGTTGGCTCATTTCGCATCGAACTAGGTCCAAACAACTTAAAACTCGGATCGATAGTTTTTTTTTACTTTTTCTCGCTCTCATACTCGTTCGAAGTATCATAAATCCAGTTGGGTTACATTTTCTTGAATAACCATGAATGCTGATTTTGAGGGCCTAAACTACATTTTTTGACCAAAATCACTCATAGGTCGTGGCTTAAAGGAATGAGTTTTGATCGTTGGCCTGTTTCTCATGCAACTAGGTCAAAATCGCTCAAAACTCGGGTCTATGGTTTTTCATAAGTTTTTATCGTTCTCACACTCGTTTGACCTATGCCAAAACTAGTTGATTCGCATCATTTTGAAAAATCACGAATGCCGATTTTGGGGGCCCAAACTACCATTTTTAACCAAAATAACTCGGAGGTCATGGCTTAAAGCTATGCGTTTTGGTCGTTGGCCCATTCTAAGTTGAACTAGGTCCAAACAGACTCAAACCTAGCTCGATAGTTTTTCATCGGTTTTCATCGAACTCACACCATTTCACGTATTCCAAGTCCAGTTAGGCTGAATCTTCTTGAAAAAACATGAAGGATGATTTTGAGATCCTAAACTATATTTTTTTTTACAAAAATCACTCATAGTTCATGGCTTATAGCGATAACTTTTGATCGTTGGCCCGTTTCGCATTGAACTAGGTCTAAACGGATCAAACCTAGCCCGACGAGTTTTTCATTAGTTTTTATCACACTCACGCCATTTTACGTATTCCGAGTCCAAGTTGGCTCGTATTTTTTTGTAAAACCTTGAAGGCTGATTTTGAGGGACTAAACTATATTTTTTTACCAAAATAACTCATACGTCATGGCTTATAGCGATGAGTTTTGGTCGTTGACTCGTTTTGCATCGAAGTAGTCCCAAACACCTCAACTTAGCCTCGATTGTTTCTCATTAGTTTTTATCGCACTCACACCGTTTCACATATTCTAAGTTTAGTTGGCTTGAATCTTTTTAAAAAACCATGAAGGTTGATTTTGAGATCGTAAACTAAAGTTTTTTACCAAAATCACTCTACATCATGGCTTATAGCCATGAGTTTTGATCATTGTCCCATTTCGTATTGAACTAGGTCCAAATAGTTCAAACCTAGCACGATAGTTTTTTGTCAATTTTTATCGCACTCACACCATTTCACGTATTCCAAGTCCAGGTTGGCTCGAATCTTCTTGAAAAACCATGAAGGCTGATTTTAAGATACTAAACTATATTTTTTTTACATAAATCACTCATAAGTCATGGCTTATCGCCATGAGTTTTGATCGTTGGCCCATTTCGCATCGAACTAAGTCCAAGCGACTCAAGCCTAGCCCAATAGTTTTTTTATTAGTTTTTACCGCACTCACATTGTTTCACGTATTCCAAGTCCGAGTTGGCTCGTATTTTCTTGAAAAACTTTGGAAGCCGATTTTGAGGGACTAAACTACATTTTTTGACCAAAATAACTTATAGGTCATGGCTTATAGCGATGAGTTTTGGTCGTTGGCTCGTTTTGCATCGAACTAGGTCCAAACGGACTCAAACCTAGCCCGATAGTATTTTGTCGGCTTTTATCGCACTCACACCATTTCACGTATTCCAAGTTCGATTGGCTCGAATCTTCTTAAAAAACTATGAAGGCTGATTTTGAGATCGTAAACAATATTTTTTTACCAAAATCACTCATAGGTCATGGCTTATAGCCATGAGTTTTGATCATTACCTCATTTCGTATTGAACTAGGTTTAAACAGACTCAAACCCCGCCCGATAGTTTTTCGTTCATTTTTACCGCACTCATACCGTTTCATGTATTCCTAGTCCAAATTGTCTCGAATCTTCTTGAAAAACCATAAAGGGTGATTTTGTGATCCTAAACTATATATTTTCAAGCAAAATCACTCATAGGTCATGGCTTATAGAGATGAGTTTTGATCGTTGACTCGTTTCGCATCGAACTAGGTCCAAACAGACTCAAACCTATCTCGATAGTTTTTCATCGGCTTTTATTACACTCATATCTCTTCACGTATTCCAAGTCCACTTGGCTTATATTTTTTAAAAAACCTTGAAGGCTGATTTTGAGGGACTAAACTACATTTTTGACCAAAATAACTCATAAGTCATGGCTTATAGCAATGAGTTTTGGTCGTTGGCTCGTTTCGCATCAAACTAGGTCCAAACAGACTCAAACCTAACCCGATAGTTTTTTGTCGGCTTTCATCGTTCTCACACTCGCTTTACATATTCCAAGACCAATTGGCTCGAATCTTCTTCAAAAACCATGAAGGGTGATTTTCGGATCCTAAACTATATTTTTTTTACCAAAATCATTGATAGGTCCCGGCTTATAGTCGTGAGTTTTGATCATTGTCCCATTTTGTATTGAACTAAGTCCAAACAGACTCAAACCGAGCCCGATAGTTTTTCATCGGCTTTTATCGTATTGACACCGTTTCACTTATTCCAAGTCCAAGTTGGCCCGAATCTTCTTAAAAAACCATGAAGGATGATTTTGAGGTCCTAAACTACATTTTTGTTCCAAAATCACTCATAGGTCCCGGCTTATAGCGATGAGTTTTGATCGTTGGCTCCTTTCGCATGGAACTAGGTCCAAACAACTGAAAAATAGGTCGATAGTTTTTCATCGGCTTTTATCACTCTCACACCGTTTGATGTATTCCAAAATCAATTGGTCCGCATCTTCTTGAAAAATCGTGAAAGCCGATTTTGAGGGCCTAAACTACATTTTTTTAGCAAAATAACTCATAAGTCATAGCTTATAGCAATGAGTTTTGGTTGTTGGCCAATTTCGCATCGAACTAGGTCCAAATAGCTCAAACCTAGCCTCGACAGCTTTTTGTCGGCTTTTATCGCACTCACACCGTTTCACGTATTCCAAGTCCAGGTTGGCTCGAATCTTTTTGAAAAACCATGAAGGTTGATTTTGAGATCCTAAACTATATTTTTTCACAAAAATCACTCATAGGTCATGGCTTATAGCGATGAGTCTTGATCATTTGCCCGTTTCTCATCGAATTAGGTCCAAACAGACTCAAACCTAGCCCGACATTTTTTCATAATTTTTTTATCGTATTCACACCGTTTCACTTATTCCAAGTCCAAGTTGGCCCGAATCTTCTTAAAAAACCATGAAGGATGATTTTGAGGGCTTAAACTATATTTTTGTTCCAAAATCACTCATAGGTCCCGGCTTATAGCGATGAGTTTTGATCGTTGGCTCCTTTCGCATGAAACTAGGTTCAAACAAATCGAAAACTAGGTCGATAGTTTTTCATCAATTTTTATCGCTCTCACACCGTTTGACGTATTACAAAACGAATTGGTCCGCATCTTTTTGAAAAATCCCGAAGGCCGATTTCGAGGGCCCAAACTACATTTTTTGACCAAAATAACTCATAGGTCATAGCTTAGAGCGATGAGTTTTGGTTGTTGCCCCATTTCGCATCAAACTAAGTCCAAACAGACTCAAACCTAGCCCGATAATTTTTTAGCAGCTTTTATTGCACTCACACCGTTTCACTTATTCCAAGTCCGGTTGGCCCGAATCTTCTTGAAAAACCATGAAGGTTGATTTTGAGATCTTAAACTATATTTTGTTTACAAAAATCACTCATAGGTCATGGCTTATAGCGATGAGTTTTGATCATTTGCCCGTTTCTCATCGAACTAGGTCCAAACAGACTCAAACCTAGCCCGACATTTTTTCATAATTTTTTTATCGTATTCACACCGTTTCACTTATTCCAAGTCCAAGTTGGCCCGAATCTTCTTAAAAAACCATGAAGGATGATTTTGAGGGCTTAAACTATATTTTTGTTCCAAAATCACTCATAGGTCCCGGCTTATAGCAATGAGTTTTGATCGTTGGCTCCTTTCGCATGAAACTAGGTTCAAATGGCTGAAAACTAGGTCGATAGTTTTTCATCAATTTTTATCGCTCTCACACCGTTTGACGTATTACAAAACGAATTGGTCCGCATCTTTTTGAAAAATCCCGAAGGCCGATTTTGAGGGCCCAAACTACATTTTTTGACTAAAATAACTCATAGGTCATAGCTTAGAGCGATGAGTTTTGGTTGTTGCCCCATTTCGCATCAAACTAAGTCCAAACAGACTCAAACCTAGCCCGACAATTTTTTAGCAGCTTTTATTGCACTCACACCGTTTCACTTATTCCAAGTCCGGTTGGCCCGAATCTTCTTGAAAAACCATAAAGGTTGATTTTGAGATCCTAAACTATATTTTGTTTACAAAAATCACTCATAGGTCATGGCTTATAGCGATGAGTTTTGATCGTTGGCCCATTTCGCATCGAACTAGGTCCAAACGAGCTCAAACCTAGCCCGATAGTTTTCATCATTTTTTATCGTATTGACACCGTTTCACTTATTCCAAGTCCAAGTTGGCCCGAATCTTCTTAAAAAACCATGAAGGCTGATTTTGAGATCCTAAACTATATTTTTTTTATAAAAATCACTCATAGGTCATGGCTTATAATGATGAGTTTTGATCGTTGGCTCGTTTCGGATCGAACTAGGTCCAAACAGACTTAAACCTAGCCCGATAGTTTTTAATCATTTTTTATCGTATTCACACCGTTTCACTTATTCTAAGTCCAGTTGGCCCGAATCTTCTTAAAAAACCATGAAGGATGATTTTGAGATCTTAAACTATATTTTTTTAAAAAAATCACTCATAGGTCATGGCTTATAGCAATGAGTTTTGATCGTTGGCCCGTTTCTCATCGAACTAGGTCCAAACAGCTAACACTGGCCCAATAATTTTTCGTTAGTTTTTAACGCACTCACATCGTTTTATGTATTCCAAGTCCAAGTTGGCTCTTCTTTTCTTGAAAAACCTTGAAGGTAGATTTTGAGGGACTAAACTACATTTTTTGACAAAAATCACTCATAGGTCATGGCTTATAGTGATGAGTTTTGACCGTTGGCCCATTTTGCATCGAACTAGGTCCAAACAGACTCAAACCTAGCCCGACAGGTTTTTGCCAATTTCTATCGCACTCACACCGTTTCACTTATTCCAAATCCAGGTTGGCTCGAATCTTCTTGAAAAACCATGAAGGTTGATTTTGAGATCCTAAACTATATTTTTTTTACAAAAATCACTCATAGGTCATGGCTTATAGCGATGAGTTTTGATTGTTTGCCCATTTTGCATCGAACTAGGTCCAAACAGACTCAAACCTAGCCCGATAATTTTTCATTAGTTTTTAACACACTCACATCGTTTTACGTATTCCAAGTCCAGTTGGCTCGTATTTTCTTGAAAAACCTTGAAGGTTGATTTTGAGGGACTAAACTATATTTTTTGACCAAAATCACTCATAGGTCATGGCTTATAACGATGAGTTTTGATCGTTGGCCCGTTTCGGATCGAACTAGGTCCAAACAACTCAAACCTAGCCCGATAGTTTTTCATCATTTTTTATCGTATTCACACTCGTTTCACTTATTCTAAGTCCAGTTGGCCCGAATCTTCTTAAAAAATCATGAAGGATGATTTTGAAATCCTAAACTATATTTTTTTAAAAAAATCACTCATATGTCATGGCTTATAGCAATGAGTTTTGATCGTTGGCCCGTTTCTCATCGAACTAGGTCCAAACAGACTCACACCTAGCCCGATAATTTTTCATTAGTTTTTAACACACTCACATCGTTTTACATATTCCAAGTCCAAGCTTGGCTCGTATTTTCTTAAAAAACCTTGAAGGTTGATTTTGAGGGACTAAACTACATTTTTTGACCAAAATAACTCATATGTCATGGCTTATAACGATGAGTTTTGGTCGTTGGCTCGTTTCGCATCGAACTAGGTCCAAACAGACTCAATCCTAGCTTCATAGTTTTTCATCAGCTTTTATTAAACTCACACCATTTCACGTATTCCAAGTCCAAGCTTGGCTCGAATCTTCTTGTAAAACCATAAAGGCCGATTTTGAGATCGTAAACTATATTTTTTTACCAAAATCACTCATAGGTCATAGCTTATAGCCATTAGTTTTGATCATTCTCCTGTTTCATATTGAACTAGATCGAAACGTACTCAAAGCTAGCTCGATAGCTTTTTGCCGCTTTTATCGCACTCATACCGTTTCACCTATTCCAAGTCCAGTTGGCTCGAATCTTCGTGAAAAATCATGAAGGCCGATTTTGAGATCCTAAACTATATTTTTTTACAAAAATCACTCATAGGTCATGGCTTATAGCGATGAGTTTTGATCGTTGGCCCGTTTCGCATCAAACTAGGTCTAAATAGCTCAAACCCGACTTCGATAGTTTTTCATCAATTTTTATCGCACTAACATTGTTGCACGTATTCCTAGTCCAGCTTAGCTCGTATTTTCTTAAAAAACCTTGAAGGCCGATTTTGAGGGACTAAACTACATTTTTTACCAAATTAACTCATAAGTCATGGCTTATAGCAATGATTTTATGTCCTTGGCTCGTTTCGTAATGATTTTATGAAAAAGCTCAAACCTAACACGATAGTTTTTCTTCGCTTTTATCGTACTCACACCGCTTCACATATTCCAAGACCAATTGGCTCAAATCTTCTTGAATAACCATGAAGGCTGATTTTGAGATCCTAAACTACATTTTTTTCCAAAATCACTCATATGTCATGGCTTATAGCCATGAGTTTTGCTTATTGTCCCGTTTCATATTGAACTAGGTCCAAACAGACTCAAACCTAGCGAGATAGTTTTTCATTAATTTTTATCGTATTCACACCGTTTCACTTATTCCAAGTTCAGTTGGCTCGAATCTTCTTAAAAAACCATGAAGGATGATTTTGAGGGCCTAAACTACATTTTTGTTCCAAAATCACTCATAAGTCCCGGCTTATAGCAATGAGTTTTGTCGTTGGCTCCTTTCGCATCGAACTAGGTCCAAACAGACTCAAAACTAGGTCCATAGTTTTTCATCGCTTTTATCGCTCTCACACCGTTCGACGTATTCCAAAACTAATTAGTTTGCATCTTCTTGAAAAATCGTGAAGGCTGATTTTGAGGGCCTAAACTATATTTTTTTTACCAAAATCACTCATATGTCATGATTTATAGCGAGGATTTTTATCGTTGGCACATTTTGCATCAAATTACGTCCAAACCGCTTAAAACTAGGTCAATATTTTTTCATTAGTTTTTATCGCTCTCACACCGTTTGACATATTCCAAAACCAATTGGTCCGCATCTTCTTGAGAAATCATGAAAGCTGATTTTGAGGGCCTAAACTATATTTTTTTTCCAAAATAACTCATAGGTCATAGCTTGTAGCGATGAGTTTTGGTTGTTGGCCCATTTCGCATCGAACTAGGTCCAAATAGCTCAAACCTAGCCCGACAGCTTTTCATCGCTTTTATCGCTCTTATACCGTTCGACGTACTCAAAAACCAATTGGCCCGTATCTTTTTGAAAATCCATGAAGGCTGATTTTGAGGGCTTCAACTCTATTCTTTTACGAAAATCACTCATAAGTCATGGCTTATAGAGATGAGTTTTAAACGTTGGCCCATTTCACATCGAACTAGGTCCAAACAGACTTAAAACTCGGATCGATAGTTTTTCTTTAGTTTTTCTCGCTCTTATACCGTTCGAAGTATTCAAAATTCAGTTGTATTGCATCTTCTTGAATAACCATGAATGCTGATTTTGAGGGCCCGAACTACATTTTTTGACCAAAATCACTCATAGGTCGTGGCTTAAAGCAATGAGTTTTGATCGTTGGCTCGTTTCGCATCTAACTAGGTCCAAATCACTCAATATGGGTCTATAGTTTTTCATAAGTTTTTATCGCTCTCACACCGTTTGATGTGTTTAAAAACTAGTTGGTCCGCATCTTTTTGAAAAATCGTGAAAGCTGATTTCGAGGGCCCAAACTACCTTTTTTTAACAAAAATAACTTATAGTTCATGGCTTAGAGCTATGAGTTTTGGTCGTTGGCTCGTTTCACATCGAACTAGGCCCAAATCGCTCAAACTTAGCCCAATATGTTTTTGCTAATTTTTATCTCATTGACACCGTTTCATGTGTTCCAAGTCCAGCTTGGCTCAAATCTTCTATAAAAACCATGAAGGCCGATTTTGAGATCCTAACTATATTTTTTTACAAAATTCACTCATAGGTCATGGCTTATAGCCATGAGTTTTGATCATTATCCCGTTTCATATTGAACTAAGTCTAAACGAACTCAAACCTAGCTCGATAGTTTTTCATCGCTTTTATCGCACTCATACTCGTTTCACTTATTCCAAGTCCAGTTGGCTTCGAATCTTCTAAAAAAACCATGAAGGATGATTTTAAGGTAAACTACATTTTTGTACCAAAATCACTCATCGGTCCTAGCTTGTAGTGATGAGTTTTGATCGTTAGCCCGTTTCACATCGAACTAGGTCCAAAAAGCTCAAATGTAGCTCGACAAGCTTTTCATCGCTTTTATCACACTCACACCGTTTCATTTTTTCAACTCCAATTGGCTAGTATCTTCTTGAAAAATAGTGAAGGCTGATTTTGAGGGCATAAACTATATTTTTCGACCAAAATAACTTATAGGTCATGGCTTATAGCGATGAGTTTTAGTCGTGGGCTCATTTCGCATCGAACTAGGTCCAAACAACTCAAACCTAGCCCGATAGTTTTTTGTTAGTTTTTATCGGTCTCACACCGTTTGACGTAAACAAAAACCAGTTGGTCCGCATCTTCTTCAAAATTTATGAAGACGGATTTTAAGGGCCTAAACTACCTTTTTTTTTACCAAAATAACTCATAGGTCATGGCTTCTAGCTATGAGTTTAGGCCGTTGGCTCGTTTTGCATCGAATTAGGTCCAAATAACTCAAATTTAGCTCGATAGTTTTTCGTCAGCTTTTATCGCACTCATACCGTTTGATGTATTCCAAATTCGATTGGCCGAATCTTCTTGAAAAACAATGAAGGATGATTTTGAGGGCCTAAACTATTTTTTGTTTTTTACCAAAATCACTCATAGGTCATGGATTATAGTGATGAGCTTTGATCGTTGGCCTATTTCACATCGAATTAGGTCCAAATCGCTCAAAACTGGATTGATAGTTTTTCATCGGCTTTTATCGTTCTTGCACCGTTTAACGTATTCTAAAAAAGATTGTCCGCATCTACTTGAAAAGCCATGAATGCTAATTTTAAGGGCCTAAACTATATGTTTTTATCAAAAAAACTCATATGTCATGGCTTATAGCGATGACTTTTTTTCGTTAGCCCGTTTCACATCGAGCGTGGTCCAAACAGACTCAAACTTAGCTCGATAGTTTTTCATCAATTTTATCGTACTCACACCGTTTCACATATTCTAAGTCTAGTTGGCCCGTATCTTCTTGAAAAATCATGAAAGCCGATTTTGAGGGCTTAAATAACATTTTTTGAACAAAATAACTCATAGGTCATGGCTTATTGCAATGAGTTTTGATCTTTGGCCCGTTTCGCATCGAACTAGGTCTAAACGACTCAAACCTAGCTCGATAGTTTTTCGTCGCTTTTATCGCACTCACACCGTTTCACGTATTCTAAGTCTAATTGGCCCGAATCTCCTTGAAAAACAATGAAGGATGATTTTGATGGCCTAAACTACATTTTTTTTTACCAAAATCACTCATAGGTCATAGTTATAGTGATGTTTTTTTATCGTTAGCCCGTTTCGCATCGAACTAGGTCCAAACATCTCAAACCTATCCCGACAGCTTTTTATCAATTTTTATCACACTCATATTTTTTCAAATATTCCAAGTCCAATTAGCTCGAATCTTCTTGAAGAACCTTGAAGTATGATTTTGAGGGGCTAAACTTTATTTTTTTACCAAAATCACATATAGGGTATGGCTTATAGCGATAAGTATTGATCGTTGCCTATTTCGCATCGAGCTAGGTCTAAAAAGCTCAAAACTAGATCAATAGTTTTTCTTCAATTGTTTTTGCTCTCGTAACATTCGAACTATTCTAAATCAAGTTGGGATGCATCTTATTGAATAACCGTGAATGCAGATTTTGAGGGCCTAAACTATATTTTTTTACCAATATAACTCATACCTCATGGCTTAAAGAAATGAGTTTTGATCGTTGGCCCGTTTCGCATCGAACTAGGTCCAAATCGCTCAAAACTCGGATTGATAGTTTTTCATCGCTTTTATCGCTCTCACATCGTTCGACGTAATAAAAAACCAGCTTGGTTTGCATCTATAAAAATCGTGAAAGCCGATTTTGAAGGCTTAAACTATCTTTTTTGACTAAAATAACTCATAGGTCATGGCTTATAGTGATGAGTTTTGGTCGTTAGCCCATTTCGAGTCGAATTAGGTCCAAACTCGCTCAAACCTAGCCCAAGCAGCTTTTCGTTAGTTTTTATCGCATTCACACCGTTTCATGTATTCCAAGTTCAGCTTGGCTCGAATCTTCTTGAAAAACCATGAAGGCTAATTTTGAGGGCTTACACTACATTTTTTGAACAAAATAACTCATATGTCATAGCTTGTAGCTATGAGTTTTGGTCGTTGGCTCTGTTTCACATCGAACTAGGTCCTAACGACTCAAACCTAGCCCAACAGACTTTTCATCGGCTTTTATCGCACTCACACCGTTTTACGTATTCCAAGTCCAATTGGCCCAAATATTCTTAAAAAACCATGAAGGCTGATTTTGAGGGTCTAAACAACATTTCTTTTTTACCAAAATCACTTATAGGTCATGGCTTATAGCAATGAGTTTTGATCGTTGGCCCGTTTCGTATTAAAATAGGTCCAAATAGTTCAAATCGAGCCCGATAGTTTTTCGTTAGTTTTTATCGTATTTACATTGTTTCAAGTATTCCAAGTTCAGCTTTGCTCGAATTTTCTTGAAAACTCGTGAAGGTTAATTTTGAGGGCCTAAACAATATTTTTTGAACAAAATAACTCATATGTCATACCTTGTAGCTATGAGTTTTCATTGTTGGCCCGTTTCGCATCGAACTAGGTCCAAACACCTCAAACCTAGCCCGTCGCTTTTTGTCAATTTTTATCGCACTTACACCGTTTCATGTATTTCAAGTCCAACTGGCTAGTATTTTTTTTAAAAAATCGTAAAAGCCGATTCGAGGGCCTAAACTACATTTTTTGAACAAAATAACTCATAGGTAATGGCTTATACCTATGAGTTTTGGTCGTTGGCCCGTTTCGCATCGAACTACGTCCAAACAGACTCAAACCTAGCTCGATAGTTTTTCATCAGCTTTTATTTCACTCACATCATTTCATGTATTCTAAGTCAAGTTGGCCCGAATCTTCTCGAAAGACCATGAAGGATGATTTTGATGGCCTAAATTACATTTTTTTTAACCAAAATCACTCATAGGTCATAGTTATAGCAATGTTTTTTTATCGTTAGCTCGTTTCACATCGAACTAGGTCCAAACATCTCAAACCTATCACGACAGCTTTTTATCAATTTTTATCACACTCATATTTTTTCAAATATTCCAAGTCCAATTAGCCCGAATCTTCTTGAAAAACCTTGAAGGATGATTTTGAGGGGCTAAACTTTATCTTTTTTTACCAAAATCACATATAGGTCATGGCTTATAGCGATGAGTATTGATCGTTGGCCCGTTTCGCATCGAGCTAGGTCCAAAAAGCTCAAAATTAGATCGATAGTTTTTCTTCAGCTTTTTTTCCTCTCGTAACGTTCGAACTATTCTAAATCCAAGTTGGGCTACATCTTATTAAATAACCGTGAACCCCGATTTTGAGGGCCTAAACTATATTTTTTTACCAATATAACTCATACCTCATGGCTTAAAGCAATGAGTTTTGATCGTTGGTCCGTTTTGCATCGAACTAGGTCCAAATCGCTCAAAACTCGGGTTAATAGTTTTTCATTAGTTTTTATTGCTTTTACACCATTCGACGTATTCCAAAACCAAGCTTGGTTCGCATCTTCTTGAAAAACCATGAAGGGTGATTTTGAGGGCCTAAACTACACTTTTTGACAAAAATAACTCATAAGTCATGGCTTAGAGTGATGAGTTTTGGTCGTTGGCCCGTTTCGCATTGAACTAGGTCCAAACAGACTCCAACCTAGCCCGATAGTTTTTCACCGCTTTTATCGAACTCATACCGTTTTACGTATTTCAAGTCCAAGTTGGCCCGAATCTTCATGAAAAACCATGAATGCCGATTTTGAGATCCTAAACTATATTTTTTTTTACAAAAATCACTCATAAGTCATGGCTTATAGCCATTAGTTTTGATCATTGGCCCATTTCGCATTGGGCTAGGTCCAAACAACTCAAACCTAGCTCGATAGTTTTTCATTAATTTTTATCGCACTCACACTCGTTTCACGTATTCCAAGTCCAAGTTGGCCCGTATCTTCTTAAAAACCATGAAGGCCGATTTTGAGGCCCTAAACAATATTTTTTTTCCAAAATCACTCATAGGTCATGGCTTATAGTGATGAGTTTTGATTGTTCGCCCATTTTGCATCGAACTAGGTCCAAAAAGCTCAAACCTAGCTTGATAGTTTTTCATTAATTTTTATCGCACTCACACCATTTTACGTATTCCAAGTCCAGCTTGGCTCAAATCTTCTTGAAAAACCATGAAGGCTAATTTTGAGATCTTAAACTATATTATTTTTTTACAAAAATCACTCATAGGTCCGGCTTATAGCGATGAGTTTTGATCATTGGCCCATTTCGCATCCAACTAGGTTCAAATAGCTCAAATATAACTAGATAGTTTTTCGTCGCTTTTATCGCACTCACACCATTTCACGTATTCCAAGTCCAAGCTTGGCACGTATCTTCTTGAAAAACTATGAAGGATGATTATGAGGGCCTAAACTATATTTGTTTTTACCAAAATCACTCATAGATCATGGTTTATAGCCTTGAGTTTTGATCATTGGCCCGTTTTGCATCGAACTAGGTTCAAACACCTCAAACCTAGCACGATAGTTTTTTGCTAGGCTTTATCGCACTCACACCGATTCATGTATTCCAAGTCTAGTTGGATCGTATCTTCTTGGAAAACCATGAAGGCTGATTTTGAGGGCCTAAAGTATCTTTTTTGACTAAAATAACTCATAGGTCATGGATTATAACGATGAGTTTAGGTCGTTGGCCCATTTAGCATCGAACCGGGGCCAAGCAACTCTAAACTAGATCAATAGTTTTTTTTTAGTTTTTCTTACTCTCATACCGTTTGAAATATTCCAAATCTAGTTGGGCCGCATCTTCTTGAATAACCGTGAATGCCGATTTTGATGGCCTAAACTACATTTTTTACCAAAATCAATCATAAGTCATGGGTTATAGCAAAGATTTTTATCGTTGGCATATTTCGCATCGAACTAGGTGCAAACAAGCTCAAAACTAGGCCGATAGTTTTTCTTCGCTTTTATCGCTTTTATACCGTTCGACGTATTCCAAAACTAGTTAGCTCCGTACCTTCTTCAAAAAACATAAAGGCTGATTTTAAAGACTTAAACTACATTTTTCGACCAAAATAACTCATAGGTCATGGCTTATAGTAATAATTTTGGTTGGTGGCATGTTTCGCATCGAACTAGGCGCAAACATCTTAAAACTAGATCAATAGTTTCTCTTCGCTTTTATCGCTCTCATACCATTTAATGTATTCCAAAACCAGCTTGGCTTGTATCTTTTTGAAAAATCGTGAAGGCTAATTTTGAGGGCTTAAACCGTATTTTTTTTATACCAAAATCACTCATAAGTCATCGTTTATAGCGATGAGTTTTGATCATTGGCCTATTTCGTATCGAACTAGGTCCAAATAGCTCAAAACAGTGGTCGATAGTTTTTCTTGCTCTCATACTCGTTTGAAGTATTCTAAATCCAATTGACCCGCATCTTCTTGACTAACCATGAATGCCGATTTTGAAGGCTCGAACTACATTTTCTTACCAAAATCACTCATAGGTCATGGCTTAAAGCAATGAGTTTTGATCGTTGGCTCGTTTTGCATCCAACTAGGTCCAAATCGCTCAAAACTCGGATTGATAGTTTTTCATTAGTTTTTATCATTCTCACATCATTTGACGTATTCCAAAACCAGCTTGGTTCGCATCTTCTTGAAAAACCATGAAGGTTGATTTTGAGGGCCTAAATTACATTTTTTTTTACCAAAATAACTCATAGGACATAGCTTAGAGCAATGAGTTTTGGTCATTGGCTCGTTTCACATTGAACTAGGTCCAAACAGTCTCAAACCTAGCCCAACAATTTTTTGTTAGTTTTTATCGCACTCACACCATTTCATGTATTCCAAGTCCAATTGGCCCGAATCTTCTAGAAAAACTATGAAGGTTTATTTTGAGATCCTAAACTATATTTTTTAAAAAAATCACTCATAAGTCATGGCTTATAGCGATGAATTTTGATCGTTGGCCCGTTTTGCATCGAAATAGGTCAAAACAAGTCTCAAACCTAGCCTAAAAGTTTTTCATCAATTTTTATCGCACTCACATCGTTTCACGTATTTCAAGTCCAAGTTGGCCCATATTTTCTTGAAAAACCGAGAAGGCTGATTTTGATGGCCTAAACTATATTTTTTTGACCAAAATAACTCATAGGTCATGGCTTATAGCTATGAGTTTTGGTCGTTGGCTCGTTTCGCATCGAACTAGGTCCAAACAGACTCAAACCTAGCCCGATAGGTTTTTGCCGCTTTTATCGCAATCGTACCGTTTAACGTATTCCAAGTCCAATTGACTTGAATCTTCTTGCAAAACCATGAAGGATAATTTTGAGATCCTAAACTAAATTTGTTACAAAAAAATACCTAATAGGTCATGGCTTATAGCCATAAGTTTTGATCATCGGTCCGTCTCGTATTGAACTAGGTCCAAACAGACTCAAACCTAGCCCGATAGTTTTTCATCAATTTTGATCGCACTCACACCTTTCACTTATTACAAGTCCAATTGGCCCGAATCTTCTTCAAAAACCATGAAGGATAATTGTGAGGGCCTAAACTACATTTTTATATCAAAATCAATCATAGGTCATGGCTTATAGCGATGAGTTTTGATCGTTCGCCCGTTTCACATCGAACTAGGGCCAAACAACTCAAAACTAGGTCAATAATTTTTCTTTAGTTTTTCTTGCTCTCATACCGTTTAAAGTATCCCAAATCTAGTTGGGCCGCATCTTCTTGAATAACCATAAATGTTGATTTTGAGGGCCTAAACTATATTTTTTTACCAAAATCACTCATAAGTCATGACTTATATGAAAGATTTTTACCATTTGCATGTTTCGTATCGAATAAGGTGCAAACGAACTTCAAAACTAGGCCGATAGTTTTTCTTCAATTTTTATCGCTCTTATAACGTTCGACGTATTTCAAAATCAGCTTGGCCCGTATCTTTTTGAAAAATCATAAAGGCTAATTTAAAGGATCAAACTATATTTTTTGACCAAAATAACTCATAGATCATGGCTTATAGTAATGAGTTTTGTTCGTTGGTATGTTTCACATCAAACTAGGTCCAAATCACTCAAAACTAGGTTGATAGTTTTTCATTAGTTTTTATCGCTTTCACACCATTTGACGTATTCTAAAATGAGTTGGTCCGCATCTTCTTGAAAAACCGTGAAGGTTGATTTTGAGGGCCTAAACTACCTTTTTTGACAAAATAACTCATACGACATGGCTTAGAGTAATAAGTTTTGGTCGTTGGCCCGTTTCACATCGAACTAAGTCTAAACAGACTCAAACCTAGCCCAATAATTTTTCTTCGCTTTTATCTTACTCGCACTATTTCACGTATTCCAAGTCCAATTGGCTCGAATCTTCTTGAAAAAACATAAAGGATGATTTTGAGATCCTAAACTACTTTTTTTTACAAAAATCACTCATAGGTCATGGCTTATAGCCATGAGTTTTGATCATTAGCCCATTTCACATCGAACTATGTCAAAACGAACTCAAACCTAGCTCGAACGTTTTTCATAAGTTTTTATCGCACTCATACCGTTTTAAGTACTCCAAGTCCAGCTTGGCCCATATCTTCTTCAAAAACCATGAAGGCTAATTTTAAGGGCCTAAACTACACTTTTTGACCAAAATAGCTCATAGGTCATGGCCGATAGTGATGAGTTTTGATCGATGGCTCGTTTTGTATCGAATTAGGTCCAAACAAGCTAAAACCTAGCCCGATAATTTTTCATCGGCTTATATCGCACTCACACCGTTTCACGTATTCCAAGTCCAAGTTGGCTCGAATCTTTTTGAAAAACCATGAAGGATGATTTTGAGGGCCTAAACTATATTTTTTTTTACCAAAATCACTCATAGGTCATGGTTGATAGTGATGAGTTTTGATCGTTGGCCCGTTTTGCATCGAACTAGGGCCAAACAACTCAAAACTAGGTCGATAGTTTTTCTTCGCTTTTTCTTGCTATTATACCGTTCGAAGTATTCCAAATCTAGTTGGGCCGCATCTTCTTAAATAACCGTGAATGCTGATTTTAAGGGCCTAAACTATATTTTTTTACCAAAATCACTCATAAGTTATCGCTTATAGTAAAGATTTTTATCGTTGGCACGTTTCACATCGAACTAGGTGCAAACGATCTCAAAACTAGGGCGATAGTTTTTTGTTAGTTTTTATCACTACCATACCATTCAATGTATTCCAAAACCAGTTGGCCCATATCTTTTTGAAAAACTCGTAAAGGCCGATTTGTAAGGCTTAAACTATATTTTTTGACCAAAATAACTCATAGGTCATGGCTTATAGTAATGAGTTTTGATCGTTGGCACATTTCGCATCGAACTAGGTGCAAATACCTCAAAACTAGGTCGATAGTTTTTCTTCGCTTTTATTTCTCTCATACCGTTTGACGTATTCCAAAACCAACTGGCCCGTATATTCTTGAAAAACCATGAAGCCTCGATTTCGAGGGCTTGAACTCTATTTTTTTTACCAAAATCACTCATAAGTCATGGCTTATAGTGATGTGTTTTGATCGTTGGCCCATTTTGCTTCGATTTGGGTCCAAACGGCTCAAACTCGGGTCGATAGTTGCTCTCATACCGTTTGAAGTATTCTAAATCCAAGTTGAGCCGCATTTCTTAGATAACCATGAATGTTGATTTTGAGGACCTAAACTACATTTTTTGACAAAATCACTCATAGGTCATGCCTTAAGGTAATGAGTTTTGATCATTGACCCGTTTCACATCCAACTAGGTCCAAATCGCCGAAAACTAGGTTGATAGTTTTTTAATCGGCTTTTATCGCCCTCACACCGTTTCATGTATTCTAAGTCCACTTGGCACATATTTTCTTGAAAAATAATGAAGGATGATTTTGAGGGCTTAAACTACATTTTTTTACCAAAAAACTCATAGGTCATGGCTTATAGCTATGAGTTTTGGTCGTTGGCCCGTTTCGCATCAACTAGGTTTAAAAAGCTCAAACCTAGCTCAATAGTTTTTCACCAGCTTTTATCATACTCACATCGTTTCACATATTCCAAGTCCAATTGGCTCGAATCTTCTTGAAAAAACATGAAGGATGATTTTGAGATCCTAAACTACTTTTTTTTACAAAAATCACTCATAGGTCATGACTTATAGCTATGGGTTTTGATCATTGGCCCATTTTGTATCGAACTAGGTCAAAACGACTTAAACCTAGCTTGAAATTTTTTCATCGGCTTTTATCGCACTCACACTCGTTTTAAGTATTCGAAGTCCAGCTTGGCCCATATCTTCTTGAAAACTCGTGAACGCCGATTTTAAGGGCCTAAACTACACTTTTTGACGAAAATAACTCATAGGTCATGGCTAATAGCGATGAGTTTTGATCGTTGACTCGTTTTGCATCAAAAATAGGTCCAAACAGACTCAAACCTAGCCCGATAATTTTTTATCAATTTTTATTGCACTCACACTCGTTTCACGTATTCCAAGTCCAGTTGGGTTAAATCTTCTTGAAAAACCATGAAGGAGATTTTGAGGGCCTAAACTATATTTTTTTTACCAAAATCACTCATAGGTCATGGTCGATAGCGATGAGTTTTAATCATTCACCCGTTTCGCATCGAACTAGGGCCAAACAATTAAAAATTGAGGTCGATAGTTTTTTTCAGCTTTTCTTGCTTTTATACCGTTCGAAGTATTCCAAATCTAGTTAGGTCGCATCTTCTTGAATAACCGTGAATGCTGATTTTGAGGGCCTAAACTACATTTTTTACCAAAATCAGTCATAAGTCATGGCTTATAGTAAAGATTTTTATCGTTGGCACGTTATGCATCGAACTAGGTGAAATAGCTCAAAACTAGGACGGTAGTTTTTCGTTAGTTTTTATCACTCTCATACCATTCGACATATTCCAAAACTAGTTGGCCCATATCTTCTTGAAAAACCATAGAGGCCGATTTTAAAGGCTTAAACTATATTTTTTAACCAAAATAACTCATAGGTCATGGCTTGTAGTAATTAGTTTTGGTCGTTGGCATGTTTCGCATAGAACTACGTGCAAACATCTCAAAACTAGGACGATAGTTTTTCTTCGCTTTTATCGCTCTCATACCGTTTGACATATTCCAAAACTAGTTGGCTCGTATCTTCTTGAAAAACTATGAAGCTCGATTTTAAGGGCTTAAACTCTATTTTTTTTTACCAAAATCACTCATAAGTCATGGCCTATAGCAAATATTTTTATCGTTGCCATGTTTCACATTGAACTAGGTGCAAACAGACTCAAAACTAAGCCGATAGTTTTTCTTTAGTTTTTATCACTCTCACACCGCTCAATGTATTCTAAAACCAATTGGTCCGCATCCTCATGAAAAATCATGAAGGCTGATTTTAAGGGTCTAAACTACCTTTTTTGATAAAAATAACTCATACGCCATGGGTTAGAGTTATGAGTTTTGATCGTTGACCCGTTTTACATCGAACTAGGTCCAAACGACTCAAACCTAGCTCGACAGCTTTTTGTCGGCTTTTATGGCACTCACACCATTTCACATATTCCAAGTCCAGTTGGCTTGAATCTCTTGAAAAACCATAAAGGCCGACTTTGAGATCCTAAACTACATT
The DNA here is from genome assembly GCA_963924115.1 of Dovyalis caffra. Classification (NCBI taxonomy): domain Eukaryota; kingdom Viridiplantae; phylum Streptophyta; class Magnoliopsida; order Malpighiales; family Salicaceae; genus Dovyalis; species Dovyalis caffra. Next base: position 565,671 of record CAWUPB010001179.1, read on the forward strand.
TTTTAAAGAAAAATCACTCATTGTTCATGGCTTATAACGATGAGTTTTGATCGTTGGCCCGTTTCGCATCGAACTAGGTTTAAATAGCTCAAATCTAGCACGACAAGCTTTTCATAATTTTTTATCACACTCACACCATTTCACATATTCCATGTCCAGTTAGCCCGAATCTTCTTGAAAAACCGTGAAGGTTGATTTTGAGGGGCTAAACTATATTTTTTGACCAAAATAACCATAAGTCATGGCTTACGACCATGAGTTTTTGTCGTTAGCTCGTTTTATATCAAACTAGGTCCAAAAAACTCAATCTTAGCCCAATAAGTTTTCATTAGTTTTTATCGCACTCACACCGTTCCACGTATTCTAAGTCCAAGTTGGCCCGAATCTTCTTGAAAAACCATAAAGGATGATTTTAAGGGCCTAAACTATATTTCTTTACTAAAATCACTCATAGGTCATGGTCGATAGCGATGAGTTTTGATCGTTGGCCCATTTTGCATCGAACTAGGGCCAAAAACTCAAAACTAGGTTGATAGTTTTTCTTCAGCTTTTCTTACTCTCATATCGTTTGAAGTATTCAAAATCCAACTCGGGCTAGATCTTCTTGAATAACCATGAATGCTGATTTTGAGTGCCTAAACTATATTTTTTACCAAAATCACTCATAGGTCATGGCTCATAGTAAATATTTTTATTGTTGACACGTTTTGCATCGAACTAGGTGGAAACAAACTTCAAAACTAAGGTGATAATTTTTCTTCGCTTTTATTGCTCTCATACCATTCGACATATTCCAAAACCAAGTTAGTCCATATCTTTTTGAAAAATCAAAAAGGCCGATATTAAAGGCTTAAACTATATTTTTTGACAAAAATAACTCATAGGACATGGCTTACAGTAATGAGTTTTGGTCGTTGGCACGTTTCGTAGCAAATTAGGCGCAAACATCTCAAAGCTAGGTTGATAGTTTTTCTTTAGTTTTTATCGCTCTCATACAGCTTTGATGTATTCCAAAACCAGCTTGGCCCGTATCTTCTTCAAAAACCATGAAGGCTGATTTTGAGGGCTTAAACTCTATTTTTTTTTAGCAAAATCACTCATAAGTTATGGCTTATAGTGTTAAGTTTTGATCGTTGGCCCGTTTCGCATCGAACTATGTGCGAACGACTCAAAACTAGGTCGATACTTTTTCTTCGGCTTTTCTCGCTCTCCTACCGTTTGAAGTATCCTAAATCCAGTTAGGCCGCATCTTCTTGAATAGCCATAGATGCTTATTTTAAGGGCCTAAACTACATTTTTTTTGACAAAAATCACTAATAGGTTGTGGCTTAAAGTAATGAGTTTTGATCGTTGACCCGTTTCGTATCCAACTAGGTCAAAATCGCTTAAAATTAGGCCGATAGTTTTTCATTTGTTTTTATCACTATCACACAGTTCGACTTATTCCAAAACTAGTTGGTCCGTATATTCTTGAAAAATCATGAAGGCTAATTTTGAGGGCCTAAACTATATTTTTTGATCAAAATAACTCTAGGTCATTGCTTATAGTTATTAGTTTGGATCGTTGGCCCATTTCGCATCGAACTAGGTCCAAACAACTCAAACCTAGCCCGATAAATTTTTATCGGCTTTTATCGCACTCACACTATTTCGCGTATTCCAAGTCCAAGTTGGCTCGAATCTTCTTGAAAAACCATGAAGGCTGATTTTTAGATCCTAAACTATATTTTTTTACAAAAATCACTCATAGGTCATGGCTTATAGCCATGTGTTTTGATCATTGGTCGGCTTTGCATTGAACTAGGTCCAAACAGACTCAAACCTAGCCCGATAGTTTTTCATCGCTTTTTTCGCACTCACACCGTTTCACTTATTCCAAGTCCAGGTGGCCCGAATCTTCTTGAAAAGCCATGAAGGATAATTTTAAGGGCCTAAACTATATTTTTTTTTACCAAAATCACTCATAGGTCATGGCCGATAGCAAGTTTTAATTGTTGGCCCGTTTTGCATCGAACTAGGGTCAAACAACTCAAAACTAGGTCGATATTTTTTTCTCGGCTTTTCTTGCTCTCATATCGTTTGAAGTATTCCAAATCTAACTCGACTCGCATCTTTTGGAATAACTCGTGAATGTCAATTTTGAAGGCCTAAACTATTTTTTTTTTAACCAAAATCACTCATAAGTCATGGCTTGTAGCAAAGATTTTTATTGTTGGCATGTTTCACATCGAACTAGGTGCAAACAAATCTCAAAACTTGGTCGATAGTTTTTCTTCGCTTTTATTGCTCTCACACCGTTCGAGGTATTCTAAAACCAATTGGTCCGCATCCTCTTGAAAATTCGTGAAGGCCGATTTTAAGTGGTCTAAACTACCTTTTTTTGACAAAAATAACTCATAGGTCATGGCTTAGAGCTATGAGTTTTGGTCGTTGGCACATTTCACATCGAGCTAGGTCCAAACAATTCAAACTTAGCTCGATAGTTTTTCACCAGCTTTTATCGCACTCACACCATTTCACATATTCCAAGTCCAAGCTTGGCCTAAATCTCTTGAAAAACCATGAAGATCGATTTTGATATCCTAAACTATTTTTTTTTTTTACAAAAATCACTCATAGGTCATGGCTTATAGCGATGAGTTTTGATCGTTGGCCCGTTTCGCATCAAACTAGGTTCAAACAGACTTAAATCTAGCTCAACAGCTTTTCATCAGCTTTTATCACACTATTACCGTTTCATGTATTCCAAGTCCAGCTTGGCCCGTATCTTCTTGAAAAACCGTGAAGGCTAATTTTGAGGGCTAAACTATATTTTTTGATAAAAATAAATCATAGGTCATGGCTTAGATCCATGAGTTTTTTTCGTTTGCCCCTTTTGCATCGAACTATATCCAAACAGACTCAATCCTAGCTTGATAAGTTTTTGTCGGCTTTATCGCACTCACACCGTTCGACGTATTCCAAAACCAATTGGTCCGAATCTTCTTGAAAAATCGTAAAGGCCGATTTCGAGGTCCTAAACTACATTTTTTTACCAAAATCACTCATAAGTCATGGCTTATAGCGATGATTTTTATCATGGGCACGTTTTGCACCGAACTAGGTCCAAACCGCTCAAAACTAAGTCGATAGTTTTTCATTAGTTTTTATCGCTCTCACACCGTTCGATTTATTCCAAAACCAAGTTGGTATGCATGTTCTTTAAAAACCATGAAGGATGATTTTGAGGGCTTAAACTATATTTTTTTACCAAAATCACTCATAGTTCATGGCTCATAGCGATGAGTTTTGATCATTAGCTCGTTTCGCATCGAACTAAAGCCAAACAACTCAAAACTAGATCGATAGTTTTTCTTCAATTTTTCTTGCTCTCATACAATTCGAAGTATTCCAAATCCAAGTTAGGCTGCATCTTCGAATAACCATGAATGCTAATTTTGAGCGCCTAAATTACATTTTTTACCAAAATCGCTCATAAGTCATGGCTTATAACAAGGATTTTTATCATTGGCACGTTTCACATTGAACTAGGTGGAAACAGATCTCAAAACTAGGGTGATAATTTTTTGTCGGCTTTTATCGATCTCATACTCGTTCGACGTATTCCAAAACCAAGTTGGCCCATATCTTCTTGAAAAACCGTAAAGGCCGATTTTAAAGGCTTAAACTATATTTTTTTACCAAAATAACTCATAAGACATGGGTTATAGTAATGAGTTTTGGTCGTTGGCACGTTTCGCATCGAACTAAGTGCAAATATCTCAAAGCTAGGTTGATAGTTTTTCTTCAATTTTTATTACTCTCATACCGTTTGATGTATTCCAAAACTAGTTGGCCTATATCTTCTTGAAAAAATCATGAAGGCTAATTTTGAGGGCTTAAATTCCATTATTTTTTACCAAAATCACTCATAAGTCAAGGCTTATAGCGATGAGCTTTGATCGTTAGCTCGTTTCGTATCGAACTAGGTACAAACGAACTTCAAAATTAGGTCGATAGTTTTTTTTAGTTTTTTTTTCTCTTATACCGTTCAAAGTATTCTAAATCCAATTGGGCTAGATCTTCTTGAATAACCATGAATGCTGATTTTGAGGGCTTAAACTATATTTTTTTGATAAAAATCACTCATATGTCATGGCTTAAAGTAATGAGTTTTGTCGTTGGCCTCGTTTCGAATCCTACTAGGTCCAAATCGCTCAAAACTAGGTTGATAGTTTTTCATCAATTTTTATCACTCTCACACCGTTCAACGTATTCCAAAACCAGCTTGGTTCGCATCTTCTTCAAAAATCGTGAAGGCCGATTTTGAGAGCCTAAACTACCTTTTTTGACCAAAATAACTCTTAGGTCATGGCTAAAAGCCATGAGTTTTGGTCATTGGCCCGTTTCACATTGAACTAAGTCCAAACAGTCTCAAACTTAGCGCGATAGATTTTCGTCCGTTTTTATCGCACTCACACCGTTTCACGTATTCTAAGTCTAGTTGACCCGTATCTTTTTGAAAAACCATGAAGGCTGATTTTCGAGGGCTTAAACTATATTTTTTGACCAAAATAACTCATAGGTCATGACTTATAGCTATGAGTTTTTGTCGTTGGCTCGTATCGCATCAAACTAGGTGTAAACAGACTCAAACCTAGCTCGACAGTTGTTTCATCAATTTTTATCGTACTTACACCGTTTCACGTATTCCAAGTCCAATTGGCCCGAATCTTCTTGAAAAAACATTAAGGCCGATTTTGAGATTCTAAACTACATTTTTTTATAAAAATCACACATATGTCATGGCTTATAGCGATGAGTTTTAATCGTTGGCCCATTTCGCATTGAACTAGGTCCAAACAAATCTCAAACCTAGCCCGATAGATTTTCATTAGTTTTTATCGCTCTCAAACTCGTTTCACTTATTCCAAGTCTAATTGGCCCGAATCTTCTTGAAAAACCATGAAGGATGATTTTAAGGGCTTAAACTACCTTTTTTGACTAAACTAACTTGTAGGTCATGGCTTAAAGCCATGAGTTTTGGTTATTGGCCCGTTTCGTATCAAACTAAGTCCAAACGACTTCAAAAACTAGGTCATTAATTTTTCTTCAATTTTTATCGCACTCATATCGTTTCATGTATTCCAAGTCCAATTGGCTCCGTATCTTCTTGAAAAACCATGAAGGATGATTTTAAGGGCCTAAACTATATTTTTTTTACCAAAATCACTCATAGGTCATGGTCGATAGCAATGAGTTTTGATCGTTGGCCCATTTCGTATCGAATTAGGGCCCAAACAACTCAAAACTAGGTCAATAGTTTTTCTTCAGCCTTTTCTTGCTCTCATACCGTTCGAAGTATTCGAAATCTAGTTGGGTTGCATCTTCTAGAGTAACGATGAATGCCGATTTCGAGGGCCTAAACTATATTTTTTTTACCAAAATCACCGATAAGTCATGGCTTATAGCAAAGATTTTTATCGTTGGCATGTTTCGGATCAAACTAGGTGCAAATAGCTCAAAACTAGGCCGATAGTTTTTCTTCGCTTTTATTGCTCTCACACCATTCGATGTATTCTAAAACCAGCTTGGTCCGCATCCTCTTGAAAAATTGTGAAGGCTAATTTTAAGGGTTTAAACTACCTTTTTTTGACAAAAATAACTCATAGGTCATGGCTTAAAGCTATGAGTTTTGGTCGTTGGCCCGTTTCACATAGAACTAGGTGCAAACAGACTCAAAACTCGGATCGATAGTTTTTCTTTAGTTTTTTTTATCTCTCATACCGTTCGAAGTATTCTAAATCTAGTTGAGTCGGAACTTCTTGAATAACCATGAATGATGATTTTGAGGGCCTACACTATATTTTTTTGACAAAAATCACTCATAGGTCATGGCTTAAGGCAATGAGTTTTGTTGTTGGCACGTTTTAAATCCAACTAGGTCCAAATCACTCAAAACTCGGTTTGATAGTTTTTCATCGCATTTATCGTTCTTACACCATTCAACGTATTAAAAAACCAGTTGGTCCGCATCTTTTGAAAAACCGTGAAGGCCGATTTTGAGAGCCTAAACTACTTTTTTTTTTACCAAAATAACTTATAAGTCATAGCTAAAAGTCATGGGTTTTGGTCATTGGCCCGTTTCACATCGAACTAAGTCCAAACGACTTCAAAGCTAGCTCGACAGCTTTTTACCCGTTTTTATGACACTTACACCATTTCACGTATTCCAAGTCTAGTTGACTCCGTATCTTTTTGAAAAACCATGAAGCCTCGATTTTTAAGTGGCTTAAACTATATTTTTTGACTAAAATAACTCATAGGTCATGACTTATAGCTATGAGTTTTGGTCGTTATCCCATTTCGCATCAAACTAGGTGCAAACAACTCAAACCTACCCGACAGCTTTTCACTAGTTTTTATCGTACTCTTATCGTTTCACGTATTCCAATTCCAGCTTGGCTCGAATCTTCCGGAAAAACCATGGAGGCTGATTTTGAGATGCTAAACTATATTTTTTTTACAAAAAATGACTCATAGGTCATGGCTTATAGCCATAAGTTTTGATCATTGGCCCGTTTCCCATTGAACTAGGTCCAAATAGCTCAAACCTAGCCCGATAAATTTTTACCAATTTTTATCGCACTCACACCGTTTCGGGTATTCCAAGTCCAGCTTGGCTCGAATTTTCTTGAAAAACTATGAAGGCTGATTTTTAGATCCTAAACTATATTTTTTTACAAAAATCACTCATAGATCATGGCTTATAGTCATGAGTGTTGATCATTGGCCGGTTTCGCATTAACCTAGGTCCAACAGACTCAAACCTAGCCCGACAATTTTTCATCGCTTTTTTTGCACTCACACCGTTTCACTTATCCAAGTCCAATTAGCCCGAATCTTCTTGAAAAACCATGAAGGATGATTGTAAGTGGCCTAAACTATATTTTTTTTTACCAAAATCACTCATAGGTCATGGCCGATAGCGATGAGTTTTGATCGTTAGCCCATTTCGCATCGAACTAGGTTCAAACAGACTCAAAACTAGGTTGATAGTTTTTCTTGCTCTCATACCGTTCGAAGTATTCCAAATCCAGCTTAGGCCGCATCTTCGAAATAACCGTGAATGCCGATTTTGAAGCCCTAAACCATATTTTTTTACCGTAATCACTCATAAGTCATGGCTTATAGCAAAGATTTTTATCGTTAGCATGTTTCACATCGAACTAGGTGCAAACAGACTCAAAACTAGGTCGATAGTTTTTCTTTAGTTTTTATAGCTCTCACACCGTTCGACGTATTCTAAAACCAGCTTGGTCCGCATCCTCTTGAAAAATCGTGAAGGCTAATTTTAAGGGTCTAAACTATCTTTTTTGATAAAAATAACTCATAAGTCATGGCTTAAAGCTATGAGTTTTGATCGTTGGCCCGTTTGACATCGAACTAGGTCCAAATAGCTCAAACCTAGCTCAATAATTTTTTTGCCGCTTTTATCGCACTCACACCATTTCATATATTCTAAGTCCAAGTTGGCCCGAATCTCTTGAAAAACCATGAAGGCTAACTTTAAGATCCTAAACTATATTTTTTTACAAAAATCACTCATAAGTCATGGCTTATAGCGATGAGTTTTGAACGTTGGCCCGTTTCACATCAAACTAGGTTCAAACAGACTCAAATCTAGCTCAATAGTTTTGTGTCAGCTTTTATCGCACTCACACCATTTCATGTATTCCAAGTCCAGTTGGCCCGTATCTTCTTGAAAAACCGTGAAGGTTAATTTTGAGGGCTAAATTATATTTTTTGACAAAAAAACTCATAAATCATGGCTTGTAGCCATGAGTTTTTATCGTTGGTCCCTTTCGCATCGAACTATGTGCGAACGACTCAAAAATAGATCGATAGTTTTTCTCGCTCTCCTACCCTTTGAAGTATTCTAAATCCAAGTTGGGTTGCATCTTCTTGAATAACCATAGATGCTTATTTTGAGGGCCTAAACTACATTTTTTAACAAAAATCACTCATAAGTCGTGGCTTAAAGTAATGAGTTTTGATCGTTGACCCGTTTCGTATCTAAATAGGTCCAAATCGTTAAAAACTCGGATCGATAGTTTTTCATCGCTTTTATCACTCTCACACAGTTCGATGTATTCCAAAAACCAGCTTGGTCCGTATATTCTTGAAAAACCATGAAGGCTAATTTTGAGGGCTTAAACTACTTTTTTTGACCAAAATAACTCATAGGTTATTGCCTTTACTTATTAGTTTAGGTCATTGGCCCATTTCGCAACGAACCGAGTCCAAACCTAGCTCGATAATTTTTTATTACACTCATACCGTTTCACGTATTCCAAGTCTAGTTGGCTCAAATCTTTTCTTGAAAAACCATGAAGGCTGATTTTTAGATCCTAAACTACATTTTTTGAACAAAAATCACTCATATGTCATGGCTTATAGCCATGAGTTTAATCATTAGTCAATTTTGCATTAAACTAGGTCCAAACAGACTTAAACCTAGCTCGATAGTTTTTCATCAGCTTTTTTCACATTCACACCGTTTCACTTATTCCAATTCCAATTGGCTCGAATCTTCTTTAAAAACCATGAAGGATGATTTTAAGGGCCTAAACCATATTTTTTTTTACCAAAATCAATTATAGGTCATGGTCGATAGCGATGAGTTTTGATCATTGGCCCGTTTCACATCGAACTAGGGCCAAACAAATCAAAACTAGGTCGATATTTTTTCCTCGCTTTTCTTACTCTCATATCGTTCGAAGTATTCCAAATCCAGCTTGGGCTACATCTTCCGAAATAACCATGAATGTCGATTTTGAAGGCCTAAACTATATTTTTTTTTACCAAAATCACTCATAAGTCATGGCTTATAGCAAAGATTTTTATCGTTGGCATGTTTCACATCGAACTAGGTGCAAACGACTCAAAACTAGGCCGATAGTTTTTTTCGGTTTTATCGCTCTCACACCGTTCGAGGTATTCGAAAACCAGCTTGGTCCACATCCTCTTGAAAAATCATGAGGGTTGATTTTAAGGGTCTAACTATCTTTTTTTACAAAAATAACTCATAGGTCATGGCTTAGAGCTATGAGTTTTGGTCGTTGGCCCGTTTCACATCGAACTAGATCCAAACAGACTCAAACCTAGCTCGATAGTTTTTCATCGGCTTTTATCACACTCACTCCATTTCACATATTCCAAGTCCAGCTTGGCCCGAATCCTCTAGAAAAACCATGAAAGTTGATTTTGAGATCCTAAACTATATTTTTTTAACAAAAATAACTCATAGGTCATGGCTTATAGCGATGAGTTTTGATCGTTAACCCGTTTCGCATCGAACTCGGTTGAAACGACTTAAATCTAGCTCATCAATTTTTAATCGGCTTTTATCGTACTCACACCGTTTCATGTATTCCAAGTCCAAGTTGGCCCGTATCTTCTTGAAAAATCATGAATGCTAATTTTAAGGTCTAAACTATATTTTTTGACAAAAATAACTCATAGGTCATGGCTTATATCCATGAGTTTTTGTCGTTAGCCCCTTTTGCATCGAACTAAGTCCAAACGACTCAATCCTAGCCCGATAAGTTTTCGTCGGCTTTTATCGCACTCACACCGTTCCAAGTATTCTAAGTCCAAGTGGCCCAAATCTTCTTGAAAAACCATGATGGATGATTTTGAGGGCTTAAAATATATTTTTTTTACCAAAATCACTCATAGGTCATGGTCGATAGCGATGAGTTTTTATCGTTAGCCCATTTCGCATCGAACTAAGGCCAAACAACTCAAAACTAGGTCGATAGTTTTTCTCCAATTTTTCTTATTCTCATATCGTTTGAAGTGTTCAAAATCCAGTTAGGTCGGATCTTCTTGAATAACCGTGAATGTTGATTTTGAGGGCCTAAACTACATTTTTTACGTAAATCACTCATAAGTCATGGCTTATAGTAAAGATTTTTATCGCCGGCACGTTTCGCATCGAACTAGGTGGAAACAGACTCAAAACTAGGGCGATAGTTTTTCTTCGCTTTTATCGCTCTCAAACCATTTGACGTATTCCAAAACCAAGTTGGTCCGCATCTTCTTGAAAAATCATAAAGGCCGATTTCGAGGGCCTAAACAACCTTTTTGACCAAAATAACTCATAGGTCATGGCTTAAAGCAATGAGTTTTAATCGTTGGCCCGTTTCGCATCGAACTAGGTCCAAACCGCTCAAACCTAGCCTCGATAGTTTTTTGCCGCTTTTATCGCACTCACACCGTTTCACGTATTCCAAGTCCAAGCTTGGCACGAATCTTCTTGAAAAACCATGAAAGATGATTTTGAGGGACTAAACTATATTTTTTTTACTAAAATCACTCATATGTCATGGCTAATTGCGATGAGTTTTGATCGTTGGCTCTTTTCGCATCGAACTAGGGCCAAATAACTCAAAACTAGATCGATAATTTTTATCTAATTTTTCTTACTCTCATACCATTCGAAGTATTCTAAATCTAGTTGGGCCGCATCTTCTTGAATAACCGTGAACGCTAATTTTGAGGGCCTAAACTATATTTTTTACCAAAATCACTCATAAGTGATGGCTTATAACAAAGATTTTTATGGTTGGCACGTTTCGTATCAAACTAGGTGCAAAAGCTCAAAACTAGGGCAATAGTTTTTCTTTAATTTTTATTGCTCTTATACCGTTCGACGTATTCCAAAACTAGTAGGCACGTATCTTCTTAAAAAATCATAAAGGCCGATTTTAAAGGCTTAAACTAAATTTTTTTACCAAAATAACTAATAGGCCATGGTTTAGAGTAATGAGTTTTGGTCGTTGGCCCGTTTCGTATCAAACTAGGTCCAAACAAACTTAAACCTAGCCTCGACAGCTTTTACCAATTTTTATCGCACTCATACCGTTTCACGTATTCCAAGTTCGAGTTGGCTCGAATCTTCTTGAAAAACCAAGAAGGATGATTTTGAGATCCTAAACTATATTTTTTTTACTAAAATCAATCGTAGGTCATGGCTTATAGCGATAAGTTTTGATCGTTAGCTCGTTTCGCATCGAACTAGTTTCAACCAAACTTCAAATATAACCCGATAGTTTTTCATCGCTTTTATCGCACTCACACCGTTTCACGTATTCCAAGTCTAGTTGACCCGAATCTTCTTAAAAACCATGAAATATGATTTTGAGGGCCTAAACTACATTTTCTTTTACCAAAATAACTCATATGTCATGGCTAATTGCGACAAGTTTTGATCGTCGGCCCTTTTCGCATCGAACTAGGGCCAAATAACTCAAAACTAGGTCGATAGTTTTTCTTGTTGTCATACCGTTCGAAGTATTCCAAATCCAGTTAGGCCGCATCTTCTTAACTAACCGTGAATGCTAATTTTGAGGGCCTAAACTACATTTTTTTACCAAAATCACTTATAAGTCATGGCTTATAGCAAAGATTTTTATCGTTGGCATGTTTCGCATCAAACTAGGTGTAAATAGCTCAAAACTAGGGTGATAATTTTTTGTCGGCTTTTATCACTCTTGTACCGTTCGATGTATTCCAAAACTAGTTGGCTTGTATCTTCTTAAAAAATCATAAAAATTGATTTTAAAGGCTTAAACTACATTTTTGACCAAAATAACTCATAGGACATGGCTTATAGTGATGAGTTTTGGTCATTGGCACATTTCGCATCGAACTAGGTGCAAACATTTCAAAGCTAAGCCGATAGTTTTTCTTTAGTTTTTATTGCTCTCATACCGTTTGAGGTATGCCAAAACCAATTAGCCCATATCTTCTTGAAAAATCATGAAGGTTGATTTTGAGGCCATAAGCTACTTTTTTTTACCAAAATAACTCATAGGTCATGGCTTATAGCCATGAGTTTTTGTCGTTGGCCCGTTTCGTATTGAATTAGGTCCAAATAGTTCAAACCTAGCCCGATCGTTTTTCGTCGGCTTTTATTGCACTCACACCATTTCACGTATTCCAAGTCTAGTTGGACCAAATCTTCTTGAAAAACTATGAAAGCCGATTTTGAGATCCTAAAATACATTTTTTTTAGAAATATCACTCATATGTCATGGCTTATAGCGATGAGTTTTGATCGTTGGCCCCTTTCGTATCGAACTAGGTCCAAATAGCTCAAAGCTAAGTTAATAGTTTTCCTTCAGCTTTTTCTTGCTCTCATACCGTTCGAAGTATTCTAAATCTAGTTGGCCGCATCTTCTTGAATAATTATGAATGTTGATTTTGAGGGCTTAAACTATATATTTTTTAAATCACTCATAAGTCATGGCTTATAGCAAGGATTTTTATCGTTTGCACATTTCGCATCAAACTAGGTGCGTATAGCTCAAAACTAGGGCGATTGTTTTTCTTCGCTTTTATCGCTCTTATACCGTTTGACGTATTCCAAAACCAAGTAGGCATGTATCTTCTTCAAAAATCATAAAGGCTGATTTTAAAGGCTTAAACTAAATTTTTTGACCAAAATAACTCATAGGCCATAGCTTAGAGTTATGAGTTTTGGTCGTTGGCCCGTTTCGCATCGAACTAGGTCTAAACGGACTCAAAACTAGGTCAATAGTATTTCTTTAGTTTTTCTTGCTCTCATACTATTCGAAGTATTCTAAATCCAGTTGGGTCGCATCTTCTGAATAATCGTGATTGTCGATTTTGAGGGTCTAAACTATATATTTTTTTAAAATATCACTCATAAGTCATGGCTTATAGCAAAGATTTTTATCGTTGGCACATTTCGCATCAAAATAGGTGCAAATAGCTCAAAACTAAGGCGATTGTTTTACTTAAGTTTTTATCACTTTTATACCGTTCGACGTATTCTAAAACAAGTTAGCACATATCTTCTTAAAAAACCATAAAGGCTGATTTTAAAAGCTTAAATTATATTCTTTTTACCAAAATAACTCATAGGTCGTGGCTTATAGTAACGAGTTTTGGTTGTTAGTGCATTCCACATCGAACTAGGTGTAAATAGCTCAAAACTAGGTCGATAGTTTTTCATCGGCTTTTATCGCTCTCAAATCATTCGACGTATTCCAAAACTAGTTGGTCCGCATCTTCTTGAAAAACCGTGATGCTGATTTTGAGAGCCTAAACTACATTTTTTGACCAAAATAACTCATAGGTCATGGCTTAAAGCGATGAGTTTTGGTCGTTGGCCCGTTTCGCATCGAACCGAGTTCAAACAGACTCTAACCTAGCCCGACAGCTTTTTTATCGGCTTTTATCGCACTCACACCGTTTCACATATTCTAAGTCCAAGTTGGCCTGAATCTTTTTGAAAAATCATGAAAGATGATTTTGAGGGCTTAAACTATATATTTTTTTTTATCAAAATCACTCATAGGTCATGGCTAATTGTGATGAGTTTTCATCGTTGGCCCTTTTCGCATCAAACAAGGGCCAAACAACTCAAAACTAGGTCGATAGTTTTTCTTCGGCTTTTTTGCTCTCATACCATTTGAAGTATTCAAAATCCAGTTGGGTTGCATCTTCTTGAATAACCGTGAATGCTGATTTTGAGGGCCTAAACTACATTTTTTTACTAAAATCACTCATAAGTCATGGTTTATAGCAAAGATTTTTATTGTTGGCACGTTTCGCATCAAACTAGGTGTAAACAGCTCAAAACTAGAGCGATAATTTTTTATCGGCTTTTATCGCTCTCTTATCGTTCGACGTATTCCAAAACCGAGTTAGCCCATATCTTCTTGAAGAACCGTAAAGGCTAATTTTAAAGGCTTAAACTATATTTTTTGACCAAAATAACTCGTAGGACATGGCTTAGAGTAATGAGTTTTTGTCGTTGGCAAGTTTCGCATCGAACTAGCCGCAAATATCTCAAAGTTAGGTCGATAATTTTTCGTCGGCTTTTATCGCTCTCATACCGTTCGACGTATTCCAAAACTAGTTGGCCCGTATTATCTTAAAAAACCGTAAAGGCTGATTTTAAAGGCTTAAACTATATTTTTTTGACCAAAATAACTTGTAGGATATGGCTTATAGTATTGAGTTTTGCTCATTTGCACGTTTTGCATCGAACTAGGTGCAAACATCTCAAAGCTCGGTCGATAGTTTTTCATCGGCTTTTATCGCACTCACACCGTTTCACGTATTCCAAGTCCAGTTGGCTCGTATCTTCTTGAAAAACCATGAAGGCTGATTTTGAGGGCCTAAACTATATTTTTTAACCAAAATAACTCATAGGCCATGGCTTATAGCATGAGTTTTGAACATTGGCCCGTTTCGCATCGAATTAGGTCCAAACAGACTAAAACCTAGCTCGATAGTTTTTCGTCGGCTTTATCACACTCACAATGTTTCACGTATTCCAAGTCTAGTTGGACCGAATCTTCTTGAAAAATCGAAAAGGCTGATTTTGAGATTCTAAACTATATTTTTTACAAAAATCACTCATAGGCCATAGTTTATAACGATGAGTTTTGATCGTTAGCTCATTTCATATCGAACTAGGTTCAAACAGACTCAAATCTAACATGAAAGTTTTTCATCGGCTTTTATCACACTCACACTCGTTTCACATATGCAAAGTTCGGTTGGCTCGTATCTCCTTGAAAAACCGTGAAGGCTGATTTTGAGTGCCTAAATTACATTTTTTAACCAAAATAACTTATAGGCCATGGCTTCTACCCATGAGTTTTTTTCGTTGGCCCATTTTACATCAAATTAGGTCCAAACGACTAAAACCTAGCCCGACGAGTTTTTCGTCGGTATTTATTGCACTCACACCGTTTCACGTATTCCAAGGCTAGTTGGATCGAATCTTCTTGAAAAATGATAAAGGCTGATTTTGAGATCCTAAACTATATTTTTTTTACAAAAATCACTCATAAGTCATGCTTATAGCGATGAGTTTTGATTGTTGGCCCATTTCGTATCGAACTAGGTCCAAACAGACTCGTAACTAGGTCAACGGAATTTCTTCAATTTTTATTGCTCTCATACCATTCGAAGTAGTCTAAATCTAGTTGGGTCGCATCTTCTTGAATAATCATGAATGCTAATGTTGAGGGCCTAAACCACATTTTTTTCAAAAATCACTCATAAGTCATGGCTTATAGCAAATATTTTTATCTTCGGCACATTTTGCATCAAACTAGGTGCAAATAGCTCAAAACTAGGGCGATTGTTTTTCTTCGGCTTTTATCGCTCTTATACCGTTCGACGTATTCCAAAACCGGCTTGCACGTATCTTCTTAAAAAATCGTAAAGGCTGATTTTAAAGGCTTAAACTAACTTTTTTGACCAAAATAACTCATAGGCCATGGCTTAGAGTTATGAGTTTTGGTCGTTGGCCCGTTTCGAATCGAACTAGGTCCAAACAGACTCAAATCGAGCCCGATAGTTTTTTACCGGTATTTATCGCACTCACACCGTTTCATGTATTCGAAGTTTAGTTGGCTCGAATCTTCTTCAAAAACCAAGAATGCTGATTTTGAGATCCTAAATTATATATTTTTTTTACAAAAATAACTCATAGGCTATGGCTTACGGCGATGAGTTTTGATCATTAGGTCGTTTCGCATCGAACTAGGCTCAAATAGCTCAAATCTAACTCGAAAGTTTTCATTAATTTTTATCACACTCACACCGTTTCACGTATTCCAAGTTCGGTTGGCCCATATCTTCTTGAAAAATCATGAAGGTTGATTTTGAGTGCCTAAACTATATTTTTTAACCAAAATAACTCATATGCCATGGCTTCTAGCCATGAGTTTTTATCGTTGGCCCATTTTGTATCAAATTAGATCCAAACGGCTAAAACCTAGCTCAACGAGTTTTTTTTTAGTTTTTTTCGCACTCACAACGTTTCACGTATTCCAAGTTTAGTTGGACCATATCTTCTTGAAAAACCATAAAGGCTAATTTTGAGATCCTAAACTATATTTTTTTACAAAAATCAATCATACGTCATAGCTTATAGCGATAAGTTTTGATCGTTGACCCGTTTCGCATCGAACTAGGTCCAAACATGACTCAAAATTAGGTCAATAGTATTTCTTTAGTTTTTCTTGCTTCATACTCGTTCGAAGTATTCTAAATCCGGTTAAGTCGCATCTTCTGAATAATCGTGAATGCTGATTTTGAGGGTCTAAACTATATTTTTTAAAAAAATCACTCATAAGTCATGGCTTATAGCAAAGATTTTTATCGTTGGCATGTTTCACATCAAAATAGGTGCAAATAGCTCAAAACTAGGGCGATTATTTTGCTTTAATTTTTATCGATCTTATATCGTTTGACGTATTCAAAAACCAGTTGGCACGTATCTTCTTAAAAAACCATAAAGGTTGATTTTAAAGGCTTAAACTATATTTTTTTACCAAAATAACTCATAGGTCGTGGCTTATAGTAATGACTTTTGGTAGTTGGCGCATTCCGCATCGAAATAGGTGCAAAAAGCTCAAAACTAGGGAGATAGTTTTTCATCGGCTTTTATCGCTCTCAAACCGTTTGTCATATTCCAAAACCAGTTAGTCCGCATCTTCTAGAAAAACCGTGAAGTCTAATTTTGAGGGCCTAAACTACCTTTTTTGACCAAAATAACTCATAGGTCATGGCTTAAAGCGATGAGTTTTGGTCGTTTGCTCGTTTCGCATCGAACTAGGTCTAAAGAGCTAAAACCTAGCCCGATAGTTTTTTTTTCGGCTTTTATCGCACTCACACCGTTTCAAGTATTCCAAGTCCAGGTTAGTCGGAATCTTCTTGAAAAACCATGAGGGATGATTTTGAGGGCCTAAACTATATTTTTTTACCAAAATAACTCATAGGTCATGGCTAATTGCGATAAGTTTTGATTGTTGGCCCTTTTCGCATCGAACTAGGGCTAAACAACTCAAAACTAGGTTGATAGTTTTTCTTCAATTTTTCTTGCTCTCATACCATTCGAAGTATTCCAAATCCGGTTAGGTCGCATCTTCTTGAATAACCATGAATGCTGATTTTGAAGGCCTAAACTATATTTTTTTTACCAAAATCACTCATAATTCGTGGTTTATAGCAAAGATTTTTATTTTGGTACGTTTTGCATCAAACTAAGTGCAAACGACTCAAAACTAGGGTTATAATTTTTCGTCGGTTTTATCGCTCTCGTACCGTTCGACGTATTCCAAAACCAATTGGCCCATATCTTCTTGAAAAATCATAAAGGCTGATTTTAAAGGCTTAACTACATTTTTTGACCAAAATAACTCGTAGGACATGGCTTACGGTAATGAGTTTTGATCGTTAGCACGTTTCACATCGAACTAGGTGCAAACATCTTAAAGCTAGGCCGACGATTTTCTTCGGCTTTTATTGCTCTCATACCGTTTCGGATATTTCAAAACCGAGTTGGCCCGTATCTTTTTGAAAAACCATAAAGGGTGATTTTGAGGGCCTAAGCTACATTTTTTTACCAAAATAACACATAGGCCATGGCTTATAACCATGAGTTTTTCTCGTTGGCCCATTTCGCATCGAATTAGGTCCAAACAATTCATACCTAGCCCGATAGTTTTTCGTCGGTTTTTATCACACTCACACCATTTCATGTATTCCAAGTCTAGTTGGATCAAATCTTTTTGAAAAATCATGAAAGCTGATTTTGAGATCCTAAACTACATTTTCTTATAAAAATCACTCATAGGTCATGGCTTATATCGGTGAGTTTTGATCGTTGGCTCGTTTCGCATCAAACTAGGTCCAAACTACTCAAAACTAAGTCAATAGTTTTACTTCGGTTTTTCTTACTCTCATACCGTTCGAAGTATTCTAAATCCAATTGAGTCGCATCTTCTTGAATAATCGTGAATGTTGATTTTAAGGGCCTAAACTACTTTTTTTTTACAAAATCACTCATAAGCCATGACTTATAGCAAAGATTTTTATCATTGGCACGTTTTGCATCAAACTAGGTGCAAATAGCTCAAAACTAGGTAGATAGTTTTTGTCCAGTTTTTACTTGCTCTTATACCATTCGACGTATTCCAAAATCGGTAGGCACATATCTTCTTAAAAAATCATAAAGGCTCGGTTTAATGGCTTAAAATATATTTTTTTTGACCAAAATAACTCATAGGCCATGGCTTAGAGCTTTGAGTTTTGGTCCTCGGCCCGTTTCGCATCGAACTAAGTCCAAACAACTCAAACCTAGCCCGACATTTTTTTGTCGGTTTTTATCACACTCACACCGTTTCATGTATTCCAAGTTCGGTTGGCTCGAATCTTCTTGAAAAACCATGAAGGTTGATTTTGAGACCCTAAACTATATTTTTTTACAAAAATCACTCCTAGGCCATGGCACATAGCGATGAGTTTTGATCGGTAACCCATTTCGTATTGAACTAGGTTCAAAAAGCTCAAATCTAACCCAATAGTTTTTCGTCGAGTTTTTATCACACTCACACGGTTTCACGTAATCCAAGTTCGGTTAGCTCGTATCTTCTTGAAAAACTATAAATGCCGATATTGAGTGCCTAAACTATATTTTTTAACCAAAATAACTCATAGGCCATAGCATCTAGCCATGAGTTTTTGTTGTTGGCCCATTTTGAATCGAAATAGGTCCAAATAGCTAAAACCTAGCCCGATAGTTTTTCGTTAGTTTTTATTGCACTCACACCGTTTCACGTATTTCAAGTCTAGTTGGATCGAATCTTCTTGAAAAACTATAAAGGCTGATTTTGAGATCCTAAACTATATTTTTTTACAAAAATCACTCATAGTTCATAGCTTATAGCGATGAGTTTTGATCATTGGCCCGTTTCGCATTGAACTAGGTCCAAACGGACTCAAAACTAGGTCAATAGAATTTCATCAATTTTTATTGCTCTCATACCATTCGAAGTATTCTAAATCTAGTTGGCTGCATCTTCTTGAATAATCGTGAATGCTAATTTTAAGGACCTAAACTACATTTTTAAAAAAATCACTCATAACTCATGGCTTATAGAAAAGATTTTTATCGTTGGCACATTTCGCATCAAACTAGGTGCAAATAACTCAAAACTAAGGCGATTGTTTTTTTCGGCTTTTATCGCCCTTATACCATTCGACGTATTCCAAAACCAGTTTACACGTATCTTCTTAAAAAACCATAAAGGCTGATTTTAAAGGCTTAAACTAAATTTTTTGACCAAAATAACTCATAGGCCATGGCTTAGAGTTATGAGTTTTGGTCATTGGCTTGTTTCGCATCGAACTAGGTCGAAATAGCTCAAACCTAGCTCGATAGTTTTTTAGCAATTTTTATTGCACTCACACCGTTTTACGTATTCGAAGTTCGGTTGGCTCGAATCTTCTTAAAAAACCAAGAAGACTCGATTTCGAGATCCTAAACGATATTTTTTTTACAAAAATACCGATATGCCATGGCTTATAGCAATGAGTTTTGATCGTTGGCTCGTTTCGTATCGAACTAGGTCCAAACATGACTCAAAACTAGGTCGATAGTTTTTCTTGCTCTCATACCGTTCGAAGTAATCTAAATCCAATTGGTCTGTATCTTCTTAAATAATCGTGAATGCTGATTTTGGGAGCCTAAACTATATTTTTTAATAAAATCACTCATAAGTCATGGCTTATAGCAAAGATTTTTATCGTTGGCACGTTTCGCATCAAACTAGGTGCAAATAGCTCAAAACTAAGGCAATTGTTTTTCTTTAGTTTTTATCGCTCTTATACCGTTCGACGTATTCCAAAACTAGTTTGTATGTATCTTCTTAAAAAAACCATAAAGGCTAATTTTAAAGGCTTAAACTATATTTTTTGACCAAAATAACTCATAGGTCGTGGCTTATAGTAATGCGTTTTAACCGTTGGCGCATTTCGCATCGAACTAGGTGCAAATAGCTCAAAACTAGGCCGATAGTTTTTCATCGGTTTTATCTCTCTCAAACCATTTGACGTATTCGAAAACCAATTGGTCCGCATCTTCTTAAAAAACCATAAAGGCTGATTTTGAGGGCTTAAATTGCCTTTTTTGACCAAAATAACTCATAGGTCATGGCTTAAAGCCATGAGTTTTGGTCGTTGGCCGGTTTCACATCAAACTAGGTCCAAACATCTCAAAACCTAGCCCGACGAGTTCTTCGTAAGTTTTTATCGCACTCACACTTGTTTCATGTATTCCAAGGTCGGTTGGCCCGAATCTTTTTGAAAAACCATGAATGCTGATTTGAAGGCCTAAACTATATTTTTTTTTTACCAAAATCAATCATATGTCATGGCTTAGAGCAATGAGTTTTGATCGTTGGCTCATTTCACATCCAACTAGGTCCAAATCACTTAAAACTCGGGTCGATAGTTTTTAATCGGCTTTTATCGCTCTCACGCCGTTTGATGTATTCCAAAACCGGTTGGTCTACATCTTTTTGAAAAACTATGAAGGTTGATTTTGATGGCCTACACTACTTTTTTTTTTACCAAAATAACTCATAGGTCATGGGTTAGAGCTATGAGTTTTGCTCGTTGGCCTATTTCGCATCGACCTAGGTTCAAACGAGCTCAAACCTAGCCCGATAGTTTTTCGCCGGTTTTATTACACCCATACCGTTTCATGTATTCCAAGTTCCGTTGGTCCGAATCTTCTTGAAAAACCTTGAAGCTAATTTGGAGATCCTAAACTACTTTTTTTTACAAAAATCACTCATAGGCTATGGCTTATAGCTATGAGTTTTGATCGTTGGCCCATTTCACATCGAACTAGGTTCAAACGACTCAAATATAGCCCGATAATGTTTTCTTAGTTTTTATCGTACTCACATCGTTTCATGTATTCCATGTCTAGTTGGCTCGTATCTTCTTGAGAAATCGTGAATGCTGATTTTGATGGCCAAAAATATAGTTTTTGACCAAAACAACTCATAGACGATGGTTTATAGCCATAAGTTTTTATCGTTGGCCCGTCTCTCATCGAATTAGGTCTAAAGAGATCAAACCTAGCTCGATAGTTTTTCGTCGGTTTTATCGTACTCACATCGTTTTACATATTCCAAGTCCAGGTTGGTGGAATCTTCTTGAAAAACCATGAAGGATGATTTTGAGAGCCTAAACTATATTTTTTTTTACCAAAATCACTAATAAGTCATGCCTAATAGAGATGAGTTTCAATCGTTGGCCCGTTTCGCATCGAACTAGGTCTAAACAACTCAAAACTAGGTCGATAGTTTTTCTTGCTCTCATACCGTTCAAAGTATTCTAATTCCGGTTAGGCTGCATCTTTTTGAATAATCGTGAATACCGATTTTAAGAGCCTAAACTATATTTTTTAAAAAAATCACTCATAAGTCATGGCTTATAGCAAAGATTTTTATCGTTGGCACGTTTCGCATCAAACTACGTGCTAATAGCTCAAAACTAAATGATTGTTTTTCTTTAATTTTTATCGCTCTTATACCGTTCGACGTATTCCAAAACAAGTTTGTACGTATCTTCTTAAAAAATCGTAAAGGCTGATTTTAAAGGCTTAAACTACATTTTTTGGCCAAAATAACTCATAGGTCGTGGCTTATAGTAATGAGTTTTGACCATTGGCGCATTCCGCATTGAACTAGGTGTAAATAGCTCAAAACTAGGTCGATAATTTTTCATCATTTTTTATCGTTCTCAAACCATTCGATGTATTCGAAAACCGGTTGGTCCGCATCTTTTTAAAAAACCATGAAGGCTGATTTTAAGGGTTTAAATTGCCTTTTTTGATCAAAATAACTCATAGGTCATGGCTTAAAGCTATGAGTTTTGGTCGTTAGCCGAGTTTCACATCGAACTAGGTCCAAACATCTCAAACCTAGCCCGACAGTTCTTTGTATGTTTTTATTGCACTCACACTGTTTCATGTATTCCTAGGCCGGTTGGCTCGAATCTTCTTGAAAAACCATGAATGCTGATTTGAGGGCCTAAACTATTTTTTTTACCAAAATCACTCATATGTCATGGCTTAGAGCAATGAGTTTTGACCGTTGGCTCGTTTGACATCCAACTAGGTCCAAATCGCTTAAAACTCGGGTCGATAGTTTTTAATCGGCTTTTATCGCTCTCACACCGTTCGATATATTCCAAAACCAGTTGGTCTACATCTTCTTGAAAAGCTGTGAAGGTTGATTTTGATGGCCTAAACTACTTTTTTTGACCAAAATAACTCATAGGTCATGGGTTAGAGCTACGAGTTTTGCTCGTTGGCCCATTTCGCATCGAACTAGGTCCAAACAGACTCAAACCTAACCCGATAGTTTTTCGTCGGCTTTTATCGCACTCACATCGTTTCATGTATTTCAAGTTTAGTTGGTTCGAATCTTCTTGAAAAACCATGAAGCTGATTTGGAGATCCTAAACTACATATTTTTACAAAAATCACTCATAGGCTATGGCTTATAGCTATGAGTTTTGATCGTTGGACCGTTTCACATCGAACTAGGTTCAAACAACTCAAATATAGCTCGACAATGTTTGGTTAGTTTTTATCGCACTCACACCATTTCACGTATTCCAAGTCTAGTTGGCCCGTATCCTTTTGAAAAATCATGAATGCCGATTTTGATGGCCTAAAATACGGTTTTTGACGAAAACAACTCATAGGCCATGGGTTATAGCCATCACTTTTTATCATTAGCACTGTTTTGTATCGAATTAGGTCCAAAGAGCTCAAACCTAGCCCGATAGTTTTTCGTCGGTTTTTAGCTTACTTACATCGTTTCACATATTCCAAGTCCAGTTGGTCGGAATCTTCTTGAAAAACCATAAAGGATGATTTTGAGGGTCTAAACTACATTTTGTTTTTTTTACCAAAATCACTAATAAGTCATGCCTAATGGGGATGAGTTTCAATCGTTGGACCGTTTCGCATCGAACTAGGTCTAAACGACTCAAAACTAGGTCAAAAGTTTTTCTTGCTCTCATACCGTTCGAAGTATTCTAAATCTAGTTGAGCTGCATCTTCTTCAATAATCGTGAATGCTAATTTTGAGAGCCTAAACTATATTTTTTAAAAAAATCACTCATAAGTCATAGCTTATAGCAAAGATTTTTATCGTTGGCACGTTTTGCATCAAACTAGGTGCAAATAGCTCAAAACTAAAGCAATTGTTTTTCTTCGGCTTTTATCGCTCTTATACCGTTCGACGTATTCTAAAACTAGTTTGTACATATCTTCTTAAAAAATCATAAAAGTTGATTTTAAAGGCTTAAACTACATTTTTTGACTAAAATAACTCATATGTCATGGCTTATAGTAATGAGTTTTGGCCGTCGGTGCATTCCACATTGAACTAGGTGCAAATAGCTCAAAACTAGGTCGATAGTTTTTAATCGGCTTTTATTGTTCTCACATCATTTGATGTATTCCAAAACCAGGTTAGTCCGCATTTTTTTGAAAAATCATGAAGGCTGATTTTGAGTGCCTAAATTATATTTTTTTACCAAAATCACTCATAAGTCATGGCTTATAGCAAAGATTTTTATCGTTGGCATGTTTCGCATCGAACTAGATGCAAACGAGTTCAAAACTAAGCCGATAGGTTTTCTTCGGCTTTTATCGCTCTCACAACTTTCGACGTATTCCAAAACTAGTTGGTCCGCGTCCTCTTGAAGAACCATAAAGGCTGATTTTAAGGGTCTAAACTACCTTTTTTAACAAAAATAACTAATAGGTCATGGCTTAGAGCTATGAGTTTTGGTCGTTGGCCCGTTTCATATCAAACTAGGTCCAAATAGCTCAAACCTAGGTCAACAATTTTTTGTTAGTTTTTATCGCACTCACACCATTTCACATATTCCAAGTCCAATTGGCTCGAATCTTCTTGAAAAACCATGAAGGATGATTTTGAGGGCCTAAACTATATTTTTTTACTAAAATCACTCATAAGTCATGCCTAATAGCGATGAGTTTTGATCGTTGGCTCGTTTCGCATTGAAATTGGGCCAAACAAAAAAAACTATATCGATAGTTTTTCTTCGATTTTTCTTACTCTCATACCGTTCGAATTATTCCAAATCCAGTTAGGTCGTATCTTCTTGAATAACCGTGAATGCTGATTTTGAGGGCCTAAACTACATTCTTTTTACCAAAATACTCATAAGTCATGGCTTATAGCAAAGATTTTTATCGTTGGCACGTTTCGTATCAAACTAAGTGCAAATAGTCGTCAACTACGAGTGCTTGTTTTTCTTCGCTTTTATCGCTCTTACACCATTCTACGTATTCTAAAACCAGTTTGTACGTATCTCCTTAAAAAATCATAAAGGCTGATTTTAAAGGCTTAAACTACATTTTTTAACAAAAATAACTCGTTTGTAACTCATATGTCGTGGCTTATAGTAATGAGTTTTGATCGTTGGCGCATTCCACATCGAACTAGGACCAAATAGCTCAAAACTAGGCCGATAGTTTTTCATCTCGTTTTTCTTGCTCTCACACCATTCGATGTATTCCAAAACCAGTTGGTCCGCATTTTCTTGAAAAATCATGAAGGTTGATTTTGAGGGCTTAAATTACATTTTTTTACTAAAATCACTCATAAGTCATGGCTTATAGCAAAGATTTTTATCGTTGGCATGTTTCGCATCGAACTAGGTACAAACAGACTCAAAACTAAGCCGATAAGTTTTCTTCGGCTTTTATGGCTCTCACACCGTTAGACGTATTCCAAAATCAGTTGGTCCGCATCCTCTCGAAGAACCATGAAGGCTGATTTTAAGTGGTCTAAACTACCTTTTTTGACAAAAATAACTCATAGGTCATGGCTTAGAGCTATGAGTTTTGGTCGTTGGCCCGTTTCATATCAAACTAGGTCCAAATAGCTCAAACCTAGGTCAATAGTTTTTCATTAGTTTTTATCGCACTCACACCATTTCACGGATTCCAAGTCCAATTGGCTCGAATCTTCTTAAAAAATCATGAAGGATGAGTTTGAAGGCCTAAACTATCTTTTTTTACTAAAATCACTCATAGGTCATGCCTAATAGCGATGAGTTTTGATCATTGGCTCGTTTCGCATCGAACTAAGGCCAAACAACTCAAAACTATGTCGATAGTTTTGCTTCGGCTTTTCTTGCTCTCATACCCTTCGAAGTATTCCAAATCCAGTTAGAGTCGTATCTTCTGGATAAATGTGATTGCTGATTTTGAGGGCGTAAACTATATTTTTTTACCAAAATCACTCATAAGTCATGGCTTATAGCAAAGATTTTTATCGTTGGCACGTTTCGTATCAAACTAGGTGCAAATAGCTCAAAAATAAAGTGATTGCTTTTCTTCGGCTTTTATCGCTCTTATACCGTTCGACGTACTCTAAAACCAGTTTGTACGTATCTCCTTAAAAAATCATAATGGTTGATTTTAAAGGCTTAAACTATATTTTTTAACCAAAATAACTCATATGTCGTGGCCTATAGTAATGAGTTTTGACCGTTGGCCCATTCCACATCGAACTAGATGCAAATAGCCGAAAACTAAGCCGATAGTTTTTCATTAGTTTTTCTTGCTCTCACACCATTCGATGTATTCCAAAACTAGTTGGTCCGCATCTTCTTGAAAAATCATGAAGGCTGATTTTGAGGGCTTAAATTATATTTTTTTACTAAAATCACTCATAAGTCATGGCTTATAGCAAAGATTTTTATCGTTGGCATATTTCGCATCGAACTAGGTGCAAATAGCTCAAAACTAAGCCGATAGGTTTTCTTCGGCTTTTATGGCTCTCACACCGTTCGACGTATTCCAAAACCAGGTTGGTCCGCATCCTCTTGAATAACCATGAAGGCTGATTTTAAGTGGTCTAAACTACCTTTTTTGACAAAAATAACTCATAGGTCATGGCCTAAAGCTATGAGTTTTTATCGTTGGCCCGTTTCATATCAAACTAGGTCCAAACAGACTCAAACCTAGGTCAACGGCTTTTCGTTAGTTTTTATCGCACTCACACCATTTCACGCATTCCAAGTCCAATTGGCTCGAATCTTCTTAAAAAATCATGAAGGATGAGTTTGAAGGCCTAAACTATCTTTTTTTACTAAAATCACTCATAGGTCATGCC
Organism: Dovyalis caffra; assembly: GCA_963924115.1. Classification (NCBI taxonomy): domain Eukaryota; kingdom Viridiplantae; phylum Streptophyta; class Magnoliopsida; order Malpighiales; family Salicaceae; genus Dovyalis; species Dovyalis caffra. Next base: position 591,725 of record CAWUPB010001179.1, read on the forward strand.
TAATAGCGATGAGTTTTGATCGTTGGCTCGTTTCGCATCGAACTAAGGCCAAACAACTCAAAACTATGTCGATAGTTTTGCTTCAGTTTTTCTTGCTCTCATACCCTTCGAAGTATTCCAAATCCAGTTAGGTTCGTATCTTCGGATAAATGTGATTGCTGATTTTGAGGGCGTAAACTATATTTTTTTACCAAAATCACTCATAAGTCATGGCTTATAGCAAAGATTTTTATCGTTGGCACGTTTCGTATCAAACTAGGTGCAAATAGCTCAAAAATAAAGTGATTGCTTTTCTTCGGCTTTTATCGCTCTTATACCGTTCGACGTACTCTAAAACCAGTTTGTACGTATCTCCTTAAAAAATCATAATGGTTGATTTTAAAGGCTTAAACTATATTTTTTAACCAAAATAACTCATATGTCGTGGCCTATAGTAATGAGTTTTGACCGTTGGCCCATTCCACATCGAACTAGATGCAAATAGTCGAAAACTAAGCCGATAGTTTTTCATTAGTTTTTCTTGCTCTCACACCATTCGATGTATTCCAAAACTAGTTGGTCCGCATCTTCTTGAAAAATCATGAAGGCTGATTTTGAGGGCTTAAATTATATTTTTTTACTAAAATCACTCATAAGTCATGGCTTATAGCAAAGATTTTTATCGTTGGCATATTTCGCATCGAACTAGGTGCAAATAGCTCAAAACTAAGCCGATAGGTTTTCTTCGGTTTTTATGGCTCTCACACCGTTCGACGTATTCCAAAACCAGGTTGGTCCGCATCCTCTTGAATAACCATGAAGGCTGATTTTAAGTGGTCTAAACTACCTTTTTTGACAAAAATAACTCATAGGTCATGGCCTAAAGCTATGAGTTTTTATCGTTGGCCCGTTTCATATCAAACTAGGTCCAAACAGACTCAAACCTAGGTCAACAGCTTTTCGTTAGTTTTTATCGCACTCACACCATTTCACATATTCCAAGTCCAATTGGCTCGAATCTTCTTGAAAAACCATAAAAGATGATTTTGAGGGCCTAAACTATATTTTTTTACTAAAATCACTCATAGGTCATGCCTAATAGCGATGAGTTTTGATCGTTGGCTCGTTTGGCATCGAACTAGGGCCAAACGAAAAAACTATGTCGATAGTTTTTCTTTAGTTTTTCTTGCTCTCATACCGTTCGAAGTATTCCAAATCCAGGTTAGGTCGTATCTTCTTGAATAACTATGATTGCTGATTTTGAGAGCCTAAACTATAATTTTTTTACCAAAATCACTCATAAGTCATGCCTTATAGCAAAGATTTTTATCGTTGGCACGTTTCGTATCAAACTAGGTGCAAATAGATCAAAACTAAAGCGATTGTTTTTCTTTAGTTTTTATCGCTCTTATACCGTTCGACGTATTCCAAAACCAGTTTGTACGTATCTTCTTAAAAAATCGTAATGGCCGATTTTAAAGTCTTAAACTATATTTTTTGACCAAAATAACTCATATGTCGTGGCTTCTAGTAATGAGTTTTGACCGTTGGCGTATTCCACATCGAACTAGGTGCAAATAGCTCAAAACTAGGTCGATAGTTTTTCATCACTTTTTCTTGCTCTCACACCATTCGATGTATTCCAAAACCAGTTGGTCCGCATCTTCTTGATAAATTATGAAGGCTGATTTTGAGGGCTTAAATTATATTTTTTTTACCAAAATCACTCATAAGTCATGACTTATAGAAAAGATTTTTATCGTTGGCATGTTTCGCATCGAACTAGGTGCAAACAGACTCAAAACTAAGCCGATAGGTTTTCTTTAGTTTTTATCGCTCTCACAACTTTCGACGTATTCCAAAACCAGTTGGTCCGCATCCTCTTGAAGAACCATGAAGGCCGATTTTAAAGGTCTACCTTTTTTGACAAAAATAACTCATAGGTCATGGCTTAAAGCTATGAGTTTTGATTGTTGGCTCATTTCATATCAAACTAGATCCAAACAAGTCTCAAACCTAGGTCAACAGCTTTTCATTAGTTTTTATCGCACTCACACCATTTTACATATTCCAAGTCCAATTGGCTCGAATCTTCTTGAAAAACCATGAAGGATGATTTTGAGGGTCTCAACTATATTTTTTTTACTAAAATCACTCATAGGTCATGCTTAATAGCGATGAGTTTTGATCGTTGGCTCGTTTCGCATCGAACTATGGCCAAATAAAAAAACCTATATCGATAGTTGGCCCGTATTTTCTTGAAAAACCGTGAAGGCTAATTTTGAGGGACTAAACTACATTTTTTAACCAAAATAAGTCATAGGCTATGGCTTATAGCCATGAGTTTTTGTCATTTGCCCGTTTCATATCAAACTAGGTCCAAAGAGCTCAAACCTAGCACGATAGTTTTTCATCGGCTTTTATCGCACTCACACCGTTTCACGTACTCCAAGTCCAGCTTGGCACATATCTTCTTGAAAAATCATAAAGGTTGATTTTAAAGGCTTAAAATATATTTTTTGATCAAAATAAGTCATAGGTCATGGCTTATAGCGAGGATTTTTATCATCGGTGCGTTTCACATCAAAGTAGGTGCAAACGACTCAAAACTAGGCCCATAGTTTTTTTCGGCTTTTATCGCTCTTATACCGTTCGACATATTCAAAAACCAATTGCCCCATATCTTCTTAAAAATCTGTGAAGGCTGATTTTGAGGGCTTAAACTCCAATTTTTTACCAAAATCACTCATAGATCTTGGCTTATAGTGATGAGTTTTAATTGTTAGTCCGTTTCAAATTGAACTAGGTCCAAACAACTCCAAACTAGCTCGATAGTTTTTCATCAATTTTTATCACACTCACACCATTTCACGTATTCCAAGTCCAGTTGGGTCGAATCTTCTTAAAAAACCATAAAGGATGATTTTGGGGGCCTAAACTATAATTTTTTACCAAAATCACTCATATGTCATGGCTTATAGCCAAGAGTTTTGATCATTGTCCCGTTTCACGTTGAACTACATCCAAACATCTCAAACCTAGATCGATAATTTTTCATCGCTTTTATCGTACTCACACCGTTTCACGTATTCCAAGTCCAATTGGTCCGAATCTTCTTGGAAAACAATGAAGGCCGATTTTGAGATCCTAAACCATATTTTTTTTTACCAAAATCACTCATAGGTCGTGGCTTATAGAGAGGAGTATTATCGTTAGCTCATTTCGCATCAAACTAGGTTCAAACAGACTTAAATCTAGCCTCGATAGTTTTTCGTTAGTTTTTATCGCACTTATACCGTTTCATATATTCCAAGTCCAAGTTGGCTCGTATCTTATTGAAAAACCATGAAGGCTGATTTTGAGGGCCTAAACTATATTTTTTAATAAAAATAACTCATAAGCTATGTCTTAAAGCTATGAGTTTTTTTCATTAGCTCTGTTTCGAATCAAACTAGGTCCAAACAGTTCAAACCTAGCTCGATATTTTTTCGTTATTTTTTATCGCACTCACACCATTTCACGTATTCCAAGTCCAAGTTGGGTCGAATCTTCTTAAAAAACCATAAAGGATGATTTTGGGGGCCTAAACTAAATTTTTTTACCAAAATCACTCATATGTCATGACTTATAGCCAAGAGTTTTGATCATTGTCCCGTTTCGCATTTAACTACGTCCAAACATCTCAAACGTAGATCGATAATTTTTCATCAATTTTTATCGTACTCACACCGTTTCATGTATTCCAAGTCCAGGTTGGTCCGAATCTTCTTGAAAAACCATGAAGGCTAATTTTGAGATCCTAAACCACATTTTTTTACCAAAATAACTCATAGGTCATGGCTTAAAGCAATGAGTTTTCATCGTTGGCTCGTTTCGCATCCAATTAGGTCCAAATTGCTCAAAACTCGGGTTAATAGTTTTTCATCGGCTTTTAACGCTCTCAAACCGTTCGACGTATTCCAAAACATATTGGTCCGTATCTTCTGAAAAATCGTAAAAGTTAATTTTGAGGGCCTAAACTACCTTTTTTGACGAAAATAACTCATAGGTCATGGCTTAAAGCTATGAGTTTTGATCGTTGACCCGTTTTACATCGAACTAGGTCCAAACAGACTCAAGCCTAACATATCGGCTTTTTGCCAATTTTTATCGCACTCACACCGTTTCACGTATTCCAAGTCCAAGTTGACCCGAATTTTTTTGAAAAACCATGACTCGCTGATTTTGAGATCGTAAACTATATTTTTTATAAAAATCACTCATAGTTCATGGCTTATAGCAATGAGTTTTGATCGTTGGCCCGTTTTGCATCGAACTAGGTCCAAACAAGCTCAAACCTAGACCGACAGCTTTTCATCAATTTTTATCGTAGTCAAACTCGCCTTACTTATTCTAAGTCCAGTTGGCTCGAATCTTCTTGAAAAACCATGAAGGATGATTTTGAGGGCTTAAACTACCTTTTTTGACCAAAATAACTCATAGGTAATGGCTTAGAGCTATGAGTTTTGGTTGTTAGCCCGTTTCACATCGAATTAGGTCCAAACTGACTCAAAACTAGGTCGATAGTTTTCTTCGGCTTTTATCACTCTCATGCCGTTTGATGTATTCCAAAACCCGTTGGCCCATATCTTCTTGAAAAATCATGAAGGCTGATTTTGAGGGCTTAAACTTCATTTTTTTAACCAAAATCACTCATAAGTCATGGCTTATAGCGATGAGTTTTGATCGTTGGCCCATTTCACATCGAACTAGGTCCAAATAGCTCAAGACTAGGTCTATAATTTTTCTTTAGTTTTTCTCGCTCTCATACCGTTCGAAGAATTATAAATCCAGTTAGGTCGTATCTTCTTGAATAACCATGAATACTAATTTTGAGGGCCTAAACTACATGTTTTGGCCAAAATCACACGTAGGTCATGGTCGAATGCAATGAGTTTTGATCATTGGCCTATTTCGCATCCAACTAGGTCCAAATTGCTCAAAACTCGGGTTAATAGTTTTTCATCGCTTTTAACGCTCTCAAACCGTTCGACGTATTCCAAAACATGTTCGTTCATATCTTCTTGAAAAACCATAAAAGTTGATTTTGAGGGCCTAAACTACCTTTTTCGATGAAAATAACTCATAGGTCATGGCTTAGAGCTATGAGTTTTGGTCGTTGACCCATTTTGCATTGAACTAGGTCCAAACGACTCAAGCCTAACATATCGACTTTTTGCCAATTTTTATCGCACTCACACCGTTTCACGTATTCCAAGTCCAGCTTGACCCAAATCTTCTTGAAAAACCATGACTCGCTGATTTTGAGATCGTAAACTATATTTTTTATAAAAATCACTCATAGTTCATGGCTTATAGCGATGAGTTTTGATCGTTGGCCCGTTTTGCATCGAACTAGGTCCAAATAGCTCAAACCTAGACCGACGGAGTTTTTCATCATTTTTTATCGTAGTCAAACTACCTCACTTATTCTAAGTCCAAGTTGGCTCGAATCTTCTTGAAAAACGATGAAGGATGATTTTAAGGGCTTAAACTACCTTTTTTGACCAAAATAACTCATAGGTAATGGCTTAGAGCTATGAGTTTTGGTTGTTAGCCCGTTTCACATCGAATTAGGTCCAAACAGACTCAAAACTAGGTCGATAGTTTTTCTTCAATTTTTATCACTCTCATACCGTTTGATGTATTCCAAAACCCGTTGACCCGTATCTTCTTGAAAAATCATAAAGGCCGATTTTGAGGGCTTAAACTCTATTTTTTTTTACCAAAATCACTCATAAGTCATGGCTTATAGCGATGAGTTTTGATCGTTGGCCCATTTCACATCGAATTAGGTCCAAATAGCTCAAGACTAGGTCTATAATTTTTCATAAGTTTTTATCGCTCTTACATCGTTCGACGTATTCCAAAACCGAGTTGATCCACATTTTTTTGAAAAACCATGAAGGCTAATTTTGAGGGGCTAAACTACCTTTTTCGAACAAAATAACTCATAGGTCATGGCATGGAGCTATGACTTTTGGTTGTTGGCCCTTGCGCATCAAACTAGGTCCAAAAGTTCAAACCTAGTCCGGCAGCTTTTTGCCAATTGTTATCGCACTCACAACATTTCACGTATTCCAAGTCAAGTTGGCTCGAATCTTCTTGAAAAACCATGTAGGCTGATTTTGAGATCCTAAACTATACTTTTTCATAAAAATCACTTATAGGTCATGGCTTATAGCGATGCGTTTTGATCGTTGGCTCGTTTCGCATCGAATTATGTTAAAACAGATCTCAAACCTAGCCCGATAGTTTTTCATTAGTTTTTATTACACTCATATTGTTTCACTTATTCCAAGTCCAGTTGGCTCGAATCTTCTTGAAAAGCCATGAAGGATGATTTTGAGGGCCTAAACTACATTTTTATACCAAAAATCACTCATAGGTCATGGCTTATAGCAATGAGTTTTGATCGTCGACTCGTTTTGCAATGAAGTAGGTTAAAATAGCTCAAACCTAGCCCAATAATTTTTCATCAATTTTATCACACTCATACCGTTTCACTTATTCCAAGTCCAGTTGGCTCGAATCTTCTTGAAAAACCATGAAGGATGATTTTGAGGGCTAAACCACATTTTTGTACCAAAGCTGATTCACGAGTCATGGCTTATAACGATGAGTTTTGATCGTTTGCTTATTTCGCATCGAACTAGGTCCAAACAGTCTCAAAACTAGGTCGATAGTTTTTCATAAGTTTTTATCGCTCTCACACTCGCTCGACGTATTCCAAAACCAATTGGTCCGTATCCTCTTGAAAAACCATGAAGGCTGATTTTGAGGGCCTAAACTATATTTTTTTACCAAAATCACTCATAAGTCCCGGCTTATAGCGAGGATTTTTATCATTGGTACGTTTTGCATTGAACTAGGTGTAAACAGACTCAAAACAAGGTCGATAGTTTTTTTTTAGTTTTTATCGCTCTTATACCGTTCGACATATTTAAAAACCAGTTGGCTCGTATCATCTTGAAAATCCATGAAAGCCGATTTTGAGGGCTTAAACTCTATTTTTTTTCCCAAATCACTCATAAGTCATGGCTTATAGCGATGAGTTTTGATCGTTGGCACATTTCGCATCAAAGTAGGTCCAAACAGACTCAAAACTAGGTCGATAGTTCTTGCTTTCATACTTGTTTAAAGTATTCTAAATCCAGTTGGGTTGTATCTTCTTAATTAACCATGAATGGTTATTTTGAGGACCTAAACTATATATTTTTACCAAAATCACTCATATGTCATGGCTTAAAGCAATGAGTTTTGATCGTTGGCCCGTTTCACATTGAACCGAGTCAAAATCACTCAAAACTAGGTCGATAGTTTTTCATAAGTTTTTATCGCTCTCACATTGTTCGACATATTTCAAAATTAGTTGGTCCGCATATTTTTGAAAAACCGTGGAGGCTGATTTTGAGTGCATAAACTACTTTTTTTTACCAAAATAACTTATAGGTCATACATTATAGCTATGAGTTTTGGTCGTTGGCTCGTTTCTCATCGAACTAGTTCAAACAGACTCAAACCCAACCCGATAGTTTTTCACTAGTTTTTACCGCACTCACACCATTTCACATTTTCCAAGTCCAGTTGGTTCCAATCTTCTAGAAAAACCTTGAAGGCTGATTTTGAGATCCTAAACTATATTTTTTTACAAAAATCACTCATAGGTCATGGCTTATAGTGATGAGTTTTGATCGTTCGCCTATTTCGCATCAAACTAGATCCAAAAAGATCAAACCTAGCCCGATAGTTTTTCATCATTTTTTATTGCACTCATATTGTGTCATGTATTCCAAGTCTAGTTGGCCCGTATTTTCTTGAAAAACCTTGAAGGCTGATTTTGAGGAACTAAACTACATTTTTTGACCAAAATAACTCATAAGTCATGGCGATGAGTTTTGGTCGTTGGCTCATTTCATATTGAACTAGGTCTAAACAGACTCAAACCTAACCCGATAGTTTTTCATCGCTTTTATCGCACTCACACCATTTCACGTATTCCAAGTCCAAGTTGGCTCGAAACTTCTTGAAAAATCATGAAGGCTGATTTTGAGCTCCTAAAGTACATTGTTTTACCAAAATTACTCATAAGTCATGGCTTATAGCGATCGGTTTTGATCGTTGGCCCGTTTCGCATTGAACTAGGTCCAACCAGCTCAAGACTAGTTCGATAGTTTTTGTTTAGTTTTTCTCGCTCTCATACTGTTCGAAGTATTCTAAATCCAGTTGGGTTGCATCTTCTTGAATAACTATGAATGCTTATTTTGAGGGCATAAACCACATTTTTTTTTTACCAAAATCACTCATAGGTCATGGCTTAAAGTAATGAGTTTGGATCGTTGACCTGTTTTGCATCCAAATAGGTCCAAATCGCTCACTACTCGGGTCGATAGTTCTTCATAAGTTTTTATTGATCTCACACCATCCGACATATTTCAAAACTAGTTAATCCGCATCTTTTTGAAAACCGTGAAGGTTGATTTTGAGGGCCTAAACTACCTTTTTTGACCAAAATAACTCATAGGTCATGGCTTAGAGCATGAGTTTTGGTCGTTGGCCCATTTAACATCGAACTAGGTCCAAACAGACTCAAACCTAGCATGATATTTTTTCGCTAATTTTTACAAGCAGCTCGCACCGTTTCACATATTCCAAGTCCAGCTTGGCCCGAATCTTCTTAAAAAACCATGAAGACCGATTTCGAGATCCTAAACTACATTTTTTAAAAAAATCACTCATAGGTCATGGCTTATAGCGATGCGTTTTGATCGTTGGCCCGTTTTACATCGAACTAGGTCAAAATAGCTCAAACCTAGCCCGATAATTTTTTATCGCTTTTATCGTACTCACATCGTTTCACGTATTCCAAGTTCGGTTAGTCTGTATTTTCTCAAAAATCCTTAAAGGCTGAGTTTTAAGGGACTAAACTACATTTTTTGACGAAAATAACTCATAGGCCATGGCTTATAGTGATGAGTTTTGGTCATTGGCTCTATCCGGATCGAACTAGGTCCAAACAGACTCAAACCCGGCTCGATAGTTTTTCGTCGCTTTTATCACACTCACACCGTTTCACGTATTCCATGTCCAGTTGGCTCGAATCTTCTTGAAAAACCATGATAGTTGATTTTGAGATCCTAAATTATATTTTTTTGACCAAAATCACTCATAGGTCATGGCTTATAGCCATGATTTTTTATCATTTTCTCGTTTCGTATTGAACTAGGTCCAAATAGCTCAAACCTAGCCTCGATAGTTTTTCATCATTTTTTATTACGGTCATATCGTTTCACTTGTTCCAAGTCCAATTGGTCCGAATCTTCTTGAAAAACCATGAAGGATAATTTTGAGGGCCTAAACTATATTTTTATACCAAAATCACTCATAGGTCCCGACTTATAGTGATAAGTTTTGATCGTTGGCTCGTTTCGTATTGAGCTAGGTCGAAATAGCTCAAAACTAGGTCAATAGTTTTTCATCCATTTTTATCACTCTCACATCGTTTGACATATTCCAAAACCAATTGGTCCGCATCTTCTTGAAAAGCCATGAAGGCTGATTTTGAAGCTTAAACTATATTTTTTTTACCAAAATCACTCATAGGTCATGGTTTATAGCGAGAATTTTTAGCATTGCATGTTTTGCATTGAACTAGGTCCAAACCGCAAAAAACTATGTTGATAGTTTTTCATTAGTTTTTATCGCTCTCACACCGTTCGATGTATTCCAAAACCAGTTGGTCTCTATCTTTTTGAAAAACTATGAAGGGTGATTTTAAGGGCCTAAAATATATTTTTTTACCAAAATTACTCATAGGCCATGGCTTATAGTGAGGATTTTTATCGTTGGCTCGTTTCTCATCAAACTAGGTTGAAACGTACTCAAAACTAAACCAATAGTTTTTTTTTAGTTTTCATCGCTCTTATACTCGTTCGACGTACTCAAAAACCAGGTTGGCCCATATCTTCTTGAAAATCCATGAAGGTTATTTTGAGGGCTTAAATTCTTTTTTTTACAAAATTACTCATAAGTCATGGTTTATAGCGATGAGTTTTGAATGTTGGCCCGTTTTGCATCGAACTAGGTCCAAACTGACTCAAAAGCTGGGTCGACGGTTTTTTTTAGTTTTTCTTGCTTTCATACCGTTCAAAGTATTGTAAATCCAATTGGCTCGAATCTTCTTGAAAAACCATGAAGGATGATTTTGAGGGCTAAACCATATTTTTGTACCAAAATCACTCACAAGTCATGGCTTATAGCGATGAGTTTTGATCGTTGGCTTATTTCGCATCGAACTAGGTCCAAACAGACTCAAAACTAGGTCGATAGTTTTTCATAAGTTTTTATCACTCTCACACCGTTCGACGTATTCCAAAACCAATTGGTCCATATCTTCTTAAAAAATCATGAAGGCTGATTTTAAGGGCCTAAACTACCTTTTCTAACAAAAATAACTCATAGGTCATAGCTTAGAGCTATGAGTTTTGGTTGTTGGCTCATTTTGTATCGAACTAAGTCCAAACGAGCTCAAACCTAGCCCAACGAGCTTTTTGTCGGTTTTATCGCACTCACACCGTTTCATGTATTCCAAGTTCAATTGGCCCGAATCTTCTTGAAAAACCATGTAGGCTAATTTGAGATCCTAAACTATATTTTTTCATAAAAATCACTCATAGGTCATGGCTTATAGCGATTAGTTTTGATCGTTGGCTCATTTCGCATCGAACTAGGTTAAAACAGACTCAAACCTAACCCAATAGCTTTTCATCGCTTTTATCACACTCATACCGTTTCACTTATTCCAAGTCCAGTTGGCCCGAATCTTCTTGAAAAACCATGAAGGATGATTTTGAGGGCCTAAACTACATTTTTGTACCAAAATCACTCATAGGTCATGCCCTATAGCAATGAGTTTTGATCGTTGGCTGGTTTGCATCGAACTAGGTCCAAATAGCTCAAAGCTAGCCCGATATTTTTTAATCAATTTTTATCGCTCTCACACCGTTCGACGTAATCCAAAACCAATTGGTCCGCATTTTCTTGAAAAATCATGAAGGCCGATTTTGAGGGTCTAAACTATATTCTTTTACCAACATCACTCATAGGTCATGGCTTATAGCGAGGATTTTTATCGTTGACATGTTTTGCATCGAACTAGGTCCAAATCAATCCGAACTAGGTAGATATTTTTCATAAGTTTTTATCGCTCTCACACTCGTTCGACACATTCCAAAACTAGTTAGTCCGTAGCTTCTTGAAAAGCTGTGAAGGGTGATTTTGAGGGCCCAAACTTTTTTTTTTTATCAAAATCACTCATAGGTCATGGCTTATAGCGAGGATTTTTTGTGGTTGGTGCGTTTCGCATTGAACTAGGTTCAAACAGACTCAAAACTAGGTCGATAGTTTTTCTTTAATTTTTATCGCTCTTATACCATTCGACGTATTCAAAAACTAGTTGGCTCGTATCTTCTTGAAAGTCCATGAAGGCTGATTTTGAGGGCTTAAACTCTATTTTTTTTCAAAATAACCCATAAGTCATGGCTTATAGCGATGAGTTTTGATCGTTGGCCGTTTCGCATTGAACTAGGTCCAAACTGACTTAAAGCCGGGTTGATAGTTTTTCTCGCTCTCATACTTGTTCGAAGTATTCTAAATCTAGTTGGGTTGCATCTTCTTGAATAACCATGAATGCTTATTTTGTGGGCCTAAACTACATTTTTTTTTACCAAAATCACTTATAGGGCATGGCTTAAAGTAATGAGTTTTGATCGCTAGCTCGTTTCGGATCTAAATAAGTCCAACTCGCCCAAAACTAGGTCGATAGTTTATCATAAGTTTTTATCGCTCTCACACCGTTCGACGTATTTCAAAACCATTTGGTCCGCATCTTATTGAAAAATCGTGAAGGCTAATTTTGAGGGCCTAAACAACCTTTTTTGACCAAAATAACTCATAGTTCATGGCTTAGAGCTATGAGTTTTGGTCGTTGGCTCGTTTCACATCGAACTAGGTCTAAACGAGCTCAAACCTAGCCTAATAGTTTTTCACTCGGTTTTTACCGCACTCACATCGTTTCATGTATTCTAAGTCCAGGTTGGTCCGAATCTTCTTGAAAAACCTTAAAGGCTGATTTTGAGAGATTAACTACATGTTTTCACAAAAATAACTCATAGGTCATGGCTTATAGCGATGAGTTTTGGTCGTTGGCTCGTTTCACGTTGAACTAGGTCCAAATAGCTCAAACCTAGCTCGATAGTTTTTCATAAGTTTTTATGCACTAACAACGTTTCACATATTCCAAGTCCAGTTTGCTCGTATCTTCTTAAAAAATCATGAAGGCTGATTTTGAGGGCCTAAACTACATTTTTGACCAAAATAACTCATAGGTCATGGCTTATAGCGATGCGTTTTGGTTATTGGCTCGTTTCGCATCGAACTAGGTCCAAACACCTCAAACATAGCTCGACAGTTTTTTATCGGTTTTATCATACTCATACCGTTTTACGTATTCCAAGTCCGGTTTACTCGTATTATCTTGAAAACCATGAAGGCTGATTTTGAGGGCCTAAACTACATTTTTTTGACCAAAATAATGCATAGGTCATGGCTTATAGCTATAAGTTTTGGTCGTTGGCTCGTTTCGCATCGAACTAGGCCCAAACAGACTCAAACCTAGCTTAATAGTTTTTCATCGGTTTTTAATGCACTCACACCGTTTCACTTATTCCAAGTCTAGTTAGCCCAAATCTTCTTAAAAAATCATGATGGATGATTTTGAAGGCCTAAACTACATTTTTGTACCAAAATCACTCATAGGTCATGGCTTATAGCAATGAGTTTTAATCGTTGGCTCGTTTCGTATCGAGCTAGGTCCAAATAGCTCAAAACTAGGTCGATAGTTTTTCATCGGTTTTATCGCTCTCATACCGTTCAACCTATTTCAAAACCAATTGGTCCGCATCTTCTTGAAAAACCATGAAGGCTAATTTTGAGGGCTTAAACTATATTTTTTTTACCTAAATGACTCATAGGTCAAGGTTTATAGCGACGATTTTTATAATTGGCACATTTTGCATCAAACTAGGTCCAAACCACTCAAAACTAGGTCGATAGTTTTTCATTAGTTTTTATCGCTCTCACACCGTTCGACGTATTCCAAAACCAGGTTGGTCACCATCATCTTGGAAAACTGTGAAGGGTGATTTTGAGGCCTAAACTATATTTTTTTACCAAAATCACTCATAGTTCATGGCTTATAGCAAGGATTTTTTATGGTTGGTGCGTTTCGCATTGAACTAGGTTCAAACGACTCAAAACTAGGTCGATAGTTTTTCTTTAATTTTTATCGCTCTTATACCATTTGACGTATTCAAAAACTAGTTGGCCCGTATCTTCTTGAAAATCCATGAAGGCTGATTTTGAGGGCTTAAACTCTTTTTTTTTTTTTTAAATAACTCATATGTCATGGCTTATAACGATGAGTTTGGATCGTTGGCCCGTTTCGCATCGAACTAGGTCCAAACTGACTTAAAAACTAGGTTGATAGTTTTTCTCGCTCTCATACTTGTTCGAAGTATTCTAAATCCAGTTAGGTTGCATCTTCTTAAATAACCATGAATGCTTATTTTGAGGGCCTAAACGATATTTTTTTTACCAAAATCACTCATAGGGCATGGCTTAAAGCAATGAGTTTTGATCGCTAGCTCATTTCGGATCCAACTAAGTCCAACTTGCCCAAAACTCGGGTCAATAGTTTATCATAAGTTTTTATCGCTCTCACACCGTTCAACGTATTTCAAAACTAGTTGGTCCGCATCTTCTTGAAAAATCGTGAAGGCTAATTTTAAGGGCTCGAACAACCTTTTTGACCAAAATAACTCATAGGTCATGGCTTAGAGCTATGAGTTTTGATCCATAGCTCGTTTCACATCGAACTAGGTCCGAATAGCTCAAACCTAACCCGATAGTTTTTCACTAGTTTTTACCACACTCACATCGTTTCACGTATTCTAAGTCCAGTTGGACCGAATCTTGTTTGAAAAACCTTAAAGGCTAATTTTGAGGGATTAACTACATGTTTTGATAAAAATAACTCAAAGGTCATGGCTTATAGCGATGAGTTTTGGTCGTTGGCTCATTTCACGTCGAACTAGGTCCAAACACCTTAAACCTAGCTCGATTGTTTTTATAAGTTTTTATCCCACTAACACTCGTTTCATATATTCCAAGTCTAGTTTGCTCGTATCTTCTTGAAAACTCGTGAAGGCTGATTTTGAGGGCCTAAACTACATTTTTTGACCAAAATAACTCATAGGTCATGGCTTATAGCGATGCGTTTTGGTCGTTAACTCGTTTCGCGTCGAACTAGGTCCAAACACCTCAAACATAGCCCGATAGTTTTTTATCGGCTTTTATCGGACTCACACCATTTTACGTATTCCAAGTCCAGGTTTGCTCGTATTATCTTGAAAAACCATGAAGGCTGATTTTGAGGGCCTAAACTACATTTTTTTGACCAAAATAATGCATAGGTCATGACTTATATGTATAAGTTTTGGTTGTTGGCTCGTTTCGCATTGAACTAGGCCCAAACGAGCTCAAACCTAGCTCGATAGTTTTTCATCGGTTTTATCGCACTCACACCGTTTCACTTATTCCAAGTCCAGTTGGCCCGAATCTTCTTGAAAAACCATGATGGATGATTTTGAGGGCCTAAAATATATATTTGTACTAAAATCACTCATAGGTCGTCGCTTATAGCGATGAGTTTTAATCGTTGGCTCGTTTCGTATCGAGCTAGGTCCAAATAGCTCAAAACTAGGTCGATAGTTTTTTATCGGCTTTTATCGCTCTCATACCGTTCGACCTATTTCAAAACCAATTGGTCCGCATCTTCTTGAAAAACCATGAAGGCTAATTTTGAGAGCCTAAACTACATTTTTATGTAAATCACTTGTAGGTCATGGTTTATAACGACAATTTTTATCATTGGCACGTTTTGCATCGAACTAGGTCTAAATCGCTCAAAACTAGATCAATAGTTTTTCATTAGTTTTTATCACTCTCACACCGTTCGACGTATTCCAAAACCGAGTTGGTCACCATCTTCTTGAAAAACTATGAAGGGTGATTTTAAGGTCCTAAACTATATTTTGTTTTACCAAAATCACTCATATGTCATGGCTTATAGTGAGGATTTTTATCATTGGCTCGTTTCGCATCGAATTAAGGTCAAACGACTCAAAACTAAGCCAAAAGTTTTTCTTTATTTTTTATCGCTCTTATACCGTTCGACGCACTTAAAATCCGGTTGGCTCGTATCTTCTTGAAAATCCATGAAGGCTGATTTTGAGGGTTTAAATTTTAGTTTTCTACCAAAATCGCTCATAATTCATGGTTTATAATGAAGAGTTTTGAACGTTGGCTTGTTTTGCATTGAACTAGGTCCAAATATGTCAAACCATGAATGCTGATTTTGAGAGCCTAAACTATATTTTTTGATGAAAATCACTCATAGGTCATGGCTTAAAGCAATGAGTTTTGATCATTGGCCCACTTCGCATCTAACTAGGTCCAAATCACTCAAAACTAGATCGATAGTTTTTCATTAGTTTTTATCGCACTCACACCGTTTTACGTATTCCAAGTCCAGTTGGCCCAAATCTTCTTGAAAAGCTGTGAAGGCTGATTTTGAGATCCTAAACTACATTTTTTTACAAAAGTCACTAATAAGTCACGGATTATAGCGATGAGTTTTGATCGTTGGCTCGTTTCGCATCGAACTAGGTCCAAACAACTTAAACGTAACTCGATAGGTTTTCATTAGTTTTTATCGAACTCACATCGTTTCACATATTCCAAGACCAGGTTAGCTCGTATCTTCTTGAAAAACCATGAAGGTTGATTTTTAGGGCCTAAACTACATTTTTGTACCAAAATCACTTATCGGTCCCGGCTTATAGCGATGAGTTTTGATCGTTGACTCGTTTCGCATCGAACTAGGTCCCAACTGACTCAAAAATAGGTCGATAGTTTTTCATCGCTTTTATCACTCTTACACTCTTCGACGTATTCCAAAACCAGTTGGTCTCCATCTTCTTGAAAACTATGAAGGGTGATTTTGAGGGCCTAAACTATATTTTTTCACCAAAATCACTCATAGGTCATGGCTTATAGTGAGGATTTTTATCGTTGGCTCATTTTGCATGAACTAGGTTCAAACGGACTCAAAACTAGATCGATAGTTTTTCTTCGGCTTTTATTGCTCTTATAACGTTCGACGTACTCAAAAACCAGGTTGGTCCGTATCTTCTTGCATATCCATGAAGGTTGATTTTGAGAGCTTAAACTCCATTTTTTTTTTACCAAAATCACTCATAAGTCATGGCTTATAGCGATGAGTTTTGATCGTTGGCCCGTTTCACTTCGAACTAGGTCCAACGACTCAAAACTCGGGTCGATAGTTTTTTTTAGTTTTTCTCGTTCTCATACCGTTCGAAGTATTGTAAATCCAGTTGGGTTGCATCTTTTTGAATAACCATGAATCGTGATTTTGAGGACCTAAATTATATTTTTTGACCTAAATCACTCATAGGTCATGGCTTAAAGCAACGAGTTTTGATCATTAGCCCGTTTCACATCCAATTAGGTCCAAATCGCTCAATATCTGGATTGATAGGTTTCATCAATTTTTATCGCTCTTACACCGTTCGACAAATTGCAAAACCGAGTTGGTTGTCTCTTCTTGAAAAACCATGAAGGCCGATTTTGAGGGCTTAAACTACCTTTTTTTACCAAAATAACTCATATGTCATGGCGTAAAGCTATGAGCTTTGGTCATTGGCCCATTTTGCGTCAAACTAGGTCCAAACAGACTCAAACCTAGCCTATCATTTTTTCATTATTTTTTATCGCACTCACACCATTTCACGTATTCCAAGTCTAATTAGCTCGAATCTTCTTGAAAAACCATGAAGGCCGATTTTGAGATCCTAAACTATATTGTTTTAAAAAAAATCACTCATAGGTCATGACTTATAGCCATGAGTTTTGATCATTAGCCCGTTTCGTATTGAACTAGCTCCAAACAACTCAAACCTAGACCGATAGTTTCTCAATAGCTTTTATCGTACTCACACTCGTTTCACTTATTCCAAGTCCAGGTTGGCTCAAATCTTCTTGAAAAACAATAAAAGATGATTTTAAGGGCTTAAACTATCTTTTTTGACCAAAATAACTCATAGGTCATGGCCTAGATCTATGAGTTTTTGTTATTAGCCCATTTCGCATCGAACTAGGTCCAAACAGACTTAAAACTAAGCCGATAGTTTTTCTTCGGCTTTTATCGCTCTCAAATCGTTCGACGTATTCCAAAATCAATTGGTCCGTATCTTTTTGAGAAAC
Source organism: Dovyalis caffra (assembly GCA_963924115.1). Taxonomy (NCBI): domain Eukaryota; kingdom Viridiplantae; phylum Streptophyta; class Magnoliopsida; order Malpighiales; family Salicaceae; genus Dovyalis; species Dovyalis caffra. Next base: position 609,146 of record CAWUPB010001179.1, read on the forward strand.
TCGTAAAGGCTGATTTTAAAGGCTTAAACTATATTTTGTGACAAAATATAGTAATGCTTTTTGGTTGTTGGCACGTTTCGCATAAAACTAGGTGCAAACATCTCAATGCTAGGTCGATAGTTTTTCTTCGGTTTTTATCGCCGTCATACTCGTTTGATGTATTCCAAAACCAGTTGGCCCGTATCTTCTTGAAAAGTCACTCATAAGTCATGGCTTATAGCAATGAGTATTGATCGTTGGCCCGTTTCACATCGAACTAGGTCCAAACAGACTTAAAAGCTGGGTCGATAGTTTTTTTTTAGTTTTTCTCGCTCTTATACCGTTCAAAGTATTCTAAATCCAGTTAGGCCGCATCTTATTGAATAACCCCGAATGCTAATTTTGAGCGCCTAAGCTATATTTTTTGACCAAAATCACTCATAGGTCATGGCTTAAAGCAATGAGTTTTGATCATTGGCCCGTTTCGCATCCACCTATGTCCAAATCGCTCAAAACTCGGGTTGATAGTTTTTCATCGCTTTTATCGCTCTCACACCGTTCGACGTATTCCAAAACCAACTGGTCCGCATCTCCTTGAAAAATCTAGAAGGCTGATTTTGGAGGCCTAAACTACCTTTTTTGATCAAAATAACTCATAGGTCATGGCTTAAAGCCATGAGTTTTGGTCGTTGGCCCGTTTCGCATCGAAATAGATCCAAAAAGCTCAAACCTAGCCCGATAATTTTTCATCGGCTTTTATCGCACTCATACCGTTTCACGTATTCCAAGTCCAGTTGGCTCGTATCTTTTTCAAAACCATGAAGGTCAATTTTGAGGGCCTAAACTACTTTTTTGTACCAAAATAACCGATATGTCATGGCTTATAGCTATGAGTTTTGGTTGTTGGCTCGTTTCGCATTGAACTAGGTCCAAATAGCTCAAACCTAGTCGGACGAGTTTTTCATCGGCTTTTGTCGCGCTCACATCGTTTTACGTATTCCAAGTCCAATTGGCTCCAATCTTTTTGAAAAACCATGAAGGCTGATTTTGAGATCCTAAACTATATTTTTTTACAAAAATCACTCATAGGTCATGGCTTATAGCTATGAGTTTTGATCGTCGGCCCGTTTCGCATCGAACTAGGTCCAAACGAGCTCAAACCTAGCCGATAGTTTTCATCGGTATTTATCACACTCACATCGTTTCATGTATTCCAAGTCTAGTTGGCCCATATTTTTTTGAAAAAACTTGAAGGCTGATTTTGAAGGACTAAACTACATTTTTTGACCAAAATAACTCATAGATTATGGCTTATAGCGATGAGTTTTGGCCGTTGGCTCATTTCGCATCGAACTAGGTCCACACGACTCAAACCTAGCTCGATAGTTTTTTATCGCTTTTAACACACTCACATCGTTTCACGTATTCCAAGTCTAATTGGCTCGAATCTTGTTGAAAAACCATGAAGGCGGATTTTGAGATCCTAAACTATATTTTTTACCAAAATCACTCATAGGTCGTGGCTTATAGCCATGAGTTTTGATCATTGTTCCGTTTCATATTGAATTAGGATCAAACAGATGAAACCTAGCCCGATAGTTTTTTGTTAGTTTTTACCGCACTCACACCGTTTCACGTATTCCAAGTTTAATTGGCCCAAATCTTCTTGAAAAACTATGAAGGTCGATTTTGAGATCCTAAACTATATTTTTTAAAAAAAAATCACTCATACTCATGGCTTATAGCGATGAGTTTTGATCATTAGCCCGTTTTGCATCGAACTAGCTCCAAACGAGCTCCAACCAAGCCCAACAGCTTTTCATTAGTTTTTATCGCACTCACATCGTTTCATATATTCCAAGTCCAAATGGCTCGTGTTTTGTTGAAAAACCTTAAAGGCTGATTTTTAGGGTCTAAACTATATTTTTTAACCAAAATAACTCATAGGTCATGGCTTATAGCGATGAGTTTTGGTCCTTTGCTTGTTTCGCATCGAACTAGGAGCAAACAGACTCAAACCTAGCCCGATAGTTTTTCGTCGCTTTTATCGCACACACCATTTCACGTATTCCAAGTCCAGTTGGCTCGAATCCGTTTGAAAAACCATGAAGGTCGATTTTGAGATCGAAAACTATATTTTTTTTACCAAAATCACTTATAAGTCATGGCTTATGGCCATGAGTTTTGATCATTGTCCCGTTTCGTATTGAACTAGGTCCAAACAGACTCAAACCTAGCCCAATAGTTTTTCGTCGGTTTTATCGCACTCACACCGTTTCACGTATTCGTAGTCCAGTTGGGCCAAATGTTTTTGTAAAACCATGAGGCTGATTTTGAGATCCTAAATTATATTTTTGTATAAAAATCACTCATAGTTCCCGGCTTATAGCGATGAGTTTTGATCGTTGGCTCCTTTCGCATCGAATTAGGTTAAAACGATCTCAAAACTAGGTCGATAGTTTTTCATCGGCTTCTATCACTCTCGAACCGTTCTATGTATTCCAAAACCAATTTGTCCGCATCTTCTTGAAAAATCGTGAAGGCTGATTTTGAGGGCCTAAACTACATTTTTTTACCAAAATCACTCATAGGTCATGATTTATAGTGAGGATTTTTATCATTGGCATGTTTTGCATCGAACTAGGTCCAAACTCGCTCAAAACTAGGTCGATAGTTTTTCATGAGTTTTTATCACTCTCACAACGTTCGACGTATTCCAAAACCAGCTTGGCCTACATCTTCTTGAAAAAGTACGAAGGGTGATTTTAAGGGCCTAAACACTATATATTTACCAAAATCGCTCATAGGTCATGGCTTATAGCGAGGATTTTTATCATTAGCTCGTTTCGCATCGAACTAGGTACAAACATCTCAAACTAGGTCGATAGTTTTTCTTCGCTTTTATCGCTTTTATACCGTCGACGTACTCAAAAACCAGGTAGGCCCATATCTTTTTGAAAATCCATGAAGGCTGATTTTGAGGGATTAAACTCTATTTTTTTACCAAAATCACTCATAAGTCATGGCTTATAGCGATGAGTTTTGAACGTTGGCCCGTTTCGCATCGATCTAGGTCTAAATAGCTTAAAATTAGGTCGATAGTTTTTCTTTAGTTTTTCTCGTTCTCATACCGTTTGAATTATTCTAAATCTAGTTGGGTTGCATCTTCTTGAATAATAATGAATGCCGATTTCGAGGGCGTAAACTACATTTTTGACCAAAATCACTCATAGGTCGTGGCTTAAAGCAATGAGTTTTGATTGTTGGCCCGTTTCTCATCCAACTAGGTCCAAATCGCTCAAAATTAGGTCTATAGTTTTTCATAAGTTTGTATCACTCTCACATCATTTGACGTCTTTCAAAATCGATTGGTCCATATCTTTTTGAAAAGCTCGTGAATGTTGATTTTGAGGGCCCAAACTACCTTTTTTAATTAAAATAAATCATAGGTCATGGCTTAGAGCTATGAGTTTTAGTCGTTGGCACGTTTCACATCGAACTAGGTCCAAACAGTCTCAAACCTAGCCCGATAGTTTTTTGTCAATTTTTATCGCACTCACACCGTTTCATATGATCCAAGTCTAGTTGGTCCGAATCTTCTTAAAAAACCATGAAGGCTGATTTTGAGATCCTAAACTATATTTTTTTACAAAAATCACTCATAGGTCATGACTTGTAGCCATGAGTTTTGATGATTGTCCCATTTCGTATTGAAATAAGTTAAACGACTCAAACCTAGCCCAATAGTTTTTCATCGGCTTTTATCGCAATCACACCGTTTCACTTATTCTATGTCTAATTGGCTCGAATCTTCTTGAAAAACCATGAAGGATGATTTTGAGGGCCTAAACTACATTTTTGTACCAAAATCACTCATCGGTCCTAGTTTATAGTGATGAGTTTTGATCGTCGGCTCGTTCCGCATCGAACTAGGTCCAAACAGACTTAAATGTAGCCTAAAATTTTTTCATCGGCTTTTATCGCACTCACACCGTTTCACGTTTTTCAAGTGCGGTTGGCCAGTATCTTCTTGAAAAATCATTAAGGCTGATTTTAAGGGCCTAAACTACATTTTTTGACCAAAATCACTTATAGGTCGTGGCTTATAGCGATGAGTTTTGGTCGTTGGCTTGTTTCGCATTGAACTAGGTTCAAATAACTCAAACCTAGCCCAACATTTTTTTGTCAGCTTTTATCGCATCGACACCGTTTCATGTATTCCAAGTCAAGTTGGCTCGAATCTTCTTGAAAAACCATGAAGGTTGATTTTGGAATCCTAAACTATATTTTTTAATAAAATCACTCATAGGTCATGGCTTGTAGCTATGAGTTTTGGTCATTTTCCCATTTCGTTATTGAACTAAGTCTAAACGACTCAAACTTAGGCCGATAGTTTTTCATCGGCTTTTATCGCACTCACACCGTTTCACTTATTCCAAAGTCCAGTTGGCCCGAATCTATTTAAAAAACCATGATAGATGATTTTGAGGGCCTAAACTACATTTTTGTACCAAAATCACTCATCGGTCCCGGCTTATAGCGATGAGTTGTGATCGTTGGCTCGTCTCGTAGCGAACTAGGTCCAAACTGACTCAAAACTAAGTCGATAGTTTTTCATTAGTTTTTATCGCTCTCACACCATTCAACGTATTCCAAAACCAATTGGTCCGCATCTTCTTGAAAAATCGTGAAAGCTGATTTTGAGGGCTTAAACTATATTTTTTTTATAAAAATCACTCCTAAGTCATGGTTTGTAGCGAGGATTTTTATCATTGGCACGTTTTGCATCAAACGAGGTCCAACCACTCAAAACTAAGTCCATAGTTTTTCATTAGTTTTTATCGCTCTCACACCGTTCGATGTATTCTAAAACCGAGTTGGTTTGCATCTTCTTGAAAAACTCGTGAAGGGTGATTTTGAGGGCCTAAACTATATTCTTTTACCAAAATCACTCATAGGTCATGGCTTATAGCAAGGATTTTTATCATTGGCTCGTTTCGAATCAAACTAGGTTCTAACGACTCAAAACCGAGTCGATAGTTTTTCTTTAGTTTTTATCACTCTTATACCGTTCGACGTATCGAAGAACCGAGTTGGCTCGTATGTTCTTGAAAATCCATGAAGGCTGATTTTGAGGTCTTAAACTTCATTTTTTTTCCAAAATCACTCATAAGTCATGGCTTATAGTGATGAGTTTTGATCGTTGGCCCGTTTCGCATCGAATTAGTCCAAACATCTCACAATTGGGTTGATAGTTTTTATTTAGTTTTTCTCACTCTCGTACCAATCGAAGTATTCTAAATCTAGTTGGGTTGCATCTTCTTAAATAACCATGAATGCTGATTTTAAGGGCCTAAACTACATTTTTTGACCAAAATCACTCATAGGTCGTGGCTTAAAGGAATGAGTTTTGATCGTTGGCCTATTTCTCATCCAACTAGGTTAAAATCGCTCAAAAATGGATCTATGGTTTGACGTATGCCAAAACCGAGTTGGTTCGCATCATTTTGAAAAACCGTGAATGCCGATTTTGGGGGCCCAAACTACCTTTTTTAACTAAAATAACTCATAGGTCATGGCTTAAAGCTATGAGTTTTGGTCGTTGGCCCATTTCACATCGAACTAGGTCCAAACAGACTCAAATCGAGCCCGATAGTTTTTTGCCAATTTTTATCAAACCGACACCGTTTCATTTGTACCAAGTCTACTTTGCTCGAATCTTCTTGAAAAACCATGAAGGCCGATTTTGAGATCCTAAACTATATTTTTTTACAAAAATCACTTATAGGTCATGGCTTGTAGCCATGAGTTTTGATGATTGTCCCGTTTCGTATTGGACTAAGTCCAAACAGACTCAAACCTAGCTCGATAGTTTTTCATCAATTTTTATCGCACTCACACCATTTCACTTATTCCAAGTCTAATTGGCCTAAATCTTCTTGAAACACCATGAAGGATGATTTTGAGAGCCTAAACTACATTTTTGTACCAAAATACTTATCGGTCCCGGCTTATAGCGATGAGTTTTGATCGTTGGCCCGTTTTGCATCGAACTAGGCCCAAATAGCTCAAATGTAGCTCGATAGTTTTTAATCGGCTTTTATCGCACTCATACCATTTCACATTTTCCAAGTCCAGGTTGGCCGGTATCTTTTTGAAAAATCATGAAGGCGGATTTTGAGGGTCTAAACTATATTTTTTGACAAAAATAACTTATAGGTCATGGCTTATAGCGATGAGTTTTGGTCGTTGGCTCATTTTGCATTAAACTAGATCCAAACAACTCAAACCTAGCCCAATAGTTTTTCACCAGCTTTTATCACACTCACACCGTTTCATGTATTCCAAGTTCATTTGGCTCGAATGTTCTTCAAAAACCATGAAGGGTGATTTTGAGATCCTAAACTAGATTTTTTTACAAAACTCACTCATGAGTTTTGATCATTGTCTCGTTTCATATTGAACTAAGTCTAAATAGCTCAAACCTAGCCCGATAGCTTTACATCAATTTTTATCGCACTCACACCGTTTTACTTATTCCAAGTTTAGTTGGCCCGAATCTTTTTAAAAAACCATGAAGGATGATTTTGAAGGCCTAAACTATATTTTTGTACCAAAATCACTCATCGGTCCTAGTTTATAGTGATGAGTTTTGATCATTAGCTCGTCTCGTATCGAACTAGGTCCAAACAGACTCAAAACTAGGTTGATAGTTTTTCTTTAGTTTTTATCGCTCTATACGAGTTCGACGTATTCCAAAACCAATTGGTCCGCATCTTCTTGAAAAATCATGAAGGCTGATTTTTAGGCCTTAAACTTCATTTTTTTTACCAAAATCACTCATAAGTCATGGCTTATAGTGATGAGTTTTAATCGTTGACCCGTTTATATTGAACTATGTCCAAACAGACTCACAACTAGGTCAATCATTTTTCAATAATTTTTCTCACTCTCATACCCTTTGAAGTATTCTAAATCCAGTTGGGTTGTATCTTCTTGAATAACTATGAATGCTTATTTTGAGGGCTCGAACTATATTTTTTGACCAAAATCACTCATAGGTCATGGCTTAAAGCAATGAGTTTTGATCGTTGGCCCGTTTCGCATCCAACTAGGTCCAAATCGCTCAAAACTAGGTCGATAGTTTTTCATAAGTTTTTATGTCTCTCACACCATTCGACGTATTCCAAAACCAGTTGGTTGACATCTTCTTGAAAAATCGTGAAGGCCGATTTTGAGGGCCTAAACTACATTTTTTGACAAAAATAACTCATAGGTCATGGCTTAGAGCGATGAGTTTTGGTTGTTGGCTCATTTTGCATCGAACTAGGTCCAAACAGACTCAAACTTAGCCCGATAGTTTTTCACCAGCTTTTATCGAACTCACACCGTTTCACGTATTCCAAGTCAAGTTAGTCCGAATCTTCTTGAAAAACTAATGTTGATTTTGAGATCCTAAACTATATTTTTTTACAAAAATCACTCATATGTCATGGCTTATAGCGATGAGTTTTGATCGTTGGTCCGTTTCGCATCGAACTAGGTCTAAACAGACTCAAACCTAGCTCGACAAGTATTTCATTAGTTTTTATCGCACTCAAATCGTTTCATGTATTCCAAGTCCAAGTTGGCTCGTATTTTTTTGTAAAACCTCGAAGGCTGATTTTGAGGGACTAAACTACATTTTTTGACCAAAATAACTCATAGGTCATGGCTTATAGCGATGAGTTTTGGTCGTTGACTCGTTTCACATCGAACTAGGCCCAAACACCTCAAACCTAGCCTAATTGTTTTTCATCATTTTTTATCGCACTAACACCGTTTCACGTATTCCAAGTCCAGTTGGCTCGAAAGTTCTTGAAAAACCATGAAGGTTGATTTTGAGATCGTAAACTATAATATTTTTTACTAAAATCACTCATAAGTCATGGCTTATAGCCATGAGTTTTGATCGTTGGCCCGTTTAACATCGAACTAGGTCAAAACAGACTCAAACCTAGCCCGATCGTTTTTCATTAGTTTTTATCGCACTCACATCGTTTCACATATTCCAAGTTCGAGTTGGCTCGAATCTTTTTAAAAAAACATAAAGGTCTGATTTTGAGATCGTAAACTAAATTTTTTTTTACCAAAATCACTCTATATCATGGCTTATAGCCATGAGTTTTGATCATTGTCCCATTTCGTATTGAACTAGGTTCAAATAGTTCAAACCTAGCATGATACTTTTTCACCAGCTTTTACCGCAATCACATCATTTCACATATTCTAAGTCCAGTTGGCTCGAATCTTCTTTAAAAACTAAGAAGGTTGATTTTGAGATCCTAAACTATATTTTTTTAACAAAAATCACTCATAGGTCATGGCTTGTAGCGATGAGTTTTGATCGTTGGCCCGTTTTGCATTGAACTAGTTCCAAAGAGCTCAAACCTATCCCAATAGTTTTTCATCGGCTTTTATCGCACTCACACCGTTTCACGTATTCCAAGTCCAAGTTAGCTCGAATCTTCTTGAAAAACTAAGAAGGTTGATTTTGAGATCCTAAACTATATTTTTTTACAAAAATCACTCATAGGTCATGGCTTATAGCCATGAGTTTTGATCGTTGGCCCGTTTTGCATTGAACTAGGTCCAAAATGCTCAAACTAGTCCAACGAGCTTTTCACCGCTTTTGTTACACTCACACTATTTCACGTATTCCAAGTCCAGTTGGCCCGAATCTTCTTGAAAAACTAAGAAGGTTGATTTTGAGAACCTAAACTATATTTTTTTTACAAAAATCACTCTTAGGTCATGGCTTCTAGCCATGAGTTTTGATCGTTGGCTCGTTTCACATCGAACTAGGTCCAAACAGACTCAAACCTAGCCCGATAGTTTTTCATTAGTTTTTATCGCACTCACATCGTTTCACTTATTGTAAGTCCAGTTGGCTCGTATTTTTTTCAAAAACCTCGAAGGCCGATTTTCAATGACTAAGCTATATTTTTTGACCAAAATAACTCATAGGTCATGGCTTGTAGCCATGAGTTTTAGTCGTTGACTCGTTTCGCATCTAACTAGGTGCAAACGACTCAAACCTAGCCCAATAGTTTTTTGTCGGCTTTTATCGCAATCACACTCGTTTCACGTATTTCAAGTCTAGTTGGCTCGAAACTTCTTGAAAAACCATGAAAGTCGATTTTGAGATCGTAAACTATATTTTTTTTTACCAAAATCACTCATAGGTCATGGCTTATAGCCATTTGTTTTGATCGTTGGCCCATTTCGCATGGAACTAGGTCCAAACAGTCTCAAACCTAGCCCGATAGTTTTTCATTAGTTTTTATCGCACTCACACTCGTTTCACTTATTTCAAGTTCAGCTTGGCTCGTATTTTTTTCAAAAACCTTGAAAGCTAATTTTGAGGGACTAAACTACATTTTTTGACCAAAATAACTCATAGGTCATGGCTTATAGCGATAAGTTTTGGTCGTTGACTCGTTTCGCATCGAATTAGGTGCAAACAGCTCAAACCTAGCCCGATAGTTTTTCGTCGGCTTTTATCGCACTCACACCATTTCACGTACTCCAAGTCCAATTGGCTCGAAACTTCTTGAAAAACCATAAAGGCTAATTTTGAGATCGTAAAGTATATTTTTTTACCAAAATCACTCATAGGTTATGGCATATAGCCATGAGTTTTGATCATTGGCCCGTTTCGCATTGAACTAGGTCCAAACAGATCAAACCTAGCCCGATTGTTTTTCATTAGTTTTTATTACACTCATATTGTTTCATGTATTCCAAGCCCAGCTTGCCTTGTATTTTCCGAGAAAACCTTGATGGCCGATTTAGAGGGACTAAACTATATTTTTTTGATCAAAATAACTCATAGGTCATGGCTTATAGCGATGAGTTTTGGTCATTGGCTTGTTTCGCATCAAACTAGGTCCAAACAACTCAAACTTAGCTTGATAGTTTTTTGTTAGTTTTTATTACACTCACACCGTTTCACGTATTCCATATCCAATTGGCTTGAATCTTCTTGAAAAACCATGAAGGCTGATTTTGAGATAGTAAACTATATTTTTTTACCAAAATCACTCATACGTCATTGCTTATACCCATGAGTTTTGATCATTGTCCCATTTCTTATTGAACTAGGTCTAAACAGTTCAAACCTAGCACGATAGTTTTTTACTAGTTTTTATCACACTCACACCGTTTCACGTATTCTAAGTCCAGTTGGCTCGAATCTTCTTGAAAAACCATAAAGGCTGATTTTAAGATACTAAACTATATTTTTCTACATAAATCACTCATAAGTCATGGCTTATAGCCATGAGTTTTGATCGTTGGCCCATTTCGCATCGAACTAAGTCCAAGCGACTCAAGCCTAGCTCGAAAGTTTTTCATTAGTTTTTATCGCACTCACATTGTTTCATGTATTCCAAGTCCAGTTGGCTCGTATTTTCTTAAAAAAACCTTGGAAGTTGATTTTGAGGGACTAAATTACATTTTTTGGCCAAAATAAATCATAAGTCATGGCTTATAGTGATGAGTTTTGGTCGTTGGCTTGTTTCGCATCGAACTAGGTCCAAACAGACTTAAACCTAGCTCGATAGTTTTTTATCAATTTTTATCGCACTCGCACCGTTTCACGTATTCGAAGTCCGATTGGCTCGAATCTTCTTGAGAAATCATGAAGGCTGATTTTGAGATCGTAAACTAAATTTTTTTACCAAAATTACTCTACATCATGGCTTATAGCCATGAGTTTTGATCATTGTCCCGTTTTATATTGAACTAGGTCGAAACGTACTCAAACCCGACTTCGATAGTGTTTCGTCAATTTTTACCGCACTCATACCGTTTCATGTATTCCTAGTCCAATTGTTCGAATCTTTTTGAAAAACCATGAAGGCTGATTTTGTGATCCTAAACTATATATTTTAACAAAAATCACTCATAGGTCATGGCTTATAGCGATGAGTTTTTATTGTTGGCCCGTTTCGCATCGAACTAGGTCTAAATAGCTCAAACCTAGCTTGATAGTTTTTCATCGGCTTTTATTGCACTCATATCGCTTCATGTATTCTAAGTCCAGTTGGCTCGTATTTTCTTGAAAAAGCTTGAAGGCTGATTTTGAGGGACTAAACTATATTTTTTACCAAAATAACTCATAAGTCATGGTTTATAGCGATGAGTTTTGATCGTTGGTTCATTCGCATGGAACTAGGTCCAAATAGCTGAAAAATAGGTCGATAGTTTTTCATCAATTTTTATCGCTCTCACACCGTTTGATGTATTCCAAAACCAATTGGTCCGCATCTTCTTGAAAAAATCGTAAAGGCTGATTTTGACGTCCTAATCTACATTTTTTTGACCAAAATAACTCATAGGTCATAGCTTATAGCGATGAGTTTTGGTTGTTGGCCCATTTCGCATCGAACTAGGTCCAAACAGACTTAAACCTAGCCCGACACTTTTCTCGCCAATTTCTATCGCAGTCACACTCGTTTCACGTATTCCAAGTCCAGTTGGACCGAATCTTCTTGAAAAACCATGAAGGTTGATTTTGAGATCTTAAACTATATCTTTTTACAAAAATCACTCTTAGGTCATGGCTTATAGTCATGAGTTTTTATCATTGCCCCGTTTCATATTGAACTAGGTCCAAACAACTCAAACCCAACCCGATAGTTTTTTGCTAATTTTTACCGCACTCATACCATTTCATGTATTCCTAGTCCCGCTGTCTCGAATCTTCTTGAAAAACCATGAAGGCTATTTTGTGATCCTAAACTATATATTTTCATAAAAATGACTCATATGACATGGATTATAGCGATAAGTTTTTATCGTTGACCCGTTTCGCATCGAACTAGGTCAAAACAGACTCAAACCTAGCTCGATAGTTTTTCATCGGCTTTTATTGCACTCATATCGCTTCACATATTCCAAGTCTAATTGGCTCGTATTTTCTTGAAAAACCTCGAAGGCCGATAGTAATGAGTCATGGCTTATAGCGATGAGTTTTGATCGTTAACTCGTTTCGCATGGAACTAGGTCCAAATAGCTCAAACCTAACCCGATAGTTTTTCATCGGCTTTTATCGTTCTCTCACCGCTTCACATATTCCTAGACCAATTGGCTCGAATCTTCAAAAACCATGAAGGCCGATTTTGAGATCCTAAACTATATTTTTTTACCAAAATCACTTATAGGTCCCGGCTTATAGCCGTGAGTTTTGATCATTGTCCCGTTTTGTATTGAACTAGGTCCAAACGAGTTCAAACCTAGCCCGATAGTTTTTCATCGGCTTTTATCGTATTCACACCGTTTCACTTATTCCAAGTCCAAGTTGGCCCGAATCTTCTTAAAAAACCATGAAGGATGATTTTGAGGGCCTAAACTACATTTTTGTTCCAAAATCACTCATAGGTCCTAGCTTATAGCGATGAGTTTTGATCGTTGGCTCCTTTCGCATGGAACTAGGTCCAAACAGTCGAAAACTAGGTCAATAGTTTTTCATCGGCTTTTATCGCTTTCACACAATTTGACGTATTCTAAAACCAATTGGTCCGCATCTTCTTGAAAAATCGTGAAGGTCGATTTTGAGGGCCTAAACTATATTTTTTGACAAAAAAACTCATAGGTCATAGCTTAGAGCGATGAATTTTGGTTGTTGGCCCACTTTGCATCGAACTAGGTTCAAAAAGCTCAAACCTTACCCGATAGTTTTTCGCCAGCTTCTATCGCACTCACAACGTTTCACGTATTCCAAGTCCAAGTTGGCTCGAATCTTCTTGAAAAACCATGAAGGTTGATTTTGAGATCCTAAACTATATATTTTTTTAAAAATCACTCATAGGTCATGGTCGATAGCGATAAGTTTTGATCGTTGGCTCGTTTCGTATCGAACTAGGTCCAAACAGACTCAAACTTAACCCGATAGTTTTTCATCATTTTTTATCGTATTCACACCATTTCACTTATTCCAAGTCCAAGTTGGCCCGAATCTTCTTAAAAAACCATGAAGGATGATTTTGAGGGCCTAAACTACATTTTTGTTCGAAAATCACTCATAGGTCCCGACTTATAGCGATGAGTTTTGATCGTTGGCTCCTTTCGCATGGACATAGGTCCAAACAGCCTAAAAACTAGGTCGATGGTTTTTCATCGCTTTTATCACTCTCACACTCGTTTGACGTATTCCAAAACCAATTGGTCTACATCTTCTTGAAAAATCGTGAAGGCTGATTTTGAGGGCTTAAACTACATTTTTTGACTAAAATAACTCATAGGTCATAACTTAGAGCGATGGGTTTTGGTTGTTGGCCCATTTCGCATCGAACTAGGTCCAAACAGACTCAAACCTAGCTCGATAGTTTTTCACCGGTTTCTATCGTACTCACATCGTTTCATATATTCCAATTCCAGTTTGCCCGAATCGTCTTGAAAAACTATGAAGGTTGATTTTGAGATCTTAAACTATATTTTTTTTTACAAAAATCACTCATAGGTCATGGCTTATAGTGATGAGTTTTGATCGTTGGCCCGTTTCACATCGAACTAGGTCCAAACAGACTCAAACCTAGCTCGACAGCTTTTCATTATTTTTTTATCGTACTCACATCGTTTCGGTTATTCCAAGTCCAATTGGCCCCAATCTTCTTGAAAAATCATGAAGGATGATTTTGAGGGCCTAAACTAAATTTTTGTTCCAAAATCACTCATAGGTCATGGTTTATAGCAATGAGTTTTGATTGTTGGCCCATTTCTCATCGAACTAGGTCCAAACAGCTCAAACCTTGCCCGATAATTTTTCATTAGTTTTTAACGCTCTCACACCATTTGACGTATTCCAAAACCAATTGGTCCGCATCTTATTGAAAAATCGTGAAGGCCGATTTTGAGGGCCTAAACTACATTTTTTAACGAAATTAACTCATAGGTCATAGCTTATAGCGATGAGTTTTGGTTGTTGGCCCATTTCGCATCGACCTAGGTCCAAACAACTCAAACCTAACCCGACGAGTTTTCGCCGCTTCTATCACACTCACACTCGTTTCACGTATTCCAAGTCCAGCTTGGCCCGAATCTTCTTGAAAATCCATGAAGGTTGATTTTGAGATCCTAAACTATATTTTTTTACAAAAATCACTCATAGGTCATGGCTTATAATGATGAGTTTTGATCGTTGGCCCGTTTCACATAAAACTAGGTCCAAACAGACTCAAACCTAGCTCGATAGTTTTTCATTATTTTTTATCGTATTCACGAGTTTCACTTATTACAAGTCCAGTTGGCCCGAATCTTCTTAAAAAAACATGAAGGATGATTTTGAGGGCCTAAACTATATTTTTGTTCCAAAATCACTCATAGGTCTTGGCTTATAGCAATAAGTTTTGATTGTTGGCTCCTTTCGCATGAAACTAGGTCTAAATAGCTGAAAACTAGGTCGATAGTTTCTCATTAGTTTTTATCGCTCTCACACCGTTTGATGTATTCCAAAACCAATTGGTTTGCATCTTTTTAAAAAATCGTCAAGGTCGATTTTGAGGGCCTAAACTACATTTTTTAACCAAAATAACTCATAGGTCATAGCTTAGAATGATGAGGTTTGGTAGTTGGCCTATTCGCATCGAACTAAGTCCAAACAGACTCAAACCTAGCTTAACAGCTTTTTATCAATTTTTATTGCACTCACACCGTTTCACGTATTCCAAGTCCGATTGGCTCGAATCTTCTTTAAAAACCATGAAGATTGATTTTGTGATCCTAAACTATATATTTTCACAAACATCACTCATAGGTCATGGATTATAGCGATGAGTTTTTATCGTTGGCCCGTTTCGCATCGAACTAAGTCCAAACAGATCTCAAACCTAGCTCGATAGTTTTTCATCGCTTTTATCGCACTCATGTCGCTTCACGTATTCCAAGTCCAATTGGCTCGTATTTTCTTAGAAAACCTTAAAGATTGATTTTGAAGGACTAAACTATATTTTTTTACCAAAATAACTCATAAGTCATGGCTTATAGTGATGAGTTTTGGCCGTTGGGTCATTTCGCATCGAACTAGGTCCAAACGAGCTCAAACCTAACCCGATAGTTTTTCATCGCCTTTTATCGTTCTCACATCACTTCACATATTCCTAAACCAATTGGCTCAATCTTCTTCAAAAACCATGAAGGCTGATTTTACAATCCTAAACTATATTTTTTTACAAAAATCACTCATAAGTCATGGCTTATAGCAATGAATTTTGATCGTTGGCTCGTTTCTCATCGAACTAGGTCCAAACAGACTCAAACCTAGCTCGACGAGCTTTTCATTAGTTTTTAACGCTCTCACACCGTTTGACGTATTCTAAAACCAATTGGTCCGCATCTTCTTGAAAAATCATGAAGGCTGATTTTGAGGGCCTAAACTACATTTTTTGACCAAAATAACTCATAGGTCATAGCTTATAGCGATGAGTTTTGGTTGTTGGCCCATTTCTCATCGACTTAGGTCCAAACAGACTCAAACCTAACCCGACAGCTTTTTGCCGGCTTCTATCGCACTCACACCGTTTCACATATTCCAAGTGCGGTTGGCTCGAATCTTCTTAAAAAACCATGAAGGTTGATTTTGAGATCCTAAACCATATTTTTTTACAAAAATCACTCATAAGTCATGGCTTATAATGATGAGTTTTCATCGTTGGCCCGTTTTGCATCAAACTAGGCCAAAACGGACTCAAACCTAGCACGACATTTTTTCATTATTTTTTATCGTATTCATACCGTTTCACTTATTCCAAGTCCAAGTTGGCCCGAATCTTCTTAAAAAACCATGAAGGATGATTTTGAGGGCCTAAACTATATTTTTGTTCCAAAATCACTCATAGGTCCCGGCTTATAGCGATAAGTTTTGATCGTTGGCTCATTTCTCATGAAACTAGATCCAAACAAGTTGAAAACTAGGTCAATAGTTTCTCATTAGTTTTTATCACTCTCACACCGTTTGACGTATTCCTAAACCAATTGGTCCGCATCTTTTTGAAAAATCGTGAAGGCCGATTTTGAGGGCCTAAACTACATTTTTTAACCAAAATAACTCATAGGTCATAGCTTAGAGCGATGAGGTTTGGTTTTTGGCCCATTTTGCATCGAACTAAGTCCAAAAAGCTCAAACCTAGCTTGATAGTTTTTTGTCGGTTTTATCGCACTCACACCTTTCACGTATTCCAAATCCGATTGGCTCGAATCTTCTTAAAAAACCATGAAGGCTGATTTTGTGATCCCGAACTATATATTTTCACAAAAATCACTCATAGGTCATGGATTATAGCGATGATTTTTTATCATTTTCTCGTTTCGCATCGAACTAGGTCTAAATAGCTCAAACCTAGCTCGATAGTTTTTCATCGATTTTATCGCACTCATATCGCTTCACGTATTCCAAGTCCAGCTTGGCTTGTATTTTCTTAAAAAACCTTGAAGGCTGATTTTGAGGGACTAAACTACATTTTTAACCAAAATAACTCATAAGTCATGGCTTATAGCGATGCGTTTTGGGCGTTGGCTCATTTCGCATCGAACTAGGTCCAAACAGACTTCAAACTTAACTCGATAATTTTTCATTAGGTTTTATCATTCTCGACCGCTTCACATACCCCTAGACGAATTGGCTCGAATCTTCTTCAAAAACCATGAAGGCTGATTTTGAGATCCTAAACTATATTTTTTTTCCAAAATCACTTATAGGTCTTAGCTTATAGCCGTGAGTTTTGATCATTGTCCCGTTTTGTTTTAAACTAGGTCTAAACGAGCTCAAACCTAGCCCGATAGTTTTTCATCGGCTTTTATCGTATTCACATCATTTCACTTATTCCAAGTCCAATTGGCCCGAATCTTCTTAAAAAACCATGAAGGATGATTTTGAGGGCCTAAACTACATTTTTGTTCTAAAATCACTCATAGGTCCCGGCTTATAGCGATGAGTTTTGATCTTTGGCTCCTTTCGCATGGAACTAGGTCTAAACACCTAAAAACTAGGTTGATAGTTTTTCATCGCTTTTATCGCTCTCATACGTTTGACGTATTCCAAAACCAATTGGTCCGCATCTTCTTGAAAAATCGTGAAGGCTAATTTTGAGGGCCTAAACTACATTTTTTAACCAAAATAACTCATAGCTCATAGCTTAGAGCAACGAGTTTTGGTTGTTGGACTACTTCGCATCAAACTAGGTCCAAACAAGACAAACCCAGACCCAATAGTTTTTCGTCAATTTTTATCGCACTCATATCGTTTCATGTATTCCTAGTCTCGCTGTCTCGAATCTTCTTGAAAAACCATGAAGGCTGATTTTATGATCCTAAACTATATATTTTCACAAAAATCACTCATAAGTCATGGATTATAGCGATGAGTTTTTATTGTTGGCTCGTTTTACATCCAACTAGGTCCAAACAGATCTCAAACCTAGCTCGATAGTTTTTCATCATTTTTTATCGTACTCATACCTTTTCACTTATTCCAAGTCCAAGTTGGCCCGAATCTTCTTAAAAATCCATGAAGGATGATTTTGAGGGCTTAAACTATATTTTTGTTCCAAAATCACTCATAGGTCCTAGCTTATAGCGATGAGTTTTGATCGTTGGCTCCTTTCGCATGGAACTAGGTCCAAACAATTGAAAACTAGGTCGATAGGTTTTCATCGCTTTTATCGCTCTCACACCGTTTGACGTATTCCAAAACCAATTGGTCCGCATCTTCTTGAAAAACCGTGAAGGCTGATTTTGAGGGCTTAAACTATATTTTTTGACCAAAATAACTCATAGGTCATAACTTAGAGCGATGAGTTTTGGTTGTTGGCCCATTTCGCATCAAACTAGGTCCAAACAGACTTAAACCTAACCCGATAGTTTTTCACCAGCTTCTATCACACTCACACCGTTTCATGTATTCCAAGTTCAGTTGGCCCAAATCTTCTTGAAAAACCATGAAGGTTGATTTTGAGATCTTAAACTCGTGTTTTTTTACAAAAATCACTCATAGATCATGGCTTATAGCTATGAGTTTTGATCGTTGGCTCGTTTCACATCGAACTAGGTCCAAACGGCTCAAACCTAGCCCGACAGCTTTTCATCATTTTTTATCGTACTCACACTCGTTTCACTTATTCCAAGTCCCGTTGGCCCAAATCTTCTTAAAAAATCATGAAGGATGATTTTGAGGGCCTAAACTACATTTTTGTTCCAAAATCACTCATAGGTCCCGGCTTATAGCGATAAGTTTTGATCGTTGGCTCCTTTCGCATGAAACTATGTCTAAATAGCTGAAAACTAGGTCGATAGTTTTCATCGGCTTTTATCGCTCTTACACCGTTTGACGTATTCCAAAACCAATTGGTCCGCATCTTTTTGAAAAATCGTGAAGGCCGATTTTGAGGGCTTAAACTATATTTTTTGACCAAAATAACTCACGAGTCATAACTTAGAGCGATGAGTCTTGGTTGTTGGCCCATTTCGCATCGAACTAGGTCCAAACAGACTTCAAACCTAGCCCGATAGTTTTTCATTAGTTTCTATCGCACTACACCATTTTATGTATTCCAAGTCCAAGTTGGCCCGAATCTTCTTGAAAAACCATGAAGGTTGATTTTGAGATCTTAAAGTATGTTTTTTTACAAAAACAACTCATATGTCATGGCTTATAGTGATGAGTTTTGATCGTTGGCCCGTTTCGCATCGAACTAGGTCTAAACGGCTCAAACCTAGCCCGACAGCTTTTCATTATTTTTTAGCGTACTTACACCGTTTCACCTATTCCAAGTCCAATTGGCTCGAATCTTCTTAAAAGACCATGAAGGATGATTTTGAAGGCCTTAACTAAATTTTTATTCCAAAATCACTCATAGGTCCCGGCTTATAGCGATGAGTTTTGATCTTTGGTTCCTTTCGCATGGAACTACGTCCAAACAGTCGAAAACTAGATCGATAGTTTTTCATCGCTTTTATCGCTCTCACACCGTTTGACGTATTTCAAAACCAGGTTGGTCCGTATCTTCTTAAAAAATCATGAAAACCGATTTTAAGGGCCTAAACTACATTTTTTGACCAAAATTACTCATATGTCATGATTTATAGCGAGGATTTTTATCGTTGGCACGTTTTGCATCGAATTAGGTCCAAACCACTCAAAACTAGGTCGATACTTTTTCATTAGTTTTTATCGCTCTCACACTCGTTCGACGTATTCAAAAACCAGTTGGTCTACATCTTCTTGAAAAAATGTGAAGGGTGATTTTGAGGGCCTAATCTATATTTTTTTACCAAAATCACTCATAGGTCATAGCTTGTATGGAGGATTTTTATCATTGGCTTGTTTCGCATCGAACTAGGTGCAAACATGACTCAAAACTAAGTCGATAGTTTTTCTTCATTTTTTATCGCTCTTATACCGTTCGACGTACTCAAAAACTAGTTGGCTTGTATCTTTTAAAAAATCCATGAAGGCTGATTTTGAGGGCTTCAACTCTATTCTTTTACAAAAATCACTCATAAGTCATGGTTTCTAGAGATGAGTTTTGAACGTTGGCCCATTTTGCATCGAACTAGGTCCAAACAGACTTAAAACTCGGATCGATAGTTTTTCTTTAGATTTTCTCGCTCTCATACCGTTCAAAGTATTCAAAATCCAGTTGGATTGCATCTTCTTGAATAACCATGAATGCTGATTTTGAGGGTCTAAACTACATTTTTTGACCAAAATCACTCATAGGTCGTGGCTTAAAGCAATGAGTTTTGATCGTTGGCCCGTTTCGCATCCAACTAGCTCCGAATCACTCAATATAGGTCTATAGTTTTTCATAAGTTTTTATCACTCTCACACCATTTGATGTATTCCAAAACTAGTTGGTCCACATCTTTTTTAAAAATTATGAAAGCCGATTTTGAGGGCCCAAACTACCTTTCTTTAACAAAAATAACTTATAGTTCATGGCTTAGAGCTATGAGTTTTGATCGTTGGGCCGTTTCACATCAAACTAGGTCCAAACCGCTCAAACTTAGCCCAATAGTTTTTCATTTATTTTTACCTCACCGACACCGTTTTATGTATTCCAAGTCCAATTGGCTCGAATCTTCTATAAAAACCATGAACGAGTGATTTTGAGATCCTAAACTATATTGTAGCCATGAGTTTTGATCATTGTCCCATTTTGGATTGAACTAAGTCCAAATAGCTCAAACCTAGCCCGATAGTTTTTCATCGGCTTTTATCGCACTCACACTCGTTTCACTTATTCCAAGTCTACTTAGCTCGAATCTTCTAGAAAAACCATGAAGGATGATTTTGAGGTAAACTACATTTTTGTACCAAAATCGGTCATCGGTCCCGGCTTGTAGTGATGAGTTTTGGTCGTTGGCTCGTTTCGCATCGAACTAGGTCCAAACAACTTAAGCCTAGCCCCATAGTTTTTCACTAGTTTTTATTGCACTCACACCGTTTCATATATTCCAAGTCTAGTTAGCTCGAATCTTCTTAAAAAACCATGAAGGTTGATTTTGAGATCCTAAACTATATTTTTTTACAAAAATCACTCATAGGTCATGGCTTGTAGGCATGAGTTTTGATGATTGATCCATTTCTTATTGAACTAAGTCTAAACGGCTCAAACCTAGCCCGATAGTTTTTCATCGGCTTTTATCGTACTCACACCATTTCACTTATTCCAAGTCCAGGTTGGCCCGAATCTTCTTGAAAAACCATGAAGGATGATTTTGAGGGCCTAAACTACGATTTTATACCAAAATCACTCATCAGTCATGCCTTATAGTGATGAGTTTTGATCGTTGGCTCGTCTTGCATCGAACTAGGTCCATACGAGTCAAAACTAGGTCGATAGTTTTTCATTAGTTTTTATTACTCTCACACCGTTCGACGTATTTCAAAACCAATTAGTCCGCATCTTCTTGAAAAATTATGAAGGCTGATTTTGAGGGCCTAAACTATATATATCTATATTTTGTTACCAAAATCACTCATAGGTTATAGCTTATAGCGAGGATTTTTATCATTGGCTCGTTTCGCATCAAATTAGGTGCAAACGACTCAAAAGTAAATCAATAGTTTTTCTTCGGCTTTTATCACACTCACACCGTTTCACGTATTCCAAGTCCAGTTGGCTTGAATCTTCTTGAAAAACTATGAAGGCTGATTTTGAGATTTGTAAATTATATTTGTTTACAAAAATCACTCATAGGTCATGGCTTATAGCCATGAGTTTTGATCATTGTCCCGCTTCGTATTGAACTAGGTCCAAACAGACTCAAACTTAGCCCGATAGTTTTTTAGCGAGCTTTTACCACACTCACACCGTTTCAAGAATTCCAAGTTCAATTGGCCCGAATCTTCTTTAAAAACCATGAAGGCTGATTTTGAGATTCTAAACCATATTTTGTTTTACAAAAATCACTCATAGGTTATGGCTTATAGCGATGAGTTTTGATCTTTGACCCGTTTCGTATTGAACTAGGTCCAAACAGACTCAAACCTAACCCGATAGTTTTTCATTAGTTTTTATCGCACTCGCATCGTTTTATGTATTCCAAGTCCAGGTTGGCTCGTATTTTCTTGAAAAACCTTGAAGGCTGATTTTGAGGGACTAAACTACATTTTTTTACCAAAATAACTCATAGGCCATCATTTATTGCGATGAGTTTTGGTCATTGGCTCATTTCGCATAGAACTAGGTCCAAACGACTCAAATCTAGCCTAATAGTTTTTTGTTAATTTTTATTGCACTCACACCGTTTTACTATTCCAAGTCCGAGTTGGCTCGAATCTTCTTGCAAAACCATGAAGGCTGATTTTGAGATTGTAAACTAAATTTTTTTACTAAAATCACTCATAGGTCATGGCTTGTAGCCATGAGTTTTGATCATTGTCTCGTTTCATATTAAACTAGGTCCAAACAACTCAAACCTAGCTCGATATTTTTTAGCTAGTTTTTATCGCACTCACACCGTTTCACGTATTCCAAGTCTAGTTGGGTCGAATCTTCTTGAAAAACCATGAAGGCTGATTTTGAGATCCTAAGTTATATTTTTTTTTATAAAAATCACTCATAGGTAATGGCTTGTAGGTATGAGTTTTGATCATTTTCCCGTTTCTTATTTAACTAAGTCTCAATAGCTCAATCCTAGCTCGATAGTTTTTCATTAATTTTTATCGTACTCACACCGTTTCACTTATTCCAAGTCCAATTGGCCCGAATCTTCTTGAAAAAACCTTGAAGGTTGATTTTGAGGGACTAAACTATATTTTTTGACCAAAATAACTCATAGGTCATGGCTTATAGCGATGAGTTTTGGTCGTTGGCTCGTTTCACATCGAACTAGGTCCAAACAGACTCAAACCTAGCCCGATAGTTTTTCATCATTTTTTATCGTATTCACACCGTTTCACGTATTCCAAGTCCAGCTTGGCTCAAATCTTCTTGAAAGACCTTGAAGGTTGATTTTGAGGGACTAAACTACATTTTTTTACCAAAATAACTCATAGGTCATGGCTTATAGCGATGAGTTTTGATCGTTGTTCGTTTCGCATCGAATTAGGTCCAAACAGACTCAAACCTAGCTTCATAGTTTTTCATCGGCTTTTATTGAACTCACACCATTTCATATATTCCAAGTCCAGGTTGGCTCGAATCTTCTTGCAAAATCATGAAGGCTGATTTTAAGATCGTAAACTACATTTTTTCACCAAAATCACTCATAGGTCATGGCTTATAGCCATGAGTTTTGATCATTGTCCCATTTCATATTGAACTAGATCCAAACGACTCAAAGGTAGTCCAATAGTTTTTTGCCGGCTTTTATCGCACTCACACCGTTTCACCTATTCCAAGTCAAGTTGGCTAGAATCTTCTTGAAAAATCATGAAAGCTCGATTTTGAGATCGTAAACTATATATTTTTACAAAAATCACTCATAGGTCATGGCTTATAGCGATGAGTTTTGATCGTTGGCCCGTTTCGCATCGAACTAGGTCTAAACGACTCAAACCCAACCCGATAGTTTTTCATCGGCTTTTATCGCACTAACATTGTTTCACGTATTCCTAGTCCAAGTTGGCTCGTATTTTCTTAAAAAACCTTGAAAGCTGATTTTGAGGGATTAAACTAAATTTTTTACCAAAATAACTCATAAGTCATGGCTTATAGCGATGATTTTTGGTCATTGGTTCGTTTCGCATCGAACTAGGTCGAAACAGACTCAAACCTAGCCCGATAGTTTTTCTTTAGTTTTTATCGTACTCACACCGCTTCACACATTCCAAAACCAATTGGCTCAAATCTTTTTGAATAACCATAAAGCCCGACTTTGAGATCCTAAACTACATTGTTTTACCAAAGTCACTCATATGTCATGGCTTATAGCCATAAGTTTTGCTCATTGTTCCGTTTCATATTAAACTAGGTCCAAACATGACTCAAATCTAGCTTGATAGTTTTTTTATTAATTTTTATCGTATTCATACCATTTCACTTATTCCAAGTTCGGTTGGCCCGAATCTTCTTAAAAAACCATGAAGGATGATTTTGAGATCCTAAACTATATTTTTTTACAATAATCACTCATAGGTCATGGCTTATAGCAATGAGTTTTTATCGTTGGCCCATTTCGCATCGAACTAGGTCCAAACAGACTTAAACCTAGCCCGATAGTTTTTCATCATTTTTTATCGTATTCATACCGTTTCACTTATTCCAAGTCCAGTTGGCTCGAATCTTCTTGAAAAACCATGAAGGCTGATTTTGAGATCCTAAACTATATTTTTTAACAAA
This sequence comes from Dovyalis caffra, assembly GCA_963924115.1. Lineage (NCBI taxonomy): Eukaryota > Viridiplantae > Streptophyta > Magnoliopsida > Malpighiales > Salicaceae > Dovyalis > Dovyalis caffra. The sequence continues at coordinate 632,950 of CAWUPB010001179.1, forward strand.
AATCACTCATACGTCATGGCTTATAGCAATGAGTTTTGATCGTTGGCCCGTTTCACTTCAAACTAGATCCAAACAGACTTCAAACCTAGCCCGATAGTTTTTCAATAGTTTTTAACGCACTCACATCGTTTTACGTATTCCAGGTCTAGTTGGCTTGTATTTTCTTGAAAAACCTTGAAGGTTGATTTTGAGGGACTAAACTACATTTTTTACCAAAATAACTCATAGGTCATGGCTTATAGCGATGAGTTTTGGTCGTTGGCTCATTTCACATCGAACTAGGTCCAAACAGACTCAAACCTAGCTTCATAGTTTTTCTTCGGCTTTTATTGAACTCACACCATTTCACGTTTTCCAAGTCCAGTTGGCTCGAATCTTCTTGCAAAACCATGGAGGCCGATTTTGAGATCGTAAACTACGTTTTTTTACCAAAATCACTCATAGGTCATGACTTATAGCCATGAGTTTTGATCATTGTCCCATTTCATATTGAACTAGATTCAAACGTACTCAAAGATAGCCCTATAGTTTTTTGCTAGTTTTTATCGCACTCACACCGTTTCACCTATTCCAAGTCCAGCTTGGCTCGAATCTTCTTGAAAAATCATGAAGGCTGATTTTGAGATCCTAAACTATATTTTTTACAAAAATCACTCATAGGTCATGGCTTATAGCGATGAGTTTTGATCGTTGGCCCGTTTCGCATCGAACTAGGTCTAAATAGCTCAAACCCGAGCTCGATAGTTTTTCATCGGCTTTTATCGCACTAACATTGTTTCATGTATTCTTAGTCTAGTTGGCTTGTATTTTCTTAAAAAACCTTGAAGGCTGATTTTGAGGGACTAAACTACATTTTTTACAAAATAACTCATAAGTCAAGGCTTATAGCGATGATTTTTTGTCATTGGCTCGTTTCGCATTGAACTAGGTTGAAACAGACTCAAACCTAGCTCGATACTTTTTTTCGGCTTTTATCGTACTCACACCGCTTCATATATTCCAAGACCAATTGGCTCAAATCTTCTTGAATAACCATGAAGGCTGATTTTGAGATCCTAAACTATATTTTTTTACTAAAATCACTCATATGTCATGGCTTATAGCCATGAGTTTTGCTCATTGTCCCGTTTCATATTGAACTAGGTCCAAACAGACTCAAACCTAGCTCGATAGTTTCTTATTAGTTTTTATTGTATTCACACCATTTCACTTATTCTAAGTTCAGTTGGCCCAAATCTTCTTAAAAAACCATGAAGGATGATTTTGAGGGCCTAAACTACATTTTTGTTCCAAAATCACTCATAGGTCCCGGCTTATAGCGATGAGTTTTGATCGTTGGCTCATTTCGCATCGAACTAGGTCCAAATAGCTCAAAACTAGGTCCATAGTTTTTCATCGGCTTTTATCGCTCTCACACCGTTTGACGTATTCCAAAACTAATTGGTCCGCATCTTCTTGAAAAATCATGAAGGTCGATTTTGAGGCCTAAACTATATTTTTTTTACCAAAATCACTCATATGTCATGATTTATAGCGAGGATTTTTATCGTTGGCACGTTTTGCATCGAATTAGGTCCAAACCACTCAAAACTAGGTCGATAGTTTTTCACTAGTTTTTATCGCTCTCACACTCGTTCGACGTATTCCAAAACCAGTTGGTCTACATCTTCTTTAAAAAATGTGAAGGGTGATTTTGAGGGCCTAATCTATATTTTTTTTATCAAAATCACTCATAGGTCATAGCTTATAGTGAGGAATTTTATCATTGGCTCATTTCGCATCGAACTAGGTGCAAATAACTCAAAACTAGGCCGATAGTTTTTCTTCGGCTTTTATCGCTCTTATACCGTTCGACGTACTCAAAAACCAGTTGGCCCGTATCTTTTTGAAAATCCATGAAGGCTGATTTTGAGGGCTTCAACTCTATTGTTTTACAAAAATCACTCATAAGTCATGGCTTATAGAGATGACTTTTGAACGTTGGCCCGTTTCACATCGAACTAGGTCCAAACAGACTTAAAATTGGATCGATAGTTTTTCTTTAGTTTTGCTCGCTCTCATACCATTCGAAGTATTCAAAATCCAGTTGGATTGCATCTTCTTGAATAACCATGAATGCTGATTTTGAGGGCCTAAACTATATTTTTTGACCAAAATCACTCATAAGTCATGGCTTAAAGCAATGAGTTTTGATCGTTGGCCCGTTTTGCATCTAACTAGGTCCAAATCACTCAATATGGGTCTATAGTTTTTCATAAGTTTTTATCGATCTCACATCGTTTAATGTATTCCAAAACTCGTTGGTCCGCATCTTTTTGAAAAATCGTGAAAGCTGATTTTGAGGGCCCAAACTACCTTTTTTTAACAAAAATAACTTATAATTCATGGCTTAGAGTCGAGTTTTTGTTGTTGGCCCGTTTCACATCAAATTAGGTCCAAACTCGCTCAAACTTAGCCCAATAGTTTTTTGCCAATTTTTATCGCACCGACATCGTTTCATGTGTTCTAAGTCCAGTTGGCTCGAATCTTCTATAAAAACCATGAAGGTTAATTTTGAGATCCTAAACTATATTTTTTTACAAAATTCACTCATAGGTCATGGCTTGTAGCCATGAGTTTTGATTATTGTCCCATTTCGTATTGAACTAAGTCCAAATAGCTTAAACCTAGCCCGATAGTTTTTCATCGGCTTTTATCACACTCACACTTGTTTCACTTATTCTAAGTCTAGTTGGCCCGAATCTTCTATGAAAACCATGAAGGATGATTTGGAGGTAAACTACATTTTTGTATGAGAATCACTCATCGGTCCTAGCTTGTAGTGATGAGTTTTGATCGTTGGCCCATTTTGCATCGAACTAGGTCCAAAAAGTCAAATGTAGCTCGACAGCTTTTTATCGGCTTTTATCGCACTCACACCATTTCGGTTTTCCAACTCCGGTTGGCCGGTATCTTCTTGAAAAATAGTGAACGCTGATTTTGAGGGCATAAACTATATTTTTTTACCAAAATAACTTATAGGTCATGGCTTATAGCGATGAGTTTTGGTCGTTGGCTCGTTTCGCATCGAACTAGGTCCAAACAACTCAAGCCTAGCCCCATAGTTTTTCACTAGTTTTTATTGCACTCACACCGTTTCATATATTCCAAGTCTAGTTAGCTCGAATCTTCTTAAAAAACCATGAAGGTTGATTTTGAGATCCTAAACTATATTTTTTTACAAAAATCACTCATAGGTCATGGCTTGTAGGCATGAGTTTTCATCATTGTCCTATTTCTTATTGAACTAAGTCTAAACAGACTCAAACCTAGCTCGATAGTTTTTCATCAATTTTTATCGTACTCACACCGTTTCACTTATTCCAAGTCCAGTTGGCTTCGAATCTTCTTGAAAAACCATGAAGGATGATTTTGAGGGCCTAAACTATATTTTTGTACCAAAATCACTCATCGGTCCGGGCTTATAGCGATGAGTTTTGATCGTTGGCTTGTCTCGCATCGAACTAGGTCCATACAGACTCAAAACTAAGTAGATAGTTTTTCATCGGTTTTATTGCTCTCACACCGTTCGACGTATTCTAAAATCGGTTGGTCTACATCTTCTTAAAAAATTATGAAGGGTGATTTTGAGGGCCTAATCTATATTTTGTTACCAAAATCACTCATAGGTTATAGCTTAGAGCTATGAGTTTTGGTCATTGGCCCGTTTCACATCGAACTAGATCTAAACAGACTTAAACCTAGCCCGACGAGTTTTTTGTAAATTTTTATCGCACTCACACCGTTTCACATCTAGCAAGTCTAGTTGGTTCGAATCTTCTTGAAAAACCATAGAGTCTAATTTTGAGATCCTAAACTATATTTTTTTACAAAAATACTCAAAGGTCATGGTTTATAGCGATGAGTTTTGATCGTTGGCCCGTTTTGCATCGAACTAGGTCCAAACAGACTCAAACGTAGCTCGATAATTTTTCATCAATTTTTATTGCACTCGCACTGTTTCATGTTTTCAAAGTGTAGTTGGCCCGTATCTTCTTAAAAAACTATTAGGATCGATTTTGAGGGCCTAAACTATAATTTTTTTACCAAAATCACTCATAGGTCATGGTTTATAACAAGGATTTTTATCGTTTGTACTTTTGCATAGAACTAGGTCCAAACCGCTCAAAACTAGGTCGATAGTTTTTTATTAATTTTTATCGCTCTCATACCGTTCGACATATTCCAAAACCAGTTTGTCTACATCTTCTTGAAAAGCTGTGAAGCATGATTTTGAGGGCCTAAACTATATTTTTTTACCAAAAACACTCATCGATCATGGATTATAGCGAGGATTTTTATCGTTGGCTCATTTCGCATTGAACTAGGTGCAAATAGCTCAAAACTAGGTCGATAGTTTTTCTTCGGCTTTTATTACTCCGATACCGTTCGACGTACTTAAAAACCGAGTTGGCTCGTATCTTTTTGAAAATCCGTGAAGGCTAATTTTGAGGCCTTGAACTCTATTTTTTTTACCAAAATCATTCATAAATCATGGCTTATAGCGATGAGTTTTGAACGTTGGCCCGTTTCGCATCGAACTTGGTTTAAACGACTTAAAAGCTGGATCGATAGTTTTTCTTTATTTTTTCTCGCTCTCATACCATTTGAAGTATTCTAAATCCAGTTGGGTTGCATCTTCTTGAATAATCATAAATGCTGATTTTGAGGGCCTAAGCTATATTTTTTGACCAAAATCACTCATAGGTCATGGCTTAAAGCAATGAGTTTTGATCGTTGGCCCGTTTTACATACAACTAGGTTCCAATCGCTTAAAACTCGGATCGATTGTTTTTCATAACTTTTTATCGCTCTCACACCATTTGACGTATTCCAACACCGGTTGGTTCGTATCTTTTTAAAAAATCGTGAAGGCTGATTTTGAGGGCCTAAACTACCTTTTTTAACCAAAATAACTCATAGGTCATGGCTTAGAGCTACGAGTTTTGGTCGTTAGACCGTTTCACATCGAACTAGGTCCAAACAGACTCAAACCTAGCTCAATAGTTTTTTTTTCAATTTTTATTGCACTCACACCGTTTCACGTCTTGTAAGTCCAGTTGGCTCGAATCTTCTTGAAAAACCATGGAGGCTAATTTTGAGATCCTAAACTATATTTTTTTACAAAAATCACTCAAAGGTCATGGTTTATAGCGATGAGTTTTGATCGTTGGCCCGTTCCGCATCGAACTAGGTTCAAACAGACTCAAACTTAGCTCGATAATTTTTCATCAATTTTTATTACACTCACACTCGTTTCACGTTTTGAAAGTCCGGTTAGCTCGTATCTTCTTAAAAACCGTTAAGACCGATTTTGAGGTCCTAAACTATATTTTTTGACCAAAATAACTTATAGGTCATGGCTTATAGTGATGAGTTTTGGTCATTGGCTCGTTTCGCATTGAACTAGGTCCAAACAACTCAAACCTAGCTCGATAGTTTTTCATCGGCTTTTATCGTACTCACACCATTTCACATATTCCAAGTCCAATTAGGCCGTATCTTCTTGAAAATAGTAAAGGTTGATTTTAAATGCTTAAAAAACATTTTTTGATCGAAATTACTCATAGGTCATGGCTTTAAGCAATGAGTTTTGATCGTTGGCCCGTTTCGCATCCAACTAGATCTAACTTGCTCAAAACTCGGATTGATAGTTTTTATCGGTTTTTATTGCTCTCACACCGTTCGACGTATTCCAAAACCGAGTTGGTCGCATCTTTTTAAAAAACCATGAAAGCTCGATTTTGAGAGCCTAAACTATATTTTTTTATACCAAAATCACTTATAGCTTATGGCTTAAAGCAATGAGTTTTAGTCGTTGGCCCGTTTCACATCCAACTACGTCCAAATCGCTCAAAACTAGATTGATAGTTTTCATCGGCTTTTATCACTCTTACCTCATTCGATGTATTTCAAAACCAATTGGTCCGCATCTCGTTTTTGAAAAACCGTGAAGGCCGATTTTGAGCGCCTAAACTACCTTTTTTAACCAAAATAACTCATAGGTCATGGCTTAGAGCTATAATTTTTGGTCGTTGGCCCGTTTGACATCGAACTAGGTCCAAACGAGCTCAAACCTAGCCCGGTTGGCCCAAATCGTTCCATGTGTTCCAAGTCCAGTTGGCCCAAATCTCCTTGAAAATTCATGAAGGCTAATTTTGAGATCCTAAACTACATTTTTTATGAAAATCACTCAAAGGTCATGGTTTATAACGATAAGTTTTGATCGTTGGCTCGTTTCGCATCGAACCGGGTCCAAACTGACTCAAATGTAGCCCGATAGTTTCTCATCAATTTTTATCGCATTCATACCGTTTCACATTTTTCAAGTCCAGTTGGCCCTTATCTTTTTAAAAAACCGTGAAGATCGATTTTGAGGGCCTAAACTATATTTTTTGGCCAAAACAACTTATAGGTCATGGTTTATATCGATGAGTTTTGGTTGTTTGCTCATTTCGCATCGAACTAGGTCCAAAAAACTCAAACCTAGCTTCGATAGTTTTTCACTAGTTTTTATCGCACTCACATCGTTTTACATATTCGAAGTCCGAGTTGGCTCGAATCTTCTTGAAAAACCATGAAATCCGATTTTGAGATCCTAAACTATATTTTTTTACAAAAATCACTCATAGGTCATGGCTTATAGCAATGAGTTTTGATCATTGTCTCATTTCGTATCGAACTAGGTCTAAACAACTCAAAGCTAGGTCGATAGTTTGTCATTAGTTTTTATCGCTCTCATACCGTTTGACGTATTCCAAAACCAATTGGTCTTCATCTTCTTGAAAACTTATGAAGGCCGATTGTGAGGGCCTAAACTATATTTTTTTACCAAAATCACTCCTAGGTCATGGTTTATAGCGGGCATTTTTATCGCTAGCACGTTTTGCATCGAACTAGGTCCAATCGCTCAAACCTAGTCCGACATTTTTTGTCATTTTTATCGCACTCACACCATTTCACGTATTCCAAGTTGAGTTGGCTCGAATCTTCTTGAAAAACCATACGGAGTTGATTTTGAGATCCTAAACTATATTTTTTCATAAAAATCACTTATAGGTCATGGCTTGTAGCGATGAGTTTTGATCGTTGGCCCGTTTCGCATCGAACTAGGTTAAAATAGCTCAAACCTAGCCCGATAGTTTTTGTCGGCTTTTATCGCACTCACACCATTTCACTTATTCCAAGTCCAGTTGGCCCGAATCTTATTGGAGAACCATGAAAGATGATTTTAAGGGCCTAAACTACATTGTTTTAGCAAAATCACTCATAGGTCATGGCTTATAACAATGAGTTTTGATCGTTGGCTCGTTTCGCATCGAACTAGGGCCAAACAACTCAAAACTAGGTCGATAGTTTTCTTCGGTTTTTCTTGCTATCATACCATTCAAAGTATTTAAAATCCAGGTTAGGCTGCATCTTCTTGAATAACTATGAATGTGTATTTTGAGGGTGTAAACTATATATATATTTTTTATCAAAATCACTTATAAAGTCATTACTTATAGTAAAGATTTTTATCGGTAGCACATTTCACATGGAACTAGGTGCAAACGACTTAAAACTAGGTCGATAGTTTTTCTTTAGTTTTTATCACTATCATACCGTTTGACGTATTCCAAAACCAGTTGGCCCGTATATTCTTGAAAAACCATAAAAGTTGATTTTAAATGTTTAAACTATATTTTTTTGACCAAAATCACTCATAGGTCATGGCTTAAAGCAATGAGTTTTGATCATTGGCTCGTATCGCATCCAACTAGGTCCAAATTGCTCAAAACGGGATTGATAGTATTTCATTAGTTTTTATCGCTCCGCACCATTCGACGTATTCCAAAACCGGTTGGTCCACATCTTCTTGAAATACCATAAAGGCTGATTTTAAGGGCCTAAACTATATGTTTTTTACCAAAATCACTCAAAGCTCATGGCTTAAAGCATTGAGTTTTCATCGTCGGCCCATTTCGCATCCAACTAGGTTAAAATCACTCAAAATTAGATTGATAATTTTTCATTATTTTTTATCACTCTCACATGGTTTGACGTATTCCAAAACTAGTTGGTCCGCATCTTCTTGAAAAAACATGAAGTCGATTTTGAGGGCTTAAACTACCTTTTTGAACAAAATAACTCGTAGCTCATGGCTTAGAGACATGACTTTTGATCGTTGGCCCATTTTGCATCGAATTAGGTCCAAAAAACTCAAACTTAGCTCAATCGTTTTTCGTCATTTTTTATCGCACTCACACCGTTTCATGTATTCCAAGTACGGTTGGCTCGGATCTTTTTGAAAAACCATGCATGCTGATTTTGAGATCCTAAACTATATTTTTTCATAAAAATCACTCATAGGTCATGGCTTATAGCAATGACTTTTGATCGTTGGCCCATTTCACATCGAACTAGGTCTAAATAGCTCAAACATAGCCCAATAGTTTTTTGCCGGTTTTTATCGCACTCACACCATTTCACATATTCCAAGTCTAGTTGGTCCGTATCTTCTTAAAAAACCATGCGGATCGATTTTGAGATCCTAAACTATATTTTTTCATAAGAATCACTCATAGGTCATGGCTTATAGTGATGAGTTTTGATCGTTGAATCATTTCGCATCGAACTAGGTTAAAATAGCTCAAACCTTGCCCGATAGTTTCTCGTCAATTTTTATCGCACTCGCACCATTTCACATATTCCAAGTTGAGTTCACCCGTATCTTCTTGAAAAAACCGTGAAGGCTGATTTTGAGGGCCTAAACAATTTTTTTTTACCAAAATCACTCATAAGTCATGGGTTATACAAAGATTTTTATCGTTGGCATGTTTCGCATCAAACTAGGTGCAAACATCTCAAAACTAGGCCAATAGTTTTTCTTTGGTTTTTATCATTCTCATACCGTTCAACATATTCCAAAACCGGTTAGCCCGTATCTTCTTGAAAATTCGTAAAGGCTGATTTTAAAGGCTTAAACTACATTTTTTGACCAAAATCACTCATAAGTCATAGCTTATAATAAAGATTTTTATCTTCCGCATGTTTTGCATCAAACGAGGTGCAAACGACTCCAAACTAGGTCGTTAGTTTTTCTTCGGGTTTTATCGCTCCATACCGTTTGACATAGTCCAAAACCAGTTGGCTCGCATCTTTTTGAAAAACTATGAAGGTTGATTTTAAGATCCTAAACTATATTTTTTTGGCCAAAATCACTCATAAGTCATGACTTATAGCGATAAGTTTTGATCGTTGGCCCGTTTCGTATCGAACTAGGTCCAAACAACTCAAAACTTGGTCAATAGTTTTTCTTTAGTTTTTCTCGCTCTCAAACCGTTCGAGGTATTCTAAATCTAATTGGGCTGGATCTTCTTGAATAACCATGAATGCTGATTTTAAGGACCCAAACTATATTTTTTTTACTAAAATCACTCATAGGTCATCGCTTAAAGAGATGAGTTTTGATCGTTGGCCCGTTTCGCATCCAACTAGGTCCAAATCGCTAAAAACTTGATTGATAATTTTTCATCAATTTTTATGGCTCTCATACCATTCAATATATTCCAACACCGGTTGGTTTGTATCTTCTTGAAAAATCATGAAGGTTGATTTTAAGGGCTTAAACTACCTTTTTTGCCAAAAATAACTCATAGGCCTTGGCTTAGAGCTATGAGTTTTGGTCATTGGCCCATTTCGCATCGAACTAGGTCCAAATAGCTCAAACCTAGTCCGATCATTTTTTGTCGGCTTTTATTGCTCTCACACCGTTTGACATATTTCAAAACCAATTGGTCCGTATCTTCTTGAAAAACCATGAACGCCGACTTTGAGGGCCTAAACTATATTTTTTACCAAAATCACTCATAGGTCATGGCTTATAGCGAGGATTTTTATCACCGGTACGTTTTTCATCGAACTAGGTACAAACAGACTCAAACTAGGCTGATAGTTTTTCTTTAATTTTTATCGCTCTTATACCATTCGACGTATTGAAAAACCGGTTGGCCCATATCTTTTTGAAAATCCATGAAGGTTGATTTTGAGGGCTTAAACTCTATTTTTTTCCCCAAAATCACTCATAATTGATTACTTATAGCCATGAGTTTTGATCGTTGCCTCATTTCGCATCGAACTAGGTCCAAACGATCTCAAAGCGATCGATAGTTTTTCTTTAATTTTTCTAACTCTCATAACATTCGAAGTATCCTAAATCCGGTTAGGCTGCATCTTCTTGAATAACTCGTGAATGCTAATTTTAAGGGCCTAAACTATATTTTTTTTACTAAAATCACTCATAGGTCATGGCCTAAAGCAATGAGTTTTGATCGTTGGCCTATTTTGCATCGAACTAGGTCCAAATCGCTCAAAGCTTGGATCGATTGTTTTTCATAAGTTTTTATCCCTCTCACACCGTTTGACGTATTACAAAACCGGTTAGTCCGAATCTTCTTGAAAAATTGTGAAGGCTGATTTTGAGGGCCTAAACTATATATATATTTTTTACCAAAATCACTCATAGGTCATAGCTTATAATGAGGATTTTTATCGTTAGCAAATTTCTCATCGAACTAGGTGCAAATAGCTCAAAACTAAGCCGATAGTTTTTCTTCAATTTTTATCGCTCTCGTACCGTTCGACGTATTCCAAAACCAGGTTGGCCCTTATCTTCTTGAAAAACCGTGAAGGTTGATTTTGAGGGTTTAAACTATATTTTTTTACTAAAATAGCTCTTAGGTCATGGCTTACGGTGATGAGTTTTGATCGTTGGCCCGTTTCGAATCAAACTAGGTCCAAACATATCAAAACTAGCCCAACGAGTTTTTGTCGGCTTTTATCGCACTTACACCGTTTCACATATTCCAAGTCCATTTGGCCCATATCTTATTGGAAAACCTTGAAGGCTGACTTTGAGTGCCTAAACTACATTTTTTTTTACCCAAATCACTCATAGGTCATGGCTTATAGTGATGAGTTTTGATCATTTGCCCGTTTCGCATCGAACTAGGTCCAAACTGACTTAAAACTAGATCGATAGTTTTTCTTTCTCTCATACTTGTTTGAAGTATTCTAAATTCGGTTAGGCTGCATCTTTTTAAATAACCGTGAATACCGATTTTGAGGGCCTAAACAACATTTTTTTACAAAAATCACTCATAAGTCATGGCTTATAGCGAGGATTTTTATCGTTGTCAAGTTTCGCATCGAACTAGGTGCAAATAGCTCAAAACTAGTTCGATAGTTTTTGTTCGACTTTTATCACTCTCATACCGTTAGACGTATTCTAAAATCAGTTGGCCCGTATCTTCTTAAAAAATCATAAAGGCTGATTTTGAGGGCTTAAACTACATTTGTTGACCAAAATAACTCAAAGGTCATGGCTTATAGTAATGAGTTTTGCTCGTTGGCATATTTCACATTAAACTAGGTCCAAACGACTTCAAAATTAGATCGAAAGTTTTTCTTTAGTTTTTATCACTCTCACATCGTTCGATGTATTCCAAAACCAATTGGCTCGTATCTTCTTGAAAAAACATGAAAGTCGATATTGAGGGCCTAAATTATATTTTTTTTTTACCAAAATCACTCATAGGTCATGGCTTATAGGGATGAGTTTGTATCATTGGCCCGTTTCGTATCAAACTAGGTCCAAATAGCTCAAAACTAGATTGATAGTTTTTCTTGCTCTCATACCATTCGAAGTATTCTAAATCCAGTTAGGCTACATCTTTTTGAATAACCATGGATGTTGATTTTGAGGGCCTAAACTAATTTTGTTGACCAAAATCACTTATAAGTCATGGCTTAAAGCAATGAGTTTTGATCATTGGCTCGTTTCGCATTGAACTAGTTGCAAATCGCTCAAAACATGGTTAATAGTTTTTAATTAGTTTTTATCGCTCTCACACTCGTTCGACGTATTTCAAAACTAGTTGATCCGCATCTTCTTAAAAAATTGTGAAGGCTGATTTTGAGGCCCTAAATTATATTTATTTTACCAAAGGTCATGGCTTATAACATGGATTTTTATCGTTGGCACATTTCGCATCGAACTAGGTGCAAACGACTCAAAACTAGGTCGATAGTTTTTCTTCATTTTTTATCACTCTCATACCGTTCGATGTATTTCAAAATCAATTGGCTCTGTATCTTCCGGAAAAACCATGAATGCTGATTTTGAGGGCTTAAACTACATTTTTTGAAAAAAATAACTCCTAGGTCATGGCCATGAGTTTTCATCGTTGGCTCATTTTGCATAGAATTAGGTCCAAACAAGTCAAACATAGCCCGATAGGTTTTCATCGGCTTTTATCGCACTCACACCGTTTCACATATTCCAAGTTCGGTTAGTCCGCATCTTCTTGAAAAATCGTGAAGGTTGATTTTGATGGCCTAAACTACCTTTTTTGACCAAAATAACTTATAGGTCATGGCTTATAGCGATGAGTTTTGATCATTGGCCCGTTTCGTATCGAACTAGATCCAAACTGACTCAAACCTAACACGATAGTTTTTCATCAATTTTTATCGCACTCACATCGATTCACATATTCCAAGTTTAGTTGGTCCATATCTTTTTGAAAAACCATGAAAGCCGATTTTGAGGGCCTAAACTACATTTTTTGATAAAAATAACCCATAGGTCATGGATTAAAGACATGAGTTTTTCTCGTTGGCTCGTTTCGCTTCGAACTAGGTCCAAACAGACTCAAACCTAGCACGATAGTTTTTTATAAGTTTTTATTACACTCCCATCGTTTTACGTATTTTAAGTCTAGTTGGCTCGAATCTTCTTGAAAAACCATGAAGGATGATTTTGAAGGCCTAAACTATATTTTTTTACCAAAATCGTTCATAGGTCATAGCTTATAATGATAAGTTTTGATCATTGGCTCATCGTTTCGTATCGAACTAGGTCCAAACTGACTCAAAACTTGATCGATAATTTTCCTTCAGCTTTTCTCGCTCTCATACCATTCGAAGAACTCTAAATCCAGTTGGGCTACATCCTCTTTAATAACAATGGATGCTGATTTTGAGGGCCTCAACTATATTTTTTTACCGCTTTCATACCATTCGAACTAGGTCCAAACTGACTCAAAACTAGGCCGATAATTTTTTTCGGCTTTTATCGTTGTCACACTATTCTACGTATTTCAAATCAAATTGGCCCACATCTTCTTAAAAAACATTGAAGGTTTATTTTGAGGGCCTAAACTACATTCTTTTACCAAAAATCACTCATATATCATGGCTTATAGCGATGAGTTTTGATCATGGGCCCGTTTTGCATCAAACTAGGTCCAAATAGCTCAAAACTAGGTCGATAGTTTTTCTTCCTTTTTATCGATCTCATACCGTACGTCGTATTATAAAACAAGTTCATCGGTATCTTTTTGAAAAACAGTGAAGCTCGATTTTGAAGGCCTAAACTATCATTTTTTACGAAAATCACTCATTAGTCATAGCTTATAGTAATGAGTTTTGATCGTTGACCCGTTTCGCATCGAGCCAAGTCCCAACAACTTAAAGCCGAGCTAAAATTTTTTGTTCGGTTTTTATCGTTCTCACATCGTTCCATGAATTCCAAATGAAATTAGCTCGCATCTTTTTGAAAAATCATAAAGGCTGATTTTGAGAGTGTAAAGTATATTTTTTTACCAAAATCACTCATATGTCCCGGCTTATAGTGATGAGTTTTGATCGTTTGCTCGATTGGCATCAAAATAGGTCCAAACATGACTCAAAATTAAACCGATAGTTTTCTTCGGCTTTTATCGCTCTTATAATGATCGACGTATTCTAAATCAAGTTGGGCGGCATCTTCTTGAAAAAAAAAGTGAAAGCTAATTTTAAGGGCCTAAACTACTTTTTCTTACCAAAATCACTCATACGTCATGGCTTATAGTAATGAGTTTTGATCGATGGCTTGTTTCTCATCGAACTAGGTTCAAACGACTCAAAATTAGGTTGATGGTTTTTTTTTTAGTTTTTATCGCTCTCACACCGTTCCACGTATTCCAAATCCAGGTTTGCTCGCATCTTCTTAAAAAATCGTGAAAGTCGATTTTGAGGGCCTAAACTACGTTTTTTTTTCTAAAATCGGTCATAGGTCGTGGCTTATAGTAAAGAGTTTTGATCGTTGACCCGTTTCGTATCGAACTAAGTCCAAATAACTTAAAACTAGGCCGATTGCTTTTCTTTGGTTTTTATCACTCTCATACCATTTGATATACTCCAAAACCGAGTTGGCCTATATCTTTTTAAAAAACCATGAACGCCGATTTTGAGAGCCTAAACTCTATTTTTTGACCAAAATCACTCATAAGTTATGGCTTATGGTAATGAGTTTTGACCGTTGGCACATTACGCATCGAACTTGGTCCAAAAAGCTCAAAACTAGGCCAATAGTTTTTCTTTAGTTTTTATCGCTCTCACACCATTCGACGTATTATAAAATCAGTTCGCTCATATGTTTTTCAAAAACCTTGAAGGATGATTTTGAGGGACTAAACTATATTTTTTTACCGGAATCACTCATAGGTCATAGCTTATAGCAATGAGTTTTAATCGTTGGCTCGTTTCGCATCGAACTAGGTCCAAACAGCTGAAAATTGGGCTGATAGTTTTTATTCAACTTTTATCGTTCTCACACCATTCCACGTATTTCAAATCCAATCGGCTCACATCTTCTTGAAAAACCATAAAGGCTGATTTTGAGAGCTTAAACTACATTTTTTTACTAATACCACTCATAGGTCATGGCTTATTGCGATGAGCTTTTCTCATTGGCCTCGTTTCGCATCGAAATAGGTCCAAACAACTCAAAACTAGGTCGATAGTTTTTCTTTAGTATTTATCGCTCTCACACCGTCCCATATATTCCAAATCCGAGTTAGCTCGCATTTTCTTGAAAATCATGAAGGCCGATTTTGAGGGCCTAAACTATGTTTTTTTTGTCAAAATCACTCATAGGTTATGGCTTATAGCGATTAGTTTTAATGATTGGCATGATTCGTATCGAACTAGGTCCAAATAGCTCAATACTCGGGCCGATAGTTTTTTTCGGTTTTTATCGCTCTCACACTCGTTCCATGTGTTCAAAGTCCAATTGGCTCTCATCTTTTTTCTTGTTGGCCTGTTTCGCATCGAAATAGGTCCAAACGACTTCAAAACTCGGGTCGAGAGTTTTTCTTCGGTATTTATCGCTCTCACACCGTCCCACGTATTCCAAATCTAGTTGGCTTCGTATCTTCTTGAAAATCATGAAGGCTGATTTTGAGGGCCTAAACTATGTTTTTTTTTTACCAAAATCACCCATAGGTTATGGCTTATAGCAATTAGTTTTAATGATTGGCATGATTCGTATCGAACTAGGTCTAAACGAACTTAAAACCTGGCTGATACTTTTTCTTCAATTTTTATCACTCTCACACTCGTTCCATGTGTTCGAAGTCTAATTGGCTCGCATCTTTTTGAAAAATCATGAAGGCTGATTTTGAGGGCCTAAACTCGCATTTATTTTTTTTTATCAAAATCATTCGTAGTTCATGGCTTATAGTAATGAGTTTTGATTGTTGGCTCGTTTCGCATCGAACTAGGTTTAAAAGCTCATTGCGGGGCCGATAGTTTTTCTTTAGTTTTTATCGCTCTCACACTCGTTCCACATATTCTAAATCTAGTTATCTCACATCTTCTTGAAAAATCATGAAAGCTGATTTTGAGGGCCTAAACTACGTTTTGTTTTACCAAGATCACTAATAGGTCATAGCTTATAGTAATAAGTTTTGATTGTTAGCTCGTTTAACATCGAACTATGTCCAAATAGCTCAATATTAGGTAGCTAGTTTTTCTTCAATTTTTATCCTTCTCACACCGTTTCACGTATTCCAAATGTAGTTGGCTCGCATCTTCTTGAAAAACTATAAAGGCTGATTTTGAAGACCTAAACCATAATCTTTTTACCAAAATCACTCATAGGTCATGGCTTATTATGATGGGTTTTGATCATTGGCCGATTTCGTAATGAACTAGGTCTAAACGACTTCAAAACTAGATCGACAATTTTTCTTCAATTTTTATCGCTCTCACACCGTCCCACGTATTCCAAATCCAGTTGGCCGGCATCTTCTTGAAAAATCATGAAGGCGGATTTGAGGGCGTAAACTATTTTTTTGCCAAAATCGCTCATAGGTCATGGCTTATTGCGATAAGTTTTGATCGTTGGCCCGTTTCGTAAAGAACTAGGTCCAAACGACTCAAAGCTGGGCCAATCATTTTTATCGGCTTTTATCGCTTTCACTTCATCCCACATATTCCAAATCTAGTTGGCTCGCATCTCCTTAAAAAATCTTGAAGGCTGATTTTGAGGGCTTAAATTATAATTTTTTGCCAAAATTACTCATAGGTCATGGCTTATAGCAATGAGTTTTGATCATTTGCCCGTTTCACCTCAAACTATGTCCAAACAGACTTCAAAAGTAGGTCGACCATTTTTTTACGGCTTTTATCATTCTCACATCATTCCACGTATTCCAAATGTAGTTGGCTCGCATCTTCTTAAAAAACTATGAAGGCTAATTTTGAGGGCCTAAACTACATTCTTTTACCAAAATCACTCATAAGTCATGGCTTATAGCGATGAGTTTTGATCGTTGGCCCATTTCACATCGAACTAGGACCAAACAGACTTAAAACCGAGCTAACAAGTTTTCTCGTAATTTTCATTGCTCTCACATGGTTTCACGTATTCCAAATGTAGTTAGCTCGGATCATCTTGAAAAACCATGAAGGCTGATTTTGAGGGTCTAAACTACATTCTTTCACCAAAATCATTCATAGGTCATGGCTTTTAGCAATGAGTTTTTATGGCTTTGTTTCACATTAAACTAGGTCAAAACAACTCAAAACTTGGTCGATAATTTTTCTCTAGTTTTTATCACTATCACACTATTCCACATATTCTAAATGCAATTGGCTCACATCTTCTTGAAAAATCATGAAGGCTTATTTTGAGGGCCTAAACTATATTCTTTTACCAAAATCACTCATAGGTCATGGCTTATAGTGATGAGTTTTGATCGTTGGCCCATTTTGCATCAACTAGGTCCAAACAACTCAACACTAGGCCGATAATTTCTCTTTAGTTTTTATCACCTGTCATACTATTCCACGTATTCCAAATCGAATTGGCCCGCATCTTCTTAAAAAACCATGAATGCTTATTTTGAAGGCCTAAACTAAATTTTTTTTACCAAATATTACTCATATATCATGGTTTATAGCGATGAATTTTGATCCTTAGCCCGTTTCACATCGAACTATGTCTAAATAGCTTAAAAGCTGGACCGATAGTTTTTCTTTAGTTTTTATCGATCTCACACCATACGACGTATTATAAAACGAGTTCGCCCATATCTTCTTGAAAAGCCATGGAGGTCGATTTTAAAAGCTTAAACTATATTTTTTTTTACCAAAATCACTCATTAGTCATAGCTTATAGCAATAAGTTTTGATTATTGGCCCATTTCGCATCGAACTAGGTCTAAACGACTCAAAGCTGGCTGATAGTTTTTTTTCGGCTTTTATCATTCTCACATCGTTCCATGAATTCCAAATGCGGTTAGCTCGCATCTTCTTGAAAAATCATAAGGGTTGATTTTAAGGGCCTATAGTATTTTTTTTTTACCAAAATCACTCATAGGTCATGGCTTATAGCGATAAGTTTTGATTGTTGGCCCGTTTCGCATCGAACTAGGTCCAAATAGCTCAAAACGTGGTCGATAGTTTTTCTTCGGTTTTTATCGATCTCACACTCGTACAACGTATTATAAAATAGTTCGTTTGTATCTTTTTGAAAAATTATGAAGGCTGATTTTGAGAGCCTAAACTATATTTCTTACAAAAATCACTCATAGGTCATGGCTTATAGCCATGAGTTTTGATCGTTGGCTCATTTCGCATCGAACTAGGTCGAAACATACTCAACACCGAGCCAATAATTTTTCTTCGGCTTTTATCGCTATCACGCTATTCCACGTATTCCAAATCTAATTTGCCTACATCTTCTTGAAAAACCATGAAGGCTTATTTTTAAGACCTAAACGATATTTTTTTTTACCAAAAATCACTCATACATCATGGCTTATAGCGATGAGTTTTGATCGTTGGCCCATTTCGCATCGAACTAGGTCCAAATAGCTCAAAACTAGGCCGATAGTTTTTCTTTAGTTTTTATCGATCTCCCACCATATGACGTATTATAAAACAAGTTCGCCGTATCTTCTTGAAAAATCATAAAGGCTGATTTTGAAGGCCTAAACTATATTCTTTTATAAAAATCACTCATTAGTCATAGCTTATAGCAATGAGTTTTGATCGTTGGGCCGTTTTGCATCGAACTAAGTCCAAACAGACTCAAGACTAGGTGACGAGCTTTTGTTTAGTTTTTATCGTTCTCACATCATTCCACGACTTCTAAATGCAATTAGCTCGCATCTTCTTGAAAAATCATAAAGGCTCATTTTAAGGGCTTAAAGTATATATATTTGTTTTTTTATCAAAATCACTCATAGGTCATGGCTTATAGCGATGGGTTTTGATCGTTGGCCCGTTTGGCATCAAAATAGGTCCAAACGACTCAAAATTAGATCGATAGTGTTCTTCGGGTTTTATCGCTCTCATACCATTCGATGTATTCTAAATCAAGTTAGGTGGCATCTTCTTGAAAAACCATGAAAGCTAATTTTAAGGGCCTAAGCTACTTTTTGTTTTACCAAAAATCACTCCTACATCATGGCTTATAGCGATGAGTTTTGATTATTTGCCCATTTCGCATCGAACTAGGTCCAAATAGCTCAAAACCGAGCTAATAATTTTTCTTCGGCTTTTATCGATCTCCCACCCTACGATGTATTATAAAACAATTTGCCCGTATCTTCTTGAGAAATCATGAAGGCTAATTTTGAAGGTCTCAACTACATTCTTTTACAAAAATCACTCAATAGTCATAGCTCATAGCAATGTGTTTTGATCATTGTCCCATTTCACATCGAACTAGGTCCAAACGATCTCAAAACTGGCTGATAGTTTTTGTTTACTTTTTGTCATTCTAACATCATTCCACGAATTCTAAATGCGGTTAGCTCATATCTTTTTAAAAAATCATGAAGGCTGATTTTAAGGGCCTAAGGTATATTTTCTACCAAAATCACCCATAGGTCATGACTTATAGCGATGGGTTTTGATCGTTGGCCCGTTTGGCATCAAAATAGGTCCACACGGCTCAAAATTAGACCGATAGTGTTCTTCAATTTTTATCGCTCTCATATCGTCCGATGTATTCTAAATCAAGTTGGGCGGCATCTTCTTAAAAATCCGTGAAAGCTAATTTTGAAGGCCTAAACTACTTTTTTTTTTTTACCAAAATCACTCATGTGTCATGGCTTATAGTAATGAGTTTTGATCGTTGGCCCATTTCACTTCGAACTAAGTCCAAACTACTCAAAAAAGGGCCGACGAGTTTTCTTCGGCTTTTATCGCTCTCACACCGTTCCACGTATTTTAAATCAAGTTGGCTTGCATCTTTTTCAAAAACCATGAAGGCTGATTTTGAGGGCCTAAACTACATTTGTTTACCAAAATCACTCATAAGTCATGGCTTATTGCGATGAGTTTTGATCGTTGGGTTCTTTCACAATAAGCTAGGTCCAAATAGCTCAAAATTGAGCCGATGATTTTTATTCAGCTTTTTATCACTCTCGGACCATTTCCCGTATTCCAAATCCACTTGGTCACATCTTTTTGAAAAATCATTAAGGCTAATTTTGAGGGTCTAAACTACGTTTTTTTTTTACAAAAATCACTCATAAGTCATGGCTTATAGAAATGAGTTTTGATCGTTATCCCGTTTTGTATCCAACTAGGTTCAAACAGATCTCAAAACTAGGCCGATAGTCTTTCTTTAGTTTTTAACATTCTCACACCGTTCCATGTATTCAAAATGTAGTTGGTTCGCATCTTCCCGAAAAACTATGAATGCTGATTTTGAGGGCCTAAACTATATTCTTTTACCCAAATCACTCATAGGTCATGGCTTATACCGATGAGTTTTGATCATTGGCCCGTTTCGCATTGAACTTGGTCCAAACGACTCAAAACTCGGGGTGATAGTTTTTGTTTTATTTTTATTGCTCTCAAACTCGTTCCACTTATTCCAAATCAAGTTGGCCCGCATCTTCTCAAAAAACCATGAATGCTAATTTTGAGGGCCTAAATTTTATTTTTTGATCAAAATCACTCATACGTCCCGGCTTATAGCAACGAGTTTTGATCGGTGCCTCGTTTCACGTCAAACTAGGTCCGAACAACTCAAAACCGGGCCCATAGTTTTTCTTCGGCTTTTATCGCTCTCACTCCCTCCCACGTATTCGAGATCCAATTGGCACGCATCTTCTTGAAAAACCATGAAGGTTGATTTTGAAGGCCTAAACTCGTATTTTCCGATCAAAATCACTCATAAGTCATGGTCGATAGCAATGAGTTTTGATTGTTGGCCCGTTTCGCTTCGAACTAGGTCCAAAATGCTCAAAATTAGGTTGATAGTTTTTTTTTCAATTTTTATCACTCTCACATCGTTCCATGTATTCCAAATCAAATTGGCCCTCATCTTCTTAAAAAATCATGAATGCCGATTTTGAGGGCCTAAATTATATTTTTTATACAAAAATCACTTATAGGTCGTGGCTAATAGCAATTAGTTTTGATCGTTCGCCGTTTCGCATCAAACTATGTCTAAAAAACTCAAAACTAGGTCAACAGTTTTTCTTCGGTTGTTATCGCTCTCACACCGTTCGACATATTCCAAAACCGAGTTCGCGCGCATCTTCTTGAAAAACCATGAATGATGATTTTGAGGGCCTAAACTATATTTTTTGACCAGAATCACCCCTAAGACATGGCTTATACCGATGAGTTTTGACCGTTGCATGTTTCGCATCGAACTAAGTAAAAAAGCTCAAAACTAGGTCGACAGCTTTTTCTTCGATTTTTATCGGTTCGACACCATTCCAATATTCTAAATCCGAGTTGGCGCGTATCATCTTAAAAATCATGAAGGTTGATTTTGAGAGCCTAAACTACATTTTCTTACAAAAATCACTCATAAGTTGTGGCTTATAGCGATGAGTTTTTAACGTTGGCCCATTTCACATCGTACTAGGTCAAAACAACTCAAAACTAGACTCGATAGTTTTTCTTCAATTTTTATCACTCTCACTCCCTTCCACGTATTCGAAATCCAGTTAGTCCGCATCTTCTTTAAAAACCATGAAGGCTAATTTTGAAGGCCTAAACTATATTTTTTAACAAAAATCACTCATAGGTCATGGTCGATAGCAATTAGTTTTGATCGTTGGCTCGTTTCACTTCGAACTAGGTCAAAATTGCTCAAAATTGATCCGATAATTTTTCTTCGGCTTCTATCGCTCTCACATCATTCCATATAATCCAAATCAAGTTGGCCCGCATCTTCTTGAAAAATCTTGAATGCTCGTTTTGGAGGGTCTAAACTATATATTTTTTTTTACCAAAATCACTTATAGGTTGTGGTCGATAGCAATGAGTTTTGATCATTGACAAGTGCCGCAACGAACTATGTCCGAACAACTCAAAATTGGGTCGATAGGTTTTCTTCGGTTGTTATCGCTCTCATATCATTCGACGTATTCCAAAACCAGGTTGGCCCGCATGTTCTTGAAAAACCATGAACGCCGATTTTGAGGGCTTAAACTATATTTTTTTTTACCAAAATCACCCCTCGGACATGGCTTATAGCGATGAGTTTTTATCGTTGACCCGTTTCGCATCGAACTAGGTCCAAACAACTCAAAACTCGGATAGATAGTTTTTCTTCGGCTTTTATCACTCTCACTCCCTTCCACGTACTTGAAATCTAGTTGTCCCGCATCTTCTTAAAAAATCGTGAAAGATGATTTTGAAGGCCGAATCTATATTTTTTTGACCAAAATCACTCACGGGTCATGGCTAATAGCAATGAGTTTTGATTGTTTTTCTTCGGCTTTTATCTCTCTCGGATCGTTCCATGTATTGCAATTCAAGTTGGCCCTATATTCTTGAGAAATCATGAATGTAGATTTTGATGGCTCGAACTATATATTTTTACTAAAATCTCTTATAAGTCGTGGTCGGTAGCAAGGAGTGTTGATCGTTGGTTAGTTTCGCATCAAACTATGTCCAAACAACTCAAAACGAGGTCGATAGTTTTTCTTTAGATTTATCACTCTCATATCCTTCAACGTATTCCAAATCCGAGTTGGCTCGGATCTTCTTGAAAAACTATGAATGCTGATTTTTAGGGCCTAAGTTACATTTTTTTGCCAAAATCATCCCTAAGACATGGCTTATAGCGATGAGTTTTGATCGTTGGCATGTTTCGCATCAAACAAGCTCAAAAAAGCTCAAAACTAGGCCTATATTTTTTCTTTAATTTTTATCGCTCCCACACTCGTTCTATATATTCGAAATCCAGTTGGCTCGCATCTTCTTAAAAAATCATGAAGGTTGATTTTGAGGGCCTAAACTATATTTTTTTAAAAAATCACTCATAAGTTATGGCTTATAGCAATGAGTTTTTATCGTTGGCCCATTTTGCATCGAACTAGGTCCAAACAGACTTCAAAAACTCGGTTTGATTGTTTTTTTTTAGTTTTTATCACTCTCGCTCCCATCCACGTATTCGAAATCCAGTTGGCCCATATCTTCTTGAAAAACCATGAAGGTTGATTTTAAAGGCCTAAACTATATTTTTTTACTAAAATCACTTATAGGTCATGGTCGATAGCAATGAGTTTTGATTGTTAGCCTGTTTCACTTCGAACTAGGTCTAAACCACTCAAAATTGGGCTGAAAGTTTTTCTTTAGTTTTTATCACTCTCACATTGTTCCACGTAATCTAAATCAAGTTACCATGCATCTTCTTGAAAAATCATAAATGTTGATTGTGAGGGCTTGAACTATATTTTTTTTACCAAAATCACTTATAGGTCGTGGTCGATAGCAATGAGTTTTTATCGTTGGCCGCTTTGCATCGAACTATGTCCAAACAATTTAAAACTCGGGTCAATAGTTTTTCTTTAGATTTTATGGCTCTCATACCATACGACATATTCCAAACCCGGTTAGCTCGTATCTTCTTGAAAGACTCGTGAATGTTGATTTTTAGGGCCTAAACTATATTTTTTTTTCCAAAATCATCCGTAAGACATGGCTTAAAGCGATGAGTTTTGATCGTTGGCATGTTTCGCATCAAACTAGCTCAAAAAAGCTCAAAACTATGCCGATAGTTTTTCTTTAGTTTTTATTGATTTCGCATCGTTCCACGTATTCAAAATCGAGTTGGCTTACATCTTCTTAAAAAATCATGAAGGCTGATTTTGAGAGCCTAAACTACATTTTTTTTATAGAAATCACTCATAGGTTGTGGCTTATACTCGATTAGTTTTTATCGTTTGCCCGTTTTGCATCGAATTAGATCTAAACGACTTCAAAACTCGGATCGATAGTTTTTCTTCGGCTTTTGTCACTCTCACTCCCTTCCACGTACTTGAAATCCAGTTGGCCCGCATCTTCTTAAAAAATCATGAAGGCTGATTTTGAATGCCTAAACTATATTTTTTAACCAAAATCACTCATAGGTCATGGTCGGTAGTAATGAGTTTTGATTGTTAGCCCATTTCGCTTTGAATTAGGTCTAAACCACCCAAAATTTGGCTGAAAGTTTTTCTTTAGTTTTTATTGCTCTCACATCGTTCCACGTATTCCAAATCAAGTTACCGTGCATCTTCTTGAAAAATCAAGTTTTGCATCGAACTATGTCCAAATAAGTCAAAATTGGGTCGATAGTTTTTCTTCGAGTTTTATCACTCTTATACCATACGACATATTCAAAACCCGAGTTGGCCTACATCTTCTTGAAAGACTCGTGAATGCTAATTTTTAGAGCCTAAACTATATTGTTTTTTCAAAATCATTCATAAGACATGGCTTATAGCGATGACTTTTGATCGTTGGCATGTTTCGCATCAAACTAGCTTTAAAAAGCTCAAAACTAGGCGATAGTTTTTCTTCGGCTTTTATCACTCCCGCACTGTTCCACATATTTGAAATCCAATTGGCTCGCATATTCTTAAAAAATCATGAAGGTTGATTTTGAGAGCCTAAACTACATTTTTGTTATAGAAATCACTATAGGTTGTGGCTTATAATGATGAGTTTTATCATTGGCTCGTTTCACATCGAACCCGGTCCATACAGACTCAAAATTGGATCGATGATTGTTCTTTAGTTTTTATCACTCTCGCTCCTTTCCACATATTCGAAATCCAGTTGGCTCACATTTTCTTGAAAAACCATGAAGGCTGATTTTGAAGGCCTAAACTATATTTTTTGATCAAAATCACTCACGAGTCATGGCCGATAGCAATGAGTTTTGATTATTCATAGGTCATCGCTTCGAACTAGGTCTAAATCGCTCAAAATTGGGATGAAATTTTTTCTTTAGTTTTTATCGATCTCGGATCGTTCCACGTATTCCAAATCAAGTTGACGCGTAACTTTTTAAAAAATCATGAATGTTGATTTTAAGGGCCTAAACTACATTTTTTTTTTATCAAAATCACTCATAACTTGTGGCTTATATCAATGAGTTTTTATCGTTTTCCCGTTTCGCATCGAATTAGGTCTAAACGACTCAAAACCGGACGGATAGTTTTTCTTCGGCTTTTATCACTCTCACTCCCTTCCACGTATTTGAAATCCAATTGGCCCGCATCTTCTTGAAAATCATGAAGGCTAATTTTGAATGCCTAAACTACTTTTTTTGACCAAAATCTCTCATAGGTCATGGCCGATAGTAATGAGTTTTGATTATTAGTCCGTTTTGCTTTGAACTAGGTTTAAACCACTTAAAATTTGGCTGAAAGTTTTTCTTTAGTTTTTATCACTCTCACATCGTTCCATGTATTCCAAATCAAGTTATCGTGCATCTTCTTGAAAAATCATGAATGTTGATTTTGAGGGCTCGAACTATATTTTTTTCCCAAAATCACTTATAAGTCGTGGTCGATAGGAATGAGTTTTTATCGTTGGCCGCTTTTTCATTAAACGTTTTCCGAACAACTTAAAACTCGGGTCGATAGTTTTTCTTCGGAGTTTTATCGCTCTCATACTCGTAAGACATATTCCAAACCCGGTTGGCCTACATTTTCTTGAAAGACCGTGAATGCCGATTTAGGGCCTAAACTATATTTTTTTGCCAAAATCATTCGTAATACATGGATTATAGCGATGACTTTTGATCATTGGCATGTTTCGTATCAAACTAGCTAAAAAAAGCTCAAAACTAGGCCGATAGTTTTTCTTCATTTTTTATCGCTCCCATACTATTCTACGTATTCGAAATCCAGCTTGACTCGCATCTTCTTAAAAAATCATGAAGGTTGATTTTGAGAGCCGAAACCACATTTTTGTTATAGAAATCACTCATAAGTTGTGGCTTATAGTGATGCATTTTTATCGTTGGCTCATTTCGCATCGAACCCGGTCCATACGGCTCAAAATTGGATCGATGATTTTTCTTTAGTTTTTACCACTCTTGCTTCCTTCCACATATTGGAAATCCAGTTGGCTCGCATCTTTTTAAAAAACCATGAAGGCTGATTTTGAAGGCCTAAACTATATTTTTTTTATCAAAATCACTCATAGGTCATAGCCGATAGCAATGAGTTTTGATTGTTGGTCCGTTTTGCTTTGAACTAGGCCTAAATCGCTCAAAATTAGGCTAAAAGTTTTTCTTCATTTTTTATCGGTCTTAGGTCGTTCCACGCATTTCAAATCAAGTTGGCATGTATCTTCTTGAAAAATCATGAATGCTGATTTTGAGGGCCCGGACTATATATATTTTTTTTTTATCAAAATCACTTATAAGTCATGGATGGTAGCAAAGACTTTTTATCATTGGCCGTTTCGAATTGAACTATGTCCGAACAACTCAAAACTCGGATCGATAGTTTTTCTTCGGGTTTTATTGCTCTCATACCATTCCACGTATTCCAAACCCCGGTTGGCTTCGCATCTTCTAGAAAAATCATGAATGCTGATTTTGAGGGTCTAAACTACATTTTTTTAGAAAAATCACCCCTAAGACATGGCTTATAGCGATGTGTTTTGATCATTAGCAAGTTTTGCATCTAATTACGTCAAAAAAGCATAAAACTAGGTCGATAGTTTTTCTTCATTTTTAATTGCTCCCATACCAAATCAAGTTAGCCCACATCTTCTTAAAAACTCGTAAAAGTTGATTTTGAGCACCTAAACTATATTTTTTTACAAAAATCACTCATAGGTTGTGACTTATAGCAATAAGTTTTTATCATTGGCTTGTTTCACATCGAACTAGGTCCAAACAACTGAAAATTGGCCCAATAGTTTTTCTTTTATTTTTATCGCTCTCACACCATCCCACGTATTCTAAATCAAGTTGGCCTCGTTTTTTCTTGAGAAACCATGAATGATGATTTTGAGGGCCTAAACTACATTTTTCGACCAAAATCACTCATAAGTCCTAGCTTATAGCAACGAGTTTTGATCGGTGGCCCGTTTCGCATAGAACTATGTCCAAACCGCTTAATATTAGGTTGACGACTTTTCTTCAGCTTTTATCACTCTCACATTGTTCCACATATTCCAAATTAAGTTGGCTCGCATCTTCTTAAAAAATCATGAATGCCGATTTTTAGGTCCTAAACAATATTTTTTTACCAAAATCACTTATAAGTCGTGGTCGATAGCAATGAGTTTTGATCGTTGGCGATTTCGCATTGAGCTATGTTTGAATAACTCAAAACTCGGGTCGACGCTTTTTTTCGCTTTTATCGCTCTCATACCGTTCGACGTATTCCAAAACCAATTAGTCGACATCTTCTTGAAAAATCGTGAATGTTAATTTTGAGGGCCTAAACTATTTTTTTCTACCAAAATCACCCTTAAGACATGGTTTATAGCAATGAGTTTCAATCGTTGGTACGTTTCGCATCCAACTATATCAAAAAAGCTCCAAACCAGGTCGATAGGTTTTCTTAAGTTTTTATTGCTCCCACACCGTTCCATGTATTTCAAATACAGTTGGCCCGTATCTTTTTGAAAAATCATGAAGGCTGATTTTAAAGGCCTAAACTACATTTTTTGACGAAAATCACTCATAGGTCATGGCTAATAGCAATGAGTTTTGATTGTTGGCCCGTTTCGCTTTGTACTAAGTCTAAACCGCTCAAAATTAGGTCGACAGCTTTTTCTTTAATTTTTATCGCTGTCATATCCTTCTACGTATTTCAAATCAAGTTGGCTCACATCTTCTTGAAAAATCATGAATGCGGATTTTTAGGGCCTAAACTCCATTTTTTTTTACCAAAATCACCTATAGGTCGTGGTCGATAGCAATGAGTTTTTATCGTTGGCCAGCTCCACCTCAAACTATGTCCGAACAACTCAAATCCGGGTTGATAATTTTTCTTTAGTTGTTATCGCTCTTATACTCGTTCGACGTATTCTAAAACCTTTTGGCCCACATCTTCTTGAAAAAACCATGAATGTTGATTTTGATGCCTAAACTATATTTTTTTTTACAAAAATCACCCCTTATACATGGCTTATAGCAATAAGTTTTGATCATTGACACGTTTCGCAATGAACTAGGTCGATAGTTTTTCTTTAGTTTTTATTGCTTCTACACTCGTTCCACGTATTACAAATTCGGTTAGCTCGCAGACTTCTTAAAAAATCATGAAGGTTGCTTTGGAGAGCCTAAACTACATTTTTTTTACAAAAATCACTCATAACTTGTGGTTTATAGTAGTGAGTTTTTATCATTTGCCCATTTCACATCGAATTAGGTCTAAATAGCTCAACAATGGATCGATAGTTTTTCTTCGCTTTTATCACTCTCGATCCCTTCCACGTACTTGACATCCAGTTGGCCTACATATTCTTGAAAAATCATGAAGGCTGATTTTGAAGGCTTAAACTAAATTTTTTTTTAACCAAAATCACACATAGGTCATGGCCGATAGCAATGAGTTTTGATTGTTGGCCTGTTTCGCTTCGTACAAGGTCCAAACGACTTCAAAATTAGGCCGATAGTTTTTCTTCATTTTTTATCGCTCTCGCATCATTTCACGTATTGGAAATCAAGTTGGCCCACATCTTCTTGAAAAGTCATGATTGTTGATTTTTAAGGCTTAAACTAATTTTTTTTACCAAAATCACTTATAGGTTGTGGCTAATAGCAATGAGTTTTTATCGTTGACCGAGTTTGCATAAAACTATGTCCGAACAACTTAAAAACTGGGTCGATAGTTTTCCTTCGGGTTTTATCGCTCTCATACCGTTCAACGTATTCTAAACCTAGCCGGCTCGCATCTTATTGAAAGACTCGTGAATGTTGATTTTTAAAGCTCGAACTACATTTTTTTTGCTAAAATCATCCGTAAGACATGGCTTATAGCGATGAGTTTTGATCGTTAGCATGTTTTGCATCAAACTATATTTTTTTTACAAAAATCACCCTAAGGCATGTCTTATAGCAATGAGTTTTGATCGTTGGCTCGCATCTTCCAATTCATGAATGATGATTTTGAGGGCCTAAACTATATTTTTTTTACCAAAATCACTTATAGGTCGTGGTCGATAGCAATGAGTTTTGATCGTTAACTAGTTTTGCATCAAACTATGTCCAAACAACTCAAAACTACGTCGATAGTTTTTCTTCGAGTTTTATCGCTCTCATATCGTTCGACGTATTCCAAAACCACTTGCCTACATCTTCTTGAAAAACCGTGAATGCTTATTTTTAGGGCCTAAACTATATTTTTTTTACCAAAATCACCCCTAAAACGTGGCTTATAGTGATGAGCTTTGATCGTTGGCATGTTTGGCACCAAATTAGGTCAAAAAAGCTCAAAACTAGGTCGATAGTTTTTCTTCGCCTTTATCGCTCCCACACCATTCCACGTATTCTAAATCCAGTTGGCCCGTATCTCTTTGAAAAATCATGAAGGTTGATTTTGAGAGCTTAAACTATATATTTTTTTTTATAAAAATCACTCATAGGTTGTGGCATATAGAGATGAGTTTTTATCATTGGCCCGTTTCGCATCGAACTAGTTCCAAAAAGCTCAAAACTAGATCGATAGTTTTTCTTCGCTTTTATCACTCTCACTCCCTTCCACGTATTTGAAATCCAGTTGGCCCGTATATTCTTAAAAAACCATGAACGCCGATTTTGAAGACCTAAACTACGATGTTTGACCAAAATCACTCATAAGTCATGGCCGATAGCAATGAGTTTTGATTGTTGGCCTATTTTACTTCGAACTAGGTCTAAACCGCTTAAAATTGGGCCGACACTTTTTCTTCAACTTTTACCACTCTCACATCATTCGAGTATTCCAAATCAAGTTCGCCCGCATCTTCTTGAAAAATCGTGAATGTTGATTGTGAGGGCCTAAACTATATTTTTTTACCAAAATCACTTATAAGTCGTGGTCGATAGCAAGGAGTTTTGATCATTGTCGGTTTCGCATTGAACTATGTCCGAACAACTCAAAACTCGGGCCAAAATTTTTTCTTCGGTTGTTATCGCTCTCATACCGTTCGACGTATTCTAAAATCAGTTGGCTCGCATCTTATTAAAAACCATGAATGCTGATTTTGAGGGCCTAAACTATATTTTTTCTCGCCCAAATCACCCCTAAGAGTTGGCTTATAGCGATGAGTTTTGGTCGTTGGCATGGTTCACATCGAATTAGGTCAAAAAAGCTCAAACTACATCGATAGTTTTTCTTTAGTTTTTATCACTCCCACACTATTCCACGTATTCCAAATCTAGTTAACCCGTATCTTCTTGAAAAACTATGAAGGTTGTTTTTGAGACTCTAAATTATATTTTTTTTATAAAAAGCACTCATAGGTTGTGACTTATAGCGATATGTTTTTATCATTGGCTCGTTTCGCATCGAACTAGGTCCAAATAGCTCAAAACTCGGATCGATAGCTTTTCTTTTATTTTTATCACTCTCACACCGTTCCACGTATTCCAAATCAAGTTGGCCCGCATGTTCTAAGAAAACCATAAATGCTGATTTTTAGGACCTAAACTACTTTTTTTGGCCAAAATCACTCACAAGTCCCGGCTTATAGCAACAAGTTTTGATCCGTGGCCCGTTTCGCTTCGAACTAGGTCTAAACCGCTCAAAATTAAGCCGATAGTTTTTCTTCGCTTTTATCGATCTCACATCGTTCCACGTATTCCAAATCACGTTGGCTAGCATCTTCTTAAAAAATTCATGAATGCCGATTTTTAGGGCCTAAACTATATATTTTTTTTTTTTACCAAAATCACTTATAGGTCGTGGCTGATAGCAATGAGTTTTGATCTTTAGATGTTCCGCATCGAACTATGTTCGAACAACTCAAAACTAGATCGACAGCTTTTTCTTTAGATTTTATCGTTCTCATACCGTTCGACGTATTCCAAAACCAGCTTGGCCTACATATTCTTGAAAAACCATGAATGCCGATTTTGAGGGCTTAAACTATATTTTTTTTACCAAAATCACCCCTAAGACATGGCTTATAGCGATGAGTTTTGATCGTTAGCACATTTCACATTGAATTAGGTCTAAAAAGTTCAAACTAGGTCGATAGTTTTTCTCTAGTTTTTTTCACTCCCATACCGTTCCACGTATTCCAAATCCAGTTGGCTCGCATCTTCTTGAAAAATCGTGAAGGTTGATTTTGAGAGCCTAAACTACATTTTTTTACAAAAATCACTCATATGGTTGACTTATAGCGATTAGTTTTTATCGTTGGCCCCCTTCGCATCGTACTAGGTCCAAATAGCTCAAAACTAGACTCGATAGTTTTTCTTTAGTTTTTTTTACTCCCACACCGTTCGACATATTCCAAATCTAGTTGGCTCGCATCTTCTTGAAAAATCGTGAAGGTTGATTTTGAGAGCCTAAACTATATTTTTTTACAAAAATCGATCATATGGTTGGCTTATAGCGATTAGTTTTTATCGTTTGCCCGTTTCGTATCGAACTAGGTCCAAACAGACTCAAAACTAGATCGATAGTTTTTCTTCATTTTTTATCACTCTCACTCTCTTCCACGTATTCGAAATTCAGTTGGCCCGCATCTTCTTGAAAAACCATGAAGACCGATTTTGAAGGCCTACATTACATTTTTTGACCAAAATCACCATATGTCATGTCTAATAGCAATGAGTTTTGATTGTTGGCCCATTTCACTTCGAACTAGGTCCAAATAGCTCAATATTGGGTCGACAATTTTTCTTCGGCTTTAATCGCTCTCACATCGTTCCACTTATTCCAAATCAAGTTGGCTCGCATCTTCTTGAAAAATCATGAATGCTGATTTTTAGGGCCTAAACTACATTTGTTTTTTACCAAAATCACTTATAAGTTGTGGTCGATAGCAACGACTTTTGATCGTTGGCTAGTTTCGCATCGAACTATGTCCAAACAACCGAAAACCGGTGAGATAATTATTCATCGGGTTTTATCGCTCTCATACCATTCGACGTATTCCAAAACCAATTGGCCCGCATCTACTTGAAAAATTGTGAATGTTGATTTTGAGGGCCTAAACTTCATTTTTTTACAAAAATAACCCTTAAGACATGGCTTATAGAAATGAGTTTTGATCATTGGCACGTTTCGCATCGAACTAGGTCAAAAAAGCTCAAAACTAAGTCGATAGTTTTTCTTCGGTTATTATCGCTCCCACACCGTTTCTCGTAATCCAAATCCAGCTTGGCTCGCCTCTACTTAAAAAATCATGAAGGTTGATTTTGAGAGCCTAAACTACATTTTTTTTTTTATAAAAATCACTCATAGGTTATGGCCTATAGCAATGAGTTTTTATCGTTGACCCGTTTCGTATTGAACTAGGTCCAAACAACTCAAAACTCGGATCGATAGTTTTTTTCGGCTTTTATCACTCTCACTCCCATCCAGGTACTTGAAATTCGGTTAGCTTCGCATCTTTTTTCAAAATCATGAAGGCTGATTTTGAAGGCCTAAACTATATTTTTTTACTCAAGATCACTCATAGGTCATGGTTGATAGCAATGTGTTTTGATTGTTGGCCCGTTTCACTTTGAACTATGTCAAAACCACTCAAAATTAGGGTAATAGTTTTTCTTTAGTTTTTATCACTCTCACATCGTTCCATACATTCCAAATCAAGTTAGCTCGCATCTTCTAGAAAAATCATGAGTGTTGATTTTTAGGCCCTAAACTATATTTTTTTTTACCAAAATCACTTATAGGTCGTGGATGATAGCAATGAGTTTTGATCGTTGGCCGCTTTTGCATCGAGCTATGTCCGAACAACTCAAAACTCGGGTCAATAATTTTTCTTTAGTTGTTATCGCTCTCATACCATTTGACGTATTCAAAACTATATTCGCCCGCATCTTCTTAAAAAATAATGAACGCCGATTTTGAGGGCCAAAACTATATTTTTTTTAACAAAATCACCCCTAAGACATGGCTTATAGCGATGAGTTTTGATCGTTAGCACGTTTTGTATCGAATTAGGTCAAAAATTCTCAAAACTAGGTCGATAGTTTTTCTTCGCTTTTATCACTCCCTCACCGTTCCACATATTCCAAATCTAGTTGGCCCGCATCTTCTTGAGAAATTATGAAGGTTGATTTTGAGAGCCTAAACCGTATTTTTTTCAAAAAATACTCATAGGTTTGGCTTATAGCGATGAGTTTTTATCGTTGGCCCATTCGCATCAAACTAGGTCCAAACAACTCAAAACTAAACCGATTGTTTTTCTTCGCTTTTATCACTCTCACTCCTTTTCACGTATTTGAAATTTAGTTGGCTCGCATCTTCTTGAAAAACCCAAAAGGATGATTTTGAAGGCCTACACTATATTTTTTTGACTAAAATCACTCATAGGTCATGCCCGATAGCAATGAGTTTTGATTATTGGCTTGTTTCGCTTCGAACTAGGTCCAAACCACTCAATATTAGGTCGATAGTTTTTCTTCATTTTTTTTCACTCTCACATCATTCGACATATTCCAAATCAAATTGGCTCGCATCTTTTTGAAAAATCGTGAATGCTGATTTTTAGGGACTAAACTATATTTTTTTACTAAAATCATTTATAGGTCGTGGTTGATAGCAATGAGTTTTGAACGTTGGCTAGTTTCGCATCGAACTATGTTCGAACAACTCAAAACTCGGATCGATAGTTTTTCTTCGGTTGTTATTGCCCTCATACCGTTCGGCGTATTCCAAAACCAGTTGACAGCGACTCCTTGAAAAATCGTGAATGCTAATTTTGAAGGCCTAAACTGTATTTTTTAACCAAAATAACCCCTAAGACATGGCTTATAGCAATGAGTTTTGATTGTTGGCATATTTCGCATCGAACTAGGTAAAAAAAGCTCAAAACTAGGTCGATAGTTTTTCTTTAGTTTTTAATGCTCCCACACCATTCCACGTATTCCAAATCTCGTTGGCCCGTATCTTCTTAAAAAATGATGAAGGTTGATTTTGAGAGCCTAAACTCAATTTTTTTTTTACCGGAATCACTCATAGGTTGTGGCTTATAGCTATGAGTTTTTATCGTTGGCTTGTTTCACATCGAACTAGGTCCAAACAACTCAAAACTTGGTCAATAGTTTTTCTTTTATTTTTTTGCTCTCACACCATTCCAAGTATTCCAAATCAAGTTGGCCGAGCATGCTCATGAAGAACCATGAATGCTAATTTTGAGGGCCTAAACTACATTTTTTGACCAAAATCACTCATAGGTCCCGGCTTGCAGCAACGAGTTTTGATCGGTGGCTTGTTTCACATCGAACTATGTCCGAACAACTCAAAGCTGGGTCGATAGTTTTTCTTAAAGTTGTATTGCTCTCATACTCGTTCAACATATTCCAACACCAGTCGGCCTACATGTACTTGAAAAATCATGAATGCTGATTTTGAGGGTCAAAACTATATTTTTTTTTACCAAAATCACCCTTAAGACATGGCTTATAGCGATGAGTTTTGATTGTTGGCACGTTTCATATTGAATTAGGTCAAAAAAGCTAAAACTAGGTTGATAGTTTTTCTTTAGTATTTAGCGCTCCCACATCGTTCCACGTATGCCAAATCCAGTTAGTCCGCATCTTCATGAAAACTCATGAAGGTTGATTTTGAGAGCCTAAACTATATTCTTTTACAAAAATCACTCATAGGTTTGGCTTATAGCAATGAGTTTTTATCGTTGCCCTATTTTGCATCGAACTAGGTCTAAACAGACTCAAAACTAGACCGATAGTTTTTCTTCGCTTTTATCACTCTTACTTCCTTCCACGTATTCAAAATTCAGTTGGCTCGAATCTTCTTGAAAAACCATGAAGGCTGATTTTGAAGGCCTACACTACATTTTTTTGACCAAAATCACTTATAGGTCATGCCGGATAGTAATGAGTTTTGATTGTTGGCCCGTTTTGCTTTGAACTAGGTCCAAACCACTCACTATTAGGTCGACAGCTTTTCTTCGCTTTTATCGCTCTCACATCGTTCCATATATTATAAATCAAGTTAGCCCGCATCTTCTAGAAAAATCATGAGTGCTGATTTTTAGGGCCTAAACAACAGCTTTTTTTTACCAAAATCACTTATAGGTCGTGGTCGATAGCAATGAGTTTTGATTGTTGGCCGATTTTGCATCGAACTATGTCCGAACAACTCAAAACTCGGGTCGACAATTTTTCTTCGAGTTTTATCGCTCTTATACCATTTGATGTATTTTAAAACCGAGTTGGCTTGCATCTTCTTGAACAACCATGAATGCTGATTTTTAAGGCCTAAACTATATTTTTTTTTACCAAAATCACCCCTAAGACATGGCTTATAGCGATCGGCTTTGATTGTTGGCACGTTTCATATCAACTAGGTCAAAAAAGCTCAAAACTAGGCCGATAGTTTTTCTTTAGTTTTTATGGCTCCCACACTCGTTCCATGTATTCGACGTCCAGTTGGCCCGCATCATCTTAAAAAATCATTAAGGTTGATTTAGAGAACCTAAACTATATTTTTTTTACAAAAATCACTCATAGATTGTGGCTTATAGCGATGAGTTTTTATCGTTCGCTCGTTTCGCATCGAACTAGATCCAACAACTCAAAACTAGATCGATGGTTTTTTTTTAGTTTTTATCACTCTCGTTCACTTCCACGTATTCGAAATCTCGTTGGCCCGTATCTTCTTTAAAAACCATGAAGGCTGATTTTGAAGGCCTAAACTAAATTTTTTGACCAAAATCACTTATAGGTCATGGTTGATAGCAATGAGTTTTGATTGTTGGCCCGTTTCATTTCAAACAAGGTCAAAATCGCTTAAAATTGGATCGATGCTTTTCTTCGGCTTTTATCGCTCTCACATCGTTTCATGATTCCATATCATGTTGGCGTGCATCTTCTTGAAAAATCATGAATGCTGATTTTGAGGGCTCGAACTACATTTTTTTTTACCAAAATCACTTATAAGTCATGGTCGGTAGCAAGGAGTTTTGATCATTGCCTAGTTTCTCATCAAACTATGCCCGAACAACTCAAAACTAGGTTGACGAGTTTTTCTTCGGTTGTTATCGCTCTCATACTCGTTCGACGTATTCCAAAACCAATTGGCTCGCATTTTCTCAAAAAACCATGAATGCCGATTTTAAGGGCCTAAACTACATTTTTTTTACTAAAATCACTCCTAAGACATGGTTTATAGTGATGAGTTTTGATCGTTGGAACATTTTGTATCGATTTAGGTAAAGAAAAGCTCAAAACTAGGTCGACACTTTTTCTTTAGTTTTTATCACTCCCACACCGTTCCATGTATTCCAAATCCAATTAGCCCGCATCTTTTTGAAAAACCATGAAAGTCGATTTTGAGAGCCTAAACTATATTTTTTTTTACAAAAAATAACTCATAGATTGTGGCTTATAGCAATACGTTTTTATCACCGGCTCATTTCACATCGAACTAGGTCGAAACATCTCAAAACTCGGGTCGATATTTTTCTTTTATTTTTATCGCTCTCACACCATTCTATGTATTCCAAATCAAGTTGGCTCACTTGTTTTCAAAAAATCATGAATGCCGATTTTGAGGGCCTAAATTACATTTTTTTAACCAAATCACTCACAAATCCGGGCTTCTAGTAATGAGTTTTGATTGGTGGCCCATTTCACATCGAACTAGGTCCAAACAGACTTAAAACTAGATCGATAGTTTTTCTTTAGTTTTATCGCTCTCACACCGTTTGACGTATTCTAATGCCAGCCTAGCCCGCATGTTCTTGAAAGACAAGTGAATGCCGATTTTGAGGGCCTAAACTATATTTTTTTTTACCAAAATCACTCATAGGTCGTGGCCGATAGAAATGAGTTTTGATCATTTGCCCGTTTCACATTGAACTAGGTCCGAACGACTTAAAACTTCGTCGACATTTTTTTTTCATTTTTTATTGCTCTCACACTCGCTCGTTGTATTCAAAAATCGATTAGCCCGTATCTTTTTGAAAACCCGTGAATTCCGATTTTGAGGGCCTAAACTATATTTTTTTTTACCAAAATCACCCATAAGACATGACTTATAGCAATGAGTTTTGATCGTTGGCATGTTTCACATCGAACTAGGTCAAAAAAGCTCAAAACTAGATCAATAGTTTTTCTTCGCTTTTATCGCTCCCACACCGTTTCACGTTTTTCAAATTCAGTTGGCCCGCATCTTCTTAAAAAATCGTAAAGGATGATGTTGACAGACTTAAACTATATTTTTTTTACAAAAATCACTTCTAGGTTGTGGCTTATAGTGATGAGTTTTAATCGTTGGCCCGTTTTGCATCGAACTAGGTCTAAACAGTTCAAAACTAGATCGATAGTTTTTCTTTAGTTTTTATCACTCTCACTCCCTTCCACATATTTGAATTCCATTTTGCTCATATCTTCTTGAAAAACCGTGAAGGTTGATTTTGAAGGCCTAAACTACATTTTTTGACCAAAATCAATCATAGGCCATGGTTGATAGTAATGAGTTTTGATTGTTAGTCCGTTTTACTTCAAACTAGGTCCAAATTGCTCAAAATTGGGCTGATAGTTTTTCTTCGGCTTTTATCACTCTCACATCATTCCACGTATTCCAAATCAAGTTGGTTCGCATCTTCTTGAAAAATTATGAATGCCGATTTTAAGGGCCTAAATAATATTTTTTTTTACTAAAATCACTTATAGGTCATGGCCGATGGCAATAAGTTTTAATTTTCATATCAAACTATTTCCGAACAACTCAAAACTGGGCTGATAATTTTTCTTCGCTTGTTATCGATCTCATATTGTTCAACGTATTCCAAAACTAGTTGGCCCGTATTTTCTTGAAAAAATATGAATGCTAATTTTGAGGGCCTAAATTACATTTTTTTTTTTTTACCAAAATCACCTCTAAGACATGGCTTATAGCGATGAGTTTTGATCGTTGACACGTTTTGCATCGACCTAGGTGAAAAAAGCTCAAAACTAGGTCGATAGTTTTTATTTAGTTTTTATCGCTCTCACACCGTTCCACGTATTCCAAATCCAATTGGCCCGCATCTTCTTAAAAAATCATAAAGTTGATTTTGAGAGCTTAAACTATATTTTTTTTACAAAAATAACTCATAGGTTGTGGCTTATAGCGATAAGTTAAATCGTTGGCCCGTTTTGCATCGAACTAGGTCTAAACACCTCAAAACTAGATCGATAGTTTTTCTTCGCTTTTATCACTCTCACTCCCTTCCACGTATTCAAAATCCAATTGGTCGTATCTTCTTGAACAACCATGAAGGTCGATTTGGAAGACCTAAACAATATTTTTTGACTAAAATCATTCTTAGGTCATGGCCGATAGCAATGAGTTTTGATTGTTGGCTTGTTTTGCTTTGAACTAGGTCCAAACCACTCAAAATTGGACTAACAGCTTTTCTTTACTTTTTATCGCTCTCACATTATTCCACGTATTCCAAATCAAGTTGGCCCGCATCTTCTTGAAAAATCGGGAATGCTGATTTTGAAGGCCTAAACTACATTTTTTTTTACCAAAATACTTATAGGTCGTGGTTGATAGTAATGAGTTCGATCATTAGCCGATCTCGCATCGCACTATGTCCGAACAACTCAAAACTAGGCTAACAATTTTCTTCGGTTCTTATCGTTCTTATACCGTTCGACGTATTCCGAAACCAATTGGCTTCGTATATTCTTGAAAAACCGTGAATGCTGATTTTGATGGCCTAAACTACATTTTTCTTTTACCAAATCACCCCTAAGATCGGCTTATAGCGATGAGTTTTGATCGTTGGCATGTTTCGCATCGAATTAGGTGAGAAAAGCTCAAAACTAGGTCGATGGTTTTTCTTCATTTTTTATCGCTCCCACACTCTTTCACGTATTCCAAATCCAATTGGCCTCGCATCTTATTGAAAAACCATGAACGTTGATTTGGAGAGCCTACACTATATTGTTTTACAAAAATCACTCATAGGTTGTGGCTTATAGTGATAAGTTTTATCGTTGGCCGATTTCGCATCG
The DNA here is from genome assembly GCA_963924115.1 of Dovyalis caffra. Classification (NCBI taxonomy): domain Eukaryota; kingdom Viridiplantae; phylum Streptophyta; class Magnoliopsida; order Malpighiales; family Salicaceae; genus Dovyalis; species Dovyalis caffra. The sequence continues at coordinate 671,705 of CAWUPB010001179.1, forward strand.
AACCGAGTCCAAACAACTCAAAATTGGGTCGATAGTTTTTCTTTTATTTTTACAACTCTCGGATCGTTCCATATATTCCAAATCAAGTTGGCCCACATGTTCTCAAAAAATCGTGAATGTTGATTTTGAGGGCCTAAACTATATTTTTTGACTAAAATCACTCACAAGTCATGGTTGATAGTAATGAGTTTTTATTGTTGGCCCGTTTCGCATCGAACTAGGTCCAACCCACTCAAACTAGGTCGACAGCTTTTCTTCGCTTTTATCGCTCTCACACCATTCAACGTATTCTAAAGTCGGTTAGCCCACATGTTCTTGAAAGACCGTGAATGCCGATTTTGAGGGCCTCAACTATTTTTTTTTTTTACCAAAATCACTCATAGGTCGTGGTCGATAGAAATGAGCTTTGATCGTTTGCCCGTTTCGTATCGAACTAGGTCCAAACGACTCAAAACTTCATCGATATTTTTTCTTCGATTTTTAATGATCTCACACCACTCGATGTATTCAAAAATCAGTTAGCCCGTATCTTTTAAAAAAATCATGAACGTTGATTTTGAGGGCCTAAACTACATTTTTTTGACATAAATCACACATAAGTAATGGTCGATAGCAATGAGTTTTGATCGTTGGCCCATTTTGTATCGAACTACGTCTAAATAGCTCAAAACTCGGGTCAATAGTTTTGTTTAGTTTTTATCGCTCTCATACCATTTCATGTATTCCTAATCCAGTTGGCCCACATCTTTCTAAAAAATCATAAAGGCTGATTTTAAGGGCTCAAACTATAATTTTTTACCCAAATCGCACACGAGTCATGGCTTATAGCAATAAGTTTTCATTGTTGGCCCGTTTCGTCTCAAACTAGGTCCAAACAGGTTCCAAACTTGGTCGATAGTTTTTGTTTAGCTTTTTTCACTCTCACACCCTTTCATGTATTGAAAATCCACTTGGCCCGCATCTTTTTGAAAAATCATGAATACCGATTTTGAGGGCCTAAACTATATTTTTTTACAAAAATCACCTATAGGTCACGACTTATAGTAATGAGTTTTGATCGTTTGCACGTTTCGCATCGAACTAGGCCCAAACTGACTTAAAACTAGACAAATAGTTTCTCTTTAGTTTTTATCACTCTCATACTATTCCACATATTCCAAATCCTATTGGCTTGCATCTTCTTGAAAGGTCGTGAAGGCTGATTTTTGGGCCTAAACTACATTTTGTTACCAAAATCACTCATAGGCCGTGGCTTTTAGCAAGAAGTTTTGATCGTTCACCTATTTCGTATCGAACTAGGTCCAAACAACTAAAAAATAGGTCGACTATTTTTTTATTTTTTATTGCTCTCACACTATTCGACATATTCTAAATCCAAGTTGGCCCGCATCTTCTTAAAAAATCGTGAAAGCTAATTTTGAAGACCTAAACTATATTTTTTTTTACCAAAATTACTTATAGGTCACGAGTTGATAGCAATGAATTTTGATCGTTGGTCCGTTTCGCTTCGAACTAGTCCAAACAGACTCAAAATTAGGCTGATAGTTTTTTTTTTCAATTTTTATCGCTCTCACACCGTTACACATATTCCAAATCAAGTTGGCTCGCATCTTTTTGAAAACCTATGAATGTTGATTTTGAGGGCATAGATGCATTTTTTTTACCAAAATCACATACAAGTCGTGGTTGATATCAATGAGTTTTGATCATTAGCCAGTTTCACATCAAACTAGGTTCGAACAGTCTCAAAACTAGGTTGACGAGTTTCTTTTAGTTTTTATCACTCTCATACCGTTCGACGTATTTCAAAATCGGCTTGCTCACATCTTCTTGAAAAACCATGAATGGTAATTTTGAGGGCCTAAACTATATTTTTTTACCAAAATCACCCCTAACACATGGTTTATAATGATCGGCTTTTATCATTGGCACATTTCACATTGAACTAGGTCCAAACTGACTTCAAACTAGATCGATAGTTTTTCTTTAATTTTTATCACTATCACTCCCTTCCATATATTCCAAATCTAGTTGGCCCGCATCTACTTAAAAAATCATGAATGCTAATTTTAAGGGTCTAAACTACTTTTTTTTTTTTGCCAAAATCATCCATAGGTCGTGGCTTATAGCGATGAGTTTTGATCGTTGACACGTTTCACATCGAACTAGATCAAAAAAGCTCAAAACTAGGCCAACAGCTTTTTTTAGTTTTTATTGCTTCAACATCCTTCCACTATTCCAAATCCAGTTGGCTTGCATCTTATTGAAAAATCGTGAAGGTTGATTTTGAGGGCCCAAACTATATTTTTTTTTACAAAAATCACTCATAGGACGTGGCTTATAGTTATAAGTTTTGATTGTTGGCCCGTTTCGCATCGAACTAGGTCCAAACAACTCAAAACTCGGGTCGATAGTTTTTCTTTAATTTTTATCGCTCTCACACCGTTCCATGTATTCAAAATCAAGTTGGCTCGCACCTTCGCAAAAAGCCATGAGTGCTAATTTTGAGGGTCTAAACTATATTTTTTGACCAAAATCACTCATAGGTGCTAGCTTATAGTAACGAGTTTTGATCTTTGACTCGTTTCGCATCAAACTAAGCCCAAACAACTCGAAAACTCGGGTTGATATTTTTTCTTCGGCTTTTATCGCTCTCACATCATTCGATGTATTCTAAAGCCGGTTAGCCTACATGTTCTTAAAAAATTGTGAATGCTAATTTTAAGGGCCTAAACTATATTTATTTACCAAAATCACTCATAGGTCGTGGTCGATAGCAATGATTTTTTATCGTTCGCCTATTTCGCATCGAACTAGGTCCAAATACCTCAAAACTCGGGCTAATAGTTTTTTTTTTAATTTTTATCGCTCTAATAAAAACAGTTGGCTCGCATCTTCTTGAAAAACTATGAATCCGATTTTGAGGGCTTAAACTATATTTTTTTACAAAAATCACTCATATGTCGTGACTTATAGCAATGAGTTTTGATCGTTGGCATGTATCGTATTGAACTAGGTCGAACAACTCAAAACTTGGCCGATAGTTTTTTTAGTTTTTATTGCTTTCACACCGTTCAACATATTCCAAAACTAGTTGGCCCATATCTTCTAAAAAAATGGTGAAGGCTGATTTTGAGGGCCAAAACTACATTTTTTTTGACAAAGATCACACATAAGTCATGGTCGATAGCAATGAGCTTTGATCGTTGGCCCATTTCGTATCGAACTAGGTCCAAACATGACTTAAAACCGAGTCGATAGTTTTTCTTCGCTTTTATTACTCTCATACAGTTCGATGTATTCCTAATCTAGTTGGCCCGTATCTTTTTGAAAAACCGTGAAGGCTGATTTTGAAGACCAAAACTAAATTTTTTTTTACTAAAATCACACATAAATCATGGCTTATAGCGATGAGTTTTGATCGTTAGCCCGTTTTGAATCGAACTTGGGCCAAACACCTCAAACTAGGCCGACGACTTTTCTTTAGTTTTTATCCCTCTCACATTGTTCCACATATTCCTAATTCAGTTAGCTTCGCATCTTTTTGGAAAATCATGAAGGTTGATTTTGAGGGCCTAAACTATATATTTTTTTTATAAAAATCACTCATAGTTCATGGCTTATAGCAATGAGTTTTGATCGTTGGCTCGTTTCGTATCGAACTAGGTCCAAACATCTCTAAACCGGGCCAACAGTTTTTCTTCAATTTTTCTTCGGCTTTTATTACTCTCACGCCCTTCCACATATTCGAAATCCAATTGGCCTCGCATCTTCCGGAAAAATCATGAATGCTACTTTTGAGGGCCTAAACTATATTTTTATTTACCAAAATCACTCGTAGGTCATGGCTTAAAGCGATGAGTGCTCGTCTTCTAACTTATGGACTTAGGCAAGTCCATCTATCGTTCTATAGTACCGTTGATAGAGTATCGAGTGTCGACCCCACGGAGACTATGAGTACTTGTAATTACCCTCTTTTTATTATACAACCAACAAAGTAGAGTGATAGTGAATAATTAAAAAAAAAGTAACTAAAGCGAGATCATAGAAATGCAACAAGAATAACGAAAATAGCTAACCGAGCAATCAATGGTAAAGGCAGTACCCAAATAACGAATCCCCCTAAAACCTTCTATGTAATCACAATATCATTCATTCAATCATTCTTTATGTCCATCGGACTAAAGGAATTCCCGAATTATGCTAACTACTTTCTCAAGTTAGCTAACACCTAATCCCAAATTGATTAATCGAAATCTCTTTCTAATTAACACCCCTAGGATCGCATTAATTCATTCTGTGAATTCCCTTATTACATTTGACTCTAATTCGGAAGATTTATGTCATCCTATCTCTAGGATTGCATGTAACTCTTTTCATTTATGGTTGATCGAATCACACTTAGGATTTTTTCGAGTCTCACGAGTATGGAATCAAATATGAATCAACACGCTAGCATATGCTAATTCAATTAAACAATAATTGCGACATAACTGAATCACAATAAAAATAAAGATTGAATTGAATAAAGACATTAGATCACATAGTCAATCTTGGAGTTCATCGTATCTAGGTACCAATATAATTTAGTTCATGGTCTAAGTGAAGAATACATAAATCTTGAATAGAGAACACTAAACATTCAAGGAAAACATTATAACCCTTTTACTCTTAATGCAATCTCCTCAAGAATCGATGGGAATCCACTCCAATGTCATTATCTTGCTCGAAACCTAGCTTTTCTCGTGCTTCTAGGTCGTTTTTCTGTCTCTTCAAGTCGGCTCTCCAACTCTATGTTGCGTTTTAGCTTAAAGATGAGCAAAAATGTGTGTTCTATACGACATGGCCTATTACACGACTGTGTCACTACCCATGTAATGCAAAATTTCATTTTTCTTTACATCGGATAGTTACATGTCCTACTACATGGTCGTGTCTTTGCCTTGTATGCCCGAGTCTTAAAATTTAGGTTTTTCAGTTACACGACCTATTACATGGGTGTGTCTTCGTACTGTGTAATTCACTCGGTCACTCAAAATTCATAATTTTGCTCCATTATTGCTTTGTTTCCATTCCTTTTCACCAAAATAACGTAACATGACTTAAGAAACACAATTTAATCATGGTAAGTGCCAAAATTATACCATTTATCACTAAAGACAATTAAATATAAGAAATTTTGATGCTAAAAGTATGCATAAATGGGCACTTATCAAAATTTCCCATACTAAAGGTTTTTCTTATGCTCAAGCAAATAATTTTATAACTAGTCAAAAACCAAATGGAGGTGTGTTCATTCTACCTAGACTTGTAACAATTAAGAATTGGCCTCAAGGATAGCGGATAGACTTGCATAACATAACAATTAAATGTACTTAGACTTCCACATTATTTAAAAAAAAGTTAAAGCATAATCATGCGTCAAGCCAAGACCGTACGTGTGTGCATCAATATTTACATGTTAATAGTATGAAATTAACTAAGTTACCATCACCAATCCACATAACAAATTCGAAACCGTAACTATAGGACAGCTTGTGTTCGTCATACACATAAAGATCATAACAAATTTATCATTTTAAGCATTTATTTATTAATTAGTGACATTGAGTGCGTTTTACGCTCCATCTCAACTTTTTCACCCGCTTGATTGCTATAAACTCGGTTAGTGAGTTAACGGCCTTCCTTAATGTGTAAATTTACACTTATTTGGTTTCCATCTTCAAGGTAAATCCTCTTTATAGACGCGAAGGCCCCTCACTTTTGGTGATTGCCCTCGGTTACTCGGAGAATCTCTTTTCGAGGGTGCTTTGCATACTCATATCTTCATATAAGACATTAGAGTAGTTTTATTTGAAGGCCCCATTACTATCTTGGTTTAGGTTCAATAAGTGAGGAGTCACATTTATTCATTTAAGCATTGCATTTAGACTTCTTACATGTAATGAAACATAACCGCCCTATAGGTAAAGTTCCAATTTCTCCATACAGATTATGAAGTAAGCATATGTTTTCATTCGTAATTTCAACAAGACATAATGATAAGTGCTCAATATATAGTCTATGGCTCAACACATAATCATGCTAAAAAAAGAACTTCAAAAGTTAAGTTCAAGTCAAATCACATTAATCATCAATGCATGCATGCAAACGACTATGCATTCCCATCATAGGCCGGATATTGTCACTCTTAGGCACAATGAGAACACTTGTCATTTTCTTTGACATAATAAAGTATCTACAAAAGTTTACCCCTCCCCTACATTAAAAGATGTACATTGTCCCCAATGTACAAAATAAAGCACAAAATAGATTATCAATAAAAAGGGTAAAAAGGGTTAGTAAATGAGGTACCGGAACTTCCCTAAACAAAAGAGCACATTTTCTAATAGTTGGTGTGAATTCCATCTAGTTTCACACATAGCCTTGCAAAAGAAAATGAAAAGAGAAAGAGAAATGAAATAAAAAGAAAAAGAAAAAGAAAAAGAAGCGGACGAGTAAAACATGAAAAAGAAATAACTAAGCCTACAAAATTATGGTTTGAACTAACATCACAAAGAAAAGAAAAAATAATATCGGCTTAGTAGGGTTAGTCCCTTGCTACCGTGAAATCAAAAGATATGAAAAAAGTAGGCAAGTCAAATTAATGATCATGGCTTTACGGGCTCGTATCATTCGAAGACTATTATGGTGCTACGAGTTGGGTGTAGGTCCGTCATAGGTGCTACATCAACCGGGGTATCATGAGGTGCGTGAGGTGTAGGACTCTAATTAGGGAACAAAATTTTGAAAAAATCAAGTAGATGCTCTATACACCTTTTCATCCCCATCAAACGAGCGTCATGCTCCCTTTGCACTCGCGGCTATCCGAGATATATTTGCCTACCTCTGTCGAGATGTGGTCGTCGGTGTTGGTGGATCCTAAAGTGGTGCCCGTGGCTCTTGCGGATCAAGGTAATCTCTCTCTTCTACATCGGCTATGACTAGCTCTAGGGTGCCTACTAGTGTATAATATGTCCGCAGCAGTCCCCGACACTTTTCGACTATACCCATGCTTTGAAGTGCGCTCATGTCAAGGGCCTTCATCCGATGCATCTCTTGCATGTCCGACACTAGTGGAAGATGACCCATACCCCTAACCAACCGTGTGATGTAATGCCCTACGTACAGTGCCTTGGGTTTCTTATTCTTCGCTTGTCCCTCATTAGAATTAGCCGAAAAGAACCCAATATGGATTTGGTAGCGCTCTGTCATATCGTAAAGGCCTAGTAAATCTTATGTGCCCACTACTCGTGGACTCGTCCTTCCTAACGTTAAGTGTCCGGGATAACAACTCGGTGGATATATCTCAATGTAGGAGATCTCGGTATATTGCTCTTTGATCTACTAAAGTGACTAATACATCTTCATTAATCTTGATAATCGATGTTTTGTGATAATTTCGTTTTTAACTCATTATACTCTAGGTTGGTTACAAACTCTTGAGAGTAAGTATTCATGTTAATGGAGAAAGTAGTGTAACGCATCCGTATCGACTCTCCATTTAACTTGAATTGGAGCACATCATCAATATTTATATCCCGAAGTAGACCTCGTACCGTGAAGGTTGAAAGCACTTCGAATGTCAACTCTCGGTGAGCAACGAGTTGAATCCCAAAGAATGCATCCCAACCACTAGTAGAGATCGGACCTTGGACCTCCTAGTCTAATCCTAGGGATTATAGAGTGCCCCAATCTATATATTTGCACCTCTAAAAAGGTTTCTCCTATAGCAACTCATATGGATCTCTATCGGCTCTAGATAATTGTGGCATTGGCCACCTAAGTGGTTGTCGAGGTGGTTACTATTGCTCGTTATGTCTATCGAGGTGGTTATCGTCACTGTCGAGATGAGCCCTCATCTCGCCGCCTTTTCCTTGTAGGGAGCTTCGTCCTTTGTTGAGGTCTCTCTGCGATTCTTGTCATTCCGATCAAAGAACAAAGAAGTATGCCATTCATAACCCATATTCATAACTCGTTGTGTTTACCAAGATTCAATAAGAAATTTGTACAAAAGAAAAATGCCAAACATTAGTCCATGAATTCCATCAACAATTTTCCTTCACGCATTATATCAAACATGTCATGTGCTTTATGCTCTACTCATCATTCAAAAATCATCCAACATATGTGCAATCTTCCTATCAAAATTTAGATTTGAATTAAATAGATAATTCTTAACAACAAGGGGAGATAGAGAGACAATTGATCCAACCCAAAAATAGAAAATGGAAGCATCATGGATCACATCCCTAGCGCTTGTGCTCATCACTCTCACATGCAATTTATCAAACAAGTGGTGTTCACAAGTATTAAGCATAACTAATTCAAAGAATTATGCAAAGTCAAAACCACCTAAAATTACTAGCCAATGTATACTACTACAACAACAAGAATGCAGCACTAATTCCTATAAATACATGCTCAAAAACCAAGCCAACACATGTAATCTCACCATTACAATTTAGAGTTAATTGGAGGAGATGAACCCCAATACCAGTGGTACGAAATGAAGAGTGAAATAACACATAAATGGCTAGTATTTCTCTCAATTTCAGCACTAAAACCAAACATAGGCAACCAAATTATGAAGACTCATTATGATTTAACACTAAAATTAAAGAATTCGGAGACCAAACTCGATTCGTGCCTTTGAAGTGAAAATAAGAAAGGAGAAGTGAGTAGCAGTGGCCAGAGATGTAGGAAAAGGTGGTGGCTATGTCACGTCGGAGATGCTGGTGGTCGACGGTAAGGGTTGGTGGTGGCAATGAGAGGGAAGAGACATAGGAAGGGTTTTCAAAAACACGGGTTTGAAAAATGAAACACGGGGTGGTTTTTTTTTTCGATTGTGTATTTCAAGATAAAAATACACAGGTATCGACATGAGCGTGTCTTAGGCCATGTCTTCCGGCTTAAGCACGGAGAAAAAAAATCAGTTTGTTACACGAGCATGGACACGGCTATGTCCCGGACTCGTGTAACTCTTTATGATTAAAAACAAAGGCTAGCTTGTTACACGTGCATGGACACAACCGTGTCCTACATCGTGTAACTCTCCGTAATTAAAACAAAGGGTAGCTTTTTACATAGGCATGGACACATCCATGTCCTACCCCGTGTAACTCTCCGTAATTTAGAAAAAAAGCTTGTTACACGGGTGTGGATACAACCATGTCTTACCACGTGTAACTCTCCGGAAGAAAAAAAAGTCTTTTTTTTTTAATCAAAAATTTGAAATTGCAAAAGAACTTTAATAACAAGGAAAAAATTACAAACAAGAATTAAAAAATAAACTTGGGTTGCCTCCTAAAAAGCACTCATTTAACGTCATTAGCTTGACGAACCGCAAATTCATAGTTCTATGGGTTAGAGATTGAACTCCTTTCTACCAAGGTTGTTAATATACCCTCCGAGATATAACTTCAACCGATGACTATTTACCTTAAACGTACCTTTATCCGGATGTGTTATTTCTATGGTGCCATAGGGAAAGACTTGTCTTACCATGAATAGTCTTGACTAGCGAGATTTAAGCTTACCAGGAAACAATCAAAGTCGAGAGTTGTACAAGAGTACTTGATCTCCCTCCTTGAATAGTTTGGCTTGCTTAATATTACGATCATGATATCGCTTGGCCCTTTCTTTGTACAACTTTGCATTCTTATAGGCTACTAAGCGCCATTCCTCAAGCTCATTTATTTTAAGTTTTCTATTCTCACTTGCAAGATCAAGGTTAAAATTAACGGACTTGATTACCCAATATGCTTTATGCTCAAGTTCCACGGATAAGTGGCATGCTTTACCATACACTAACTTATTTCCTATAGGTGTTTTGTATGTCTGTTCTATAAGCCCATAGAGCATCGTCTAGCTTTTCCGGCTAATCTTTTCTCGTGGTGCTCTATAGTCTTCTCTAGAATCCTTTTTAGTTTCATATTAGCTACTTTGACTTAGCCACTAGTTTGTGGATGGTAAAGGGTAGTAACTCTATGTGTAACACCATCCTTCATAAGCACTCTAGAAAATTATGTATTACAAAAGTGTGTGCCCTTATCACTTATAATTGCCTTTAGGTGAACCAAACCATGAAAACAACTTTTTCGAACTTTACCACTACCCTTGCATAATTAGTGGGTAAAGCTTGAGCTTCAACCCATTTAGACACATAATCAATTGCAACAAGACTTTATTTATTACCATTTGAAACAAGGAAAGGGCCCATGAAGTCAATGCCCTAAATATAAAAAAAATTGCATACAAATATATAATTTTAGGCCATTTCTTCACGATGACGAGATGTTACCTATGTGACGCCCCCTCCCCGGCCCACTTACCAATTACCCAAAAAGAGTAGCTAGGCGAGGCATGCCACGCCGACATGACTAGTTTCCAATTTGACCTTAAGCGCGTATGTGCTCATACATTAAGGACTTATTATACGGTGAAATACGTACAAGATAATTTACATAATATTAGCAATACAGTGGAAGCAATTACAAAATTTAGTTACAATGCTATCAAAATGTTTATCGACACCCTAAGCTTAAAATTACGAGTCAAAAGAAATTTTGATACATTTGTGTCATATGTGAGCCTTTTTGGAGGACCCGTATCATCCGGACTACTTTGACTTGTTCCCGTCATAACATGAAAACAACAATGGGGTGAGTCGAAGCTCGGTAAGTAGGGTGATGCACGTGATATGCAATGTAATTCTGTTTCCTATTCTACCAATCCATTTTAATCCGAGTACGCTAGGTATTAGCAAGATTGTACATTCCATCTCTTGGTGATCGTGTTATCACCTACTCGCTCTATTACTCTCTCTTAGTGATTCCATTACCACCTACCGCTCACAACGAAATTATCCCTCATTGTAGCACATAATTAACGAAATTATCCCTCGCTTAACGGTGTTAGTAATAGAGCACACACATGGTTTTATGTTGTTACCCATTCCATTCGGTTCGGTTACCAAACCGCATTATCTCATGACTCGAATGATTTTTCTCGATTTCATATCACCCCCGAATGCATGTGATGCATATGGTATTATGTTTAACACGTTCAACTAATTATGCTATCAACATTTTCTTCTCGGACCATTCCCATGTCCGATGCACACTCGAGGCTTCATAGGTGTTTCATGTACCATTCAAAGTATTAAAAACAAGAATGCAAATTTCATTCATTGGTAGCATTCATTGTATAAATCTACTTGTACTTTTGAGTTTTCCCTTCTCTTGTACCTTATAAGTCTAGGCTTGGATTTTTGATTTATTACTTAGTTTACAAAACTTGGTTAATCCTAAGGATGTATGTATGACATACTTAAGCTAAAGTCGTGTTTAAATCGAACCTTTAATCTTAGTGGTCAAAGTTGACTCATAATGGGTCTAGATGCCTTTTTTGTTTTTTTTTCCTTGGGTGACCACCCCTTCAATATTTCATTTTACATTTGTTTAAATGTACCTTAACCCTTAGTTATAAATTCAAAAGGTGAGAACCTAAATCCCTAAAATTTATGGGTCTAGGCCAAATGTGTCCTTAAGTGAGCAAGGAATTATTTTTCCATTTCTAGGTCAATACCTTTTTATACTAACTTACTAAATCATACTTAAAAGTTACCAAAGAAATCTAAGCCTTAAGGTTCACAAAGGAAATCAAATTTAGTCTTCAAGTATCCAATTTAGCTAATGAAATCCAAAAGCCTATTTTTTGTTTTTAGTTGGACCGATTAAGTTTTAAGGTGGCCATGGATTGCCTTTTATATCTACTCGAATTCATTTCCACCCTAAACAATTAATCCATAACTAATTAAGTTACCATGATATTCTAGACCCTTAATTACCCCACAAAGATCCATTCTTTTCAAATTTTTCCCACTTGGCCAAATGGTTTTAACATAGGGAAACTCTAGAAGTGTATTCCTTTTCTTTTCCAAGTTAAGCTTACCAAACCTAGTTTAACTTCAATCCATTCGGTCCATACCCTTTTTCTTTATTTTTCCTTTTCAAACCATCCACAAATTTAAACACCGATAAGCTTTGCATCATAACAAAAACACATAAATCCATCACAATCTAGCAAGCCCTAACACCAACACAAATAACTAGAGCAAACCATTAAAAATTATTACAAACCCATGAAATAAACACTAAAAAAAAGATAACTTAAAACATTATTCAACAAAAAATGGAACCTAATTACTTTTCTTGAATTTCCTAAAGGTTGATTAGGCTTTTCCCTTCTTTCTTTTCTTTCTTCTTTCTTTTTCTTTTCCTTTTCTCTTCCTCTTTTGCCTTACCGTTTTTCTCTCCTTTTTGGGTAGCTACGGGCTACCTAAAATTTCTTACCACTTTTACTCATTCTATATATATATACATGCTTAAATTCTTAGTATAATTAAGTGTATAAATGGCTGAATTTAATTTGAGAGAGTGGAAAGCTATTGGTGAGTAAAGAGAGAGAGAGTGGCGAGTTTGAGGGGTTTAGGGTGAGTCGGCTTTAATTCATTAATTAGGGGGTTTACGTGTCATAATTAATTGGTTAGAGTAACAGAACACCCTAAATAATCTAGTTCAAGTAACTAAACACATTTCTTTCTATTAAATTTTAGAAATCCCTCTCCCTAAACTCGGACTTTTCTTTCCCCAAGATATTCCAACAGTGATGCTTCAAGACCAGCCTATACTAAAATGGTCATGACTCTTTATGTATAGATCCAAAAATCATGAAATGTTACAGAGAGCTATTAGACACATAGATGAAAAAAATTTATTCTTTAAGTTTTACTCAAAAATTACTCTAAAGTCCTCAAATAAATCACACAAAAATCGAACAGAATATAGTTCTCAAAACATTGATTTTGCATATTTAATTTCTTTAATAATTAAACCATTAATCTCAAGCATAATAAATTTAATTCAACATAAATCACATATTTCAAGCATTAATTTATCATGGTGTAATGATAATTATACTTACTCTTAATATATGCATATATATAAATATTTGAATACGTGTCGCTTTACGATTAAGTATTTTCACGGAGGTTACGACTCGATCATGGGCAATTATCACAAGATTTCACATACCTTTGGGCATCTTGACTCAAGCACTTTCCGAGTTGTCTTGTTTGCATGGTAGTGTCCACCAGTGGGTCCCGAATGGCAATAATCTAAGATTTTCCATCCCTTTGAGTAGGATACACATCTCCTAATAATCTAGTCCGCACAAATCGTGAACAAATATGGATCCTCCCAAAGGTAATTCTTCAACTCAAAAAAGATTTTCTTCTTTTGTTGATGAGTGAGTCCCTTAGGAAGGATCTTAGTAGCCCAATAATTAGTGATATCGATGAACTAAGGGGTTTCAAGATTACTTACCTATGTAATGCTATAGAGGCGCTCCTCTCGGAATGCATCATTGATTTCCTCTTTATCACGTTTTTCCAAATGAGGGTTCTCTAATCGGGACGGGTGATCTACTGCCAAGTTCTTAGCTCCCTTTTTATCCTTAATTTCTAAATCAAATTCTTGCAACAGTAAGATCCATCTAATTAACTTGGGTTTAGAATCTAGCTTGTTCAACAAATATCTCAATGCGGAATGGTCGGTGTATACAACAACCTTGGACAGAATTAAATAAGGCCTAAATTTATCAAACGTAAAAACTACAGCTAGCAATTCTTTTTTGTGGTAGTATGATTCTCCCGTGCATTAGTCAAAGTTTTGCTAGCATAGTAAATTGGTTGATAATGCTTATCTTTGCGTTTTCTAAGGACTCGCATCAACCGTAAAGTCACTAGCATCACACATTAGTTCAAAAGGAAGATTCCAATTTAGGGCAACTATTATTGGGGCGTTAATCAATTTTTCTTTTAGAGTGTTAAATGCATTTAAACACTCCTTAGTGAAAACAAAAGACACATCTTTTTTAAGCATCTTACTTAAAGACTTAACAATTTTAGAAAAGTCTTTTTATGAATCTTCGATAAAAGCTTGCATGACCCAAAAAACTTCTAATAGCCTTAACCGAAGTCGAGGGAGGTATTTTTTCAATAATTTTAATTTTTGCTCTATCTACCTCAATCCGCCTATAAGAGATTTTATGGCCTAAGACTATGCCCTCTTGCACCATGAAATGACATTTTTCCTAGTTTAAAATTAGATTAGTTTCTTCACAACGTTCAAGCGCTCGTTTCAAATTATGGAGGCATAAATCAAAAGAATTACCAAAAAAAAAAAATCATTCTTAAATACCTCCATTATGTCCTCCACCAGATCATAATAAATGGCCATCATGCACCTCTTGAATGTAGCAGATGCATTGAACAACCCGAACGGCATCCTCCTATAAGCGAATATACCATAGGGACACGTGAATGTATTCTTTTCCTGGTCTTCCGCAGTTAGAGGAATCGAAAGTAGCTCCAAAGACCATCTAAGAAGCGATAATACATGTGTCCAGCTAGCCGCTCTAGCATCCGATCAACAAATGGGAGGGAAAAGTGGTCCTTCCTAGTGGCATCATTCAGCTTTTCGTAGTCGATACACACTCTCTACTCGGTGCTATTCTTGTTGGAATCGGCTAATTCTTTTCATTCGAGACCACCGTCATCCCTCCTTTATATGGAACTACCTGCACAGGGCTCCCCAAGAACTCGTTAGAAATAGAGTAAATCACTCCCGCATCAAGAAGTTTAATTACCTCGGCTTTTACAACTTCCTTCATATTTGGATTAAGCCCCTTTGAGGTTGCACCACCGGTTTGAACTCATCCTCCATCAAAATTTTGTGAGTGCAAAAAGAGGGGCTAATTCCTCTAATGTCTGAAATTTTCCAAGCAATAGCCCTCTTATGCTCTCTAAGAACATTTAACGACTTTTCTTTTTGGTCCACCTTTAGCTTGGAAGAAACTATTACCGGTAACTTTGAATCTTTTTCAAGAAATGCATATTCTAAGTGTTCCGATAAAGTTTTCAATTCCAAGTTAGGTGAATCCTCAATGGAGGGTTTTAGTCTTGTTTTTTTAACTTATGCCTTATTTTGAATCATAAACTCGGTGGCCTATAGACGAGCTACTTGCTCAAATCTAATGGGGTCATCTCCATCGACCTCCTCACCTTGAATAATACAAAACTCCAACGACCCATCATACATAATTCCCCGCATAGATTTTGAAACTGCAGTATCAATAGCATCAATAAAATATCATTTTTCATTATGTTCAAGGGAGTGTCTCATAGCTTTAGATATAAGAAAAGTTACCTCTTCATCCTCGACCCTAAGAACAAGTTTACCATTACTAACATCAATAATGGCTCTAGTAGTAACCAAAAATGATCATCCTAGGATTAAAGGTACTTCTACATCTTCATCCATGTCAAGAATAACAAAGTCAACCGAGAAAATAAATTTATCTACCTTAACCAATACATCTTTAGTTTTACCTATAAGGTATTTCACCGATTTGTTTGCTAGCCGTAAGCTCATTCTTGTTGGTTTAGGTTCTCCCAACCCCAGTTTCTTAAACATTTTATAAGTCATTAGATTTATATCGGCCCAAGATCGGCTAATGCCTTTTCAACTAACAAACTACCAAATGAGCAAGGGATAGTAAAACTCCCCGGGTCTTGTAATTTTTGAGGTAGCTTATTTTGCAGGATAGCGGAGCACTCCTCACTCAATGCCATTATTGACAGACTCTTCCGGCTTCCTCTTGTTTGAAAGAAGTTCTTTCAAAAATATAGCATACTTTGGCATCTACAAAAGTGCCTCAACAAAAGTAATATTTATATGTAGTTGTTTAAAAAGTTCAAGAAATTTACCAAATTGTTTATCCATGCGGTCCTTTTATAGCTTTGTAGGATATGGAATGGTAGGATTGGACTCTTTCACTGGTTGAGGTTGTTTGTTAAATTTTTCTTCCTCACTTTTCTTCTCCTCTACCCTCAATTCCTTTCCACTTCTATGGGAGACTCGCCTTTACATGTTCTTTGGGATTAGTCTTAGTATTACCAAGTAAACTACCTTGTTGTCTCTCGAAAACGGACTTGGCAAGTTACATAATTTTTTTCTCAAGATTGTGGATAAAAGCCTCTTAGTTTCTTAATGTTTTTTCGGTTGCCTAAAAATGAGATTTAGATGTTTGAATTAACTTAGTCATAAGCTCTTTCGAACCGGGTTTCTTTTCCCGAGATGAGTTTTGCTACCGGAATCCCGGTGGATGATTCTATCTCTCGTCGTCCTTGACTCGCCCAAGAGAAATTAGGGTGATTTCTCCACCCGGGATTGTAAACATTGCTATATGGGTTTTTTTTAGAACGAGGAGCATTACCCATGTAATTAACTATCTCTTTGCAATCTTGGTTCATATGTCCTCCCCTATACAACTCACATTGTATAACATAAAGTGACTCGCCGCACTACCGATAGACCATCAATCTTCTTACTCAAAACCTCCACTTGAGCCGCCGGACTTGTGACGGCATCCACATCATAAACACCTGCTGGTTTATTTGGCTTTATTCTAGTTGTGCTCCACTAGTAATTTTTCATAGCCATCTCGCTCTATCAATTCCTAAGCTACTTCGTGTGTTTTAATACTTAGAGTGCCTTCGGTCGTCGCATCTATCATCTACCTAGTAGCTAGATTCGATCGACTATAGAAAGTTTAAACATGCATCCATGTAGGAAGGCCATGGTATGGGCATCTTCTTAACAAATCGTTAAATCGCTCCCAAGTGTCATAAAGTATCTCCGACTCAATTTGCACAAATGAGAAAATATCATGTCCGAGCTTCACAGTCTTTGCAAGTGGAAAGTATTTTGCCGAGAACTTCTCTACCAATTGGTTCTAGGTGGTGATAGACCCTCCGGGTAGAGAGTTCAACCACTCGCTTAGCTCTACTCCTCGGTGAGAATGTGAATAGTCTTAATTTTGATAGCATCATCCGTAGTCCCATTTATCTTGAATATGTTATAGATTTCCAAGAAGTTGGCCAAGTGAGCATTTGGGTCTTCATCCCGCAACCCATCAAACCGCACAACCGTTGCACCATTTGAATGATGTTCGGCTTGATCTCAAAATTATTGGCTACAACAACTGGTCCGAGAATGCTAGATTATGTTCCCGTCGAGTTTGGTCTACCATAATCAAACATGGTTCTCTCTTCCTCAACCATGACTATCTACAGTTCTTCTTCCCTCTCGACGTCCTTCTTCTCTTTCCCTATCCAACTCTTCTTCTCTTTGTCTAAGTCAATTTCTAAGGTTTTGAAGAGCTATTCTTTCTATTTTAGGATATAGCTTAACTAATTCAATTTGGTTGTTATGAGTCATGCACTAGCCGAGCTCCCGAAAAGCAAGTACGAACAAAGAAGAGCATAATTCAAAGAAAATAAGATAAACAAAAATGAAACTAATTAAATATAACGAAAAATAAAATGGCTAGATTAATAAAAAAAAATTTCCTAATATCCTAATCCCGCAACGGCGCCAAAAAAATTTGATAAGCCCATCTTCTAACCTATAGACTTTAGGCAAGTGCACCTATCGTTCTATAGTACAGTTGACAATGTCTCGACCGTCGATCCCACAAAGATTACGAGTACTAGTAATCACCCTTTTTTATTATCTAACCAACAAAGTATAGTGATAGTGAATAATTAAAAGAAACAAAAACTAAAGCGAGATCACAAAAATGCAATAAGAATAATGAAAATAGTTAATCGAGCAATCAATGATAAAGGCAAGTACTCGGATAGCGAATCCCCCTAAAACCTTCTATGTAATCACAATATCATTCATTCAATCATTCTTTATTTTCATCGGACTACAAGAATTCCTAAATTATGCTAACTACTTTCTCAAGTTAGCTAACACCTAATCCCAAGTTAATTAATTGAAATCTCTTTCTAATTAACACCCCTAGGATTGCATTAATTTGTTATGTGAATTCCCTTATTAGATTTGACTCTAATCCGTAAGATTTATGTCCTCTTATCTCTAGGATTGCATGCAACTCTTTTCGCTATGGTTGATCTAATCACACTTAGGAGTTTTTCAGTCTCACTCGTATGTAATCGAATATGAATCAACACACTAGCATATGCTAATTCAATTAAACAATAATTGCAACATAACTGAATCATAACGAAAATAAAAATTGAATTCAATAAAGATATTAGATCACATAGTCAATCTTAGGGTTTATCGTCGCTAGGTACCAATATAATTTAGTTCATGGTCAAAGTGAAGAATAGATAATCTTGAATAGAGAACAATAAACATTCGGGGAAAACATTGTAACCCTTTTACTCTTAATGTAGTCTCCTCAAGACTCGATGGGAATCCACTCTAACGACGTTATCTTGGTCGAAACTTTCCTCGTGCTTCTAAGTCGTGTTTTCTCGTCTCTCCAAGCTCGGCACTCCAACCCTAGGTTGCGTTTCAATTAAATATGAGCAAAAATGCACATTCCATAAGACATAACCTATTAAACAACCATGTCTCTCGCCCGTGTAATGCAAAATTTTGTTTTTCTCTACATCGTACAATTACACGGCCTACTACATGGCCATGTCTTTGCTCGTGTACACCTGTGTCTCAAAATTTAGTTTTTTTCCAGCTTACATGCACCTATTACACGGTGTGTCTTTGATTGTGTAATTCACTCGGTCACTTGAAATTCACCAATTTTGCTCCATTCTTGCTTGGTTTCCATTCTTATTCACCAAAATAATGTAGCATGACTTGAGAAACACAATTTAAGCAAGGTAAGTGCCAAAATTATACCATTTATCACTAAAGACAATTAAAATATAGAAATTTTGACACTAAAAGTATGCATAAATGGGCACTTATTAATGAGTTTTGATCATTGGCACGTTTCGCATCGAACTAGGTCCAAACAACTCAAAACCGGGACGACAAGTTGTCCTTCGCTTTTATCACTTCCATACCATTCCACGTATTCCAAATCCAAGTAGGCTCGAATCTTCTTGAAAAACCATGAATGCTAATTTTGAGGGCCTAAACTATATTTTTTTTCCAAAATTACTCATAGGTCGTGGCTTATAGCAACGAGTTTTGATTGTTAGCACATTTCGCATCGAACTAAGTCCAAACAAGCCTAAAAACTTGGTCGATAGTTTTTCTTCGCTTTTATCGCTCTCACACCATTCGATGTATTCTAAATCCAAGTAGCTGAATCTTCATGAAAAATCATGAAGGCTAATTTTGAAAGTCTAAACTACATTTTTTGACTAAAATCACTCATAGGTCATGGTTGACAAGCAATGAGTTTTGATCATTGGTCCATTTCTCTTCGCACAAGGTTCAAACAACTAAAAACTAGGCTAGTAGTTTTTCTTTAGTTTTTATCGCTCTCACACCGTTCCACGTATTCCAAATCAAGTTGGCCCGCATCTTTTTGAAAAATCTAGAATACCGATTTTGAGGGCCTAAACTATATTTTCTTATAAATATCACTCATACATCATGGCTTATAGTGATGAGCTTTGATTGTTGACCCGTTTCGCATCAAACTAGGTCCAAAAAGCTCAAAACTAGGTTGATAGTTTTTTTCGCTTTTATCGCTCTCACACCGTTTCACGTATTACAAATGAAGGTTGATTTTAAAGGTCTAAACTACATTTTTTACCAATATCACTCATAGGTCATGGCCGATAGCAATGAGTTTTAATCGTTGGCCCGTTTCGCATCGAACTAAGTCCAAATAGCTCAAAACTAGCGAATAATTTTTCTTCGGCTTTTTATCGCTCTCACACCGTTTAACGTATTCTAAAACCAGCTTGGCTCACATGTTCGTGAAAAACCATAAATGCTAATTTTGAGGTTTTAAACTATATTTTTGACTAAAATCACTCATAGGTCAAGGTTGATAACGAGTAAGTTTTGATCATTGGCTTGTTTCACATCGAACTAGGTCCAAACAACTCAAAACTAGGCCGATAGTTTTTCTTTAGTTTTTATCGCTCTCATACCGTTCGATGTATTCGTAATCTAGTTGGCCCGCATCTTCTTGAAAAACAATGAAGGCTGATTTTGAGTACCTAAACTATATTTTTTAACAAAAATCACTCATACGTCATGGTCGATAGCAATGAGTTTTGATCGTTTGCCCATCTCGCTTCGAGTTAGGTCCTAACACCTCAAAACCGAGCTAACAGCTTTTGTTCAATTTTTATCACTCTCACACCATTTCACGTATTCCAAATCAAGTTAGCCCGCATCTTCTTAAAAAATCATGAATCCCGATTTTGAGGGCCTAAAATACATTTGTTTAACAAAATCACTCATAGGTTGTGACTTATAGCGATGAGTATTAATCATTGGCCCGTTTCGTATCGAACTATGCCCAAACATTTAAAAACCGAGCTAATATTTTTTCTTCGGCTTTTATCGCTCTAGCACCTTTCCACCTATTCCAAATCCAAGTGGGCTCGCATCTTCTTGAAAAACTCGTGAATGTTGATTTTTAGGGCCTAAACTATATTTTTTTGATGAAAATCACTAATAGGTCTTGGCTTATAGTAATAAGTTTTGATCGTTTGCCCGTTTCGCATCGAACTTGCTCCAAACAACTTAAAACTAAGTCAATAGTTTTTTTTAGTTTTTATCGCTCTCATACTATTCGACGTATTCTAAAATTAGTTGGCTCGCATCTTGTTGAACAATCATGAATGCCGATTTTAAGGGCCTAAACTACATTGTTTTAAAAAAATCACTCATAGCTCGTAGGTTACGGCTATGAGTTTTGATCTTTGTCACGTTTCACATCGAACTAGGTCAAAACAACTCAAAATTAGGTCGATAGGTTTTCTTCAGCTTTTATCACTCAATGGTCGACATATTCTAAAACCAGTTGGCCCGCATCTTCTTGAAAAATCATGAATGTTGATTTTGAGTGCCTAAACGAAAATTTTTTACAAAAATCACTCAATGGTCGTGGCTAGGGATGAGTTTTGATCGTTGGCCCATTTCACTTCGAACTAGTTTCAAATAGCTCAAAGCTATGCCGATAGTTTTTCTTTAGTTTTTAATGCTCTCACGCCATTTCACGTATTGTAAATCAAGTTGGCTCGAATATTCTTGAATGACCATGAATGCCGATTTGCGAGCTAAATGAAATTTTCTTGCAAAAATCACTCATAAATCATGGCTTATAGCAATGAGTTTTGATCGTTGGCCTATTTTGTGTCGAACTAGGTCCAAACAGACTCAAAACTGGAACGATAGTTTTTCTTCGCTTTTAACGCTCTCACACTATTCCATGTTTTCAAATTCAAGTTCGCCTCGTATCTTCTTGAAAAATCATGAATGCTGATTTTGAAGGCCTAAACTATATTTTTCTCGCAAAACTTACTCATAGGTCATGGCTTATAGGAATGAGTTTTAATCATTGGCATGTTTCGCATCGAACTAGGTCCGAACAGACTCAAAACTCGGTTCGATAGTTTTTCTTCAATTTTTATCGCTCTCACACCATTTCACGTATTCCAAAACCAATTGGCTCGCATCTTTTTGAATAATCGCGAATGTTGATTTGGAAGGCCTAAACTATATTTTTTTACAAATGTCACTCGTAGGTCTTGGATGATAGCAATGAGTTTTGATCGTTGGCATGTTTTGCATCGAACGAGGTTCGAATAGTTCAAAACTCGGGTCAATAATTTTTCTTCGCTTTTATCGCTCTCACACCGTTCGACATACTCTAAAACCAATTGGCCCGTATATTCTTCAAAAACCATGAATGTCGATTTTGAGAGCCTAAACTATATTTTTTGACCACAATCACTAATAGGTCATCGATGATAGTAATAAGTTTTGATCGTTAGCCCGTTTCGCATTGAACTAGGTCCAAGCAGCTCAAAACTCGGGTCGATAATTTTTCTTCACTTTTTATGGCTCTCATACTATTCGACGCAAGTTCAAAACTAGTTGGCATGTATCTTCTTGAAAAATCATGAATGCTGATTTTAAGGGCCTAAACTATATTTTTTTACCAAAACCATGCATAGGTCATGATTGATAGTTATGACTTTTGATCGGTTGCCCGTTTCGCATCGAACTAGGTCCAAACAGACTCAAAACTCGGGTCGATAGTTTTTCTTTAGTTTTTAACGCTCTCACACTCGTTTCACGTTTTCAAAATCAAGTTGGCCCCTACCTTCTTGAAAAACCGTGAACGCCGATTTTGAAAGCCTAAATTATATTTTGTGCAAAACTCACTCATAAGTCGTGGTTTATAGAAATGAGTTTTGATTGTTGGCATGTTTCACAACGAACTAGGTCCAACGACTCAAAATTGGGTTGATAGTTTTTCTTTAGTTCTTTTTGCTCTCACATCGTTCGACATATTCCAAAAGCGAGTTGGCTCGAATCTTTTTGAAAGATCGTGAATGCCGATTTTGAGGGCCTAAACTATATTTGTTTACAAAAATCACTCGTATGTCATGGATGATAGTAATGAGTTTTGATCGTTGGCACGTTTCGCATCAAGCTAGGTCCGAACACCTCAAAATTGGGTTGATAGTTTTTCTTTAGTTTTAATCGCTCTTATACCGTTCGACGTATTCTAAAATCGGTTAGCCCATATCTTCTTTAAAAATCGTGAAGGTCGATTTTGAGTGTCTAAACTATATTTTTTGACCAAAATCACTCATAGATCATCGATGATAGCAATAAGTTTTGATCGTCGACTCGTTTCACATTGAACTAGGTCCAAACGGACTCAAAGCCGAGCCGATAGTTTTTCTTCGGCTTTTATGGCTCTCATACCGTTTGACATATTCCAAAACCAGTTGGCCCGCATCTTTTTGAAAAATCATGAATGCTAATTTTGAGGGCCTAAACTATATTTTTTCCAAAATTACTCATAGGTCGTGACTTATATCAACAAGTTTTGATTATTGGCACGTTTCGCATCAAACGAGGTCCAAACAACTAAAAACGTGGTCGATAATTTTTCTTCAATTTTTATCGCTCTCACACCAATCGATGTATTCTAAATCCAATTGGCCGAATCTTCTTGAAAAACGAGTGAATGATGATTTGGAGGTCCTAAACTATACTTTTTTTTACGAAAATCACTCATAGGTCATGGCTTATAACGATAAGTTTTGATCGTTGGTCGTTTTTCATCGGATAAGGTCCAAACAACTCAAAACTAGGCCAATGGTTTTTCTTCGCTTTTATCGCTCTCACATCGTTGCACGTATTTCAAATCTAGTTGGCCCACATCTTCTTGAAAAACCATGAATGCTGATTTTGAGGTCTTAAACTATATTTTTTTGACAAAAATAACTAATAGGTCAAGGTTGATAGTAGTAAGTTTTGATCATTGGCTTGTTTCGTATCGAACTAGGTCCAAACAACTCAAAATAAGGCCGATAGTTTTTCTTCAATTTTTATCGCTCTCATACCGTTCGATGTATCGTAATCTAGTTGACTCGCATCTTATTTAAAAACAATGAAAGCTGATTTTGAGTGCCTAAACTATATTTTTTAACAAAAACCACTCATATGTCATGGTCGATAGCAATGAATTTTGATCGTTTGCCCATCTCGATTTGAGTTAGGTCCTAACACCTCAAAACTGGGCCGACAGCTTTTATTCGGCTTTTATCACTCTCACACCGTTTCACGTATTCCAAATCAAGTTGGCCCACATCTTATTGAAAAATCATGAATCTTGATTTTGAGGGCCTAAACTATATTTGTTTAACAAAATCACTCATAGGTTGTGACTTATAGCGATGAGCATTGATCATTGGCCCGTTTCGCATCGAACTATGTCCAAACATCTAAAAACTAGGCTAATATTTTTTCTTCGTTTTTATCGCTCTCACACAGTTTCACCTATTCCAAATCAAGTGGGCCCGCATTTTCTTAAAAAATCATGAATGTTGATTTTGAGGGCATAAACTACATTTTTTTGACAAAAATCACTAATAGGTCATGGCTTATAGCAATAAGTTTTGATCGTTTTTCCGTTTTGCATCCAACTTGGTCCAAACAGTCGAAAACTTAGCCGATAGTTTTTCTTTAGTTTTTTTCGTCTCATACTATTCAACGTATTCTAAAATTAGTTAGCTCGCATCTTGTTGAAAAACCATGACTCGCTGATTTTGGGGACCTAAACTACATTGTTTTACAAAAATCACTCATAGCTCGTGGGTTATGGCTATGAGTTTTAATCTTTAGCATGTTTTGCATTGAACTAGGTCCAAACAGTCTCAAAATTAGGTTGATAGGTTTTCTTCGGCTTTTATCGCTCTCAAACCGATCAACGTATTCCAAAACCAGTTGGCCCACATCTTGAAAAATCGTGAATGTTGATTTTGAGGGCCTAAACTAAATTTTTTTACAAAAATACTCATCGGTCATCGCTAGTGATGAGTTTTAATCGTTGGCCCGTTTCGCATTGAACTATGTCCAAACATCTAAAAACCGAGCTAATATTTTTTCTTCGGCTTTTATCGCTCTCACACAGTTTCACGTATTCCAAATCAAGTGGGCCCGCATTTTCTTAAAAAATCGTTAATGTTGATTTTGAGGGCATAAACTACATTTTTTTTTACAAAAATCACTAGTAGGTCATGGCTTATAGCAATAAGTTTTGATCATTTTTCCATTTTGCATCCAACTTGGTCCAAACGACTCAAAACTAGGCCGATTGTTTTTTTTTAGTTTTTGTCGCTCTCATACTATTCAACGTATTCTAAAATTAGTTGGATCGCATCTTGTTGAAAAACCATGACTCGTTTATTTTTGGAGCCTAAACTACATTGTTTTACAAAAATCACTCATAGCTCGTGGGTTATGGCTATGAGTTTTAATCTTTGGCATGTTTTGCATCGAACTAGGTCCAAATAGCTCAAAATTAGGTTGATAGGTTTTCTTTAGTTTTTATCGCTCTCAAACCGATCAACATATTCCAAAACCAAGTTGGCCCGCATCTTCTTGAAAAATCATAAATGTTGATTTTGAGGGCCTAAACTAAATATTTTTACAAAAATACTCATTGGTCGTCGCTAGTGATGAGTTTTAATCGTTGGCCCGTTTCACATCGAACTAGGGACAAACAGACTCAAAGCTATGCCGATAGTTTTTCTTTAATTTTTAATGCTCTCACACCATTTCATGTATTCCAAATCAACTTCGCTCGAATATTCTTGAAAAATCATGAATGTTGATTTTCAAGGCCTAAACGACATTTTTTTACAAAACTCACTTATAAGTCGTGGCTTATAGCTATGAGTTTTGATTGTTGGCCCATTTTGTATCTAACTAGGTCCAAACTGACTCAAAAATGGAATGATAATTTTTCTTTAGTTTTTAATGCTCTCACACTATTCCTCGTTTTTAAAATCAAGTTAGCCCGTATCTTCTTGAAAAACCATGAATGCCGATTTTGAAGGTCTACACTATAATTTTTTGCAAAACTCACTTATAGGTCATGGCTTATAGGAATGAGTTTTGATCGCCGGCACATTTTACATCGAACTAGGTTCGAACATCTCAAAATGGGTTTGATAGTTTTCTTTAGTTTTTATCGCTCTCACACCATTCGAGGTATTTCAAAACCAGTTGGCTCGTATCTTCTTGAATAATCATGAATATTGATTTGGAGGGCCTAAACTATATATTTTTTTATAAAAATCACTAGTAGGTCTTAGATGGTAGCAATGAGTTTTGATCGTTGGCATGTTTCACATCGAATGAGGTCCGAATAGCTCAAAACTCGGGTCAATAGTTTTTCTTTAGTTTTTATCACTCTCACATCGTTCGATGTATTCTAAAACCAGTTAGCTCGTATCTTCTTCAAAAACTATGAATTCCTATTTTAAGGGTCTAAACTACATTTTTTAACCAAAATCCCTCATAGGTCATCGATGATAGCAATGAGTTTTGATCGTTAGTTCGTTTCGCATTGAACTAGGTCCAAACAAACTTCAAAACTCGGGTTGATCATTTTTCTTCGGCTTTTATGGCTTTCATACTCGTTCGACATCTTTCACAACCAATTGGTCCGCATCTTCCGAAAAAACCATGAATGCTGATTTTAAGGGCCTAAACATCATTGTTTTACAAAAATCACTCATAGGTCACAGCTTATAGCATTGAGTTTGGGTCGTTGGCACGTTTCACATCAAACTAGGTCCAACAACTCAAAACTCGGTTCAACATTTTTTCTTTAGTTTTTAATGCTTTCACACCGTTCGACGTATTCCAAAACTAGTTGGCCCGCCTCTTCTTAAAAACCATGAATGCTGATTTTGAGGGCCTAAACTATATTTTTTTTACAAAAATCACTCCTAGATCATTTCTTATAGCAATGAGTTTTGATCGTTGGCACGTTTCACATCGAACTAGGTTCGAATAGCTCAAAACTAGGCCGATAGTTTTTCTTTAGTTTTTATCGCTCTCATACCGTTTAACGTATTCCAAAACCAATTGGTCCACATCTTCTTGAAAAACCATGAATCTGATTTTGAGGGCCAAAACTATATTTGTTTACAAAAATCACTCGCAGGTCGCGACTTATAGCGATGAATATTGATCATTGGCCCATTTCGCATCGAAATAGGTCCAAACATCTAAAAACAAAGCCAATATTTTTTCTTCGGCTTTTATCGCTCTCACACCATTCTACCTATTCCAAATCAAGTGGGCTCGCATCTTCTTGAAAAACCATGAATGCCGATTCCGAGGGCTTAAACTAAATTTTTTGACTAAAATCATTAATAAGTCCCGGCTTACAAGCAATAAGTTTTGATCATTGACTCGTTTCGCATCAAACTTGATCCCAAAACTCAAGACTAGGCCGATAGCTTTTCTTTAGTTTTTGTCACTCTCATACTATTCGACGTATTCCAAAATCCGTTGGCCCGCATCTTGTGAAAAATCATGAATGCTGATTTTGATGACCTAAACTATATTGTTTTACAAAAATCACTCATAGCTCGTGGGTTATGGCAATGACTTTTGATCTTTGACACGTGTCACATTGAACTAGGTCCAAACGACTCAAAACTAGGTCGATAGGTTTTCTATAATTTTTATCACTCTCATACCGATCGATGTATTCCAAAACTAATTGGCCCGAATCTTCTTGAAAAATCGTGAAAGCTTATTTTAGGGCATAAACTAAATTTTTTTACAAAAATCACTCATTGGTCTAACTAGTGATGAGTTTTGATCGTTGTCTCATTTCGGATCAAACTAAGTTTAAACGACTCAAAGCCGTGGCGATAGTTTTTAATGCTTTCACACCATTTCACGTATGTCAAATCAAGTCGGCCCACTTATTCTTGAAAAACCGTGAATGCTAATTTTCGGTGACTAAATGACATTTTTTTACATAAATCACTCATAGGTCTTGGCTTATCGTGATGAGTTTTAATCGTTGGCCCGTTTCGTATCGAACTAGGTCTAAATCGCTTAAAACTAGGTCGACAGCTTTTTTTAGTTTGTAATGCTCTCACATTATTGTACGTATTCCAAGTTGGCCTCGCATCTTCTTAAAAACCGTGAATGTGGCCTAAGCTACATTGTTTGACTAAAATCTCTCATAGGTCCCGGCTTATAGCAACGAGTTTTGATCATTGGCCAATTTCGCATCGAACTAGGTCTAAATGACCTTAAAAATAAGATCGATGGTTTTTCTTTAGTTTTTATCGCTCTCATACCGTTTGACGTATTCCAAAACCAATTGGCTCACCTTTTCTTGAAAAACCGTGAATGCTGATTTTTGGTGCCTAAACTACATTTTTTCCAAAAACCACTCGTAGGTCGTGGCCGATAGCAATGAGATTTGATTGTTAGCACGTTTGCATTGAACTAGGTACTGAACAGTTCAAAAGTTGATGACATTTTTTATTTAATTTTTAACGCTCTCACATCATTCCACATATTCTAAATAAAGTTGGCCCGCATCTTCTTGAAAAACCTTGAATGCCGATTTTGAGGGCCTTACTACATTTTCAAGGCCTAAACGACATTTTTTTACAAAACTCATGAATGTTGATTTTCAAGGCCTAAACGACATTTTTTTACAAAACTCACTTATAAGTCGTGGCTTATAGCTATGAGTTTTGATCGTTGGCCCATTTTGTATCTAACTAGGTCCAAACAGACTCAAAACTAGGCCGATAGTTTTTGTTCAATTTTTATCGCTCTCATGTCATTCCACCTATTCCAAATCAAGTGGGCTCGCATCTTCTCGAAAAACCATGAATGCCGATTTTGAGGGCCTAAACTATATTTTTTTGACTAAAATCACTAATAGGTCCCGGCTTACAAAGAATAAGTTTTGATCGTTGGCCCATTTCATATCAAACTTGGTCCAAATAGCTCAAAACTAGATCGATAGTTTTTCTTTAATTTTTGTCGATCTCATACTATTCGACGTATTCCAAATTCGTGGCCCGTATCTTGTTAAAAAATCATGAATGCGGATTTTGATGACTTAAACTACATTGTTTTATAAAAATCACTCATAGCTCGTGGGTTATGGCAATGACCTTTGATCTTTTGCATATTTTACATCGAACTAGGTCCAAACAGACTTCACAACTAGGTCGATAGGTTTTCTAATGTTTTTATCGTTCTCATACCGATTGATGTATTTCAAAACTAGTTGGCTCGCATCTTCTTGAAAAATCATGAAAGCCGATTTTGAGGGCATAAACTAAATTTTTTACAAAAACCACTCATTGGTTTAGCTACCAATGAGTTTTGATCGTTGGCTCATTTTGCATCGAACTAGGTCTAAACGTACTCAAAGTCGTGCCAATAGTTTTTAACGCTTTCACACCATTTCATGTATGCCAAATCAAGTTGGCTCACATATTTTTGAAAAACACTTAATGCCGATTTTCGTGGCTTAAACAAATTTTTTTTACAAAAATCACTCATAGGTCATGGCCTATAGCGATGAATTTTGATCGTTGCCCATTTCGTATCGAACTAGGTCCAAATAGCTCAAAACTAGGTCGATAGTTTTTCTTCGCTTTTAATGCTCTTACACCATTGTACGTATTCCAAATCAAGTTGGCCCGCATCTTTTGTAAAATCGTGAATACCAATTTTGAGGGCCTAAACTACATTATTTGACTAAAATCACTCATAGGTCCAAGCTTATAGCAACGAGTTTTGATCGTTGGCCAATTTCGCATCAAACTAGGTCCAAACAGACTTCAAAACAAGTTCGATAGTTTGTCTTCGGCCTTTATCACTCTTATACCGTTCGACATATCTAAAAACCAATTGGCTCGCATCTTTTTGAAAAACCATGAATGCTGATTTTTAAGGCCTAAACTATATTTTTTTTCCAAAAATCACTTGTAAATTATGGTCGATAGCAATGTGTTTTGATCGTTGGCACGTTCGCATTGAACTAGGTCCAAACAGTTCAAAACTAGGTGATGTTTTTTCTTTAATTTTTAATGCTCTCACATCATTTCACATATTCCAAATAAAGTTGGCCCGCATCTTCCCGAAAAATCATAAATGTTGATTTAGAGAGCTTAAACTATATTTTTTTGCAAAACTCACTCATAGGTCATGGCTTATAGCAACGAGTTTGGATTGTTGGCACGTTTCGCATCGAACTAGGTCTAACCAGACTCAAAACTAGGTCTATATTTTTCTTTAATTTTTATCGTTCTTATGCCGTTCAACGTATTTCAAAACCGAGTTGGCTTGCATCTTCTTGAAAAATCGTGAATGCTGATTTTTAGGGCCTAAACTAAATTTTTTACAAAAATCACTCGTAGGTCATGGCTTATAGTGATGAATTTTGATGTTGGCCCGTTTCTCATCGAACTAGGTCCTAACGACTCAAAACCGAGCCGATAGTTTTTCTTCAACTTTTAACGCTCCCGTACCGTTCCACGTATTCCTAATCCAGTTGGCCCGCATCCTCTTGAAAAACCATGAATGCTGATTTTGAGGGCCTAAATTATATTTTTGTTTCCAAAATTACTCATAGGTCGTGGCTTATAGCAACGAGTTTTGATCGTTGGCCCGTTTCTCATCGAACTAGGTCCAAACGAGCTTAAAACTAGGCCGACAGCTTTTTCTTTAGTTTTTATCGCTCTCACACCATTTCACGTATTCCGAATAAAGTTGGCCCGTATCTTTTTGAAAAATCATGAATGATGATTTTGAGGTCCTAAACTATATTTTTTACAAAAAGCACTCATAGATCGTGGCTTATAGCGATGAGTATTTATTATTGGCCCCTTTTGTATCGAACTAGGTCCAAACAGCCTAAAAGCCGAGCCAATATGTTTTCTTCGGCTTTTACCGCTCTCATATCGTTCGATGTATTCTAAAACCAGTTGGCCAGCATATTCTTAAAAAACCATGAATAATGATTTGGAGGTCGTAAACTATACTTTTTTTTTTATCAAAATCACTCATAGGTCTTGGCTTATAGCGATGAGTTTTGATCGTTGGCTCGTTTTGCATCGGATTAAGTCCAAATAGCTCAAAACTAGGCCAACAGCTTTTCTTTAGCTTTTACCGCTTTGACACCGTTGCACGTATTCCAAATCCAGGTTGGTCGGTATTCTCTTGAAAAACCATGAATGTCGCTTTTGAGGGCCTAAACTACACTTTGTTACTAAAATCACTCATAGGTCATGGCTTATATTGATGAGTTTTGATCATTGGCCCGTTTTGCATCGGATTAGGTCTAAACGACTCAAAACTAGGCCAATAGTTTTTCTTCGCTTTTATCGCTCTCACACCATTGAATGTATTCCAAATCAAGTTGGTCCATATCCTTTTGAAAAACCGTAAATGCCGATTTTAAGAGCCTAAACTATATTTTTTTACTAAAATCACTCATAAGTCATGGCGTATAGCAATGAGTTTTGATCATTGGCCCATTTCACATCGAACTTGGTCCAAGTAGCTCAAAACTAGGCCGATAATTTTTTTTTAGTTTTATCACCCTAATACCGTTTGATGTATTCCAAAACCAATTGGTCCGCATCTTTTGAGAAAATCATGAATGCCGATTTTGAGGGCCTAAACAATATTCCTTTACAAAAATCACTCGTAGGTCACGGCTTATAGCAATGAGCTTTGGTCGTTGGCACTTTTTGCATCGAACAAGGTCCAAACAACTCAAAACTAGGCCAACATTTTTTCTTTCGTTTTTATTGCTCTTGCACCGTTCGACGTATTCCAAAACTAGTTGACTCGCATCTTCTTGAAAAATAATGAATTTGATTTTAAGGGCCTAAACTACATTTTTTTGTAAAAATCACTTATAGGTCGTGGTTTATAGTAATGAGTTTTGATCGTTGGCATGTTTTGTATCGAACGAGGTCCGAACAGACTTCAAAATCGGGCCGATAGTTTTTTTTAGTTTTTATCGCTCTCATACCATTCGATGTATTCCAAAACCAATTGGCCTCCATCTTCTTGAAAAATCGTGAATGCTCATTTTGAGAGCCTAAACTATATTTTTTTTACAAAAATCACTCATAGGTCGTGGTTTATAGTAATAAGTTTTTATCATTGGCACATTTCGAATCGAGCTAGGTCCAAATAGCTCAAAATTGGGCTCTCACACCGTTTCATGTATTCCAAATCAAGTTGACAAGCATCTTCTTGGGAAATTGTGAATCCAAATTTTAAGCGTCTAAACTATATTTGTTTTACAAAAATTATTCACAGAGCCGTGACTTATAGCGATGAATATTGATAATTGGCCCGTTTCATATCGAAATAGATCCAAACACCTAAAAACTAAGCTAATATTGTTTCTTCGGCTTTTATCGCTCTCACATCGTTCCACCCATTCCAAATCAAGTGGGCTCACATCTTCTTGAAAAACCATGAATACCGATTTTGAGGGCTCGAACTACATTTTTTGACTTAAATCACGAATAGGTTCTAGCTTACCGTAATAAGTTTTGATCGTTGGCACGTTTCGCATCGAACTACGTCCGAACAGACTCAAAACTTGATTGATGTTTTTTCTTCAATTTTTGTCGCCTCACACCGTTCGACATATTATAAAACCAGATTGGCCCATATCCCCTTTCAAAACCATGAAGGCCGATTTTGAGGGCCTAAACTACATTTTTTTTTACTAAAATCACACATAGGACTTGGATAATAGCAATGAGTTTTGATCATTGGCTCGTTTCGCATCAAACTAGGTCGAAACGACTCAAAACTAGGCCAACGAGTTTTTCTTTAGTTTTTATCGCTCTCATACCATCCGATGTATTCCTTATTTAGTTGGCCTACATCGTCTTCAAAAACCATAAAGGTTGATTTTGAGGGCCTTTACTATAGTTTTTTGACCAAAACTCACTCATAGGTTGTAGCCGATAGTATTGAGTTTTAATCGTTGGCTGATTTCGCATCGAACTAAGCCCAAATAGCTCATAACCGGACCGATAGTTATTCTTCGGCTTTTATCGCTCTCATACCGTTCGATGTATTCTAAAACCAGGTTGCCCAACATGATCTTCAAAAATCGTGAATTATGATTTGGAGGTGCTAAATTATACTTTTTTTTTAACAAAATCACTCATAGATCATGGCTCATACCGATGCTTTTTGATTGTTGGCTCGTTTCGCATCGAACTAGGTCTAAACGACTCAAAACTAGGTCGATAGTTTTTCTTCGCTTTTAACTCTCTCATACCGTTCGATGTATTCCAAAACCAGCTCGCTCCCACCTTCTTGAAAGATCATGAATGCTAATTTTGAGGGCGTAAACTATATTTTTTTTGACCAAAATCACTCATAAATCTTATCCTATGGCAACGAGTTTTGATCGTTGACAAGTTTCGCATCGAACTAGGCCCAAATAGCTAAAAACTAGGTCGACAGCTTTTTCTTTAGTTTTTATGGCTCTTATACCGTTCGACGTATTCTAAAACCAGATTAGCCCGAATCTTCTTCAAAAATCATGAATGCCGATTTTGAGGGCCTAAACTACATTTTATGAGCAAAATCATACATAGGTCATGGTTTATAGCTATGATTTTTTATCGTTGGCCCATTTTACATCGAACTATGTCTAAATAGCTTTTCTTTAGTTTTTAACGCTCTCACACCGTTCCATGTATTTCGAATAAAGTTGGCTCGTATCTTTTTTAAAAATCGTGAATGCCGATTTTGAGGGCCTAAACTACAATTGTTTACAAAAATCACTCATAGGTCATGGCTTATAGCGATGAGTATTATCATTAGCCCGTTTCGCATCAAACAAGGTCAAAATAGCTAAAAACCGAACCAATATTTTCGCTTCGGTACTTATCGCTCTCGTACCGTTGGATGTATTCTAAAACCAATTGGCTAGCATGTTCTTAAAAAACCATGAATGATTATTTGAAGGTCCTAAACTATACGTTTTTTCATCAAAATCACTCATAGGTCGTGGCTTATAGCAATGAGTTTTAGTCATTGGCCCGTTTTGGATAGGATTAGGTCCAAACGAGTCAAAACTAGGCCAACAATTTTTCTTTAGTTTTTATCGCTCTCACACTCGTTGCACGTATTCCAAATCAAGGTTGTCCACATCTTCTTAAAAAACCATGAATGCTAATTTTAAGAGCCTAAACTATATTTTTTTTACTAAAATCACTCATAGGTCCCGGCTTATAGCAACGAGTTTTGATTGTTGGCCAATTTCGCACCGAACTAGGTCTAAATAGCTCAAAATAAGGCCGATAATTTTTCTTCGCTTTTATCGCTCTCATACCGTTCGACGTATTCTAAAACCATTTGGCTCGTATCTTCTTGAAAAATCATGAATGCTAATTTTTAGGGCCTAAACTAAATTTTTTCCCAAAAATCACTCATAGGTCGTGGTCGATAGGAATAAGTTTTGATCGTTTGCACATTTTGCATCAAACTAGGTCCGAACATCTCAAAATTAGGTGATAGTTTTACTTTAATTTTTTACGCTCTCACACTCGTTCCACGTTTTCCAAATAAATTTGGCTCGTATCTTCGTGAAAAACCATGAATGCCGATTTTGATGGCCTAAACTAAATTTTTTTGCAAAACTAACTCATACGTCGTGGCTTATCACAATGAGTTTTGATTATTGGCATGTTTCACATCGAACTAGGTCCAAACAGCCTCAAAACCGAGCCGATAGTTTTCTTTAGTTCTTATCGCTCTCACACCGTTCCATGTATTCCGAATAAAGTTGGCTCGGATCTTCTTGAAAAATTATGAATGCTTATTCTAAGGGCCTAAACTACATTTGTTTACCAAAATCACTCATAGGTCGTAGCTTGTACCGATGAGTATTGATCATTGGCCTATTCCACATCGAACT
Source organism: Dovyalis caffra (assembly GCA_963924115.1). NCBI lineage: Eukaryota > Viridiplantae > Streptophyta > Magnoliopsida > Malpighiales > Salicaceae > Dovyalis > Dovyalis caffra. Next base: position 706,097 of record CAWUPB010001179.1, read on the forward strand.
AGGTCAAAACGACCTAAAACCGAGCTAATATTTTTTGTTCGGCTTTTATCGCTCTCATACCGTTTGATGTATTCTAAAACCAGTTGCCCAACATGTTCTTAAAAAATCATGAATGATAATTTGGAGGTCCTAAACTATACTTTTTTTTTTTATCAAAATCACTCATAAGTCATGGCTCATAACGATGAGTTTTGATTGTTGGCCCGTTTTGTATCGAACTAGGTCCAAACAGTCTCAAAACTAGGCCAATAGTTTTTCTTTAGTTTTTATCCGTCTTATACCATTCGACGTATTTGAAAATCAGCTTGGCTCGCATCTTCTTAAAAAGTTATGAATTTTGAAGGCCTAAACTATATTTTTTGACCAAAATCACTCACAAGTCTTGGCTTATAGCAACGAGTTTTGATTGTTGGCACGTTTTGCATCGAACTAGGTCTAAACGGACTCAAAACTAGGCAAAAAATTTTTCTTCGGCTCTTATGGCTCTCATATCGTTCGATGTATTCCAAAACCAGCTTGGCCCGCATCTTCTTGAAAAATCATGAATGCTAATTTTGAGGGCTTAACTTACATTTTTTGTCCAAAATCATACATAGGTAATGGTTTATAGCTATGAGTTTTGATCGTTGGCTTGTTTCACATCGAACTAGGTCCAAATAGCTCGTAACCGGTCCTACAGCTTTTTCTTCGCTTTTATTGCTTTTACACCATTCTACGTATTTCAAATAAAGTTAGTCCGCATCATTTTGAGAAATAGTGAATGTTGATTTTAAGGGCCTAAACTATAATTTTTTTTACAAAAACCACTCCTAGGTCGTGGCATATAGCGATGAGTATTGATCATTTGCCCGTTTCGGATCAAACTAGGTCAAAATAGCTAAAAACTAAGCCAATATTTTTTTTTAGTTCTTATCGCTCTCATATCGTTCGATGTATTATAAAACCAATTGGCCAACATGTTCTTAAAAAAACCATGAATGATGATTTGGAGGTCCTAAACTATACTTTTTTTTATCGAAATCAGTCATACGTCGTGGCTTATAGCGATGAGTTTTGGTCACCGGTCCGTTTTGCATCGGATTAGGTCCAAATGTACTCAAAACTATGCCAACAGCTTTTCTTCAATTTTTATCACTCTCGGATCGTTATACGTATTCCAAATCAAGTTGGTCCACATATTCTTGAAAAATCATGAATGCTAATTTTAAGAGCCTAAACTATATTTTTTTATGAAAATCACTCATAGGTCCCGGCTTATAGCAACGAGTTTTGATCGTTGCCAATTTTACATCGAACTAGGTCCAAATAGCTTAAAACAATGCGATCATTTTTCTTCGCTTTTACCGCTCTCATACTCGTTCGATGTATTTCAAAACCAATTGGCTTGCATCTTCTTGAAAAAATCGTGAATGCTAATTTTTAGGGCCTAAACTAAATTTTTTTCCAAAAATCACTCATAGGTTGTGGTTGATAGGAATGGGTTTTGATCGTTGGCATGTTTCGCATCGAACTAGGTCCGAACAGACTTCAAAATTAGGCGATCATTTTTCTTTAATTTTTGATGCTCTCACACCATTCCACGTATTTCAAATAAAGTTGGCCCATATCTTCCTAAAAAATCATGAATGAAGAATTTTTAGGGCCTAAACTATATTTTTTTAACAAAACTCACTCATAGGTCATGGCTTATAGCAATTAGTTTTGATCGTTGGCACATTTCGCATCGAATTAGGTCTAAACAGATCTCAAAACTAGGCGAGATAGTTTTTTTTCTTCGCTTTTATGGCTCTCATACTATTTGACGTATTCCAAAACTAGTTGACCCACATCATCTTGAAAAATCATGAATGCTGATTTTAGGGGCCTAAACTACATTTTTTGACCAAAATCATACATAGGTCATGGTTTATAGCTATGAGTTTTGATCGTTGGCTTGTTTTGCATCGAACTAGGCCTAAACAACTCAAAACTCGGTTCGATAGTTTTCTTCAATTGTTATCGCTCTCGCACCGTTCTACGTATTTTGAATAAAGCCGGCTTCGCATCTTTTTGAAACAGAGTGAATGCTGATTTTAAGGGCATAAACTATATTTTTTTACAAAAATCACTTATAGGTCATGGCTTATAGCGATAAGTATTGATCATTGGCCCGTTTCGTATCGAACTAGGTCAAAACAGTAAAAAACTAAACTAATATTTTTTCTTCACTTCTTATCGCTCACATACCGTTCGATGTATTTTAAAACTAGTTGGCTAGCATATTCTTAAAAAACTATGAATAATGATTTGGAGGTCCTAAACTCGTATTTTTTTTTATCAAAATGACTCATAGGTCGTGGCTTATAGCGATGAGTTTTTATCATTGGCCCATTTTGCATCGGATTAGGTCCAAACAGACTCAAAACTAAGCCAATCGTTTTTCTTTAGTTTTTATCGCTCTCACACCGTTGCACGTATTCCAAATCAAGTTGGTCCACATTTTCTTAAAAAATCATGAATGCTAATTTTAAGAGCCTAAACTACATTTTTTTACTAAAATCACTCATAGGTCCCGGCTTATAGCAACGAGTTTTGATCGTTGGCCAATTTCGCATCAAACTAGGTCTAAACGAGCTTAAAATAAGGCCGAAATTTTTTTTTTAGTTTTATCGCTCTTATACCATTTGACGTATTCCAAAACCAATTGACTCGGATCTTCTTGAAAAAACCATGAATACCGATTTTTAGGGCTTAAAATAAATTTTTTTTCCCAAAAGTCACTCATAGGAATGTGTTTTGATCCTTGGCATGTTTCACATCGAACTAGGCTCGAACGACTTAAAATTGGGCGGCAATTTTTCTTTAATTTTTGACGCTCTCACACTCGTTCCACGTATTACAAATAAAGTTAGCTCGTATCTTCCCGAAAAACCACGAATGTTGATTTTGAGGGCCTAAACTATACTTTTTTGCAAAACTCACTCATAGGTCTTGGCTTATAGCAATGAGTTTTCATCATTGGCATGTTTTGCGTCGAACTAGGTCCAAACAGACTCAAAATTGGGTGACAGCTTTTCATTAATTTTTTATGCTCTCACACGAGTTCCACGTATTCTAAATAAAATTGGACCGCGTCTTCTTGAAAAACCGTGAACGTTGATTTTGAGGGTCTAAATTATATTTTTTTGTAAAACTCACTCATAGGTCTTGGCTTATAGGAATGATTTTTAATCTTTGGCATGTTTCGCATCAAATTAGGTCCAAACAGACTCAAAAATGGGCCGATAGGTTTTCTTCGGCTTTTATCGCTCTCATACTCGTTTCACGTATTTCGAATAAAGTTGGCCTACATCTTTTTGAGAAATGGTGAATGCTGAATTTAAGGGCCTAAACTATATTTTTTTACAAAAATCACTCATAGCGATGAGTAATGATCATTGGCTCGTTTCGCATCGAACTAGGTCAAAATAGCTCAAAACTAAGCCAATATTTTTTCTTCGGTTCTTATCACTCTTATACTCGTTCTATGTATTCTAAAACCAGTTAGCCAGAGATGTTCTTAAAAAAATCATGAATGATGATTTGGAGGACTTAAACTATACTTTTTTTTATCGAAATCACTCATAGTTATGGCTTATAGCGATGAGTTTTGGTCACCGGCCCGTTTTGTATCGGATTAGGTCTAAACGAGTCAAAACTAGGTCAATAGTTATTCTTCAGCTTTTATCACTCTCACAATGTTGCACGTATTCCAAATCAAGTTGCTCCACATATTCTTGAAAAATCGTGAATGCTAAATTTAAGAGCCTAAACTATATTTTTTTACTAAAATCACTCATAGGTCCCGGCATAAATCAACGAGTTTTAATCGTTGGCCAATTTCGCATCGAACTAGGTCCAAACAGCGCAAAACAATGTCAATAGTTTTTTTTCAATTTTTATCGCTCTCATACCATTTGACGTATTCCAAAACCAATTGGCTCGCTCTTCAAAAAAATCATGAATGCTGATTTTTAAGGCCTAAACTAAATTTTTTTCCAAAAATCACTCATATGTCCCGACCGATAGGAACGAGTTTCGATCGTTGGCACATTTCACATCAAACTAGGTCCGAAAAGCTCAAAATTGGGTGACAGCTTTTTCTTTAATTTTTTACACTCTCACACCGTTCTACGTATTCTAAATAAAGTTGGCCCGCATATTACTCAAAAACCGTGAACGCCGATTTTGAGGGTCTAAATTACATTTTTTTTGCAAAACTCACTCATACATCATGGCTTATAGCAATGAGTTTTGATCTTTGGCACGTTTCGCATTGAACTAGGTTCAAACATCTCAAAACCGAGCTGATAGTTTTTCTTCGCTTTTATCGCTCTCACACCGTTCCATGTGTTTCGAATAATATTGGCTCGCATCTTTTTGAAAAATTATGAATGCCGATTATGAGCGCCTAAACTACATTTTTTTACAAAAATCACGCATGGGTCGTGGCTTGCAACGATGAGTATTGATCATTGGCCCGTTTCGCATCGAAATAGGTCAAAACAACTAAAACGTAAGCCAATAATTTTGTATCGTTCTCATACCGTTTGATGTATTCTAAAACAAATTGCCCAGTATGTTCTTAAAAAATTATGAATGATGATTTGAAGATCCTAAACAATACTTTTTTTTTTAATCAAAATCACTCTTTGGCACGTTTCGCATTGAACTAGGTCCAAACAACTCAAAACTAGGCCAATAGTTTTTCTTCAACTTTTATCTCTCTTATACCATTCGACATATTCCAAAACCAAGTTGGCTCGCATCTTCTTTAAAATTCATGAATGCTAATTTTGAGGGCCTAAACTATACTTTTTCACCAAAATCACTCACAAGTCTTCACTTATAGCAACGAGTTTTGATCGTTGGCACATTTCACATCGAACTTGGTCTAAACAACTTCAAAACTAGGCCAAGTTTTTCTTCAATTTTTATGGCTCTCATACCGTTCAACGTATTTCAAAACTAGTTGGCCTATATCTTCTTGAAAAATCGTAAATGCTAATTTTGAGGGCCTAAACTACATTTTTTACCAAAATCATACATAGGTCATGGTTTATAGCTATAAGTTTTGATCGTTGGCTTATTTCGCATCAAACTAGGTCGAAACGTACTTCAAAACCGGTCCGACAGTTTTTCTTAAATTTTTATCGCTCACATTGTTCCATGTATTTCGATTAAAGTTAGCTTGTATCTTTTTGAAAAAACGTGAATGCTGATTTTAAGGGTATAAACTATATTTTTTTACAAAAATCACTCATAGGTTGTGGCTTATAGCGATGAGTATTGATCATTGGCCCGTTTCGCATCAAACTATGTCAAAATAGATAAAAACTCGAACCAATATTTTTTCTTTAGTTCTTATCGCTCACATACCGTTCAATGTATTCTAAAACCAAGTTGGCAAGCATGTTCTTAAAAAACCATGAATGATGGTTTAGGGGTTCTAAACTATATTTTTTTTTATCAAAATCACTCATAGGTTGTAGCTTATAGCGATGGGTTTTTGTCGTTGGCCCGTTTGCATCGGATTGGGTCCAAACGACTCAAAATTAGGCCAATAATTTTTCTTCGGCTTTTATCACTCTTACATCGTCACACGTATTCTAAATCAATATTGTCCACATCTTCTTGAAACATTGTGAATCCGAATTTTAAGTGCTTAAACTACATTGTTTTACTAAAATCACTCATAGGTCCTAGCCTATGGCAACGAGTTTTGATCGTTGGCTAATTTCGCATTGAAATAGGTCCAAAAAGCTCAAAACAAGACAGATAATTTTTCTTCGGCTTTTATTGCTCTCATACCATTCGATGTATTCCAAAACCAATTGGCTCTCATCTTCTTGAAAAAATCATGAATACCGATTTTTAGGGCCTAAACTAAATTTTTTTTTCAAATATCATTTATATGTCATGGCCGATAGGAACGAGTTTTGATTGTTGGCACGTTTCATATCGAACTAGGTCCAAACAACTTAAAATTAGGCGATAATTTTTCTTTAATTTTTGACACTCTCACACCGTTTCACGTATTCCAAATAAATTTAGCCCGCATTATCTTGAAAAACTACGAATGTTGATTTTGAGGGCCTAAACTATATATTTTTTTTTGTAAAACTCACTCATAGGTCGTGGCTTATAGCAAAGAGTTTTGATCGTTGGCACGTTTCGCTTCGAACTAGGTCTAAATAGCTCAAAACTAGGGTGACGAGTTTATCTTTAGTTTTTATGGCTCTCATACCATTGGACGTATTCCAAAACCAATTGGCTCGCATCCGTTTGAAAAATCATGAATGCTGATTTTGAAGGCCTAAACAATATTTTTTTGACCAAAATCATACATAGGTCATGGTTTATAGCTATGAGTTTTTATCGTTGGCTTGTTTCGCATCGAACAAGGTCCAAGCAGTCTCAAAATTGGTCCGATAGTTTTTCTTTAGTTTTTATCGCTCTCACATCGTTTCACGTATTCCAAATAAAGTTAGCTCGTATTTTCTTAAAAAACTACAAATGTTGATTTTGAGAGCCTAAACTATATTTTTTTGCAAAACTCATTCATAGGTCTTGGCTTATAGCAATGAGTTTTGATCGTTGGCATAATTTTGCATTGAACTATGTCCAAACAACTCAAAATAAGGCTAATAGTTTTTCTTTAATTTTTATCGCTCACATACCGTTCGACGTATTCCAAAACATATTAGCTTGCATTGACTTGAAAGAATCGTGAATGGTGATTTTTAGGGCCTAAACTATATTTTTTTTCCAAAAATCACTCATAGGTCGTGGTCGATAGCAACGAGTTTTGATCATTGACATGTTTCGCATCGAACCGAGTCCGATCGGCTCAAAATTGGGTGACAATTTTTCTTTAATTTTTACGCTCTCATACTCGTTCCATGTATTCCAAATAAAGTTGGCCCACATCTTCTTGAAAAACTATGAATGCTGATTTTGTGAGCCTAAACTATATTTTTTTGCAAAACTCACTCAAACGTCGTGGCTTATAGCAATGAATTTTGATCGTTGGCATGTTTCGCATCGAATTAGGTCTAAACAACTCAAAACTAGGTCAATAGTTTTTCTTCGCTTTTATCGCTCTCTCACCGTTTCATGTTTTCTAAATAAAGTTAGCTCGTATTTTCCCGAAAAAACTACAAATTCCGATTTTAAGAGCCTAAACTATATTTTTTCGCAAAACTCACTCATAGGTCCCGGCTCACAAGCAACGAGTTTTGATCATTGGCACAATTTCGCATCGAACTAGGTCAAAACAGACTCAAAATGAGGTTGATAGTTTTTCTTTAGTTTTTGTCGCTCTCATACCATTTGATGTATTTCAAAACCAATTGGCTCGCATTTTCTTGAAAAAATCGTGAATGCTAATTTTTAGGGCCTAAACTATATTTTGTTTTTCCAAAAATCACTTATAAGTTGTGGTTGATAGCAACACATTTTGGTCATTGGCATGTTTTGCATTTAACTAGGTGAGAACAACTCAAAATTGGGTGATAATTTCTCTTTAATTTGTTACGCTCTCACACCGTTCCATATATTCTAAATAAAGTTGGCCCGCATCTTCCTCAAAAACTATGAATGCTAATTCGAGGGACTAAACTACATTTTCTTTTTCAAAATTCACTCATACACCGTGGCTTATAGCAATGAGTTTTGATCATTGGTATGTTTTGCATCGAACTAGGTCTAAACAGTCTCAAAACTAGACCGATAGTTTTTCTTCGCTTTTATCGCTCTCACACCGTTCCATGTATTTCAAATAAAGTTGGCCCGTGAATGCTAATTTTAAGAGCCTAAACTATCCTTTTTTTACTAAAATCACTCATAGGTCCAGGCTTATAGCAACGAGTTTTGATCATTGACCAATTTCGCATCGAACTAGGTCCAAACACCTCAAAAAAGGCCGGTAATTTTTCTTCGCTTTTATCGCTCTCATACCGTTCGATTATTCCAAAACCAATTGGCTAGCATCTTCTTGAAAAATTATGAATACTGATTTTTAGGGCCTAAACTAAATTTTTTTCCAAAAATACCGATAGGTCGTGGCCGATAGGAATAAGTTTTGATCGTTGGCACGTTTCGCATCGAACTAGGTCCGAACGGACTCAAAAATAGGCGACAGCTTTTCTTTCATTTTTTACGCTCTCACACCATCTCACGTATTCCAAATAAAGTTAGATCGCATTTTCTTGAAAAATCACGAATGCCGATTTTGAGGGCCCAAACTATATTTTTTTGCAAAACTCACTCATAGGTCGTGGCTTATAACAAGGAGTTTTGATCGTTGGCACGTTTCGCTTCGAACTAGGTCCAAACATCCCAAAACAAGGCCGACAAGTTTTCTTTAGTTTTTATGGCTCTCATACTCGTTCGAAGTATTCCAAAACCAGCTTGGCTCACATCTTCTTCAAAAATCGTGAATGCCGATTTGAGGGCCTAAACTATATTTTTTTGACCAAAATCATGCATAGGTCATGGTTTATAGCTATGAGTTTTGATCATTGGCTTGTTTCACATCGAACTAGGTCCAAAAAGCTCAAAATTAGTCCAATAGTTTTTTTTTTCAGCTTTTATCGCTCTCACACCGTTTCACGTATTCCAAATAAAGTTAGCTCGTATTTTCCTAAAAAACTACGAATGCCGATTTTGAGGGCCTAAACTATATTTTTTTGCAAAACTCACTTATAGGTCTTGGCTTATAGCAACGAGTTTTGATCGTTGGCACAATTTCGCATCGAACTAGGTCCAAACAACTCAAAACAAGGTGACAATTTTTCCTTCGTTTTTATTGCTCGCATACCTTTCAATGTATTCCAAAACCAATTAGTCGGCATTGACTTTAAAAAATCATGAATGTTGATTTTTAGGGCCTAAACTACATTTTTTTCCAAAAATAACTCATAGGTCGTGGCCGATAGCAACAAGTTTTGATCATTGACATGTTTCGCATTGAACTAGGTTCGATCAGCTCAAAATTGGGTGACAGCTTTTCTTTAATTTCTTACGCTCTCACACTACTCCATGTATTCCAACTAAAGTTGCCCCACATATTCTTGAAAAACTATGAATGCTGATTTTATGGGCATAAACTACATTTTTTTGCAAAACTCACTCAAACATCATGGCTTATAGCAATGAATTTTGATCGTTGACACATTTCACATCGAACTAGGTCCAAACAGACTCAAAACTAGGTCGATAGTTTTTCTTTAATTTTTATCGCTCTCACACCGTTTAATGTATTCCAAATAAAGTTAGCCCGTATTTTGTTGAAAACCGCAAATGCTAATTTTAAGGACCCAAAACTATATTTTTTTGCAAAACTCACTCATGGGTCTTGGCTTATAGCAACGAGTTTTTATCATTGGCACAATTTTGCATCGAACTAGGTCGAAACAGTCTCAAAATAAGGTTGACGAGTTTTTCTTCAATTTTTATCGCTCTCATACTATTTGATGTATTCCAAAACCAATTGGCTCGCATTTTCTTGAAAAAATCATGAATGCTGATTTTCAAGGCATAAACTTCATTTTTTTTTCCAAAAATCACTCATAAGTCATGGTTGGTAGCAACGCTTTTTGGTCATTGACACGTTTCGTATTGAACTAGGTGCGAACAACTCAAAATTGGGTGATAGTTTTTCTTTAATTTGTTATGCTCTCACACCGTTCCACATATTCAAAATAAAGTTGGCTTGCATCTTTTTGAAAAACTATGGATGCCGATTTTGAGGGCCTAAACTATATTTTTTTTCAAAACTCACTCATACGTCGTGGCTTATAGCAATGAGTTTTGATATTGGCACATTTCACATCGAACTAGATCTAAAGAGCTCAAAATTGGGTCGATAGTTTTTCTTTAGTTTTTATCACTCTCACACCGTTCCACGTATTCCGAATAAAGTTGGCTTGTGAATGCTAATTTTAAGAGCCTAAACTATATTTTTTTTACTAAAATCACTCATAGGTCCTAGCTTATAGCAATGAGTTTTGATCATGGGCCAGCTTTGCATTGAACTAGGTCCAAACAGACTCAAAACAAAGTCGGTAATTTTTCTTCGCTTTTATCGCTCTCATACCATTCGATTATTCCAAAACCTATTGGCTAGCATCTTCTTGAAAAAATTATGAACACCGATTTTTAGTGGCCTAAACTAAATTTTTTTCCAAAAATCACTCATAGGTCGTGGCTAATAGGAACGAGTTTTGATTGTTGGCACGTTTCGCATCGAACTAGGTTCGAATAGCTCAAAATTAGGCGATAGTTTTTCTTTAATTTTTGACGCTGTCACACCGTTTCATGTATTCCAAATAAAGTTAGCTCGTATTTTCTTAAAAAATCATGAATGCTAAATTTGAGGGCCTAAACTATATTTTTTTGCAAAACTCACTCATAGGTCATGGCTTATAGTAAGGAGTTTTGATCGTTGGCACGTTTTGCTTCGAACTAGGTCCAAGCAACTCAAAACTAGGTTGACATTTTTTCTTCGGCTTTTATGGCTCTCATTCTTTTTGACATATTCCAAAACCAAGTTGGCTTGAATCCTCTTCAAAAAAATTGAATGCTGATTTTGAGGGCCTAAACTATATTTTTTGACCAAAATCATGCATAGGTCATGGTTTATAGCTATGAGTTTTGATCGTTGGGTTGTTTTGCATCAAACTAGGTCTAAACAGACTCAAATGGGTCCGATAGTTTTTCTTTAGTTTTTATCGCTTTCACACCGTTTCACGTATTCCAAATAAAGTTAGCTCGCATTTTCTTAAAAAACTACGAATGCTAATTTTGAGGGCCTAAACTATATTTTTTTTCAAAAATCACTCATAGGTCGTTATTGATAGTAACGAGTTTTGATCATTGACACATTTCACATTGAACTAGGCCCGAACAAGTCAAAATTGGGTGCTGATTTTTCTTTAATTTGTTACGCTCTCACATTGTTCCATGTATTCCAAATAAAATTAGCCCGCATCTTCCCGAAAAACGAGTTAATGCTGATTTTGAGGGCCTAAACTCGTATTTTTTTTTCCAAAACTCACTCATACGTCATGGCTTATAGCAATGAGTTTTGATCATTGACATCGAACTAGGTCTAAACAGACTCAAAACTGGACCGATAGTGTTTCTTCGGCTTTTATTGCTCTCACACCATTTCACGTATTTTGAATAAAGTTGGCCCATATTTTTTTTTATCAAAATTACTCATAGGTCGTGGCTCATAGCGATGAGTTTTGATTGTTGGCCCGTTTCGCATTGAACTAGGTCCAAATAGCTCAAAACTAAGCCAATAATTTTTTTTCATCTTTTATCTCTCTCATATCATTCGACATATTCCAAAACTAGTTGGCACGCATCTTCTTGAAAAGTCATGAATGCTAATTTTGAGGGCCTAAACTATTTTTTTTTTTACCAAAATCACTCACAAGTCTTCGCTTATAGCAACGAGTTTTGATCATTTGCATGTTTCGCATCGAACTAGGTCTAAATAGCGCAAAACTAGGTCGATAGTTTTTTTAAAAATTTTTATGGCTTTTAAAGCTGTTCGATGTATTCCAAAACCAGTTGGCCCGCATCTTCTTGAAAAATCATGAATGCTGATTTTGAGGGCCTAAGCTACATTTTTTACCAAAATCATACATAGGTCATGGTTTATAGCTATAAGTTTTGATCGTTGGCTTGTTTCACATCGAACTAGGTCCAAACGTACTCAAAACTGGTCCAACAGCTTTTTTCGGCTTTTATCGCTCTCACACCGTTCCACGTATTTCTATTAAAGTTAGCCTATATATTTTTGAAAAATTATGAATGCTAATCTTAAAGGCCTAAACTATATTTTTTTACAAAATCACTCATAGGTCGTGACTTATAGCGATGAGTATTGATCATTGGCCCATTCCGCATCGAATTAGGCCAAAACAACTAAAAATTGAACCAATATTTTTTCTTTAGTTCTTATCGCTCCAATATCGTTCGATGTATTCTAAAATCGGTTGGCCAGGATGTTCTTGAAAAATCATGAATGATGATTTGGAGGTCCTAAACTATACTTTTTTTTATCAAAATCACTCATAGGTCGTGGCTTATAGCGATGAGTTTTTGTCGTTGGCTCATTTTACATCGAATTAGGTCCCAATAGCTCAAAACTAGGCCAATAGTTTTTCTTCGCTTTTATCACTCTCACATCGTCGTACGTATTCCAAATCAAGGTTGTCCACATCTTCTTCAAACACCGTGAATGTTAATTTTAAGAGCTAAACTATATATATTTTTTTTTTACTAAAATCACTCATAGGTCTTGGCTTATAGCAACGAGTTTTGATTGTTGGCCAATTTTGCATCGAACTAGGTCCAAACAGACTCAAAACAAGATCGGTAATTTTTCTTCAATTTTTATCGCTCTCATACCGTTTGATGTATTCCAAAACCAATTGGCTCGCATCTTCTTGAAAAAACCGTGAATATTGATTTTTAGGACCTAAACTATTTTTTTTTCAAAAATCACTCATAGGTTGTGGTCGATAGGAACGAGTGTTGATCGTTGGCACGTTTTGCATTGAACTAGGTATGAACGACTTAAAATTGGGCGATATTTTTTCTTTAATTTTTGATGCTCTAACACCATTTCACGTATTCCAAATAAACTTAGCTCGCATTTTCCCGAAAAATCACAAATGCCGATTTTGAGGTCCCAAAACTATATTTTTTTACAAAACTCACTCATAGGTCGTGGCTTATAGCAAGGAGTTTTGATCGTTGGCATGTTTTGCTTCGAACTTGGTCCAAATAGCTCAAAACCGAGCCGATAGTTTTTCTTCGGCTTTTTGTGGCTCTCATACCGTTCGAGGTATTCTAAAACCAGCTTGGTCCGCATCTTCTTGAAAAATTATGAATGCTGATTTTGAGGGCCTAAACTACATTTTTTTGACCAAAATCATGCATAGGTCATGGTTTATAGCTATGAGTTTTGATCGTTGGGTTGTTTCGCATCAAACTAGGTCCAAACAGTCTCAAACCGGTTCGATAGTTTTTCTTTAGTTTTTATCGCTTTCACACCATTTCACATATTCCAAATAAAGTTAGCTCGAATTTTCTTAAAAAACTACGAATGCTAATTTTGAGGGCCTAAACTATTTTTTTTTCAAAAATCACTCATAGGTCGTTATTGATAGTAACGAGTTTTGATCATTGACACATTTCGCATTGAACTAGGTCCAAACAACTTAAAATTAGGTGACGAGCTTTTCTTTAATTTATTACGCTCTCACACCGTTTCATGTATTCCAAATAAAGTTGGCCCGCATCTTCCCGAAAAATCATGAATGCCGATTTTAAGGGCCTAAACTATATTTTTTTATAAAACTCACTCATACGTCGTGGCTTATAGCAATGAGCTTTGATCATTGACATATTTCACATTGAACTAGGTCTAAACAACCTAAAACTAGGCCAAGAGTTTTTTTCGGCTTTTATTGCCCTCACACCGTTCCACGTATTCTCAATAAAGTTGGCCCGCATTTAAAAAAAAATCATGAATGCTGATTTTGAGGGCCTAAACTACATTTGTCTATAAAATCACTCATCGATCATGGCTTATAGCCGTGAGTATTAATTATTGGCTCGTTTTACATTAAACTAGGTCAAAACAAGCTAAAACGTAAGCCAATAATTTTTCTTCAATTTTTATCACTCTCATACCGTTTGATGTATTCTAAACCAAGTTGCGCAACATGTTCTTAAAAAATCATGAATGATGATTTAGAGGTCCTAAACAATAATTTTTTTTTATCAAAATCACTCATAGGTCGTGGCTCATAGTGATGAGTTTTGATTGTTGGCTTGTTTCACATCGAACTAGGTTCATACAACTTAAAACTAGGCCAACAGCTTTTCTTCAACTTTTATCTCTCTCATACCATTCGACGTATTCCAAAATCAGTGGGCTCGCATCTTCTTGAAAAGTCATGAATGCTGATTTTGAAGGCCGAAACTATATTTTTTGTACCAAAGTCACTCACAAGTCTTCACTTATAGCAATGAGTTTGAATTGTTGGCACGTTTCACATCGAACTAGGTCTAAATGTACTCAAAATAGGTCGAAAGTTTTTCTTCAATTCTTATGGCTCTCTACCGTTCGACATATTCCAAAACCAATTGGCTCGGATCTTCTTGAAAAATCATAAATGCTTATTTTGAGGGCCTAAACTACATTTTTGACCAAAATCATACATAGGTAATGGTTTATAGCTATAAGTTTTGGTCGTTGGCTTGCTTCGTATCGAACTAGGTCCAACATGACTCAAAGCCGGTCCGACAGCTTTTTTTCAATTTTTATCGCTCTCACGAGTGTTTCACGTATTCCGATTAAAGTTAGCCTCGTTTCTTTTTGAAAAATCATGAATGCTGATTTTAAGGGCCTAAACTATATTTGTTTTGCAAAAATCACTCATAGGTCGTGGCTTGTAGCGAGGAGTATTGATCATTGGCTTGTTTTGCATCGAACTAGGTCAAAAAAGCTAAAAATCGAACCAATATTTTTTCTTCGGTTCTTATCGCTCACATACCATTCGATGTATTCTAAAACCAGCTTGGTCAGCATGTTATTAAAAAACCATGAGTGATGATTTACGGGTCCTAAACTATACTCTTTTTTTTATAAAAATCCCTCATAGGTCATGGCTTATAGTGATGAGTTTTTGTCGTTGGCCCGTTTTGCATCGGATTAGGTCCAAACAGACTCAAAACTAGGCCAATCGTTTTTCTTCGGCTTTTATCACTCTCACATCGTCACACGTATTCCAAATCAAGGTTGTCCACATCTTCTTGAAACACTCGTTAATTCAAATTTTAAGAGTCTAAACTATATTTTTTTAATAAAATCACTCATAGGTCCTCGCCTATAGTAACGAGTTTTGATCATTGGCCAATTTCGTATCGAAATAGGTCCAAACAGACTCAAAACAAGGTCGATAATTTTTTTCGGTTTTTATTGCTCTTATACCGTTCGATGTATTCTAAAACCAATTGGCTCGTATCTTCTTGAAAAAACCGTGAATACTAATTTTTAGGGCCTAAACTAAATTTTTTTCCAAAAATCACTCATACGTCATGGCCGATAGGAATAAGTTTTGATTATTGGCACGTTTCGCATCGAACTAAGTCCGAACGACTCAAAATTACGCGATAGTTTTTCTTTAATTTTTGATGTGCTCGCACCGTTTCACGTATTCCAAATAAAGTTAGCTCGTATTTTCAAAAAAAATCATGAATGCCGATTTTCGTGGCCTAAACTATATTTTTTTTGCAAAACCACTCATAGGTCGTGGCTTATAGCAAGGAGTTTTGATCGTTGGCATGTTTTGCTTCGAACTAGGTTCAAATAGCTCAAAACTAGGCTAGCGATTTATCTTCGGCTTTTATGGCTATCATACCGTTCGATATATTTCAAAACCAATTGGCTCGCATGTTCTTTAGAAATCATGAATGCTGATTTTGAGAGCCTAAACTATATTTCTTTTACCAAAATCATGCATAGCTCATGGTTTATAGCTATGAGTTTTGATCGTTGGCTTGTTTCGCATCGAACTAGGTCCAAACAAGTCTCAAAATTGGTCCGACGCTTTTTTTTAGTTTTTATCGCTCTTACACAGTTTCACGTATTCCAAATAAAGTTAGCTCACATTTTCTTAAAAAACTACGAATGTTGATTTTTAGGGCCTAAACTATATTTTTCTTCCAAAAATCACTTATAGGTCGTGGCCGATAGCAACGAGTTTTGATCATTGACACGCTTCGCATCGAACCGAGTCCGATCAACTCAAAATTGGGTGTCAGCTTTTCTTTAATTTTTTATGCTTTCATACTCGTTCCATGTATTCCAAATAAAGTTGGCTCGCATCTTGTTGAAAAATTGTGAATGTTGATTTTGTAGGCCGAAACTACCGTTTTTTGCAAGAATCTCAAACGTTTCGCATCGAACCGAGTCCAAACAGACTCAAAATTGGGTCGATAGTTTTTCTTCGCTTTTATCACTCTCACACCGTTCGATGTATTCTAAAACCAGCTTGGCCAACATGTTCTTAAAAAACCATGAGTGATGATTTGGGGGTCCTAAACTATACTTTTTTTTTTTTTTATCAAAATCCCTCATAGGTCATGGTTTATAGCGATGAGTTTTTATCGTTAGCCCGTTTTGCATCGAATTAGGTCCAAACAGACTCAAAACTAGGTCAATAGTTTTTCTTAAGTTTTTATCACTCTCACATCGTCACCCGTATTCCAAATCAAGGTTGTCCATATCCTCTTGAAACACCGTGAATTCAAATTTTAAGAGCCTAAACTATATTTTTTTAATAAAATCACTCATAGGTCCCGGCCTATAGCAACGAGTCTTGATTGTTGGCCAATTTCGTATCGAAATAGGTCCAAACAAATCTCAAAACAAGGCCACTAATTTTTCTTTACATTTTATCGCTCTCATACCGTTCGATGTATTCCAAAATCAATTGGCTCGTATCTTTTTGAAAAAAATGTGAATAGTGATTTTTAGGGCCTAAACTATTTTTTTTGCCAAAAATCACTCATACGTCATGGCCGATAGGAACGAGTTTTGATCGTTTGCACATTTCGCATCGAACTAGGTCCGAACGACTCAAAATTAGGTGACAAATTTTCTTTAATTTTTGACGCTCTCACACCTTTTCACGTATTCCAAGTAAAGTTAGCTCGTATTTTCCTAAAAAATCGTGAATGCCGATTTTGAGGGCCTAAACTATATTTTTTTTGCAAAACCCACTCATAGGTCGTGGCTTATAGCAAGGAGTTTTGATTGTTGGCACATTTCGCTTCGAACTAGGTCTAAACGAACTCAAAACTAGGCCGACAGTTTATCTTCGGCTTTTATGGTCGTCATACTTGTTCGACGTATTCCAAAACCAAGTTGGCCCACATGTTCTTAAAAAATCATGAATGCCGATTTTGAGAGTCTAAACTATATTTTTTTTTTACCAAAATCATGCATAGGTCATGGTTTATAGCTATGAGTTTTGATCGTTGGCTTATTTCGCATCGAACTAGGTCCAAACGGATCAAAATTTATCCAATAGTTTTTCTTCGGCTTTTATCGCTCTCACACCATTTCACGTATTCCAAAAAAAGTTGGCTCGTATTTTCCTAAAAAACTATGAATGCTGATTTTTAGGGCCTAAACCGTATTTTTTCCAAAAATCACTCATAGGTTGTGGTCGATAGCAACGAGTTTTGATCATTGACATGTTTCGTATCGAACCGAGTCCGATCGACTTAAAATTGGGTGATAGTATTTTTTTAATTTTTTATGCTCTCACACTTTTCCATGTATTTCAAATAAAGTTGGCCCACATCTTCTTGAAAAACTATGAGTGTTGATTTTGTGGGCCGAAACTACATTTTTTTGCAAAACTCTCTCAAACGTCGTGGCTTATAGCAATGAATTTTGATCATTTGCACGTTTCGCATCGAACCGAGTCTAAACGACTCAAACAAGGTCGATAATTTTTCTTCGCTTTTATCGCTCTCACACCGTTTCACGTATTCCAAATAAAGTTAGCTCGCATTTTCCTAAAAAATCGTGAATACCGATTTTAAGGGCCTAAACTATATTTTTTGGCAAAACTCACTCATAGGTCCCGGCTTATAGCAATGAGTTTTGATCATTGACACAATTTCGCATCGAACTAGGTCGAAATAGCTCAAAACAAGGTCGACAGCTTTTCTTCGGTTCTTATCACTCTCATACCATTTGATGTATTCCAAAACCAATTGGGTCGCATTTTCTTGAAAAAATCATGAATGCCGATTTTTAAGGCCTAAATTATTATTTTTTTCAAAAATCACTCACAAGTCATGGTTGATAGCAATGCGTTTTGGTCATTGGCACGTTTCGCATTGAACTAGGTGCGAACAACTCAAAATTGGGTGATAATTTTTCTTTAATTTGTTACGCTCTCACACCGTTCTACGTATTCCAAGTAAAGTTGGCTCGCATCTTCTTGAAAAGCTCGTGAATGCCGATTTTGAGGGCCTAAACTATATTTTTTATTTGCAAAACTCACTCATACATCGTGGCTTACAAGAATGAGTTTTGATCATTGGCACTTTTTGCATCGAACTAGGTCTAAACAGACTCAAAACTCGGATCAATAGTTTTTCTTTAGTTTTTATCACTCTCACACCATTACACGTATTTCGAATAAAGTTGACCCATGAATGCTAATTTTAAGAGCCTAAAATATATATTTTTTACTAAAATCACTCATAGGTCCGGGCTTATAGCAACGAGTTTTGATTGTTGGCCAATTTCGTATCGAACTAGGTCCAAACAGACTCCAAACAAGGTCGATAATTTTTCTTCGGCTTTTATCGCTCTCATACTCGTTCGATGTATTCTAAAACCAATTGGCTCGCATCTTCTTGAAAAAACCATGAATACCGATTTTTAGGGCCTAAACTAAATTTTTTTTAAACAAAGAAAAACCTCGCATGCTCAAGCATGATATTGCTTTACAATGTCGAATTCATCGGCTTTGACAAGACCTCACCATCCATCTTCATCAAAAGGAGGGCTCCCCAAAGAATGCTCTTTTTACCACATACGGACCCTCATAATTGGGTGCCCATTTACTTCTTTCGCCCTCAGGATCAAAAGTACTCTCTTCAAGACTAAATCCCCTTCACCAAAAAGTTGTGCGGACTTTCTTATCATACACTCGAGCAATTCTTTTTTGATACAATTGCGCATGACAAATAGCTACTAACATTTTCTCACTAATCAAGTTCAAGTTGTTCATATCCGATTCGAGCCCATTCATACTCATCTAGCTCTACTTCTTTTAACACCCGCAGAGATGGTATCTCTATTTCCATGGGCATCATTGGCTCCATCCCATATACCAACGAGTACGGAGTTGCCCCGATTGACATCCTCACTTGCCATCCTATAAGCATGTAATGCAAACAATAACACTTCATGCTAGTCCTCATAAATGACTACCATTTTCCGTATGATCTTCTTTATATTCTTATTTACAGCTTTCACGACCCCATTCATCTTGGGTCTATACGGGGAAGAATTATGATGCTTGATTTTCCACTGTTCGCATAATTCCGTAATCATCTTGCCATTGAAATTTTATGCATTATCCGTGATCGGGATCTCCGGAGGCCCATATCAATAAATGATGTCTTTCTATACGAATCGATAGATAACTCTCTCGGGTAACATGTGAGAAGGATGCTCGCTTCCACCCATTTAGTGAAGTAATCAATTGCTACTAGGATAAAGCGATGACCATTACTAGCTTTCGAGGCTTATCGACCCAATCATATCCATTCCCCACATTGAGAATGACAAGGGAGACACCATGTTATGAAGGGGTGCAGGAGGAGCATTTATTTGATCTCGTATAGATTTGGCATTTGTGGCACTTCCACACGTTGTCTATGCAGTTCCTTTCCATGGTAGTCCAAAAATAACCACATCTCCGAATTTGACGAGCCATCATGTGTCCATTGGCATGGGTTCCACAAATCCCCTCGTGAACCTCTTCAATTGCCTTCTTAGCTTCAATGAAATCTAAACACCTCATCAAAGTCCCATCGAAACTTCTTTTGTATATCACTCTACCATCTAAGTAAAAATCCATTGCCAACCTTCGAAGTGTCTTCTTATTAGTCTTCGAAGCACACGATGGGTATTCTTGACATTTTATGAACTCGTTTGATGTCTTTATACCATGGCTTTTCATCGGGCTCAACCTCGATCAAATAACACGAGTGGGTCGAGGCATTTCGACTTCAATGCATATGGGGTGAGCCTTTATACCATATGTTATCTTTGTCATTAGTAGCTAGTGTGGCCAAGGCATCGATGAAGTGGTTCTTGTCTCGGCCCAAATGAATGAACTCTATCTCATCAAAACGATCGGCTAGCTTTGTTAAGTACTCCCGATACGACTTCATCTTTTCATCTTTCGTCCGTCATTCTCCTCCGACTTGACGGATTATCGCAACGAATCACCATACACATCTAACTTTTGGATCCTCATTTCTAACGCCGCTTCTAACCCATGCACGTACGCCTCATATTCTATTATATTGTTTGTGCATTCAAACTCGTAATTTTACAACCATTGAGAATCGCTTTCCATCCGGTGAGATGAGGACTAATCCAACATTGTTTCCATTCACATTAACTACTCCATCGAAATACATGGTCCATTTGTTAGTTTTGGACTCGGATTCTTCATCTATGGTCATAATTGACTCATTAGGAAAGTCAAATTTCGTAGGTTCATAGTCATCGGTTGTACCATCCGCTAGTTGATCGCCTATGACACTCCCTTTCACTACTTTTCTCATCATATACATAATATCATACTTAGACAAGCATAACTTACCATCGTGCAATACAACTAGATAAGTATGGCTTTTCAAATATGTATTTAAGTGGATCCCTCTTTGAAATCAACCACGTAGTATAATAAAGCATGTACTCGTCTAAGCCTTCTTGCACAAGACACTAAGCCATAACATATCTTCTCGAGCACACTATACCGAGACTCACAAGTCGATGAACTTTTTACTCAAGTAGTAGATAGCATGCTTTTTCCTTCTTGATTCATCATACTAGCCTAGGATGTAACCTACGCCCATCTCTATCATGGTTAAGTATAGAATCGGAGGCCTTCCAGAACCGGTGGTACCAACAACGGTGGATTCTATAAGTACTCGCTTGATTTTATCAAAGGCTAGTTCACAATCTTGGTCCCATACCCCGAGATTCTTTTTTTATAATAATCGAAAGATTGGTTCACATGTCATGGACAACCGAGAGATGAACCGAGCTATGGAGTTCAAACGACCCAAGAAACTTCTAATCTCCCTCTCGGATGAAGGTGCGGACATGCTTTGGATCACCTTAACCTTATCCGGATCAACTTCAATTCCTCTATCGCTTACCACAAACCCTAGTAGTTTTCCCGACTTTACACCAAATGTGCACTTTGCGAGATTTAACTTCAATCCGTACTTTCTCGCCTCTCAAAGAGCTTCCTTAATGTCAAAGTATGATCTTTGCCTTCTTTTGACTTTGCAATCATATCATCTACATACACTTCGATGTCTTTATGCATCATGTCATGGAAGAGTGTGATCATGGCCCTCGATAGGTGGATCCCGCATTCTTCGGACCAAAAGGCATAACCTTATAGCGAAGGTTCCCCAAGGTGTGATAAAAGTCATCTTCTCCTTGTCTTCAACATCAATTTTGATCCGGTTGTATCCTAAAAAACCATCAATGAATGAATAAGTTACATTTTTTATCGCGTTGTCCACCAAGACGTCAATATGAAGGAGGGGAAAATCATCCTTCGAATCGGCTCTATTCAAATCATAAAAGTCCACACACATTCGGATTCGACCATCTTTCTTCCCCACGATGATAATGTTTAACACCCACCGAGGGTGCTCAACCACTTCTAAAAATCCAACATCCCACTCGCTTCCTTATCTCATCTTTGATTTTTAGCAGAATATCTAGCCTTGTTCGTCTCAATTTTTGTTTCACTAGCTTGCTCCCTAGGTTTAAAGGTAGTTTATGTTCCACTATGTCGATGTCTAAACTCGGCATATCAACATACGACCATGCAAATACATTCGCATACTTTCTAGCAAGCGTAATCAATCTCTCTTTTTTTGTACTCTTTATCGTGGTGCCTATCTTTAGCTCCCTCCCTTTTCTCCTTGGTTCTCACATTTATTACCTCCAAACCCTCTTCGTGTGATTGAAGGGATCGTTCGATTACTCAATTAGCTTAGTGAATTCTCGAATATCATTGTCATCCCATTCTTCTTCGTCCATTGCAATTAGGGTAGTATATATCATTGTCATCAAAATTAGGCCATATATTTTTAGGAGAATCATTTTGGTTTTTTAAGAAGTGATCATATTGATTGTCCCTAAAATGAAATAAAGTGCAAATAAAAAAGAATAGAAGAAGACAAAGGATAAAATTTAAATAATTTTTCACAATCCAATAATTAATGTTTTCATGACAAATAACAAGTAGTATACTACAATGTTCAAATAACAAGAACCAAAAAATGATAAGAAAATTACTCGACCTTGAAGACCGAATGTGCTTCTTCATCGAACCAATTGTACAACTATTCTTCCTTAGTGAACTTACTGGATGAGTTAATCTAGATCAAAGGTGTCTCCCAATGTATTGACCGTGAGTGGGGGTAGGACAGCTTGTACTTGCACCGGCTAAGGCCGGCATTGGTCGGATTGATTGACCTCCCTCATCAATTTTTCAACCTCTAGAGTGTTCACTACCATATCTTGAAAAACTAATCCGGACTCAAATCCTTATCATTCACGTGAGCTATATACGAAGGATTTGGAAATGTGACACGGATATGAGGAATATCAATTCTTTCATCGTTCGAATCACACCCTTCGACATGAGCCCTTCTCTTTTCTCACTTCTATTCTACCATCCTCTAAGTAGTCTTTTCTAGATGGTTTAAAACCTAACCCGAAAGGGTGATCTTCGTATCTCGACTTCATATGGATCCTTGCCTCCGACGGGTCGTCAATCACCTCAAATGGATGTATCCCACACTTTATCATGCACTTAGATGACATTTCCATAGCTTCGATAACTTAGGCTTTCTTATCTCGTGAATTCTTTGGGACCAACTAGGCATTGACCACCTCAAAAGCATGTACATCCTTATCACGGGCCCCTTTCGTCTCAACATATGAGACCGATACATTCCGAACCACTATCATCGCTTCCTTGGCCTTTACAGTAACTAGCCTCCCACCAGCTTATGTATTTCAATCGTTGGTGCAATGAAGATGTAACTACATCGGCGGAATAAATCCAAAGCCTTTCCAACAACATGCTACGGGTAGGTTGGGTATCGATCACTTGCATGGTCATCTAGAACCGGTGAGGCTCGATGCCAAGATCCACATCTATATCACCAATGACCTATCGAGGTATACCGTCATATGCTCATGCCATCATTTTACTTAACCTCATGTGAGAAGGATCAATTGGTAGGCGATCTAACACATATTTGGGCGACACATTGAGTGCGGATCCGTTGTCAATAAGCACCTTTGTTATCATATGGTCCTCGCACTTGATGGTAATGTATAAAGCTTTATTATGCCTAGTGTCTTCGGGTTCTAGCTCATCTTCTATGAAATATAGGTAGTTGGTAGCCTCTACTCGACCTACTAGATGCTCCATCGACTCGTAGGTGATATCTTGAGGCACATATGCCTCATTTAGAACCTTCCGGAATGTTTTACGATGAGGTTCTAAACCGAATATTAAAGCCAATAAGGAGATACGAGTGGGGGTCTTGTTTAGCCGCTTTACCACACTCGTACTCGTTGTGTTTCATTAGCTTCAAAAACTCCACTACTTCTTCTTTGTTCACAAGCTTGCTTACAATAGCATTCTAAGTAGTGGTCTCTACTCATTTACCCTTTATTTCTCTCAATTCCTCTAAGGTAAAGCATCTTCCCGAGCGTGTAACTTCTCCTATATCAACTATCCCATTAGTAGAGATCTTCATTACCTTGATCCATCGACTAGAGGAAAAGGCCCATCATTATAAGGGGTGGCTTGATAATTAACACTTTTAGGAGCGAGGGCCCTCAAGATTAGTTTCACAGGACCAGCCTCATTTACTTCATATCCGACTAACTCGACTCTTTATTTTCGAATTTAAGGTCGAGTGTTCACCGTGGGCTCTGTCTTCCCCTTCTCTACCCTTAAGGTCCCTAAGGCCAACATGATTTGAATTTCTTGATGAAACTCTCGACAATCATCAACATCATGCCCCCTTGCTTCATGGAACTTGCAAAATCGCTCTATATGGGTGGCAGTTTGAGGCTCGACGAGCTTCTTGTCAAAACCATTAACCTTCAATATATCGAACGAGCTTGACATAGATATCTTCAAAGTTGATATTCCTTTATCACCCTTTACATCTCTTCTTATAGCATGTTTACCCCTTCCGTGGCATGGTTTGGGAGAGGGTTGGAGTTGGTATTCGGGACATTTGGGGAATCTTCGAATGCTATCAAGCCTTGATTGAGCGGTGTTTCACATCATCTTCTTAAAGCTCACACAATTCTTAATGTTGTGACCGTTAGCACCACTATGATAGTCACAAACTT
This sequence comes from Dovyalis caffra, assembly GCA_963924115.1. Taxonomy (NCBI): domain Eukaryota; kingdom Viridiplantae; phylum Streptophyta; class Magnoliopsida; order Malpighiales; family Salicaceae; genus Dovyalis; species Dovyalis caffra. The sequence continues at coordinate 730,374 of CAWUPB010001179.1, forward strand.
CATTTGGCTTGTACCAATGCAGGAATGGCGGTTGAAGTGGTGGTAATGTCACCGGGGTTATTTGATCAATGGTTATGAGATGTTTAAAGAGATCACCGAGTGATATGGGTAGAGGTGGCAATATGTCATTAAATTGTCCCCTGGTAGTGTTTCTTGGGAAGTTTTGATTCGATGGTCTCGGTTGGTTTATGAATTGTGATGGGTTTTGGTAGTGTGTTTGAGGCGATCGTTGGGGTTGGACATACGTTTGGGCGCTTGGTAAGGGTTGAGTGGCATTTGATATGGTAGGAAGGTTGGTGTTTGGGCTATTAGTCCAACTACATTAGTTAGGAAGGTGTTTGTTGGGATTCCAAATTGGACGTTTGGGTTAGCTATATCATAAGAGGTGTGTTGGTTACCATTTCCCCATGAGTTGTTCCATCTCCCTCTATTATTGGAAGACTCCCCAATCTGGTGCACCTCCGAGTCTCTCCTCCTACCAAAGTTACTTTTCTTATGTCCAGTATTCGAAGGGTCGGCTATCCTTCTCGACTTGATAGCTTGTTCGATTTGATCGGTTATAGATACTATTTCAACAAAATTATTTAGCTCGTTACTCATCAAATAATCATAGTATGAAGCCTTGAAAGTGTTAACAAAGAGGGTAACCAACTCTCTTTCCAAAAGGGGCGGATGAATACGAGAGGCTATTTCTCTCTATCTTGGAGCATACTCCCCGATTGATTCTTTCGAACCCTTTTCCATAGCCTTTAAGCTTGATCTATCTGGGGTTATCTTCTTCTTAGCTAAGTCCTTCCACTTTTGGATCTTGGTTTGATCCAAGTCAATAAATCGACTGAGGGCGGACTTGTCGAGGTTCTCGGGAAAGAAGTGGATCAACGACTTTTCATCATATGCCACCTCGACCATCTTATTCGGATAAATCCTTAAGTAGGTTCTGTGAGCACTCGAATCCCAATGTACTTGGTAAACTCAAGCACCTTGAACTTCTTAGGAATCATCACATTCAGCTCGATGCTAAACGATGGTGTCGGAGCATGGTTAGTAGTACCGGTAGGCTCTGCATGGGGCATGCTAAACGATGGTGTCGGAGCGAGCAGTCCGAGTGATTGGTGGTGCCATGGTAGTGAACACTTATGGGGATGTCGATGGCCGGTCGACTTCTCCTCGGACGGTAACTTCGATATCATGTGATTTTGCTAACTTTGTTCCACTAGAGCAAGCAAGCCTAGCAATCTCTTCCTTCGGCGTTTCCACCTCTCATTGGTGATTTTGCTTGAGTAGAGCTCTTTCTTCGTTCTTCATCCTTTTTCTCGCCCTAGTGTGGTGAATGCGCGAAGGAAGTGTAGTTTTGACAAATCGACCTATATTTCTATTCAAGCAAAAGGCAATAAACATGAGATGTAAATAATAGGTTAAAGAAAAAAATGACACTCGAAACTCGGATATGGAATAGCCATCTATGGGGGTGACAAAAGGACTCGGATTGTTCATTCTTCAATCCTCTTAAGCTTAAGGATGAATTCGGATTCATCGGTAACTTTTTAGGATTACAAAAATGGAACATGTCTTGATAGATGGTGGCGTTGATTGCTTGGCCCTTTCAAGTTTAAAGATGAATTCGGATTCATCGGTAACTTTTAGGAATTCCCAAAAGAAGACTCCTTCGACAAGTGGAAACACCGATCGTTAATTAGATTCGAATCCCGATGACATTTAACAAGTCTCTCTCTTCGATTGTGGTGCCGCTTTATTTTGAAGAATGACAATAAGTAACTTGATGGCCTTGGTACTAGCAAAAGTCAACCCTTAGAGTCACTTTCCATTCGTAGCCGTCATATTATCTTAACTTTAATTGATGAGGCTCGGAGTTTCCATTACAAATGAGTTATCGTAATTTAAAGAAAGATGTCAAAGCTTTTATTATTCAAAATGGGGAGTACAAGAGCTCTCATTAGTTCATGATACATCCTTTTTTTACATAAAAAAAGGAAGAAAACTCATACAATGGGAAATGAAATAAAATAAGAAAAGTGATTTACTCGACGGTTTCCTCAAACTCTAAAGACTTTCCCTCTTCTAGCCATTTCAAACAAGCAAATAGTCATATCTTCTCATGTAGTCGACCACCGTTTCATTATGATTTTTCACTCTACGCTCATTGATGGCTAGATGTAGCTCTTGAAGTGCTATAGCTTCCTTGGAGACTTCCTTTGCTTGATTGTCTAACATATCTAAGTTTTTTCCTTATTCAATATCGACTCGAGCTAAGTGATTATGTATGGTGGCCCAATATGAGGACAACCTAATTAACTCCCCTCCGGATGTCGATTGTCCTTTTTAAGTGTTGTGATCCGACTTTATGCCTCTCCTACTTGCTTCATTGGAACCTATCAATAGCCGCATTCGAGTGTCTAGTACCACTGCCACTTCTCATTACCTTCTCTAACCCTCCGTATTTCGACCATAAATCTCTTAACTTATGTTCTACTCGCCCGTCTTGTGATTGTAACTTATCCATCTCAGCATATTTGGCCTCTAGTTCGCTTGAGCTTGATGATAGTTCGATTTCTAGTATTCCTCTTCGGCAGTTATACTTTGCCAAGTCTCCGGATCTTGCTCCAAGTCTAGTATCTTTTCTTTATCTTTTTTTCTCATCCTTTTTTCCTTAGCCGGATCAAATGCTAGCTTCTAATTCTCGACTTTCGAGCCCCTCGATCTCTTTGGTGAGGTCCTAGTGGTCGGTAGGGACTAATATGTGAAGTCCTCAATTCTCCTTTTCTTCCCTTTAGGTCGGCTAGGCACAACACTCGGATCTTGTGGTGTTACTAGCTCACTCCCTTCAACGAGTCGGTTTGGACATCCATTTCCCATGGCTTGGTCGAGTCGGCTAATTGTTTGTAATCTTTCACCCCGTTTGCTTGCCATGTGAGGTATCTTTTGGTCACTCGCTAATTCATGATCAACCGTTCCTCCTCCCACTACTCCCGCAGTTAACCAATCCCGTAGAACTTGTTTGAGCAACTCGAGAGTGGCATCCTTCTCAAGCTTTCCTTCAAACCCATTTAGGCCCATAGTTCTAGGGACGACCTATTCATAGCCCAATTACCTCGATACCATGGAGGGAGCATAACAAGTATACCCGGTTGCTCCTATTAGAGGAACCCAAGGTCGTGCTCTACGATAAGCTATGTATGCCCTTCGATTTATCCAAACCTGTCTTCCACAAAAGCCCCTAATCGACAAGCTCAAAAATTATGAAAACCACTCCCGTTCGGACTTGTTTTTCCATTTATCGACCAGGAACTCTTTCAATGGTTCTTGATCGGTTCACCAAGCATGTCTTGAAAATCGATTTATGGGATTCGAAATGGCTAATCACCCATACAAAAAGCAACTGAACACAACATTTCATACTCCTTTTTCCGGACCTTTTGCGGTGACTCAACGAGGAGAAGGTTTCGACTAGAATGGCGACGATAGGATTTATGGAGTGTTTCTCCACCTCGATGAAGACATTGGCCGCATCTAGACCGATTAAATCGACTATTGAGGGAAAAAGCACTAACCCAAAGATCATAAGTCCTAGAATCTTGATTTGTTTAGAGGTAGCTCTTAGGTCTTTCAGCTTTTTCTTAAACACATCCAACCGACTCTCAAAGTGCCATCCTTCGACGTTCCCTTTAGCTTTACCATGAGTCATGCTTATGTCTAACCAATCATCCATCCTTTTTTTAGCATTCAATCTTCTTTGATACAAATATACCCGATATAAAGTGCTCGGCATGTTTAGAAGCCGATGATACTCCTCGAATGTTGGGGTCATGTCTAGTCCCCCTATGGTGAAACATCTCGTATGAAGGGTCCCATAGATGGGCCAAGGCTTTGAGAGCGGGCTTCGAACCGGCACCTCTAGCAACACCGTGAGATTCCCATATTTAGCTTGAAACCTATACTAGTCATCAAGGCTCGGCATCTTCTAACAATCAAGTAGCTTTTGGGTGTCATTGATCACCGATCGGAAGTGTGTGATCTCTTTATGGTGGCTTTGAAATTCCAATCCTAGCCAATCTCCCTCCATTTGTTGCAAAGCCTTAGAACTTTTGTTGAATTCAGCCACCAAGTGAGTTTGGATATGAGTTCTCATGTCACCCATCCCGAAACATCGCGACCGCATTGCTTGGTCAATGTTTTGACATATCCGGCTTGCCTAGTGAATTTATACAGGAAAGTTAGTCCCGGAGTCCGATTCTAGCCATTACATGATTGGGTAGGCTCTATCTAAGTCTCAAAGGGTCCCTTTTGGCTCGGGAGAACCGAGGTTGACCAAGTGCGAAGCTAGTAATCGTGGAGACCATCGAATACCTATCGCAACAATGACGAGCTTTTCAAAAGAGTTGAGGTTTCGTGAGTGTTATCTAGGGCGAAACCCATCGGGGCACCAAGTAATTCCTCCTAGATCCTAAGACGAATACAAATGTCATAAAATTATGCAATGTGGTGTGTGTATAGGCATTATTCCATATCCAAGTCTCAAATAAAAATAAAATAAAGGTACAAACAGAAAAAGAAACACGAAAAAAAAGTAAGAATCAAGAAAAATGAACAAATGATTAGATAAATGAATAAAATAAAATTCCGAGTGAACAATAAAACAAAAGGCATAAATTTAAACACGATAGACAAATTACAAAAATAGGCTAACGAGCATAAGAGAATAGGCCACATCATCGAAATCAAACTCAAAACTCGCATGCAAAGTCTAACCCTAAGTATTTTCCCCAGATGGAGTCGCCATTCGGTCGCAGGATGATATCGAGCGGTGAGCTAAAATGTAGGGAAAATGATTGGAGTCGCCACCTAGTATTACGATTACTAGGAAACTTCATGACTAGTCTATTCGTAGTTTTGGGTAAGGGGTTTATTACATGTAAGAAAGCCTTAAAGTCATCCTACCCAGCCTTGCCTAAAGCAAGTTGCATTGCATACAACCCTTCTAATGAAAGTGCCTCCTTTTTCGAGTGATTCGGGACTTGGTCGGTCGAAGACCTTGTCCTCACTTTGTAATAAATGGCTAAAAATGATGAACAAGAGGATATGCTCGCTAGTGCGGCTCAAACGACATGCATGAGAAGCAAAACTTAAAATAGGCAAATAGGCAAACAAACAAGACAAGTAAAATAACAAAATAGGCAACACGATTAGCATTAGGCAAATAATGACAAAATAGACAAATTGGTAAATAGATAAAAATCGACAAACACACAAATGGGCAAAATCGGTAAACATGCAAATAGGCAATTAGGCAAAAATCGATAAATAGGCAAAATAGGCAATCGTAGGCAAAATAGGCTAAAATTGACAATGTAGGCAAAAACGAGCAAAAATCGACAACTTAGGTAAAAGTAAGCGGAAATCGATAACGAAGAACAAAAGCCATAGCTTTGGCTAAAATCGACAACGAAAAACGAAAGCAACAGACTTTGGCTAAAATCGACAACAAAAAATGAATGCCACAGACTTTGGCTAAAATCGACAACGAAAAACAAAAGCTACAACTTTGGTCGAAATCGACAACGAAAGAACGAAAGTCACAGACTTTGTCTAAAATCGATAACAAAAAAACAAAAGCCACAGACTTTGGCTAAAATCGGCAAAGAAAAACGAAAGCCACGGCTTTGGCTAAAATCGACAATGCAAAATGAAAGCCACAAACTTTGGCTAAAATCGACAACGCAAAACAAAAGCCACGACTTTGGCCAAAATCGACAATAAAAAAACGAAGCTATAGCTTTGGCTAAAATCGACAACGAAAAATGAAAAGCAACGACTTTGGCTAAATCGGCAACAAAAAACGAAAGCAATAGCTTTGGCTAAAATCGACAACGAAAAAGGAAAATCACAACTTTGGCTAAAATTGGCAATGAAAAAGAAAAGCCACGACTTTGGATAAAATTGACAACAAAAAATGAAAACCACAACTTAGGCAAAACTTAATGAGAACTGACAATAGGACTAGAATCGGAGAAGACACACAAATCGATGAAATTAATTATTTTAGCATGCTTAACAAAAACGGAGTTACATGGCAATATTTCAAACTTGTTCGGTTTGACGTGCATTTTTTATAAAATCACCATACGAGGCACACCCTTAAAATATACATTTCAAACAACAAATATTCAAACGCTCAAACCGACACATCATACCACAAAATCAGCAATGCATATTATTGTAATTCTAACAAATTACACATAAACAAATAGATCAAATTAATTACATCACATTCACTCAATTAATTACATGACACATATCAACATGAAGCAAATTTAATACATGTTAAAAATAAAAATAAAATAAAGCAAAAAGTGGAAAAAAATTTACGTAAAAAAGAAAAAGAGATGAGCTAATTTGCTTAATGATCTCGAGGTCGAATCCGACCTTTTCGACCCCAATGGAGACTAATACGGAGCGTGTGAAGGTCTCGCATGGGTGGTGGTCGCTCGCTAGCGTGCCGGCGCTAGCATGCTATCGGCACGCCGCTCGGCGTGTGGGGGTGCAACGGGGTTATATGAGTGCTCGGTGGGAGAGGTCGATGGGGCCGGTGGCATGGAAGGAGAGCCGGTGTGGAAGGGGTCCGGCATGAGGGAGAGGACCGGTGCTATGGCATGATGGGGTGCGCCGAGGGCGGGGGCCGCTACCGGTGGCGTGAGGGTGTTCGTTGTGATTGTAGGAGGTCGGCAGCTAGGGTTTTTCTTAGGAGAGTGAACAGTAGCTATTGGCTTTTTAGGAGGAAGGGAGTGTTTTTATACTAGGTATTTTTAGGTTTTTTTTGGCTAAAGGTCTTTTTAGTCCCTCACTTTACAAACTCTCTTTATTTTTGCTCCTTTCTCCTTTCTTTTTCAATTATGCCCCCAATTGCGTCTTTTTTCTTTCCTTTTTTTTTCTTTTCCTCTTTTCCTTTTTTTTTTTTGGACCCAAAATTGGGTGTTAACAATTTTTTAGCTATTTTAGACATAGTTTGATGCCAAACGAGCCAACGATCGAAACTCATCACCTATTGTCATGACCTCGGGGTATTTTGACCAAAAAATATCATTTAGGCCCTAAAAATACATATTTTTAGTTTTTTGAGATGATGTAGGCCATTGAGCTTCCAAATTCCTAGAACGATCGGCACGAGCAAGCACGAAAACATCTATAGGAAAACATTCAGACACAGTTTAAAGGTTTTTTAGACTTATCTCATGCCAAATGGGACAATAATCGAAATTAATCGGGACAATCATTGATGACCTAAGGGTAATTTTTACCAAAAATGTCGATCAAGTTTTGAGCTATTTTAGACCTAGTTTGATGCCAAACGAGCTAATGATAAAAACTCATCGCCTATTGTCATGACCTCGGGGTATTTTGGCTGAAAAACATCATTTAGACCTAAAAATACACCTTTTTAGATTTTTGAGATGATTCGGGCCATCAAGCTTTTGAATTCTTGGAACGGTATGCACGAGCGAGCACAAAAAAATCTATATGAAAAGCATCAGCCTAGCTTTGAAGTTTTTTTTACCTATAACATGTCAAATAGGACAATTATTGAAACTCATCGGCCTTAACGACGATCTAGGGGCATTTTTTCCAAAAAAGTTGACCAAGTTTTGAGCTATTTTAGACTTAGTTCGATGCCAAACGAGCCAACGATCAAAACTTATCACCTGCCGCCATGACCACGAGTGTGATTTTGGCTAAAAATTATCATTAGGCTTTAAAAATGCATTTTTTTAGTTTTTTGAGATGATGCGAGCCATCGAGGTTTCGAATTCCTGGAACGATCGGCATGAGCGAGCATGAAAATATTTATAGAAAAAGCTGTCGAGTTTTTCCGGACCTATCAAATGCCAAACGGGACAATAATCGAAACTCATCGGCCTTAATGATGACTTAGGGGTAGTTTTTTCCAAAACGGTTGGCCATATTTAAAGTCCGTTTAAGGCCTAGTTCGATGTCAAATGAGTCAACAATCAAAACTCAACTCCTATTTTCATGATTTTGGGGTGATTTTGGCAAAAAGATATCGTATAGGCCCTAAAAATACCTTTTTTAAGTTTTTTGAGATGATGCGGGCCATCGAGCTTTCGAATTCCTAAAATGATCGACATGAGTGAGCCTAAAAAAATCTTTATGAAAACTATCAACCCTGTTTTGAGGTTTTTTGGGACCTATCTCATGCCAAACGGGACAATCATCTAAACTCATCGCCTCAAAGATGACTAAGGGGTGATTTTTGCCAAAAAAGTCGATCAAGTTTTGAGCTATTTTAGACCTAGTTCGATGCCAAATGAGCCAACGATCAAAACTCATAGCCTATTGTCATGACCTCGTTGTGATTTTTGCCAAAAATTATCGTTTAGGCTCTAAAAATGCATTTTTTCGGGTTTTCGAGATGATATGGGCCATCGAACTTTTCAATTCTTGAAACGGTCAACATGAGCAAGCATAAAAAAATCTATAGGATAATTGTCGGCCTAGGTTTGAGGCTTTTTTGGACCTATCTAATGTCGAACGGGACAATCATCGAAACTCATTGGCCTTAACGATGACTTAGGGGTGGTTTTTGCCAAAAATGTTTACCATATTTTAAGTTGTTTTAGACCTAGTTCGATGCCAAACGAGCCAACAATCAAAACTCATCGCCTATTGTCATGGCCTTTCGAAATTTTGGCAAAAACAAATGTCGTTTAGGCCCTCAAAATACATTTTTTTAGATTTTTGAGATGATGCGAGCCTTCGAGCTTTTGAATTCCTAGAATGGTCGGCATGAGCAAGTATGAAAAAATCTATAAAAAAACTATTAGCCTAGTTTTGAGGTTTTTTTGGACCTATCTTATGCCAAACGGGACAATCATCGAAACTCATCACTCTCAACGATGACCTTAGGTGATTTTTGCCAAAAACGTTGATAAATTTTTCAGCTTATTTTAGACCTCGTTCGATGCCAAACAAGCCAGCAATCAAACCTTATCACCTATTGTCATGACCTCGGGGTATTTTGGCCAAAAAACATCATTTAGGTCCTAAAAATATACTTTTTAGTTTATTGAGATGATGCGGGCCATTAAGCTTTCGAATTCCCGGAACGATCGAATGAGCGAGCATGAAAAAATCTTTAAGAAATCTGTCACCCAGCTTTTGAGGTTTTTTTTACCTATCTCATGCCAAACGTGACAATCATCAAAACTCATCGGCCTCAACGATGACCTAGGGGTGGTTTTTACCAAAACAATGACCAAGATTTGAGTCGTTTTAGAACTAGTTCGATGCCAAATGAGCTAATAATCATAACTCATCTCCTATTTTCATGACCTCGGTGTGATTTTGGCCAAAAAACGTCGTTTAGGCCCTAAAAATACATTTTTTTAGTTTTTTGAGATGATACGGGCCATCGAGCTTTTGAATTCCTAGAATGGTCGGCATGAGCGAGCATGAAAAAATCTATAAGAAAACTATCAGCCCAGCTTTTAAGGTTTTTTTGAACCTATCTCATGCCGAAAGGGACAATTATCGAAACTCATAAGCCTTAATGATGACCTAGGGGTGATTTTTGTAAAAAAAAAAGTCGACCAAGTTTTGAGCTATTTTAGACCGATATTGATGCCAAATGAGCCAATGATCGAAACTCATTGCCTATTGTTATGACCTTAGGGTATTTTAGTAAAAAAAAGAATCGTTTAAGCCCTAAAAATACTCTTTTTAGCTTTTTGAGATGATGTAGGCCATCGAGCTTTCAAAATCCTAGAACGATCAGTACAAGTGAGTATGAAAAAATCTATAAGAAAACATTAAGTCCGAGTTTAGAGGATTTTTTTGGACCTATCTCTTGCTAAACGGGACAATAATCGAAATTAATCGGGACAATCATCGATGACCTATGGGTGATTTTTATCAAAAATATCGACCAAGTTTTGAGCAGCTTTTAGACCTAGTTTGATGCCAAACAAGCCGGCGATCAAAACTCATTGCCTATTGTAATGACCTTAGGATATTTTGGCCAAAAAACATCATTTAGGCCTTAATAATATAGTTTTTTAGTTTTTTGAGATGATACGGGCCATCGAGCTTTCGAATTCCTATAACGTTCGCATGAGTGAGCATGAAAAATTCTATAGGAAAACTTTCAGCCCAGTTCAAAGGTTTTTTTGCCTTATCTCATGCCAAACGGGAAATGATTGAAATTCATCGGCCTCAATGATGACCTAGCGGTGACTTTTATAAAAAACTTTGACCATGTTTTTTGTTATTTTAGACCTAGTTCGATGCTAATGAGCCAAAGATCAAAACTCATCGCCTATTGTCATGACCTTTGCGTATTTTGGCAAAAAAAGTCAATTATGACGTAAAAATACTTTTTTTATTTTTTGAGATGATGTGAGCCATCGAGCTTTCAAATTCCTAGAACTCGTCGGCACAAACTAGCATTAAAAAATATGGAGGAAAACCGTCGACCAAGTTTAGAGGTTTTTTTGGACCTAACTCATGCCAAATGGGACAATCATCAAAACCGATCGGCCTCAACGATGACCTAAGGGTATTTTTTTCAAAAAATTTGATCGTTTTTTGAGCTTTTTGAGACCTAGTTTGATGAAAAATGAGCCAACGATCAAAACTCATCACCTATTTTCATGACCTCGGGAAATGTTTACAAAAACGTCGTTTAGGCCCTTAAAATACATTTTTTAGATTTTGGAGATGATGTGAACCTTCGAGCTTTTGAATTCCTAGAATGGTCGGCATGAGTGAGCATAAAAAAATCTATAGAAAAACTTTCAACCCGAGCTTTGAGGTTTTTTTAGACCTATCTCATGCCAAAAGGGATAATCATCAAAACTCATTGGCCTCAACGATGACCTTAGGGTGATTTTTGCCAAAAATGTTGATCAAGTTTTGAGTCGTTTTAAGCCTAGTTCGATGCTAAACAACCCGAAGAATCAAACCTCATCGCCTATTATCATGACCTCGGGGTAGTTTGGTCAAAAAACATCATTTAGGCCCTAAAAATATACTTTTTTAGCTTATTGAGATGATGCGGGCCATCGAGCTTTCAAATTCCTAAAACGAGTTGATATGAGTGAGCATGAAAAAATCTATAGGAAATCAGTCAACCTAGTTTTGAGGTTTTTTTACCTATCTCATGCCAAACGTGACAATCATTGAAACTCATTGGCCTCAATGATGACCTAGGGTAGTTGTTGCCAAAAAGTCGATCAAGTTTTGAGTCTGTTTTGGACCTAGTTCGATGCCAAACAAGCCAATGATCATAACTCATCGCCTATTTCCATGACCTTGGTATGATTTTGGCCAAAAAACATCGTTTAGGCCCTAAAAATAAACGTTTTTAGTTTTTTGAATTGATGCGAGCCGTAAGCTTTTGAATTCCTACAATGGTCGGTATGAGCGAGCATGAAAAATGTATAGAAAAACCGTCGATCCAGCTTTGAGGTGCTTTTGGACCTATCTCATGCCGTAAGGGACAATCATTGAAACTCATCAGCCTTAACGATGACATAAGGGTGATTTTTTTCCAAAATCGTCAACCAAGTTTTGAGTCGTTTTTAACCTTGTTTGATGCCAAACGAGCCAACGACCGAAACTCATCACCTATTGTCATGACCTCGGGGTATTTTCGCCAAGAAACGTCATTTAGGCTCTAAAAATACATTTTTTAGTTTTTTGAGATAATACGAGCAATCGAGCTTTCAAATTTCCGGAATGATCACCACAAACGAGCACAAAAAAATCCGTATGAAAACCGTCGACTTAGTTCGGAGGTTTTTTTGGACTTATCTCAAGCCAAACGAGATAATCATCGAAATTCATCGGCCTCAACAATGACCTAGGAGCGATTTTTGTCAAAAAAATTCAATCATGTTTTCAGCTATTTTAGACCTAGTTCGATGTCAAATGAGGCAACGATCAAAATTCATCGCCTATTGTCATGACCTCGATGTATTTTTGTCAAAAAACATCATTAAGGCCTCGAGATGATGCGGGCCATCGAGCTTTCAAATTTCTAAAACGATCGAGCATGAGCGAGCATAAAAAAAATCCGTATGAAAACTATTAGCCTAGTTCGGAGGTTTTTTTAGACTTATCTCAAGCCAAACAAGACAATCATTGAAATTCATCGACCTCAACGATGACTTAAGGTGATGTTTTTCAAAACATTTAACCAAGTTTCTAACTATTTTAGACCTAGTTCAATGCCAAATGAGCCAACGATCAAAACTCATCGCTTATTTTCATAACCTCAACGTATTTTGGCCAAAAAACGTCATTAAGGCCCTAAAAATACACTTTTTAGATTTTTGAGATGATGCGGGCCATCGAGCTTTCAAATTCCTAGAACGGTCAGCACGAGTGAGCATGAAAAAATCTGTTTGAAAAATGTCACCCAGACTTTGAGGTTTTTTTTTACCTATCTCATGTCCAACGGGACAATCATCGAAACTTATCGGCCTCAACGATGACGTAAGGGTGATTTTAGCCAAAAAAGTTGACCAAGTTTTGAGATGTTTTAGACCTAGTTCGATGCCAAATGAGCCAACAATCAAAACTCATAGCCTATTGTCATGACTTCGGGGTATTTTGGCTAAAAATCATAATTTAGGCCCTAAAAATACACTTTTTTAGTTTTTCGAGATGATGTAGGCCATTGGGCTTTCAAATTCCTATAACGGTCGATATGAACGAGGATGAAAAAATCTATAGGAAAATTTTCAACCCGAGCTTTGAGGTTTTTTTGGACCTATCTAATTCCAAACGGGACAATCATCGAAACTCACCGGCCTCAACGATGACATAGGAGTGGTTTTTGCCAAAAATGTCGATCATGTTTTGAGCTATTATAGACCTAGTTCGATGGAAAATGAGTCAATGATCAAAACACATCACCTATTGCCATGACATCATGGTGATTTTGGCAAAAAAATATTGTTTAGGCTCTAAAAATACCTTTTTTTTTATTTTTTGAGATAATACAAGCCATTGAGCTTTTGAATTTCCGGAATGGCCAACATGATTGAGCATAAAAAAATCTATAGAAAAACTATTAGCCTAGGTTTTAGGTTTTTGTTTTACCTATCTCATGCTAAACGGGACAATTATCGAACCTCATCGGCCTCGACGATGACCTAGGGGTATTTTTGCTAAAAATGTCGACCAAGTTTTGAGGGTTTTTAGATCTAGTTCGATGCCAAATAGTAAACGATCAAAATTCATCGCGTATTGTCCGACCTCAAGGTAATTTGGCAAAAAAACATCGTTAAGGCCCCAAAAAATATTTTTTTTAGTTTTTTGAGATGATGTGGGCCATCTAGCTTTTGAATTTTTGGAACTCGTCGACATGAAAGAGGCTAACAAAATTTATAGGAAAACCGTCACTCTGTTTTTAAATTTTTTTATTATCTATCTCATGTCAAACGGGATAATCATCGAAACTCATCGGCCTCAACGATGACATAGTGGTGATTTTTGCAAAAAAAAATTCGACCAAGTTTTGAGCATTTGTAGACCAAGTTTGATGCCAAACAAGCCAACGATCAAAACTCATCGCCTATTGTCATGAACTTGGTATATTTTACCAAAAAACGTCATTTAGACCCTAAAAATTTACTTTTTTAGTTTTTTCGAGAGGATACGAACCATCGAGCTTTCGAATTCCTAAAATGATCGGCATGAGTGAGCACGAAAAAATACATAGAAAAATTGTCGAGTCTAGTTCGCAGGTTTTTTTGGACCTATCTCATGCCAAACAGAATAATTATCAAAACTCATCGGCCTCAACGATGACCTAGGGGTGATTTTTGCCAAAAACGTCGACCAAGTTTTAAGTTATTTTATATCTAGTTCGATGCCAAATGATTAAATGATCAAAACTCATCGCCTAGTGTTATCACCTCGTGGTATTTTGGCTAAAAAAGTCATTTAGGCCCAAAAAATACACTTTTTTAGTTTTTCGACATGATGTGGGCCATCGAGCTTTTGAATTCCCGGAACCGTTGACATGAGCGAGCCTAAAAAAATTTATAGGAAAACTATCAGCTCTATTTTCAAGGTTTTTTTTATTACCTATCTCATGCCAAATTGGACAATTATCGAAACTCATGGACCTCAACGATGACATAGCAGTATTTTTGTAAAAAAATTCGACCAACTTTTGAGATGTTTTAGACCTAGTTCGATGCCAAACGAGCCAATGATCAAAACTAATCATCTATTGTCATGACCTCGGGATATTTTGGCCAAAAAACGTCGTTTAGGCCCTAAAAATATATTTTTTTTGTTTTTCGAGATGATACGAACCATCGAGTTTTCAAATTCTCGGAACGATCGGCACAAGCGAGCATGAGAAAATCTATAGGAAACTTATCAGCCTAGTTTAGAGGTTTTTTTTAACCTATCTCATGCTAAACGGGACAATTATCGAAACACATCGGCCTTGGCGATGACCTAGGGGTGATTTTTGCCAAAACCCTCAACCACGTTTTGAGTTGTTTTATATCTAGTTTGATGCCAAATGAGTAAACGATCAAAACTCATCGCCTAGTGTTATGACCTTAGGGTATTTTGGCCAAAAAAGTCATTGAGGCCATAAAAATACATTTTTTTAGTTTTTTGAGATGATGTGGGAATCGAGCTTTCGAATTCCTAGAACTATCGGCATAAGCGAGCTCAACAAAATTTATTGGAAAACCGTCACCCCGTTTTCGGGGTTTTTTATTACCTATCTCATGTCAAATGGAACAATCATCGAAACTCATCGACCTCAACGATGACATAGGGATGACTTTTGTAAAAAAAAGTCGACCAAGTTTTGAGATGTTTTAGACTTACTTCAATGCCAAATGAACCAACGATCAAAACTAATCACCTATTGTCATGACCTTGGGATATTTTAGCCAAAAAACGTCATTTAGGCCCTAAAAATATATATTTTTAGTTTTCCGAGATGATACGAGCCATTGAGCTTTCGAATTCCAAGAACGATTAGCATGAGCGAGCATGAAAAAATTTATAGAAAAATTATCGAGTCCAGCTTCGTAGGTTTTTTTGGACTTGTCTCATGCCAAACGGGACAATTATCGAAATTCATTGACCTCAACGATGACCAAGGGGAATTTTTGCCAAAAAAGTCAATCAAGTTTTGAGTCGTTTTAGACCTATTTCGATGCCAAATGAGCCATTGATCATAACTCATCGTCTATTGCCATGGCCTCAATGTGATTTTGGCAAAAAAACATCGTTTAGGCCCTAAAAATACACATTTTTAACTTTTTGAGATGATGCATGCCATCTACCTTTCGAATTCTTAGAACAATCATTGACATGAGCGAGCACGAAAAATCCATAGGAAAATTGTCGACTCTATTTTCGGGTTTTTTTTACCTATCTTATGCCAAACGGAACAATCATCGAAACTCATCGGCCTCAATGATGACCTATGAGTGGTTTTTTTCAAAAAAGTTGACCAAGTTTTGAGCTTTTTTCAATGATGCCAAATGAGTCGACGACCAAAACTCATTGCCTATTGCATGACCTCATTGTGATTTTGGCTGAAAATTGTCATTAAGCTCTAAATATCATTTTTTTAGTTTTTTGAAATGATGCGGGCCATCGAGCTTTCGAATTCCCAAAATGGTCGACATGAGTGAGCACAAAAATCTATACGAAAACCGTCAATCCAGGTGTTGAGGTTTTTTTGGACCCATTTAATGCCAAACGGGACAATTGTCAAAAATCATCGACCTTAACGATGACTTAGGAGTGGTTTACGCCAAAATAATTTGACCAAGTTTTAAGCTTTTTTAGGCCTAGTTCGATGCCAAATGAGTCAATAATCAAAACTCATCGCCTATTGCCATGACCTTGGTGTGATTTTGGCCAAAAATTATAGTTTAAGCTTTAAAAATGCATTTTTTTTAGTTTTCCGAGATATTGCAAGCCATCGAGCTTTTCAATTCGGGAACGGTCGGCATGAGTGAGCACCAAAAAATCTATAGGAAAATTATTAGCCGAGTTTAGAGGTTTTTTTAAACCTATCTCATGCCAAATGAGACAATAATCGAAACTCATCAGCCTTAACGATGACCAAGAGCTATTTTTTCCAAAAAAGTCGACCACGTTTTTAGCGATTTGAGGCCTAGTTTGATGCTAAATAAGCCAACAATAAGAAATCATCGCCTATTGTCATGGTCTCGACGTATTTTGGCTAAAAAAACATCATTTATGTCCTAAAAATACTCTTTTTTAGTTTTTTAAGATGATACGGGCCATCGAGCTTTCAAATTCCTAGAATGTTCGGCATGAGCGAGCGTTAAAAAATATGAAGCAAAACCGTTAGCCCAGACTTTGAGGCTTTTTTTTACCTATCTCATGTCAAACCGGACAATCATCGAAGCTCATCGATCGCAACGATGACCTAGGGTTATTTTTGCCAAAAAAGTCAACTAAGTTTTGAGTCGTTTTAGACCTAGTTGGATGCCAACTAAGCTAATGATCAAAACTCATAGCCTATTGTCATGACTCGGGGTATTTTGGCCAAAAAACGTAATTTAGGCCCTAAAAATACACTTTTTTAGTTTTTTGAGATCATATAAGCCATCGAGGTTTCGAATTCTTGTAATGGTCGACATGAGCGAGCATGAAAAAATCTATAGGAAAAATATCAGCCTAGTTTTGAGGTTTCATTCGACATATCTAATTCCAAATGAGACAACCATCGAAACTCATCGGCATCAACGATGACATAGGTGTGGTTTTTTGCCAATTGATCACATTTTGAGCTATTTTAGACCTAGTTTGATGGCAAACGAGTCAACGATCAAAACACATCACCTATTTCCATGACATCATGGTGATTTTGGTAAAAAAATATCGTTTAGCCTCTAAAAATACCCTTTTTTATTTTTTTTTAAGATAATACGAACCATTGAGCTTTTAAATTTCTGGAATGGTCGACATGATCGAGCATAAAAAAATCTATAGAAAAACCGTTAACCTAGGTTTTAGGTTTTTTTTTTTTACCTATCTCATGCCAAACGGGACAATTATCGAAACTCATCGGCATCGACGATGACTTAGGGGTGATTTTTGCTAAAACATACGACCAAGTTATGAGGTTTGTTAGATCTAGTTCGATGCCAAACAAGTAAATGATCAAAACTCATTGCATACTATCATGACCTCGTGGTATTTTGGCAAAAAATGTCATTTAGGCCCTAAAAATACACTTTTTAGTTTTTTGAGATGATGTGAGCCATCTAGCTTTTGAATTCTCGAAACCGTTGGCATGAGCGAGCCCGAAAAAAAGTTAAAGGAAAAGCTGTCGACCTTGTTTTTAGGTTTTTTTATTACCTATCTCATGCCAAATAGGACAATCATCGAAACTCATCGGCCTCAACGATAACATAGTGGTGATTTTTGCAAAAAAAAAATAGACCAAGTTCGATGCCAAACAAGCCAACGATCAAAACTCATTGCCTATTATCATGAACTTGGGATATTTTTGCCAAACAACGTCATTTAGACCCTAAAAATACACTTTTTTAGTTTTTGAGATGATGCGGACCATCGACCTTTTGAATTCCTAGAACGGTCGGCATGAGCAAGCACGAAAAAATCTATAGGAAAACTATTAGCCTTGCTTTGAGGTTTGTTTGGAACTATCCCATGCCAAATGGGACAATCATTGAAACACATCGACCTCAACGATGACATAGGGGTGATTTTTGCAAAAAAGGTCGATAAAGTTTTAAGTAGTTTTAGACCTAGTTCGATTCCAAATGAGCTAACGCTCAAAACTCATCGTCTAATTGTAATGACCTCGGGATATTTTGGCCAAAAAACTTCATTGAGGCCCTAATAATACACTTTTTTAGTTTTTTGAGATGATACGAGCCATCAAGCTTTTGAATTCTCGGAACGATCAGCACAAACGAGCACAAAAGAATCTATAGGAAGACTCGTCACCCAATTCGGAGGTTTTTTGGACCTATCTCATGCCAAACGGGATAATTATCAAAATTCATCAACCTCAACGATGACCTAGGGGTATTTTTTCAAAAAAGTCGACTAAGTTTTCGGATATTTTAGACCTAGTTCGATGCCAAATGAGCTAACGATCAAAACTCATCGCCTATTGTCATGACCATCGACGTATTTTTGTCAAAAAATATAGTTTATGCACTAAAAATACTCTTTTTTAGTTTTTTGAGATATGCGAGCCATTAAGCTTTCGAATTCCTAGAACGGTCGGCACGAGCGAGCATTAAAAAATATGGAGTAAAACTATCAGCCCAGTTTAGAGGTTTTTTTACCTATCTCATGCCAAACGGGACAATCATCGAAACTCATCGACCTCAACGATGACCTAGGGATTTTTTTTTCAAAAAAGTCGACCATGTTTTGAGTCGTTTTAGACCTAGTTTGATGGTAAATGAGCCAACAATCAAAACTCATCGCCTATTTCATGACCTCGGGGAATTTTGGCCAAAAAAAGTCGTTTAGGCCCTCAAAATACACTTTTTTAGATTTTGGAGATGATGCGAGGCTTCAAGCTTTTGAATTCCTAGAATGGTTGGCATAAGCAAGCATGGAACAAATGGGACAATCATCGAAACTCATCAGCCCATTTTCGAGGTTTGTTTGGACCTATCTAATGCCAAATGGGATAATCATCGAAACTCATCGACCATAAAAATGACCTTGCGGTGATTTTTGTCAAAAACGTTGATCAAGTTTTGAGTTGTTTTAGGTGTAGTTCGATGCCAAACAAGCTAGCGATGAAACCTCATAGCCTATTGTCATGACCTAGAGGTATTTTGGCCACAAAACATAATTTAGGTCCTAAAAATATACTTTTTTACTTTATTGAGATGATGCGGGTCATCGAGCTTTCGAATTTCCGGAATGATCGACATGAGCGAGCATGAAAAAGTCTATAGGAAATCCGTCAGACACAGCTTTGAGGTTTTTTAGACCTATCTCATGCCGAACGGGACAATTATCGAAACTCATCGACCTCAATGATGACCAAGGGATTTTTTTTCAAAAAAGTCAACCATGTTTTAAGTCGTTTTAGACCTAGTTCGATGGCAAACGAGCCAACGATCAAAACTCATCGCCTATTACCATCACCTCAAGGAATTTTTGCCAAAAAACGTTGTTTAGGTCCTCAAAATATAATTTTCTAGATTTTGAAGATGATGCGAGCTTTTGGGCTTTTGAATTCCTAGAATGGTCGGCAAGAGCGAGCATGAAACAATCTATAGAAAAACTATCAGCCCGAGCTTTGAGGTTTTTTGGACCTATCTCATGCCAAATTGGACAATCATTGAAACTCATCAGCCTCAATTATGACC
Organism: Dovyalis caffra; assembly: GCA_963924115.1. Taxonomy (NCBI): domain Eukaryota; kingdom Viridiplantae; phylum Streptophyta; class Magnoliopsida; order Malpighiales; family Salicaceae; genus Dovyalis; species Dovyalis caffra. The sequence continues at coordinate 749,789 of CAWUPB010001179.1, forward strand.
TTGGGGTGATTTTTATCAAAAACGTCGATCATGTTTTGAGTCGTTTTAGACCTAGTTCAATGCTAAACAAGCTAGTGATCAAACCTTATAGCTTATCGTCATGACCTCGGGGTATTTTGGCCAAAAAACGTCGTTTAGGCCCTAAAAATATACTTTTTTAGTTTATTAAGATGATGTAGGCCATCAAGCTTTTGAATTCCTAAAATGATTGACATGGGCGAGCATGAAAAAATCTATAGGAAATCTTTCATCCTAGTTTTGAGGTTTTGTTACCTATCTCATGCCAAACGTGATAATTATCGAAACTCATCGACCTCAATGATGACCTAAGGGTGGTTTTTGTCAAAAAAGTTAATCAAGTTTTGAGCTATTTTAGACCTAGTTCGATGCTAAATGAGCCAAAGATCATAACTAATTGCCTATTGCCATGACCTTGGTGTGATTTGGCCAAAAACGTCGTTTAGGCTCTAAAAATATACTTTTTTAATTTTTTTGAGATGATGCGAGCCATTGAGCTTTTGAATTCCTAGAATGATCGGTATGAGCAAGCATGAAAAAATCTATAGGAAAATTGTCGGCCCGGTTTTGAGGTTTTTTTAGACCTATCTCATGCCGTAAGGGACAATCATCGAAACTCATCAACCTCGGTAATGACCTAGGGGTATTTTTGCCAAAAATATTGATCAAGTTTTGAGCTATTTTTGACCTAGTTTGATACCAAATGAGCCAACGATCAAAACTCACCGTCTCTTTTCATGACCTCGGGGTATTTTGGCCAAAAACTTCGTTTAGGCCCTAAAAATACATTTTTTTAGTTTTTCTAGATGATGCGAGCCATTGAGCTTTCAAATTCTTGGAATGATCAGCACGAGCAAGCATGAAAAAATCTATAGGAAAACATTCACCCTAGTTCCGAGGTTTTTTTGGACCTATCTCATGCCAAACGGGACAATAATTGAAATTAATCGGGACAATCATCGATGACCTTGGGGTATTTTTGTCAAAAATATCAATCAAGTTTTGAGTCGTTTTAGACCTAGTTTGATGCCAAATAAGCCAATGATCAAACCTCATCACCTATTGCATGACCTTAGGGTATTTTGGCCAAAAAATATCGTTTAGGCCTTAAAAATATATTTTTTAGATTTTTGAGATGATTCGGGCCATCGAGTTTTTGAATTCTCGGAATGATCGGCATGAGCGAGCACGAAAAAATCCGTATGAAAATTGTCAACCTAGTTTTGACGTTTTTTACCTATCTTATGTCAAACGGGATAATTATCGAAACTCATCGACCTCAACGATGACCTAGGGGTATTTTTGCAAAAAATATCGATCATATTTTGAGTCGTTTTAGACCTAGTTCGATGCCAAACGAGCCAACGAACAAAACTCATCGCTTGTTGCCATGACCTCGGTGTGATTTTGGCAAAAAAATTATCGTTAGGCTTTAAAAATGTATTTTTTTAGCTTTTTGAGATGATGCGAGCCATTGAGGTTTTGAATTCTCGGAATGATCGACATGAGTGCACATGAAAAAAATCTATAGGAAAAGCTGTCCGTCCAATTTTGAGGTTTTTTGGACCTATCAAATGCCAAACGGGACAATCATCGAAACTCATCGACCTTGACGATGACCTAGGGGTAGTTTTTGCCAAAATGATTGATCATATTTTGAGCTTTTTAAGACCCGGTTCCATGTCAAATGAGTCAACGATCAAAGCCGAACTCCTATTACCATGATCTTGGGGTGATTTTTGAAAACAATATCATTTAGGCCCTAAAAATACACTTTTTTGTTTTTTCGAGATGACGTGAGCCATCGAGCTTTCAAATTCCTCAAATGGTCGGCATGAGCGAGCGTAAAAAATCTTAATGAAAACTATCGGCCCTATTTTGAGGTTTTCTAGGACCTATCTCATGTGAAACGGGACAATCATCGAAACTCATCGACCTCAACGATGACCAAGGGGTATTTTTGCCAAAAAAGTTGACTAAGTTTTGAGCTTTTTTAGACCTAGTTAGATGCCAAATGAGTCAACAATCAAAACTCATTGCCTATTGTCATGACCTCGAGGTATTTTGGCCAAAAAACATCGTTTAGGCCCTAAAAATGCACTTGTTTAGCTTTTTAAGATGATGCGAGCCATAACCCTTTTGAATTCCTAGAATGGTCGACATGAGCGAGCACGAAAAAATCTATAGGAAAATTGTCGACCCTATTTTGAGGTTTTTTGGACCTATCTCATGCCAAACGGGACAATCATCGAAACTCATATGCCCGAACGATGACTTAGGAGTGGTTTTTTTCAAAAGAGTTGACCAAGTTTTTAGTCTGTTTTAGACCTAGTTCGATGCCAAATGAGCCAATGACCAAAACTTATTGCTTAATGCCATGACCTTGGTGTTATTTTGGCCAAAAATTATCATTGGGCTCTAAAAATGTAATTTTTTAGGTTTTCGAGATGATGCGAGCCAACAAGCTTTCGAATTCTCGAAACAGATCAACATGAGAGAGCATGAAGAAATCAGTAAGAAAACTATCGATCCGGTTTTGAGGTTTGTTTAGCATATCTAATGCTAAACGGGACAATCATTGAAACTCATTAGCCATAACGATGACTTAGGGGTGGTTTTTGCCAAAAACATCGATATGTTCTAAGCTATTTTAGACCTAGTTTGATGCTAAACGAGCCAACGATCGAAACTCATTGCCTATTTTCATGACCTCGGGGTATTTTGGCTAAAAAACTTCGTTTAGGCCCTAAAAATACATTTTTTTAGTTTTTCTAAATGATGCGAGCCATTGAGCTTTCAAATTCTTGGAACGATTAGCACGAGTGAGCATGAAAAAATCTATAGGAAAACATTCACCCCGAGTTTCGAGGTTTTTTTAGACTTATCCCATGCCAAACGGAACAATAATCGAAATTAATCGGGACAATCATTGATGACCTCGGGTATTTTTGCAAAAAAATATCAATCAAGTTTTGAGCTATTTTAGACCTAGTTTGATGCCAAATAAGCTAATGATCAAACCTCATCGCCTATTGTCATGACCTCGGGGTATTTTGGCCAAAAAATATCGTTTAGGCCTTAAAAATACATTTTTTTAGATTTTCGAGGTGATTTGGGCCATTGAGCTTTTGAATTCTCGGAAAGATCGGCACGAGTGAGCACGAAAAAATCCGTATGAAAATTGTCAACCTAGTTTTGATATTTTTTTACCTATGTCATGTCAAACGGGATAATTATCGAAACTCATCGGCCTCAATGATGACCTAGGGGTGATTTTTGCCAAAAAAGTCAACCACATTTTGAGTTGTTTTAGACCTAGTTCGATGCCAAATGAGCCAACGAACAAAACTCATCGCTCGTTGCCATGACCTCGGTGTGATTTTGGCAAAAAATTATCCTTAAGCTTTAAAAATGCATTTTTTTAGTTTTTTGAGATGATGCGGGCCATTGAGGTTTTGAATTCCTAGAACGATCAACATGAGCACGAATGAAAAAAATCCGTAGGAAAACTATATGCCTAATTTTGAGGTTTTTTGGACCTATCAAATGTCAAACGGGACAATCATCGAAACTCATCGACCATGACGATGACTTAGGGGTAGTTTTTGACAAAACGAGTTAACCAAGTTTTTAGCTGCTTTAGACCTAGTTCGATGCCAAATGAGCCAACGACCAAAACTCATCGCTAATTGCCATGACCTCGGTGTAATTTTGGCCAAAAATTATCGTTAGGCTTTAAACATGCATTTTTTTAGTTTTTCGAGATGATGCGAGCCAACGAGCTTTTGAATTTTTGAAACAATCGACATGAGTGAGCACGAAAAAATCTATACGAAAACTATCGGCTCGGCTTTGAGGTTTTTTAAGACCTATCTAGTATCAAATGGGACAATCATAAAAAATCATCGACCTTAACGACGACCTAGGGGTGGTTTATGCTAAAAATGTCGACCACGTTTTAAGTTGTTTTATACCTAATTTGATATCAAACGAGTCAACAATCATAACTCATCGCTTGTTGCCATGACTTCGGTGTGATTTTTATCAAAAATTATCGTTGGGCTCTAAAAATGTAATTTTTTAGGTTTTCGAGATGATGTCGGCCAACAAGCTTTCGAATTCTCGAAATAGTCGACATGAGAGAGCACGAAGAAATCTATAAGAAAACTATCAATCCGATTTTGAGGTTTGTTTTGACATATCTAATGCTAAACGGGACAATCATTGAAACTCATTAGCCTTAACGATGACTTAATGGTGGTTTTTGCCAAAAACGTCGATCATGTTCTAAGCTATTTTAGACCTAATTCGATGCTAAATGACTCGATCATCAAAACGTATCGCTTATTGCCATGACCATGAGGAGATTTTGGCCAAAAAATATCGTTCGAGCCCTAAAAATACACTTTTTTAGATTTTTGAGATGATGCGAGCCATCGAGCTTTTAAATTCCTAGAACAGATTGACATGAGCGAACACGAAAAAATCTATAGAAAAGCTGTTAGTCCTGTTTTGAGGTTTTTTTGGACATATCTCATGCCAAATGAGATAATCATTGAAACTCATCGTCCTCAATGATGACCTAGGGGTGGTTTTTGTCAAAAAAATCGACCAATTTTTTAGCTATTTTAGACCTAGTTCGATGCCAAACGAGCTAATGATCTAAACTCATCGCCTATTGCCATGACCTTGGTGTGATTTTGGCCAAAAACTATCGTTTAAGCTCTAAAAATACATTTTTTTAGTTTTTAGAAATGATGCGGGCCATCGGGCTTTTTAATTCCTGGAATAATCAGCATGAGCGAGCACGAAAAAATTTATAGGAAAACATTCAGCCTAGTTTAGAGGTATTTTTGGACCTATCTCATGCCAAACAAGATAATCATCGAAATTCATCGACCTCAACGATGAGCTACGGTTATTTTTTCCAAAAAAAGTCAGCCAAGTTTTAAACTATTTTAGACCTATTTTGATGTCGAACGAGCCAACGATCAAAAGTCATCGCCTATTGTCATGACCTCGAGGTATTTTGGCCAAAAAACATCGTTTAGGCCCTAAAAATACACTTTTTTAGTTTTTGAGATGATGCGAGCCATCGAACTTTTGAATTCTTGGAACGATCGGCACGAGCGAGCACGAAAAAATCTGTATAAAAATTGTCATCCCGAGTTTAGAGGTTTTTTGGGACCTATCTCATACCAAAAAGGACAATAATCGAAATTCATCGACCTCTATGATAACCTAGGGGAGATTTTTGCCAAAAATGTCGACTAAGTTTTGAGTCGTTTCGGATCTAGTTTGATGCCAACCGAGCCAACAATCAAAACTCATCACCTATTATCATGGTCTCGGGTATTTTGGCAAAAAAAAACGTCATTTAGGCCATAAAAATACACTTTTTTAGATTTTTGGGATGATGCGGGCCATTGAACTTTCAAATTCCCGGAACTATCAACACGAATGAGCATGAAACAATCTGTATGAAAACTATCGGTGTAGTTTTGGAGGTTTTTTTTACCTATCTCATGTCAAATGGGACAATTATTGAAACTCATCGGCCTCAACGATGACGTAGGTGTATTTTTGCCAAAAGAGTTAATCAATTTTTGAGTCGTTTTAGACCTAGTTCAAAGCAAAATGAACTAACGATCAAAACTCATCACTTGTTGCCATGACCTCGGTGTGATTTTGGCCAAAAATTATCGTTAGGTTTTAAAAATGAAAATTTTTAGGTTTTTGAAATGATGTGGGCCATCAAGCTTTCAATTCCTAGAACGATCGACATTAGCAAGTATGAAAAAATCTATGAAAAAACTATTAGTCTAGTTTTAAGGTTTTTTTGGAGTTATCTAATGCCAAACGGGACAATCTTCAAAACTCATCGGCTTAACGATGATTTAGGGATGGTTTTGCGAAAATATTCAAAAACATTTTGAGTCTGTTTTGGATGTAGTTCGATGACAAACGAGTCAACGATCAAGACTCATCGCCTATTAGCATGACCTCGGTGTGATTTTGGCTAAAAAACAACATTGAGGCCCAAAAAATTCACTTTTTTAATTTTTTGAGATGATGTGGGTCATCGAGCTTTCGAACTCCTGGAACGATCGAGCATGAGCGAGCATAAAAAAAATCTATAGGAAAACATTCAGCCCGAGTTTAGAGGTTTTTTTGGACCTATCTCATACCAAACAAACAATCATCGAAATTAATCGGCCTTAACGATGACCTAGGGTGATTTTTATCAAAAAATGTTGACCAAGGTTTACACTCGTTTTAGACCTAGTTCGATGTCAAACGAGCCAACGATCAAAACTCATTGACTATTGTCATGACCTCGGGATATTTTGACCAAAAAACGTCGTTAAGGCCCTAAAAATACACTTTTTTAGTTTTTCGAGATGATGTGGGCCATCTAGCTTTCGAATTCCTTGAACTTTCGACATGAGCGAGTTTGAAAAACTTTATAGGAAAACTCGTCGACCTTGTTTTCGGGTTTTTTATTAACTATCTCATGCCAAATGGGATAATTATCGAAACTCATCGGCCTCAACGATGACATAGTGGTGATTTTTTCAAAAAAAGTCGACTAAGTTTTGAGTACGTTTTAGACCTAGTTCGATATCAAACAAGCCAACGATCAAAACTCATCACCTATTATCATAACCTCGGGATATTTTGGCCAAAAAACATCGTTTAAGCCCTAAAAATACATTTTTTTAGTTTTTTTTAGAGGATATTAGCCATCGCGCTTTCAAATTCCTAGAATGATCGACACGAGCGAGCATGAAAAAATTTATATGAAAATTGTTAGCCTAGTTCCGAGGTATTTTTGGACCTATCTCATGCCAATCGGAACAATTATCGAAACTCATCGACCTCGACGATAACCTAGGGGTGATTTTTGCCAATACCGTCAATCATGTTTTGAGTTGTTTTAGATCTAGTTTGATGTCAAACAAGTAAAAGATCAAAACTCATCACCTAGTGTCATGACCTTAAGGTATTTTGGCCAAAAAGTCGTTTAGGCCCTAAAAATACACTTTTTTAGTTTTTCGAGATGATGTGGGCCTTCAAGCTTTCGAATTCCTAGAACTCGTCGGTATGAGCGAGCTTGAAAAAAATTATAGAAAAGCTGTCGACCCTATTTTCGTGGTTTTTGATTACCTATCTCATGCCAAATTGGACAATCATTGAAACTCATCGACCTCGACGATAACATAGGGATGAATTTTGCAAAAACAAGTCGACAAGTTTTGAGATGTTTTAGACCTAGTTTGATAGCAAATGAGCAAACAATCAAAACTAATCATCGATTGTCATGACCTTGGGATATTTTGGCCAAAAAACGTCGTTTAGGCCTTAAAAATATATTTTTTTAGTTTTTCGAGATGATACGAGGCATCGAGCTTTTTAATTCCTACAATGGTCGGCACGAGCGAGCATAAAAAAATCTATAGTAAAATTATCAATCCGAGTTCGTAGTTTTTTGGAACTGTCTCATGCCAAATGGGACAATCATCGAAATTCATCGGCCTCAACGATGACCAAAGGGTATTTTTGCCAAAAAAATTGACCAAGTTTTGAGCTTTTTTAGACCTATTTTAATGCCAAATGAGCCAATGATCATAACTCATCGCCTATTTCCATGACCTTTGTGTGATTTTGGCCAAAAAAAACATCGTATAAGCCCTAAAAATACACTTTTTTTTAGCTTTTTGAGATGATGCATGCCATCAACCTTTTGAATTCTCGGAATGGTCGACTTGAGCGAGCATGAAAAAATATATAGAAAAACTCGTTAGCCTTGTTTTGAGGTTTTTTTGGACCTATCTTATGCCAAACGGGACAATCATCAAAACTCATTGACCTCAACGACGACCAAAACTCATCGCCTATTGCCATGAACTCGGTGTGATTTTGGTTGAAAATTATCGTTGGCTCTAAACACGTTTGTTTTAATTTTTTGAGATGATGTGGGCCATTGATCTTTTGAATTCTCGGAACGATCGGCATGAGCGAGTATAAAAAAATCTATACAAAAGCCGTCGACCCGTTTTGAGGCTTTTTTGGACCTATATAATGCCAAAAGGGATAATCATTGAAAATCATCGACCTTAATGATGACTTAAGGGTGGTTTTTACCAAAATATTCGATCAAGTTTTAAGCTCGTTTTAGACCTATTTCGATGCCAAACAAGCCAATGATTAAAACTCATCGCCTATTGCCATCATATCGGTGTGATTTTGGCCAAAAATTGTAATTTAAGCTCTAAATTGTATTTTTTTAGTTTTTCGAGATGATGTGGGACATCGTGTTTTCAAATGCCCGAAACGATCGACATGAGAAAGTGTAAGAAAATCTATTGAAAAACTATCGACCTCGTTTTGAGGTTGTTTTTGACCTATCTTATGCCAAACGGGACAATCATCGAAACTCATAGGCCTCAACGATGACCAAGGGGTATTTTTTTCGAAAACATTGATGAAGTTTTGAGTCGTTTTAGACTTAGTTCGATGCAAAATGAGTCAATGATCAAAACTCATTGCTCGTTGCCATGACTTCGCTGTGATTTTGGCAAAAAATTATCGTTTCAGCTCTAAAAATACATTTTTTTAGTTTTTCAAGATGATGCGGGACATCATGCTTTTGACTTCCCGGAACCGTCGAGCATGAGCGAGCACAAAAAAAATCTATAGGAAAACTATCAGTCCTATTTTATGGTTTTTTTAGACCTATCTTATATTGAACGGGACAATCATCGAAACTCATCGGCCTCAATGATGACCTAGGGGTGGTTTTGGCCAAAACGTCGACCAATTTTTAAGCTTTTTTAGACTTAGTTCAATGCCAAATAAGTCAACAATCAAAACTCATCGCCTATTGCCATGACCTCGGTTAATTTTGGCCAAAAATTATCGTTTAAGCTCTAAAAATGCATTTTTTTTAGTTTTTTTTTGAGATTATGCAAACCATCGAGCTTTTCAATTCCTAGAATGGTTAGCATGAGCGGGCATAAAAAAATCTATAGAAAAACCGTCGACCCAGACTTAGAGGTTTTTTTAGACATATCTCATGCCAAATGGGATAATCATCGAAATTCATCAACCTTAATGATGACCTATGGGTGATTTTTGCTAAAAACATCAACCATGTTTTGAGCCGTTTTAGACCTAGTTCGATGGCAAACAAGACAACGATCAAAACCGATCGCCTATTATCATGACCTTGAGGTATTTGGGCTAAAAAACATCGTTTATGCCCTAAAATAAATTTTTTAGTTTTCCGAGATGATACGAGCTATCGAGCTTTCAAATTCTAGGAATGATCGGCAAGATCGAGCACGAAAAAATCTATAGGAAAACCGTCGACCCAATTTAAAGGTTTTTTTAGACCTATCTCATGTCAAACGTGATAATAATCGAAATTTATCGATCTCAACGATGACCTAGGGGTGATTTTTACGAAATACATCGACTAAGTTTTGAGTCGTTTTAGGCCTAATTTGATGCTAAACGAGCCAACGATCAAAACTCATTACCTATTGTCATGACCTCGGGGTATTTTGCCCGAAAAACATTGCTTAAGCCCTAAAAATAAATGTTTTTAGTTTTTTGAGATTATGCAGGCCATGGAGCTTTTGAATTCCCGGAACGGTCGGCACGAGCAAGCATAAAAAAATATGCTTGAAAATTGTCAACCCGAGCTTTGAGGCCTCTTTTTACCTATCCGATGTCAAACGAGACAATAATCGAAACTCATTGGCCTCAACGATGACGTAGGGGTGATTTCTCTCAAAAAAGTCAACCAAGTTTTAAGTCGTTTTAGACCTAATTCGATGCCAAATGAGCCAACGATCAAAACTCATCGCCCGTTGCTATGACCTCGGTGTGATTTTGGCCAAAAATTATCGTTACGCTCTAAAACTCGTATTTTTTCAGCTTTTTGAGATGATGCGAGCCAACAAGCTTTTGAATTCTTGGAATAATCAGCATAAGTGAGCACGAAAAAATCTATTGAAAAACTCGTCGACCTAGTTTTGATGTTTTTTTGGACCTATCTAATGCCAAACATGACAATCATCAAAACTCATCGGCGTTAATGATGACTTAGGGGTGGTTTTAACAAAAAAAGTCAATCAAGTTTTGAGGTGTTGTAAACCTAGTTCAATGCCAAACGAGTCAACGATCAAAACTCGTCACTCGTTGCTATGACCTCGGTGTGATATTGGCCAAAAATTGTCGTTAGGCTCTAAAAATGCATTTTTTTAGTTTTTTGAGATGATACGGGCCATGGAGCTTTCGAATTCATAGAATGGTCAATATGAGCGAGCATGAAAAAATCAATAGGAAAATCGTCGACCAAGTTTTAAGGTTTTTTTGGACCTATCTAATGCCACACGGGACAATCATCGAAACTCATCGGCCTTAACAATGACTTACGGGTCGTTTTTGCCAAAGATCAAGACTCATCACCTATTTCCATGACCTCGGTGTGATTTTGGCAAAAAAAAACATCATTTATGCCCTAAAAATACACTTTTTAGTTTTTTAAGATGATGCGGGGCATCGAGCTTTTTAATTCTCGGAACGATCGACCGAGCTAGGAGGAAAAATCTTTAAGAAAACTATCAGCTCGGTTTAGAGGTTTTTTTGGACCTATCTCATGCCAAACGGGATAATCATCGAAATTCATCGGCCTCAACGATGACCTAGGGATGATTTTTGCCAAAAACGTCGATCATGTCTTGAGTTATTTTAGACATAGTTAGATGCCAAACGAGCCAATGATCAAAACTCATCGCTTGGTATCATGACCTTGGTGTGATTTTGGCCAAAAATATCGTTAAGCTCTAAAAATGTATTTTTTTGGTTTTTCGAGATGATGTGAGCCATCAAGTTTTCTAGTTCTTAGACCGATCAATATGAAAGAGCGTAAAAAAATCTATACGAAAGTCGTCGACCTAGTTTTGAGGTTTTTTTGGCATATCTAATGCCAAACGAGACAATTATCAAAACTCATCGGTCTTAACGATTACTTAGGGGTGGTTTTTGCCAAAAACGTTGACCACTTTCTAAGCTTTTTTAGACCTAGTTTGATGCTAAACAAGTCAACGATCAAAACTCATCACCTATTGCCATGACCACGGGAAGATTTTGGCTAAAAAATATCATTCGAGCCCTAAAAATACACCTTTTTAGTTTTTCGAGATAATGTGGGCTATTGAGCTTTTGAATTCCTAGAACGATCGACATGAGTGAATACGAAAAAATCCGTATGAAAACCGTCGGTTTATTTTTGAGGTTTTTTTGGAACTATCTCATGCCAAACGGTATTTTTACAAATACCATTGGCCTCAACGATGACTTAAGGGTATTTTTACAAAAAACGTTGACTAATTTTTTAGCCGTTTTAGACCTAGTTCAATGCCAAACGAGCTAATGATCAAAACTCATCGCCTATTATCATGACCTCGGGGTATTTTGGCTAAAAAAACATTATTTAGGCACTAAGAATATACTTTTTTAGTTTTTTAAGATGATGCAAGCCATTTAGCTTTCGAGTTCCCGGAACGGTCGGCACGAGCTACCACGAAAAAATCTATACGAAAACCGGCCATCTGACTTTAAGGTTTTTTTTTACCTATCTCCTATCAAGCAGGACAATCATCAAAACTCATCGACTCGAATGATGACCTAGAGCTAATTTTTGTAAAAAAGGTCGATCAAGTTTTGAGCTATTTTAGACCTAGTTAGATGAGAAATGAGCCATCGATCAAAACACATCGCTCGTTGCTATGACAACGGTGTGATTTTGGCAAAAAATTATCATTAGGCTCTAAAAATGCATTTTTTCGGTATTTTGAAATGATGTGAGCCATTGAGCTTTCGAATTCTCGAAATGGGTGGCACGAGCGAGCACGAAAGAATCTCTAGGAATATTCTCGGCCTAGTTTAGGGTTTTTTTGGACCTATCTCATGCCAAACGGGATAATCATTGAAATTCATCGATCTCGGTGATGACTTAAGGATAATTTTTATCACAAAATTTAACCAAGTTTTGAGCTATTTTAGACCTAGTTCGATGCAAAATAAGCCAACGATAAAAAATTATCTCCCGATGCTATGACCTCGGGGTATTTTTGACAAAAAAATATCGTTTATGTCCTAAAAATACGTTATTTTAGTTTTTCAAGATGATGTGGGCCATCGAGCTTTCGAATTCTCGGAACGGTCGATACGAGCGAGCATGAAAAAATCTATAGGAAAACCGTTAGCCTAGTTCGGAGGTTTTTTGGACCTATCTCATGCCAAATGGGGACAATAATCGAAATTCATCGGCCTCAATGATGACCTAGGGGTGATTCTTGCCAAAAATATGGACCAAGTTTTGAGTTTCCTTAAACCTAGTTTAATGTCGAACGAGCTAACGATTAAAACTCATCACTTATTGTCATGACCTCTAGGTATTTTGGATAAAAAACGTCATTTAAGTCCTAAAAATGCACATTTTTACTTTTTCGAGATGATGTGACCAATCGAGCTTCCGAATTCTTGGAACATTCAACACAAGCGAGCACGAAAAAATCTATATGAAAATTGTTAGCCCGAGTTTTGAGGTTTTTTTTACTTATCTCATGTCAAACGGGATAATCATCGAAACTCATCGGCTTAAACGATCAATAGGGGTATTTTTGCCAAAAAGGTCGATCAAGTTTTGAGTCGTTTTAGACATAGTTCAATGCCAAATGAGATAACGATCAAAACTCATCGTCTATTGCCATGACCTCGGTGTGATTTTGGCCAAAAATTATCCTTTAAGCTCTAAAAATGCATTTTTCAGTTATTTCACATGATGTGGCCCATCGAGCTTTTCGGTTCTTGGAATGATCGAGCATGAGCGAGCATAAAAAAATCTCTAGAAAAACTAGTAGCCCCGTTTAGAGGTTTTTTTGGACTTATCTCAAGCCCAACGGAATAATCATCGAAATTCATCGGCCTTAACGATGACCTAAGGGTATTTTTGCCAAAAAATTCAATCATGTTTTGAGTTGTTTTAGACCTAGTTGGATGCCAAATGAGCCAACGATCAAAACTCATCGCCTATTTTCATGAGTCGAGGCTATTTTGGCCGTAAAACGTCGTTTAGGCCCTAAAAATACACTTTTTTAGTTTTGCGAGATGACGCGGGTCATCAAGCTTTCGAATTCCTAGAATGGTCGGCATGAGTAAGCATAAAAAAATCTAAAGGAAAACTATTAGTCCTTTTTGAGGTTTTTTTGGACCTATTTCATGCTAAACGGGACAATCATCGAAACTCATCTACCTCAACGATGACTTAGGGGTGGTTTTTGTCAAAAATTTCGACTAAGTTTTGAGCTATTTCAGATCTAGTTCGATGCCAAATGAGCAAACGATAAAAATTCATTGCCTATTGCCATGACCTCGGTGTGATTTTGGCCAAAAATTATCGTTTAAGCTCTAAAAATGCATTTTTTTAGTTTTTCGAGATGATTCGGACCATCGGGCTTTCCAATTCTTGGAACGGTTAGCATGAGTGAGCATAAAAAAATCTATAGGAAAATTATCAGCCCAGTTTAGAGGTTTTTTTGGACCTATCTCGGTGCCAAAAAGGATAATCATCGAAATTCATCGACCTCGGTCATAACTTAAGAGTGATTTTATCGAAAAAAGTCAATCAAGCTTTGAGCTTTTTTATACCTAGTTCGATGCAAAATGAGTTAACGATCAAAACTCATCGCCTATTGCCATGACCTCGGGGTATTTTGGCAAAAAAAACATCATTTAGGCCCTAAAAATACACTTTTTTAGTTTTTTAAAATGATGTAGGCCATCGAGCTTTTGAATTCTTAGAACGGTCGGCACGAGCGAGCACAAAAAAATCTATAGAAAAAAATCTCATGTCAAATGGGACAATAATCAAAATCCATCGACCTCAACGATGACCTAGGGGTCATTGTTGCAAAAAAACGTAGACCAAGTTTTGAGCGATCTTAGACCTAGTTCAATGCCAAACAAGCTAACGATTAAAACTCATTGCCTATTGTCATGACCTTAGGGTATTTTGGCCAAAAAACATTGTTTAGGCCCTAAAAGTACATTTTTTAGTTTTTTTAGATGATGCGAGCTATCGAGCTTTCGAATTCTCGAAACGATCGGCACGAGCGAGATTGAAAAAATCGTATGAAAACCGTCGGCCTAATTTTGAGGTTTTTTTTTACCTATCTAATGCCAAAAGGGATAATAATTGAAACGATGACCTAAGGGTGATTGTTGCTAAAAACGTCGATCAAGTTTTGAGCTATCTTAGACCTAGTTCGATGCTAAATGAACTAATGATTAAAACTCATCACATATTGTCGTGAACTTAAGGTATTTTGGCCAAAAAAAAGTCGTTTAGGCCTTAAAAATACACTTTTTTAGTTTTTCGAGATGATGCGAGCCATCGAGCTTTCGAATTCTTGGAACGATCGGCATGAACGAGTATGAAAAATTCCGTATGAAAACTATCAGCCCAATTTTGAGGTTTTTTTTTACCTATCTCATGTCAAACGGGACAATCATCGAAACTCGGCGACTTAAACGATGACCTAGGGGTATTATTGACAAAAAGGTCGACCAAGTTTTAAGCTATTTTAAACCTACTTCGATGCCAAACAAGCTAACAATCAAAACTCATCGTCTATTTTCATGACCTCGAGGTATTTTGGATAAAAAATATTGTTTAGGCCCTAAAAATACACTTTTTTAGTTTTTCAAGACGATGCGGGCTATCGAGCTTTCGAATTTCTAGAACAGTTAGCACGAGTGAGCATAAAAAAATCTATATGAAAACTATCAACCCGAGCTTTAATGTTCTTTTTTACCAATGTCATGCCAAATGGAACAATCATCGAAACTCATCGGCCTTAACGATGACCTAAGGGTGATTTTTGCTAAAAAGGTCGATCAAGTTTTGAGTCTGTCTTAGACATAATTCGATGCAAAATGAGTCAACGATAAAAAATCATCACCTATTGTCATGACCTCGAGGTATTTTGGCCAAAAAATGTTATTTAGCCCTAAAAATATACTTTTTTAGTTTTTTAAAATGATGGGGCCATCGAACTTTCGAATTCCCGGAATGATCGAGCACGAGCGAGCATGAAAAAATCTATAGGAAAACTATCAGCCCAATTTAGAGATTTTTTTGAACCTATCTCATGTCAAACGGGTTAATAATCGAAATTTATCGGCCTCAATGATGACCAAGGGGTGATTTTTACCAAAAATGTTGACCACCTTTTGAGTTGTTTTAGACCTAGGTTAATGCCAAATGAGCCAACGATCAAAACTCATGGCCTATTGTCATGGCCTCGGGGTATTTTGGCCAAAAAAAGTCATTTAGGCCCTAAAAAAATGCTTTTTAGATTTTCAAGATGATTAGAACCATCGAGCTTTCGAATTTCCGGAATAGTCAACACGAGCGAGCACGAAAAAATCTATATGAAAACTCGTCAATTTAGTTTTGAGTTTTTTTACCTATCTCATGTCAAACGGGACAATTATCTCATGTCAAACGTCGACCATGTTTTGAGTCCGTTTTAGACCTAGTTTGATGCAAAACAGGCCAACGATCAAAACTCATCACTCGTTGCTATGACCTCGGTGTGATTTTGGCCCAAAATTGTTGTTAGGCTCTAAAAATGTATTTTTTCAATTTTTTGAGATGATGCGGGCCATCGAGATTTCGAATTTCTGGAACGGTCGACATGTATGAGCATGAACAAATCCGTAGAAAAATTGTCAACTCGGCTTTGAGGTTTTTTTACCTTTCTAATGCCAAACAAGACAATCATCGAAACTCATGTGCCTTAACGATGACTTAGGGGTGGTTGTTGCCAAAATATTCAATGTTTTGAGCTATTTTAGACCTAGTTTGATGTTGAACGAGTCAACGATCAAGACTCATTCCCTATTGGCATGACCTTGGTGTGATTTTGGCCAAAAAACATCGTTTAGGCCCTTAAAATACACTTTTTAAGTTTTTCGAGATGATGCGGCCCATCGAGCTTTCGAATTCCTAGAACGGTCGGCATGAGTGAGCACTAAAAAATCTATAAGAAAACTATCAACCCCGTTTTGAGGTTTTTTGGACCAATCTCATGCCAAATGGGAAATCATCGAAAATCATCGACCTCAATGATGACCTAAGGGTTGTTTTTGCTAAAAAAGTTGATCAAGTTTTGAGTTATTTTAAACTTAGTTCGATGCCAAATGAGCTATCTATCAACACTCATCACCTATTGTCATGACCTCGGTGTGCTTTTGGAAAAAAAATATTGTTTAAGCTCTAAAAATGCATTTTTTTTAGTTTTTTGAGATGATGCGGGCCATCGGGCTTTTAAATTTCGAAACGGTCGGCATGAGCGAGCACAATAAAATCTCTAGGAAAGTCTGTCGACTTAGTTTAGAGGTTTTTTTAGACCTATCTCGGTGCCAAATGGGATTATCATCAAAATTCATCGACGTCAACGATGACCTAAGGGTGATTTTTGCTAAAACATTTAGCCAAGTTTTGAGATATTTTAGACCTAGTTTGATGCAAAACGAGTCAATGACCAAGACTCATCACCTATTGCCATGACCTCGATGTGATTTTGGCAAAAAGAAAAAGTCTTTTAGGCCCTAAAAAATGTTTTTTAGATTTTGAGATGATAAGACCCATCAAGCTTCGAATTTCGGAATGATCGATACGGGAAAGCATAAAAAAATCTATATGAAAACTGTCGACTTAGTGTTGAGGTTTTTTTTACCTATCTCATGTCGACTCGGACAATTATCGAAACTCATCAACCTCAACGATGACCTAAGGATGATTTTTTTCAAAAAAGTCAACCAAGTTTTGAGTTGTTTTAGACCTAGTTCGATGAAAAAGAGTCAACGATCAAAACTTATCGCCTATTGTCATGACCTCGGGGTATTTTGGCCAAAAAACATCGTTTAGCCCTAAATATACACTTTTTTAGTTTTTCAAGATGATGAGGGCCATCGAGCTTTTGAATTCTTAGAACGATCGGCATGAGCGAGCACGAAAAAATCTATAGGAAAATTATTAGCCTAATTTAGAGATTTTTTTGAACCTATCTCATGACAAACGGGACAATAATCAAAATTCATCGACCTCAACAATGACCTAGGGGTATTTTTGCCAAAAATGTTGACAAATTTTTGAGTCGTTTTAGACCTAGTTTGATGCCAAATGAGGAAATGATCAAAACTCATCGCCTATTGTCATGACCTCGGGGTATTTTGGCCGGAAAAAGTCGTTTAGGCCCTAAAAAACGCTTTTTAGATTTTCGAGATCATAAGAGCCATCGAGCTTTCGAATTCTCGGAATAGTCGACACGAGCGAGCACAAAAAAATCTCTATGAAAACCGTCGATCAAGTTTTGAGTTTTTTTTCCTATCTCATGTCAAATAGGACAATTATCGAAACTCATCGGCCTTAACGATAACCTATGGGTGATTTTTATCAATAACGTCAACCAAGTTTTGAGTTGTATTAGACCTAGTTCAATGTCAAAGGAGCTAGCGATTAAAACTCGTCGCCTATTGCCATGACCTTGGTGTGATTTTGCCCAAAAATTATCATTTAAGCTCTAAAAATGCAATTTTTCGGCTTTTCAAGATGATACGGGCCATCAAGCTTTTGAATTCTCGGAATAATCGATACGAGCGAGCACAAAAATATCCGTAGGAAAACCGTCGACCTAGTTTAGAGGTTTTTTTGGACCTATCTCGGTGCTAAATGGGATTATCATCGAAATTCATCAACGTTAATGATGACCTAAGGGTGATTTTTTTCAAAAACATTCGACCAATTTTTGAGATGTTTTAGACCTAGTTTGATGCAAAACGAGTCAACGATTAAGACTCAAAGATTTTCGAGACCTCGATGTGATTTTGGCAAAAAAACGCCATGACCTCAATGTGATTTTGGCAAAAAAAGTCGTTTAGGCCCTACAAAACGCTTTTTAGATTTTCGAGATGATAAAAGCCATCGAGCTTCGAATTCTTAGAATGATCGATACAAGCGAGCATGAAAAAATCCGTATGAAAACTTTCAGCCCAGTTTTAAGGTTTTTTTGGATCGATCTCATGTCGGACGAGACAATTATCGAAACTTATCGGCCTCAATGATGACCTAGGGGTGATTTTTCTTAAAAAAGTCAACCAAGTTTTGAGCTATTTTAGACTTAGTTCGATACAAAACGAGCCAACGACCAAAACTCATCTCTTGTTGCTCGTGACCTCGGTGTGATTTTAGCCCAAATTTGTTGTTAGGCTCCAAAAATGTATTTTTTTAGTTTTTTGAGATGATGTGGGCATCGAGCTTTCGAATTCTCGTAACGATCGACATGCACGAGCATGAAAAAATCTATAGGAAAACTTTTAGCCCAATTTTGAGGTTTTCTTAGAGTTATCTAATGCCAAACAAGGCAATCATCGAAACTCATTGGCCTTAACGATGACTTAGGGGTAGTTTTTGCCAAAATATTCGTTAACATTTTGAGCTATTTTAGACCTAGATCAATGACAAACAAGTGAATAATCAAGAGTCATCGCCTATTGCCATGTCCTCGATGTGATTTAGGCTAAAAACACATCGTTTAGGCCCTTAAAATATACTTTTTTATTTTTTAAGTTGATGTGGGCCATTGAACTTTTGAATTCTCGGAACGATCCGTACGAGCGAGCACGAAAAAATCTATAGGAAAACTATCAGTCCATTTTAGAGGTTTTTTTCGGACGTATCTCATGTTAAACATGACAATAATCAAAATTCACTAGCCTAAACAATGACGTAGGGGTATTTTTGTCAAAAAGGTTGACCAAGTTTGAGTTGTTTTAGACTTATTTTGATGCAAAATGAATTAACGATCAAAACGCATCACCTATTGTCATGACCTTGGGGTATTTTGGCTAAAAAAAATCATTTAGGCCCTAAAAATACATTTTTTTAGTTTTTCAACATGATACGGGCCATCGATCTTTCGAATTCCTAAAACAATAGACACGAGCTAACACGAAAAAATCCGTACGAAAATTGTTAGCCTAGTTTTGAGGTTTTTTTTTTAACTTATGTAATGTCAAACGGGACAATCATCGAAACTCATCGGCCTAAACGATGACCTAGGGGTGATTTTTGCCAAAAAAGTCAATCAAGTTTTGAGTCTGTTTTAGTCTTAGTTTGATGTAAAATGAGCCGATGATCAAAACCCATTGCTCGTTGCTATGACATCGATGTGATTTTGGCAAAAAATTATCGTTAGGAAAAATCTATAGGAAAATTATAAGCCCAATTTTGAGATGATGTGGGCCATTGAGCTTTCGAATTCTCGAAACGGTCGACATAATCGAATACGAAAAAATCTATAGGAAAATTGTAAGCCTAATTTTGAGGTTTTTTGGACCTATCTAATGTCAAACGGGACAATCATCGAAGCTCATCGGCCTTAACGATGACTTAGAGGTGGTTTTTACCAAAATATTTGACAATGTATTAAGCTATTTTAGACCTAGTTCGATGCCAAATGAGTCAACGATCAAGACTCATCTCCTATTGCAATGACCTCGGTGTGATTTTGGCCAAAAAACATCGTTGAGACCCTAAAAATTCACTTTTTTAGTCTTTTGAGATGATTCGAGAAATAGAGCTTTTGAATTCCCGGAACAATCGGCATGAGCGAGCATGAAAAAATTCATAGGAAAAATATCATCCCTGTTTTGAGGTTTTTTTGGACTTATCTCATGCCAAAGAGGACAATAATCGAAACGCATCAACCTCAACGATGACCTAGGGATGGTTTCGCCCAAAAAGTCAATAAATGTTTGAGCTGTATTAGTCCTAGTTCGATGCCAAAGGAGCTAATGATCAAAACTCATCGCCTATTACCATAACCTCGGTGTGATTTTGGCAAAAAATTATCGTTTAAGCTCGAAAAAGCATTTTTTCAGCTTTTCGAGATGATGCGAGCCATCGGTCTTTTCAATTCCTAGAACGATCAGCATGAGCGAGCATAAAAAATCTCTAGAAAAGCTGGTAGCCCATTTTAGAGGTTTCATTGGACCTATCTCTAGGGGTGAGCAAACGGTTCGGTTAATCGAAAACCGAATAAAACCGAACCAAATTATGAAATTTGGTTCGGTTTTAAATATAAAATTATACAATATAAAACCGAACCGAAAAAACTAAAATTATTTCGATTCGGTTCGGTTTTTAGAAAAAAATTTCGTTTCGACCGAAAACCGAAATAAAAAGTAAAAAATTTTCTAATTTCTAAATTTCTAACTTTTCAATCTTCATTCTTGTTAAAACTGAAACACACAAATGGGAAGTAAATTTTGAGGATCTGTTGGGGTAAGAAAAGAAAGTGACAGAGTATAATTAATTAGGATACACTATGTTTGAATGAGCAAATTTATTACACTTGGACTCGTTTTCATTAAAGCTTAGTTAAAATCTTCAACGGCTTTGTGATTGTTTGTAAAAAGGATTAATTGATAGCAAGATGTTACTTCATTGGCTAGTGGACTAAGTGCTAGTACAAAACATATCTCCGTAATGATTTTTTTTATATAGTAAAATATTTCGGTTAAAACCGAAATATTTCGAAACCAAACCGAAATAATTCGGTTACAAATCGAATTTATCGAATTTATTTCGGTTTGGTTTTGGTTTTTATTTTTTTAATTTGGTTAACAAAAAACCGAACCGAATCGTACAAAACTAAACCGTTTAACCGAATGCTCACCCCTACCAATCTCACATAAAACAGGATAATCATCGAAATTCATCAACCTCAATGATGACCTAATGGTAATTTTTGCCCAAAAAGTCGATCATGTTTTGAGTTGTTTTAGATCAAGTTCGAAATAAAACGAGTTAACGATCAAAACTCATCACCTATTGTCATGACCTCGGGGACTTTTGGCAAAAAAATATTGTTTAGGCCCTAAAAATACAATTTTTTAGTTTTTCAAGATGAAATGGGCCATCGAGCCTTCGAATTCTCGGAACGTTTGGCATGAGCTCGCATGAAAAATCTATAGAAAAACTCGTCAACCTAGTTTGGAGGTTTTTTTGGACCTTTCTCATGCTAAATGGGACAATAATCGAAATTCATCAACCTCATTGATGACCTAGGGGTGATTTTTGCTAAAAACGTCGAGGTATTTTTGTCAAAAAAGTCATTTAGGCCATAAAAATAAACTTTTTTAGTCTTTCAAGATTATGTGGGCCATCGAGCTTTTGAATTCGGAAACAATCAACACGAGCGAGCAAGAAAAAATTTGTACGAAAATTGTCAGCCAGTTTTGAAGTTTTTTTTTTACCTATCTCATGTCAAACGGGACAATCATCAAAACTCATCGACCTAAACGATGACCTAGGGTTGATTTTTGCCAAAAAGGGCGACCAAGTTTTGAGTCGTTTTAGACCTAGTTCGATGCAAAACGAGCCAACGAGCAAAACTCATTGCCCATTGCTATGACATGGGTATGATTTTTGCCCAAAATTATCGTTAGGCTCTAAAAATGCATTTTTTTAGTTTTTCGAGATGATGTATGCCATCGAGCTTTCGAATTCTTGGAAGGGTCGACATTAGCGAGCATGAAAAAATCTATAGAAAAACTCTCGGCCTAGTTTTATGGTTTTATTGGACCTATCTAATGCCGAATAGGACGATAATCGAAACTCATCGGCCTTTATGATGACTTAGGGGTGGTTTTTTTTCAAAAATTTGATAACATTTTGAGCTATTTTAGGCCTAGTTCGATACCAAACGAGTCAACGATCAAGTCTCATCGCTTATTACCATGACCTCGATGTGATTTTTGCATCGGTTAGGCCTTAAAAATTTACCTTTTTAGTTTTTTGAGATGATACGGGCCATCGAGCTTTCGAATTTCCGGAACGATCAGCATGAGTGAGCACGAAAAAATCTATAGAAAAACTATTAGCCTTGTTTCGAGGTTTTTTTGGACCTATCTCATGCCAAACGGGACAATCATCGAAACTCATCGGCCTCAAAGATGACGTAGGGGTGGTTTTTGCCAAAAACGTTGACCTAGTTTTGAGTTGTTTTAGACCTAGTTTGATGCCAAACGAGTTAACAATCAACACTCATTGCCTATTTCCATGACCTTTGTGTGATTTTGGTCAAAAATTATTGTTTAAGCTTTAAAAGTGCATTTTTTTTAGATGGTGCGGGCCATCGGGCTTTTCAATTCCTAGAACGATCGAGCATAAGTGAGCACGAAAAAATCTCTAAGAAAGTCGTCAACCCGAGTTTAGAGGTTTTTTTGGACCTATCTCAATGCCAAATGGGATTATCATCAAAATTCATCGGCCTCAACGATGACCTAAGGGTGATTTTTGCTAAAAAAGTCGATCAAGTTTTGAAATGTTTTTGACCTATTTTGATGCAAAATGAGTCAACGATCAAGACTCATCGCCTATTGCCATGACCTCGATGTGATTTTTGCCAAAAAACATCATTTATGCCTTTAAAATACACTTTTTTAGTTTTTTAAGATGTGCGAGCCATCAAGCTTTCGAATTCCTAGAACGATCGGCATGAACGATCATAAAAGAATCTATAGAAAATCTATCAGCCTCGTTTTGAGGTTGTTTTGGACCTATCTCATGCCAAATGGGACAATCATTGAAACTCATCAACCTAAACAATGACCTAGGGGTGATTTTTGCCAAAAAGGATGATCAAGTTTTAAGTCTGTTTTAGACCTAGTTCGATGTGAAATGAGCCAACAATCAAAACTCAACGCCTATTGCTATGACATCGGTCCGATTTTGGCCAAAAATTACCGTTTGGATCTAAAAATGCATTTTTTTAGTTTTTCAAGATGATGCATGCTATCGAGCTTTTCAATTTCCGGAATGGTTGACATTAATGAGCATGAAAAAATCTATAGGAAAACCGTCACGCCATTTTTGTGGTGTTTTTGGACCTATGTAATGCCAAACGGGACAATCATCGAAACTCATCGAGCTTAACGATGACTTAGAGGTCATTT
The DNA here is from genome assembly GCA_963924115.1 of Dovyalis caffra. Lineage (NCBI taxonomy): Eukaryota > Viridiplantae > Streptophyta > Magnoliopsida > Malpighiales > Salicaceae > Dovyalis > Dovyalis caffra. The sequence continues at coordinate 772,907 of CAWUPB010001179.1, forward strand.
TTGCAAAAATATTCAATAATGTTTTAAGCTATTTTAGACTTAGTTCGATGCTAAATGAGTCAACGAGCAAGACACATCGCCTATTTCCATGACCTCGATGTGATTTTTTTAAAAAATGTCGATCAAGTTTTGAGTCGTTTTAGACTAAGTTTGATGTAAAATGAGTCAACGATTAAAACTCATCGCTTATTACCTTGAACTCGGGGTATTTTGGCCAAAAAAAAGTCATTTAGGCTCTACAAATACACTTTTTTAGTTTTTCAAGATTATGAGGACCATTGAGCTTTCGAATTCCTAGAATAGTCGATACAAGCGAGCATAAAAAAATCTATAGAAAAACTATCAGCCTCGTTTTGAGGTTGTTTTGGACCTATCTCATGCCAAACGGAAAAATCATCGAAATTCATCGACTTCAACGATGACCTAGGGTTGATTGTTTCCAAAAACGTCAACCAAGTTTTGAGTCTGTCTTAGACCTAGTTCGAAGCCAAACGAGTTAACAATTAAAACTCAATGTCTATTGTCATGATCTTGGGGTATTTTGGCCAAAAAACGTCGTTTTGGCCTTAAAAATACAATTTTTTAGTTTTTTGAGATGATACGAGCCATCGAGCTTTTGAATTCTTTAAACGAGTCGACATCGGCAAGCATGAAAAAATCTATATGAAAACTATCAGCCTAGTTCTAAGGTTTTTTTACCTATCTCTTGTCAAACGGGACAATCATCGAAACTCATCGACCTAAGTGATGACCTAGGGGTATTTTTGCTAAAAAGGTCGATCAAGTTTTGGGTCGTTTTAGACCTAGTTCAATGCCAAATGAGCTAACGATCAAAACTCATTGCCTATTGTCATGACCTAGGGGTATTTTGGCTAAAAAACATCGTTTAGGCCCTAAAAATACACTTTTTTAGTTTTTTAAAATAATGCGAGCCATCAAGCTTTCGAATTCCTAGAATAGTCGGCATGAACGAGCATAAAAAAATATGTATGAAAACTATCGGTCTAGTTTTGAGTTTTTTTTTTTACCTATGTCATGCTAAACAGGACAATCATCAAAATTCATCGGCCTTAACGATGACCTAGAGGTGATTGTTGCCAAAAAAGTCGAGCATGTTTTGAGCTATTTTAGACCTAGTTCGATTAAAAATGAGTCAACAATCAAAACTCATCGCCTATTGTCATGACTTCGGGGTATTTTAGCAAAAAAATGTCGTTTAGCCCCAAAAATACATTTTCTTAGTTTTTCTAGATGATGAGGGCCATCAACCTTTCGAATTCCTAAAATGATCGATATGAGCGAGCACAAAAAAATCTATAGAAAACTCGTCGAGTCAATTTAGAGATTTTTTTATACTTATCTCATGTCAAATAGGACAATATACGAAATTCATTGGCCTCAACGATGACCTAAGGTGATTTTTGCTAAAAACATCGACCAATTTTTGAGTCGTTTTAGGCCTAGGTCGATGCCAAATGAGCCAACGATAAAAACTCATCACCTATTGTCATGGCCTCGGAGTATTTTGGCCAAAAAAAAGTCATTTAGGTCTGTAAAAAATGTTTTTTAGATTTTTCTAAAAATACACTTATTTAGTTTTTTGAGATGATGCGGACCATCGAGCTTTCGAATTCTAGGAACGATCGGCACGAAAAAATCCATAGGAAAACAGATCAACTTAGTTTAGATTTTTTTTGGACATATCTCATGCCAAACGAGACAATAATTAAAATTCATCGACCTCAATGATGACCTTGGGGTGATTTTTTCCAAAAAAGTCGACCAAGTTTTAAGGTTTTTTCGACCTAGTTTGATGCTAAACGAGCTAACGATCAAAACTCATTACCTCTTGTCATGATCTCGAGGCATTTTGGTCAAAAAAACGTTATTTAGGTTCTAAAAATACACTTTTTTAGTTTTTCGAGATCATGCGGGCTATCGAACTTTCGAATTCCTAGAACGATCGGCACGAGCAAGCATGAAAAAATCTATATGAAAACTGTGAACCCATTTTTGATGGTTTTTTTTACCTATCTTATGTTAAACGAGATAATCATCAAAACTCATCTACCTTAACGATGACCTAAGGGTATTTTTGACAAAAAACAAACGACAAAAGTTTCGGGTGTTTTAGACCCGAGTTTGATGCAAAACGAGCCAACGATCAAAACTCATCTCCCGTTGCTATGACCTTGGTGTGATTTTGGCCAAAAATAGTCGTTAGACTCTAAAAATGCTCTTTTCGGCTTTTCTAGAGAATGCGAGCCATTGGGCTTTTCAATTTTTGGAATGATCAACAATATTTTGAGTTCGTTTTAGACCTAGTTCGATGTCAAACGAGTCAACGATGAAGACTCATCGCCTATTGCTATGACCTCGGTGTGATTTTTGCCAAAAAACGTTATTTAGGCCCAAAAAATATACTTTTTTAGTTTTTTGAGATGATGCGTGCCATTGAGCTTTTGAATTCCTTGAACGGTCGACATGAGAGAGCATGAAAAATCTAAAGGAAAACTATTAGCCTTGTTTTAAGGTTTTTTTGGATGTATCTCATGCCAAACGGAACAATCATCGAAACTCATAGGCCTTAACGATTACCTAGAGGTGGTTTTTGCCAAAACATTCAGCCAAGTTCGAGTTGTTTTAGACCTATTTTGATGCCAAATTAGCTAACAATAAAAACTAATCGCCTATTGCCATGACCTCGGTTTGATTTTGGCCAAAAATTATCGTTTATGCTCTAAAAATGTTTTTTTTTAGTTTTCAAGAGGATGTGAGGTATCGGGCTTTTCGATTCCTAGAATGGGTAGCATGAGTGAGCATAAAAAAATCTCGAGAAAAAATGTTAGCCCGAGTTTAGAGGTTTTTTAGACCTATCTCATGCCAAATGAGATAATTATCAAAATTCATCGAGCTGCAACCGTTACCTAAGGTCGATTTTCTAATAAATTCGATCAAGTTTTGAGTTATTTTAGACCTAGCTCGATGTAAAAGGAGCCAACGATCAAAACTCATCTCCTATTGTCATGACCTTGGGGTATTTTTGCCAAAAAAAGTCGTTTAGGACCTAAAAATATACTTTTTTAGTTTTTCAAGATGATGTGGACCATTAGGCTTTCGAATTCCTAGATCGATCGGCATGAGCGAGCATGAAAAAATCTATAGAAAAACTTTCAGCCCATTTTAAAGGTTTTTTTTATCTATGTCATGCCAAAGGGGACAATAACCGAAATTCATTAACCTCAACGATAACCTAGGGGTGATTGTTGCCAAAATGTTGATCAAGTTTTAAACTATTTTAGACCTAGTTCGATGCCAAATGAGTCAACGATCAAAACTCATCGCCTATTTCCATGACCTCGGTGTGAGTTTAGCAAAAAAACATTGTTTAGGCCCTAAAAGTATACTTTTTTAGTTTTTCGAGATGATGCGGGCCATAGAGCTTTTGAATTCTCGAAATGGTTAGCATCGGCGAGCATGAAAAAATCTATAAGAAAACTATCAATCCTGTTTTGAGGTTTTTTTTACCTATCTCATGCCAAACGGGTCAATCATTGAAACTTATTGGCCTCAACGATGACCTAGAGATGGTTTTATAAAAAAAGTAGCTTTTTTAGACCTAATTCGATGTCAATCGAGCCAACGATCAAAACTCAATGGCTATTACCATGATCTCGGTGTGATTTTGGCCAAAAATTATCGTTTAAGCTCTAAAAATGCTTTTTTTTAGTTTTTCGAGATTACGCGGGCTTTTCAATTCCTAGAACGGTCGGCATGAATGAGCACGAAAAAATCTCTAGGAAAATTGTTAGCTTAGTTTAGAGGATTTTTGCACCTATCTCATGCCAAACGGGATAATCATCGAAGTTCATTGGCCTTAATGATGAACTAAGGGTAATTATTGCCAAAAAAGTCAACTAGGTTTTGAGCTATTTTAGACTTAGTTCGATGCAAAAAGAGCCACGATCGAGCCGATCGCTTATTTTCATTATCTCGAGGTATTTTGGCTAAAAATCATCATTTAGTTTTTAAAAAAACACTTTTATAGTTTTTTGAGATGATACGGACCATCAAGTTTTTGAATTTACGGATCGAGCGGCATGAGCGAGCATAAAAAAATCTATAGTAAAACTATCATCCCGAGTTTAGAGGTTTTTTTGGACCTATCTCATATTAAACGGGACAATAATCGAAATTTATCGACCTCAACGATGATCTAGGGGTATTTTTGCTAAAAACGTCAACTAGGTTTTAAGCTATTTTAGACCTAGTTCGATGCCAAACGAGCTAACGATCAAAACTCATCGCCTATTGTCATGACCTCGGGTTATTTTGGTAAAAAAATGTCATTTAGGCCCTAAAAATACAATTTTTTTAGATTTTCAAGATGATGTCGGCCATCAAGCTTTCCAATTTTTGAAATAGTCGAACATGAGTTAGTACAAAAAAAATCTATACAAAAGCTGTCGACCTAGTTTTGAGATTTTTTTTTACCTATCTCATGTGAAACGGAACAATCATCGAAACTCATCGGCCTAAACGATGACCTAGGGCTGATTTTTGCTAAAACAATCGATCAAATTTTAAGTCTGTTTTAGACCTAGTTCGATGCGAAATGACTTACGATCAAAACTCATCCCCTGTTGCTATGACCTCGGTGTGATTTTGGCCGAAAATTATCGTTATGCTTCGTAAAATTGCATTTTTTTAGTTTTTTGAGATGATGCGAGCCATTGAGCTTTCGAATTCCTTGAACGATCGACATAAGTGAGCACGAAAAAATCTATAGAAAAACTATCGGCCAGTTTTTAGGTTTTTTTGGATTTATCTAATGCCAAACGGGACAATCATCGAAATTCATTGCCCTTAACGATGACTTAGGGGTAGTTTTAGTGAAAATTGTCGACCAAGTTTTGAGTTGTTTTAGACCTAGTTTGATGCCAAAGGAGTCAACGATCAAAATTCATCGCCTATTGCCATGACCTCAATGTGATTTTGGCAAAAAACGTCATTTAGGCCCTCAAAATCCACTTTTTTAGTTTTTCAAGATGATGAGGGCCATCAAGCTTTCAAATTCTCGAAACGGTCGGCATGAGCGAGCATGAAAAAATCTATAAGAAAAGCTGTCAACCCATTTTTGAGGTTTTTTTGGACCTATCTCATGCAAAACGGGACAATCATCAAAACTCATTTGCCTCAACGATGACTTAGTGGTGGTTTTTCCAAAAAACTTGATCAAGTTTTGAGCCCTTTTTAACCTAGTTCAAATTCAAATGAGCCAACGATCAAAACCCATCACCTATTTCCATGACCTCGATATGATTTTGGCAAAAAATTATCATTTAAGGTCTAAAAATGCATTTTTTCACTTTGTCGAGATGATGTGAGTCGTCGGGCTTTTCAATTCCCGGATCGGTCAACATAATCGAGCACGAAAAAATCTCTAGGAAAACTATCATCCCAGTTTAGAGGTTTGTTTGAACCTAATGCCAAACGGGATAATCATTGAAATTCATCGACCTCAACTATGACCTAAGGGTGATTTTTGCCAAAAAAGTGGATCAAGTTTTGAGCTTTTTTAGACCTAGTTCGATGCAAAACGAGCCAACGATTGTAACTCATCGCCTATTGTCATGACCTTGGGGTATTTTGGTCAAAAAACATCGTTTAGGCCGTAAAAATACACGTTTTTAGTTTTTCAAAATGATACGGGCCATCAAGCTTTTCGAATTCTCGAATGGTCGACACGAGCGAGCATAAACAAATCTATTAGAAAACTATCAGCCCAGTTTAGATGTTTTTTTGAACCTATCTCATGCTAAATGGGACAATAATCAAAATTCATTGACCTCAAAGAGGACCTAGGGGTGATTGTTGCCAAAAACATCGACCAAGTTTTGAGCTATTTTAGACTTAGTTCAATGCCAAACGAGCTAACGATAAAAACTCATCGCCTATTGCCATGACCTCGGGGTATTTTTGTCAAAAAAATATCGTTTAGGCCCTAAAAATATAATTTTTTAGTTTTTCAAGATGATGTGGGCCATGGAGCTTTCGAATTCTTAGAGTGGTCAATATGAGCGAGCATGAAAAAATCAAGATAAAAACTATCGGCCTAGTTTTGAGGCTTTTTTGGACCTATCTAATGCCAAACGGGACAATCATTGAAACTCATTGGCCTTAATGATGACTTAAGGGTGGTTTTTGCAAAAAATGTCGATTAAGTTTTGAGTCTGTTTTGGACTTAGTTTAATGCCAAACAAGCTAACGATCAAAACTCATTGCCTATTTTGATGACCTTGGTGTGGTGTTGGTAAAAAATTATCGTTTAAGCTCTAAAAATGCATTTTTTCATTTTTTTAAGATGATGCAAGCCATCGGGCTTTTCAATTCTTAGAACGATCGGTATGAGCGAGCACTAAAAAATCTTTAGGACAACCGTCGGCCTAGTTTGGAGGTTTTTTGGACCTTTCTCATGCCAAACGGGGTAATTATTGAAATTCATTGGCCTCAACAATAACCGAAGGCCTATTTTTATTAAAAAAAAATTGATCATAGTTTGAGCTATTTTAGGCCTAGTTCGATGCAAAATGAGCCAACGATCAAAACTCATCTCCTATTGTCATGACTTCGGGGTATTTTGGACAAAAAAGTCATTTATGCCAAACGAGTCTCCTATGGTGCGAGCCATCGAGCTTTCGAATTCCTAGAATGATCGGAATGACCGAGCACGAAAAATTCTATAGGAAAACTTTCACGCCAGTTTAGAGGTTTTTTAAGACCTATCTCATGCCAAATGGAACAATAATCGAAATTCATCGACCTCAACGATGACCTAAGGGTATTTTTGCCAAAAACGTCGACCAAGTTTTGAGCTATTTTAGACCTAGTTCGATGCCCAACAAGCTAACGATAAAAAATCATAGCCTATTGTCATGACCTCGGGGTATTTTGGCCAAAAAACATCGTTTAGGCCCTAAAAATACACTTGTTTACTTTTTGAGATGGTGCGGGCCATCGAGCTTTTGAATTCCGAAATGGTCGGCATGAGCCGGCATGAAAAAATACGTAGGAAATATGTCGACCTCGTTTTAAAGTTTTTTTACACCTATCCCATGCCAACCGGAAAAATTATCGAAACTCATCGGCATCAACAATGATATAGGGGTGGTATTTGCCAAAAAGTCAATCAAGTTTTGAGCTTTTTTAAACCTAGTTCGATGTCAAACGAGCCCACGATCAAAACTCATCACTCGTTGCTATGACCTCGGTGTGATTTTGGTCAAAACTTATCGTTAGGCTCTAAAAATGCATTTTTTCAATTTTTTGAGATGATGCGGGTCATCGAGCTTTCCAATTGCTTGGAACAATTGACATGAGCAAGCATAAAAAACTCTATAGAAAAATTATCGAGTCCAATGTCTAATGCCAAACGGGACAATCATCGAAATTCATCGGGCTTAACGATGGCTTAGGGGTGGTTTTAATGAAAAAGTTGACCAAGTTTAGAGTTTTTTTAGACCTAGTTCGATGCCAAATGAGTCAACGATCAAAACTCATCGCCTATTGCCATGACCTTGGTGTGATTTGGGCAAAAAAAACATCGTTTAAGCCCTAAAAATATACTTTTTTAGTTTTTCGAGATGATGCGGGCCATCAAGCTTTTGAATTCTCGGAACGATCGGCATGAGAGAGCATGAAAAATCTATAGAAAAGCTCGTTAACCTATTTTGAGGTTTTTTTTTTTTTTACATATCTCATGTCAAACGTGATAATCATTGAAACTCATCAGCCAAAACGATGACCTAGGGGTGATTGTTGCCCAAAACGTTAACTAAGTTTTGAACGATTTTAGACGTAGTTCAATGAGAAACAAGCCGACGATCAAAACTCATCGCCCGTTGCTATGACATCGGTGTGATTTTGGCCAAAAATTATCGTAAGGCTCTAAAAATGTATTTTTTTTGTTTTTCAAGATGATGTGGACCATCGAGCTTTCGAATTCCTTGAATTACCTCGGTGTGATTTTGGCGAAAAATAGTCGGTAGGCTCTAAAAAGGCATTTTTTTAGTTTTTCGAAATGATGCGGACCATCGAGCTTTTCAATTCCCGAAACAGTTGACATAAGCAAGCAAGAAAATATCCATAGGAAAATTGTCGGCCAGACTTTGAGGTTTTTTGAGACCTATCTAATGGCAAACGGGACAATCATCGAAACTCATTGGCGTTAATGATGACTTAGGGGTGGTTTATGTCAAACAATTCGATAATGTTTTCAACTCGTCTTAGACCTAGTTCGATGCCAAACAAGTCAATGATCAAGACTCATCGCCTATTTCCGTGACCTCGGTGTGATTTTAGCCAAAAAAACATCATTTAGGCCCTAAAAATATACTTTTTTACTTTTTTAAGATGATGAGCGCCATCGAGCTTTCGAATTTCTAGAACGGTTGGCATGGGCGAGCATGAAAATATCTATAGGAACACTATCAACAATGTTTTGATGTTTTTTGAACCTATCTCATGTCAATCGAGACAATCATCGAAACTCATCGACCTCAACAATGATCTAGGGGTGGTTGTTTCTAAAAAAGTCAACCATGTTTTAAGTTGTATTAGACTTAATTCGATTTCAAACGAACTAACGATCAAAACTCATCGCCTATTGCCATAACCTCGATGTGATTTTGGCAAAAAATTATCCTTTAAGCTCTAAAAATGTATTTTTTCGGTTTTTGAGATGATGCGAGCCATCGAGCTTTTCGGTTCTCGAAACGGTCAGCATGATCGAGCACAAAAAAATCTCTAGGAAAACTCGTCAACCTAGTTTAGACGTTTTTTTAGACCTATCTCATGCTAAATGGGATAATCATCAAAACTATCGACCCAGTTTAGAGGTTTTTTTCCAAAAAAATTGAATCAAGTTTTGAGTCGTTTTAGACCTAGTTCGATGTAAAATGAGCCAACGATCAAAACTCACCGCTTATTATCATGACCTCGGGGTATTTTAGCAAAACAAACATCTTTAAGCCCTAAAAATACACTTTTTTAGTTTTTCAAGATGTGCAAGCCATCGAGCTTTCGAATTCCTTGAACAATCAGCATGAGCGAGCACGAGAAATTCTCTAGGAAAACTCGTCAACCTTGTTTTGAGATTTTTTTGGACCTATCTCATGCCAAACGGGACAATCTTCGAAACTCATCGGCCTCAACGATGACCTAGAGGTGGTTTTATCAAAAAAAGTTGATCAAGTTTTGAGCTTTTTTAGACCTAGTTCGATGTCAATCGAGCCAACGATCAAAACTCCTCGCCTATTACAATGACCTCGGTGTGATTTTGGCAAAAAATTATCATTTAAGCTCTAAAAATGTATTTTTTTCAGTTTTTGAGAAGATGCGAGCCATTAGGCTTTCCAATTCTCGGAACGGTCGGTATGATCGAGCACAAAAGTATCTTTAGGAAAACTATTAGCCTAGTTTAGTTATTTTTTTGGACCTATCTCATGCAAAACGGGATAATCATCGAAATTCATTAGCCTTAAAGATTACCTAAGGGTGATTTTTTCCAAAAACGTTGACCAAGTTTTGAGTTGGTTTAGACCTAGTTCGATGTAAAAGGAGTCAATGATCAAAACTCATCGATTATTTTCATGACCTTGAGGTATTTTGGCCAAAAAAGTCGTTTAGGCCCCAAAATATATACTTTTTTAGTTTTTTAAGATGCTTGCGGTCCATTGAGTTTTCAAATTCCTAGAACGATTGACATGAGCGAGCATCAAAAAATCTATAGAAAAATTATCAACCCTCTTTTGAGGTTTTTGTGAACCTATCTTATGTCGAACGAGATAATCATCGAAACTCATCGGTCTCAACGATGACCTAGAGGTGGTTTTATCAAAAAAAGTCAACTAGGGTTTGAGATTTTTTAGACCTAGTTCGATGCCAATCGAGCTAACAATCAAAACTCATTGCCTATTGTTATGACCTCGGGATATTTTGGCTAAAAAATGTCGTTTAGGCCCTAAAAATAAACTTTTTTAGATTTTCAAGATGGCGCCGGCCATCGAGCTTTCAAATTTCTAGAATGGTTGGTACGAGATAGCATTAAAAAATCTATACGAAAACCGTCAACCCCGTTTTGAGGTTTGTTTTACCTATCTTATATCGAACGGGATAATCATCGAAACTCATCGGCCTAAACGATGACCTAAGGGTATTTTTACTAAAAAAGTCGACCAAGTTTTAAGTCGTTTTAGACCTAGTTTGATGCAAAATGAGCAAACGATCATAACTCATCACTTGTTGCTATGACCTCGGTGGTATTTTGGCTAAAAATTATAGTTAGGCTCTAAAAATGCATTTTTTTAGTTTTTTGAGATGATGCGAGCCATTGAGCTTTTGAATTCTTGGAATGGTCAATATGAGCGATCATGAAAAAATCTATAAAAAAACTATCAGCCCGCATTTGAGGTTTTTTTTACCTATCTAATGCCAAACGGGACAATTATCGAAACTCGTCGCCCTTAACGATGATTTAGGAGTGGTTTTAGTGAAAACGAGTTGACCAAGTTTTGAGCTATTTTAGATCTAGTTCGATGCCAAATGAGTCAACGATAAGAATCCTCACCTATTGACATGACCTCAATGTGATTTTAGCCAAAAAACGTCATTTAGGCCCTAAAAATATACTTTTTTAGTTTTTTGAATTCTCGGAATGGTGGGCATAAGCGAGCATGAAAAAATCTATAGGAAAACTATCAGCCTTATTTTATGGTTTTTTTTTTATGTATCGCATGCCCTAAAAATATACTTTGATGCGAAACGGGCCAACGATCAAAACTCACCGCCTATTGATATGACCTCGATGTGATTTTGGCCAAATAGTCGTTAGGCTTTAAAAGTGTTTTTTTTAGTTTTTCGAGATGATGCGGGCCATTGAGCTTTCGAATTCTTGGAACGATCGACATGAGCAAGCATGAAAAAATCTATAGGAAAACCGTCCGCCAAGTTTTGAGGTTTTTTAGACCTATCTAATGCCAAATGGAACAATCATCAAAACTCGGCGGCCTTAACGATGACTTAGGGATGGTTTACGCCAAAACATTTGATAATTTTTTGAGTCGTTTTAAACCTAATTCGATACCAAACAACTCAACGATCAAAACTCATCGCCTATTGTCATGACCTTGGGGTATTTTCACTAAAAAAAGTCACTTAGGTCCTAAAAATACACTTTTTTGTTTTTCAAGATGATGCGGGCCATCGAGCTTTCGAATTTCTAGATCAATTTATGGTTTTTTTTACCTATCTCATGCCAAACGGGACAATAATCAAAATTTATCCTCAACGATAACCTAGGGGTGATTTTTGCCAAAAATGTTGATCAAGTTTTGAGCTATTTTAGACCTAGTTCAATGCCAAATGACCTAATGATCGAAACTCATCGCTTATTGTCATGACCTCGGGGTATTTCGACCAAAAAACATCGTTTAGGCCCTAAAAATACACTTTTTTGTTTTTGAAATGATGCGAGCCATTGAGCTTTTGAATTCCTAGAACAAATGACAAGTGCAAGCACGAAAAAATCTATATGAAAACTTTTAGCCTAGTTTTAAGATTTTTTTCAACTATCTCATGTCAAAGGAACAATCATTAAAACTCATCGATCTCAACAATGACCTAGGGGTATTTTTTCCAAAACGATCGATAATGTTTTAAGTTGTTTTAGACTCGTTCGATGCCAAATGAGCCAATAATCAAAACTCATCACTCGTTGCCATGACCTCGTTGTGATTTTTGCCAAAATTTGTTGTTAGGCTCTAAAAATGCATTTTTTTAGTTTTTCGAGATGATGTGAGCCATCGAGCTTTCAAATTGTTGGAACGATCGATATGAGCAAGCACGAAAAACTCTATAGGAAAACTATCAGTCCAATTTTGAGGTTTTTTTTTACCTATCTAATGCCAAACGGGACAATCATCAAAACCCGTCGACCTTAATGATGACTTAGGGGTGGTTTTAATGAAAAAAGTCAACAAAGGTTTGAGTTATTTTAGACCTAGTTCGATGCCAAATAAGTCAACGATCAAAACTCATCGCCTATTTCTAGGACCTAATTGGCAAAAAAAATCGTTTAGGACCTAAAAATATATTTTTTTAGTTTTTCGAGATTATGCGGGCCATTGAGCTTTCAAATTCCTTGAATGGTCGGCATGAGCGAGCACGAAAAAATCTATAGAAAAATTGTCAACCTTGTTCTAAGGTTTTTTTGATCTATCTCATGCCAAACAGGATAATCATTGAGACTCGGTGGACTCGGCGATGACCCGGAGGTGGTTTTATCAAAAAATGTCAACCATCGAGCCAATCAAATGAATGATAAAAAATGATCGCCTATTGCCATGACCTCGGTGTGATATTGGCCAAAAAATGTCATTTAGGCCCTAAAAAAACACTTTTTTAGTTTTTTGAGATTATACGGACCATCGAGCTTTCGAATTCTTGAAACGAGCAACACGAATGAGCATAAAAAAATCTATAAGAAAACCGTCGACCCAGTTTAAAAGTTTTTTTGGACCTATCTCATGCCGAACGGGACAATAATTGAAATTCATCGACCTCAACGATGACCTAGGTGTATTTTTGTAAAATAATTCGACCGGGTTTTGAGTCGTTTTAGACGTAGTTCGATGCCAAACAAGTTAACAATCAAAACCTATTGCATGTCGCTATGACCTCGGTGTGATTTTTGCAAAACATTATCGTTTAGGCTCTAAAAATGTATTTTTTTAGTTTTTCGAGATGATGCCGGCCGTCGGGCTTTTCAATTCCTAGAACGGTCGGAATGAGCAAGTATGAAAAAATCTCTAGAAAACCCGTCAGCCCAGTTTAGAGATTTTTTTGGACCTATCTCATGCCAAACAACATAATCGTCAAAATTCATCGGCCTCCACGATGAACGAAGGGTGATTTTTGTCAAAAATGTTGATCAAGTTTTGAGTCGTTTTAGACTTAGTTCAATGCAAAAGCAACCAACGATCAAAACTCATCGTCTATTTTCATGACCTCGGGGTATTTTGTCCGAAAAACGTCGTTTAGGCCAAAAAACACTTTTTTAGTTTTTCTAGATTATACGGGCCATTGAGCTTTTGAATTCTTGGAATAGTTGACATGAGCGAGCATGAAAAAATCTATAAGAAAACCGTCGACCTAGTTGAGAGGTTTTTTTTGTACCTATCTCATGTCAAACGAAAAAATAATCAAAATTCATCGGCCTCAACGATGACTTAGGGGTGAGTTTTACTAAAACTTTTGACCAAATTTTAAGTTGTTCTAGACATAGTTTGATGCCAAATGAGCCAACGATCAAAATGCATCATCTATTGTCATGGCCTCGGTGTATTTTTGCTAAAAAACGTCATATAGGCCCTAAAAATATGCTTTTTAGATTTTTGAGATGATGTGAGCTATCGAGCTTTTGAATTCTCGGAATGATCAACACGAGCGAGCATGAAAAAATCTATATGAAAAATGTCAGCTCACTTTTGAAGATATTTATTTTACCTATCTCATGTCAAATGGGACAATTATCGAAACTCATCGGCCTCAACGATTACCTAGGTGTGATTTTTCTTAAAAAATTTGATCAAGTTTTGAGCTAGTTTAGACCTAATTCGATTTAAAATGAGCCAACAATCAAAACTCATCGCCTTTTGCTATTACCTCGCAGTGATTTTTGCCAAAAATGGTCGTTAGGCTCGAAAATTACATTTTTTTTAGTTTTTGAGATTATGGGGCCATCAAGCTTTCGAATTCCTAGAATGGTCGATATGTGCGAGCACAAAAAAATCTATAGGAAAACTGTCAGCCCTATTTTAAGGTTTTTTTGGACCTATCTCATGCCAAACGGAACAATCATCGAAACTCATCGGCCTTAACGATGACCTAGGGGAGGTTTTCCTTAAAAATTCGATCAACTTCGATACCAATCGAGCCAACGATCAAAACTCATTGACTATTTTCATGACCTTGTGGTATTTTAGCCAAAAAACATTGTTTAGGCCCTAAAAATAAAATATTTTAGTTTTTCAAGATGACGTGGGCCATCGAGCTTTTGAATTCTCGGAACGATCGATATGAGTGAGCACAAAAAAATTTATAGGAAAACTATTAGCCCAATTTTGAGGTTTTTTAGGACCTATCTAATACCAAACGGGACAATCATCGAAACTCATCGGCCTTAACGATGACCCGGGGGTGGTTTTATCCAAAAAAATTGATAACTTTTTAAGTTATTTTAGATCTAGTTGGATGCCAAGCGAGTTAACGATCAAGACACATCGCCTATTGCCATGACCTCGGTGTGATTTTGGCCAAAAAACGTCGTTTAGGCCTTAAAAATATACTTTTTTAGTTTTTTGAGATGATGTGGGCCGTCAAGCTTTCAAATTCTCGAAACGGTCGATATGAGCGAGCATGAAAAAATCTATAGGAAAACTATCAGCAATGTTTTGATGTTTTTTCGGACCTATCTCATGCCAAAACTCATCGGCCTTAACGATGACCTAGGGGTGGTTTTTGCCAAAATGTCGATCAAGTTTTGAGTTGTATTAGACCTAGTTCAATGCCAAACGAGCTAACGATCAAACTCTTCGCCTATTGCCATGACCTCGGTGTGATTTTGGCAAAAAATTATTGTTTAAGCTCTAAAAATACATTTTTTTAGTTTTTCGAGATGAAGCGGGATATCGGGCTTTTCAATTCCTAGAAAAGTCAGCATGAGCGAGCACAAAAAAATCTATAGGAAAAGCTGTTAATAGAGTTTAGAGGTTTTTAGAACTATCTCGTGCTAAATAGGATAATCATCGAAATTAATTGACCTCAACGATGACCTAAGGGTGATTTTTGCCAAAAAGTCAACCAAGTTTTGAGTCGTTTTAGACCTAGTTTAATGTAAAAGGAGTCAACGATCAAAACTCGGTGCTTATTTTCATGACCTCGGGGTATTTTGGCGAAAAAAGTCGTTTAGGCCTAAAAAATATGCTTTTTCGGTTTTTGAGATGATGTGGGCAATTGAGCTTTCAAATTCCCCGAAACGATCGACATGAGCGAGCTTGAAAAAATCGTAGGAAAATTTTCAACCCCGTTTAGAGGTTTTTTTGGGCCTATCTTATGCCAAACGAGACAATCATCGAAATTCATCGGCCTCAATAATGGCCTAGAGGTGGTTTTATCAAAAAAAGTCGATCGGATTTTGAGTTTTTTTAGACCTAGTTTGATGCCAATGGAGCCAACGATCAAAACTCATCGCCTATTGTCATGACCTTAGTGTGATTTTGGCCAAAAATTATTGTTTAAGCTCTAAAAATGCATGATCGGGCCATCGGGGTTTTCCATTCCTAGAACGATTAGCATGAGCGAGCATAAAAAAATCTCTAAGAAAACTCGTCAGCCAGGTTTAAAGGTTTTTTTGGACCTATCTCATGCCAAACGGGATAATCATCGAAATTCATCGGCCTCAACGATGACTTGAGGTCGATTTTTCCAAAAAAGTCGACCAAGTTTTAAGATGTTTTAAACCTAGTTCGACGCAAAAGGAGCCAACGATCAAAACTCATCGCCTATTCTCATAACCTCGGGGTATTTTGGCCAAAAAATATTGTTTAGGCCCAAAAAATATAATTTTTTAGTTTTTCGGGATGATATAAGCCATCGAGCTTTTGAAGTCTTGGAACGAGCAACACAAGTGAGCAACAAAAAATCTATAGGAAAACCGTCGACCTAGTTTAGAGGTTTTCTTGAACCTATCTCATGCCAAACGGTATAATAATCGAAATTCATGACCTCAATGATGACCTAGGGTTATTTTTCCTAAAAAGTCAACCAAGTTTTGAGTCGTTTTAGACCTAGTTTGATGCCAAACGAGCTAACGATCAAAACTCATCGCCTATTTCATAACCTCGAGGTATTTTGGCTAAAAAATATCGTTTAGGCCCTAAAAAAACACTTTTTTAGATTTTCAAGATGGTGTTGGCCATCGAGCTTTCAAATTTTTGGAACGATCAGCACGAGCTAGCACAAAAAAATCTATATAAAAACTATCAACCCAATTTTGAGGTTTTTTTTTTTACCTATCTTATCTCGAACGGAATAATCATCGAAACTCATGGGCCTTAACGATGACTTAGGGGTGGTTTTACCCAAAAACATCGATAAATTTTTGAGCTATTTTAGACCTAGCTCGATGCCAAATGAGTCAATGATCAAAACTCATCGTCTATTGCCATGACCTCGGTGTGATTTTTACAAAAAAACGTTGTTTAGGCTCTAAAAATACACTTATTTAGTTTTTTGAGATGATGCGAGCCATTGAGCTTTCGACTTCCGAAACGATCGACATGAGCCGGAATGAAAAAATTTGTATGAAATATGTCGATCCTTTTTAAAAGTTTTTTTGGACCTATATCATGCCAAACGGGAAAATTATCGAAACTCATCGAGCATCAACGATGACATAAGGATGGTTTTTTCCAAAAAAATCAATCAATTTTTAGAACGTTTTAGATCAAGTTGATGCAAAACGAGCCAATGATCAAAACTCATCACCTATTGCTATGACCTCGGTGTGATTTTGATCAAAAATTATTGTTTAACCTCTTACATTTTTTTAGTTTTTATAGAATCATGTAGGCCATCATCGAGCTTTTTAATTCAAGGAACGGTCATCATGAGCGAGCATAAAAAATTCTATGGGAAAACTACCAGCCCGAGTTCGGAGGTTTTTTTGGACCTATCTCATGCCAAACGGGATAATAATAAAAATTCATCGGCCTCAACTATGACCTAGGGGTGATTTTTTTCAAAAAAGTCTATCAAGTTTTGAGTCGTTTTAGACTTAGTTTGATGGCAAACCAAGCAACCGATCAAAACTCATCTCGCTATTGTCATGACCTCAAGGTATTTTTGCCCAAAAAAGTTGTTTAGGCCCTACAAATACATTTTTTAGCTTTTCGAGATGACACGAGCCATCGAGCTTTCGAATTCCTAGAATGGTCGGTATGAGCGAGCGAGGAAAAAATCTATAGGAAAATTGTCGACCTAGTTTTGAGGTTTTTTCTTATCTATCTCATGTTAAATGGGACAATCATCAAAACTCATCGGCCTCAACGATGATAAGGGTTGGTTTTTGCCAAAACATTTGACCAATTTTTGAGTTGTTTTAGACATAGTTCGATGTAAAAGGAGCCAACGATCAAAACTCATCGCCTATTCTCATGACCTTGGGTATTTTGGTCAAAAAACATTGTTTAGGCCCTAAAAATACACTTTTTTAGTTTTTTGAGATAATACGAGCCATCGAGCTTTCGAAGTCCTGGAACGAGCGGCACAAGTGAGCATGAAAAACTACAAAGAAAAGCTGTCGACCAGGTTTAGAGGTTTTTTTGGACCTATCTCATGCCAAACAGGACAATAATCGAAATCATCGGTCTCAACGATGACCTAAGGTTATTTTTTCCAAAAACGTTGATCAAGTTTTGAGCTATTTTAGATCTAGTTTGATGCCAAATGAGCTAACGATCAAAACTCATCACCTATTGTCATGACCTTGAGGTATTTTGGCTAAAAAATATTGTTTAGGCCTTAAAAATACACTTTTTTAGATTTTCAAGATAGTGTCGGCCATCGAGCTTTCAAATTTTTGGAACGGTCAACACGAGCTAGCATAAAAAAATCTATACAAAAGCTGTTAGCCTAGTTTTGAGGTTTTTTTTACCTATTTCATCTCGAACGGAACAATCATTGAACCTCATCGGCCTTAACGATGACTTACGGGTGGTTTTAGCAAAAAATGTTGATAAAGTTTTGAGCTATTTTAAACCTAATTCGATGCCAAATGAGTTAATGATCAAAACTCATCTTTTATTTCCATGACTTCGGTGTGATTTTTGCTAAAAAATATCATTTAGGCCCTAAAAATACATTTCTTTAGTTTTTTGAGATGATGTGAGCCATGAGCTTTCGAATTCTCGAAACGAGTTGACATGAGCTAGCATGAAAAAATCTATAGGAGATATGTCATCCCTGTTTTGAAGTTTTTTTGGACCTATATCATGCCAAATGGGAAAATTATCAAAACTCATCGGCATCAACGATGACATAGGGGTGGTTTTCGCTAAAAAAATAAATCAAGTTTTAAAATGTTTTAGATCTAATTCGATGCAAAACTAGCCAACGATCAAAACTCATCGCCTATTGCTATGACCTCGGTGTGATTTTTGTCAAAAATTATTTTTTAAGCTCTAAAAATATATTTTTTAGTTTTTAGAGATCATGCGGGCCATCGGGCTTTTCAATTCCTAGAGCGAGTTAGCATGAGCGAGCATAAAAAATTATGTAGGAAAACCGCCAACCTATTCGGAGATTTTTTTGGACCTATCTCATGCTAAACGGGATAACAATAAAAATTCACCGGCCTTAACGATGACCTATGGGTGATTTTTTCCAAAAACATCAATCAAGTTTCGAGTCGTTTTAGACCTAGTTTGATGGTAAACCCGCAACAATCAAAACTCATCTCCTATTGTCATGATCTCGGGGTATTTTCGCATAAAAAAGTCGTTTAGGCCCTACAAATATATTTTTTTAGCTTTTCGAGATGATGCAACCCAACGAGCTTTCGAATTCCTAGAACGGTTGACACGAGCGAGCAGGGAAAAAATCTATAGGAAAATTATCAGCCCAGTTTTGAGGTTTTTTCTTACCTATCTCATGTTAAACGGAACAATCATCGAAACTCATCGGCCTCAACGATGATAAGAGTTTGTTTTTGCCAAAACATTTGACCATTGTTTGAGTTGTTTTAGACCTAGTTTGATGCAAAACAAGCGAACGATCAAAACTCATTGCCCGTTGTTATGAACTCGGTGTGATTTTGGCCAAAAATAGTCAATAGGCTCTAAAAATGCATTTTTTTAGTTTTTCAAGATGATGCGGGCCATTGGGCTTTTCAATTCTCGGGAAGGTTGACATGAGCGAGAAAGAAAAAATCTATAGGAAAATTATCAGCCAGTTTTGAGGTTTTTGAGACCTATCTCACGCCAAATGGGACAATCATCGAAATTCATCGGCCTCAACGATGACCTAGGGGTGGTTTTTTTCAAAAAGTCGATCAAGTTTTGAGTCGTATTAGACTTAGTTTGATGTCAAATGAGCTAACGATCAAAACTTATCGCCTATTCCCATGACATCGGTGTGATTTTGGCCAAATATTATCGTTTAAACTCTAAAAATAAAATTTTTTTAGTTTTTTGAGATGAAGCGAGATATCGAGCTTTTCAATTCCTAGAAAAGTCAACATGAGCGAGCATAAAAAAATCTCTAAGAGAACTGTCGACCAAGTTTAGAGGTTTTTTGGACCTATCTCATGCTAAACGGGATAATCATCGAAATTAATCGACCTCAATGATGACCTAAGGGTGGTTTTTTTCAAAAAACATTTGATCAAGTTTTGAGTCTGTTTTAGACCTAGTTCGATGCAAAATGAGCCAACGATCAACATTCATCGCCTATTGTTATGACCTCGGGGTATTTTGGCAAAAATAATATCATTTAGGCACTAAAAATACACTTTTTTAGTTTTTCAAGATGATGCGAGCCATCAAGCTTTTGAATTCTCGGAACGATCGGCATGAGCGAGCATAAAAAAATCTCTAGGAAAATTGTCAATCCCGTTTTGATGTTTTTTTTGGACCTATCTCATACCAAACGAGACAATCTTCGAAACTCATCGACCTCAACGATGACCTAGAGGTGGTTTTATCAAAAAACATTGACCAAGTTTTAAGATTTTTTAGACCTAGTTCAATTCCAATCGAGCCAACGATCAAAACTCATCGCCTATTGCCATGACCTCGGTGTGATTTTGGCCAAAAATTATCGTTTAAGCTCTAAAAATGCATTTTTTCGGTTTTTGAGATGATGCGAGCCATCGGGCTTTTCAATTGCTAGAACGAGTAAGCATGATTGAGCATAACAAAATCTTTAAAAAAAATATCGGCCTAGTTTAGTTGTTTTTTTGGACCTATCTCATGCTAAACGGGATAATCATCGAAATTCATCGACCTCAAAGAGGACGTAAGGGTGATTTTTTTCAAAACATTTGACCAAGTTTTGAGTCGTTTTAGACCTAGTTCGATGTAAAAGGAGTCAACGATCAAAACTCATCGCTTATTTTCAAGACCTCGGGGTATTTTGGCCAAAAAAGTCATTTAGGTCTCAAAAATACACTTTTTTAGTTTTTTAGATGATGCGGGCCATTGAGCTTTCAAATTCCTAGAACGATCGACATGAGCAAGCAAGAAAAAATTTATAGAAAAATTGTCAACCTTGTTTTGAGGTTTTTCCGGACTTATCTTATGCCAAACATGACAATCATCGAAATTCATCGACCTCAACGATGGCCTAGAGGTGCTTTTATCAAAAAAGTCGACCAAGTTTTGAGTTTTTTTAGACCTAGTTTGATGTCAATCAAGCCAACGATCAAAACTCATTGCCTATTGTCATGACCTCGGTATGATTTTGGCAAAAAATTATTGTTTAACCTCTAAAAATGCATTTTTTTAGTTTTTTGAAATGACGCAAGCCATTGGGGTTTTCAATTCTCGGAATGGTCGGCATGAGTAAGCATGAAAAAATCTCTAAGAAAATTGTCAACCTAATTTAAAGGTTTTTTGGACCTATCTCATGCCAAAAAGGATAATCATCGAAATTCATTGGCCTCAACGATGAATTAAGGTTGATTTTTCCAAAAAAGTCGACCAAGTTTTGAGATATTTTAGACCTAGATTGATGCAAAAGGAGCTAACGATCAAAACTCATTGCCTATTCTCATGACCTCGGGGTATTTTGGCAAAAAAAACGTTATTTAGGCCCTACAAATACACTTTTTTAGTTTTTCGAGATGATACGAGCCATCGAGTTTTCGAAGTCCTAGAATGAGTGGTGCAAATGAGCATGAAAAAATTTATAGGACAATCGTCAGCCCGGTTTAGAGGGTTTTTTAGAGGTCTCATGCCAAACGGGAGAATAATCGAAATTCATCGGCCTCAACGATGACCTAAGGCCATTTTTTCCAAAAAATTCGACTAAGTTTTGAGCTATTTTAGACCTAGTTTGATGCCAAATGAGCTTAACAATCAAAACTCATCGTCTATTGTCATGACCTTGGGGAATTTTGTTAAAAAATATCGTTTAAGCCCTAAAAATACACTTTTTATATTTTCACGATAGTGCTGGCCATTGAGCTTTCAAATTTTTGGAACGATCGGAATGAGCTAGCACAAAAAAATCTATATAAAAATTGTACGCCAGTTTTGAGGTGTTTTTTACCTACCTAATCTCGAATGGAACAATCATCGAAACTCATCGACCTTAACGATGACTTAGGGGTGGTTTTAGCCAAAAAAATCAATAAATTTTTGAGCTATTTTAGACCTAGTTCGATGCCAAATGAATCAATGATCAAAACTCATCGTCTATTGCCATGACCTCGATGTGATTTTTGTCAAAAAACGTCGTTTAGGCCCTAAAAATACATTTCTTTAGTTTTTCGAGATGATGCGAGCCATTGAGCTTTCAAATTCCTAGAATGATCGACAAGAGCGAGCACAAAAAAATCTATAAGAAAACTATCAGCCAGTTTTGAGGTTTTTTTGGACCTATCTAATGCCAAACGGGACAATCATCGAAACTCGTCGCCTTTAACGATGACTTAGGGGTGCTTTTAGTGAAAATATTCGATCAAGTTTTGAGCTATTTTAGACCGAGTTCAATGTCAAATGAGTCAACGATCAAAACTCCTTGCCTAGTGCCATGACCTTAGTGTGATTTTAGCCAAAAAAAACATCGTTTAGGCCCTAAAAATACACTTTTTTAGTTTTTTGAAATGATACGAACCATCTAGCTTTCGAATTCCTAGGATGGTGGGCATGAGCAAACACAAAAAAATATGTAGGAAAACTATCGAGTCTTATTTTGAGGTTTTTTTGGACATATCTCATGCTAAACAAAACAATCATCGAAGCTCATCGACCTTAACGATTACCTAGGGGTGGTTTTTGCTAAAAAAATCGATCAAGTTTTGAGATGTTTTAGACCTAATTCGATACTAAACGAACCAACGATAAAACTCATCTCCTATTTTCATGACCTTGGGGTATTTTGGCCAAAAAACGTCGTTTAGGCCTTAAAAATACACTATTTTAGTTTTTTCAAATCGAGCTTTCGAATTCCGGAAATGATCGGTAGGAGCGAGCATTAGAAAATCTATAGGAAAACTATCAACCCAGTTTAGACATTTTTTTGGACCTATCTCATGCCAAACGAGACAACAATCAAAATTCATCGACCTCAACGATGTCCTAAGGGTATTTTTGCCAAAAAATTCGACCAAGTTTTAAGCTATTTTAGACATAGTTTGATGCCAATTGAGCTAACGATCAAAACTCATGACCTATTGTCATTACAATTAGGGTATTTTGGCCAAAAAACATTGTTAAGGCCCTAAAAATACACTTTTTTAGTTTTTCAAGATATTACGGGCCATCGAGCTTTCAAATTTCTAGAACGGTCGGCACAAGCCGGCATGAAAAAATCTATATGAAAACTGTCTTCCCAATTTTGAGGTTTCTTTTTTTACTTATCTAATGTCAAATGAGATAATCATCGAAACTCATTAGCCTCAACGATGACTCGAGGGTATTTTTGCCAAACAATTTGACAAACATTTGAGGTGTTCCGGACCTAGTTTGATGCAAAACTAGCCAACGATCAAAACTCATCTCTTGTTGCTATGACCTCGATGTGATTTTCGCCAAAAATAGTCGTTAGGCTCTAAAAATGCTTTTTTCGGTTTTTGAGAGGATGCGAGCCATCGGGATTTTCAATTCCTAGAATAGTCAACAATGTTTTGAGCTATTTTAGCCCTAGTTCGATGTCAAATGAGTCAACGATTAAAATTCCTCGCCTATTGCCATGACCTCGGTGTGATTTTATCCAAAAAAACATCGTTTAGGCCACAAAAATACACCTTTTTAGTTTTTTGAAATGATGCGAGCCATCGAGCTTTCGAATTCCTAGAACGGTGGGCATGAGCGGGCTTAAAAAAATCTATAGGAAAACTATCGGCCTTATTTTGAGGTTTTTTTGGACCTATCTCATGCTAAACAAGACAATCATCGAAACTCATCGGCCTTAACGATTACCTAAGGGCGGTTTTTCCCAAAAAATCGACCAAGTTTTGAGCTTTTTTAGACCTAATTCGATGCTAAATGAACCAACAATAAAACTCATCTCCTATTTTCATGACCTCGGGGTATTTTGGCCAAAAAACGTCGTTTGTGTCCTAAAAATATACTATTTTAGTTTTTTGAGATGATGCAAGCCATTGATCTTTTGAATTTCGAAATGATCGGCATGAGCGACCATAGAAAATCTATAGGAAAACTATCAACCCGGTTTAGACATTTTTTTGGACCTATCTCATGCCAAACGAGACAATAATCAAAATTCATTGACCTCAACGATGTCCTAAGGGTGATTTTTGTCAAAAAAGTTGACCACGTTTTAAGCTATTTTAGACCTAGTTCGATGCCAATTGAGCTAACGATCAAACCTCATGACCTATGGTCATGATGTCGTAGTATTTTGGTAAAAAAATATTGTTTAAGCCCTAAAAATATACTTTTTTAGTTTTTCAAGATATTACCGGCCATTGAGCTTTCTAATTCCTAGAATAGTCGGCATGAGCCAGGCACGAAAAAATCTATATGAAAACTATCTTCCTAGTTTTGAGGTTTTTTTTTTTTTTTTTTGCCTATCTCATGTCAAATGAGATAATCATCGAAACTCATTAGCCTCAACGATGACCTAAGGGTGATTTTTGTCAAAAACGTTGACATAAATTTGAGGTGTTTTGGACCTAGTTTGATGCAAAACTAGCCAATGATCAAAACTCATCTCTTGTTGCTATGACCTCGGTGTGATTTTTGCGAAAAATAGTCGTTAGGCTCTAAAAATGCTTTTTCTTCTTAGTTTTTTAAGAGGATGCGAGCCATCGGGATTTTCAATTCCTAGAATGGTCAATAATATTTTGAGCTATTTTAGACCTAATTCGATGCCAAATGAGTCAACGATCAAGACTCGTCACCTATTGCCATGATCGCGATGTGATATTGGAAAAAAAACGTTGTTTAGGCCCTAAAAATACACATTTTTAGTTTTTTTTAGATGATATGGACTATCGAGCTTTCGAATTCTCGGAATGGTGGGCATGAGCGAGCACAAAAAAATCTATAGGAAAATTATCGACTTTATTTTGAGGTTTTTTTGGACCTATCTCATGCCAAACGGGACAATCATCAAAACTCATCGGCCTTAATGATTACCTAGGTGTGGTTTTTGTAAAAAACACGATCAAGTTTTGAGTCGTTTTAGACTTAGTTCGATGCCAAACAAGTAAACGATCAAAACTCATCCCCTATTGCGATGACCTCGGTGTGATTTTGGCAAAACATTATCGTTTAAGCTCTAAAAATGTAATTATTTAGTTTTTTGAGATGATGCGGGCCATCGAACTTTTCAATTTCAAGAATGCTTAGCATGAGCGAGCACAAAAAAAGTCTTTAGGAAAATTATTAGCCCAGTTTAGAGGTTTTTTGGAACCTATCTCATGCCAAATGGGATAATAATCGAAATTCATTAGCCTTAACGATGACATAAGGGTGATTTTCGCTAAAAAGTTGACCAATTTTTTAGTCGTTTTAGACCTAGTTCGATACAAAACAAGCCAACGATCAAAACTCATCGCCTATTGTCATGACCTCGCGGTATTTGGGCTAATAAACGTCATTTAGGCCCTAAAAATACACTTTTTTAGTTTTTCAAGATGATATGGGCCATCGAGCTTTTGAATTTACGAACAGTTGGCATGAGCGAGCATAAAAAAATCTATAGAAAAACCGTCGACCTAGTTTAGAGGTTTTTTGAACCTATCTCATGTCAAACGGGACATTGATCGAAATTCATCGGCCTTAATGATGACCTAAGGGTGATTTATGTCGAAAAGTTGATGAATTTTTGAGTTGTTTTGGACCTATTTCGATGCAAAATGAGCGAATGATCAAAACTCATCGCCTATTATCATGACCTCGGGGTATTTTTGCCAAAATTAGGCCCTAAAAATACACTTTTTTTAGTCTTTCAAGATGATGCGGGCCACGAGCTTTCGAATTCTCGAACGGTTGGCAAGAGCGAGCACAAAAAAATCTATAGAAAAACTATCAGCCTAGTTTAGAGGTTTTTTTGAACCTATCTAATGTGAAACGGAACAATAATTGAAATTTATCGACCTCAACGATGACCTAGGGGTTATTGTTGCACAAAATGTCAAGCAAGTTTTGCACTTCGTTTTAGACCTAGTTCGATGCCAAATGAGCAAATGATCAAAACTCGGCGCCTATTGTCATAACCTCAAGGTAGTTTTGCCAAAAAATGTCGTTTAGGCCTTAAAATACACTTTTTTAGTTTTTAGAGATGATTTGGGTCATCGAGCTTTCGAATTCCTAGAACAGTCGACACGAGCGAGCATGAAAAAATCTATATGAAAACCGTCGACTCGCTTTTGAGGTTTTTTTTTTTTACCTATCTCATGTCAAACAGGACAATCTATATGAAAACGAGCAAATGTTTGGCATGAGTGAAAATGAAAAAATCTATAGGATAAGTGTTGACCTAGTATGGAGGTTTTTTTGGACCTATCTCGTGCCAAATGGGACAATAATCAAAATTCGTCGGCCTCAACGATGACATAGGGGTATTTTTGACAAAACATTTGATCTAGTTTTGAAGTCGTTTTAGACCTAGTTTGATGCCAAAGGAGCCAACGATCAAAACGCATTGCCTATTGTTTAAGCCCTAAAAATATGCTTCTTTAGATTTTTGAGGTGATACGAGCCATCAAGTTTTTGAATTCCTAGAATGGTCGACACGAGCGAGCATAAAAAAATTTGTATGAAAACTGTCGACCTAGTTTTGAGTTTTTTTTTTTTACCTATCTCATGTCAAACGAGACACTTATCGAAACTCATCGGCCCCAATGATGACCTAGAGTTGATTTTTGTCAAAAAATTTAACTAAATTTTGAGCTATTTTAGACCTAGTTCGATGCAAAACGAGCTAACAATCAAAACTCATCGCTCGTTGCTATGACCTCGGTGTGATTTTAGCCAAAAACGGTTGTTAGGCTCTAATAAGTTGAGAATATTGCTGCCATTAGCCACATTCGAAGAGCAATGAATGTATGCTAACAAGGCACTATGATCTCATTGTAACGTATATAAGAATATTTATGTGGAAAAAGTCTTTTAATGATGTTCGAGTCCTATTTCTTACTTCAACTTCACTATAAATTTTTCACGTTTATGTCATGTTTATTTATCATGATATTTTTTTTAATTTATTTCATTTTACATGTTTACCAAACTTCTAACCATGTCAATATGCGAGTGAATAATTTAAAGTAATTATACTACTATTATGATATTATTATTTATTATTACCGATTTAATTATGCATCTTAACTACTTACATACATGATCGATTTTATGTCAACTACTCCGTGTAATGGGTCTACCCAAAAGCCAAACCCTCATCCAAGTTACATGCGTCCGATGCCCGCCTCGGTAGTCAACTTTATAGAGAAGTGAGCTGTAGTATCTTATTTATCTATACCACAAGGAACCGTATGAGCTATAGCCCGGTAAGTTAACATATGCATGTAGTATACGTACGTTTGTATGTATGCATGAGACACCGATATGCATAATGAATCATGTTTCCTTATGTCATAAAACATTTCATAAACGAGTTTAAAAATCCTTTTTCTATCTTTGGACATATCCCATTTAAGTACTTCGGGGTTTTCATCATATATGTTTGGCGAACTAGACCCATCCACGAATGCGCCCTAGCGAGCCTCTAAAAGTGCACGTCCGCACTTGCCCGACCACCGAACCATTACTATCACCCATTTAAGTACTTCGGGGTTTCCATCACATATATTTAGCAAACTAAACCCATCCACGGATGCGCCCTACCGAGCCTCTAAAAGTGCACATCCGCACTTGCACGGCCCTAAACCATTACCATCACTATATGAAAAACCCATGAAGTCCTTTCCTCAAAACCTCAAAGTCATGGAAATCTTTTCCTTTGAAATCATTTTGATTGCTATCGGATAACCATGACATAAAATATATTTTCATGACTTCAAACATTATTCATGAGCGAAGCATGTGTATACAATTTGCAATGAACCAGACAAGCTATATGAATTCATGAATGCTTACTTAGAATGGTTATGTAACCAAGTCATAAGAATCGATATAAAATTAGACAACATAACGACGATAGATAAAATTAATCCAATATAAACCATACCGCCATCATTGGCACATCAATCATCATAACCCAATTCTCATCATCAATCACATTCAAACATAACCATTATTCGTAATCTAATACATTCATATAGCATTTGAAAGAACATAACCATAACATAAAAGAAGATTAACATTTTTTTTCCATTTATTTGTTCATTAAACTTACCTCTCACTTTGCTTTCCTAAATTCTTTTCCTTAGGTTCTTAATCATCTTTCCATATGTGGTCTTTACTAAATTAAGTATCATTTCATGTTCTAACCTAACTAGGTATTATTTTATTGATTTAGGAGGTTCAATTTTGGTTTGGGCCTTAATGGGCCTAAGGTCTAATTTTTCCTAAATCAACTTTTCTTTAGATTTTCGTGAATATTTTTATTCTAAACCATCCTTTTACATTATCTTAAACATGAATGAACTAATTTAGGGTATGGAACTTAAAAAGTGACTTTTAAGTGATCAGTGAATTATCAATTGAGCAATTAAATCAAACAAGCAATTAAACATGAAATTGACTTGAAATTAAGCATGCTTGTGGTGTAGGTGAGGTTAACTTACTTATTTGAGCTCTAATTAGACTCTAAAAAGGTAGATTGGTGAAGAAATTATCTTCCTCCTCTTTCCCCTAAATTTTTGAATTTGATCTTCGAATTTTTCCCTTGAGATTTTTGACTTTCCACATAAAAATTCAAGCTTCTTCCACTCGATTAGAGATGGATAAGATTTATTAAAAATGTTTTGAGTGATTTTTAAGTGAAAATTTTGTAAGAGTTTCCTTTGTGTTTTTTTAATTTTTCCTCTCCTTTTTATTTTTTCGAAACCCTATTTATATGAAATTTTATGGAATCCTTGAACCCATCTCCACCCTTAATGTGGGAAAATCTCGATCCTTAATTCAATTTCTAATCATTCATTTACATTTGTCCTAATTTTTAGCCATTTATTCACCTTTTTATTTAACCCTTCCACCTTGCTTATTTTTTTTTCATAATTTTTATTGGAAGTAAGACTTAATTAATGCTCTAGGTCGGCCAAATTTGGGAAAAAAATGACAAATTTTGATCCTTCAAGTTTCTAGACTTTTCCATGGCCCATTCTTTCCTAAGTCCCTCTTTTATGAAAAAAAATCACTTCTAACCTTCCTTTTTAGTTTTTAGGAATAATTGTTAACCCTTAACATTCTCACATAATTTAATTTGGATTATTAGACTTTTAATTTTATGCAATCTAGTCCCTAATTTTATGCAATTTAGCCCTCGTTTTTAAAATTCCATTCTATACTTTCAAAAATCAAATTTATCTCTAGAATAAATTCAAACATTAATTAAGGGAGTTTTATTTAAATTTTCATAAATCTTTGGCTCTAATTTGAGCCTTCAATTTATTTATTTAGTGTGAAAATTACACTTTTTCCTATAAAAAAATATTCCTTATACTTACTAAAATTAATTTAAATTTTCTAGGCACTCTCACATATCCTATATGATTATTCTATGTTCTTAAAAATTTCTCATACTCGTAAGGTGCCTAATTAAATTCTTTACCTCTAAAAATACTATTCCTACACTTAGAAAATTCAATGAAATATTCACCATATGTAAAAAAATTGATAAAATCATATAAAATAATCTAACACCTTTCTAACAATTATTCTAAATGAAAAGATATTTTTCATACACAAACAACATGCTTTAATTAATTTTTCTCATGCAATAACGACTATTCATGTACCGAAAAATCACTAAAATATTCTTTAAGCATGGAAAACTATTTTGATCCTTCTAAATATTCTTTTAAGTTTCTAATAATTATTTCTCATTCTAAAAAATATTTATTTATTTATTTTCACACGATTTTAATATTAAACTTTTATTACATTTTTATTTTAGTGGTTACCGGGTATTACATAGTTTGATGTAAAACCGACCAACGATCAAAACTCATCTCTTGTTGCTATGACCTCGATGTGATTTTTGTCAAAAATAGTCGTTAGGCTTCAAAAATGCTTTTTTCGGCTTTTTGACAAGATGCGAGCCATCGGGATTTTCAATTCTCGGAACGGTCAATAATATTTTGAGCTATTTTAGACCTAGTTTGATGCCAAATGAGTCAATGATCAAGACTCATCGCTTATTGCCATGACCTCGATGTGATTTTGGCAAAAAATTATTGTTTAAGCTCTAAAAATATAATTTTTCGAGACAATGCGAGCCGTCGAGCTTTTTAATTTCGAGAAATGTCAATATGAGCGAGCGCGAAAAAGTCTCTAGGAAAATTGTCGACCCATTTTAGATGTTTTTTGAAACATATCTCATGCCAAACGAGACAATAATTAAAATTCATCGGCCTTAACGATGACCTAAGGGTGATTTTTATCAAAAAAAAGTTGACCAATTTTGAAGTTGTTTTAGACCTAGTTCAATACAAAATAAGCCAATGATAAAAAATCATCGTCTATTGTCATGAC
Organism: Dovyalis caffra; assembly: GCA_963924115.1. Lineage (NCBI taxonomy): Eukaryota > Viridiplantae > Streptophyta > Magnoliopsida > Malpighiales > Salicaceae > Dovyalis > Dovyalis caffra. Next base: position 802,870 of record CAWUPB010001179.1, read on the forward strand.
CTCGGGGTATTTTGGCCAAAAAACATCGTTTAGGCCCTAAAAATACACTTTTTTAGTTTTTCAAGATGATGCGGGCCATCGAGTTTTCGAATTCTCGAACGAGTTGGCACGAACGAGCATAAAAAAATTTATAAGAAAACTCGTCAGCCTAGTTTAGAGGTTTCTTTGAACCTATCTCACGCCAAACGGGATAATAATCGAAATTCATTGGCCTTAACGATGACCTAAGGGTGATTTTTTCAAAAGGTTAATGAATTTTTGAGTTGTTTTAGACCTAGTTCGATACAAAATGAGCCAACGATCAAAACTCATCGCCTATTGTCATGACCTCGGGGTATTTTGGCCAAAATAACATTATTTAAGCCCTAAAAATACACTTTTTTAGTCTTTCAAGATGATTCGGACCATTAAGCTTTCGAATTCCCGAACGGTTGGCAAGAGCGAGCATGAAAAAATCTATAGGAAAACCGTCAGCCCAGTTTAGAGGTTGTTTTGAACCTATATAATGTGAAACGAGACAATAATCAAAATTCATCGACCTCAACGATAACCTAAGGTTTATTGTTGCAAAAAATGTCGAGCAAGTTTTGCTCCGTTTTAGACCTAGTTCGATGTCAAACGAGCAAATGATCAAAACTCATCGCCTATTATCATGACCTCGGGGTATTTTTGCCAAAAAATATCGTTTAGGCTCTAAAAATATACTTTTTTAGTGTTGTGAGATGACGTGGGTCATCAAGCTTTCAAATTCCTAGAACGATCCGCACGAGCGAGCATAAAAAACTCGTATGAAAAATGTCGACCCAGTTTTGAGGGTTTTTTTTTTTACCTATCTCATGTCAAACGGGACAATCATCAAAACTTATCAACCTAAACAATGACCTAGGGGTGATTTTTACCAAAAAGGTAGACCAAGTTTTGAGTCGTATTAGATCTAGTTCGATACAAAATGAGCTAACGATCAAAACTCATCGCCTTTTGCTATGACATTGGTGTGATTTTTGCTAAAAATTATCGTAAAGCTCTAAAAATGCATTTTTTCAATTTTTCAAGATGATGTGGGCCATTGAGCTTTCGAATTTCTAGAATGGTGGACATGAAAAAATCTATAGAAAAACTATCAACCTAGTTTTGAGGTTTGTTTGGACCTATCTAATGTAAAATAGGAAAATCATCGAAACTCATCGGCCTTAACGATGACTTATGGGTGGTTTTTACCAAAATATTTGACAACATTTTTAGTCGTTTTAGACCTAGTTCGATGCCAAATGAGCCAACGATCAAGACTCATCGCCTATTTTCATGACCTCGGTCTATTTTGGCCAAAAAACATCATTTAGGGCCTAAAAATATACTTTTTTAGTTTTTTGAGATGATGCGAGCCATCAAGCTTTCGAATTCTCGTAATGGTTAGCACGAGTGAGAATGAAAAACTCTATAGGATAACCGTCGGCCTAGTTTAGAGGTTTTTTTGGATCTATCTCATGCCAAACGGGATAATAATCAAAATTTGTCGGCCTCAACGATCACTTAGGGGTATTTTTGATAAAAACTTCGATCAAGTTTTGAGCTATTTTAGACCTAGTTTGATGGCAAAGGAGCCAACGATCAAAACTCATCGCCTATTGTCATGGCCTTAGGGTATTTTAGCCAAAAAAACATCGTTTAGACCCTAAAAATATGCTTTTTTAGATTTTTGAGATGATTCAAGCCATCGAGTTTTTGAATTCTCGGAACGATCAACACGAGCGAGCATGAAAAAATCTATATGAAAACTATTAGCCTAGTTTTGAGGTTTTGTTTTTTACCTATCTCGGGTCAAATAAGACAATTTTTGAAACTCATCGGCCCCAATGATGACGTATAGGTGATTTTTGTCAAACAAATTCGATTAAGTTTTAGGCTGTTTTAGACCTAGTTTGATGGAAAACAAGCCAACAATCAAAACTCATCGCTCGTTTCTATGACCTTGGTGTGATTTTAGCCAAAAATGGTCGTTAGGCTCTAAAATGCATTTTTTTTAGTTTTTCGAGATGATGCGGGCCATCGAGCTTTTGAATTCCTAGAACGATCGATATGTGCGAGCATAAAAAAATCTATATGAAAACTATAAGCCCGAGTTTTGAGGTTTTTTTGACCTATCTAACGCAAAACAAGATAATCATCGAAAATCATCGGCCTTAACGATGACTTAGGGGTGGTTTTTTTCAAAATATTCAATAAAGTTCGAGTCTGTTTTAGACCTAGTTCAATGTCAAACAAGTCAATGATCAAGACTCATCGCCTATTGCCATGACCTCGGTGTGATTTTGGCCAAAAAACATCGTTTAGACCATAAAATATACTTTTTTAGTTTTTTGAGATAATACGAGCTATCGAGCTTTCGAATTATTGGAACAGTTGACATGAGCGACCATGAATGATGTTTTGATGTTTTTTTGGACCTATCTCACACCGAATGGGACAATAATCGAAACTCATCGGCTTCGACGATGACCTATGGGTGGTTTTTTTCCAAAAAAGTTGATCAAGTTTTGAGTCTGTATTGGACCTAGTTCAACGCCAAACGAGCTAACGATCAAAACTCATCTCCTGTTGCCATGACCTCGGTGTGATTTTAGCCAAAAATTATAGTTTAAGCTTTAAAAATGCATTTTTTTAGTTTTTCGAGATAATGCGGGCCATCATTCTTTTTAATTCCTAGAACGGTCGGTATGAGCGAGCATGAAAAAATCTCTCGAAAAGCTGTTAGCCCGGTTTAGAGGTTTTTATAAAACCTATCTTATGCCAAACGAGATAATCATCGAAATTCATCGACCTCAATGATGAACTAATGGTGATTTTTTTAAAAAAAGTCGACCAAGTTTTGAGCTATTTTACCCCTAGTTCGATGCAAAAGGAGCCAACGATCAAAACTCATCTCCTATTTTCATGACCTTGGGGTATTTTGGCCAAAAAAATTCGTTTAGGCCCCAAAAAAAAACACTTTTTTAGTGTTTTGAGATGATGTGGGCCATCGAGCTTTTGTATTCCTGGAACGAGTGGTATGAGCGAGGAAAAAAAATCTATAGGAAAACCGTCGGCCCGGTTTAGAGGTTTTTTTGGACCTATCTTATGCCAAACGGGACAATCATCGAAACTCATCGGCTTTAATGCTAACCTAGGGGTATTTTTGCTAAAACATCGACCAAGTTTTGAGCTATTTTTTACCTAGTTCGATGCCAAATGAGTAACGATCAAAACTAATCGCCATTGTTGTGACCTCGAGTTATTTTGGCTAAAAAATGTCGTTTAGCCCTAAAAATACACTTGTGTAGTTACACATTTTTAGATTTTCTAGATGATGCTAGCCATCGAGCTTTCAAATTTACGAAACGATCGGTACGAGGTTTTTTTTTGAGATGATGTGAGCCATTGAGCTTTCGAATTCTGGAACGGTCGATATGAATGAGCAAGAAAAATCTATAACAAAACTATCGACCTTGTTTTGAGGTTTTTTTGGACCTATATAATGCAATATGGGACAATTATCAAAAATCATCGCCCTTAACGATGACTCGGGGGTGGTTTTAGTGAAAACATTCGACCATGTTTTGAGTTGTTTGAGAGCTAGTTCGATGCCAAATGAGTCAACGATCAAAAACCATCATCTATTGCCATGACCTCGATGTGATTTTGAAAAAAAAAAGTCATTTAGGCCATAAAAATACATTTTTTTATGTTTTTGAGATAATGCGAGCCATTGAGCTTTCGAATTCCTATAACGGTCGGCATGAATGAGCATGAAAAAATCTATAGGAAAAGCTGTCAACCCTGTTTTAAGGTTATTTTGGACCTATCTCATGTCGAACGGGACAATTATCGAAACTCATCGGCCTCAACGATGACCTAGAGGTGGTTTTATCAAAAAATATCGACCAATTTTTGAGCTTTTTTAGACCTAATTCGATGCCAATCGAGCCAATGATCAAAACTCATCGCCTAGTGCCATGACATCAATGTGATTTTGGCCAAAAATTATCATTTAAGCTTTAAAAATGTATTTTTTCGGTTTTGAAGATGATGCGAGCCATCGAGCTTTTCAATTCCTAGAACGGTCATCCCGAGTTTAGAGGTTTTTTTGGACATATCTTATGCTAAATGGGACAATCATCGAAATTCATCGGCCTCAAAGATGACCTAGGGAGATTTACGCAAAAACGTTGACCAAGTTTTGAGTCGTTTTAGGCCTAATTCGATGCAAAAGGAACCAACGATCAAAACTCATCACCTATTTTCATGGCCTCGGGGTATTTAGGCCCTAAAAATACACTTTTTTAGTTTTTTGAGATGATGCGAGTCATCGAGCTTTGGAATTCTCGGAACGAGCTACGCGATCGAGCATAAAAAAATCTATATGAAAGCTGTTAACTAGTTTAGAGGTTTTTTTTTACCTATCTCATGCTAAACGGGACAATAATCGAAACTCATCGACTTCAAAGATGACCTAGGGGTATTTTTGCCAAAAAAGTCAACCAATTTTTGAGTACGTTTTAGACTTAGTTCAATGCCAAACGAGCTAACGATCAAAACTCATTGCCATTGTCATGACCTCCGGGTATTTTGGGTAAAAAATGTCTTTTGGGCCCTAAAAATACGCTTTTTAGATTTTCAAGATGGTGCTAGCCATCGAGCTTTTGAATTTCTAAAATGGTCGGCATGAGCTAGCATGAAAAAATCTATACGAAAACTATGAGCCCAATTTCGAGGTTTTTTTTTTACCTATCTCATGTCAAACGGGACAATTATCGAAACTCGTTGGCCTAAACGATGACCTAGGGGTATTTTTGCTAAAAAAGTAGATCAAATTCGAGTTGTTTTAGACCTAGTTCAATGCAAAATGAGTCGAGGATCAAAACTCATCAACTGCTGCTATAATCTCGGTGTGATTTTGGCCAAAAATTGTTGCTATGCTCTAAAAATGCTTCTTTTTTTCAATCTTTTGAGATAATATGGGCATCGAGCTTTTGAATTCTTGGAACGGTGAAAATAATCGAGTACAAAAAAATCTATACGAAAACTATCGGTCCAATTTTGAGGTTTTTTTAAACATGTCTAATGCCAAACGGGACAATAATCAAAACTCATCGGCCTTAACTATGACATAGGGGTGGTTTATGCCAAAAATATCAATAACATTTTGAGGTATTTCGGACCTAGTTCGATGCCAAACGAGTCAACGATCAAGACTCATTGCCTATTGCTATGACCTCGGTGTGATTTTAGCCAAAAAACGTGTTTAGGCCTTAAAAATATACTTTTTTAGTATTGTGAGGTGATGCGGCCTATTGAGCCTTCGAATTCCCGGAATGATCGGCATGAGTGAGCATGAAAAAATCGGTAAGAAAACTATCAACCTTATTTTGAGGTTTTTTAGCTTTGACCATGGTGTGATTTTGGCAAAGAATTATCGTTTAAGCTCTAAAAATGCATTTTTTAGTTTTTCGAGATGATGTGGGCCATCGAGCTTTTCAATTTTGAGAACGTTCAACATGAACGAGCACGAAAAAACCTCTAGGAAAACTGTCGGCCTAGTTTAGAGGTTTTTTGAACCTATCTCATGCCAAATGGGATAATTATCTAAATTCATCGGCCTTAACGATGACCTAAGGGTGATTTTTTTCAAAAAAACCGACCAAGTTTTGAGCTTTTTAGACCTAATTCGATGGAAAACAAGCTAACAATCAAAACTTATCGGCTATTGTCATGACCTTGGGGTATTTTGGCCAAAACACATCATTTATGCCCAAAAAATACACTTTTTTAGTTTTTCGAGATGATGTGGGCCATCGAGCTTTCAAATTCTTAGAATGGTCGACATGAGCGAGCACAAAAAAATCTATAGGAAAACCGTCGACCTAGTTTTGAGATTTTTTTGGACCTATCTAATGCCAAACGGGACAATCATCGAAACTCATCGGCCTTAACGATCACTTAAGAGTGGTTTTTCCCTAAAAGGTCGATCAAGTTTTGAGCTATTTTGGACCTAGTTCGATGCCAAATAAGCTAACGATCAAAACTCATTGCCTATTTTCGTTACCTTGGTGTGATGCTTGGCAAATTATTATCGTTTAAGCTCTAAAAATGCATTCTTTCATTTTTTGAGATGATGCGAGCGATCTAGCTTTTCAATTCCTCGAACGGTCAACATGAGCGAGCACGAAAAACTTTCTAGGAAATCACGTTAGCCTAGTATAGAGGCTTTTTTAGGCCTATCTCATGCCAAACGGGATAATTATAGAAATTCATCGACTTGAACAACGACCAAAGGTCTATTTTTGCCAAAAAAGTCGATCACGTTTTTAGTCGCTTTAGGCCTAGTTCGATGCAAAGCGAGCCAACAATCAAAACTCATCGCCTATTGTCATGAACTTGGGGTATTTTGGATAAAAAAAACATTGTTTATGCCTTAAAAATACACTTTTTTAGTTTTTCAAGATCATGCGGGCCATCGAGCTTTTGAATTCCTAGAACGATCGAAATGATTGAGCGCAAAAACTTTTATAGAAAACTTTCGGCCTAGTTTAGAGGTTTTTTTGAACCTATCTAATGTTAAACAGGACAATCATCAAAACTCATCGGTCTCAATAATGACCTAAGAGTAATTTTTACTAAAGGAGCCAACAATCAAAACTCATCCCTTGTTGCCATGACCTTGTTGTGAGTTTGGCCAAAAATTGTCATTAGGCTCTAAAAATAAATTTTTTTAGTTTTTCGAGATAATGCGGGCTATCGAGCTTTTGAATTACTTGGAAAGATCGACATGAGCAAGCATAAAAAAATCTATTGGAAAACTATCGGCCTAGTTTTGAGGTTTTTTTTGACATATCTAATGCCAAACGGGACAATCATCGACCTTAACGATGACTTAGGGGTGGTTTTAGTGAAAAAAATCAACCAAGTTTTGAGTTGTTTTAAACCTAGTTCAATGCCAAATGAGTCAACGATCAAAACTCATCGCCTATTGCCATGACCTCGATGTGATTTTAGCAAAAAATCATTGTTTAGGCCACTAAAAATACACTTTTGTAGTTTTTTGAGATGTTGCGGGCCATCGAGCTTTCGAATTCTCGAAACGATCGACATGGACGAGCATGAAAAAATCTATAAGAAAACTATCAGCCCGAGTTTTAAGATTTTTTTATACCTATTTAATACAATACGAACAATCATCGAAACTCAAATGCAATACGGGACAATCATCAAAACTCGTCGCCCTTAACGATGACTTAGGGGTTGTTTTAGTGAAACAATTCGATCAAGTTTTGAGTTGTTTAAGACTAGTTCAATGCCAAATGAGTCAACTATCAAAACTCATTATCTATTACCATGACCTCGGTGTGATTTTGGCCAAAAAAATCGTTAAAGCCCTAAAAATTTAGGAAAATTGTTAGCCCGAGTTTAGAGGTTTTTTTAGACCTATCTAATGCAAAACGAGACAATAATCAAAATTCATCAGCCTCAACGATGACCTAGGGGTGATTTTTACGAAAAAGATGACCAAGTTTTGAACTGTTTTAGACCTAGTTCGATGCCAAACGAGCCAATGATCAAAACTCATCAAGCTGTTACCATGTCCTCGATGTGATTTTTGCCAAAAATTATCATTAGGCTCTAAAAATACATTTTTTATTTTTCGAGATGATACAAGCCATCAAGCTTTCAAATTCTTGGAGCTGTCGACATGAGCGAGCATAAAAGAATCTCTAGAAAAACTTTCAGCTCGGTTTAGTGGTTTTTTTAGACCTATCTCATGCCAAATGGTACAATAATCAAAATTCATCGACCTCAACGATGACCTAGGGGCGATTTTTGCCAAAAAAGTCAACAAATTTTGGAGCTTTTTTAGACTTAGTTCGATACCAAATGAGATAACGATAAAAACTTATCGCCCGTTGTCACGACCTTAGGGTATTTTGGCCAAAAAATGTCGTTTAGGATCTAAAATATAGTTTTTTATTTTTTTTGACATGGTGCGGGCCATCGAGGTTTCGAATTTCGAGCACGGTTGGTACGAGCGAGCATAAAAAAATCTACATTAAACTATCGGCCTAGTTTTAAGATTAATTTTTCCTATCTCATATCAAACGGGACAATCAACGACCTCAATAATGACCCGGGGTATTTTTGCAAAAAAGTCGATCAATTTTTGAGCTTTTTTAGACCCCGTTCAATGCCAAACGAGTTAACAATCAAAACGCATCGCCTATTATTATGACCTCGGGGTATTTTGGCCAAAAAACATCATTTATGCTCTAAAAATATACTTTTTTAGTTTTTCAAGATGATGCGGGCCATCGAGCTTTCAAATTCCGAAACGATCGACATGAGCGAGCATGAAAAAATCTCTATAAAAGCGTCGACCTAGTTTTAAGGTTTTTTTTTTTTGTACCTATCTCATGTCAAATGGAACAATCATCAAAACTCATCGATTGTAACGATGACTTAGGGGTGGTGTTACCGAAAAAGTCGATCAACTTTTAAGTTGTTTTAAACCTAGCTCAATTCCAAATGAGTTAACGATCAAAACTCATCACCTATTGCCATGACCTCGGCGTGATTTTTGAACAAAAAACGTTGTTTAGGCCCTAAAAATATATTTTTTTAGTTTTTCGAGATGATGCGAGCAATCGAGCTTTCAAATTCTCGGAACAATCAATATGAGCGGGCACAAAAAAATCTTTATGAAAACCGTCGACTTAGTTTTGAGGTTTTTTTTACCTATCTCATGTAAAACGGGATAATCATTGAAACTCATCGGCCTCAAAGATGACATAGGGTTGATTTTTACCAAAAAAGTTGATCAAGTTTTAAGTCTGTTTTAGACCTAATTCGATTCAAAACGAGCCAACAATCAAAACTCATTGCTCGTTGCCATCGAGCTTTCGAATTTCAAGAATGGTCGACATGAGCGAGCATGAAAAAATTTATAGAAAAACTATCGAGTCCGAGTTTTGAGGTTTTTTTTACCCCCATCTAATATCAAACAAGACAATGATAGAAACTCATCGGCTTTAACAATAACTTAGGGGTGGTTTTTGCCAAAACATTTGACAACGTTTTGAGTACGTTTTAGACCTAGTTCGATGCCAAATGAGTCAACGATGAAGACTCATCACCTATAGGAAAATACATTTTTTTAGTTTTTTGAGATGATACAAGCTATCGAGCTTTCGAATTACTCGGAATGGTCAACATGAGTGGCCATAAAAAAATCTATAGGAAAACTGTCGACTCTGTTTTGATGTTTTTTGGACCTATCTCATGCCAAATAGGACAATCATTGAAACTCATCGGCCTCAACAATAACCTAGGGGTGGTTTTTTCTAAAACAATTGACCAAGTTTTGAGCTATATTGGACCTAGTTCGACGCCAAATGAGCTAACGATCAAAACTCATCGCCTATTACCATGACCTCAATGTGATTTTGGCAAAAAATTATGGTTTAAGCTCTAAAAATGCATTTTTTTAGTTTTTCGAGATGATGCGGGCCATCATGCTTTTCAATTCCTAGAATAGTCGGCATGAGCGAGCACAAAAAAATCCCTAGGATACGGTCAACCCGAGTTTAGAGGTTTTTTTAAAACCTATCTCATGCCAAACGGGATAATCATCAAAATTCATCGGCCTCAATGATGAACTAAAGGTGATTTTTTCCAAAAAAGTTGATCAAGTTTTGAGTCGTTTTACACCTAGTTCGATACAAAAAGAGCCAACGATCAAAACCCATCTCTTATTTCATGACCTCGGGGTATTTTAGCCAAAAAAATCGTTTAGGCCCCAAAAAAATACTTTTTTAGTTTTTCGAGATGATGTGGGCCATCGAGCTTTCGAATTCTCGGAATGAGCACCATGAGCGAGCAAAAAAAAATCTTTAAAAAAACTCGTCAACCCACTTTAGAGGTTTTTTTGGACCTATCTTATGCCAAACGGGACAATCATCGAAACTCATAAGCCTTAACGATGACCTAGGGGTGATTTTTGCCAAACAATTGACCAATTTTTGAGCTATTTGTTACCTAGTTTGATGCCAAATGAGCTAACGATCAAAACTTATTGCCTATTGTCATGACCTCCGGTTATTTAATCTAAAAAATGTCGTTTAGCCCTAAAAATACATTTTTTAGTTACACATTTTTAGATTTTCAAGATGATGTCGGCCATCAAGCTTTCGATTTTCCGGAACGAGTCGGTACGAGCTAGCATGAAACGAGCTATACGAAAACTATCGACCTAGTTTTGAAGTTTTTTTTTTTACTTATCTCATGTCAAATGGGACAATCATCGAAGCTCATCGGCCTAAACAATGACCTTGGGGTGATTTTTGCTAAAAAAGTCAACCAAGTTTTGAGTCGTTTTAGACCTAGTTTGATTCAAAACGAGCCAACGATCAAAACTCATCGCTCGTTGCTATGACCTCGGTGTGATTTTGGCCAAAAATTATCGTTAGGCTCTAAAAATCTACTTTTTTAGTTTTTTGAGATGATGCAAGCTATTGAGCTTTCGAATTCCTAGAACGGTCGACATGAGCGAGCACAAAAAATCTATAACAAAACTATCAACCCAGTTTTGAGGTTTTTTTAGATCTATTTAATGTAATACGGGACAATCATCGAAACTCATCCCCCTTAACGATGACTTATGGATGGTTTTAGTGAAAACATTTGACCAAGTTTTGAGTTTTTTGAGACATAGTTTGATGCCAAATGAGTAAACGATCAAAATTCATCGTCTATTGCTATGACCTCGATGTGATTTTGGTAAAAAAAAACATCGTTTAGGCCATAAAAATACATTTTTTTAAGTTTTCGAGATGATGTTGGCTACCGAGCTTTTGAATTCTCGGAACGATCGGCATGAACGAGCACGAAAAAATCTATAGAAAAACTATCAATCCTGTTTTGAGGTTATTTTAGACCTATCTCATGCCAAATGGGACAATCATCAAAACTCATCGGCCTCAACGATGACCTAGAGGTGGTTTTATAAAAAAATGTGGACTAAATTTTGAGCGTTTTTAGACCTAATTCGATGCCAATCGAGCCAATGATCAAAACTCATCACCTAGTGCCATGACCTCGATGTGATTTTGACCAAAAATTATCGTTTAAGCTTTAAAAATGTATTTTTTCAGTTTTTGAAAATGATGCGAGCCATCGGGCTTTTTAATTCCCGGAACGGTCATCCTAGTTTAGAGGTTTTTTTGGACCTATCTCATACTAAATGGGATAATGATCGAAATTCATCGGCCTCAACGATGACCTAAGGGCGATTTTTGCCAAAAATGTCAACTAAGTTATGAGCTATTTTAGACCTAATTCAATGCAAAAGGAGTCAACGATCAACACTCATCACCTATTTTCATGGACTCGGGGTATTTTGGCTAAAAAAACATCGTTTAAAACCTAAAATATATTTTTTTAGTTTTTTGAGATGATGCGGGCCATCGAGCATTGGAATTCTCGGAACGAGCGATGTGAGCGAGCATAAAAAAATCTATAGAAAAGCTGTTAGCCTAGTTTAGAGGTTTTTTTTTTACCTATTTCATACCAAACGAGACAATAATCGAAATTCATCGGCTTCAACGATGACCTAGGGGTATTTACGCCAAAAAAGTCAATCAAGTTTTGAGGTTTTTTAGACTTAGTTCGATGCCAAACGAGCTAACAATCAAAACTCATCGCCTATTGTCATTACCTCGGGTTAATTTGGCTAAAAAATATCGTTTAGGCCCTAAAAATACGTTTTTTAGAATTTCAAGATGGTGTCGGCGATCGAGCTTTTGAATTTCTAAAATGGTAGGCACGAGCTAGCATGAAAAAATCTATACGAAATGTATTAGCCCGAGTATTGAGGTTTTTGTTTTGCCTATCTCATGTCAAACGAGACAATCATCGAAACCCATCGGCCTAAACGTTGACCTAGGGTTGATTTTTGCTAAAAGAGTTGACCAAATTTTAAGCTTTTTTCGACCTAGTTGGCTGCAAAATGAGTCAAGGATCAAAACTCATCGCCCGTTGTTAGGCCAAAAATTATTGTTAGGCTCTAAAAATGCTTTTTTTAGTCTTTCGAGATAATACGGGCCATCGAGCTTTCGAATTCTCGAAACGGTTAACATAAGCGAGCATAAAAAAATCTATAGGAAAACCGTCGGTCCAATTTTGAGGTTTTTTTGGACATGTCTAATGCCAAACAGGACAATAATCGAAATTCATCAACCTTAATGATAACTTAGGGGTGGTTTATGCTAAAAATATCGATAACATTTTGAGCTATTTTAGACCTAGTTCGATGCCAAACGAGTCAACGATCAAGACTCATTGCCTATTACGATGACGTCGATGTGATTTTAGCTAAAAAAAAATCGATTAGGCCCTAAAAATATACTTTTTTAGCATTGTGAGATGATGCGGGCCATCGACCTTTTGAATTCCTAGAACGGTCGCCATAAGCAAGCATAAAAAAATCTATAAGAAAACTATCAACCTTATTTTGAGGTTTTTTTGGACCTATTTCATGCCAAATGAGACAATCATTGAAACTCCTTGTTTTTAACGATTACCAAGGGGTGGTTTTTTGCCAAAAAACTCGACCAAGTTTTAAGCTATTTTAGACCTAGTTCGATGCTAAATGAGCTAACGATCAAAACTCATCACCTATTGCTATGACCATGGTGTGATTTTGGCAAAGAATTATTGTTTAAGCTCTAAAAATGCCATTTTTTAGTTTTTTGAGATGATACGGGCCATCGAGCTTTTCAATTCTAGGAACGATCACCATGGTGTGACCTTAGAGTATTTTGGCCAAAAAACATCATTTAGGCCCAAAAAATACACTATTTTAGTTTTTTAAGATGATGCGGGCCATCGAGCTTCCGAATTCTTAGAATAGTCAACATGAGCGAGCATGAAAAAATCTATAGGAAAACTATCAGCCCAGTCTTAAGGTGTTTTACACATATATAATGCCAAACGGGACAAGGATAGAAACTCATCAACCTTAATGATGACTTAGGGGTGGTTTTTGCTAAAACATTCGATAACGTTTTAAGTCGTTTTAAACCTAATTCGATGCCAAATGAGTTAACAATGAAGACTCATCGCCTATTGCCATAACCTCTGCGTGATTTTGGCTAGAAATTATTGTTTAAGCTCTAAAAATGCATTTTTTTAGTTTTTTGAGATGATTTGGACCATCGGGCTTTTCAATTACTCGGAACAAACGAGCATGAGTGAGCATGAAAAAATCTATAAGAAAATTATCAGCCCGGTTTAGAGGTTTTTTTGGACCTATCTCATGCCAAACGGGATAATAATTGAAACTCATCGACCTCAACGATGACCTAGGGGTATTTTTACCAAAAAAGTTAATCAAGTTTTGAGCTATTTTTTATGTAGTTCGATGTTAAATGAGCCAAGGATTAAACTCATCGTCCGTTGCCATGTCCTCGGTGTGATTTTTGCCAAAAATTGTCGTTAGGCTCTAAAAATGTATTTTTTTCAGTTTTTTTGAGATAATGCAAGCTATCGGCATGAGCGAGCATGAAAAAATCTTTAGGAAAACAATCGGCTCATTTTAGACATTTTTTTAGACTTATCTCATGCCAAACAGGACAATAATTGAAATTCATCGCCCTCAACGATGACCTAAGGGTATTTTTTCCAAAAATGTCGACTAAGTTTTGAGCTTTTTTAGACCTAGTTTGATGCCAAATGAGCTAACGATTAAAACTCATCGCCTATTGTCATTACCTCGGGGTATTTTGGCCAAAAAAACATCGTTTAGATTATAAAAATACACTTTTTTAGTTTTTCGAGATGATGCCGACCATCGAACTCTCGAATTCCAAGAACAAGCTTGGCACGAGTGAGCACAAGAAAACCTATATGAAACATTTCAACTCGGTTTTGGGAATTTTTTTTACTATCTCATGTCAAACGGGACAATCATCAAAACTAATTGGCCTCAACAATGACCTAGGGGTATGTTTGCCAAGAAAGTCAACAAGGTTTATAGATGTTTTAGACCTAGTTCAATGCTTGAATGAGCCAACGATCAAAATACATCACCTGTTGCCATGACCTCGGTGTGATGTTGGCAAAAAATTATCGTTAGGTTCTAAAAATGCATTTTTTTAGTTTTTTGAGATGTTGCGAGCCATCGAGCTTTCAAATTCTTGGAACGATCGACATGAGCGAGCATGAAAAAATCTATAAGAAAACCGACATCCCATTTTTAACATTTTTTTAGACCTATCTAATGCAAAACGAACAATAATCGAAACTCATTAGCCTTAAAGATGACTTAGGGGTGGTTTTCAAAAAATTTGACAACTTTTTGAGTTGTTTTAGACCTTGTTCGATGCGAAATAAGTCAACGATCAAGACTCATCGCCTATTGCTATAGCCTCCGTGTGATTTTTGCCAAAAAACGTCGTTTAGGCCCTAAAAATAATTTTTTTTAGTTTTTCAAGATGATGCGGGCAATTGAGCTTTTGAATTCCTAGAACGATCGGCATGATCAAGCATGAAAACATCTATAGGAAAACTATCGAGTCCAGCTTTATTTTTTTGGACTTATCTCATGCCAAACGGGACAATCATCAAAACTCATTGGCCTCAACAATGACGTAGGGGTAGTTTTTTCAAAAAATATCGATCAAGTGTTGAGCTATTTTAAACCTAATTAGATTTCAAATGAGCCAACGATCAAAACTCATCACCTATTGGCCAAAATTTGTCGTTAGGCTCTAAAAATGTATTTTTTTTAGTTTTTCAAGATGATGCGGGCCATCGAGCTTTCGAATTCATAAAGCCGTTGACATGAGCAAGCATAAAAAAATCTCTAGAAAAGCTGTCGGCCAGTTTAGAGGTTTTTTTGGACCTTTCTCATGTCAAATGAGATAATCATCGAAATTCATCGGCCTCAACGATGACCTAGGGGTGATTTTTCTCAAAAAATTCAACCAAGTTTTGGGTACGTTTTAGACCTAGTTCGATGCCAAACGAGCCAATAATCAAAACTTATCGCTCGTTGCCATGTCCTCATTGTAATTTTGGCCAAAAATTATCATTAGGCTCTAAAAATGCATTTTTTTAGTTTTTCGAGATGATGCGAGCTATCGAGCTTTTGAATTCTTGGAACTATCGACACGAGTAAGCCAAAAAAATCTATAGGAAAACCGTCGACCCGGTTTAAAGGTTTTTTTTAGACCTATCTCATACCAAACGGGACAATAATTGTAATTCTTCGAGCCTCAATGATGACCTAAGGGTATTTTTATGAAAAAAGTCGATCAACTTTTCAGTTTTTTTAAACTTAGTTCAATGCTCAACGAGTTAACGATCAAAATTCATTGCTTATTGTCATGACTTCGAGCTATTTTTGCCAAAAAAAAACATCGTGTAGGCTCTAAACATACACTTTGTTATTTTTTTTAGATGATGCGGGCCTTTGAGCTTTTGAATTTCGAAAACGATCGGCACGAGCGAGCATGCAAAAATCTAAATGAAAACAAGCTAATGATTGAAACTCATGCCAAATTTTTAGGTTTTTTTTCACCTATCTTATGTCGGACGGGACAATCATCAAAACCCATCGACCTTAACGATGACCTCGGGATATTTTTGAAAAAAAGTCAACAAAGGTTTAAGCTATCTTAGACTTAGTTTGATGCCAAACAAGCTAATGATCAAAACTCATCGCCTGTTGCCATAACCTCGGTGTGATTTTTGCCAAAAATTTTCATTAGGCTCTAAAAATACATTTTTTTTAGTTTTTCGAGATGATGCGAGCTATCGAGCTTTTAAAATCCTGAACGATCGGCATGAGGGAGCATGAAAAAATCTACAAGGAAACTATCGGGTTATTTTTCAGATTTTTTTGGATTTATATAATGCCAAATGGGACAAGCATTAAAACTTATCGGCCTTACCGATGACTTAGGGGTTGTTTTAGCTAAAAAACTTCGACCGGGTTTTGAGTCGTTTTAGGCCTAGTTCGATGTCAAACGAGTCAATGATCAAATCTCATCGCCTATTTCCATGACTTTGGTGTGATTTTTCCTTAAAAAATCATTTAGGCCTTAAAAATGCATATTTTTAGTTTTTTAAGATGATACGAGCCATCGAGCTTTCGAATTCTAGGAATGGTAGGCATGAGAGAGCATGAAAAAATCTATAGGAAAAGCTGTCGACCCTTTTTTTAGGCTTTTTGGAACTATCTCATGCCAAATGGGACAATCATCGAAACTCATCGGCCTTAACGATGACCCAAGGGTGGTTTTTGTCAAAAAAGTTGATCAAGTTTTGAATTGTTCTAGATGTAGTTTGATGCCAAACGAACCAACAATCAAAACTCATCACTTATTATCATGACCTCCGGGTATTTTTGCCGAGAAAACATCATTTAGGCGCTAAAAATGCATTTTTTTAGTTTTTTTTAGATGATTTAGGCCATCGGGCTTTTCAATTCTTGGAACGCTCGGCATGAGCGAGCGTAAAAAAATCTATAGGAAAGTTGTTAGTCCGAGTTTATAGGTTTTTTCGGACCTATCTCATGCCAAACGGGATAATCATCCAAATTCATCGGCCTCAACAATGAACTAGGGGTATTTTTGCCAAAAAGGTTGATCAAGTTTTGAGCTATTTTAGATGTAGTTCGATGTCAAGCGAGCCAATGATAAAAACTCATCGCCCGTTGCCATGTCCTCGGTGTGATTTCGACAAACAATTGTCGTTAGGCCCTAAAAATGTATTCTTTTAGTTTTTCGAGATGATGCGGGCTTTCAAGCTTCAAAATTCTCGGAACGATTGGGATGAGCGAGCAATCCCAACGATGACCTAGGGGTATTTTTGCCAAAAAATTCTAATTAGTTTTGAGCTTTTTTAAACTTAGTTCGAAGACAAATGAGCTAATGATCAAAACTCATCGCCTATTGTCATGGCCTCGGGGTATTTTGGCTAAAAAACGTTGTTTAGGCACTAAAAATATACTTTTTTAGTTTTTCAAGATGATGCGGGCCATCGAGCTTTTGAATTCCTACAAAAGTCGGCACGAGCAAGCATGAAAAAATCCGTATGAAAATTGTCACCCGAGTTTTAAGGTTTTTTTTACCTATCTCATGTCAAACGGGATAATTATCAAAATTCATTAACCTCAATGATGCCCTAAGGGTGATGTTTTCCAAAACAATTCAACCAAAATTTGAGGTGTTTTAGACCTAGTTCGATACGAAATGAGCCAATGATCAAAACTCATTGCTTGTTGCTATGACCTCGGTGTGATTTTTGCCAAAAATAGTTGTTAGGCTCTAAAAATACATTTTTTTAGTTTTTCGAGGTGATGCGGGCCATCGAGCTTTCAAATTCCCGGAATGGTCGACATTAGCAAGCGTGAAAAAATCTATAGGAAAAGCTGTCGGCCAGTTTTGAGGTTTTTTTGGACCTATCTACCGCCAAACGGGACAATCATCGAAACTCATCGGCCTTCACGATGACTTAGGGGTGATTTTTACAAAAAAACATTGATAACGTTTTGAGTTGTTTTATACCTAATTCAATACCAAATAAGTCAACGATCAAGACTCAACGCATATTTCCATGACCTCGGTGTGATCTTGCCCAAAAATCATCGCTTACGCCCTTAAAATACACTTTTTTAGTTTTTTGAGATTATGCGAGGCCATCGAGCTTTCGAATTCTCGGAATGATCGGCATTAGTGAGGAAAAAAAATCTATAAGAAAATTATCAACCTTGTTGTGAGGTTTTTTTAGACATATCTCTTGCCAAACGGGACAATCATCGAAGTTGATCGGTCTTAACCCTTACCTAGGGGTGGTTTTTGCCAAAAAAGTCGATCAAGTTTTGAGTTGTTTTAGCTCTAATTCAATGCCAAATGAGCTAGTGATCAAAAGTCATCGCTTATTTCCATGGTCTCGGTGTGATTTTGGCAAAAAAAATATCGTTTAAGCTCTAAAAATGCATTCGTTTAGTTTTTTGAGATAATGCGAGCCATTGGGCTTTTCAAATCCTAAAACGGTCAACATGAGCGAGCATAAAAAAATCTCTAGGACAACTCGTCGACCTAGTTTAGAGGTTTTTTTTTACCAATTTGATGCCAAACGGGACAAAAATCGAAATTCATCGGCTTCAACGATGACCTAGGGGTATTTTTGCTAAAAAAAAGTTGACAAAATTTTGAGCTTTGTTAGACCTAGTTCGATGCCCAATGAGCTAACGATAAAAACTCATCGCCTATTGTCATGACCTCGGGGTATTTTAGGCAAAAAATGTCGTTTAGGCTCTAAAAATAAAGTTTTTAGTTTTTCGGATGGTGCGGGCCATTGAGGTTTTGAATTCGATCACGGTCGGCATGAGTGACTACAAAAAAATTTGTATGAAAACTATTAGGCAAGTTTGAAGGTTTTTTTTTTACCTATCTCATGTCAAACGGGATAATAATTGAAACTTATAAACCTCAACAATGACTTAGGGATATTTTTTCCAAAAAAATTGATCAAGGTTTGAGCCTTTTTAGATCTCGTTTGATGCCAAACGAGTTAATAATCAAAACTCATCGCCTATTACTATGATGTGGGGGTATTTTGGTCAAAAAATGTCATTTAGACTCTACAAATACACTTTTTTATTTTTTGAGATGATGCGAGCAATTTAGCACTTAAATTCGTGGAACGATCGACACGAACGACTAGGAAAAAATCTATATAAAAACTATCGGCTCGGTTTTAAGGTTTTTTGGCCTATCTCATGTCAAATGGGACAATCATCGAAACTCATCGGCCTTAACGATAACTTAGGGGTTGTTTTAGCCAAAAACGTCGATAAATTTTTGAGCATTTTTAGACCTTGTTCGATGCCAAACGAGCTAACAATCAAAACTCGTTGCCTATTATTATGACCTCGGTGTGATTTTTGCCAAAAAACATCGTTTAGGTCCAAAAAATACACTTCTTTAGTTTTTTGAGATGATGCCGGCCATCGAGCTTTTGAATTTCTGAAACGATCGGTATGAGCCGGCATGAAAAAATCTATAGGAAAACTCTTAGCCTTGTTTTGAAGTTTTTTGGACCAATCTCATGCCAATCGGGACAATCATCGAAACTCATCGACCTCAACGATGACTTAGGGTGGTTTTTTCCAAAAAAGTCAATCAAGTTTTTAAATGTTTTAGACCAAGTTTGATGCAAAACGAGCCAACGATCAAAACTCATCGCCTATTGCCATGAACTCGGTGTGATTTTGGCCAAAATTATCGTTTAAGCTCTAAAAATGCATTTTTTTCAGTTTTTAAAGATAATGCGGGCCATCGAGCTTTTCAATTCTTGGAAAGCCCGAGCATGAGCAAGCATAAAAAATTCTATAGGAAACCCGTCGGTCTAGTTTAGAGGATTT
This sequence comes from Dovyalis caffra, assembly GCA_963924115.1. Lineage (NCBI taxonomy): Eukaryota > Viridiplantae > Streptophyta > Magnoliopsida > Malpighiales > Salicaceae > Dovyalis > Dovyalis caffra. Next base: position 822,323 of record CAWUPB010001179.1, read on the forward strand.
TTCGGACCTATCTCATGCCGAACGGGATAATAATCGAAATTCATCGGCCTCAACGATGACCTAGGGGTATTTTTGTTAAAAAAGTTGATCAAGTTTCGAGCTATTTTAGACCTAGTTTGATGCCAAACCAACCAACCAATAAAACTCATCGTCTATTGTCATGACCTCGGGGTATTTTCACAAAAAAAAGTCGTTTAAGCCCTAAAAATACACTTTTTTAGCTTTTCGAGATGACGCGAGCCATCGAGCTTTCAAATTCTTAGAACGGTTGGCACGAGTGAGCAGGAAAAAATTTATAGGAAAACCGTCGGCTAGTTTAGAGGTTTTTTGGACCTATCTCATGCCAAACGGGGCAATAATCGAAACTCATCGGCCTCGACGATGACCTAGGAGTGCTTTTTGCCAAAATCATTGACTAAGTTTTGAGTTGTTTTAGACCTAGTTCCTTGCCAAATGAGCCAACGATCAATACTCATCGCCTATTGTTGTGGCCTCGAGGCATTTTGGCCAAAAAACGTCATTTAGGACCTAAAAATACCCTTTCTTAGATTTACGGGATTATGCGAGCCATCGAGCTTTCGAACAACTGGAACGATCGACACGAGCAAGCATGAAAAATTCTATATGAAAACCGTCGGTCTAGTTTTGAGGTTTTTTTATACATCTCATGTCAAACGGGACAATCATCGAAACTCATCGGCCGAACGATGGCCTAGGGTTGATTTTTGCCAAAAATGTTAACCACATTTTGAGTTGTTTTAGACCTAATTTGATACAAAACAAGCCAACGTTTTGATCCGTTTTAGACCTAGTTTGATGCTAAAAATAGTCATCACCCGTTGCTTATGACCTCGGTATGATTTTGGCTAAAAATAGTCATTAGGCTCTAAAAATGCATTTTTTAGTTTTTTAAGATAATGTGATCCATCAAGCTTTTCAATTCTCGGAATGCTTGACATGAGTGAGCATGAAAAAATTTATAGGAAAACCGATGACCCAGTTTTGAGGTTTTTTTAGACCCCATCAAATGCCAAACGGGACGATCATCGAAACTCATCTCGCCTTAACGATGCTTAGGGGTGGTTTATGCCAAAAAATTTGACAACGTTTTGATCCGTTTTAGACCTAGTTTGATGCTAAACAAGTCAATAATCAAGACTCATCGCTTATTGCCATGACCTCGGTGTGGTTTTTGCCAAAAAACGTCATTTATGCCTTAAAAATACACTTTTTTAGTTTTTTGAGATGATGTATTCCATTGAGCTTTTGAATTCTTAGAACGATTGGCATGAGCGAGCATGAAAAAATTTATAGAAAAACTATCGACCAATTTTTGAGGTTTTTTTTTAACTATCTCATGCTAAACGGGAGAATTATCGAAACTCATTGGCCTCAACAATGACTTAAGGGTGGTTTTTGTCAAAAATTTTGACCAAGTTTTGAGCTATTTTAGACCTAGTTTGATGCCAAACAAGCTAACGATCAAAATTCATCGCCTATTTCCATGACCTCGTTTGATTTTAGCAAAAAATTACCGTTTAAGCTCTAAAAATGCTTCTTTTTTTTTGTTTTTCGAGATGATGCGAGCCATCGAGCTATCCAATTCCTAGAATGGTTGGTATGAGCGAGTAAGAAAAAATCTATTGGAAAACTATCGATCCTGTTTTGAGGTTTTTTTGGACCTATCTCATGCAAAATTGAACAATAATCGAAACTCATCGACCTTAATGATGACTTAGAGGTGGTTTTAGAGAAAGAAGACAACCAAGTTTTATGTTTTTCTAGATCTAGTTCGATGCTAAATGAGTCAACGATCAAAACTCATCGCTCGTTGCCATGACCTCGGTGTGATTTTGGCCAAAAAAATATCATTTAGGCCCTAAAATACACTTTTTTAGTTTTTCGAGATGATGCGAGCCATTGAGCTTTCGAATTCCTAGAACGGTCGGCATGAGCGAGCATGAAAAAATCTTTATGAAAACGAGTGAGTCCTGTTTTGAGGTTTTTTTGGATCTATCTTATGCCAAACAGGACAATCATCAAAACTCATCGGCCTCAACGATGACCTAAGGTCAATTTTTCTCAAAACGTTGACCAACTTTTGAGCGTTTTTAGACCTTGTTCGATATCAATTGAGTCGATAATAAAAACTCACCACCTATTTTCATGACCTCGAGGTATTTTGGCTAAAAAAAGTCATTTAGGCCCTAAAAATAATTTTTTTTTTAGTTTTTTGAGATGCCGCATGCCATCGAACTTTTGAATTCTTGGAATGATCACCACGAGTGAGAATGAAAAAATCTATAGGAAAAGCTGTCAACGAGGTTTATAAGTATTTTTGGACCTATCTCATGCCAAACGAAAAAATAATCAAAATTCATCGGCTTCAACGATGACTTAGAGGTGATTTTTGCTAAAAACGTTGACTAAGTTTTGAGCTATTTTAGATGTAGTTCGATGCCAAACAAGCCAATGATCAAAACTCATCGCCTATTGCCATGTCTTTGATGTGATTTTGGCAAAACATTATCATTAGGCTCTAAAAATGCATTTTTTTAGTTTTTTGAGATGATGCGAGCTATCGAGCTTTCACATTTTTTTAGTTTTTCAAATTCCTGGAACTCGTTGGTATGAACGAGCATAAAAAAATCTTTAGGAAAACTGTCGACTTAGTTTAGAGGTTTTTTTGGACCTATCTCATGCAAAATAGCACAATAATCAAAATTCATCACCCTCAACGATGACCTAAAGGTGATTTTTGCTAAAAAAATTCGACCAAGTTTTGAGCTTTTTTAGACCTAGTTCGATGCCAAAGGAGGTAACGATCAAAACTCATCGCCTATTATCATTACCTCGAGGTATTTTAGCTAAAAAATATCGTTTAGGCCCTAAAAATATTTCTTTTAGTTTTTTGAGATGATACGGGCCATCGAGCTTTTGAATTCTGGAACGGTCGACACAAGCGAGCATGAAAAAATATGTATGAAAACTTTCAGCCCAATTTTGAGAATTGTTTTACTATCTCATGTCAAATAGGACGAGTCATCAAAACTCATCGACCTTAACAATGACCTACGGGTATTTTTTTCAAAACATTTGGTTAAGTTTTGAGTCGTTTTAGACCTTGTTCGATGCCAAATGAGCGAATGATCAAAACTCATCACCTGTTGCTAAGACCTCGGTGTGATTTTGGCCAAAAATTATCGTTAGGCTCTAAAAATGCATTTTTTCAGTTTTTTGATATGATCTAGGCCATCGAGTTTTAGAATTGCTAGAAAATTTGGCATGAGCAAGCACGAAAAAATCTCTAGGAAAGCTATCGACCCATTTTTGAGGTTTTTTTGGACCTAACTAATGCCAAACGGGACGATCATCGAAACGCATTGGCCTTAACGATGACTTAGAGGTGGTGTTAGTGAAAAAAGTTGACCAAGTTTTGAGTTGTTTTAGACCTAGTTCAATGCCAAACAAGTCAACGATCAAAACTCATCGCCTATTGCCATGACCTCGGCATGATTTTTGCAAAAAAACGTCATTTAGGCCCTAAAAATACACTTTTTTATTTTTCGAGATGATGCGAGCAATCGAGCTTTCAAATTCCTGGAACGATTGACATGAGCGAGCATAAAAAAATCTATATGAAAACTGTCGGTCTAGTTTGGAGGTTTTTTTTACCTATCTCATGTCAAACGGGACAATAATTGAAACTCATCGACTTTAACGATGACCTAGGATTGATTTTTACCAAAAAAGTTGACAAAGTTTTAAGCTTTTTTAGACCTAATTCGATACAAAACGAGCCAACGATCAAAACTCATCGCCCGTTGCTATGACCTCGGTGTGATTTTGGCCAAAAATAGTCGTTAGGTCTGTAAAAATGCATTTTTTTTAGTTTTTCGAGATGATGCGAGCCATCGAGCTTTTGAATTCCTAGAACGATGACATGAGCGAGCATGAAAAAATCTATAGGAATACTATCGGACTAGTTTTTAGGGTTTTTTAGACCTATCTAATGCCAAATGGGACAATGATCGAAACTCATCGGCCTTAACGATGACTTATGGGTGGTTTTTGCCAAAACATTCGGCAATGATTTGAGTCTGTTTTAGACCTAGTTTGATGCCAAATGAGTCAACGATCAAGACTCATTGCCTATTACCATAACCTTTGTGTGATTTTGATCGAAATTATTGTTTAAGCTCTAAAAATGTATTTTTTAGATTTTCGAGATGATTTGGGCCATCGGGCTTTTCAATTCCTAGAATGGTTAGCATGAGCGAGCATGAAAAAATCTATAGGAAATCCGTCGGCTCGGTTTAAAGGTTTTTTTGGACCTATCTTATGCCAAACGGGATAATCATCGAATTCATCGCCTCAACGATGACCTAGGGGTGATTTTTACCAAAAACGTCGATCAAGTTTTGAGCTATTTTAGACGTAGTTGAATGCCAACGAGCCAAGGATTAAAACTCATCACCTGTTACTACGTCCTCGGTGTGATTTTTTCTAAAAATTATCGTTAAGCTCTAGAAATGCATTTTTTTTCATTTTTTCGAGATGATACGAGCTATCGAGCTTTCGAATTCCTAAAGCTGTCGACATGAGCGAGCACAAAAAGATCTTTAGGAAAACCGTCGGCTCGGTTTAGCGGTTTTTGGACCTATCTCATGCCAAACAGGACAATAATTGAAATTCATTGCCCTCAACGATGATCGAAGGGTATTTTTGCCCAATAATTCAACCAAGTTTTGAGCTTTTTTAGACCTAGTTCGATGCCAAATGAGCTAATGATTAAAACTCATCGCTTATTGTCATTACCTCGGGGTATTTTGGCCAAAAAACGTCATTTAGGCTCTAAAAGTATATTTTCTTAGTTCTTCGAGATGATGCCGGCCATCGAGCTCTTGAATTCTAGGAACAATCGACATGAGCTAGCACGAAAAAATCTATATGAAAAAGTTCAGCTCGGCTTTGGGATTTTTTTACTATCTCATGTCAAACGGGACAATCATCAAAACTCATCGGCCTCAACAATGACCTAGGGCTATTTTTGCCAAAAACGTTGACAAGGTTTACAACTATTTGAGACCTAGTTCGATGCCAAATGAGCCAACGATCAAAATACATCACCTGTTGCCATGACCTCAATGTGATTTTGGCCAAAAATTGTCTTTAGGCTCTAAAAATGCATTTTTTTTAGTTTTTTGAGATTATACGGGTCATCGAGCTTTCGAATTCTTGGAACTCGTCGACTTGAGCAAGCTGAAAAAATCTTTAGAAAAATTATCGGCCTAGTTTAGAGGTTTTTTTTTACCTATCTCATACCAAACGAGATAATAATCCTAATTCGTCGACCTCAATGATGATCTAGGGGTATTTTTATCAAAAAATTCAATCAAGTTTTGAGCTTTCTTAGACTTAGTTCGATGCCTAACGAGGTAAGGATAAAAACTCATTGCCTAATGTCATGAATTCGGGCAATTTTTGCCAAAAAATGTCATGTAGGCTCTAAAGCTACACTTTGTTAGTTTTTTGAGATGATGCGAGCCTTTGAGCTTTCGAATTTTGAGAAAGGTCGAGCACGAGCGAGCATGAAAAAATCTAAATTAAAACTCGTCGAGACCATTTTTTAGGTTTTTTTTACCTATCTCATGCCAAATGGGACGAGTAATCGAAATTCATCGCCCTCAACGATGACCTAGGGGTATTTTTGCCTAAAAAGTTGACCAAGTTTTAAGGTTTTTTAGACCTCGTTCAAAGCCAAATGAGCTAACGATCAAAACTCATCGCCTATTGTCATTACATCAAGGTATTTTGGCCAAAAAATGTCGTTTAGGCTCTAAAAATACACTTTTTAGTTTCTCGAGATGATGCTAGCCATCGAGCTCTTGAATTCCGGGAACGATCGGCACAAGCGAGTACAAAAAAATCCGTACGAAAAATTTCAGCTCAATTTTGGGATTTTTTTTTACTATCTCATGTCAAACGGGACAATCGTCAAAATTCATCGGCCTCAACAATGACCTAGGGGTGATTTTTTCCAAAAATGTTGATAAGGTCTATAGCTATTTTAGACCTAATTCAATGTCAAATGAACCAACGATCAAAACACATCACCTGTTGCCATGACCGATGTGATTTTGGCCAAAAATTGTCTTTAGGCTCTAAAAATGTATTTTTTTTAGTTTTTCGAGATGATACGAGCCATCGAGCTTTTGAATTCGTAGAACGGTCAACATGAGCGAGCCCGAAAAAATATATAGGAAAATTGTCGGCTCGGCTTTGATGTTTTTTTAGACCTATCTAATGCCAAACGGGACAATAATCGAAACTCATCGGCCTTAACGATGGCTTAGGGATGGTTTTTTCCAAAATATTTGATAACATTTTGAGATCGTTTCGAGCTTGTTCGATGCCAAACGTGTCAACGAGTCAAGACTCATCGCCTATTGCAATAACCTCTATGTGATTATGGCAAAAAATATCGTTTAGGCCCTAAAAATTAATTTTTTAGTTTTTCGAGATGATGCGAGCCATTGAGCTTTCAAATTCCTAGATCGATAAGCATGAGCGAGCATGAAAACATCTATAGGAAAAGCTGTCGGTCCAATTTTGATTTTTTTTGGACATATCTCATGCCAAACGGGACAATCATCGAAATTCATTGATCTCAACGATGACCTAAGGGTGGTTTTTTAAAAAAATATCGATCAAGTTTTAAGTTGTTTTAGACCTAATTCGATTTCAAAAGAGCCAACGATCAAAACTCATCGCATATTACCATGACGTCACCGTGATTTTGGCTAAAATTTGTCGTTAGGCTCTAAAAATGCATTTTTTTAGTTTTTTGAGATGATGCGAGCCATCGAGCTTTCAAATTCAACGAACTCGTCGGCATGAGCAAGCACGAAAAAATCTCTAAAAAACTCGTCAACCCGAGTTTAAAGGTTTTTTTGGACTTATCTCATGCCAAACGAGATAATCATTGAAATTCATCGCCCCAATGATGACCTAGGGGTATTTTTTCAAAAAAGTCGACCAAGTTTTGAGTACGTTTTAGACCTAGTTTGATGCCAATGAAGCCAATGATCAAAACTTTTTGCTCGTTGCCATATCCTCATTATAATTTTGGCTAAAAATTGTCGTTAAGCTCTAAAAATATATTTTTTTAGTTTTTCGAGATGATGCGGGCCATTGAGCTTTTGAATTCTCGAAGCTATCGACATGACCAAGCCAAACAAATCTCTAGAAAAACTATCGGCCAGTTTAGAGGTTTTTTAGACTTATCTCATACTAAATGGGACAATAATCATAATTCGTCGGCCTCAATGATGACCTAGGGGTGATTTTTATCAAAAAAGTCAATCAAGTTTTAAGCTTTTTAGATGTAGTTTGATACCCAACGAGTTAACGGTCAAAACTCATTGCCTACTCGTCATGACCTCGGGCTATTTTTGCCAAAAAAACATCATGTAGGCTTTAAAAATACACTTTCTTAGTTTTTTGAGATTATGCGGGCTTTCGAGCTTTCAAATTCCAAGAAAGGTCGGCATGAACGAGCATGAAAAAATCTAAATAAAAAATGTCGATCCAGCTTTTAGGTTTTTTTTTTACCTATCTCATGTCAAACGGGACAATCATCGAAACTCATTGACCTCAACGATGACCTAGGGATGATTTTTAAAAAAAAATCAACCAAGTTTTAAGTCTGTCTTAGACTTAGTTTGATGCCAAACGAGCTAATTATAGAAACGCATCGTATGTTGCCATAACCTCGATGTGATTTTTGCCAAAAATTGTCGTTAGGCTCTAAAAAACATTTTTTAGTTTTTCGAGATGATGCGAGCCATCGAGCTTTTGAATTCTTGAAACTCGTTGACATGAGCAAGTTAAAAAAATCTCTAGAAAAACTATCGGCCAGGTTTAAAGGTTTTTTTAGACCTATCTCATACCAATGGGACAATAATCGTAATTCGTCGGCCTCAATGATGACCTAGGGGTATTTTTATCAAAAAAGTCAATCAAGTTTTAAGCTTTTTTAGACCTAGTTCGATGCCCAACGAGTTAACGATCAAAACTCATTGCCTACTCGTCATGACCTCGGGCTATTTTTGCCAAAAAACGTCATGTAGGCTCTAAAAATACACTTTGTTAGTATTTTGAGATTACGGCTGGCCTTTAAGCTTTTGAATTCCAGGAAATTTTAGCATGAGCGAGCATGAAAAAATCGAATGAAAACTGTCGACCCGCTTTTAGGTTTTTTTTTACCTATCTTATGTCAAACGGGATAATCATTGAAACTCATTGACCTCAACGATGACCTAGGAATGATTTTTGAAAAAAACATCGACCAAGTTTTAAGTCTGTCTTAGACCTAGTTTGATGCCAAATGAGCTAATGATCGAAACTCATCGCTCGTTGCCATAACCTCGATGTGATTTTTGCCAAAAATATTCGTTAGGCTCTAAAAATATACTTTTTTAGTTTTTCGAGATAATACGAGCCATCAAGCTTTTGAATTTCTAGAATGATCGGCATGACCAAGCACGAAAAAATCTATAGGGAAACTATCGAGTCGGTTTTGAGGTTTTTTTAGATCTATCTAATGCCAAACGAGACAATCATCGAAACTCATCGACCTTATCGATTACTTAAGGGTGGTTTTAGCCAAAAACATTCGACCAAGTTTTGAGTTATTTTAGACCTAGGTCGATGTCAAATGAGTCAACGATCAAAACTCATCACCTATTTCCATGTCTTCGGTGTGATTTTTCCCAACAAACGTCATTTAGGCCTTAAAAATACAAATTTTTAGTTTTTTGAGATGATGTGAGCCATCGAGCTTTTGAATTCAAGGAATGGTAGGCATGAGCAAGCATGAAAAAATCTGTAGGAAAACTATTAGTCTTGTTTTGAGGTGTTTTTAGAACTATCTCATGCCAAATGGGACAATCGTCGAAACTCATCGGCCTTAATGATGACCTAGGGGTGGTTTTTATCAAAAAAGTCAATCAATTTTTGAGTCGTTCTAGATGTAGTTCGATGGCAAATGAGCCAATGATTAAAACTCGTCACCTATTGTCATGTCCTCTAGGTATTTTTGCTAGAAAACGTAGTTTAGGCTCTAAAAATGCATTTTTTAGTTTTTCGAGATGATTTGGGCCATCGGGCTTTTCAATTCTTGGAATGGTCGGCATGAGAGAGCGTGAAAAAATCTAGAGGAAAACTATCGATCTAATTTAGAGGTTTTTTTGGAACTATCTCATGCCAAATAGGATAATCATCGAAATTCATCGGCCTCAATGATGAATTAGGGGTATTTTTTCTAAAAAGGTGACTAAGTTTTAAGCTATTTTAGACGTAATTCGATGCCAAACGAGCTAATGATAAAAACTCATCGCTCGTTGCCATGTCATCGGTGTGATTTTGGCAAAAAATTATCATTAGGCTCTAAAAATGTATTTTTTTAGTTTTTCAAGATGATGCGTGCTATCGAGCTTTCGAATTCCTAGAGCTCGTTGGCATGAGCGAGCATGAAAAAATTTATAGATAAACTGTCGGCTCGGTTTAAAGGTTTTTTTAGACCTATCTCATGCCAAATGGGACAATGATTGAAATTCATCGCCCTCGATGACTTAGGGGTATTTTTGCCAAAAAAGTTAACTAAGTTTTGAGTTTTTTAGACCTAGTTCGAAGCCAAATAAGCTAACGATCAAAACTCATCGCCTATTGTCATAACCTTGGGATATTTTGGCTAAAAAACATCGTTTATGCCCTAAAAATATACTTTTTTAATTTTTCAAGAAGATGCGGGTCATCGAGCTTTCGAATTCCTAGAAAAGTCGGTATAAGCAAGCATGAAAAAATCTATATGAAAACCGTGACCCGAGTTTTGAGGTTTTTTTTATATCTCATGTCAAACGGCACAATCATCGAAACTCATCGACCTCAACGATGACCTAAGGGTGATTTTTGCTAAAAATGTCGACCAAAATTTAAGGTGTTTTAGACCTACTTTGATATAAAATGAGCCAACAATCAAAATTCATCGCTCGTTGCTATGACCTCGGTGTGATTATTGCCAAAAATAGTCACTAGTATCTAAAAATGCCTTTTTTTATTTTTTCGAGGTGATGTGGGCCATCGAGCTTTCGAATTCTTAGAATGGTCGACATGAGTGAGCATGAAAAAATCTATAGGAAAAGCTGTCATCCTAGTTTTGAGGTTCTTTTGGACCAATCTAAAACCAAACAGGATAATCATCGAAACTCATCGGCCTTAACGATGACTTAGGGGTGGTTTTAACCAAAACATTCGATAATGTTTTGAGCTGTTTTAGACCTAGTCCGATGCCAAATAGGTCAACAATCAAGACTCATCGCATATTGCCATGACTTTGGTGTGATTTTGGCCAAAAAACGTCGTTTAGGCCTTAAAAATACACTTTTTTAGTTTTTTTAGGTTATGCAAGCCATCGAGCTTTCGAATTCTTGGAAAGATCGGCATGAGTGAGGATGAAATAATCTATAGGAAAACTATCAACCTTGTTTTGAGGTTTTTTTGGACGTATCTCTTGCCAAACGGAACAATTATCGAAACTATCGACCTTAATGATTACCTAGGGGTGGTTTTTTCCAAAAATGTTAATCAAGTTTTGAGCTATTTTAGACCTAGTTCAATGCCAAATGAGCTAACGATCAAAACTCATCACCTATTTCCATGACCTTGGTGCGATTTTTGCCACAAAATATCGTTTAAGCTCTAAAAATCCATCTTTTCGGTTTTTTAGATGATGCGAGCCATCGAGCTTTTCAATTTCTAAAATGATCAGCATGAGCGAGCATAAAAAATCTCTAGGTAAATTTTCAGCCTAGTTTAGAGGTTTTTTTTTACCTATCCGATGCTAAACGGGATAATCATCGAAATTCATCGGCCTTAACGATGACCTAAGGTCAATTTTTACCAAAAAGGTCGACCAAGTTTTGAGTTGTTTTAGACCTAGATAGATGCAAAATAAGCCAATGATCAAAACTTATCGTCCATTGTCATGACCTTGGGGTATTTTGGATAAAAAAAACGTCGTTTATGCCCTAAAAATACACTTTTTAGTTTTTCAAGATGATGCGAGCCATCGAGGTTTCGAATTCCGAGGACGATCGGCATGAGCGAGTATGAAAAAATCCGTATGAAAACCGTCGACCAAGTTTTAAGGTTTTTTTTACCTATCTCATGTCAAACGGGACAATAATCGAAACTTATCGACCTCAACGATGACCTAAGGGTGATTTTTCCAAAAAATTCGATTAAGTTTTGAGTTTGTTTAGACCTCATTCAATGCCAAATGAGCTAATAATCAAAAATCATCGCCTATTATCATGACCTTGGGGTATTTTGGTCAAAAAACATCATTTAGGCTCTAAAAGTATACTTTTTTAATTTTTTGAGATGATGCGAGTGATCGAGCTTTCGAATTTTTGGAACAATCGGCACGAACGACCATGAAAAAATCTTTATGAAAATTGTCGGCCTAGTTTTAAGGTTTTTTTACCTATCTCATGTCGAACGGTATAATCATCGAAACTTATCGGCCTTAATGATGACTTAGGGGTGGTTTTAGCCAAAAATGTTGATCACGTTTTGAGTTTTTTTAGATCTAATTCAATGTAAAATGAGCCAACGATAAAAAATCATCGCACGTTGCTATGACCTCGTTGTGATTTTGGCCAAAAATAGTCGTTAGGCTCTAAAAATACATCTTCTTAATTTTTTGAGATGATGCGGGCTATTGAGCTTTTGAATTCCTAGAACGAATGACATGAGCGAGCATAAAAAAATCTATAGAAAAGCTGTAAATCCAGTTTGGAGGTTTTTTAGACCTATCTAATGCCAAACGGGACAATCATTGAAACTCATCGACCTTAACGATGACATTGGGGTGGTTTTTGCCAAAAACTTTGATAACATTTTAATCTATTTTAGACCTAGTTTGATGCCAAATGAGTCAACGATCAAGACTCATCACCTATTGCCATGACCTTGGTGTGATTTTGGGCAAAAAACGTCGTTTAGGCCCAAAAATACATTTTTTAGTTTTTTGAGATTATGCGAGCCATCGAGCTTTTGAATTTCCGAAACGATCGATATGAGTGAGGATAAAAAAATCTATAGGAAAACTATCGACCTTGTTTTGAGGTTTTTTTGGGCGTATCTTGTAACATCCCGAACCCGGGACCTAATAAGTTGAGAATATTACCGCCGTTAGTCACATTCGAAGTGCAATGAATGTAAGCTAACAAGGCACTTTGATCTTCTTGTAACGTATGTAAGAATATTTATGTGGTAAAAATGTTTTAATGACGTTCGTGTCCTATTTCTTACTTCAACTTCGCTATAAATTTTTTACGTTTATGTCGCGTTTATTTATCATGATATTTTATTTTAATTTATTTCATTTTACATGTTTCTTAAATTTCTAATCATGTCAATATGCGAGTGGATAATTTAAAATAATTATACTACTACTACGATATTATTATTTTATTATTACTAATTCGATTACACACCTTAACTATTTACATACATAATCGATTCTATGTCAATTATTCCGTGTAATGAGTCTACCGGAAGCCAAACCCTCATCCAAGCTACATGCGTCCGATGCCTCCCTCGATGGTCGACTTTATAGAGAAGTGAGCTATATTATCTTATTTATGTACACCACAAGGAACTGTATGAGCTACGACCCGGTAACTTAACGTATGCATGTAATGTACGTACATGTGTATGTATGCATAAAACAACGATATGTATAATGAATCCTTTTTCCTTATGCCATAAAACATTTCATAAATAGTCTAAAAATTCTTTTTCTCGTCTTTGGACGTGTCCCATTTAAGTACTTCGGGGTTTCCATCACATATGTCCGGTGAGCCGAGACCCATCCACGAACACGCCCTACCGAGCCTCTAAAAGTGCATGTCTACACTTGCTCGGTCCCGAACCATTACCATCATTGTATGAAAAACCCATGAAGTCCTTTTCTCAAAACCTCAAAGTCATGGAAATCTTTTCCTTTAAAATCATTCCGATTGCTATCGGATAACCATGACATAAAATATATTTTCATGACTTAAAACATTATTCATGAGCTTTGGCATGCATATGCATTGTGAATGACAATGCATGCTAACAATGATACCCAAGTGCATGCCCTAAATCGTCATGTAACCATGTTATGAAAACACATAACATGTATAAAATCGGGTAGCATAACGGCATAGATAACATCAATCTAATATAAACCAACACAACCATCATTGGCACATCAATCATCATAACCCAATTCTCATCATCAATCACATTCAAGCATAGATATGTAAAAACTATAGGAATTAATTTAATTAAAATTCAGCACCCGAAATCTGGTCCAAACTCCGTATTGGGCCTTAATGGGTCGAAATTGGGCCCAAACCCATAAAACCCATTTTCTTCAATTTTTAGCAAAATTTCTATTTCTACTCATCAAAACATTCTTATGCAAGTGTGAATGACCCATCAAACTAGAATCAAATTGCTTTGAACTTAAATCCTAATTTGCTTAGTTTAGGCCGAATATAATTTCTAAAAATTAGTGGATTTTTCTTCAATTAAAGTGTAATTTTTCATTCCTAAACATTAATTCATGCTCAAATAAGTCAAAATCAAGTGTCAAAACACCAATTAAATGAAAGACTTCAAAACCATCAAATGTGGTTCATCAAGAACCCTAACTCTAATTTTTCCTAATTGAGCAATTAAAATCGGATCAAGTAATTAAACATGAAATTGACTTGAATTTAAGCATACTTGTGGTGTAGGTGAGGTTAACTTACGTTTTTGAGCTCCAATTAGACTCTAAAAAGGTAGATTGGTGAAGGATTTTTATTCCTCCTCTTTTACTCTAAATTTTTGAATTTGATCTTCAAATTTTTCCCTTTGATATTTTCGGCTTCCCACTTAAAATTGAAGCTTCTTCCACTCGATTAGATATGGATATAATTTATTAAAAATGTTTTGGATGATTTTTAAGTGAAAATTTTGTAAGAGTTTCCTTTATGTTTTTCAAATTTTCCTCTCCTATTTATTTTTCCACCACCCTATTTATATAAAATTTGGTGGAGTCATTGACCTCATCTTCACCCTAAATGTGGAAAAATCTCAAGCACTTAATTCAATTTCCAATCATTCATTTGCATTTGTCCTAATTTTTATCCATTTATTCACCTTTTTATTTAACCCTTCCACCTTGGTTATTTTTTACCATGCTTTTTCCGAGAAGTAAGAACTAATTAATTCTCTAGGTAGGCCAAATTTGAGAGGAAAATGACACATTTTGGTCCTTCAAGTTTCTAGACTTTTCCATAGCCAATTCTTTCTTAAGTCCCTATTTTATGCAAAACCTCACTTCTAGTCCTTCCTTTTTAGTGTTTAGGACTAATTGTTAACCCTTAACATTCTCACATAATTTAATTTGGATTATTAGACTTTTAATTTTATGCAATCGAGTCCCTAATTTTATGCAATTTAGTCCCTACTTTTAAAATCCCATTCTATACTTTTCAAAAACTCAAATTTCTTTCAAGAATAAATTCAAAAATTCATTAAGGGAGTTTGATTTAAAATTTCATAATTTTTTGCCCTAATTTTAGCCTTCAATTTATTTATTTAGTGTGAAAATTACACTATTTCCTATAAAACAAATATTCCCTAGACTTACTAAAATTAATTTAAATTTTCTAGGCACTCTCACACATCCTATATGATTATTCTATGCTCTTAAAAAAATTTCTCATACTCTTGAGGTGCCTAATTAAATTCTTTACCTCTAAAAACACTATTCCTACATTTAGAAAATTTAATGAAATATTCACCATATGTAGAAAAATTCATAAAATCATATAAAATAATCTAACACCCTTCTAAAAATAATTCTAAACAAAACAATATTTTTCATACACAAACAACATGCTTTAATTAATTTTCTCATGCAATAACTACTATTCATGTACCGAAAGATCACTAAAATATTCTTTAAGCATGAAAAACTATTTTGACTCTTCTAAATATTCTTTTAAGTTTCTAATAATTATTTCTCATTCTATATATATATATATATATATATATATATATATATATATATATATATATATATATTCACATAGTTTTAATAACGTTTATTACATTTCTATTTTAACGGATACAGAGCATTACATCCTTCCCTCCTTACAAAACTCTCATCTTCAAAATTTTGTTAGAATAATTAAGGGTACCGCGCCTGCACCTCTCGCTTCTCGTTCCCATGTTGCCTCTTCCACTTCATGATTCCTCCATAATACTTTGATTAGAGGAATCTCTTTATTTCGTAATTTTTTAGCCTCTCGATCCGGGACTTGCACTCGGTCCTTCTTCATAACTAAGATCGGCTCGGAGGTCGGGGAGTTCGCTACTCAATATGTGATTGGGGTCATCCACATATTTTCGAAGCATAGATACATGAAATACGTTGTGGATTGATGAGAGCGAAGGTGGTAATGCCAACCTATAGGCTCGATCATTGATTCTCTCTAGTATTTCATAGGATCCTATATAACATGGACTTAATTTTTCTTTTTTTTCGAATCTCATTACACCTTTCATAGGGGCTACTTTCAAAAATACTTTATCACCTACTTGGAACTCCAACTCTTTTCTCCTCATGTCGAGTATAACTTTTCTGTCGACTTTGCATTGTTTTCATTCTCGCTCCGATTTGCTAAACAACATTAACTCGTTTCGTTGGATCAACTCCGGTCTTAGCAACTTTTGTTCACCTACGTCATCCCAATGTATTAGCAATCAACACTTTCTCCCGTACAAAGCTTCATAGGGTGTCATCCCAATGCTTGATTGGTAACTATTATTATAAGTGAACTCAACCAATGATAGATATTTTTCCCAACTTGCTAACCAATCCAGGCACACAAGCCCTCAACATGTCTTCTAGTATCCGGTTTACCCGTTCCTTCGTCCATCCGTTTGCGGATGAAAAGCTATGCTGAACTTTAGTTGTGTTCCCATCATCTCATGGAGGCTTCTCCGGAATCATGATGTGAATCGAGGGTCTCTGTCCGATATGATTGAGACATGAATTCCATGTAGTCGGATAATTTCTTTTAAATATAATTCCGTATACTTCGTTGTATGGAATAAGTCGTCTTAATGGCCAAGAAATGAGTTGACTTGGCTAATCGATCTACGACGACCCATATACCATTCGCTCCCCATTCTAATCTCGGTAGACTCAATATGAAGTCCATTGATATATGCTTCCACTTCCATTACGGATATCTAAAGGTCTTAATAATCTTGATAGCCTTTGGTGTTCAACATTGATTTGTTGACATGTCAAACATCTTGCCACATAATCGGCGACATCTCGTTTCATCCCTTTCCACCAATAAGTCTTTTTGAGATCTCGATACATCTTCGTACCTATAGGATGTATGGTATACGGTGTAGCATGGGCTTCTTTTAAAATTTCATCCCATAGCTCTTTTTCATTAGGAATGCATAACCTATTCGATAGCATAAAATATCTTCATTATCCGAGTGCAAAATCTATTGTTTTTCCTTCAGTTTCCTTTTGTCGGATCTTAAGAAACTCTAGATCACGCTGTTGTCCTTCTTTAATACTCTGCTTCATATTTAGTCGTATGGTCGACACACCTAAAAGGTTGTTTCGATTTTGCTTTGGGATAACTTCGAGTTGAAGCTTCTCCATGTCTCACGTAATCTATGCTTGTAAGGCTGCAACAAACTTCCCGCTCAATGCATCGGCCACAACGTTTGCTTTTCCAAGATGATAATGGAAAACGATCTTATGGTCATTAAGCATTTCAAAACACCTTCTAAAAATATACTTGAGGTTCTTATAATCGGTGTAGATATTACATCGAACACCATATAAGTATGCCTCCGCATTTTTAAGGCAAAGATTACTACGACCAACTCAAGGTCATGAGTGGGATAATTTCTTTCATAGTCTTTTAATTATCGAGATGCATAGGCAATCACCTTCCCATCCTACATTAAGACCGCCCTCATACCAATTCGAGAGGCATCGGTGTAAACCATGAAGTCTTCATTGTCCTTTGAAAGAGCTAATATTGGAGCCGTCGTGAGCCCGAACTTTAGCTCCCGAAATCTCTCGTTCATACCGATCATCCCACTCGAACTTGGCATTCTTCCTCGTTAATCGAGTAAGTGGCGCGGTTATCTTTGAAAATCCTTCCACGAATTTTTGATAGTAGTCTCGCCATCCTAAAAAAACTTCATATCTCAAAAATATTCTTTCGCTTCTTCCATTCCCGCACTGCTTGCACCTTGCTGGGATCTACCATAATCTTATCCTTAGTCACAACATGACCAAGAAATGCTACTTGCTCGAGCCAAAATGCACACTTGTTGAGCTTAGCATACAATTTATGCTCTCACGGTGTCTAGAATGCCTTCTTTAAATGCTTTTTATGCTCCTCATGACTCTTGAAATATATCAAGATATCATTGATAAACACGATGATGAACATATCTAAGTATTCATGGAATACCCTATTCATTAAATCCATGAATATTCCATGAATACGATGGGAGCACTAGTTAACCTAAATGGCATCACCAAATACTCATAATGCCCATATCGAGTCCTAAATGCCGTCTTCTTTATATCTTCCTCTTTAATTCTCGATCGGTGATATCTCGATTGAAGGTCGATTTTAGAGAACATCGAACTTCCCCTCAACCGATCAAACAAATCGTCAATCCACGAAAGGGGATACTTATTCTTAATAGTCACCCGAGTTTAAGTCTCTATAATCAATACATAACCGTAGTGACCCATCTTTCTTTTTCACAAATAGCACCGGGGCTCCCCACGGTGAACGACTAGGTCGGATATAACCTTTATCTAGCAGCTCCCGTATCCGAGATTTAAGCTCATGTAACTCTACCGGAGCCATCCGATAGGTGCTTTAGATATCGGTCTTGCTCTCGATTCTAGTTCAATTTTGAAATCAACCTCCCTTCTCGGTGGTAATCTTGACATACTTTCGGGAAAAACATCGAGAGAATTCTTTAACTACCTCAATATCTTTTGGTTTTGGGCTTCCCTCCTTTTTAGTATAACCATGTTCACTAAGTAGCCTCTACACCCTCCTTTTATTAACTTCCAAGTCGTCATGGTCGACACCATAATTACGGGTCTTCTTTGAGTCCTAGCATGTAACTCAATAGATTGTTCATCCGATAGGTGAAATATCACTTTTTTACATATGCAGTTGATTGATGCTCTATTCTTGGATAGGAAATCCATACCAAGAATAATATTAAAGTCTCAAAGGCTTAAGACTATAAGGTTCACGTGTAGGGTAGAATCTTTAATTTTTATTTCATAACCCATAATTACGGTATTAGATTCTAGTGACTCTCCGGATGAGAGTGCCACCTCATAAGTCATATTTAATATTTTTGGGACTATGCCTAGTTGTCTCATCAATGAACGTGTAATAAACGAATGCGTGGCACCTAAGTCTATTAATGCATTGCGAGTATAGTTGAGAATTAAAACATTACCGTATATAACATTCGTATCCTCTTTATTTGCTTCCTCCTAGGTCGGGGTATACACGCATCCGGTACACATCAACCTTCGGGTGGCTTCCTCTTCGGATAGTTATTTGCTAGATGTCCAGCCTCTCAACGAAATAACACACGTTGGTCCCTATCAAACAATCTCTTGTATGAGTGCGTCCACATTTTGAACATTTTGGGATACCACGATCCTCGATCCTTGGAACTTTAACGGGTGCCTTGCCTTTCTTATTGTCTTTCCTCCGAGTTTAGATTGAAAGGCCTTTTTCGCTAGACTCGTCCTCCAAATCTATTTGGAGGGATTCCTCCCTTTCTAATACTTGGCGGTGGTAACTAAGTGGTCTCCTTCGGTCCACTTCGACACTAAGTGCCTTCCGCACCATGTCTTATAAGTATCGGCCGACATGTGAAAAAAACTTCGTATCTCGGATGCGAGGCCACGGAGGAAATGTTCTTTCTTTCTTTCCTCGCTTTCAGCAATGAAAGTAGCATAACGATAGCCATGCTTGAACTTACGGACATATTTAGTGATCGACATGTCTCCTTGTCTAAGTTGGAGGAACTCCTGTATTTTATGAGACCTCACCGTGTCAAAAAAATACTTCTTATTGAACGAGATCCTTAAACTAGCTCCAAGTGAGTCCCTCATCTCCTAGTGATGCTTCTACGGTATTCCACTAATTGTGTGCATCGGCAATCATCATAAAGGTGGTACATGCTATCCGGTCCGCATTACTCATGTCCAAGTACTAAAAAATAGCCTCTAAGGACTCAATCCATTCTTCTGCTACATTAGGATTTGGCCCGCCCTTGAATTCCTTCGAATTGAACCTTTGAAATTGTTCAATCATTTTGCTCCTTTATGGTTGATGAGCTTCGGTTGGACCTCGTCGGGTCACTTCCAAAATCCTCTCGCATTTATTCCTCATGCCTTTCCTGCTACCATTCCATCATCTTCGATGCTTCCTAACAAGTTCCATCAATTCTCCTTCACCCGACACTTGGCTTGACCTTGCATTACCACTAGCGGTATTACTATTAACCCGTTTGGGTGGCATACTTGTTCCTTTGTTTTTATGTTCACACATACACAATATTCATTAGGTCATCCATATCACATTATAACTTAAATATCTACATAACATCACATTAGTTTCATTCATAACATACACAAGCAAACAATCATAATCATCGGTCATCGGACATATTTACTAATTATCGATAGGCTACCGAGAGACACCATCCATGTAACTTGGATGTAGTTGGACATAACTACTCTAATACCATGTCCGTAACATCTCTAACCCAAGACCTAATAAGTTGAGAATATTATCGTCATTAGCCACATTCGAAGTGCAATGAATGTAAGCTAACAAGGCACTTTGATCTTATTGTAACGTATGTAAGAATATTACGTGGTAAAAATCTTTTAATGACGTTCGAGTCCTATTTCTTACTTCAACTTCGCTATAAATTTATCGTGTTTATGTCGTGTTTATTTATCATGATATTTTATTTTAATTTATTTCATTTTACATGTTTGCTAAATTTCTAATCATGTCAATATGAAGTTGATCATTTAAAGTAATTATACTACTACTACGATATTATTATTTTATTATTACTAATTCGATTAAACACCTTAACTATTTACATACATGATCGATTCTATGTCAACTATTACGTGTAATGGGTCTACCGGAAGCTAAACCTTCATCCAAGCTACATGTGTCCGATGCCTCCCTCGGTAGTCGGCTTCGTAGAGAAATGAGCCATAATATCTTATTTATCTACACCATAAGGAGCTCGTATGAGCTACGACCTAGTAACTTAACATATGTATGTAGTGTACGTACATATGTATGTATGCATAAAACACCGATATGCATAACGAATCCTTTTTCCTTATGTCATAAAACATTTCATAAATAAGTACTTCGGGGTTTCCATCACATATGTCCGGCGAACCGGACCCATCCACGGACGTGGCCTACCGAGCCTCTAAAAATGCACATCCGTACTTGCTCGGTCCCGAACCATTACCATCAATGTATGAAAAACCCATGAAGTCCTTTTCTCAAAACCTCAAAGTCATGGAAATCTTTTCCTTTAAAATCATTCCGATTGTTATCGGATAACCATGACATAAAATATATTTTCATGACTTAAAACATTATTCGTGAGCTTTGGCATGCATATGCATTGTGAATGACAATGCATGCTAACAATGATACCTAAGTGCATGCCCTAAATCGTCATGTAACCATGTTATGAAAACACATAACATGTATAAAATCGGATAGCATAACGGCATAGATAACATCAATCTAATATAAACCAACACAGACCATCATTGGCACATCAATCATCATAACCCAATTCTCATCATCAATCACATTCAAGCATAACCATTATTCATAACCTAATGCATTCATATAGCATTTTGAAGAACATAACCATAACATAAAGGAAGATTAATATTTTTGCTCCATTTCTTTTTTCATTAAACTTACCATTCACTTTACTTTCCTAAATTCTTTTCCTTAGGTTCTTAATTATCTTTCCATATTTGGTCTTTACTAAATTAAGTATTATTTCATTTTTCAACCTAACTAGGTATTATTTTATTGATTTAGGAGGTTCAATTTTGGTTTAGGCCTTGATGGTCTAAGGCCTAATTTTTCCTAACTCAATTTTTCTTCAAATTTTTATGAGCCCTTTTCATTCTAAACCATCCTTTTAATGTGTTTTGAGTCTGAATCATGAATTTTAAGGTTTAAAACTAATTTTCCAAAATTTTCATTTACGCCTAAACTTAACCTCTTTAGAATCCTAACATTTTCTCCTCATTTTGTCCCACTATTTTAACACTAAGTAGCCTAGATATTTAAAAACTATATAAATTAATTTAATTGAAATTCGGGACCCAAAATCTGGTCCAAACCCGTATTGGGCTTAATGGGCTGAAATTGGGCCCAAGCCCATATAACCCATTTTCTTCAATTTTTAGCAAATTTTCCATTTCTACTCATCAAAAAATTCTTATTCAAGTTTGAATGACTCATCAAACCAAAATCAAATTGCTTTGAACTCAAACCCTAATTTGCTTAGTTGAGGCCGAATATAATTCCTAAAAATTAGTAGATTTTTCTTTAATTAAAGTGTAATTTTTCATTCCTAAACATTAATTCATGCTTAAATAAGTCAGAATCAAGTGTCAAAAAACCAATTAAATGAAAGAATTCAAAACCCCCAAATTTGGTTCATCAAGAACCCTAACCCTAATTTTTCTTAATTGAGCAATTAAATCAAATCAAGTAATTAAACATGAAATTGACTTGAATTTAACCATAATTGTGGTGTAGGTGAGGTTAATTTACTTGTTTGAGCTCCAATTAGACTCTAAAAAGGTAGATTGGTGAAGGATTTCTCTTCCTCCTCTTTTCCTCTAAATTTTTGAATTTGATCTTTGAATTTTTTTCCTTGAGATGTTTGGCTTCCCACTTAAAATTCAAGCTTCTTCCATTGATTAGAGATGGATAGAATTTATTAAAAATGTTTTGGGTGATTTTTAAGTAAAAATTTTATAAGAGTTTCCTTTGTATTTTTGCAATTTTTCCTCTTCTTTTTATTTTTCCAGGACCCCTATTTATATAAAATTTTGTGGAATCATTGACCTCCCTTCACCCTTAACATGGGAAAATCTCATCCTTAATTCAATTTTTAATCATTCATTTTCATTTGTCCTAATTTTTAGCCATTTAATCACCTTTTTATTTAACCCTTCCACCTTGCTTATTTTTTGCCATACTTTTTCTTGGAAATCAGAATTAATTAATTCTCTAGGCCGAAACATTTGGGAGAACAATGACAAATTTTGGTCCTTCAAGTTTCTAGACTTTTCCATAGCCCATTCTTTCCTAAGTCCCTCTTTTATGCAAAAACTCACTTCTAATCCTTCCTTTTTAGTGTTTAGGAATAATTTTTAACCCTTAAAATTCTCACATAATTTAATTTGGATTATTAGACTTTTAATTTTATGCAATCGAGACCCTAATTTTATACAATTTAGTCCCTAATTTTAAAATCCCATTCTATACTTTTCAAAAACCAAATTTCTTTCTAGAATAAATTCAAAAATTAATTAAGGGAGTTTGATTTAAATTTTCATAATTTTTTTCCCTAATTTGAGCATTCAATTTATTTATTTAGTATTAAAATTACATTAATTCCTATAAAAACAAATATTCCCTGTACTTACTAAAGTTAATTTAATTTTTTTAGGCACTCTCAAACATCCTATATGATTATTCTATGCTCTTAAAAAAAATTTCTCATACTCTTAAGGTGCCTAATTAAATTCTTTACCTCTAAAAACATTAATTTAGAAAATTCAATGAAATATTCACCATATGTAGAAAAATTCATAAAATCATATAAAATAATCTAACACCCTTCTAAAAATTATTCTAAACAAAAAAATATTTTTCAGTACACAAACAACATGCTTTAATTAATTTTTTCATGCAATAACTACTATTCATGTACCGAAAAATCACTAAAATATTCTTTTAAGCATGGAAAACTATTTTAACGATTCTAAATATTCTTTTAAGTTTCTAATAATTATTTCTTGTTCTCAAAAATATTTATTTATTTTCAAACGGTTTTAATAGTAAACTTTTATTACGTTTCTATTTTAGCGGGTCCAAGCATTAGATATGTCATGCCAAATGGGACGAGTCATCGAAACTCATCGGCCTTAACGATTACCCGTGGGTGCTTTTTGCCAAAAAACTTGACCAAATTTTGAGCTATTTTAGACCTAGTTCGATGCCAAATGAGTTAATGATCAAAACTCATCGCCTATTGCCATGACCTCGGTGTGATTTTGGCAAAAAAAAATATCGTTTAAGCTTTTAAAATGCATTTTTTTCAGCTTTTTCGGATTATGCGAGCCATCGGGCTTTTCAATTCCTAAAACGGTCGAGCATGAGCAAGCATAAAAAAATCTCTAGGAAAACTTTCAACTCGGTTTAGAGGTTTTTTTTACCTATCCGATGCCAAACGGGATAATCATCGAAATTCATTGGCCTCAATGATGACCTATGGTCAATTTTTACCAAAAAAGTCGACCAAGTTTTGAGTCGTTTTAGGTCTAATTAGATGCAAAACGAGCCAATGATCAAAACTCATCGCCTATTGTGATGACCTTGGGGTATTTTGGAAAAAAAAGTTGTTTATGCCCGAAAAATACACTTTTTAGTTTTTCAAGATGATGCGGGCGATCGAGGTTTTGAATTCCGAGCACGGTCGACATGAGCGAGTATGAAAAAATCTGTATGAAGACTATCGGCCAAGTTTTAAGGTTTTTTTTTACCTATCTCATGTCAAACGGGACAATAATCGAAACTTATCGACCTCAATGATGACCTAGGAGTATTTTTTCCAAAACATTCAATCAAGTTTTGAGCTTTTTTAGACCTTGTTTGATGCCAAACGAGCTAATAATCAAAACTCATCACCTATTATCATGACCTCGGTGTGATTTTTGCCAAAAAAACGTCGTTTAGGTCCAAAAAATACACTTCTTTAGTTTTTCAAGATGATACGAAACATCGAGCTTTTGAATTCCTGGAATGGTCGGCATGAGCTAGCATGAAAAAAATCTATAGGAAAACTATCGGCTTTGTTTTGAATTTTTTTGGACTTATCTCATGCCAAACGGGACAATCATCGAAACTCATCGACGTCAACGATGACCTAGGGTTGGTTTTTGCCAAAAATGTCAATCAAGTTTTTAAATGTTTTAGACCAAGTTTGACGTAAAACGAGCCAACGATCAAAACTCATTGCCTATTGCGATGAACTAGATTGATTTTGGCCAAAAAATATCGTTTAAGCTCTAAAAATGCTTCTTTTTTTTTTTCAGCTTTTAGAGATGATGCTTGCTATTAAGCTTTTCAATTCTTGAAACGGTCAGCATAAGCGAGCATAAAAATTCTATAGGAAAACTGTTAGCCCGAGTTTAGAG
Organism: Dovyalis caffra; assembly: GCA_963924115.1. Lineage (NCBI taxonomy): Eukaryota > Viridiplantae > Streptophyta > Magnoliopsida > Malpighiales > Salicaceae > Dovyalis > Dovyalis caffra. The sequence goes on from CAWUPB010001179.1 coordinate 847,020, forward strand.
GATTTTTTGGACCTATCTCATGCCAAACGGGATAATAATCAAAATTCATCGACCTCAATGATGACTTAGGGGTGATTTTTTTCAAAAAAGTCAACCAAATTTCGAGCTATTTTAGACCTATTTCGATGCCAAACCACAAATAAACAAAACTCATCGCCTATTGTCATGACCTCGGGTATTTTCATAAAAAAAGTCGTTTAGGTCCTAAAAATATACTTTTTTAGCTTTTCGAGATGACATAAGCCATCAAGCTTTCGAATTCCTAGAACGGTTGGCACGAGCCAAACGGGACAATAATCGAAACTCATCGACCTCAACAATGACCTAGGGGTATTTTTGCCAAAATCGTCGATCAAGTTTTGAGTTATTTTAGACCTAGTTCGATTTTAAATGGGCCAACGATCAAAACTCATCACCTATTGTCATGGCCTCGAGGCATTTTGGCCAAAAAACATCATTTAGCCCCTAAAAATACCATTTTTTAGATTTTTAGGATTATGTGGGCCATCAAGCTTTCGAATTACTCGGAACGATTAACACAAGCAAGCATGAAAAATTCTATATGAAAACTATCGAGTCTAGTTTTGAGGTTTTTTTTACCTATCTCATGTCAAATGGGACAATCATCAAAACTCATCGACCGAACGATAGCCTAGGGTTGATTTTTGCCAAAAAAGTTAACCAAGTTTTGAGTTGTTTTAGACCTAGTTTGATGCAAAACAAGCCAACGATCAAAACTCATCACCGTTGCTATGACCTCGGTATGGCTTTGGAAAAAAAAGTCATTAGGCTATAAAATTGCATTTTTTTAGTTTTTTGAGATAATGCAGGCCATTGAGCTTTTCAATTCCTAGAACGATCGACATGAGTGAGCAAGAAAAAATCTATAGGAAAACCGACAACCCGAGTTTTGAGGTTTTTTGAGACCTATCGAATGCCAAACGGGACGATCATCGAAACTCATCCGCCTAAATCATGACTTAGGGGTGGTTTATGCCAAAAAAACTTGATAACATTTTGAGTCGTTTTAGACCTAGCTCGATGCTAAACAAGTCAACGATCAAGACTCGTCGTTTGTTGCCATGACCTTGGTGTGATTTTTGCCAAAAAACATCATTTATGCCCTAAAAATACACTTTTTTAGTTTTTCGAGATGATACGTGCCATCGAGCTTTTGAATTCTTGGAACAATTAGCATGAGCGAGCACAAAAAAATCTATAGAAAAACTATCGGCCTCGTTTTGTGGTTTTTTTGGACCTATCTCATGCCAAACGGGACAATTATCGAAACTCATCGGCATCAACGATCACCTAGGGGTGGTTTTTTCCAAAAATGTTGACCAAGTTTTGAGTTGTTTTAGACCTTATTTGATGCCAAACGAGCTAACGATCAAAACTCATCGCCTATTGCCATGACCTTGGTGTGATTTTAGCCAAAAATTATTGTTTAAGCTCTAAATATATATTTTTTTAGTTTTTTGAGATGATGTGGATGATCGGGCTATTCAATTCTTGGAACGATCGGTATGAGCGAGCACGAAAAAATCTTTAGGAAAACTATCGGTCCTATTTTGAGGTTTTTTGGACCCATCTCATGCCAAATGGGATAATCATCGAAACTCATCGCCTTAACGATGACTTAGGGGTGGTTTTAGCGAAAGAAGACGACCTAGTTTTGAGTTTTTTTAGACCTAGTTTGATGCTAGATGATCTAAAATAACTCAAAACTTGGTTGACTTTTTGGCATAAACCACCCCTAGGTAATCGTTGAGGCCGATGAGTTTCAATGATTGTCCCGTTTGGTAGGAGATAGGTCCAAAAAAACCTCAATACGAGGTTGGTAGTTTTTCTATAGATTTTTTCTTACATGCTCATGTCGACTCTTCTAGAAATTCAAAAGCTCAATGGCACGCATCATTTCGAAAAACTAAAAAAGTGTAGTTTTAGAGCCTAAACGACGTTTTTTGACCAAAATCACACTAAGATCATGGAAATAGGCAATAAGTCTTGATCGTTGACTCATTTGGCATCGAACTAGGTCTAAAATAGCTCAAAACATTGTCAACATTTTTGAAAAAAACCACCCTTAAGTCATCGCTAAGGTCGATGAGTTTCGATGATCGCCTCGTTTAGCATTAGATAGGTCCTAAAAAACCTTAAAACTGGACTCGACAGCTTTTCCTATAGATTTTTTTGTGCTTGCACATATCGATTGTTCCAAGAATTCAAAAGCTCAATGGCTCGAATCATCTTGAAAAACTAAAAAATTGCATTTTTAGAGCCAAACGATAATATTTGGCAAAAATCATGCCGAGGTCATGGAAACGAGCGACGAGTTTAGAATGTTAGCTCGTTTGGCATCGAACTAGGTCTAGAATAGCACAAAATTTAATCAACGTTTTTACCAAGAATCATCGCTAGGCCATCGTTGAGGCCGATAAGTTTCAATTATTATCTCGTTTGACATGAGATAGATCCAAATAAACTTCTAAACCGAGTTGAAAGTTTTTGTGTAGATTTTTTTATGCTCGCTCATGCCAACCGTTCTAGGAATTTGAAGGCACAATGGCTTGCATCATTTTGAAAAACTAAAAAAGTATATTTTTAGGGACTAGATTATGTTTTTTGGCAAAAATCACATCGAGGTCATGGTAATAGGTGATGATTTTTTATCATTGACTCGTTTGGCATCGAACTAGGTCTAAAATAACTCAAAACTTTATCGACCTTTTTGGCTAAAACCACCCCTAAGTCATCGTTAAGGCCGATGAGTTTCGATGATTATCCCGTTTGGCATTAGATAGGTCCAAAAAAACCTCAAAACTGGGCTGATAGTCTTCATAAAAAAAAAATTTTAAGGGCTCACTCATGCCATCCGTTCCGAGAATTCGAAAGCTTGATGGCTCACATCATCTCGAAAAAACTAAAAAAGTGTATTTTCAATGCTTAAACTATATGTTTTTGCCAAAATACTCCGAGATCATGACAATAGGCGATGAGTTTTGATCGTTAGCTCATTTGATATCGAATGAGGTCTAAAAAAACTCAAAATGTGATCGACGTTTTTGGCAAAAATACCCCTATGTCATCATTGAGGCCGATGAATTTCGATTATTGTCTTGTTTGACATGAGATAGGCATAAAAAAAACTCTAAACTAGGCTAAAAGTTTTTCTATAGATTTTTTTATGCTCGCTTATGCCGATCGTTCCAGGATTTGAAAGCTCGATGGCCTACAACATATCAAAAAGCTATAAAAATGCATTTTTAGAGTCTAACGATAATTTTTGACCAAAATCACATCGAGGTCATGGAAACAGGCGATGAGTTTTGATCATTGACTCGTTTGACATTCAACTAGGTCTAAAAGAGCTCAAAAATTAGCTAATATTTTTTAGCAAAAATCACCCCAAAGTCATTGTTAAAGCCGATGAATTTCGATAATTATCCCATTTGGCATGAGATAGATCCAAACAAATCTCAAAACATGGCTGATAGTTTTTCATGTAGATCTTTTCATGCTCGCTCATGCCGACTATTCAAGGAATTCAAAAGCTAGATGGCCCGCATCATCTCGAAAAACTAAAAAAGTGTATTTTAGGGCTTAAAAGACGTTTTTTTAGGAAAAATCACACGAGCTCATGGAAATAGCTTATGAGTTTTGATTATTGACTCATTTGGCATTGAACTCGGGTCTAAAATAGCTCAAAACTTGATCGAGTTTTTTAGCTAAAACCACCCCTAAGTCATCGTTAAGGTCGATGAATTTCAATTATTTTCCCTTTTGCATGAGATAGGTCCAAATAAACCTCTAAACTAGGTCGACAGCTTTACAATAGATTTTTTGGGCTCACTCGTGCTGATCGTTCCAATAATTCAAACGCTCGATGGCCTACATGATCTCAAAAAACAAAAAAAAATATTTTTATGGCATAAAGGATGTTTTTTTTGCCAAAATACCTTGGGGCCATGACAATAGGCGATGAGTTTTGATCGTTGGCTCGTTTGGCATCGAACTACGTCTAAAACAACCAAAAACTTAGTTGACTTTTTTGAAAAAAATCACCCCTAGGTAATCATTGAGGCGAGATAAATTTTGATGATTATCCCGTTTAGCATGAGATATGTCCAAAAAACCTCGTAAACTAGGTCGACAGCTTTTCTATAGATTTTTTCGTGCTTGCTCATGCTAACCATTTCAAGAATTGAAAAGCCCGATGGCACGCATTATCTCAAAAAACTAAAAAAAAAACATTTTTAGAGCTTGAACGATAATTTGTGGCAAAAAATAACACCGAGCTCATGACAATAGGCAATGAGTTTTTATCGTTTGCTCGTTTGGCATCAAACTAGGTCTAAAGCGACTCAAAAGTTGATCAAATTTTTTGGCAAAAACCATCCATAGGTCATCATTGAGGCCGATGAGTTTCAATGATTGTCCCATTTGGCATTAGATAGGTCCAAAAAAACCTTAAAATAGGGCTAAGACTTTTCCTATATATTTTTTTGTGGTCGCTCATGCCGATTGTTCAAGAAATTTGAAAGTTGGATGACTCGCATCATCTCAAAAAACTAAATAAGTGTATTTTTAGGGCCTAAACGATGTTTTATGGAAAAAAAATCACAAGGAGGTCATGGCAATAGGCGATGAGTTTTGATCGTTGACTCATTTGGTATCGAACTAGGTCTAAAACAACTCAAAACTTGGTATACTTTTTTAGCTAAAACCACCCCTAAGTAATCGTTAAGATTGATGAGTTTCAATGATTATCCTGTTTGGCATCGGATAGGGATAGGGTCAAAACAATTTCAAAACGGGATGATAGTTTTCCTATAGATTTTTTCGTGCTCACTCATGTCGACCATTCAAGGAATTCGAAAGCTCGATGGCTCACATCATATCGAAAAACTAAAAAAAATACATTTTTAAAGTCTAACGATAATTTTTTGCCAAAATCACACCAAGGTCATGGTAATAGGCGATGAGTTTTGATTGTTAGCTCGTTTGGCATCGAACTAGGTCTAAAAATGCTCAAAACTTGGTCGACGTTTTTATCAAAAATACCCTTAGGTCATTGTTCGAGTCGATTATTTTTTACAGCTTGTCCCGTTTGACAAGAGATAAGTAAAAAAAAACCTAAAACCGAGCCGACAAGTCTTCATATAAATTTTTTAGAGCTTGCTCGTGCTATCCGTTCATGGAATTCGAAAGTTTGATGGCTCGCATCATCTCGAAAACCAAAAAAGTATACTTTTAGAGCCTAAATGATATTTTTTTACCAAAATACCCCGAGGTCATGACAATAGACGATAAGTTTTGATCGCTAGCTAATTTGGCATCGAACTAGGTCTAAAACAACTCAAAACCTTATAAAAATCACCCCTATGTCATCGTTGAGGTCGATGAATTTGGATTATTATCCCGTTTGGCGTTAGATAGGTCCGGAAAAACCTTTAAAATAGGTTAACAGCTTTTCCTATAGATTTTTTCGTGCTCGCTCGTGTCGATTGTTCTAAGAATTCAAAAGCTCGATAGCCCACATCATCTCGAGAAACTAAAAAAATGTATTTTTAGGGCATAAACGACGTTTTTTAGCCAAAATACCCCAAGGTCATGGCAATAGGCGATGGGTTTTGATCGTTTGCTCATTTTGCATCAAACTAGGTCTAAAACGACTAAAAACATGATTGGCGTTTTTCATAAAAATCACCCTTAGGTCATCATTGAGGCCAATGAATTTTGATGATTATCATGTTTGGCATGAGATAAGTCTAAAAAAAATCTAACTTAGACTAACAATTTTCCTCGAGATTTTTTCGTGCTCGCTCATGTTGATCGTGTTCGGGAATTGAAAAGTCCGATGTCCGGCATCATCTCGAAAAACTAAAAAAATGCATTTTTAGAGCTTAAAGGATAATTTTTGTCCAAAATCACACCGAGGTCATGGAAACAAATGATGAGTTTTGATCGTTAGCTCGTTCAACATCGAACTAGGTCTAAAACAACTCAAAACTTAATTGAATTTTTTGGCAAAAACCACCTCTAGGCCATCGTTGAGGCCGATCGGCTTTGATGATTGTCCCCGTTTGGTAGGAGATAGGTCCAAAAAAACCTCAAAACAAGGCTGATATTTTTCCCATAGATTTTTTCTTGCTCACTCATGCTCGATCGTTCCAAGCAATTCGATAGCTCGATGGGCCGCATCATCTCAAAAAACTAAAAAAATATATTTCTAGAGCCTAAATGACATTTTTTAGCCAAAATCACACCGATGTTATGGCAATAGGCAATGAGGCTTGATCGTTGACTCGTTTGGCATCGAACTAGGTTTAAAATAGCCCCAACCATTATCAATTGTTTTGGAAGAAACCACCCTTAAGTCATCGTCAAGGTCGATGAATTTCGATTGTTGTCTCGTTTAACATTAGATAAGTCCCAAAAAACCTCAAAAATGAGATGATAGTTTTCCTATAGATTTTTTCATGCTTGCTCATGCCAATAGTTCCGTGAATTTGAAAGCTCAATGGCTCGCATCATCTCAAAAAACCGAAAAAATGCATTTTTAGACCCTAACTACAATTTTTGGCCAAAATCACACCGAGGTTATGGCAACGAGTAATGAGTTTTGATCGTTGGCGCATTTGGCATCGAACTAGTTCTAAAACGACTCAAAATTTGGTCAACTTATTTGTCAAAAATCACCCATAGGCCATCGTTGAGGCCGATGAGTTTCGATAATTGTCCCGTTTGACATGAGATATGTTAAAAAAAACCTCAAAATGGGTCGACAGTTTTCATATAGATTTTTTCATGCTCGCTCATGTCGACCGTTCTAGGAATTTGAACTCTCCATGGCCCGTATCATCTCAAAAAACTAAAAAAGTTTATTTTTAGCGCCTTAACGATGTTTTTTGGCCAAAATACCCAAGGTAATGACAATAGGTGATGAGTTTTGATCGTTAGCTCATTTAGCATCAAACTAGGTCTAAAAAAACTCAAAACTTGATCGACTATTTTGGCAAAAAATTACCCCTAGGTCATCGTTAAGGCCGATGAATTTTGGTTATTGTCCCGTTTGGTATGAGATAGGTCAAACCTCTAATTGGGACGGACAGGTTTTCCTATAGATTTTTTATGCTCGCTCGTTTTGACCGTTCTAGGAATTCGAAAGCTCGATGGCCCGCATCATCTTGAAAAACTAAAAACATGTATTTTTAGGGCCTAAACGATGTTTTTTGACCAAAATCACACCGAGGTCATGGCAATAGGCTATGAGTTTTGATCGTTGACTCGTTTGGCATCGAACTAAGTCTAAAACAGACTCAAAACATTGTGATGAGTTTTGATCGTTGACTCGTTTAAGGAATTTGAAAGCTCGATGGGTCGCATCATCTAGAAAGACCGAAAAAATACATTTTTAGAGCATAACGATAATTTTTGGCTAAAATCACACCTAGGTCATGGGAGCAGGTGATGAGTTTTGATCATTAGCTTGTTTGGCATCGAACTAGGCCTAAAGCGACTCAAAACTTAATCAACTTTTTTTTCAAAAATCACCCCTAGGTCATCGATGAGGTCGATGAGTTTCGATAATTGTCCCGTTTGACATGAGATAGGAAAAAAAAACCTTAAAAGCTGGTCGACAGTTTTCATATAGATTTTTTTATGCTCACTCGTGTCGACCATTGTAGGAATTCGAAAGCTCGATGGCTCGCATCATCTTAAAAATCTAAAAAAGTATATTTTTAGGGCTTAAATGCTCGTTTTTTAGCCAAAATACCCCGAGGCCATGACAATGGGTGATGGGTTTTGATCATTGGCTCTTTTAATATCGAACTAGGTCTTAAACAACTAAAAGCTTGGTCAACATTTTTTTGTAAAAATACCCCTAGGTCACCGTTAAGGCCGATGAATTTTGATTATTATCCCGTTTGCATGAGATAGGTAAAAATAAACCTCTTAACTCGGGATGACAGCTTTACTATAGATTTTTTTATGCTCGCTTGTGTCGATCGTTCTAAGAATTCGAAAGCTCGATGGCTTGCATGATTTTGAAAAAATAAAAGAGTGTATTTTTAAGGCCTAAATGACGTTTTTTTGCCAAAATACCCGAGGTCATGACAATAGGCGATGTGTTTTGATCGTTGGCTCGTTTGGCATCGAACTAGGTCTAAAACGTACTCAAAACTTGATTGACTTTTTTGAAAAAAAGCACCGCTAGGTCATTGTCAAGCCGATGAATTTTGATGATTATCCCGTTTAGCATAAGATATGTCCAAAAAAACCTCTAAGCTAGGTTGATAGTTTTCCTATAGATTTTTTTATGCTCGCTCATGCCGACCGTTTCGAGAATTGAAAAGCCCGATGGTAGGCATCATCTCGAAAAACTAAAAATGCATTTTTAGAGCTTAAATGATAATTTTTGGCAAAAAATCACACCGAGTTTATGGCAATAGGCGATGAGTTTTGATCGTTGGCTCATTTGTCATCAAACTAGGTCTAAAATAACATAAAAGTTGATTGACTTTTTTGGCAAAACCGCCAATAGATCATCATTGAGGCTGATGAGTTTCGATAATTGTCCCGTTTGGCATGAGATAGGTCTAAAAAAACCTAAAATTGGGTGACAGTTTCATATAGATATTTTTATCCTCGCTCATGTCGATCGTTCAAGAAATTCGAAAGCTCGATGGCTCGCATCATCTTGAAAAACTAAAAAAATACATTTTTTAGAGCATAAAGATAATTTTCAGCCAAATCACACTAAGGTCATGGCAATAGGCGATGCGTTTTGATCGTTGACTTGTTTGGGATCGAACTAGGTCTAAAAAAGCTCAAAACTTGGTCGAATGTTTTTGCCAAAAATACCTCTAGGTCATGGTTGAGGCCGAAGAGTTTTGATAGTTGTCCCGTTTGATAAGAGATAGGTAAAAAAAAAAAAACCTCAAAACTGGCCGACGGTTTTCATACAAATTTTTCGAGCTCGCTCGTATCGGTCGTTCCAAAAATTCGAAAGCTCAATGGCTCTTAACATCTCGAGAAACTAAAAAAGTGTATTTTTAGGGCCTAAACAAAGTTTTTTTTTTTTTTTGCCAAAATACCCCTAGGTCATGACAATAGGCGATGAGTTTTGATCGTTAGCTCATTTGGCATCGAACTAGGTCTCCAACAACTCAAAACTTGGTTGACCTTTTTCGCAAAAATCACCCTTATGTCATTGTTGAGGTCGATGAATTTCAATTATTGTCCCATTCGGCATTAGATAGGTCAAAAAAACCTTTAAATTGGGCTGACAGTTTTCTTATAGATTTTTTCATGCTCGTTCGTGCTCGACCGTTCTAGGAATTCAAAAGCTCGATAACTTGCATCATCTCAAAAAAACTAAAAAAATGTATTTTTAGGGCCTAAACTACGTTTTTTGGTAAAAATACTCCGAGGTCATGACAATAGGCGATGAGTTTTGATCGTTCGCTCATTTTGTATTGAACTAGGTCTAAAATTACTCAAATCATGGTCGTCTTTTTTTACAAAAATCACCCTTAGGTCATCGTTGAGGCCGATGAATTTCGATGATTATCCCGTTTGAAATGAGATAGGTCCAAAAAAACCTCTAAACTAGACTAGCAATTTTCTAAGACATTTTCTCATGCTCAATCATGCTCGATCGTTCTAGGATTTGAAAAGCTCGATGGCCCGCATCATCTCGAATAACTAAAAAAATACATTTTTAGAGCTTAAAGGATAATTTTTGTCCAAAATCACACCGAGATCATGGCAATAGGCGATGACTTTTGATCGTTAGCTTATTTGGTATCGAACTACGTCTAAAACAACTCAAAACTTGGTTGGTTTGTTTGGTAAAAACCATCCCTAGGCCATCGTTGAGGCCGATCTCGATGATTGTCTTATTTTGTAGGAGATAGGTCCAAAAAAACCTCAAAATAGGGCTGATAGTTTTCCTATAGATTTTTTCTTGCTCGCTCATGCCGACCGTTCTAGGAATTCTAAAGCTCGATGGGCCGCATCATCCGGAAGCTAAAAAAGTGTATTTTTACAGACCTAAACGATGTTTTTTGGCCAAAATCACACCGAGGTCGTGGCAATAGGCAATGAGTCTTGATCGTTGTCTTGTTTGGCATTGAACTAGGTCTAAAATAGCTCAAAACGTTATCAATTGTTTTAGCAAAAACCACCCCCAAGTCATTGTGAAGGTTGATGAGTTTCGATGATTGTCCCATTTAGCATTAGATAGGTCCCAAAAAACCTCAAAACTGGCTGAATGTTTTCCTATAGATTTTTTCATGCTCGCTCATGTCGATCGTTCTAGGAATTCAAAAGCTCAATGGCTCACATCATCTCGAAAAGCTAAAAAAATGCATTTTGAGAGCCTAACGACAATTTTTGGCCAAAATCATGCCGAGGTCATGGCAATAGGCGATGAGTTTTGACCGTTGGCTCATTTGGCATCAAGCTAGTTTTAAAACAGACTTAAAACTTGGTCAACTTGTTTACCAAAAATCACCCTTAGGTCATCGTTGAGGCCGATGAGTTTCGATAATTGTCCTATTTGACATGAGATATGTAAAAAAAAAAAAACCTCAATACTAGGTCGACGGTTTTCATATAGATTTTTTTATGCTCGTTCATGTCGACCGTTCCAAGAATTTGAATGCTCCATAGCCCGCATCATCTCAAAAAAATACAAAAGTATATTTTTAGGGGTCTTAACGATGCTTTTTGGCCAAAATACCCGAGGTCATGACAATAGGCGATGAGTTTTGATCGTTAGCTTGTTTGGTATAGAACTAGGTCTAAAAAAATCAAAACTTGATCGAATTTATTTTGGCAATAATCACCCCTAGGTCATCGTTAAGGCCGATGAATTTCGATTATTGTCCCATTTAGCATGAGATAGGTCCAAAAAAACCTCTAAACTGGGCCGACATTTTTCCTATAGATTTTTTCATGGTCGCTCATGCTAACTCGTTCTAGGAATTCGAAAGCTCGATGGCCCGTATCATCTTGAAAAACTAAAAACATGTATTTTTAGGGCCTAAATGATTTTTTTGACCAAAATACCCCGAGGTCGTAAAAATAGGCGATGAGTTTTGATCGTTGGCTCGTTTTGCATCAAACTAGGTCTAAAATATGTCAAAACTTGGTCGACTTCTTTAGAAAAAATCACCCTTAGGTTATCGTTGAATCCGATGAATTTCGATGATTATCCCATTTAAAATGAGACGAGTGCAAAAAAAGCCCCAAACTGGCCGACAGCTTTTCCTATAGATTTTTTTATGCTCGTTTGTACGGACCATTCTAGGAATTCAAAAGCTCAATGGCCCGCATCATCTTGAAAAGCTAAAAAAGTATATTTTTAGGGCCTAAACGACATTTTTTTGCTAAAATCACACCGAGGTCATGACAATAGGCAATGAATTTTGATTGTTGACTCATTTGGCATCGAACTAAGTCTAAAACAGTCTCAAAACATTATCGTTTTTTAGCAAAACCCACCCGTAAGTCATCGTTAAGGCTGATTAGTTTCGATTATTATCCCATTTGGCATTAGATAGGTCCAAAAAAATCTTAAAATTGGTCCGAAAGCTTTCTAATAGATTTTTTCGTGCTTGCTCATGTCGATTGTTTCGAGAATTTGAAAGCTCGATAGCTCGCATCATCTCAAAAAACTAAAAAAAAATACATTTTTAGAGCCTAACGACAATTTTTGGCCAAAATCACATGAGGTAATAGTAACAGGGGATGAGTTTTGATCGTTGGCTCAATTTGCATCGAACTAGGTCTAACATAGCTCAAAAATTGGTCATCGTTTTTAGAAAAAATACCCCTAGGTCATCGTTGAGGCCGATGAGTTTCGATGATTATCCCATTTGACATGAGATAAGTAAAAAAACTTCAAAATTGGGTCGACAATTTTCATATAGATTTTTTATGCTTGTTTGTATCGATCATTCAAGGAATTCAAAAGCTTGATGGCCCGTATCATCTCAAAAATCTAAAAAAATTATATTTTTAGGGCCTAAAATACCCCGAGGCCATGATAATAGGCCATGTGTTTTAATCATTGACTCATTTGGCATCGAACTAAGCCTAAAACAGACTTAAAACTTGGTCGACGCTTTTGGAAAAAATACCCCTAGGTTATCGTTGAGGTCGATGAATTTTGATTATTATCCCGTTTGGCATGAGATAGGTCCAAAAAAACCTTTAAAGTGAGATGATAGTTTTCTTATAGATTTTTTTTTGCTCACTTGTGCCGATCGTTCCGAGAATTCAAAAGCTCAATGGCTCGCATCATGTTGAAAAACTAAAATAGTGTATTTTTAAGGCTTAAATGATGTTTTTTGGCCAAAATACCTCAAGGTCAAGATAATAGGCAATGAGTTTTGATCGTTGGCTCATTTGTCATCGAATTAGGTCTAAATCGAGTCAAAACTTGGTCAAAGTTTTTTGCAAAAATACCCCTAGATCATCATTGAGGCCGATGAATTTTGACAATTATCCTATTTGGCATGAGATAAGTCCGAAAAAACCCCTAAACCTGGCCGACAGTTTTCCTAGAGCTTAAACGATAATTTTTTACCAAAATCACACCGAGGTCATGGCAATAGGCGATGAGTTTTTATCGTTAGCTCATTTGACATCAAACTAGGTCTAAAACTCGCTCAAAACATGATCGAATTTTTTAGAAAAAACCAACCCTAGGTCATCATTAAGGCCGATGAGTTTTGATTATTATCCCGTTTGGTATGAGATAGGTCCAAAAAAACTCAAAACAAGGCTAATAATTTTCTTACGGATTTTTTCATTCCGGCTCATGCTAACCGTTCTAGGAATTCGAAAGCTCAATGACTCGCATCATCTCGAAAAAACTAAAAAAGTGTAATTTTAGGATATAAATGACGTTTTGTTTTGGCAAAAATCACACCGAGGTCATGGCAATAGGCAATGAGTTTTGATCGTTAACTTATTTGGCATTGAACTAGTCTAAAATAGCTCAAAACTTTATCAACCTTTTTGGGCAAAACCACCCCTAAGTCATGGTTAAGGTCAATGAGTTTCGATGATTGTCTCGTTTGGCATTAGATAGGACCAAAAAAACCTCAAAACCGAGATGATAGTTTTTCTATAGATTTTTTCATGCTTGATCATGTCGACCATTCAAGGAATTCGAAAGCTCGATTGCTCTCATCATCTCGAAAAACTAAAAAAAATGCATTTTTAGAGCCTAATGATAATTTTTGGCCAAAATTAAACCTAGGTAATAGCAACATGCGATGAGTTTTGATCGTTGACTCATTTGACATCGAACTAGGTCTAAAACGACTAAAAAATTAATTGACTTTTTTGCCAAAAATACCCCTAAGTCACCAATGAGGTCGATGAGTTTCAATCATGGTCCCTTTTGACATGAGATAAGTAATAATAAACCTCTAAACTTGGTCGACAGTTTGCTTATAGATTTTTTTATGCTTGCACATGCTAACCATTTCAACAATTTGAAGGCTCGATGGTATAAATCATCTCAAAAAACTAAAAAGTAAATTTTCGTGGCCTAAACAACGTTTTTTGACCAAAACACCCCGAGGTCATGACAATAGGAGATGAGTTTTGATTGTTGGCTTGTTTTGTATCAAACTAAGTCTAAAATAGCTCAAAACTTGTCTATGTTTTTGGTAAAAATCACCCCTATGTCATCGTTGAGGTTGATGAATTTGGATGATTATCATGTTTGACATGAGATATGTCTAAAAAAACCTTTAAACTAGGCTAACAGTTTCCCTATAGATTTTTTCATGCTCGCTCATGCCGACCGTTTCGAGAATTAAAAATCCCAATGGCTTGCATCATCTCGGAAAACTAAAAAATGCATTTTTAGAGCCTAAACGATAATTTTTTGTCAAAATCACACCGAGGTAATGGCAATGGGCGATGAGTTTTGATCGTTGGATCATTTGGTATCGTACTATGCCTAAAACGACTCAAAACTTAATCGACTTTTTTAGAAAAAATACCCCTAGTTCATCATTGAGGCCGATGAGTTTCGATGATTATTCCGTTTACAATGAGATAGATAAAAAAAAACCTCAAAACTCGAGCTAATAGTTTGCATATAGATTTTTTTATGCTCGCTCATGCCGACTCGTTTCGAGAATTCGAAAGCTCGATGGCTCGCATCGTCTAAAAAAACTAAAAATATGTATTTTTTTGGCCCGAACGATATCTTTTGACAAAAATTGCCCTAAGGTCATGGCAATAGGCGATTAGTTTCGTTAGCTTGTTTGGCATCAAACTAGATCTAAAACAACTAAAAATTTGGTTAACTTTTTTAGCAAAAACTACCCCTAGGTCATCGTTGAGGTCGTAAGTTTTGATCATTGTCTTGTTTGGCATGAGATAGGTCTAAGAAAAACCTCAAATCGAATGGCGATGCTTTTTTATAGACTTTTTTATGCACGCTCATGTTGACCGATCTAGGAATTCAAAAACACGATGGCTCGCATCATCTCAAAAATCTAAAAAAGTATATTTTTAGGGACTAAACGATATTTTTTTGGCAAAAATCACATCGAGGTCATGGCAATAGGCGATGATTTTTTATCATTGACTCGTTTAGCATTGAACTAGGTCTAAAATGACTCAAAACTTAGTTGAAGTTTTTGGCTAAAACCACCCCTAAGTCATCGTTAAGGCCGATGAGTTTCGAATATTGTCCCGTATGGCTTAGATAGGTCCTAAAAAACCTCAAAATTATGTTGATAGTTTTCTTATAGATTTTTTCGTGCTTGCTCATGTCGACCGTTTCGAGAATTCGAAAGCTCAATGGCTTGCATCATCTCAAAAACCGAAAAATGCATTTTTAGAGCCTAATAACATTTTTTAGCCAAAATCACACCGACGTCATGGCAACAGGTGATGAGTTTTGATTGTTGACTCATTTGGCATCGAACTAGGTCTAAAACGACTCAAAACTTGGTCGACTTGTTTGCCAAAAATCACGCCTAGGTCTTCGTTAAGGCCATAGAGTTTTGATGATTGTCGTATTTGACATGAGCTAGGTAAAAAAAAACCTATAAACTCGTGCCGACATTTTTCATATAGATTTTTTTATGCTTGCTCATGCCAATCTGTTTCAGAATTTGAAAGCTCGATGGCCCACATCATCTCAAAAAACTAAAAAATATATTTTTATGGACTAAATGACTTTTTTAGCCAAAATACCCCTCGAGGTTATGACAATAGGTGATGACTTTTGATTGTTGGCTCATTTAGCATCGAACTAGATCTAAAAAAACTCAAAATTTGGTCTAGTCTTTTGGTAAAAATCATCCTTCGACTCATCATTGAGGCCGATGAATTTCGATGATTATCTCGTTTGGCATGAAATATGTCCAAAAAAACCTCTAAACTGGCCGACAGCTTTCTTATAGATTTTTTTGTGCTCGCTCATACTAACCATTCCGGGAATTGAAAATTTCAGTAGCTCGCATCATCTCGTAAAAACTAAAAAATGCATTTTTAAAGCCTAAACGATAATATTTTGCCAAAATCACACCAAGGTAATTGCAATAGGCGATGAGTCTAAATTGTTCGCTAGTGTGGCATTGAACTAGGTCTAAAATAGCTAAAAACTAGGCCGATAGTTTTCATACATATTTCTTTGTACTCGCTCATGTTGATCGTTTCGAGAATTTGAAAGCTCAATGGTCCGCATCATCCCGAAAAAGTAAAAAAATACATTTTTAGGACATAAACGACGTTTTTTAGCCAAAATACCCCAAGGTCATGATAATATGCGATGAGTTTTGATCATTGGCTTGTTTTGCATCAAACTATGTCTAAAATAACTCAAAATTGGGTCTACGTGTTTGCTAAAAATACCTCTAGGTCATCATTAAGGCCGATGAGTTTCGATGATTGTCCCGTTTGACATGAGATAGGTAAAAAAAACCTTAAAACTCGGGTTAATGGTTTTCATATAGATTATTTTATGCTTGTTCATGTCGATCGTTCTCGGAATTCGAAAGCTTGATGGCCCTCATCATCGCAAAAATCTAAAAAAGTGTATTTTTAGGGCCTAAACGACGTTTTTTAGCCAAAATACCCCAAGGCCATGACAATAGGCGATGAGTTTTGATCGTTAGCTCATTTGGCATCAAATTAGTTCTAAAACAACTCAAAACATGATCGATATTTTTGACAAAAATACCCCTAGGTCATTGTTGAGATCGATGAATTTTGATTATTGTCCCGTTTGGCATGAGATAGGTCAAACCTCAAATCGAAACCGACAGCTTTTCCTATATACTTTTTTATACTCGCTTGTGTCGACCATTCTAGGAATTTGAAAGCTTGATGGCTTGCATCATCTTGAAAAAATAATAAAATTCATTTTTAGAGCCTAACGATAATATTTGGCCAAAATGACACCGAGGACATGGCAACGAGCGATGAGTTTTGATCATTGGCTCGTTTGGTATTGAACTAGGTCTAAAACAACTCAAAACTTGACTGATTTTTTTGGTAAAAATCACCCCTAGCTCATCGTCGAGGCCGATGAATTTCAATGATTATCCCATTTGGCATAAGATAGGTCCAAAAAAACCTCTAAACTGGCCGATAGTTTTCCTATCGATTTTTTGGTGCTAGCTCATGCCGACCGTTCCGAGAATTGAAAAGCCCGATGGCTCGCATCATCTCTAAAAACCAAAAAAACGCATTTATAGAGCTTAAACGATAATTTTTGGCCAAAATCACACCAAGGTCATGGAAATAGGCGATGAGTTTTGATCATTGGCTCGTTTTATATCAAATTAGATTTAAAATAGCTTAAAACTTGATCGACTTTTTTGACAAAAACCACCCTTAGGTCATCGTCGAGGCCGATGAATTTTGTTGATTGTCCCATTTAGCATGAGATAGGTCAAAAAAAACTCAAAATAGGGCCGATAGTTTTTCTATAGATTTTTTCGTGCCGGCTCATGCTCGACCGTTCTAGGAATTTGAAAGCTCGATAGTTTGCATCATCTCGAAAAACTAAAAAGTGTATTTTATGGCCTAAACGACGTTTTTTGGCTAAAATCACATCGAGGTCATGGCAATAGACGATGAGTTAAGATCGTTGACTCATTTGGCATCGAACTAGGTCTAAAAAAACTCAAAACTTGGTCGATGTATTTGGCTAAAACCACCCCTAAGTCATCGTTAAGGCCGATGATTTTTTATTATTGTCCCGTTTGACATGAGATATGTACCAAAAACCTCAAAACTCGGGCTAACGGTTTTCATATAGATTTTTTCATCCTCGCTCATGCCAACCGTTCTCGAAATTTGAAAGCTCGATGGCCCGCATCTTCTCCGAAAACTAAAAAAGTATATTTTTAGAGCTAAAATGACGTTTTTTAGCCAAAGTACCCCGAGGTCATGATAATAGGCGATGAGTTTCGATTGATAACTTGTTTGACATCGAACTAGGTCTAAAAAGCTCAAAACTTGGTCGAATTTGTTTGCAAAAATCACCCCTAGGTCATCATTGAGGTCGATTAATTTAGATCATTATCCCATTTGACATGATATAGGTAAAAAGGAAAACCTCAAAACTCGGACCGACAGCTTTCATGCGATTTTTTCATGCTCGCTCGTGCTAATCGTTCTAGAAATTTAAAACCTCGATGGCTCGCACCATCTCAAAAAACCAAAAAGCTATATTTTTAGAGCCTAAATGAAATTTGTTGGCAAAAATACCCTAGGTACCCGAATTAAAATTGATGAGTATGGTGAGAAGTCGAAAAGCATTGCATATCATGTGCATCACCTTATTTACCGAGCTTCGACTCACCTCGTCATTATTTCTATGATGTAACAGGAAAAGGACAAAATAGTAAGGATGCGACCGGTTCCTCCTAAGAGGCTCATGTGTAACACGGAAGTCGAAACAAGTTTTATATGTAATTTAAGAGTATGGAATCCGTACGAAATCAATCGTTAATTGTAATATTTTGTTACTCGTAATTAGTTATATCATGTAAATTTTTTTATATACAGTCTTGTTATGTAAGGTGCTTGTTAATTGCTTAAGTACACATATGAGACATGATTAGGGTTTAGGTAGTGTCAACATGACGTGCCTTGCCTAGTCACTTCTATTTAGGTAATAGTCGGTGGACCGAGGTCGGGGCATCACAAGGTGGTATCAAAGCTATGGTTTAGATAACCAAGTAGAATCCCATATGTTATATGAGCCCGAGGACCAAGGTGTTGTTAAAACGAAAAAACAAATTTATAATTATCATTTTCAATTTTGATTCTTTGATTAATGTGTATAACTATTATTATGTGTTTAGATGTTGATGTACGATTATGCTTGACAATATTGATAAGAGTCAATATTGGTGTTGTAGATGTCGTATCTATTTCGTACACCCTGTGTTGCTAGGACATGTTAGTAGCGTTCCACTTTAGCCATCTATCGGGCGAGCCAAACAACTCGGTTACGACCCGGATCGGGATATAGTAGTCCACGTTACTTTGGTACATGACTTACTATAACGAATAATCTTCGCCGATGCTTCCTTCCAGCAGTATCGGAGCATGGACTTTTCGAGGTTGACCTTACGTCGGACTCGACATCGAGAGATCGATAACTATTAAATGAGGTTTGGGAAGGTCCGATAGATAGGTATTGCTATAGGAATTTGGTACGAGCCTTCCTTCCGATCCAGATTAGGTAGACACATACTCGATTGATGTACGGCTAAGGTCTATCGTTACCTCTTGCACGAGAGATAGTACATCGTGCCTTAGATGACGTTATTGATCGGTGGAGGGTCGAGTATTCTTTCTCCTCGACGTGTCCAATATGTAGGTTATTAAGGACCCTACCACACGACGTGGTGTCTTTGTGTGTTCTAGGATGTAAATAAGAGTGCTTCGATTGTAAATATAACACAAAAACCTTCGAAAGGTAAATGTGTGTACGAAATGCTTACTATGTATAAAGATGTATAATTTTATACGAACATGAATGATTTATATTAAATGTTAGAATCCGTACCAAAACTAATTTGAACTTAATGTGTATGTAAAGATAAACCATGCCACCTAGAAAGAACCCCACACGAGCGAGGAGGTGAAGGGATCTCCAATGATAATAATTTGAATCAACAAGAAACGTTGAACCAAATGATGAAAATCATACAGACGAGCAGCAACAAACACTACAATAGCAATAACAAGTCCATGTTGAATAGATGAGGTAGCTTTTAGCTACTCAACAACCGCCTCTACCCCAGACACGAGAATGATGCGGTAGAAAGATTTCATAAAATGAACCCTCAAGAGTTTGTTGGGGGAGTGAACTCAATGATAGGCGAGGAGTGGATTAAGTCCCTGGAGGTAATATTCGAGTACCTACAATTTGCTAACTAGGAGCGAGTTTCGTGCGTCATTTTTATGCTAACTAAGGATGGCTCGCACGTGGTGGGAGAGTGCATGAATGATAGTAGATGTGCCTACGTTAACTTGAGGAAGGATTTAAGGAGGTCTTTTATAACAAATACTTCATCGCGGACATGAGGGCTAAAAAGATACAAGACTTTCTAGAACTAAAGCAAGATGGGATATCCGTAGGTGAATATGTATAGAAGATTTGAGCAAGGATGTCAATTTGTCCCATTTATTGCAGGGGATGACAACTTCAAGAAGAATCAATTTTTAACGGGGCTAAGTCCAAGAGTACGAAGCATGGTATGGATGTTTGTCGTCAACATTTTTCTAGAAATGGTAGATAAAGCTATATTGGTAGATGAGGATCGAGAGGGAAATCGTAAAGGAAGTCCAACGAGAGGAGACAATCATTTCGACCCGGAGTCGTCTTCCTTCGAACCAAAAAGACAAGTTTCACCTAGAAATTTCAACCAAACTAGTGGTCCAAGAAATGCACGAGCTACTGGACCATCACCTTATGCCCCGAGGCAACTATCGTGGAATCAACCGAGGCTAATGATGAGTAATCAACCCCGATGCAATAGATGTGAGAGATTTCACATTAGGGAATGCCAATCGGATATAAGAACTTGCTTTGTATTCCACAAGCCAAGACACATATCCCACAATTGCCCCAGGCACAAAAACCAAGCTTGGGAAGGGTACCTGCTCGAGTGTACACTATGACCCGGAAGAAGCAGATCAGAGGGATACAATAGTAATTTATGATAATGTCTTAATCTTTGGCTTGATTGTTTATGTCTTGATTGATTCTAGTGCTACACATTCATTTATATCAAGCACATTAATAAAAAGCTTAGGCATCAAACCCGAGACATTAGCCGTAGGATATCTTATAGCGGTTCCCTCTAGCGAAACTATGGAATCGACAAATGTAGCTAAAGAGTGTCCGGTGCAGATTGAGGATAAGAGATTAGGAGCTGATTTAATAGTGTTAGATCTTTAAGATTTTGATTTGATCTTAGGAATGGATTGGATGACGAAATATGATGCCAACATAGACCGATCGGGGAAAAAGGTTAATTTTTGAGCTACTCGAGAGTCGACAATTAGAATTTAAAGCTAGATTCAAAGCTTCGAACTGCATCGATCATTTTAGCCATCAAAGCTCGAAAAATGCTAGGAAAAGGATGTGTAGGGTACCTAGCGCATGTGGTGGATAGCCAGGCAGAGCAAAAGTTAAAATCGAGAGATATAGAGATTATGCGGGAATATTTAGATGTGTTTCTAGAGAATTTGACAACATTACCACCAGGAAGGGAAATAGAGTTTGAAATTGAACTAGAACTAGGCACGACTCTAATTTTAAAAACTCCTTATAGGATGGCTCTCGTCGAGCTAAAGGAGTTAAAGGTGCGATTATAGGACTTGCTGGACAAGGGATTCATACGCTTTAGTTCCTCACCTCGGGGAGCTCCGGTATTATTCATGAAAAAAAGACGATAGTATGAGGCTATATATTGACTATCGAGAATTAAATCGGGTGATTATTAAAAATAAGTACCCATTGCCTCGGATTGATGATCTATTTGACCGATTGTAAGGAGTGACGATATTTTCAAAATAGACCTACAATCCGGATATCACCAACTGAGGGTAAAATCAAAAGATGTGAAGAAGACAACGTTCGTAACAAGATACGGCCACTATGAGTTCCTACTAATGCCATTTGGATTGACCAACGCCCTAACTTGCCTTTATGGACTTGATGAATCGAGTTTTTAAAGAGTTCTTGGATAAATTCATTATTGTATTTATAGATGATATTTTGGTTTTCTCCCGAATTAAAAAGGAGCATGAAAGGCATCCGACAACTACCTTGCGGACACTAAAGGAACAACAATTGTATGCCAAATTCAAGAAATGTGAATTTTAGCTAAAACAAGTAGCTTTTCTAGGTCACGTAGTGACAAATGAGGGTATAGCGATATATTCAAAGAAAGTAGAGGCTATTGAGAATTGACCTACCTCGAAGAGTGTGACAGAGGTACGAAGTTTCTTAGGGCTAGTCGGTTACTATCGAAGATTTGTTGAAGAGTTCTCCAAGTTAGCAATGCCTCTCACTAATTTAATGAGGATGAGTGTCAAGTTCCAGTGGACGAATGCCCATGAGAAAAGTTTCCACGAATTAAAACGAAGGTTAGTCACGGCCCTTGTACTAACCATTCCATCTAAAGGTGGGAACTTCATGGTATATAGTGATGCTTCAAAAAATGGGCTAGGATCGATATTAATGTAGGATGGGAGAGTAATAGCCTATGCATCATGACAATTAAAGGAGTATGAGCAAAATTACCCAACACATGACTTAGAACTAGCAGAAGTAGTCTTTGCCTTGAATATCTGGAGACATTATTTGTATAGGGCAAAGTGTGAAATATATACGGATCATAACAAGCTTACGGTATATCTTCACACATAAAAAATTGAACATGAGGCAGAGAAGGTGGTTGGAATTGGTTAAAGACTATGATTGTATAATTAATTACCACCAGGCAAAGCCAATGTTATTGCCGACACCCTAAGTAGGAAATCGATCATCATGGTGTAGGTGATTTAGATGCCGATGGTGAGAGACCTACAAAACCTGGAACTAGAGATAGTTCTTATAGGTCATAAGAGTGTACTATTAGCGTTATTAATCTAGTCGATGCTACAAGAAAGAATTCAAATGGGTCAGCGAAACGGACGAAAAGGTGAAGGAGTTAAAGAAAAGTATAAAGGCTAGAAAATAATCCAATTTTATGATGGATGATAAATGAATAATTAAATTCAAGGGAAGGTTGTGTGTCCCTATGATGGAGGATGTAAAAGATGAGATACCGAAGGAAGCACATACAACATCATATTCGATACATCCGGGAGGTACGAAAATGTATCGAGACTTACGACAAGTGTTATTGGTGGTCGGAAATGAAGAGGGATATAGGCGACTTTATGGCGAGGTGTCAAATTTGCCAACAGGTGAAGGCAGAACACCAAAGACCCTCGGGAATGTTAAAACCATTGGGGATTCCTAAGTGGAAATGAGAATATATAACAATGGATTTCATCATGGGATTGCCAAGATCGAAAAGAGGATTGGATGCCATTCGGGTAGTCGCAGATAGGTCGACCAAATCAACGCACTTTCTTTCGATTAAAACCACCTACAGTTTAAACTAGTATGCCTAGTTATACTTGGATGAAATTGTAAGACTATATGGAATTCCAATTTTGATTGTGTCGGATCGAGATCTCATATTCACCTCCGCGTTTTGAAAAAGTCTGCATAAAGTCATGGGTACCAAGCTAAATTTTAGTACGAGCTTATCATCCATAAACCGATGGACAATCCGAACGTATAATCCATATTCTTGAAGATATGCTTCGAGCATGCATTTTGAGTTGGTCCGAGAAAATAGGAGAGATATGTACGCTTAGTTGAATTCTGTATATAACAATAGCTATCAAGCTTCAATTGGGATGGCTCCCTATGAAGCTTTATATGGACGACGATGTAGATCTCTCGTGCATTGGGATGAAATAAGAGAAAGAAAGTTACTAGGGCCGGAGCGGGTGCGAGAAACGACCAAAGTGATAGACCGGATTCACCAACGGATGAAAGCAGACTCAAAGTAGACAAAAGAGTTATGCCAATAAAAGGAGGAAAGATCTGGAATTCATGATTGGTGATTACGTATTTCTAAGAGTCTCATCGATGAAGGGCGTACTACAATTTGAGAAAAAAGGAAAGTTAAGCTCGCGATACATAGGACCCTTCGAGATACTGGATCGAGTAGGAGATAAAACGTATCGCCTGTTGCTACCACCCTCCTTAGCAGGAGTACATAATGTATTTCATGTGTCTATGTTAAGAAAGTGTGTATGAGAGCCAAGTCAAATTCTAGAGACGGAGCCACCAAACCTTACCCCGGATTTAACATATGAAGAAAGACCGATCCAAATTCTTGATAGACGAGATCAAACGAGCTAAGAAATAAGAAGATTAGTCTTGTTAAAGTTTTATGGGAAAACCATGATCTCGAAGAAATGACCTAGGAGCGGGGAGGAAGAAATGAAAGATAAATACCTCGAATTATTCGAATAGGTCAATTTCGAGGATAAAATTCTTTTAAGGGGGAGAGAAATGTAACCGTCGTGAAAATATTTAATGACACACACACACACACACACACACATATATATATATATATATATATATGCTAGAATATTCATATAAATATACATTAAGTATGAGTACAATTGTAAGTGTCATTTTAACTATTTGGTGATGATGGTTAATTAGTACTTATGTGAGAATTTTGGGATGAAGGTTTAAACAAATTAATTAATTACCACTCATAATATATTAAGTACTTGGGACATAGTATACAAGGGAAATAAGGGTGTGTATAAAATTTTAGGAATATAGGAATATTTTCCTTGGAAAACATCAGAATGGAAATGAAGGGAATTTGCGAGTTTAGAAGGGGAATTTATGAAAATCTATGAAGGAAATATGTTAATTACTTGAAGCTAAGTTAATTAGGGTATTTAATTAGTCTAATCCCTTAGTTAGGAAACCTAATCCATTTCATGAAATGCAAGAAAACCAGCTCACCCCACTTGCACACAAACCCGCCACCTTCACCATGACTCACCAAATTACTTTACGCTTTGCCTAATTAATTCAAGACACATGTAGACCCATTTAATGCAAGGAAATGGAATACACATATATATAGAGAAAGAGAGGGAATGGAAAACATTTTGGAAAAAACTAGTAGCCGCCAAATGATGGAAGAAAAAAACCAAATGTGAGGAAGAGAAAAACGAAAAGAAAGAGAGAAGAGAAAGAGAGGAAAGAAAGAGAGAAAGGAAAAGAAAGGAAAAAAGGAAGAAAATCTAAAGGAACCTAACCTCATCCAAACTAGGTAAGTGGGTTTTTTGTTTATGTCATTTATTTGATTCTTCCATGAAAATTGATGTATTTGCTTAAGCTTCTAATTATGTTATATGGTATTGAGGTATTGGTCTTGTCATACTTGTTTGGCATTGGATTGTTTGTTATTATGGATTGTCTATGTAAGTAAGTTTCTTTGATGCTTCATGCCATTCAATTGATGTGATTGTAATTGATTAAGCTTGTGTATAGGTTATGAGATGTTTGTTGGCTTAGTTATGTTGGTTAGGTTATGTGGTTTATCAAAACATGATAGGCGAACTTAGAACTTGTATAGGCATGAATAAAATGGAGTAGCAAGGAAAAAAAAGTTAAATTTTAAGGTTTTCTTGAGCAAACGTTAAGTCAAAGAGTTACACGGCCTCCCACACGGGCGTGTCTTTTCCCGTGTAATGAAGAAAGGTGTTTTTCTTCAAGTCGGAGAGTTACACGGCCTTCCACAAGGGCGTGTCTTTGCCCGTGTAATAAAGAAATGTATTTTCTTCAAGTTAGAGAGTTACACGGCCTTCCACAAGGGCGTGTCTTTGCCCATGTAATAAAGAAATGTATTTTCTTCAAGTTAGAGAGTTACACGACCTCCCACACGGGCGTGTCTTTGCCTATGTAATGAAGAAAGGTGTTTTTCTTTAGGTCCGGGAGTTTCATGGCCTCCCACACGGGCATGTCTTTGACCGTGTAATTCACTAGTCACTCGAAATTCATCACTTTTACTTCATACTTGCTTGGTTTCCATTCCTCTCACCCAAATAACATAATTAACGATCAATAAGGCTGAAATAAATATAAAAATAAAAATATTTCAAGAGAATAAGAGGTATGAGCATGCCCGAAATCCTGTGTGGGTTGGACCTATAAAGATATATGAAGTCGAATCTCGTATGGGTTAGATGTGTTTCATATGGTACGTATAACATCACGTGTATCATGTGCATTATGGGGAAAATGGAGAAAAGTCAATTGAAAGAGAATTGGTTTACACTATTAGGTTTAGTAACCTAACGAGAAAAATGAGTATTAGCAAGTCAACCGTGTGCATACTCTAAGTTATGTGCATGTACTCGTTAAGTGATGCATTCTTGCTAACGAGTGGCTACAACGAAGGATAATTTCGTTGAAGCAGAAGGTGATTTGATAATCACTTGGATTAAAAATAAAGTAGACTAGCTAATACCTAGGGTATTCGGAATTAAAATTGATGAGTATGGTGGGAATTCAAAAAAGCATTACATATTATGTGCATCACCCCACTTGCCGAGCTTCGGCTTACCCCGTCATTATTTCTATGATGTAACAAGAAGAGGACAAAATAGTAAGGATGCGATCGGTTCCTCCTAAGAGGCTCATGTGTAACACAAGAAGCTGAAACAAGTTTTGTACGTAATTTGAGGATATGGAATTTGTACGGAATCAATCACTAATTGTAATATGTTTTTACCGTAATTAGTTATCTCATGTAAAATTTTCTATATGTAGTCTTGTTATATAAGGTGTTATTAATTTCTTAAGTACACCATACGAGACATGATTAGGGTTTAGGTAGTGTCGGCGTGACGCGCCTTACCTAGTCACTTCTATTTGGGTAATAGTCGGTGGACCGAGGTTGGGGCGTCACGGATGAATTTCTATTATTGTCCCGTTTGGCATGAGATAGGTTCAAAAAACCCTCTAAACTCGGGATGACGGTTTTCCTATAGATTTTTTCGTGCTCACTCATCTCGACCGTTGCGGGAATTCGAAAGCTCAATGGTCCGTATCATCTCAAAAAATAAAAAAATTGTATTTTTATGGTCTAAATGATGTTTTTTGGCCAAAATAACCTAAAGTCATGACAATAGGCGATGAGTTTTGATCGTTGGCTCATTTTACATCGAAGTACGTCTAAAACGAGCATCAAAGTTTGTCAACTTTTTTGGCAAAAAATCACCCTTAGGTGATCATTGAAGCCGATGAATTTCGATGATTATCCCGTTTAGCATGAGATAGATCCAAAACAAACCACTAAACTAGGTCGACGAGTTTTCCTAGAGATTTTTTATGCTCGCTCATACCGATCGTTCCGGAAATGAAAAAGCTCGATGGCCCGCATCATCTCAAAAAACTAAAAAAATGCTTTTTTAGAGCTTAAACGATAATTTTTTGCCAAAATCACATCGAGGTCATGGCAACGGAAGATGAGTTTTGATCGTTGGCTCGTTTGGTATCGAACCGGGTCTAAAAGAGCTCAATACTTGGTCGATGTTTTTGGAAAAAATCACCCTTAGGTCATCATTGAGGCCGATGAATTTCGTTTATTGCCCCATTTGGCATGAGATAACTCCAAAAAATCTATAACTTGGGATGACAATTTTCCTATAGTTTTTTTCATGCTCGCTCGTGTCGACCGTTCTAGCAATTCGAAAGCTCGATCGCTTGCATCATCTCGAAAAGCTAAAAAAGTAAATTTTTTTATGCTCGCTCATGCCAACCGTTTCGAGAATTCGAAAGCTCGATGGTCCACATCATCTCAAAAAATGGAAAAATTTTATTTTTTGTCCCTAAACGACCTTTTTTGGCCAAAATCACACCAAGGTCATGACAATAGGCAAATAGTCTTGATCGTTGACTCATTTGGCATCGAACTAGGTCTAAAACTACTTAAAATGTTATCGAATATTTTTAGCCAAAACCAACCCTAAGCCATCATTAAGCCGGATGAGTTTCGATGATTGTCTCGTTTGGCATTAGATACATCAAAAGAAACTTCAAAACTGGACGAGATCATTTTTTTTTATATTTTTTGTGCTCACTCATGTCGATCGTTCCAGGAATTCGAAAGCTCGATGGTCCGCATCATCTCGAAAAATTGAAAAAATGCATTTTAGAGCCTAACGACTATTTTTGGCCAAAATCGCACCGAGTTCATAGCAACGGGTGATGAGTTTTGATCGTTGGCTTGTTTTGCATCGAACTAGGTTTAAAATAGCTCAAAGTCGGGGTGACGGTTTTCATACGGATTTTTTCATGCTCGCTCATGTCGATCGTTCTAGAAATTCAAAAGCTCAATGGCTCGCATCATCTCGAAAATCTAAAAAAGTGTATTTTTAGGTCCTAAATGACTTTTTTGGCCAAAATACCCCTAGGTCATGGCAATAGGCAATGAGTTTTGATTGTTGGTCGATTTGGCCCACATCATCTCAAACAACTAAAAAAGTGTATTTTTAGAGCCTAAATGATGTTTTTATTGCAAAATTACCACGAGGTCATGACAATAGGTGATGAGTTTTGATCATTAGGTCGCTTAGTATCGAACTACGTCTAAAAAAACTCAAAACTTTATCGATTTTTTAGAAAAAATCACCCCTAAGTCATCGTTAAGGCGGATGAACTTCCATGATTATCCTATTTGGCATGAGATAAATCCAAAAAAATCGTTAAATTAGGTCGACGAGTTTTCTTATAGATTTTTTCGTGCTCACTCATACCAACCGTTCCTTGAATTCAAATGCTCGATGGCCCGCATCATCTCAAAAAAACTAAAAAAAGTGTATTTTTAGAGCCTAAATAATGTTTTTTACAAAAATACCCCGAGGTCATGACAATAGGTGATGAGTTTTGATCGTTAGCTCATTTGGCATCGAACTAGGTCTAAAACGACTTCAAAACGTGATAGACTTTTTTGGCAAAAATCACCCCTACGTTATCATTGAGGTCAATGAATTTCGATTATTGTCCCGTTTGGCATGAGATATGTCCACAACAACCTCCAAACCGAGTCGACGGTTTTCTTATAGATTTTTACGTGCTCGCTCATGCTAAAATTTTTAGGAATTCGAAGCTCGATGGCTCGCATCACCTCGAAAAATTTTAAAAATGCGTTTTTAGAGCCTAACGATAATTTTTGGCCAAAATTACATCGAGGACATTACAACGGGCGATGAGTTTTGATCATTGGCCTATTTAGCATCAAACTAAGTCTAAAACACCTCAAAACTTGGTCGATATTTTTGGCAAAAATACCCCTAGGTCATCGTTGAGGCCGATGAATTTCAATGATTATACCGTTTGGTAAGAGATTGGTTTAAAAAAACCTCAAAACGGAGTCGACAGTTTTTCTATAGATTTTTTTATACTCGTTCATGCCGATCTGTTTCAAGAATTTGAAAGCCCAATGGCCCGAATCATCTCAAAAACAAAAAAAAATTATTTTTAAGGCCTAAATAATGTTTTTTGGCCAAAATCACACCAAGGTCATGGGAATAGGCGATAAGTCTTGATCCTTAACTCATTTGGCATCGAACTAGCCGTAAAACAACTCAAAATGTTGTCAAATGTTTTAGCAAAAATCACCCCCGAGTAATCGTTAAGGCCGATGACTTTCGATGATTGTCCCATTTGGCATTAAATAGGTCCAAAAAAAACCTCAAAGCTGGGCTTACGGTTTTTATACAAATTGTTTTATGCTCACTCGTGTCGATTGTTCCCAAAGTTTAAAAGCTCAATGGCCCGCATCATCTCGAAAAACTAAAAAAGTGTATTTTTAGAGCCTAAACGATTTTTGTTTGCAAAAATGCCTCAAGGTCATGAAATAGGCAATGCATTTTGATTGTTAACTCGTTTGGCATCTAACTAGGTCTAAAACAACTCAAAACCCGATTCACATTTTTGGCAAAAACCACCCATAGGTCATCATTGAGGCCGATGAGTTTCGATGATTGTCCCGTTTGGCATGAGATAGGTCCAAAACAACCTCTAAACTCGGGATGACGGTTTTCTTATAGATTTTTTTGTGCTTGCTCATACCGACCCTTTCGGGAATTAAAAAGGCCAATAGCTCGCATCATCTTGAGACACAAAAAATATATATTTTTGGAGCCTAAACGACGTTTTGTTGCTAAAATACCCCGAGGTCATGACAATAGGCGATGAGTTTTGATCGTTAGCTCGTTTGGCATCGAACTAGGTCTAAAACAGACTAAAAACCTAATCCGGGTTTTTGGCAAAAACCACCCATAGGTCGCCATTGAGGCCGATGGGTTTCGATGATTGTCTCGTTTGGCATGAGATAGGTCCAAAAAAACCTCAAAATAGGGTCGACATTTTACTGATTTTTTTATGTTCACTCATGCCAACCGTTCTAGGAATTCAAAAGCTCAATGACTCGAATCATCTCAAAAAACTAAAAAGTTTTATTTTTAGGGCCTAAATGACTTTTTTTGGCCAAAATCACACCGAGTTCATGGCAATATGCGATAATTCTTGATCGTTGACTCATTTGGCATCGAACTAGGTCTAAAATTGCTTAAAACGTTATCAAATGTTTTGGCAAACACCACCCTTAAGTCATCGTTAAGGCCGATGAATTTCGATGATTATGTCGTTTGGCATTAGATAGATCAAAACAAAACCTCAAAACATGGTCGACAGCTTTTCTATAGATTTTTTTATGCTCGCTCATGTCGATCATTCTAGAAATTTGAAGCTCAATGGCCGCATCATCTCGAAAAACTAAAAGATTTTATTTTTAGGACCTAAACAACGTTTTTTTGCCAAAATCACACCGAGGTCATGGCAATAGGTGATAAGTCTTGATCGTTGACTCATTTGGCATCGAACTAGGCCGTAAAACAGACTCAAAACCATCCTTTAGTCATTGTTAAGGGCGATGAGTTTTGATGATTGTCTCGTTCGGCATTAGATAGGTCCAAGAAAACCACAAAACCGAGCTGATAGTTTCTTTATAGATTTTTTCGTGCTTGCTCATGCTGATCGTTCTAGGAATTCGAAAGCTAGATGGCTCGTATCATCTTGAAAAACTAAAAAAATGGATTTTTTGAGCCTAACGATAATTTTTTGCCAAAATCACACCGGGGTCATGGCAACGGACGATGTGTTTTGATCATTGGCTCATTTGGCATCAAACTATATCTAAAACGTACTCAAAACTTGGTTGCCTTTTCTAACAAAAATACCCCTAGGTCATCGTTAAGGTCCATGAGTTTCGATGATTATCCCGTTTGATATGAGATAGGTAAAAAAAACCTTAAAACCGAGTCGACGGTTTTCATATAGATTTTTTCATACTCGTTCGTGTTGATCGTTCTCGGAATTCAAAACCTCAATGGCTCGCATCGTCTCAAAAAACTAAAAAAGTGTATTTTTAGAGCTTAAACGATGTTTTTTTTGCCAAAATACCCCGAGGCATTACAATAGGTGATGAGTTTTGAATGTTAGCACGTTTGGCATCGAACTAGGTCTAAAAAAGCTAAAATGTGGTCGACGTTTTTTGAAAATATCACCCCTAGGTCATCGTTGAGGTCGAAGAATTTTGATTATTGTCCTGTTTGGCATGAGATAGGTCCAAAACAAACTCTAAATTTGGTCGATAGTTTTCTTATAGATTTTTTCATTCTCACTCATACCGATCATTCCGGGAATTGAAAAGCTCGATAGCTTGCATCATCTCAAAAAGCCGAAAAAAAAATCCATTTTTAGAGCTTAAACGATAATTTTTGGCCAAAGTCACATCGAGGTCATGGTAATACGCGATGAGTTTTGATGGCTTGCTCGTTTGGAATCGAACTAGGTATAAAATAGCTCAAAACTTAATCGACTTTTTTGGTAAAAACCACCTCTAGTTGATCGTTGTGGTCGATGAGTTTCAATTATTATCCCGTCTAGCATGACATAGGTCCAAAAAAACCTCAAATCGGGGCTCATAGGTTTCCTATAGATTTTTTTATGCTCGTTCATGCCGATCGTTCCAAGAATTCAAAAGCCGAATGGCCCGTATCATCTTAAAAAACTTAAAATTTTTATTTTTAGAGCCTCAATGATGTTTTTTGGCCAAAATCACATCGAGGTCATGGCAATAGGCGATAAGTCTTGATCATTGACTCATTTGGCATTGAACTAGGTCTAAAATAGCTCAAAACGTTATCAAATGTTTTTACAAAACCCACCTTACGTTATCATTAAGGCCGATGAGTTTCGATAATTGTCCCATTTGGCATTAGATAAGTCCAAAAGAACCTCAAAACTAGGCTGATAGTTTTAATATAGAATTTTTCGTGCTCGTTCATCTCGACCATTCTTGAAATTTGAAAGCTCGATGGCTCGTGTAATCTCGAAAAACTAAAAAAGAGTATTTTTAGAGCCTAAAAGACATTTTTATTCAAAAATACCCCGAGGTCATGACAATAGGCGATGAGTTTTGATCGTTGGCTCATTTTGTATCGAACTAGGTCTTAAAAAGCTCAAAACTTGATTGACTTTTTTTGAAAAAATAACCCCTAGGTTATCGTTGAGGCCGATGAATTTCGATTATTGTCCGAGTTTGACATGAGATAGATCCAAAAAAACCTCTAAAATGGGTCGACAGTTTTCCTAGAAATTTTTTATGCTTGCTCATGCCAACAATTTTAAATATTTGAAAGCTCGATGGTCCGCATCACCTTAAAAATTTTTAAAAATGCGTTTTTAGGGCCTAATGATAATTTTTTGCCAAAATTACATCGGGGACATGGCAACAAGCGTTGATTTTTTATCATTGGCTTATTTGGCATTGAACTAGGTCTAAAACGTACTCGAATTTGGTTGACATTTTTGGCAAAACTCACCCCTAGGTCATCGTTGAGGCCGATGACTTCGATGATTATACCGTTTGGCATGAGATAGGTTCAAAAAAACCTCTAAATTGGGCTGATAGGTTTCCTATAGATTTTTTTGTGCTTGCTCATGCGGACCATTTCGAGAATTGAAAAGTCCGATGGCTCGCATCATCTCAAAAAGCCGAAAAAATGTATTTTTAGAGCTTAAACGTTAATTTTTTGCCAAAATCACACCGAGGTCACGGCAATAGGCGATGAGTTTTGATTGTTACCTTATTTGGAATCGAATTAGGTCTAAAAGAGTTCAAATCGTGATCAATTTTTTTAGAAAAAACCACCCCTAGGTCATCGTTGAAGCCGATGAGTTTCGATGATTGTCCCGTTTGGCATGAGATAGGTTCAAAAAAACCTCTTAACCGGGCTGATAGTTTTTCTAGAGATTTTTCTTGCTCGCTCATGTCGACATTTCCGAGAATTTGAAAGCTCGATGGCTCGAATCATCTCGATAAACCGAAAACAACATTTTTGGAGCCTAACGATAATTTTTATGCAAAATTACACCGAGGACATGGCAACATGCAATGAGTTTCGATTATTGGCTCGTTTAGGATCGAACTAAGTCTAAAATAACTTAAAACTTAGTCGATGTTTTGGAAAAAACCACCCCTAGCTCATTGTTAAGACCGATGAATTTTGATTATTATCCCGTTTGGCATGAGATAAGTCCAAAAAATCGATAAACTAGGTCGACAGCTTTTTTAAAATTTTTCGTTCTCGCTCATGCTAACCGTTCTAGGAATTGAAAAGCCCGATTGCCCGCATCATCTAAAAAAACTAAAAAAATGCATTTTTAGAGCTTGAATGATAATTTTTGGCCAAAATCACGTCGAGGTGATGGCAATAGGCGATTAGTTTTTATCGTTGACTCATTTGGCATCGAACTAAGTCTAAAATAACTCAAAA
Organism: Dovyalis caffra; assembly: GCA_963924115.1. Taxonomy (NCBI): domain Eukaryota; kingdom Viridiplantae; phylum Streptophyta; class Magnoliopsida; order Malpighiales; family Salicaceae; genus Dovyalis; species Dovyalis caffra. The sequence continues at coordinate 880,038 of CAWUPB010001179.1, forward strand.
CTTGGTTGAATATTTTGGCTAAAACCGCTCCTAAGTTGTCGTTAAGACCGATGAGTTTTGATGATTGTCCGAGTTCGGTATTAGATAGGTCCAAAAAAACCTCAAAACCGAGCTAATAGTTTCCTTATAGATTTTTTCATACTCACTCATGCCGATGATTCCAAGAATCCGAAAGCTTGATGGCTCATATCATCTCAAAAAACTAAAAAAATATATTTTTAGATCCTAACGATAATTTTTGGCCAAAATCACACCAAAGTTATGGTAATAGGTGATGAGTTTTGATCGTTGGCTCGTTTGGTATCGAACTAGGTCTAAAACAACTTGAAACTTGGTCGACTTTTTTTTCAAAAATCACCCTTAGGTCATCATTAAGGTCGATGAGTTTCGATGATTGTCTCGTTTTACATAAGATAGGTAAAAAAAAAACCTCAAAGCCGAGTTGACGGCTTTTATACGGATTTTTTCATGCTCGCTCATGCCGATCGTTCTTAGAATTCAAAATCTCGATGGCCCTCATCATCTCAAAAAACTAAAAAAGTGTATTTTTAGAGTCTAAATGATGTTTTTTTTACAAAAATACCCCGAGGTCATGATAATAAGTGATGAGTTTTGATCGTTAGCCCATTTGGCATCGAACTAGGTTTGAAAAACCTAAAACTTGGTCAACTTTTGTTTGGAAAATATCACCCATAGGTCATCGTTGAGGTTGATCAATTTCAATTATTGTTCCGTTTGGCATGAGATAGGTCCTAAAAAACCAATAAAGCTGAGTCGACGGTTTTTCTAAAGATTTTTTCTTGCTTGTTAATGCCGACGAGTTTCGAGAATTCAAAAGCTCGATGGCTCGTATCATCTCGAAAAAACAAAAAAATACATTTTTAGAGCCAAACGGCAATTTTTGGCCAAAATTACATCGAGGACATGGCAACAGGTGATGAGTTTTGATCATTGGCTCATTTGGGATCGAACTAAGTCTAAAACGAGCTTAAAACTTGGTCGAATATTTTTACAAAAATACCCCTAAGTCATCGTTGAGGTCGATGAATTTCGATCATTATCTTGTTTGGCATGAGATAAGTTGAAAAAAATCACTAAACTAGGCCGACAATGTTCCTATATATATTTTTCATGCTCGCTCATACTAACTGTTCCGGGAATTGAAAAGCTCGATGGCCTACATTTTCTCGAAAAACTAAAAAAATACATTTTTAGAGCTTAAACGATAATTTTTTGCCAAAATCACGCCACGGTCATGGCTATACGCGATGAGTTTTGATCGTTAACTCATTTGGGATCGAACTAGTCTAAAAGAGCTCAAAACTTGATCGACTTTTTTTGCAAAAACCACCCCTAAATCATCGTGGAAGCCAATGAGTTTCAATAATTGTCTCGTTTGTCATGAGATAGGTCCAAAAAACATCAAAACGAGGTCGACATTTTTTCTATAGATTTTTTTTATGCTTGCTCATGCTGATCATTCCAGGAATTTGAAAGCTCCCCGGCTCGCATCATCTCGAAAACCTAAAAATTTTATTTTTAAGGCCTAAACGACGTTTTTTGACCAAAATCACACCGAGGTCATGGCAATAGGCGATGAGTCTTGATTGTTGACTCATTTGGCATCGAAATAGGTCTAAAATAACTTAAAAAATTATCAAATGTTTTGGCAAAAACCACCCCTAAGTCATTTTTAAGGCCGATGAGTTTCGATTATTGTCACATTTAGCATTAGATAGGTCCAAAAAAACTTTAAAAATGAGTTGATAGTTTTCTTACATATTTTTTCATGCTCGCTCATGTTGAATGTTCCGAGAATTCAAAAGCTCAATGGCCCGTATCATCTCAAAAAATGAAAAAAAAATATTTTTAGAGCCTAACGACTATATTTGGCCAAAATCAAACCGAGGTCATAACAACGGGCGATGAGTTTTGATCGTTGGCTCATTTTGCATTGAATTATGTCTAAAATAACTCAAAACTTGATCGACTTTAATGGAAAAAATCAACCATAGGTCATCGTTCGGACCGATAAGTTTTGATGATTGTCCCGTTTGACATGAGATAAGTAAAAAAAACCTCCAAACTAGGTAAACGAGTTTTCATAAAGATTTTTTCATGCTTACTCGTGTCGACTCGTTCCGAGAATTTGAAAGCTCGATGGCCTCCATCATCTCGAAAATCTAAAAAGTGTATTTTAAGGCCTAAATGATGTTTTTTGGCCAAAATACCCCAAGGCCATGACAATAGGCAATGGCGATGAGTTTTGATCGTTGGCTCATTTGGCATCGAACTAGGTCTAAAACAACTCAAAACTTGATCGAATTTTTTTGTTAAAAATCACACCTAGGTCATCGTTAAGGTCAATGAGTTTGGATTATTGTCCCGTTTGGTATGAGATAGGTCCAAAAATACCTCTAAACTAGGCCGATAGTTTTCTTATAGATTTTTTTCAGCTCGGTCATGTCGATCATTCTAGGAATTCTAAAGCTTGATGGCCCGCATCATCTCAAAAAACTAAAAAAATGCATTTTTAGAGCCTAACGATTATTTTTGGCCAAAATCACACCGAGGTCATAACAACGAGCGATGAGTTTTGATCGTTGGCTCAATTTGCATCAAACTAGGTCTAAAACAAATCAAAAATTAGTCAACTTTTGTAGCAAAAATCAACCCTAGGTCATCGTTAAGGTCGATGAGTTTCAATGATTGTCCCGCTTGACATGAGATAGATAAAAAAAAACCTCAAAACTAGGTCGACGGTTTTCATACGGATTTTTTGGTGCTTACCCGTGCTTGACCGTTCTTGGAATTCAAAAGCTCGATGTCCCGTATCATCTTGAAAAACTAAAAAAGTGTATTTTTAGAGCCTAAACAACGTTTTTTGGCCAAAATATCCCGAGGTCGTGACAAAAGGCGATGAGTTTTGATCGTTGGCTTGTTTGGCATCGAACTAGGTCTAAAAATGCTAAAAACTTAGTCTACTTTTTTGACAAAAGTCACCCCTAGGTCATCATTGAGGTCGATGAGTTTTGATGATTGTCTCATTTGACAAGAGATAGGTAAAAAAAAACCTCAAAACCGAACTAACAGTTTTCATATAGATTTTTTCATGCTCGCTCTTATCGACCGTTCTCGAATTTGAAAGCTCGATGGCTCGCATCATCTTAAAAAACTAAAAAAGTATATTTTTAGAGCCTAAATTACGTTTTTTGGCCAAAATACCCCGAGGTCATGACAATAGGTGATTAGTTTTGATCGTTAGCTTGTTTGGTATCGAATTAGGTCTAAGAAAGCTCAAAACTTGATTGACTTCATTGGAAAAAATACCCCTAGGTCATCGTTGAGGCTTATGAATTTCGATTATAGTCCTATTTGGCATGAGATATGTCCAAAAAAACCTCTAAAATGAGCCGACAATTTTTCTAAAGATTTATTCGTGCTCGCTCATGTCGATAATTCCAAGAATTTGAAAGCTCAATGGCTCGTATCATCTTAAAAACTCGAAAAAATGAATTTTTAGAGCCTAACAATAATTGTTTGCCAAAATCACACCAAGGTCATGGCAATAGGCGATAAGTCTTGATCGTTGGCTCAATTCGCATCGAACTACGTCTAAAATAGCTCAAAAATTGATCAACTTTTTTGGCAAAAATACCTCTAGATCATCATTAAGGTCGATGATTTTTGATTATTGTCCCGTTTGACATGAGATAAGTAAAAAAACCTCAAAACTGGGCTGATGGTTTTCCTATAGATTATTTCGTGGTTGCTCATGTCGACCACTCTAGGAATTCAAAAGCTTGATGGCCCGTATCATCTCAAAAAACTAAAAAAATGTATTTTTAGGGCCTAAACGACTTTTTTGGTAAAAATACATCGAAGTCATGGCAATAGGCGATGAGTTTTGATCGTTGACTTGTTTAGCTTCAAACTAGGTCTAAAACAACTCAAAACTTGATCGACGTTTTTGGTTAAAACCACCCCTAAGTCATCGTTCGAGCTCGGTGAGTTTCGATGATTGTCCCGTTTGGCATTAGATTGGTCCAAAAAAATCTCAAAAAAGGGCCGATAGTTTTTGTATAGATTTTTTTCATGCTCGCTCATATCGATCATTCTAGAAATTCAAAAGCTCGATAGCCCACATAATCTCAAAAAACTAAAAAAGTGTGTTTTTATTGTCTAAACGACGTTTTTTTACCAAAATCACACAAAGGTCATGGCAATAGGCGATGAGTTTTGATCGTTGACTCATTTGGCATTAAACTAGGCCTAAAATAGCTCAAAACTTGGTCAACATTTTTTACTAAAACCACCCCTCGATCATCATTAAGGTCGATGAGTTTCGATGATTGTCCCGTTTCATATGAAATAGGTCCAAACAAACCTCAAAACTTGGCCGATAGTTATGATACGGATTTTTTCATGCTCACTTATGTCGATCGTTCTTAGAATTTGAAAGCTCGATGGCTCGCATCATCTCGATAAACTAAAAAAATGCATTTTTAGAGCCTAACAATAATGTTTGGCTAAAATCACACCGAGGTCATAGCAACAAGCGATGAGTTTTGATCGTTGGCTCATTTTGTATTGAACTAGGTCTAAAACGACTCAAAACATGATTGACGTTTTTGAAACAAATCACCCCTAGGTCATCATTGAAGCCGATGATTTTCGATTATTGTCCCATTTGACATGAGATAAGTAAAAAAAAAAAAACCCTCAAAACTAGGTCGACAATTTTCATATAGATTTTTTCGTGCTCGCTCATATCGATCGTTCAAGGAATTCAAAAGCTTGATAGCCCGCAAGCATGTATATTTAGGGCTAAAATGATGTTTTTTGGAAACAATACCCCGAGGCCACGACAATAGGCGATGAGTTTTGGCCGTTGGCTCATTTGGCATCAAACAAGGTCTAAAACGACTCAAAACTTTATCGACATTTTTGGAAAAATCACCCCTAGGTCATCTTTGAGGCCGATGAATTTCGATTATGGTCATGTTTGGCGGGAGATAGATTTTTTTATGCTCTTTTGTGTCGATCGTTTCGAGAATTTGAAACCTCGATGGCCTACATCATCTCAAAAAATTAAAAAAGTTTATCTTTAGGGCTTAAACGATGTTTTTTAGACAAAATACCTCGAGGTAATGACAATAGGCAATGAGTTTTGATCGTTAGTTCGTTTGGCATTGAACTAAGTCTAAAATAGCTCAAAACTTGGTCGACATTTTTGGCAAAAATCACCCTTAGGTCATCGTTGAGGTCGATAAATTTTTTTATTATCCCATTTCGCATGAGATAGGTCCAAAAAAACCTCTAAAGTGGGTCGATAGTTTTTCTATAGATTTTTTTATGTCGCTCATGCTGACCATTCTAGGAATTGAAAAGCTCGATGGCCCGCATCATCTCTAAAAATAGAAAAAAATGCATTTTTAAGGCTTAAACGATAATTTTTGGCCAAAATCACACCGAGGTCATGGTAATAGGCGATGAGTTTTGATCGTTGGCTCGTATGGCATCAAACTAGATCTAAAAAAGCTCAAAACTTGATCGATATTTTTTAACAAAAATACACCTAAGTCATCGTTGAGGTTGATGAGTTTCAATTATTGTCCCATTTGACATGAGATAGGTAAAAAAACCTCAAAGCCGAGCCGATAGTTTTCATACGGATTTCTTAATGCTCGATCTTGCTAATCGTTCCCAAAATTTGACGAACTTGATGGCTTACATCATCTCCAAAAATCAAAAAAGTGTATTTTTATAGCCAAAATGACTTTTTTTGGCCAAAATACCTCGAGGCCATGACAATAGGTGATGAGTTTTGATCGTTAGCTCGTTTGGTATCGAACTAGGTCTAAAAATCTCAAAACTTGTTCGAATTTTTTGGAAAAAATCAACCCTAGGTCATCCTTGAGGCCGATGAGTTTCGATGATTGTCCCGTTTAACATGAGATGGTGAAAAAAACCTCAAAACTAAGTCGACGAGTTTCATATAGATTTTTTTATGCTCATTCATGCCGACCATTCTCGAAATTTGAAAGCTTGATGGCCCGCATCATCTCGAAAAACTAAAAAAGTATATTTTTAGAGCCTAAACAACGTTTTTTGGCCAAAATACCCCGAGGTCGTGATAATAGGGAATGAGTTTTAATCGTTAAGTCATTTGGCATCGAACTAGGTCTAAAAAAGCTAAAAATTAGTTAACTTTTTTGGATAAAAATCACCCTTAGGTCATCGTTGAGGTCGAAGGGTTTCGATGATTGTCCCATTTGACATGAGATAGGTAAAAAAAAATCTCAAAACTAGGCTAACGGTTTTCATACGGATTTCTTCATGCTCGCTCTTGTCGATCGTTCCTAGAATTCAAAAGCTTGATGGCTCGCATCATCTCAAAAAACTAAAAAAAGTATATTTTTAGACCATAAACGATATTGTTTTGCCAAAATACCTCGAGGTCATCACAATAGGCGATGAGTTTTGATAATTAGCTCATTTGGCATCAAACTAGGTCTAAAAAAGCTAAAAAATTGGTCAAATTTTTTTGATAAAAATCACCCCTAGGTAATCATTGAGGTCGATAAGTTTCGATGATTGTCACATTTGACATGAGATAGGTAAAAAAAACCTCAAAGCCGAGTCGACGGTTTTCATCCAGATTTCTTTATGCTCGCTCTTGATGATCGTTCTCGGAATTCAAAAGCTAGATGGCTTGCATCATCTTTAAAAACTAAAAAAGTGTATTTTTAGACCCAAAACGATGTTTTTTGGCCAAAATACCCCAAGGTCATGACAATAAGCGATGCGTTTTGATCATTAGCTCATTTGGCATCGAACTAGATGTAATAAAGCTCAAAACTTGATTGACGTTTTTGGTAAAAATGAACCCTAGGTCATCATTGAGGCCGATGAGTTTCGATTATTGTCCCGTTTGACATGAGATAAGTAAAAAAAACCTCAAAACTAAGCTGATAGTTTTATATAGATTTTTTTATGCTCACTCGTTCTAACCATTCCCGAAATTCGAAAGCTCGATGGCCCACATCATCCGAAAAAACTAAAAAAGTGTATTTTTAGAGCCTAAATAACGTTTTTGACCAAAATACCCCGAGGTCATGACAATAGGCGATGGGTTTTGATCGTTAGGTCGTTTAGCTTTGAACTAGGTCTAAAAAGCTAAAAAATTAATTGACTTTTTTTTGACAAAAATCACCCCTAGGTATTGAGGTCGATGAGTTTCGATGATTGTCTCATTTGACATGAGATAGGTAAAAAAAATCTCAAAACTAGGTCGACGGTTTTCATACAGATTTCTTCATGCTCTCGTTGCCAATCGTTCTCGAAATTCGAAAGCCCAGTGGCTCACATAATCTCAAAAAGCTGAAAAAGTATATTTTTAGATCCTAAATGACATTTTTTTTGCCAAAATACCCGAGGTCATGACAATAGATGATGAGTTTTGATCGTTAACTCATTTGGCATCGAACTAGGGTTAAAAAAGCTCAAAACTTGATCGACGTTTTTGGCAAAAATCAACCCTAGGTCATCGTTGAGGTCGAAGCGTTTTGGTGATTATCCCGCTTGACATGAGATAGGTAAAAAAAACCCTCAAAAATGGGTCGATAGTTTCATATAGATTTTTTTATGCTCGCTTCTACTAACCATTCTTGAAATTGAAAAGCTTAATAACTCGCATCATCTCAAAAAAGTAAAAACGTGTATTTCTATAGCCTAAACGACGTTTTTTGGCCAAAATACCTCGAGGTCATAACAATAGGCGATGAGTTTTGATCGTTAGGTCATTTGGCATCGAACTAGATCTAAAACACCTCAAAAATTAGTTGACTTTTTTTGACAACGAGTACCTCTAGCTCATCGTTAAGGTCGATCAATTTCGATGATTGTCCCATTTGACGTTAGATAGGTAAAAAAAAAACCTCAAAGTTCGGGTTGAAAGTTTTCATACAAATTTCTTCATGCTCGCTCTTACCGATGGTTCTAAAAATTCGAAAGCTCATTGGCTTGCATCATCTCAAAAAATAACAACGAGTGTATTTTTAAAGCCTAAATGACGTTTTTTGGCAAAAATACCACGAGGTCAAGATAATAGACGATGAGTTTTAATCGTTAGCTCGTTTGGCACTCGAAATAGGCCTAAAATAATTCAAAACTTGGTTAATTGTTTTTGTAAAAAATACCCCTAGGTCATCGTTGAGGCCGATGAGTTTCGATTATTGTCCCGTTTTGCATGAGATAGGTAAAAAAAACCTCAAAGCTGGGCTGATAGTTTTATATAGATTTCTTTATGCTTGATCTTGTCGATTTTTCTCGAAATTCAAAAGCTCGATGGCTCGTATAATCTCAAAAAACTAAAAAAGTGTATTTTTATAGCCTAAATGATGTTTTTTGACCAAAATACCCCGAGGTCATGACAATAGGCGATGAGTTTTGACCGTTAGCTCATTTGGCATCGAAGTAGGTCTAAAAAAGCTCAAAACTTGATCAACGTTTTTGAAAAAAATCAACCCTAGGTCATCGTTGAGGCCGATGCATTTCGATGATTGTCCCGCTTGACATGAGATAGGTAAAAAAAAAATTCAAAAATGGGATGACGAGTTTCATATAGATTTTTTTGTGCTCGCTCGTAGTGACCATTCCCAAAATTCAAAATCTCAATGACTCACACTATCTTGAACAACTAAAAAAGCGTATTTCTATAGCCTAAACAACGTTTTTTGGCCAAAATACCCCGAGGTCATGACAATACGCAATGAGTTTTGATCGTTAGGCCATTTGGCATCAAACTAGATCTAAAAAAACTCAAAAATTAGTCGACTTTTTTTTATAAAAATCACCCCTAGCTCATCATTGAGTTCGATCGGTTTCGATGATTGTCCCATTTGACATTAGATAGGTAAAAACAACCTTAAAGCTCGGGTCAAAAGTTTTCATGCGGATTTCTTCCTGCTCGCTCTTACCGATCGTTCTAAAAATTCGAAAACTCGTGGGCTCGCATCATCTCAAAAAATAACAATAGTGTATTTTTAGAGCCTAAACGACATTTTTTGGCCAAAATACCCCAATGTCATGACAATAGACGATGAGTTTTGATCGTTAGCTCGTTTGTTATTGAGCTAGGCCTAAAACAACTCAAAACTTGATCGATTGTTTTTATCAAAAATACCCCTAGGTCAAAGTTGAGGCCAATAAGTTTCGATTGTTATCCCATTTTACATGAGATAGGTAAAAAAAAAACCTTAAAACTAGGCCGATAGTTTTCATACGGATGTTTTCATGCTTACTATTGCCGATTGTTCTCGGAATTCAAAAGCTCGATGGCTCGCATCATCTCAAAAACTAAAAAAGTGTATTTTTAGAGCCTAAATGATGTTTTTTAGCCAAAATACCCCGTGATCATGACAATAGGCGATGAGTTTTGATCGTTAGCTCATTTGGCATCGAACTAGGTCTAAAAAAGCTCAAATCTTGATCGATTATTTTGGCAAAAATCAACCATAGGTCATCGTTAAGGCTAATGCATTTCAATGATTGTCCCGCTTGACATGAGATAGGTAAAAAAAAAAACCTCAAAATTGAGCTGATAGTTTCATATAGATTTTTTTTTGCTTGCTCATGCTCGATAATTTTTGAAATTCAAAAGCTCAATGGCTCTCATTATCTCAAAAAACTAAAAAAGTGTATTTCTAGAGCCTAAACGACGTTTTTTAGCCCAAATACCTCGAGGTCATGACAATAGGCGATCATTTTTTATAGTTAGGTCATTTAGTATCAAACTAGATCTAAAAAAACTCAAAAATTAGTCGACTTTTTTTTGACAAAAACCACCCCTAGCTCATCGTTGAGGTCGATCGGTTTCGATGATTGTCCCATTTGACATTACATAGGTAAAAAAAAACCTCAAAATTTGACTGAAAGTTTTGATATAGATTTCTTCGTGCTCGCTCTTACCGATCGTTCTCAAAATTTGAAAGCTCGTTGGCTCGCATCATCTCAAAAAACAACAACGAGTGTATTTTTAGAGCTTAAACGACGTTTTTTGGCCAAAATACCCCGAAGTCACGATAATAGACGATGAGTTTTGATCGTTAGCTCATTTGGCACCAACCTAGGCCTAAAAAACTGAACACTTGGTCGATTTTTTGCCAAAAATACCCCTAGGTCATCATTGAGGCCGATGAGTTTCGATTATTGTTCCGTTTGGCATGAGATAGGTCCAAAAAAACCTCCAAACTGGGCTGATAGTTTTTCTATAGATTTTTTCATGCTCGTTCTTGTCGACGGTTCTAGAAATTCTAAAGCTCGATGGCCCTCGTCATCTCGAAAAATTGAAAAAATGCATTTTAAGAGCCTAACGATTATTTTTGGCAAAAATCACACCGAGTCATAGAAATGGGCTATGAGTTTTGATCGTTGACTCGTTTTATATCGAACTAGGTCTAAAACCATGAAAACGTAATCGACTTTTTTAGTAAAAATCAACCCTAGGTCATCATTGAGGTCGATTAGTTTCGATGATTTTTTCGTTTGACATGAGATAGGTAAAAAAAAACCTAAAAGCTCGGGCTAACGATTCCATGTAGATTTTTTTTGTGCTCGCTAATTTTGATCGTTTTAGGAATTCGAAAGCTCGATGGCCTACAACATCTCAAAAATCTAAAAGAGTGTATTTTTATGGCCTAAACGACGCTTTTTGGCCAAAATACCCCGACACCATGAAAATATATGATGAGTTTTGATCGTTGGCTCATTTGGCATCGAACTAGGTCTAAAACAACTCAAAACTTGGTCGACTTTTTAGCCAAAAATCACCGCTAGGTCATCGTCAAAGGCGATGAGTTTCGATTAGTTTTTAGTTTGGCATGAGATAGGTCCCAAAAGATCTCTAAAATGGGCTGAAAGTTTTTCTATAGATTTTTTCTTACTCGTTCGTGTTGATCGTTCTAGGAATTCGAAAGCTTATTGGTTAGCATCATCTAAAAAAACTAAAAAAAAGTAGCGATTATTTTTTGCCAAAATCACACCGAGGTCATAGTAACAAGCGATGAGTTTTGATCGTTCGCTCCTTTTTTCATCGAACTAGGTCTAAAAAAGCTTAAAAACTAATCGATTTTTTTAGCAAAAATCAACCATAGGTCATCGTTAAGGTCAATGAGTTTCGATGATTATCCCATTTGACATTAAATAGGTAAACAAAAACCTCAAAACTAGACTCGACAATTTTAATGTAGATTTCTTCGAGCTCACTCTTACCGATTGTTCCTAGAATTTGAAAGCTCGATGGATCGCATTATCTCAAAAAACTATAAAAGTGTATTATTAGAGCCTAAACGATGTTTTATGGCAAAAATACCCCGAGGTCATATCAATGGCAATGAGTTTTGATCGTTAGCTCGATTAGCATCTAACTACGTCTAAAAAACCTCAAAACTTGCCCAACATTTTTTTTCTAAAAGTCACCCCTAGGTTATCGTTGAGGCCAATGAGTTTCGATTATTGTCCCGTTTAGCATGAGATAGGTCCCAAAAAAACCTCAAAATGGGCTAACGAGTTTCATATAGATTTTTTCGTGCTCCCTCGTGCCGACCTATCCCGGAATTCGTAAGCTCAATGTCTCGCATCATCTCAAAAAACTAAAACAAGTGTATTTTTAGAGGCTAAACGACGTTTTTGGCCAAAATACCTCCGGGTCGTGACAATACGCGATGAGGTTTGATTGTTAGGTCGTTTGGCATCAAACTAGGTCTAAAAAAGCTCAAAAATTAGTCGACTTTTTTTGACAAAAAATCACCCCTAGCTCATCGTTGAGGTCGATGAGTTTCAATGATTATCCCATTTGACATTAGATAAGTAAAAAAAAACATCAAAACTTGACTGACAGTTTCATATAGATTTTTTTGTGCTTGTTTGTGCTAACCATTCCCGAATTCGAAAGCTCAATGGCCCACATAATCTCAAAAAACTAAATTAGTCTATTTTTAGAGCCTAAATGACGTTTATTTGCCAAAATACCCCGTGGTCGTGACAATAGGTGATGAGTTTTGATCGTTAGGTCGTTTGGAATCGAACCGGGCCTAAAAAGGCTCAAAAAATAGTCGACCTTTTTGATAAAAATGCCCGTAGCTCATCGTTGAGGTCGATGAGGTTCGATGATTTTCTCATTTGATATTAGATAGATAAAAAAAACCTCAAAATTGGGCTTACGGTTTTCATACGGATTTCTTCATTCTCGCTCTTGCCAATCATTCTCGAAATTCGAAAGCTCGATGGCTCGCATCATCTCGGAAAACTACGGTAGTGTATTTTTATATCCTAAACGACATTTTTTAGCAAAAATATCCCGAGGTCATGACAATAGGCGATGAGTTTTGATCGTTAGCTCGTTTAGCATCGAACTAGGCCTAAAATAACTCAAAACTTGGTCGATTTTTTTACCAAAAATTACCGCTAGGTCATCATTGAGGCCGATGAGTTTCGATTATTGTCCCGTTTAGCATTAGATAGGTCCAAAAAAACCTCTAAACTAGGCCGACGGTTTTCCTATGGATTTTTTATTGCTCGCTCATGTCGATAGCTCTAGGAATTCGAAAGCTCGGATGGCTCGCATCATCTCGAAAAACTAAAAAAAAGCATTTTTAGAGCCTAATGATTATTTTTTGACAAAATCACACCGAGGTCATAGCAACAAGCGATAACTTTTGATCATTGGCCTATTCTTTCATCAAACTAGGTCTAAAATAGCTCAAAACTTAATCGACTTTTTGGTAAATATCAACCCTAGTTGATCGTTAAGGTCGATCAGTTTTGATGATTGTCTCATTTGACATGAGATAGGTAAAAAAACCTCAAAACAAGGTTGACAATTTCAAATAGACGTTTTCGTGCTAGCTCGTGTTGACCATTATTGGAATTCGAAAGCTCGATAGCTCGCATCATCTCGAAAAACAAAAAAGTGGATTTTTAGAGCCTAAACAACGTTTTTTGGCCAAAATACCCCGAGGTCATGACAATAGGCAATGAGTTTTGATCGTTAGGTCATTTGGCATTGAACTAGGTCTAAAAAAGCTTAAAAATTAGTCGACTTTCTTTTTACAAAAATCACCCCTAACTCATCGTTGAGGTTGACGAGTTTTGATGATTATCTCATTTGGCATGAGATAGGTCCCAAAAAACCTCTAAACTAGGCCGATAGTTTCCTATAAATGTTTTCCTGCTCACTCGTGTCGATCATTCTAGGAATTTCAAAGCTCGATGGCTCACATCATCTCGAAAAACTAAAAAATGCATCTTTAGAGCCTAACGACTATTTGTTGCCAAAATCACATCGAGGTCATAGCAACGGGTGATGAGTTTTGATTGTTGACTTATTTTGCATTGAACTAGGTCTAAAACGACTCGAACTTAATCGACTTTTTTGGCAAAAATCAATCCTAGGTCATCGTTGAAGCCGACGAGTTTCGATTATTGTCCTATTTGACATGAGATTGGTGTAAAAAAACCTCTAAACTGGGCTGATAGTTTTCCTAAGGATATTTTCTTACTCACTCATGTCGACTATTCTAAGAATTCAAAAGCTCGAAGGCCCGCATCATCTCGAAAAACTAAGAAAATGCATTTTTAGAGCCTAACGACTATTTTTGGCCAAAATCACTGCGAGTACATAGCAACGAGCGATGAATTTTGATCGTTCCCTCATTTTACATTGAACTAGATCTAAAAAAGCTCAAAACATGATCAAATTTTTGGAAAAAATCAACTCTATGTCGTTGTTAAGGTCGATGAGTTTCGATTATTGTCCCGTTTGACATGAGATAGGTAAAAAAAAACATTAAAACTTGGTCGACGGTTTCATATAGACTTTCTCGTGCTCGCTCATGCCGACCATTCTCGAAATTCAAAAGCTCAATGGCTTACATAATCTCAAAAAACTAAAAAAGTATATTTTTAGAGCCTAAACGACGTTTTTTGCTAAAATACCTCGAAGTTGTGACAATAGGCGCCGAGTTTTGATCGTTAGGTCATTTGGGATCAAACTCGGGTCTAAAAAGACTCAAAACATAGTCAACGTTTTTGACAAAAATCACTCCTAGCTCATCGTTGAGGTCGATGAGTTTTGATGATTGTCCCATTTGACATTAGATAGGTAAGAAAGACCTCAAAACTAGGTTGACGGTTTTCATACGGATTTTTTCATTCTCGCTCTTACCAATCGTTCTCGAAATTCGAAAGCTCGATGGCTTGCATCATTTCGGAAAACTAAAACAATGTATTTTTATAGCCTAAACGACATTTTTTAGCCAAAATACCCCGAGATCATGACAATAGGTGATGAGTTTTCATCGTCGGCTCGTTTGGCATTGAGCTAGGCCTAAAATAACCGAAAACTTGGTCGATTTTTTTTTACCAAAAATCACCTGCTAGGTCATCGTTGAGGCCAATGAGTTTCGATTATTGTCATATTTGGCATGAGATAGATCCAAAAAAACCTCTAAACTAGGCTAACAATTTTCCTATAGATTTTTTATTGCTCGCCAATGTTGATCGTTCTAGGAATTTGAAAGCTAAATGGTCCGCATTATCACGAAAAACTAAAAACAACATTTTTAAAGCCTAACATTATTTTTGGCCAAAATCACACCAAGGTCATAGCAATCGGCGATAAGTTTTGATCGTTGGCTCATTTTTTCATCGAACTAGGTCTAAAACATCTCAAAACTTGATCTACTTTTTCCGTAAAAATCAACCCTAAGTCATCGTTAAAGTCGATAAGTTTTGATGATTGTCCCGTTTGACATGAGATAGGTAAAAAAAACCCTCAAAATTGGGTCGAAAGTTTTAAATATACTTTTTGGCGCTCGCTCGTGCTGACCATTCTCGGAATTTGAAAGCTCGATGGCTCGCATCATCTCAAAAAACATAAAAAATTAGATTTTTAGAGCCTAAACGATGTTTTTTGGCCAAAATACCCCGAGGTCGTGACAATAGGCGATGAGTTTTGATCAATAGGTCCTTTGGCATCGAATTTGGTTTAAAAAAGCTCTAAAATTAGTCAATTTTTTTGACAAAAATCACCCCCTAGATCATCGTTGAGCTCGATGAGTTTTTTTATTGTCCCATTTGACATTAGATAGGTAAAAAAAAAAACCTCAAAACTAGGCCGATAGTTTTCATACAAATTTCTTCGAGTTTGCTCTTGTTGATAGTTTTCGAAATTCGAAAGTTTAATGGCTTGCATCATCTCAAAAAACTAATAAATTGTATATTTAGAGCCTAAATGACGTTTTTTGTCCAAAATGCCCCGACGTCATGACAATAGCCGATCGAGTTTTGATTGCTAGCTCGTTTGGCATCGAACTAGGTCTAAAAAAACTCAAAACTTGCTCAATTGTTTTTTGCCAAAAAGCACCCCTAGGATATCTTTGAGGTCGATGAGTTTCGATTATTGTCCCGTTTGGCATGAGATAGGTCCAAAACACCCTCTAAACCGAAGTCGGCGGTTTTCTTATAGATTTTTTCTTACTCGCTCGTGTCAACTATTCTAGGAATTCGAAAGCTCAATTGCCCACATCATCTTAAAAAGCCGAAAAAAATGCATTTTTAGAACTTAATAACTATTTTTGGCCAAAATCACACCGAGGTCATAGCAACGAGCGATGAGTTTTGATCATTGACTCGTTTTGTATCGAATTAGGTCTAAAACGACTCAAAACTTAATCAACTTTTTTAGCAAAAATTAACCCTAGGTCATCATTTACGTCGATGAGTTTCGATGATTGTCCCGTTTGACATGAGATAGGTAAAACAAAACCTCAAAACTAAGTCGACAGTTTCCATATAGATTTATCACGCTCGCTCATTTCGATTGTTCCGAGAATTTGATAGCTCGATGGCTCGCATCATCTCGAAAATCTAAAAAAAGTGTATTTTTAGGGCCTAAACGACGTTTTTGGCCAAAATTCCTCGAGGCCATGACAATAGACGATGTGTTTTGATCATAGGCTCATTTGGTATCAAACTAGGTCTAAAACAACTCAAATCTTGGTCGACGTTTTTGCCAAAAATCACCCATAGGTCATTGTTGAGGTCGATGAGTTTCGATTATTATCCGAGTTTGGCATGAGATAAGCCCAAAAAAACCTCTACATTGGGTCGACGGTTTTTTATAAAATTTTTCCCGATCGCTTGTGTCGACCATTCGAGAAATTTAAAAGCTTGATGGCCCGCATTATCCGAAAAAAATGCATTTTTAAAGCCTAACGACTATTTTTGGCCAAAATCACACCGAGGTCATAGCAACGGGCAATGAGTTTTGATCGTTTACTCGTTTAACATCGAACTAGGTCTAAAAGAGCTCAAAATATAGTCAACTTTTTTTGAAAAAAATCACCCCTAGCTCATTGTTGAGGTCGATGAGTTTCGATGATTGTCGTATTTTACATTAGATAGATAAAAAAACCTAAAAAATTGGCTCGACGGTTTTCATACGGATTTTTTGAGGTCGCTCTTATCGATCATTTTTGAAATTCGAAAGCTCGATGGCTCGCATCATCTCAAAAAACTAATAAGGTGTATTTTTAGAGCCTAAACGATATTTTTTTGCCAAAATACCCGAGAGGTCATGATAATAGGCGATGAGTTTTGATCGTTAGCTCGTTTGCATCAAACTACATCTAAAAGAACTAAAAACCAAGTCGACTTTTTTTTAACAAAAAATAACCCTAGTTTATCGTTGAGGTCGATGAGTTTCGATTATTGTCCCGTTTGGCACGAGATAGGTCCAAAAAAGCTCTAAACCTGGCTGACAATTTCCTATAGATTTATTATACTCGCTCATGTTGATCGTTCTACGAATTCGAAAGCTCAATGGTCCGTATCATTTCGAAAACTAAAAAATACATTTTTAGAGCCTAACGACTTTTTTTGGCCAAAATCACATCGAGGTCATAGCAACGGGCGATGAGTTTTGGTTGTTGGCTCGTTACGCATCGAACTAGGTCTAAAACGATCTCAAAACATGATCGACCTTTTTGGAAAAAAATCAAACCTAGGTCATCTTTGAAGTCGATTAGTTTTGATGATTGTGCCGTTTGACATAAGATAGGTAAAAAAACCTTAAAGCCGAGCTGACAGTTTCATATAGATTTTTTTTGCTCGCTCGTGCTAACCATTCTCGAAATTCAAAAGCTCGATGGCCCGCATCATCTCAAAAAACTAAAAAAGTATATTTTTAGAGCCTAAACGACGTTTTTTAGCCAAAATACCCCGAGGTCGTGACAATAGGCGATGAGTTTTGATCGTTAGGTCATCTAGCAACGAACTAGGTCTAAAAAAGCTCAAAAATTAGTAGACTTTTTTTAACAAAAATACCCCTACCTCATCATTGAGGTCGATGAGTTTCGATGATTGTCCCATCCGACATTAGATAGGTAAAAACAAAACCTAAAAGCTGGGCGATAGTTTTCATACAGATTTCCTTGAGCTCGCTCTTATCGATTGTTCTCGGAATTCAAATGCTCGATGGCTCGTACCATCTCAAAAAACTATAAATGTGTATTTTTAGAGCCTAAATGAAGTTTTGTTTTTGCCAAAATACCCCGAGGGCATGACTATAGGCGAATAGTTTTAATTGTTAGCTCATTTAGCATCGAACTAGGTCTAAAATAACTAAAAACGTGACGAAATTTTTTTTTATCAAAAATCACCCCTAAGTTATCGTTGAGGCTGATGAGTTTCGATTATTATCCCTTTGGCATGAGATAGGTCCAAAAAAACCTCTAAACTCGGGCTAACATTTTTCTATAGATTATTTCCTGCTCGCTCATGTCCACCGTTCTAGGAATTCGAAAGCTCGTTGGCACACATCATCTCGAAAAACTAAAAAAATATATTTTTAGAGCCTAACAACTATTTTTGGCCAAAATCACATTGAGTTTTGAACGTTGGCTCATTTTGCATCGAACTAGGACAAATAACTCAAAACATGGTTGACCTTTTCGAAAAAAATCAACCCTAGGTCATCGTTGAGGTCGATTAATTTTGATGATTGTCCCGTTTGATATTAGATAGGAAAAAAAACCTTAAAAATGCATTTACGGTTTTTATATAGATTTTTTCGTGCTCATTCTTACCGATCGTTCTCGGAATTTAAAAGCTCGATGGCTCGCATCATCTCAAAAAACTACAACATTGTATTTTTAGAGCCTAAATGACGTTTTTTGGCCAAAATGCCCCGAGGTCATGACACTAAGAGATGAGTTTTGATCGTTAGCTTATTTGACATCGAACTAGGCCTAAAACAACTCAAAACTTGGTCGACTTTTTTGCCAAAAATTATCCATAGGTCATCATTGAGGCCGATGAGTTTCGATTATTGTCCCGTTTGGCATGAGATTGGTCCAAAAAAACCTCTAAAGCTGGGCTGATAGTTTTTCTATGGATTTTTTCCTGCTCGTTCATATCGACCATTCTAGAAATTCTGAAGCTCGATGGCTCGCATCATCTCAAAAAATTGAAAATATGCATTTTAAGAGCCTAACGACTATTTTTGGCCAAAATGACATCGAGGTCATAGAAATGGGCGATGCATTTTGATTGTTGATTCGTTTTGATTGTTGATTCGTTTATATTGAACTAGGTCTAAAATAGCTCAAAAGATAATCGACTTTTTTGGCAAAAATCAACCCTAGGTCATCGTTGAAGCCAATGAGTTTCGGTGATTATCTCATTTAACATGAGATAGGTAAAAAAAAATCTCAAAACTAGGTTGACGAGTTTCCATATAGATTTTTTCAAGTCCGTTCATTTTGATTGTTCCGGGAATTCGACAACTCGATGGCCTAGATCATCTCAAAAATCTAAAAAAATGTATTTTTAAGGCCTAAACGACCTTTTTTGGCCAAAATACCCCGATGTCATGACAATAGGCAATGAGTTTTGATCGTTGGCTCATTTGACATCGAACTAGGTCTAAAACAACTCAAAACTTGATCGACGTTTTTGCCAAAAATCACCCCTAGCTCATTATTGAGGCCAATGAGTTTCAATTATTATCTCATTTGGCATGAGAGATGTCCAAAAATATCTCTAAACTGGGCTGCATGTTTCCTATAGATTTTTTCCTGCTCACTCATATCAATCGTTCTAGGAATTTGAAAGCTCGATGGCCGCATCACCTCGAAAAACTTTAAAAAAAGGATTTTTAGAGCCTAACGATTTTTTTTGCCAAAATTACACCGAGGTCATAGCAACGGGTGATGAGTTTTGATCGTTGGCTCGTTTTGCATCGAACTAGGTCTAAAAAAAATAAAAACATTATCGACCTTTTTGGCAAAAATCAACCCTAGGTAATCATTGAGGTCAATTAGTTTCGATTACTCGTCCTATTTGACATGAGATAGGTAGAAAAAAAACCTCAAAGCTGGGTTGATAGTTTCATATAGATTTTTTTATGCTCACTCGTGCTTGATCATTCTCAAAATTAGAAAGCTCGATGGCCCATATTATCTCAAAAAGCCGAAAAAGTATATTTTAGATCCTAAATTATGTTTTTTGGCCAAAATACCTTGAGGTCGTGACAATAGGAGATGAGTTTTGATTGTTAGCTCGTTTGACATCAAAATAGGTCTATATAACTCAAAAATTGATCGATTTTTTTGGCCAAAAATCACCCCTAGGTCATCGTTAAGGCCGATGAGTTTCGATTATTGTCCCGTTTGACGTGAGATAGGTAAACAAATACCTCAAAGCTGGGCTGATAGTTTCATATAGACTTTTTCATCCTCGCTCATGTTGACCATTCTCGAAATTTGAAAGCTCGATGGCTAGCATCATCTAAAAAAATTAAAAAAAATGAATTTTTAGAGCCTAAACGACATTTTTTAGCCAAAATACCTCGAGGTCGTGACAATAGGTGATGAACTTTGATCGTTAGGTCATTTGGCATCAAATTAGGTCTAAAAAAGCTCAAAAATTAGTCAATGTTTTTTGACAAAAATCACCCCTAGTTCATCGTTGAGGTCGTTGAGTTTCGATGATGGTCCCATTTGACATCGGATAGGTTAACAAAAACCTCAAAACTTGACTGACAATTTTTATATAGATTTCTTCAAGCTCGCTCTTGTCGATCGTTCTCGAAATTCGAAAGCTCGGTGGCTTGTATCATCTAAAAAAACTATAAAATATATTTTTAGAGCCTAAACGATATTTTTTGGCCAAAATATCCCGAGGTCATAATGATAGGCGATGAGTTTTGATCATTAGCTCGTTTGCAATCGAACTAGGTCTAAAATAACTCAAAACTTGGTCGACGTCCAAAAATTGGTTGACATTTTTTACCAAAAATACCCCTAGTTTATCGTTGAGGTCGATGAGTTTCGATTATTGTCCGTTTGGCATAAGATAGGTCCCTAAAAACCTCAAAACTGGCTGATAGTTTCATATAAATTTTTTTGTGCTCCCTCGTGCTCGACCAATCTCGAAATTTGTAAGCTCGATGTCCCGCATCATCTCAAAAAACTAAAAAACGTGTATTTTTAGAGCCTAAATACTGTTTTTTAGCCAAAATACCCCGTGTCGTGACAATAGGCAATGAGTTTTGATCGTTAGGTCGTTTGACAACGAACTAGTCTAAAAAAGCTTAAAAATTAGTCGACTTATTTTGACAAAAATACCCCTAGCTCATCGTTGAGGTCGATAAGTTTTGATGATTGTCCTATTTGACATTAGATAGGTAAAAAAAACCTCAAAACTAGGCCGACGAGTTTCATACGGATTTTTGCGTGCTCGCTCTTGCTAACCATTCTCGGAATTCGAAAGCTCAATGTCCCGTATTATCTCAAAACACTAAAAATATATATTTTTAGAGCTTAAACTACGTTTTCTTGGCCAAAATACCCCAAGTTCATGACAATAGGTGATGTGTTTTGATCGTTAGGTCGTTAGGCATCAAACTCGGGTCTAAAAAAGCTCAAAACTTGATCGATTTTTTTTGTCAAAAACCACCCCTAGGTTATCGTTGAGGTCGATGTGTTTTGATTATTGTGTTGTTTGGCATGAGATAGGTTCCAAAAAACCTCAAAACTGGACTGACAGTTTCATATAGATTTTTTTGTGCTCACTCGTGTTGACCATTCCTAAAATTTGTAAGCTTGATGTCCCGTATCATCTTAAAAAACTAAAAAAGCGTATTTTTAGAGCCTAAATGATGTTTTTTTGCCAAAATAGCCCAAGGTCGTGACAATAGGTGATGAGTTTTGATCGTTATGTCGTTTTACATCGAACTAGGTCTAAAAAAGCTCAAAAATTAATTAACTTTTTTTTGATAAAAATCACCCCTAGCTCATCGTTGAGGTCGATGAGTTTCGATAATTACCCCATTTGACATTAGGTAGGTAAAAAAACCTCAAAGCTGGGCTGACATTTTTCCTAAAGATTTCTTCGTGCTCGCTCTTATCGATCGCTCTCGAAATTCGAAAGCTCGATGACTCACATCATCTCAAAAAACTACAACGAGTGTATTTTAGGAGCCTAAACGACGTTTTTTTAATCCAAAATGCCCCGAGGTCATGCCAATAGGAGATGAGTTTTGATCATTAGCTCATTTGGCATCAAACTAGATCTAAAAAAACTCAAAACTTGGCTAATGTTTTTTGCCAAAAATCACCCCTAGGTTATCGTTGAGGCCGATGAGTTTCGATTATTGTCCCGTTTGGCATGAGATAGGTCACAAAAAAACCTCAAAGCTGGGCTGATAGTTTCATATAGATTTTTTTATGCTCACTCGTGCTGACCATTCTCGGAATTCATAAGCTCAATGTCCCGCATCATCTCAAAAAACTAAAAAAAGTGTATTGTTAGAGCCTAAACGACGTTTTTAGCCAAAATACCCTAAGGTCGTGACAATAGGAGATGAGTTTTGATCGTTAGGTCATTTGGCATCGAACTAGGTCTAAAAAAGCTTAAAAATTAGTCGACTTGTTTTGGCAAAAATACCCCTAGCTCATCGTTGAGGTCGATAAGTTTCGATAATTGTCCCATTTGACATTAGATAGGTAAAAAAAACCTCAAAACTAGATTGACAATTTCATATAGATTTTTCTTGCTCTTGCTAACCATTCTCGGAATTCGAAAGCTCAATGTCTCGTATTATCTCAAAAAAACTAAAAAAAATATATTTTTAGAGCTTAAACTATGTTTTTTTGGCCAAAATACCCCAAGTTCGTGACAATAGGTGATGTGTTTTGATCGTTAGGTTGTTAGGTATCAAACTCGGGTCTAAAAAAGCTCAAAACTTGGTCGACTTTTTTTTTCAAAAACTACCCCTAGGTTATCGTTGAGGTCGATAAGTTTCGATTATTGTGTTGTTTGGCATGAGATAGGTTTCAAAAAAAACCTCAAAACCGAGTTGACGAGTTTCATATAGACTTTTTTGTGCTCACTCATGCCGACCATTCTTGAAATTCGTAAGCTCGATGTCCAGTATCATCTCAAAAAACTAAAAAAAGTATATTTTTAGAGCCTAAATGATGTTTTTTTGCCAAAATAACCCGAGGTCATGACAATAGGTGATGAGTTTTGATCGTTAGGTCATTTTGCATCGAACTAGATCTAAAAAAGCTCAAAAATTAATCGATTTTTTTTGACAAAAATCACCCCTAACTCATCATTGAGGTCGATGAGTTTCGATGATTGCCCCATTTGACATTAGGTAGGTAAAAAAAACCTCAAAAATGGGCCGATAGTTTTCTTATAGATTTTTTCATGCTCGCTCTTGTCAATTACTCCCGGAATTCCAAAGCTCGATGGCTCACATGATTTCAAAAAACTACAACGAGTGTATTTTTAGAGCCTAGACGATGTTTTTTGTCCAAAATACCCCGAGGTCATGACAATAGGAGATGTGTTTTGATCGTTAACTCGTTTGGCATCGAACTAGGCCTAACAAAGCCGAACACTTGGTCGACGTTTTTGCGGAAATCACCCCTAGGTCATCGTTGAAGTCGATGAGTTTCGATTATTATTCCGATTGGCATGAGATAGGTCAAAAAAAATCTCTAAAGCTGGGCTAACAGTTTTCCTATAGATTTTTCTTTCTCACTCATGTCGATGGTTCTAGGAATTCGAAAGCTCAATGGCACGCATGACCCCGAAAAACTAAAAAAATGCATTTTGAGACCCTAACGACTATTTTTTGCCAAAATCACGCCAAGTTCATAGAAACGGGCAATGAGTTTTGATCGTTGACTCATTTTATATCGAACTAGGTTTAAAACGACTTAAAACTTAATCGACTTTTTTGACAAAAATCAACCCTATGTCATCGTTGAGGCTGATGAGTTTCGATGATTGTCTCGTTTAACATGAAATAGGTAAGAAAAAACCTCAAACCGGGTTGACGGTTTTCATGTAGATTTTTTCACCCTTGCTCATTTCGATCATTCTCGAAAGTCAAAAGCTCGATCGCCTACATCATCTAAAAAATCTAAAAAAGTGTATTTTTAAGGCCTAAACAACTTTTTTATAGCCAAAATACCCCGATGCAATGATAATAGGCGAAGAGTTTTGATTGTTAGCTCTTTTAGCATTGAATTAGGTCTAAAAAAGCTAAAAAATTAGTCATCTTTTTTTGACAAAAATACCCCCAACTCATCGTTAAGGTCGATGAGTTTTGATGATTGTCCCATTTGACATTAGATAGGTAAACTAAAACCTCAAAATTGGACTGATAATTTTCATATAGATTTCTTTGAGCTCACTCTTTCGATCGTTTTTGAAATTCAAAAGTTCGATGGCTCGCATCATCTTAAAAAATATAAAAGTGTATTTTTAGAGCCTAAACAACGTTTTTTGCCTAAAATACCCTAAGGTCATGATAATAGCCGATGAGTTTTGATCGTTAGCTCGTTTAGCATCAAACTAGATTTAAAAAAACTCAAAACTTAGCTAATGATTTTTGCCAAAAATACCCTTAGGTTATTGTTGAGGCTAATGAGTTTTGATTATTTTCCCGTTTGGCATGAGATAGGTCCCAAAAAAACCTCAAAACTGGATCGACAATTTCATATAGATTTTTTCGTGCTCCCTCGTGCTAACCATTCTTGGAATTCGTAAGTCTGGATGTCCCGCATGATCTCAAAAAACTTAAAAAGTGTATTGTTAGAGCCTAAACGACGTTTTTTGGCCAAAATACCCCGAGGTCGTGATAATAGGAGATGAGTTTTGATCATTAGGTCATTTGGCATCAAACTAGGTCTAAAAAAGCTTAAAAATTAATCGACTTGTTTTCGCAAAAATCACCCCTAGCTCATCGTTGAGGTCGATAAGTTTTGATAATTGTCCCATTTGACATTAGATAGATAAAAAAAAACCTCAAAACTAGACTGACAATTTCATATAGATTTTTCTCCCTCTTGATAACCATTCTCGGAATTCGAAAGCTCAATGTCCCGTATTATCTCAAAAAACTAAAAAAATGTATTTTTAGAGCTTAAACTATGTTCTTTTCAAGTTTGTGATAATAGGTGATGTGTTTTGATCGTTAGGTCGTTGGGCATCAAACTGGGTCTAAAAAAACTCAAAACTTGATCGACTTTTTTTTGTCAAAAACCACCCCTAGGTTATCGTTGAGGCCGATGTGTTTCAATTATTGTTTTGTTTGGCATGAGATAGGTTCCAAAAAAACCTCAAAGCTGGGATGACAATTTCATATAGATTTTTTTGTCCTCACTTATGCCGACCATTCCCGAAATTCGTAAGCTCGATGTCCCGTATTATCTCAAAAAACTAAAAAAAGTGTATTGTTAGATCCTAAACGATGTTTTTTGGCCAAAATACCCCAAGGTCGTGATAATAGGAGATGAGTTTTGATCGTTAGGTCGTTTGGCATCAAACTATGTCTAAAAAAGCCTAAAAATTAGTCGACTTGTTTTGGCAACAATCACCCCTAGCTCATCGTTGAGGTCGATAAGTTTCGATGATTGTCCCATTTGACATTAGATAGGTAAAAAAAACCTCAAAACTAGAGTCGACAGTTTCATATAGATTTTTCTCGCTCTTACTAACCATTCTCGGAATTCAAAAGCTCAATGTCCCATATTATCTCAAAAAACTAAAAAAATATATTTTGAGAGCTTAAACTATGTTTTTTTGGTCAAAATACCCCAAGTTCGTGACAATAGGTGATGTGTTTTGATCATTAGGTCATTGGGTATCAAACTGGGTCTAAAAAAGCTTAAAACTTGGTCGACTTTTTTTGTCAAAAACCACCCCTAGGTTATCATTGAGGCCGATGATTTTCGATTATTGTGTTGTTTGGCATGAGATAGGTTCCAATAAAACCTCAAAAGCTGGTCGACAGTTTCATATAGATTTTTTTGTGCTCACTCGCGCCGACCATTCCCGAAATTCGTAAGCTCGATGTCCCACATCATCTCAAAAAACTTAAAAAGTATATTTTTAGAGCCTAATGACTTTTTTTGGCAAAAATCACACCAAGGTCATAGCAATAGGCGATAAGTTTTAATTGTTGGCTTATTTTGGCATCGAACTAGGTCTAAAACTATTCAAAACTTAATCGACGTTTTTGGCAAAAATCCACCCTAGGTAATCGTTAAGGTCGATGAGTTTTAATGATCGTCTCGTTTGACGTGAGATAGGTAAAGAAAACCTCAAAACTTAACTGATAGTTTCATATAGGCTTTTTTGTGCTTACTCGTGCCGACCATTCTTGAAATTTGAAAGCTTGATGGCCCATATCATCTCGAAAAACTAAAAAAGTGTATTTTTAGAACCTAAACAACTTTTTAAACAACGTTTTTTGGCCAAAATACCCCGAGGTTGTGACAATAGGCAATGAGTTTTGATCATTAGGTCATTTGGAATTGAACTGGGCCTAAAGAAACCTCAAAACTTAGCCGACATTTTTTATACGAGATTTTGTCATGCTTGCTCTTGCCAATCGTTCTTCGAATTCAAAAGCTCGTGGCTCACATAATCTCAAAAAACTACAACGAGTGTATTTTTAGAGCCTAAACGACGTTTTTTAGCCAAAATACCCCGAGGTCTTTACAATAGGCGATGAGTTTTGATCGTTAGCTTATTTGGTATCGAACTAGGACTAAAAAAACTCAAAACTTAGTGATATATTTTTACCAAAAATACCCCTAGGTTATCGTTGAGGTCGATGAGTTTCGATTATTGTCTTGTTTCGCATCAAATAGGTTTAAAAAAACCTCTAAACTAGGTCGACAGTTTTCCTATAGATTTTTTCCTGCTCGCTCGTGTCGACCGTTCTAGGAATTTGAAAGTTCGATGGCTCGTA
Organism: Dovyalis caffra; assembly: GCA_963924115.1. Taxonomy (NCBI): domain Eukaryota; kingdom Viridiplantae; phylum Streptophyta; class Magnoliopsida; order Malpighiales; family Salicaceae; genus Dovyalis; species Dovyalis caffra. The sequence continues at coordinate 906,376 of CAWUPB010001179.1, forward strand.
TCATCTTGAAAAACTAAAAAAATATATTTTTCGAGCCTAACAACCATTTTTGGCCAAAATCACACCAAAGTCATAGCAACGGATAATGAGTTTTGATTGTTAGCTCATTTTGGCATCGAACTAGATCGAAAACCGCTCAAAACACGATCGACATTTTTGGCAAAAATCAACCATAGGTTATCGTTAAGGTCGATAAGTTTGGATGATTGTCCCGTTTGACATGAGATAGGTAAAAAAAACCTCAAAGCTCGGGTTAAGAGTTTCATATAGACTTTTTCGTGCTCACTCGTTCCGACCATTCCCGAATTCAAAAGCTCGATGGCTCGCATCATCTCGAAAAACAAAAAAAAGTATATTTTTAGAGCCTAAATGACATTTTTTAGCCAAAATACCCCGAGGTCGTGACAATAGGCTATGAGTTTTGATCGTTAGGTCATTTAGCATCGAATTAGGTCTAAAAAAGCTCAAAAATTAGTCAACTTTTTTTGACAAAAATTAGTCAACTTTTTTTGACAAAAATTAGTCAACTTTTTTTGACAAAAATCACCCTTAGCTAATCGTTGAGGTCGATGAGTTTCGATTATTGTCTCATTTGACACTAGATAGTTAAACAAGAACCTCGGAAGCTGGGTTGATAGTTTTCATATAGATTTCATCGAGGTCGCTCTTGTCAATCGTTCTCGGAATTCAAAAGCTCGATGGCTTGCATCATCTCAAAAAACTAGAAAAGTGTATTTTTAGAGACTAAAAGATGTGTTTTGGTCAAAATACCCCGAGGTCATGAAAATAGGCGATGGGTTTTGATCGTTAGCTCATTTGGCATCGAACTAAGTCTAAAATAACTCAAAACTTGGTCGACTTTTTTTGGCCAAAAATCACCCCTAGGTTATCGTTGAGGTCGATGAGTTTCGATTATTGTCTCGTTTAGCATGAGATAGGTCCAAAAAAACCTTTAAACTAGCTCGACGGTTTTCCTATAGATTTTTTTCGCTCACTCATGTCGACTGTTCTAGGAATTCAAAAGCTCGATGGCCCGTATTATCTCAAAAAACTAAAAAAATGCATTTTTAGAGCCTAATGACTATTTTTGGCCAAAATCACACCAAGGTTATAGCAATGATAGATGAGTTTTGATCGTTGACTCATTCCGCATCGAAGTAGGTCTAAAACGACTCAAAACTTAATCAACTTTTTTGGCAAAAATCAATCCTAGGTCATCGTTGAGGCCGATGAGTTTCGATGATTGTCCCGTTTAACATGAGATAGGTAAAAAAAAACCTCAAAACTAGGCTGAAAGTTTCATATAAATTTTTTCATGCTCGATCGTGCTAACCATTCCCGAATTCGTAAGCTCGATTTTCCGCATCATCACAAAAATCTAAAAAAGTGTATTTTTATAGCCTAAATGACGTTTTTTGGCCAAAATACCCTAAGGTCGTGACAATAGGTGATGAAATTTGATCATTAGGTCGTTTGGCAACGAACTAGGTCTAAAAACTCTCAAAAATTAGTCAACTTTTTTTTACAAAAATACCCCTCGCTCATCATTAAGGTCGATGAGTTTCGATGATTGTCCCATTTGACATTAGATAGGTAAAAAAAAAACCTCAAAAGCTGGCTGACGGTTTTCATACATATTTCTTCCGAGTTGCTTTTGCTGATCATTTTTGAAATTCGAAAGCTCGATGGCTCGCATCATCTCATAAAAATAATAAAATATATTTTTAGAGCCTAAACAACGTTTTTTAGCCAAAATACCCCGAGGTCATGATAATAGGCGATGAGTTTTGATCGTTTTCTCATTTGGCATCGAACTAGGTCTAAAACAAGTCAAAACTTAGCTAAATTATTTTGCTAAATTATTTTGCTAAAAATCACCCCTAGGTTATCGTTGAGGCCGATGAGTTTCGATTATTATCCCGTTTGGCATGAGATAGGTCCAAACAACCCCTAAACCTGGTCGACAGTTTTCCTATAGTTTTTTTCTCGCTCATTCGTGTCAACCGTTCTAGGAATTTGAAAGCTTGTTGGCCCGCATCATCTCGAAAAACTAAAAAAATATATTTTTAGAGCCTAAACGATGTTTTTTGGCCAAAATATCCCGAGGTCGTGACAATAGACGATAAGTTTTGATCGTTAGATCATTTGGCATCAAACTAGGTGTAAAAAAGCTTAAAAATTAGTCGACTTTTTGGACAAAAATCACCCCAAGCTCATCGTTAAGGTCGAGGAGTTTCGATGATTATCCCATTTAAAGGTCCCAAAAAACCTCTAAACTCGGATTGACGGTTTTCCTATAGATTTTTTCCCTGCTCACTCATGTCGATCGTTCTAGGCATTTGAAAGCTCGATGGCCCGCATCATCTCGAAAATCTTAAAAAGTGTAGTTTTAGAGCCTAAACGACTTTTTTTGTTAAAAAATACCCCGACATCGTGACAATAGGCGATGAGTTTTGATCGTTAAGTCGTTTGGCATCGAATCGGGTCTAAAAACGCTCAAACATTAGTCGAATGTTTTTCACAAAAATCACCCCTAGCTCATCTTTGAGGTTGATGAGCTTTGATGATTGTCCCATTTGACATTAGATAGTGAAAAAAAACCTCAAAGCCGAGTCGATAGTTTTCATACATATTTTTTCGTGCACGCTCTTGCCGATCGTTCTCGGAATTCAAAAGCTCGATGGCTCGCATCTTCTCAAGAAACTACTAAAGTGTATTTTTAGGGCCTAAACGATGTTTTTTGGCCAAAATACCTAGAGCTCATGATAGTAGGCGATGAGTTTTGATCATTAACTAGTTTGGCATCGAACTAGGTCTAAAAAAACTTAAAACTTGGCCTATTGTTTTTGCCAAAAATACCCCCGAGTCATCATTGAGGTCGATGAGTTTCGATTATTTTCTCGTTTGGCTTGAGATAGGTCCAAAAAAATCTCTAAACTAGGTTGACGAGTTTTCTTATAGATTTTTTTCTACTCATTCGTGTCAACCGTTCTAAGAATTTGAAAGCTCGTTGGCCCACATTATCTCGAAAAACTAAAAAAATGCATTTTTACAGACTTAACAACTATTTTTTGGCCAAAATCACAACGAGGTCATAGCAACGGGTAATGAGTTTTGATCGTTGGCTCATTTTGTTTCGAACTAGGTCTAAAATAGCTCAAAACATGATCGACTTTTTTGGCAAAAATCAACTATAGAACATCGTTGAGGTCAATGAGTTTCGATAATTGTCCCGTTTGACATGAGATAGGTAAAAAAAAACCTCAAAACTAGGTTGACGAGTTTCCATATAGATTTTTTCATGCTCGCTCATTTCGATCCTTTAATGAATTCGAATGCTCTATGGCCCGCATAATCTCAAAAATCTAAAAACGTGTATATTTAGGGCTTAAACGACGTTTTTTGGCCAAAATTCCCGAGGCCATGACAATAGGTGATGAGTTTTGATTGTTGGCTCATTTAGCATAGAACTAGGCCTAAAACAACTCAAAACTTGATCGACTCTTTTTGGCAAAAATACCCCTAGGTCATCATTGAGGCCGATGAGTTTCGATTATTATCTCGTTCGGCATGAGATAAGTCCAAAAAAACTCTAAACTAGGCTGACATTTTTTCTATAGATTTTTTCCTGCTCGCTCGTGTCAATCGTTATAGGAATTCGAAAGCTCAATGACCCGCATTATCCCGAAAAACCGAAAAATACATTTTTAGACCCTAACGACTATTTTTGGCCAAAATCACACCGAGGTCATAGCAACGAGCGATGAGTTTTGATCGTTGGCTCATTTTGCATCCAACTAGGTCTAAAACAGACTCAACATATGGTTGACTTTTGTGGTAAAAATCAACCCCAACTCATCGTTTAGGTTGATGAGTTTCGATGATTGTCCCGTTTGACATGAGATAGGTAAAAAAACCTCAAAGCTGAACTGGCGAGTTTCATATAGATTTTTTTATGCTCGCTCATGCTGACCGTTCTCAAAATTTGAAATCTCGATGGTCCACATCATCTCGAAAATCTAAAAAAGTGTATTTTTAGGGCCTAAAAGGCCTTTTTTTGGCCAAAATACCACGAGGTCATTACAATAGGCAATGAGTTTTGATCGTTGGCTCATTTGGCATCGAACCAAGCCTAAAACAACTCAAAACTTGGTTGATGAGTTTTATCAAAAATCACCCCTTGGTCATCGTTGAAGCCGATGAGTTTTGATTACTCATAGATAGGTCCAAAAAAAACATCTAAACTGGGCTCACGGTTTTATATAGATTTTTTCCTGCTTACTCATATCGACCGTTCTAGGAATTCGAAAGCTCGATGGCCCGTATTATCTCAAAAAAATGAAAAAATGCATTTTTAGACCACTAACGACTATTTTTGGCCAAAATCACACTAAGGTCATGGCAACGGGCGATGAGTTTTGATCGTTGACTCATATTGAATCGAACTAGGTTTAAAGCGACTCAAAACATAATTGACTTTTTTAGCAAAAATCAACCCTAAGTCATCGTTGAGGCCGATGAGTTTCGATAATTGTCTCGTTTGACATGAGATAGGTAAAAAAAAAACCTCAAAACTAGGCTAAAAGTTTCCATATAGATTTTTTTGCGCCCACTCATTTTAATCGTTCCATGAATTCAAAATCTTAATGGCCCCAATCATCTCGAAAATTAAAAAAAAAATGTATTTTTAGGGCCTAAACGATGTTTTTTAGCAAAAATTCCCGGAGGCCATGATAATAGGCGATGAGTTTTGATCGTTGGCTTATTTGGCATCAAACTAGGCCTAAAACAACTCAAAACTTGATCGACTTTTGTTTTTGTCAAAAATCACCCCTAGGTCATCATTGAGGCCGATGAGTTTTGATTATTGTATCGTTTGGCATGAGATAGGTCCAAAAAAATCACTAAACTGGGCCGACAAGTTTCCTATTTTTTTTCTTACTAGCTCGTGTCGATCGTTCTAGGAATTTGAAAGCTCGATTGCTCGCATCATCCTAAAAAACTCAAAAATGCATTTTTAGAGCTTAAAGACTTTTTTTTGTCAAAAATACACCAAGGTCATAACAATGGGCGATTAGTTTTGATCGTTGGCTAGTTTTGCATCAATCTAGGTCTAAAACAACTCAAAATATGGTCGACTCTTTTGGCAAAAATCAGCCCTAGGTCAAAGTTGATGAGTTTCGATTATTGTCTCATTTGATATGAGATAGGCAAAAAAAACTCAAAACTAGGTTGATAGTTTCCTAAAGATTTTTTCGTGCTCGCTCGTGCCGACCATTCTCAAAATTCGAAAGCTCGATTGCTTGGATCATCTAAAAAAAAATAAAGAAATGTATTTTTAGAGCATAAATGACGTTTTTTTTTGCTAAAATACCCTTAGGTTGTGACAATAAACAATGAGTTTTGATCTTTAGGTCATTTGGCATCGAGCTAGGTCTAAAAAGCTCAAAAATTAGTCGACTATTTTTTATAAAAATCACCCCTAGCTCATCGTTGAGGTCAATGAGGTTCAATGATTGTCCCATTTGACATTAGATAGGTAAAAAAAATCTTAAAAGCTGGACTCGATAATTTTCATACGGATTTTTTCGGGCTCACTATTGCAAATCGTTCTTGGAATTCGATAGCTCGATGGCTCGCATTATCTCAAAAAACTACAACGAGTGTATTTTTAAGAGTCTAAATGAAGTTTTCTTGCCAAAATACCCCTAGGTCAAGACAATAGGAGTTGCGTTTTCATCGTTAGCTCATTTGGCATCGAACTAGGCCTAAAACAACTCAAAACTTGGTTGACTTTTTTTGCCAAAAATAACCCCTAGGTCATTATTGAGGCCGATGAGTTTCGATTATTATCTCATTTGGCATGAGATAGGTCGAAAACAACCACTAAACTAGGTCGTCGGTTTTCTCATAGAATGTTTCCTACTCGCTCGTGTTGATCGTTCTAGGAATTCAAAAGCTCGATGGCCCCCATCATCTCAAAAACTGAAAAAATGAATTTTTGGAGCCTAACGACTATTTTTGGCCAAAATCACACCGAGGTCATGGCAACGGGCGATGAGTTTACTCATTTTTCATTGAACTAGGTCTAAAGTAGCTCAAAACATAATTGACGTTTTTGGCAAAAATTAACCCTAGGTCATTGTTGAGGCTGATAAGTTTTGATAATTGTTCCGTTTGACATAAGATAAGTAAAAAAAAATCTCAAAGCTGGGATTATAGTTTTCATATAGATTTTTTCATGCCTGCTCATTTCGATCGTTCCATGAATTTGAAAGCTCGATGGCCTACCTCATCTCAAAAATCTAAAAAAGTATATTTTTAAGCTCTAAACGACGTTTTTTTGCTAAAATTCCCCGACGCCATGACAATAGGCGATGAGTTTTGATCGTTTGCTCATTTGGCATCGAATTAGGCCTAAAAAAACCCAAAACTTGATTGACTTTTTTTTACCAAAAATACGCCTAGGTTATCATTGAGGCCAATCGGTTTCGATTATTGTCCCGTTTGGCATGAGATAGGTCCAAAAAAACCTCTAAAGCGGCTCGATAGTTTTCCTATAGAACTTTTCCTACTCGCTCGTGTCGATCGTTCTAGGAATTCGAAAGCTCAATGACCCATATCATCTCAAAAAACTAAAAAAATGCATTTTTAGACCCGAACGACTAGTTTTGGCCAAAATCACATGAGGTCATAGCAACGGGCGATGAGTTTTGATCGTTGGCTCATTTTGCATCCAACTAGGTCTAAAATAGCTCAAAATATGGTCAACTTTTTTGGCAAAAATCAACACTAAGTCATCACTTAGGTCGATGAGTTTCGATAATTGTCCTGTTTGACATGAGATAGGTAAAAAAACCTCAAGACTGGATCGACGAGTTTCATATAGATGTTTTTATGCTCGCTCGGGCTCACCATTCTCAAAATTTGAAATCTCGATGGCCCGCATCATCTCGAAAATAAAAAAATATATTTTTAGGGCCTAAAAGATGTTTTTTGGCAAAAATACCCCGAGGCCATGATAATAAGCGATGAGTTTTGATCATTAGCACATTTGGCATCGAAGTAGGTCTAAAAAAACTCAAAACTTGGTCGACTTTTATGCCAAAAATCACTCCTAAGTCATCGTTGAGGTTGATGAGTTTCGATTATTGTCCCGTTTGCTATGTAATAGGTCCAAAAAAACCTATAAACTATGCTCACGGTTTTCCTATAGATTTTGTTCTTCTCGCTAGTGTCGACCGTTCTAGGAATTCGAAAGCTCAATGGCTCGCATCATTTCGAAAAGCTGAGAAAATTCATTTTTAGAGCCTAACGACTATTTTTGGCCAAAATCACACCGAGATCATAGCAACGGGCATTGAGTTTTGATCGTTGACTCGTTTTACATCGAACTAGGTCTAAAACGAGCACAAAACATGGTTGACGTTTTTGGAAAAAATCAACCCTAGGTCATCGTTAAGGTCAATGAGTTTCGATGATTGTTACGTTTGACATGAGATAGGTAAAAACAAAATCCTCAAAATTGAGTCGACATTTTTCATATAGATTTTTTTGTGCTCGCTCATTTCGATCGTTCCATGAATTCGAAAGCTCGATGGCTCGCATCATCTCAAAAATCTTTAAAAGTGTAGTTTTAGAGCCTAAACGACTTTTTTTGTTAAAAATACCCCGACATTGTGACAATAGGTGATGAGTTTTAATTATTAAGTCATTTGGCATTGAAATAGATCTAAAAAAGCTCAAACATTAGTTGAATTTTTTTGACAAAAATCATCCCTAGCTCATCTTTGAGGTCGATGAGCTTTGATGATTGTCCCATTTGACATTAAATAGGTAAAAAAACCTCAAAGCTGGGCTGATAGTTTTCATAAAGATTTCTTTGTGCTCGCTCTTACCGATCGTTCTTGGAATTCAAAACCACGATGGCTCGCATCATCTCAAGAAACTACTAAAGTGTATTTTTAGGGCCCGAACGATGTTTTTTGGCTAAAATACCTCAAGTTCATGATAGTAGGGATGAGTCTTGATCGTTAACTAGTTTGGCATCAAACTAAGTCTCAAAAAACTTAAAACTTGGCCCTTTTTTTTGCCGAAAATCACCCCTAGGTCATCATTGAGGCCGATGAATTTCGATTATTTTCTCGTTTGGCATGAGATAAGTCCGGAAAAACCTCTAAACCGGGTTGACGGTTTTCCTATAGATTTTTTCCTCCTCACTCGTGTCGACCATTTTAGGAATTCGAAAGCTCGTTGGCCCACATCATCTCAAAAAACTAAAAAAATGCATTTTTACGACCTAATGACTATTTTTTAGCCAAAATCACACCGAGGTCATAGCAATGGGTGATGAGTTTTGATCGTTGGCTCATTTTATTTCGAACTAGGTCTAAAAGAGCTCAAAACATGATCGACTTTTTTGAAAAAAATCAACCATAGGTCATCGTTGAGGTCGATGAGTTTCGATGATTGTCTCGTTTGATACGAGATAGGTAAAAAAAAAAAAAACCTCAAACCTAGGTCGACAGTTTCCATATAGATTTTTTCATGCCCATTCATTTCGATCGTTTCATGAATTCGAATGCTCTATGGCTCGCATAATCTCAAAAATCTAAAAACGTGTATATTTAGGGCTTAAACGATGTTTTTTGATCGAAATTCCCCAAGGCCATGACAATAGGCGATGAGTTTTGATCGTTGGCTCATTTGGCATCGAACTAGGCCTAAAACCACTCAAAACTTGATCGACTCTTTTTGGAAAAAATACCCCTAGGTCATCATTGAGGCCGATGAGTTTCGATTATTGTCCCGTTCGGCATGAGATAGGTCCAAAAAAACTCTAAACTAGGGTCGACAGTTTTCCTATAGATTTTTTCCTGCTCACTCGTGTCAACCGTTCTAGGAATTCGAAAGCTCAATGACACGCATCATCCCGAAAAACTAAAAAAATACATTTTTAGACCCTAACGACTATTTTTGGCCAAAATCACACCGAGGTCATAGCAACGGGCGATGAGTTTTGATCGTTGGCTCATTTTGCATCCAATTAGGTCCGAAACGACTCAAAATATGGTCGACTTTTTTGGAAAAAATAAACACTAGCTCATCGCTTAAGTTGATGAGTTTCGATGATTGTCCTGTTTCACATGAGATAGGTAAAAAAACCTCAAAACTAAGTCGACGAGTTTCATATAGATTTTTTTATGCTCGCTCATGCCGACTATTCTCGAATTTGAAATCTCGGTGTCTCGCATCATCTCAAAATCTAAAAAAGTGTATTTTTAGGGCCTAAAAGACGTTTTTTGGCCAAAATACCCCGAGGTCATCATAATAAGCAATGAGTTTTGATTGTTGGCTCATTTGGCATCGAACTAGGTATAAAAAATCTCTAAAACTTGGTCAATTGTTTTACCAAAAATCACCCTTAGGTCATCTTTAAGGCTGATGAGTTTCGATTATTGTCCCATTTGCTATGAGATAAGTCCAAAAAAACCTCTAAACTAGGCCGACAATTTTCCTATAGATTTTTTTCTTCTCGCTCATGTCAATCATTCTAGGAATTCAAAAGCTCAATGGCTCGCATCATTTCGAAAAGCCGAGAAAATGCATTTTTAGAGCCTAACGACTATTTTTTGGCCAACATCACACCGAAATCGTAGCAACGGGCATTGAGTTTTGATTGTTGGCTCATTTTGCATTGAACTAGGTCCAAAACAACTCAAAACACGATCAACATTTTTATCAAAAATCAACCCTAGGTCATCGTTAAGGTCGATGAGTTTCGATGATTTTCCCGTTCGACATGAGATAGGTAAAAAACAAAAACATTAAAAGCTAGGTCGAGAGTTTTCATATAGATTTCTTCGTGCCTACTCATTTCGATCATTCCATGAATTCAAAAGCTCGATGGCCCGCATCATCTCAAAAATCTAAAAAAGTGTATTTTTAGAGCCTAAACAACGTTTTTTGGTAAAAAAATACCCCAAGGTCGTGATAATAGGCGATACGTTTTGATCGTTGGGTCATTTGGCATCGAACTCGGGTCTAAAAAAGCTCAAACATTAGTCGAATGTTTTTGACAAAAATCGCCGCTAGCTCATTTTTGAGGTCGATGAGTTTCGATGATTATCCCGTTTGACACGAGATAAGTAAAAAAATACTTGAAAACTAGGGTGATAGTTTCATATAGATTTTTTTATGCTCGCTCATGTTGACCATTCTCGGAATTTGAACGCTTGATGGCCCGTATCATTCCAAAAAAAGTAAAAAAGTGTATTTTTTGAGCCTACATGACGTTTTTTGGCCATAATACCCCAAGGTTGTGACAATAGGCGATGAGTTTTGATCATTAGGTCGTTTAGCATAGAACTAGGTTTAAAAAAGCTAAAAACATTAGTCAATTTTTTTGATAAAAATACCCCTATCTCATCATTGAGGTCGATGAGTTTCGATGATTGTCTCATTTGACATTAGATAGGTAAAAAAAATCCTCGAAGCTCGGGATAACACTTTTCAAACAGATTTTTTCATGCCCACACTTATCGATCGTTCCCGAAATTCGAAAGCTCGATGGCTCATATAATCTCAAAAACTATAAAACTGTATTTTTAGGGCCTTAACGATGTTCTTTGGCCAAAATACCCGGAGGTCATGACAATAGGCGATGAGTTTTGATCGTTAACTTGTTTGGCATTGAATTAGGTTTTAAAACAACTCAAAATATGGCTGACTTTTTTTTGCCAAAAGTCACCCCTAGGTTATCGTTGAGGCCATTGAGTTTTGATTATTGTCCCGTTTGGCAAGAGATAGGTAAAAGAAAAAACCTCTAAACTCGGGCTAACGGCTTTTTTATAGATTTTTTTCTACTCGTTCATATCGATCGTTCTAGGAATTCGAAAGCTCGATGGCCCTCATCATCTCAAAAAACTAAAAAAATGCATTTTTAGAGCCTAACGACTATTTTGGGCTAAAATCACATCGACGTCATAGAAACGCTTGATGAGTTTTGATAGTTGGCTCATTACGCATCGAAATAGGTCTAAAATAGCTCAAGACATGGTCAATTTTTTTTTTACAAAAATCAACCCTAGGTCATCGTTAAGGTCGATGAGTTTCTATGATTGTCCCGTTTGACATGAGATAGGTAAGAAAAACCTCAAAAATGGGGTGACGAGTTTCATATAGAATTTTTCATGCTCGCTCATGCCGACCATTCTAGGAATTCGAAAGCTCAATGGCCCACATCATCTCGAAAAACTAAAAAAAGTGTAATTTTAAAGCCTAAACGACGTTTTTTTTTTTTGCTAAAATACCACGAGGTCATGACAATAGGCGATGAGTTTTGATCTTTAAGTCGTTTGGCATCGAACTAGGTCTAAAACGACTCAAAAGTTAGTCAACTATTTTTGAAAAAATACCCCTAGCTCATCATTGAGGTCGATGAGTTTCGATTATTATCCCATTTGACATTAGATAGGTAAAAAAAACCCTCAAAGCTGGCTGATAGTTTTCATAAAGATTTTTTCATGCTCACTATTGTCGATCATTCTCGAAATTCGATAGCTCGATGGCTAGCATTATCTAAAAAAACTATAATAGTGTATATTTAGAGCATAAACCACGTTTTTTGGCCAAAATACCCCGAGGTCATGACAATAGGCGATGAGTTTTGATCGTTACCTCATTTGACATCGAACTAGGCCTAAAACAACTATAAACTTGGTCGACTTTTTTGCTAAAAATCACCCCTAGGTCATCTTGAGCCCGATGAGTTTCGATTATTGTCCCGTTTGGCATGAGATAAGTCCAAAAAAACCACTAAACTGGGCTGACGACTTTCTTATAGATTTTTTCTTGCTCGCTCATATTGATCGTTCTAGGAATTCGAAAGCTCGATGGCCCGTATCAACTCAAAAAGCTGAAAAAATGCATTTTTAGAGCTTAATGTCTATTTTTGGCCAAAATCACATTGAGTTCATAGCAACGGGCGATGAGTTTTGATCATCGACTCATTTTGCATTGAACTAGGTCTAAAGTAGCTCAAAACTTAATTGACATTTTTGGCAAAAATCAACCCTAAGTCATTGTTGAGGCCGATAAGTTTCGATAATTGTCCCTTTTGACATAAGATAGGTAAAAAAAATACCTCAAAATGGGTTGACGGTTTCCATATAGATTTTTTTTCGCTCGTTCATTTCGATCGTTCCATCAATTCAAAATATCGATGGCCCACATTATCTCAAAAATCTAAAAAAGTATATTTCTAGGGCCTAAACAACGTTTTTTTTTGGGAAAAATAACTCGAGGTCTTGACAATAGGAGATCGGTTGTGATCCTTAGGTCGTTTTGCATCGAACTCGGATCTAAAAAAGCTCAAAAATTAGTCGACTTTATTTGACAAAAATACCCCTAGCCCATCGTTGAGATTGATGAGTTTCAATGATTGTCCCATTTCCTGGAATTCAAATGCTCGATACCTCGCATCATCTCAAAAAACTACGAAAGTGTATTTTTAGGGCTTAAACGACGTTTTTTGGCCAAAATATCTCGAATTCATGACAATAGGCAATGCGTTTTGATCGTTAACTCATTTCACATTCAACTAGGTCTAAAATAACTCAAAATGTGGCCAATGTTTTTTGCCAATAGCTTCCCCTAGGTTATCGTTGAGGCCGATGAGTTTCGATAATTGTCTCGTTTGGCATGAGATAGGTAAAAAAAAAACCTCTAAACTAGGTCGACAGTTTTTCTATCATTTTTTTCTACTCGTTCGTGTCGATCGTTTTAGGAATTCGAAAGCTCGATGACCTGCATTATCTCAAAAAACTAAAAAATATATTTTTAGAACCTAACGATTATTTTTAGGCAAAATCACACCGAGGTCATAGTAACGGGCGATTAGTTTTGATCGTTCGCTCATTTTGTATCGAAATAGGTCTTAAAAAGCTCAAAACATGGTCAAATGTTTTGGCAAAAATCAACCCTAGGTCATCGTTGAGATCGATGAGTTTGGATGATTCTCCCGTTTGATATGAGATAGGTAAAAAAAAAAAACCTCAAAACTAAGTCGACGAGTTTCATATAGATTTTTTTATGCTCGCTTGTCCCGACCATTCTCGGAATTCGAACGCTAGATGGCTCGCATCATCTCAAAAAAACTAAAAATATATATTTTTAGAGCCTAAACGATGTTTTTTGGCCAAAATACCTTGAGGTCATGACAATAGGCGATGAGTTTTGATCGTTAGGTCGTTTGACATCGAACTAGGTCTAAAAAAGCTAAAAAATTAGTCGAATTTTTTTGATAAAAATACCACGAGCTCATCATTGAGGTCGATAAGTTTCGATGATTATCTCATTTGACATTACATAGGTAAAAAAATCTCAAAACTAGACCGACGGTTTTCATACGGATTTTTACGTTTTCGCTCTTATCGGTCATTCTCGGAATTCGAAAGCTCGATGGCTCGCATCATCTCAAAAAACTACAACGAGTGTATTTTTAGAGCATAAACGACATTTTTTGGTCAAAATACCCCGAGGTCATGACAATAGGCGATGAATTTTTATTGTTAGCTCGTTTGGAATCAAACTAGACCTAAAACAACTCAAAACTTAATCCATTTTTTTCGTCAAAAACCACCCTTAGGTCATCGCCGAGGTCGATGAGTTTCGATTATTGTCTCGTTTGGCATGAGATAGGTCTAAAAAAACCTCTAAACTCGGGTTGACGGTTTTTGTATAAATTGTTTTCTACTCGCTTGTGTCGATCGTTTTAAGAATTCGAAAGCTCGATGGCTCGTATCGGCTCGAAACCTTGAAAAAATGCATTTTTAGAGGCTAACAACTATTTTTGGCCAGAATCACACCAAGGTCATAGGCTCGGGCGATGAGTTTTGATCATTAACTCATTTTGCAAGGAACTAGGTCTAAAACAACTCAAAAATTAATCAACTTTTTTGAAAAAAACAACCCTAGGTTATCGTTGAGGCCGATGAGCTTTTAGAATTGTCTCGTTTGACATTAGATAAGTAAAAAAACTTCAAAACTGGACTAAAAGTTTTCATATACATTTTCTCGATCCTCGCTCAATTTGATCATTCCGAGAATTCAAAAGCTCGATGGCCCGTATCATCTCGAAAATCTAAAAACATGTATTTTTAGGGCCTAATCGATATTTTTTGACAAAAATACCCCGAGGCCATGACAATAGGCGACGAGTTTTGATTGTTGGCTCATTTCGCATCGAACTAGGTATAAAACAACTCAAAACTTGGTCAACATTTTTACCAAAAATCACCCTAGGTCACTATTAAGGCCGATGAGTTTCTATTATTATCTCGTTTGGCATGAGACGGGTAAAAAAAACCTCTAAAGCTGGCCGACGGTTTTCCTATAGATTTTTTCCTACTCGCTCGTGTCGATCGTTTTATGAATTTGAAAGCTCGATGACCCGCATCATTTCGAAAAACTTAAAAAATGCATTTTTAAAGCCTAACAACTATTTTTGCCGAAAATCACATTGAGGCCATAGCAACGGGCGATGAGTTTTGATCTTTGCCTCGTTTTGCCTCGAAGTAGGTCTAAAACGACCCAAAATATGATCGAATGTTTTGGCAAAAATCAATCCTAGGTCATCGCCGAGGTCGATGAGTTTCAAAGATTGTCCCGTTTGACATGAGATAGGTAAAAAAAAAAACCTCAAAGCTGGTCGACAGTTTCATATAGATTTTTTTATGCTCATTCGTGCTGACCATTCCTAGAATTCAAAAGTTGGATGGCCCGCATCATCTCTAAAACTAAAAAAAAATGTATTTTTAGATCCTAAATGATGTTTTTTGATAAAAATACCCCGAGGTCGTGACGAGTAGGCGATGAGTTTTGATCGTTAGGTCATTTGGCATTGAACTCGGATCTAAAAAACCTAAAATTTAGTCGACTTTTTTTTCAAAAATCACCCTAGCCCATCGTTGAGGTTGATGAATTTCGATGATTGTCCCATTTGACATTAGATAGGTAAAAAAAAAAAAAACCTTAAAGCTGGGTTGACGGTTTTCATACGGATTTCTTCATGCTTGCTCTTGTCGATTGTTCCCGGAATTCAAAATCTTGATGCTCGCATCATCTCGGAAAACTCGTAAAAGTGTATTTCTAGGACCTAAACGATGTTTTTTGGCCAAAATACCCCGAGGTCATTTTAATAGCGATGACTTTTGATCGTTAACTTGTTTGGTATTGAACTAGGTCTAAAACAACTCAAAACTTGATGATCGTTTTTGCCAAAAGTCAACCCTAGGTTATCGTTAAGGCCAATGAGTTTCGATTATTGTCCCGTTCGGCATGAGATAGGTAAAAAAACCTCTAAATTGGGCTGACAGTTTTCCTATAGATTTTTCCTACTTGCTCGTGCCGACTCGTTCTAGAAATTTGAAAGCTCGATGGCTCGCATCATCTTGAAAAACTAAAAAAAGTATATTTTTAGAGCTTAAACAACATTTTATTACCAAAATATCCCGAGGGCATGACAATAGGATATGAGTTTTGGTCGTTAGGTCATTGGGCATCAAGCTGGGTCTAAAAAAGGTCAAAAATTATTCAACTTTTTTTGACAAAAATACCCTTAGCTCATCGTTGAGGTCGATGAGTTTCGATGATTGTCCCATTTGACACTAGATAGGTAAAAAAAAACCTCAAAGCTGGGTTGACGGTTTTATATAGATTTCTTCATGCTCGCTCTTGCTGATCGTTCTCGGAATTCAAAAGCTTGATGCCTCACATCATCTCAAAAAACTACAAAAGTATATTTTTAGGGCCTAAACGACATTTTTTGGGTCAAATACCCCGAGGTCATGACAATAGGCGATGATTTTTTATTGTTAACTCATTTGAAATTGAACTAGGTCTAAAAAAACTCAAAACTTGGTCGACTTTTTTTACCAAAAGTCACCCATAGGTTATCGTTGAGGCTGATAAGTTTCGATTATTGTCTCGTTTGGCATGAGATAGGTCAAAAAAAACCTCTAAAGCTGGGCGACGGTTTTCCTATAGATTTTTTCCTGCTCGCTTATATCGATCGTTCTAGGAATTTGAATGCTCGATGGCACGCATTATCTCAAAAAACTAAAAAAATGCATTTTTAGAGCCCAACGACTATTTTTAGCCAAAATCACACCGAGGTCATAGCAACGAGCGATGAGTTTTGATCATTAGATCATTTTATATCGAACTATATCTAAAACGACCCAAAACATAGTCGACTTTTTAGGCAAAAATCAGCCCTAACTCATCGTTGGGGTCGATGAGCTTCGATGATTGTCTCGTTTGACATGAGATAGGCAAAAAAAATCTCAAAGCTGGGCTGACGGTTTCATATATATTTCTTCGCGGTCGCTCTTGTTGATCGTTCCTAGAATTTGAAAGCTCAATGGCTTGTATCATCTCAAAAAACTACTAAAGTGTATTTTTAGGGCTTGAACGATGTTTTTTGGCCAAAATACCCCGAGGCCATGACAATAGGCGATGAGTTTTGATCGTTAGCTCATTTGGCATCAAACTAGGTCTCAAACAACTCAAAACTTGGTCGACCTTTTTGCCAAAAATCACCCCTAAGTCATCGTTGAGGCCGATGAGTTTCGATTATTGTCCCGTTTGGTATGAGATAGGTCCAAAAAAACCTCTAAACTAGTATGACGAGTTTTTCTTTAGATTTTTTTCTTCTCACTCATGTCGATCATTTTAGGAATTTGAAAGCTTAATGGCCCGCATCATTTCGATAAACTAAGAAAATGCAATTTGAGAGCCTAACGACTATTTTTTGGCCAAAATCGCATTGAGGTCATAGCAACGGGCGATGGGTTTTGATCATTGATTCATTTTATATCTAACTAGGTCTAAAACTACTCAAAATATGGTTGACATTTTTGGCAAAAATCAACACTAGGTTATCGCTTAGGTCGATGAGTTTTGATGATTATCCCGTTTGACATGAGATAGGTAAAAAAAACCTCAAAGCTGGGTCGACAGTTTCATATAGATTTTTTTATGCTCGTTCGTGCTGACCATTCCTGGAATTCAAAAGTTGGATGGCCCACATCATCTCCAAAACCAAAAAAGTGTATTTTTAGATCCTAAACAATGTTTTTTTGATAAAAATACCCTTAGGTTGTGATAATAGACGATGAGTTTTGATCGTTAGCTTATTTGGCATCGAAGTAGGTCTAAAGAAACTCAAAACTTAGTCGACTTTTTTGCCAAAATCACACCTAGGTCATCGTTAAGGCTGATGAGTTTTGATTATTGTCCCGTTTGGTATGAGATAGGTCCAAAAAACCTCTAAACTAGGTCGACAGATTTCCTATAGATTTTTTTCTTATCGCTCGTGATGACCTTTCTAGGAATTCGAAAGCTCAATGGCCCGCATCATTTCAAAAAGCGAGAAAATGCATTTTAGAGCTTAATGACTATTTTTGGTCGAAATCACATCGAGATCGTAGCAACGGACATTAGTTTTGATCGTTAGATCATTTTTCATTGAATTAGGTCAAAAATAGCTCAAAACATAGTCAACTTTTTTCACAAAAATCAACCCTAGGTCATCGTTAAGGTCGATGAGTTGTGATGATTATCCCATTTGACATGAGATAGGGGAAAAAAAACCTTAAAAGCTGAGCTGATCTGTTTCCATATAGACTTTTTCATACCCACTCATTTCGATCGTTCCATGAATTCAAAGGCTCGATGGCCCGCATAATCTAAAAAATCTACAAAAGTGTATTTTTAGAGCCTAAACGACGTTTTTGGTAAAAAATTCCATAAGGTAGTGCCAATAGGTGATGAGTTTTGAACGTTAAGTTGTTTGGCATCAAAATGGGTCTAAAAAAGCTCAAATATTAGTCGAATGTTTTTAACAAAAATCTCCCCTAGCTCATCTTTGAGGTCGATGAGTTTCGATGATTGTCCCATTTGATATTAGATAGGTAAAAAAAAAACCTCAAAATTGGGTCGACGGTTTTCATATAGATTTCTTCATGCTCGCTCTTGTCGATCGTTCCCGGAATTCGAAAGCTCGATGGATCGAATAATCTCAAAAAACTACTAAAGTGTATTTTTAGGGCCCGAACGACGTTTTTTGGCCAAAATACCCCGAGGTCATGACCGTAGGCGATGAGTTTTGATCGTTAACTAGTTTGGCATTGAAATAGGTCTAAAACAACTTAAAACTTGGCCTACGTTTTTTCCAAATATCACCCTAGGTTATCGTTGAGGCCGATAAGTTTCGATTATTGTCTTGTTTGGCATGAGATAGGTTTAAAAACACCTCTAAACTCGGGTTAACGGTTTTCCTATAGATTTTTTCTTACTCGCTCATGTCGATCATTCTAGGAATTTGAAAGCTCGTTGGCCCGCATCATCTCAAAAAATTGAAAAAATACATTTTTACGAGTTGAACGACTATTTTGGGCCAAAATCACACCGAGGTCATAGCAACGGGCGATGAGTTTTGGTAGTTTGCTCATTTTGTGTCGAACTAGGTCTAAAACAACTCAAAACATGATCACCATTTTTAGCAAAAATCAACATTAGGTCATCATTGAGATCGATGAGTTTCGATGATTGTCCCATTTGGCATGAGATAGGTAAAAAAAACCCTCAAAACTGGCCGACGGTTTCCATATAGATTTTTTCATGCCCGCTCATTTTGATCATTCTATGAATTCGAAAGCTCGATGGCTCGCATCATCTCAAAAATCTAAAAAAACGTATTTTTAGGGCCAAAAAGATGTTTTTTGGTCAAAATACCCCGAGGCCATCACAATGGCCGATGAGTTTTGATCGTTGGCTCATCGAACTAAGTCTAAAAAAACTCAAAACTTTATCGAATTTTTTACCAAAAATCACCCCTAGGTCATCGTTGAGGCCGATGTGTTTTGATTATTATCCCGTTTGGTATTAGATATGTCCAAAAAAACCTCTAAAGTAGGCGGACGGTTTTCCTATAGATTTTTTTCTTTTCCCTCATGTCGACCGTTCTAGGAATTCAAAAGCTCGATGCCTCGCATCATTTCGAAAATCTAAAAAAATGTATTTTTAGAGCCTAACGACTATTTTTGGCCAAAATCACACCGAGGTCATAGCAACAGGCAATGAGTTCGATCGTTGGCTCGTTTTGTGTCGAACTAGGTCTAAAACAACTCAAAATATGGTCGATTGTTTTGGCAAAAATCAACCCTAGTACATCGTTGAGGTTGATGAGTTTCGATGATTGTCACGTTTGACATAATAAAGGTGAAAAAAAACCTCAAAGCTGGATTGACGGTTTCCATATAAATTTTTTAGTGCCCGCTCATTTCGATCTTTTCATGAATTCGAAAGCTGGATGGATAGCATAATCTCAAAAATCGAAAAACGTATATTTTTAGCGCTTCAATGACGAATTTTGGCCAAATTCGTCGAGGCCATGATAATAGGTAATGAGTTTTGATCGTTGGCTCATTTGGCATCGAACTAGGCCTAAAACAACTCAAAACTTTATAGACTTTTTTTGCCAAAAATCACCACCAAGTCAACATTGACACCGATGAGTTTCGATTATTGTCCTGTTTGGCATGAGATAGGTCCAAAAAAACCTCTAAACTAGGCTGAAAATTTTTTGATAGATTTTTTCTCGCTCGCTCGTGTCGACCATTCTAGGAATTTGAAAGCTCGATGGCCCACATCATTTCGATAAACCGAGAAAATATATTTTGAGAGCCTAACGACTATTTTTGGCCAAAATCACAACGAGGTCATAGCAACGGGCGATGAGTTTTGATTGTTGGCTCGTTTTACATCAAACTAGGTCTAAAAAAACTCAAAATATGGTCGACTTTTTTGGAAAAAATCAACACTAGCTCATCGCTTAGGTCGATGAGTTTCGATGATTGTCCCGTTTCACATGAGATAGGTAAAAAAACCTCAAGACTGGATCGACGGTTTCATATAGTTTTTTTTATGCTTGGTCGTGCTCACCATTCTCAAAATTTGAAATCTCGATGGCCCGCGTCATCTCGAAAGTCTAAAAAAGTGTATTTTTAGGGCTTAAAAGAAGTTTTTTGGCCAAAATACCTCGAGGCCATGATAATAGTTTTGATCGTTGGCTCATTTGGCATCGAAGTAGGTCTAAAAAAACTCAAAAATTGGTCGAAGTTTTTGCCAAAAATACACCTAGGTCATCGTTGAGGCCGATGAGTTTCGATCATTGTCCCGTTTGCTATGAGATAGGCCAAAAAAACTTATAAACTAGGTCGACTGATTTCCTATAGATTTGTTTCTTCTCGCTCGTGTTAACTGTTCTAGGAATTCGAAAACTCGATGGCTCGCATTATTTTGAAAAAGCGAGAGAATGCATTTTTAGAGCCTAACGACTATTTTTGGCCAAAATCACACCGAGATCGTAGCAATGGGCGTTGAGTTTTAATCGTTGGCTCATTTTGCATCGAACTAGGTCGAAAATAGCTCAAAACATGGTCGACTTTTTTGAAAAAAATCAACCCTAGGTCATCGTTAAGGTCGATGAGTTTTGATGATTGGCCCGTTTCACATGAGATAAGTAAAAAAAACCTAAAAACTAGGTTGATAATTTCCATATAGATTTTTTCGTGCTTGCTCATTTTGATCGTTCCATGAATTCGAAAGCTCGATGGCTCGCATCATCTATAAAATCTGAAAAAGTGTATTTTTAGAGCCTAAACGACATTTTTTGGTAAAAAAAATACCCCGAGGTCGTGACAATAGGTGATGAGGTCGATAAGTTTCGATAATTGTCCCATTTGACATTAGATAGGTAAAAAAAACCATCAAAGCTGGGCTGACGGTTTTCATACAGATTTCTTCATGCTCGCTCTTGTCGATCATTCCCGGAATTCGAAAGCTCGATGGCTCGCATCATATAAAAAAACTACTAAAGTTTATTTTTAGGGCTCGAACGATATTTTTTGGCCAAAATACCTTGAGGTCATAACGAGTAGGCGATGAGTTTTGATCGTTAACTAGTTTGGCATCAAACTAGGTCTAAAACAACTTAAAACTTGGCCTCCTTTTTTTGCCAAAAATCACCCCTAGGTTATCGTTGAGGCCGATGAGTTTCGATTATTGTCCTGTTTGGCATGAGATAGGTCCAAAAAAACCTCTAAACTCGGGTTGATATTTTTCCAATAGATTTTTTTTTGCTCGCTCGTGTCGACCGTTCTAGGAATTCAAAAGCTCGTTGGCTCGCATTATCTCAAAAAACTAAAAAAATGCATTTTTAAAGCCTAACGTTTATTTTTGGCAAAAATCACACCAAGGTCATAGTAACGGGCGTTGAGTTTTGATCATTGGCTCGTTTTATGTCGAACTAGGTCTAAAATAGCTCAAACATGGTCGAATGTTTTGGAAAAAATCAACCCTAGGTCATCGTTAAGGTTGATGAGTTTCGATGATTGTCCCATTTCACATGAGCTAGGTAAAAAAAAAACCTAAAAACTAAGTCGATAGTTTCCGTATAGATTTTTTCATGCATGCTCATTTCGATCGTTCCATGAATTCGAAAGCTCGATGTCCCGTATCATCTAGAAAATCTGAAAAAGTGTATTTTTAGAGCCTAAACGATGTTTTTTAGTAAAAAAATACCTCGAGGTCATGACAATAGCCGATGAGTTTTGATCGTTAAGTTGTTTGGCATCAAACTAGGTCTAAAGAAGCTAAAAAAATAGTCAAATTTTTTTGACAAAAATCTCCCTTAGTTCATCTTTGATGTCGATGAGTTTCGATGATTGCCCCGTTTGACATGAGATAGGTAAAAAAAAAATCTCAAAAGCTGGGTTGACGAGTTTCCATATAGATTTTTTCATGGCCGCTCATTTCGATCGTTCCATGAATTCGAAAGCTCAATGGCCCGCATAATCTCAAAAATCTAAAAACGTGTATTTTTTAGGCTTAAACGATGCTTTTTGGCCAAAATTTCTCGAGGCCATGACAATAGGCGATTAGTTTTGATCATTGACTCACTTGACGTCGAACTAGGCCTAAAACAACTCAAAACTTGATCGACTCTTTTTGCTAAAAATCACCGCTAGGTAATCATTGAGGCCGATAAGTTTCGATTATTGTCCCATTTGGTATGAGATAGGTCCAAAAAAACCTTTAAAGCTGGGCTGATAGTTTTCCTATATATTTTTTTCTTCGCACTCGTGTCGACCGTTTTAGGAATTCGAAGCTCGATTGCCCGTATCATACCGAAAAACTGAAAAAATTCATTTTTAGACCCTAACGACTATTTTTGGCCAAAATCACACCGAGGTCATAGCAATGAGCGATGAGTTTTGATCCTTGGCTTGTTTTGCATCCAACTAGGTCTAAAACGGCTCAAAATATGGTCGACATTTTTGGCAAAAATCAACACTAGGTCATCGCTTAGGTCGATGAGTTTCGATAATTGTCTCGTTTGACATGAGATAAGTAAAAAAACCTCAAAACCGGACTAACGAGTTTCATATAGATTTTTTTATGCTCACTCGTGCTCACCATTCTAAGAATTTGAAAGCTCGGTGGCCGGTATCATCTCAAAAATCTAAAAAAGTGTATTTTTAGGGCTTAAAAGAAGTTTTTTGGCCAAAATACTCGAAGGCCATGACAATAGTTTTGATCGTTGGCTCATTTAGCATCGAAGTAGGTCTAAAAAAATCAAAACTTGGTTGACTTTTTTGCCAAAAATCACACCTAGGTCATCGTTGAGACCGATGAGTTTCGATTATTGTCCCGTTTGCTATGAGATAGGGAAAACCTCTAAACTAGGTCGACAAATTTCCTATAGATTTTTTCTTCTTGCTCTTGTCAATCGTCTAGAAATTCGAAATCTCAATGGCCCGCATCATTTCAAAAAAATGAGAAAATGCATTTTTAGAGCCTAACGACTAATTTGGCCAAAATCACACCGAGATCATAGTAATGGGCGTTGAGTTTTGATCGTTGGCTCGTTTTGCATCGAGCTAGTTTGGAAACAGACTTAAAACATGATCGACATTTTTGGTAAAAATCAACCCTAGGTCATCGTTAAGGTCGATGAGTTTCGATGATTGTCCCATTTGACATGAGATAGGTAAAAAAAACCTAAAAACTAGGTTGATAGTTTCCATATTGATTTTTTCGTGCCTTCTCATTTCGATCGTTCCATGAATTCGAAAGCTCGATGGCTCGCATCATGTAGAAAATCTAAAAAAGTGTACTTTTAGAGCCTAAAAGACGTTTTTTGTAAAAAAAATACCTCGAGGTCGTGAAAATAGGCGATGAGTTTTGATCATTAACTCGTTTGGCATCGAATTGGGTCTAAAAAGCTCAAACATTAGTCGAATTATTTTGACAAAAATCTCTCCTAGCTCATATTTGAGGTCGATGAGTTTCGATTATTGTCCCATTTGACATTAGATAGATAAAAAAAAACGTCAAAACTGGCTGACAGTTTTCATATAGATTTCTTCGAGCTCTTTTTTGTACATCGTTCTCGAAATTCGAAAGCTCGATGGCTCGCATCATCTCAAAAAAATACTAAAGTGTATTTTTAGGGCTCGAATGACGTTTTTTGGCCAAAATACCCCGAGGTCATGACGAGTAGGCGATGAGTTTTGATCGTTAACTAGTTTGGCATCGAACTAGGTCTAAAACAATTTAAAATTTGGCCTACTTTTTTTTACCAAATATCACCCCTAGGTCATCATTGACACCGATGAGTTTCGATTATTGTCCCATTTAGCATGAAATAGGTCCAAAAAAACCTCTAAACTCGTGCCTGACGGTTTTTCTATATATTTTTTACTGCTCGCTCGTGTCAACCGTTGTAGGAATTCGAAAGGTCAATGGCCCGCATCATCCCGAAAACCGAAAAAATGCATTTTTAGACCACGACGATTATTTTTGGCCAAAATCACACCGAGGTTATAGCAACGGGTGATGAGTTTTGATCATTCGCTCATTTTGCATCAAACTAGGTCTAAAACACCTCAAAATATGGTCGACTATTTTGGCAAAAATCAACACTAGGTCATCACTTAGGTCGATGAGTTTCGATGATTGTCCCGTTTCACATGAGATAAATAAAAAAACCTCAAAACTTAACCGACAGTTTCATATAGATTTTTTTATGCTCGCTCGTGCTCACCATTCTCGAATTTGAAAGCTTGGTGGCTAGCATCATCCGAAAAATCTAAAAAAGTGTATTTTTAGGCCTAAACTATGTTTTTTAGCCAAAATACCCCGAGGCCATGGCAATGGGCAATGAGTTTTGATCGTTGGCTCATTTGGCATCGAACTAGGTCTAAAACAACTCAAAAATTGGTTGACTTTTTTGTCGAAATCACCCTTAGGTCATCGTTGAGGCTGATGAGTTTTGATTATTGTCTCGTTTGGTATGAGATGGGCCCAAAAAAACCTCTAAACTAGGTTGACGGTTTTCCTATAGATTTTTTTCTTTTTGCTCGTGTCGACCGTTTTAGGAATTCGAAAGCTCGATGGCTTGCATCATTTCAAAAAGCGAGAAAATACATTTTTAGAGCTTAACGACTATTTTTGGCCAAAATCACACCGAGATTATAGCAACGGGCGTTTAGTTTTGATCATTGGCTCATTTTGCATCGAACTAGGTCTAAAACCGTTCAAAACTTGGCCTACTTTTTTTGGAAAAAATCAACCCCGAGTCATCGTTGAGGTTGATGAGTGTCGATGATTGTCCCCTTTGACATGAGATAGGTCCAAAAAACCTCTAAACTGGGTTGATAGCTTTCCTATAGATTTTTTCCTGCTCACTCGTGTCAATCGTTCTAGAAAATTGAAAGCTCGTTGGCCCACATCATCTCGAAAAACTAAAAAAATACATTTTTATAGCCTAACGACTATTTTTGGCCAAAATTACACCGAGGTCATAGCAACGGGCGATGGGTTTTGATCATTGGCTCATTTTGTGTTGAACTAGGTCTAAAATAGCTTAAAACATGGTCGATATTTTTGGCAAAAATCCACCATAGGTTACCGTTGAGGTCGATGAGTTTTGATTATTGTCTCATTTGACATGAGATAGGTAAAAAAAACCTCAAAATTGGGTCGACAGTTTCCATATAGATTTTTTCATGCTCGCTCATTTCGATCGTTCCATGAATTCAAAAGCTCGATGGCTCGTATCATCTCGAAAATCTAAAAAAATATATTTTTTAGAGCCTAAACAAAGTTTTTTTGGTAAAAAATACCACGAGGTCATGACAATAGATGATGAGTTTTAATCGTTAAATCATTTGGCATTGAATTGGGTCTAAAAAATCTCAAAAATTAGTCAAATGTTTTTGAAAAAAATCTCCCCTAGCTCATCTTTGAGGTCGATGAGTTTCGATGATTGTCCTATTTTACATTAGATAGGTAAAAAAAACCTCAAAGCTGCATTGACGGTTGTCATACACATTTCTTCGTGCTCGCTCTTATCGATCGTTCCTTGAATTTGAAAGCTTGATACCTCGCATCATCTCAAAAAATTAATAAAGTGTATTTTTAGGGCTTGAACGACGTTTTTTGGCCAAAATACCCCGAGGTCATGATAGTAGGCGATGAGTTTTGATCGTTTACTAGTTTGACATCGAAATAGGTCTAAAACAACTTAAAACTTAGCCTACTTTTTTTGCCAAATATCACCCCTTAGGTTATCGTTGAGGCCAATTAGTTTCGATTATTGTTCCGTTTGGCATGAGATAGGTCCAAAAAAACCTCTAAACTCGGGTTAACAATTTTCCTATAGATTTTTTCCCGCTTGCTCGTGTCGATCATTTTAGGAATTCAAAAGCTCGTTGGCTCGTATCATCTCGAAAAACTAAAAAAATAAATTTTTACATTCCAACGACTATTTTTTACCAAAATCCTAACCGAGGTCATAGCAACGAGCGATGAGTTTTGATTGTTGGCTCGTTTTGTGTCGAACTAGGTCTAAAACATCTCAAAACATGGTCGACTTTTTTTTTACAAAAATCAACACTAGGTCATCGTTGAGGTCGAAGAGTTTCGATGATTTTTCCGTTTGACATGAGATAGGTGAAAAAAAACCTTAAAATCGGGCCGACAATTTTCATGGAGATTTTTTCATGCTCGCCGATTTCAATCGTTCCATGAATTCGAAAGCTCGATGGCCCGTATAATCTTGAAAATCTAAAAACATGTATTTTTAGGGCTTCAACGACGGATTTTGGCCAAAATTCCCCGAGGCCATGACAATAGGTGATGAGTTTAGATCGTTGGCTTATTTGGTATCAAACTAGGCCTAAACCAACTCAAAACGTTTTCGACTTTTTTTGCCAAAAATACCCCTAGGTCATCATTGACATCGATGAGTTTCGATTATTGTCCCGTTTGGCATGAGATAGGTCCAAAAAAACCTCCAAACTGTGCTAACATTTTTTCTATAGATTTTTTCCTTCTCACTCATGTCAATCGTTGTAGGAATTCGAAAGCTCGATGGCTCGCATCATCCCAAAAACTCGAAGAAAAAAATTCATTTTTAGACCCTAACGATTATTTTTGGAAAAAATAACACCGAGGTCATAGCAACGGGCAATAGTTTTGGTCGTTGGCTTGTTTTTGCATCCAATCTGGATCGATAGTTTCATATAGATTTTTTTATGCTCACTCGTGCTCACCATTCTTATAATTTGAAAGCTCGATGGCCCGCATAATCTTGAAAATCTAAAAAAGTTTATTTTTAGGGCCTAAAAGATGTTTTTTGGCCAAAATACCCCAAGACCATGACAATAGGTGATGAGTTTTGATCATTGGCTCATTTGGCATCGAACTAGGTCTAAAAAACATCAAAACTCTATCAATCTTTTTGCCAAAAATCACGACTAGGTCATCGTTCGAGCTGATCGGTTTCGATTATTGTCCCATTTGGTATGAGATAGGGCTAAAAAAACCTCTAAATTAGGTTGACGAGTTTTCCTATAGATTTTTTTCTTCTCGCTCGTGTCGACCATTCTAGGAATTCGAAAGCTCAATCGCTCGTATCATTTCAAAAAACTCGGAAAATGCATTTTTAGAGCCTTACGACTATTTTTGGCCAAAATCACACCGAGATCGTAGTAACGGGCAATAAGTTTTAATTATTGGCTCATTTTGCATCGAATTAGGTCTAAAACGACTTAAAACATGGTCGATGTTTTTGGAAAAAATCAACCCTAAGTAATCGTTGAGGTCGATGAGTTTCGATAATTGTCCCGTTTGACATGAGATATGTAAAAAAAAACCTCAAAACTCGGGCTAACGGTTTCCATATAGATTTTTTCATGCCCGCTCATTTTGATCGTTATATGAATTCGAAAGCTCAATGGCCCGCATCAACTCAAAAATCTAAAAAAGTGTATTTTTAGAGCCTAAACGCCGTTTTTTGATAAAAAAAATACCTCGAGGTTGTGACAATAGGCAATGAGTTTTGATTGTTAGGTCATTTGGCATCGAACTCGGGTCTAAAAAAGCTCCAATATTAGTCAAATTTTTTCGACAAAAATCACCCCTAGCTCATCTTTGAGGTCGATGAGTTTCGATGATTGTCCTATTTTACATTATATAGGTAAAAAAAAATATAAAAAATGGGCTGATAGTTTTCATATAGATCTCTTCATGCTCGCTTTTGTCGATCGTACCCGAAATTCGAAAGCTCGAAGGCTCGCATTATCTCAAAAAACTACTAAAGTGTATTTTTAGGGCCCGAACGTTTTTTGGCCAAAATATATTGAGGTCATGACGAGTAGGTGATGAGTTTTGATCGTTAACTAGTTTGGCATCAAACTAGGTCTAAAACAATTTAAAACTTGGCCTACTTTTTTTGCTAAATATCACCCTTAGATTATCGTTGAGGCCAATGAGTTTCGATTATTGTCCCGTTTTGCATGAGATAGGTCCAAAAAAATCTCTAAACTCGGGTTAACGGTTTTCTTATAGATTTTTTTCCCGCTCACTCGTGTTGACTTGTTTGAGGAATTTGAAAGCTCGTTGGCCCGCATCATCTTGAAAAACGGAAAAAATGAATTTTTATAGCCTAACGACCATTTTTAGCCAAAATCACACCTAGGTCATAGTAACGGACGATGAGTTTTGATTGTTGGCTCATTTTGTGTCGAACTAGGTCTAAAACGAGTCAAAACATGGGCAAACGTTTTTTGCAAAAATCAACCCTCGGTCATTGTTGAGGCCGATGAGTTTCGATGATTATCCCGTTTGACATGAGGTAGGTAAAAAAATCTCAAAATCGAGCCGACAATTTCCATGTAGATTTTTTTATGCTTGCTCGTGCTCACCATTCTCGAATTTGAAATCTCAATGGCTTGCATCATCTCAAAAATCTCAAAAAAGTGTATTTTTAGGGCCTAAAAGACGTTTTTTAGCGAAAATACTCTAAGGCCATGACAATAGGCGATGAGTTTTGATTGTTGGCTAATTTGGCATCGAACTAAGTCTAAAGAAACTCAAAAATTAGTCAACTTTTTTGCCAAAAATACCCTTAGATCATCGTTGAGGCCGATGAGTTTCGATTATTGTCCAAGTTTGCTATGACATAGGTTCAAAAAAATGCATTTTTAGACCCTAACGACTATTTTTAGGAAAAATCGCACGGAGCTCATAGCAACGGGCGATGAGTTTTGATCGTTTGCTCGTTTTGCATCAAACTAGGTCTAAAACACCTCAAAAAATAGTCTAATTGTTTGGAAAAAATCAACACTCGGGTCATCGCTTAGGTCAATGAGTTTCGATGATTGTCTCGTTTGACATGAGATAAGCAAAAAAAACCTCAAAACTCGGACTCATAGTTTCATATAGATTTTTTAATGCTTGCTCGTGCTCACCATTCCCAAAACGTGAAAGCTCGGTGGCCCGCATCATTTCGAAAATCTAAAAAAGTGTATTTTTAGGGCCTAAACGATGTTTTTTGGCCAAAATACCTTGAGCCCATGACAATAGGCGATGATTTTTTATCGTTGGCTCATTTGGTATTGAACAAGGCCTAAAACAACTCAAAACTTGATATACTTTTTTGCCAAAAATACACTTAGGTCATCGTTGAGGCCGATGAGTTTCGATTATTGTCCCATTTGGTATGAGATAGGTCTAAAAAAACCTCTAAACTAGGCCGATAGTTTTCCTATAGATTTTTTTCTTCTTACTCGTGTCGACCGTTCTAGGAATTTGAAAGCTCGATGGCCCGCATCATTTTGATAAACCGAGAAAATGCATTTGGAGAGCCTAATGACTATTTTTAGCCAAAATTACACCGAGATCATAGCAACGAGCAATGAGTTTCGATCGTTGGCTTGTTTTGCATCCAACTAGGTCTAAAACGTACTCAAAATATGATTGAATGTTTTAGCAAAAATCAACACTAGGTCATTGCTTAGGTCGATGAGTTTCGATGATTGTCCCGTTTCACATGAGATAAGTAAAAAAACCTCAAGACTCGGATCGACAATTTCATATAGATTTTTTTATGCTCGCTCGTGCTCACCATTCTCGGAATTTGAAAGCTCGATGGCTAGCATCATTCTAAAAATCTAAAAAAGTGTATTTTTAGGCCTAAACTATGTTTTTTAGACAAAATACCTCGAGGCCATGACAATAGGCAATGAGTTTTTATCGTTGGCTCATTTGGCATCGAAGTAGGTCAAAAACATTTAAAACTTAGATGACTTTTTTTGCCAAAAATCACCCCTAAGTCATCGTTGAGGTTGATGAGTTTTGATAATTGTCTCGTTTCGTCGTGAGATAGGTCCAAAAAAACCTCTAAACTAAGCTAACACTTTTCTTATAGATTTTTTTTCTTCTCTCTAGTGTCAATCGTTCTAGGAATTCGAAAGCTCGATGGCCCGCATCATTTCGAAAAGCCGAGAAAATACATTTTTAGAGCCTAAAAACTATTTTTGGCCAAAATCACATCGAGATTGTAGCAACGGGCGTTGAGTTTTAATTGTTAGCTCGTTTTACATCGAACTAGCTCTAAAATAGCTCAAAACATGATCGACCTTTTTGGCAAAAATCAAGCCCGAGTCATCGTTAAGGTCGATGAGTTGTGATGATTATCCCGTTTAACATGAGATAGGTAAAAAAAAACCTTAAAAGCTGGGTTGATTGTTTCCATATAGACTTTTTTTGTGCCCGCTCATTTCGATCGTTCCATGAATTCGAAGGCTCGATGACCCGCATAATCTCAAAAATCTACAAAAGTGTATTTTTAGAGCCTAAACGATGTTTTTTGGTAAAAAATACCATGAGGTCATGACAATAAGCGATGAGTTTTGATCGTTAAGTCGTTTGGCATCGAATTGGGTCTAAAAAGGCTCAAAAATTAATCAAATTTTTTTGACAAAAATACCACTAGATTATCTTTGAGGTCGATTAGTTTCAATGATTGTCCTATTTTACATTAGATAGGTAAAAAAAACCTCAAAAATGGACTGACGAGTGTTCATACAGATTTCTTCGTGCTCGCTATTACCGATCGTTCTTGGAATTCGAAAGCTCGATGGCTCGCATCATCTCAAAAAACTACTAAAGTGTATTTTTAGGATCCGAACGACGTTTTTTGGCCAAAATACCCGGAGGTCATGACGAGTAGGCGATAAGTTTTGATTATTAACTAGTTTGGCATCGAACTAGGTGTAAAACAACTTAAAAATTGGGCTATTTTTTTTTGTCAAAAATCATCCCTAGGTTATCGTTGAGGTTAATGAGTTTCGATCAATTTCTCATTTGGCATGAGATAGATCCAAAAAAACCTCTAAACTCGGGTTGATAGTTTTCTTATAGATTTTTTTCTCGCTCGCTCGTGTCGATTTTTCTAGGAATTCGATCCCAACATAGTAAAAAAATGCATTTTTAAACCCTCACGACTATTTTTGGCCAATATCGCATCGAGTTCATAGCAACGGGTGATGAGTTTTGATCGTTGGCTCATTTTGCATCAAACTAGGTCTAAAACAACTCAAAATATGATCAACTTTTTTGGAAAAAATCAACATTATGTCATCGCTTAGGTCGATGAGTTTCGATGATTGTCTCGTTTCACATGAGGTAGGTAAAAAAACCTCAAAACTGAATTGTCGGTTTCATATAGATTTTTTTATGCTCGCTTGTGCTCACCATTCTCGAATTTGAAATCTCGATGGCCCACATCATCTAAAAAATCTAAAAAAGTGTATTTTTAGGGCCTAAAAGATGTTTTTTGGTGAAAATACTCTAAGGCCATGATAATAGGTGATGAGTTTTGATCGTTGGCTCATTTGGCATCGAACTAGGTCTAAAGAAACTCAAAAATTGGTCGACTTTTTTGCCAAAAATCACCCTTAGATCATCGTTAAGGATGATGAGTTTCGATTATTGTCCCGTTTGCTATGACATAGGTCCAAAAAAACCTCTAAACTAGGCCAACGAGTTTTCTTATAGATTTTTTTCTTCTTGCTCATGTCAACCATTCTAGGAATTTGCAAGCTCGATGGCCGTATCATTTTGAAAAAAATAAGAAAAATGTATTTTTAGAGCCTAACGACTATTTTTGGCCAAAATCACACCGAGATCGTAGCAACGGGCATCGAGTTTTGATCGTTGGCTCATTTTGCATCGAACTAGGTCCAAAAAAGCTCAAAACATGGTCGACTTGTTTTGGTAAAAATCAACCCTAGGTCATCGTTAAGGTCGATGAGTTTCGATGATTGTCTCGTTTGACTCGAGATAGGTAAAGAAAAACCTCAAAACTAGGCTGACGGTTTCAATATAGATTTTTTTATGCTCGCTCATTTCGATCATTCCATAAATTCAAAACTCGATGGTCCGCATCATTTTGAAAATCTATAAAAGTATATTTTTAGAGCCTAAGCGACGTTTTTTGGTAAAAAATACCCCGAGGTCGTGACAATAGCGATGAGTTTTGATCGTTAGGTTGTTTGGCATCGAATTGGGTCTAAAAAAGCTCAAAAATTAGTTAAATATTTTGACAAAAATCACCCTAGCTCATTTTTTATGCCGATGAGTTTTGATTATTGTCCCATTTGACATTAGATAGGTAAAAAAAAACCTCAAACTAGGCTAACGGTTTTCATACGGATTTCTTCGTGCTCGCTCTTGCCGATCGTTTCGGAATTCGAAAGCTCGATGGATTGCATCATCACAAAAAACTACTAAAGTGTATTTTTAGGGCCTAATCGACGTTTTTTGGCCAAAATACCTCGAGGTCATGACGGTAGGCGATGAGTCTAGATCGTTAACTAGTTTGGCATCGAATTAGGTCCAAAATAACTTAAGACTTGGCCTATTTTTTTTGCTAAAAATCACCCCTAGGTTATCGTTGAGGTTAATGAGTTTCGATTATTGTCTCGTTTGGCATGAGATAGGTCCAAAAAACCTCTAAACTCGGGTTGAAAGTTTTCCTATAGATTTTTTCCTGCTCACTTGTGTCGACCGTTGTAGGAATTCAAAAGCTCGATGGCTCACATCTTCTCGAAAAACTAAAAAAAATGCATTTTTAGACCTTAATAACTATTTTTGACCAAACTCACACCAAGGTCATAGCAACGGGCGATGATTTTTTATCGTTGGCTCGTTTTGCATCAAACTAGGTCTAAAACAACTCAAAATATGGTCGACTTTTTTGGTAAAAATCAACACTAGGTCATCGTTTATGTTGATAAGTTTCGATGATTGTCCCGTTTGACATAAGATAAGTAAAAACACCTCAAAACTGGATCGACCGTTTTATATAGATTTTTTTGTGCTCGCTCGTGCTCACCATTCTTAGAATTTGAAAGCTCGAATGCCCGCGTCATCTCGAAAATCTAAAAAAGTGTATTTTTAGAGCCTAAACGATGTTTTTTAGCCAAAATACCCCGAGGCCATGACAATAGGTGATGAGTTTTGATCGTTGGCTCATTTGGCATCAAAGTAGGTCTAAAAAAACTCAAAACTTGATCCACTTTTTGACCAAAAATACCCTTAAGTCATCATTGACACCGATGAGTTTCGATTATTGTCCCGTTTGGCATGAGAAAGGTCCAAAAAACCTCTAAGCTGTGCCGACGGTTTTCCTATAGATTTTTTCTCGCTCGCTCATGTCGACCGTTGTAGGAATTCGAAATCTCGATGGCTCGCATTGTAACGCCCCCGCCCCAGTCATATTTCTACTACCCAAGTAAGGTATCGGATGAAACGCGTTATGCTAACATACCCTAACCTCTAAGTAGTTTTCTTATGATATTCTTAGGACTTTAATAGTATATTACGTATATAACTCCTTAACATAAAATTTACATAACATAATTAAATACATTAATAAAACATGATAGGCGATATTCAATTTCTCACAAACTCCATACCCCAAATTTACGAGAAAAAATAAAAACTAATATATGGTGCCTCACATGAGCCGGTTAGGAGGAGCCAGCCGCATCCGTACCAACTTGTCCTTTTTCCGTTAAGACATAAAAAAATAACAACGAGGGTGAGCCAAAGCTCGGTAAGCGGGGTGATGCACGTGATATGCAATATTGTTTTGACTTCCAGCCATACTCATAAATTTTAATCTCGGGTACCTTGGGTATTAGCCGATCTACTCTATTTATCATCCGGGTGGTCCGCAGATCACCTTCTCGCTACAACGAATTACCCCTCGTTGTAACTACCGTTAGCGGGAATCTATCGTCTAATAGTGTAAGCACACAACTTGGTTTCATCCGGATGATCCTTGGATCATCTTCTCGCTACAACGGAATTATCCCTCGTTGTAACAACTATTAGCGGGAATCCATTGTCTAATAGTACGAGCACACGACCTAGAGTACTTGGACTACTAATACCCATTTATTCTAGTTAGGTTATCAAACCTAGATGTATAAACCATTTCTCAATCAATTGACTTGTCTTAAACCACCCACTATGCACATGATTCACATGATGACATATTTAATCACATTTAACCAAATTCGGGTACCAACCCTTCATTCTCATGCCATACTCATGGTCCAACCCACACTCGGAATTTATCCATTGCTCACATACCAATCATGATACCCACAGGGGGAACACAATCTATGCTCATTAATATTGTTCATTAGTTTCATTAATATTTAAAAGAATGTCCAAGTCCATTTACTTTAATCCGAGCCATTAACTTTATCTTAGGTCCATTGACTCTCTTTAATTCTATTTTATTTAGTCCAAGCTCATTTAGTTTATTCCAAACCTATTAATTTTGTCTAAGTCTAATTTTTTTTGGTTTTAGGGTTTATTACCGGGCAATTCTTAATCGAGTAAATAATTTTCTAATTTTAGAACATAATTAAATCTTACCTATTTTATTTTAGATACTAGACATATTTATTTATAACATATACAAAAATTAGGTCTAAATACCAAGTACACAATTAATTACAAATTTTTGAAACTTAGGGAGCAATCTGCCTAGTAGTAGTTTGTCTAGAGCTACCCATACTAAATCGGGTATAAATCTTTGTACACAAATCTAATGACCAAGAAATTTTAAAGGGAGTTATTTGAAACATATATAAACAACTTTTATTCTTTAAGGTTCACCCAAAAATTGACCTAAAATCCTTGAATATACACCCTAAAATTCGGACAGAACTTACTCCTTATCAACACTAATTTATTAGTTCATTCCAAGCCAACTTTAAACATGTTTTAGTTGACTTAAATTTAGTCCAAGTTCAATCCAACCCATCACCACATACTTGGAAATTTTTGAAAAAATCATAACATCATAAATCATCACAACAAGGCTTCCATACATAGATTTATCCCAAGCATCAAGCATATAACCATTGAAAATTATTACAACCCATGAAATAAACACTAACAAAATCCGTCCACTTGGAATCCGGTGCTCTTTTTCATCAAGTTAGTAAGAGGCCTAGCTATCTTCGAGAAGCCTTCCATAAATCTCCTATAATAACCTATCAATCCTAAGAAGCTTTGTACCTCCGTTATACTCTTCGGGGTAGGCCAATTCGAATAGCCTCTACTTTCTTTGAGTCTACTCGCAATGCCTTCCTTCGTCACCACATGGCCTAGAAAAGCCACTTGTTCTAGCCGAATTCGTATTTTTTGAATTTGGCGTACAACCGTTGCTCCCTTAGCGTATGCAAGGTTGCCCTTAGATGTTCCCTATGCTCTTTCTCACTTCGAGAGTAAACTAGGATATCATCGATGAATACGATGATAAACTTGTCCAGAAACCACTTGAAGACTCGATTCATCAAGTCCATGAAAGCGGTTGGGGCGTTCGTCGACCCAAACGGCATCACTAAAAACTCATAGTGACGGTATCTCATTCCGAACGCTGTCTTCTTCACGTCTTTCGGTCTCACCCTCAATTAGTGATATCCAGATTGTAAGTCTATTTTAGAGAATACCGTCGCCCCTTGTAATTGGTCAAATAAATCATCAATCCGGGGCAATGGGTACTTATTTTTAACGATCACCCGAGTTTAGTTCCCGATAGTCAATACATAGCCTTAGACTTTCATCCTTCTTTTTCACGAATAGTATCGGAGCTCCCTGAGGTGAGGAACTAGGACGTATAAAGTCCTTATCCGATGAAGTCCTGTAATCGCACCTTCAACTCCTTTAGCTCACCAGGAGCCATTCTATAGGGGGTTTTCAAAATCGGAGCCGTACCTAGCTCTAGTTCAATCTCAAACTCTATCTTCCTCTTCGGTGATAGTGTGGTCAAACTCTTTAGAAACGCATCTATATATTCTCGTACAATCAAAAGCACTCCTATTTACATTATAGAACATATAAAAGAAACCACGTCATGTGATGAGATCCCTATTAACTTATTTATCGGACACGTCGAGGAAAAAAACCCTCTAGTAACCACCGATCAATGCGGTTTTCTATTGCCGTATGGACTATCTCACGAGCAATGGGTAAAGATAGTCCCTATCCGTACATCAGCCGAATGAGGGATCGTCTAGCCCGGGTTGGTAGAAAGGTCCGAATTAGAGCTCGATAAGAGTGTTGGTCTATCATGTCTTTCCAAACTTCATCTAACAATCATTGGTCTCCCGATGGGAGAGTCCGACGTAGAATTGTCCGAAGGAAGTCCAAGCTAAAATACCGATTAAAGAAGGCATTGGCGAATGTGATTCTCTAAAGTACGTCGTGAAATCGCATAATATGTGCTACTGGGTCCCGTTCTAGAACCATAGTAAGGTTATTT
Organism: Dovyalis caffra; assembly: GCA_963924115.1. NCBI lineage: Eukaryota > Viridiplantae > Streptophyta > Magnoliopsida > Malpighiales > Salicaceae > Dovyalis > Dovyalis caffra. The sequence goes on from CAWUPB010001179.1 coordinate 942,638, forward strand.
AGCTTAACCTTAAACGTAGCTAACGTCGCCCATCGCCATCGCCTTCTAGGCAGGCTTGGTACTCGATACAAAGTTGACATTTACGAGTGATAGGGTTTATTGTTAATAATAATTTCAAATGAAATTTTATACACATTACATAATAAAAACATACATAGTTTAAGAGAACCGGAAATTAAAATTACCCATCCGAGAGCAAACCGGTCCTCGGGCTCATATGGCACTTACGATTATACCCAACTCCCTAAACCATTGCTCGATACCATACCGTAACGCCCCCACCCCAGTCATATTTCTACTACCCAAGTAGAGTACCGGACGAAGTGCATTACGCCGACATACCCTAAACTCTAAGTAGTTTTCTTATGATATTCTTAGGACTTTAATAGTACATTACGTATTTAACTCCTTAACATAAAATTTACATAACATAATTAAATACATTAATAAAACATTACGAGCGATATTCAATTTCTCGTAAACTCCATATCCTAAATTTACGAGATAAAATAAAAACTAATATATGGTGCCTCACATGAGCCGGTTAGGAGGAGCCACTGCATTCGTATCAACTTATCCTTTTTCCGTCAAGATATAAAAAAATAACAACGGGGTGAGCTGAAGCTCGGTAAGCGGGATGATGTACGTGATATGCAATGTTGTTTTGACTTCCCACCATACTCATAAATTTTAATCTCGAGTACCACGGGTATTAGCTAGTCTACTCTATTTATCATCTAGGTGGTCCGCGGATCACCTTCTGCTATAACGGAATTACCCCTCGTTGTAACTACCGTTAGCGAGGAATCCATCGTCTAATAGTGTAAGCACACGGCTTGGTTTCATCCGGATAATCCTCGGATCATCTTCTGCTACAACGAAATTATCCCTCCTTGTAACTCGCTATTAGCGGGAATCCATCATCTAATAGTGCAAGCACACGACCTAGAGTACTTGGACTACTAATACCTATTTATTCTAGTTAGGTTATCAAACCTAGATGTATAAACCATTTCTCAATTAATTGACTTGTCTTAAACCACCCATTATGCACATGATACACGTGATGACATATTTAATCACATTCAATCAAATTTTGGTACCAACCCTTCATTCTCATGCCATAATCATGGTCCAACCCACACTCGAAATTTATCCATTGCTCGCATACCAATCATGATACCCACGAGTGGGAACACAATCTCCACTCATTAATATTATTCATTAGTTTCATTAATATTTAAAAGAAGGTCCAAGTCCATTTACTTTAATCCAGGCCATTAACTTTATCCTAGGTCCATTGACTCTATTTAATTCTATTTTAATTAGTCCAAGCCCATTTAGTTTATTCCAAACCTATTAATTTTGTCCAAGTCTAATTTTTTTTTGGTTTTAGGGTTTATTACCGAGCAACTCCTAATCGAGTAAATAATTTTCCAATTTTAGAACATAATTAAATCTTACCTATTTTATTTTAGATACTAGACATATTTATTTATAACATATCCAAAAACTAGGTCTGAATACCAAGTACAAAATTAATTACAAATTTTTGAAACTTAGGGAGCAATCTGCCTATTAGTAGTTTGTCTATAGCTATCCATACTAAATCGAGTATAACTCTTTGTAAAAAAATCCAATGACCAAGAAATTTTAAAGGGAGTTATTTGAAACATATATGAACAACTTTTATTCTTTAAGTTTCACCTAGAAATCGACCTAAAATCCTTGAACAGGCACCCTAAAATTCGGACAGAACTTACTCCTTATCTACAATAATTTATTAGTTCATTCCAAGCCAACTTTAAACATGTTTTAGTTCACTTAAATTTAGACCAAGTTCAATCCAACCCATCACCACATATTTGGAAATTTTAAAAAAAAATCATAACATCATAAATCATCACAACAAGGCATCCATACATAGATTTATCCCAAGCATCAAGCATATAACTATTGAAAATTATTACAACCCATGAAATAAACACTAACAAAATAACTTTTAAAAAAAATAATTTAAGACATTAATCAGCAAAAAAAATGAAACCTACTTACCTCTTTTAGGTTTGATTATTATTTCCTTAGCTCTTTTTCTTTTCTTTTTTCCTTTTCTCTTTTTCTTTCCTTTCCTTTCTCTCCTCACGTTTTTCTTCCTTTCTTTTCTTTCTTGCCTTTTCTCTCTCAATTTTTGGTACCTATAGGTTACTAAAAATTTTCTCCCATTTTAAAACTTGCTATATATATATATATATACTTACTTTCATTCAGCTACAAGTGTTAGAAATTAATGGGATAAGGTGTAAAGGTTATGGGTGAGTCATGAGGAAAGTCGGTCGCTTTGGAATCCATAATGGGTGAGTTGGCATTAAATTCATTTATTGCATTTACTTAGGTGTCTATATAAAATTTAGAATAATTAAAATCATTAATTAAATTAACTAAAACTACTTTCTTCATAAAAATTCAAAAATTTCCATTTTTAAAATTCAAAATTTCTTTTCCCCCAAAATTCCAACGGTGTTTCCTCCTAACCCATCTATACTAAAATGTGCATAACTCTTTCTATATATATCTAAAAATTATGAAATTTTATAGAGAGCTAGTAAACATATATAAAAATAACTTTTATTCATTAAGTTTTGCTCCAAAATCAATTTGACAACATCAAATAAATCTCACAAGATTCAGGCGGATTCTTCTCCCAAAATTCTAGCAGAATGCATTTCAAAACAACCCTCACTATAATTGGTATAACTCTTAATGTATAGGTCTACATATTATAACATTTTATACAGATTTATTCAACATATATATGAACAACTTTCATTCTTTAAGTTTGACCCAAAAAGTACCCTAAAGTCCTCAAATAATTCACACAAAACTCGGGCGGAATATAGTCCTTAAAACACTAATTTTGCATATTTGATTTCTTTAATAATTAAACCATTAATCTTAAGCACAATAACTTTAATTTAACATAAATCACATATTTCAAGCATTAATTTCTCATGATGAAATGATAATTATACTTACTCTTAATATACATATATATAGAATCATTCTAATACACGTCGCGTTACGGATAAGGGTTTTTACGAGGGTTACGGTTTTCGTATAGATTTTTTTCTTCTCAATCGTTTCGACCGTTCTAGGAATTTAAAAGCTCGATGGCTCGTATCATTTCAAAAAACTGAGAAAATGCATTTTTAGAGTCTAACGACTATTTTTGGCCAAAATCACACCAAGATCGTAGCAATCGGCATTTAGTTTTGATCATTGGCTCATTTTACATCGAACTAGTTCTAAAATTGCTCAAAACATGGTCAACATTTTTGGAAAAAATCAACCCTAGATCATCGTTGAGGTCGATGAGTTTTGATGATTGTCCCGTTTGACATGAGATAAGTAAAAAAAACCTCAAAAATAGGTTGAAAGTTTCCATATAGATTTTTTCATGCTCGCTCATTTCGATCGTTCCATGAATTCGAAAGCTCGATGGCTTGCATCATCTCGAAAATCTAAAAAAGTGTATTTTTAGGCCCCGAAATATGTTTTTTAGCAAAAATACCCTAAGGCCATGACAATAGGTGATGAGTTTTGATCATTGGCTCATTTGGCATTGAACTAGGTCTAAAAAAACTCAAAAATTGGTCGAATTGTTTACCAAAATACCCCTAGGTCATCGTTGAGGTCTGAAGAGTTTCGATTATTGTCCTGTTTGCTATGAGATAGGTCCAAAAAAACCTCTAAACAAGGCTGATAGTTTTTCTATAGATTTTTTTTCTTAATCGTGTCGATCGTTCTAGGAATTCAAAAGCTCGATGGCTCACATCATTTCAAAAAGCGAGAAAATGCATTTTAAGAGCCTAACGACTATTTTTGGCTAAAATCACACCGAGATCGTAGCAACGGGCATTGAGTTTTGATCGTTGGCTCATTTTGCATCAAACAAGTTCTAAAATAGCTCAAAACATAGTCGACGTTTTTGACAAAAATCAACCCTAGGTCATCGTTGAGGTTAATGAGTTTCGATGATTGTACCGTTTGACATAAGATAGGTAAAAAAAACCTCAAAACCGGCTTGACGGTTTCCATATAGATTTTTTTGTGCTCACTTATTTCGATCATTCCATGAATTCAAAAGCTCGATGGCCCGCATCATCTCAAAAATATAAAAAAGTATATTTTTAGAGCCTAAATGACATTTTTTGGTAAAACAATACCCCGATGTCGTGAGAATAGGCGATGCGTTTTGATCGTTAAGTCATTTGGCATCAAACTAGATCTAAAAAAGCTCAAAAATTAGTTTAATGTTTTTGACAAAAATTAGTTTAATGTTTTTGACAAAAATCATCCTAGCTCATATTTGAGATCGATGAGTTTTGATGATTGTCCCATTTTGCATTAGATAGGAAAAGAAAAAACCTTAAAGCCGAAGCTGACAGCTTTTCTTACAGATTTCTTTGTGCTCATTCTTACCAATCGTTCTTGGTATTCGAAAGCTCGATGGCTCGAATCATCTCAAAAAACTACTAAAGTGTATTTTTAGGGGCTTAACGATGTTTTTTAGCCGAAACACCCCGAGGTCATGACAATAGGCAATGAGTTTTGATCGTTAACTAGTTTGGCATCGAACTAGGTCTAAAAAAACTTAAAACGTGGCTTACTTTTTTGCCAAATACACCCTTAGGTTATCGTTGAGGCCAATGAGTTTCGATTATTACCTCGTTTGGCATTAGATAGGTCCAAAAAAACCTCTAAACCGAGTTAACAGTTTACCTACGATTTTTTTTGCTCGCTTGTGTCGACCGTTCTAGAAATTCGAAAGCTCGTTGGCCCGCATCATCTCAAAAAACTAAAAAAATGCATTTTACAGCCTAACTACTATTCTTGGCCAAAATCACACCGAGGTCATAGCAACGGGTGATGATTTTTTATCGTTGGCTCGTTTTGTGTCGAACTAGGTCTAAAACGACTCAAAACATGGTCAACGTTTTTGGCAAAAATCAACCCAAGGTCATCGTTAAGGTCGATAAGTTTCAATGGTTGTCCTATTTGACATGAGATAGGTGAAAAAAAACCTCAAAACTAGGTCGACGGTTTTCATATAGATTTTTTCGTGCCCACTCATTTTGATCGTTCCATGAATTCGAAAGCTCGATGGCCCGCGTCATCTCAAAAATCTAAAACGAGTGTATTTTTAGGGCCTAAAAGATGTTTTTTTGGCAAAAATACCTCGGAGGCCATGATAATAGGCGATGAGTTTTGATCGTTAGCTCATTTGGCATCGAACTAGGTATAAAAAAACTCAAAACGTGGTTGATTTTTTTGCCAAAATCACCCTTAGGTCATCGTTGAGGCCGATGAGTTTCGATTATTGTCTCGTTTGCTATGAGATAGGTCTAAAAAAACCTCTAAACAAGGTCGACGAGTTTTTAATAGATTTTTTTCTTCTTGATTGTGTCGATCGTTCTAAGAATTCGAAAGTTCGATGGCTCGCATCATTTCGAAAACGCGAGAAAATGCATTTTTAGAGCCTAACGACTATTTTTGGCTAAAATCACATCGAGATCGTAGTAACGGGTGTTGAGTTTTGATCATTGGCTCGTTTTGTATCCAACTGGTCTAAAACAGACTTAAAACATGATCGATGAGTTTCAAGAATTGTCCCGTTTGACATAAGATAGGTAAAAAAAAACCTCAAATCTAGGCCGATAGTTTCCATATAGATTTTTTCATGCCCGCTCATTTCCAACATTCTCAAAATTTGAAATCTCGATGGCCCGCATCATCTCGAAAATCTAAAAAGTATATTTTTAGGGCTTAAACGATAATTTTTAGCAAAAATTCCTTGAGGCCATGACAATAGGTGATGAGTTTTGCTCGTTGGCTCATTTAGCATCGTAGTTGGTCTAAAAAAACTTAAAACTTGATCGACGTTTTTGCCAAAAATACCCGTAGGTCATCGTTGAGGTCGTTGAGTTTCGATTATTATCCCGTTTGACATGAGATAGGTAAAAAAATCTAGGCTGACACTTTTCCTATAGATTTTTTTCTTCTCGCTAGTGTTGATCTGTTCTAGGAATTCGAAAGCTCGATGGCTTGCATCATTTCAAAAAGCCGAGAAAATGCATTTTTAGAGCCTAACGACTATTTTTGTCTAAAATCACATCGAGATCGTAGCAACGGGCGTTGAGTTTTTATCATTGGCACGTTTTACATTGAACTAGGTATAAAACGACTCAAAACATGATCGACTTTTTTGGCAAAAATCAACCCTAGGTCATCGTTAAAGTCGATGAGTTTCGATGATTTTCCCGTTTGACATGAGATAGGTGAAAAAAAACCTCAAAGCCGAGCTGATATTTTTCATATAGATTTTTTCATGCCCGGTCATTTCGATCGTTCCATGAATTCGAAAGCTCGATGGCCCGTATCATCTAAAAAATCTAAAAAAGTGTATTTTTAGAACCTAAACGACATTTTTTGATAAAAAAATACCCCGAGGTTGTGACAATAGGCAATGAGTTTTGGTCATTAAGTCGTTTAGCATCAAACTGGGTCTAAAAATGTTCAAAAATTAGTCGAATGTTTTTGACAAAAATACCCCTAGCTCATCTTTGAGGTCTATGAGTTTCGATTATTGTCCCATTTGACATTAGATAGGTAAAAAAACCTCAAAGCTGGCCGACGGTTTTCATACGGATTTCTTCATGCTCACTCTTTCCGATCGTTCTTGAAATTCGAAAGCTCGATTGCTCGCATCATCTCGAAAAACTACTAGTGTATTTTTAGGGCCTCAACGGCATTTTTTGGCCAAAATACCTCGAGGTCATGACGAGTAGGCGATGAGTTTTGATCGTAAACTAGTTTGGCATCGAACTAGGTATAAATCAACATAAAACTTGGCCTATTTTTTTTTTCAAAAAATCACCCCTAGGTTATCGTTGAGGCCGATTAGGTTCGATTATTATCTCGTTCGGCATGAGATAGGTCCAAAAAAACTCTAATATGGGTTTACGGTTTTCCTATAGATTTTTTCCTACTCGCTCATGTCGACCGTTCTAGGAATTCAAAAGCTCGTTGGCTCGCATCATCTCAAAAAATGAAAAAATGCATTTTTACATCCTAACGACTATTTTTGACCAAAATCACATCGAGGTCATAGCAACGGGCGATGAGTTTTGATCATTGGCTCGTTTTGTGTCGAACTAGGTCTAAAATTGCTCAAAATATGATCGACTTTTTTGGCAAAAATCAACCATAGTTCACCGTTGAGGTCGATGAGTTTCGATTATTGTCTCATCCGACATGAGATAGGTAAAAAAAACCTCAAATGCGAGCTGACAGTTTCCATATAGATTTTTTCGTGCTCGCTTATTTTGATCGTCCGATGAATTCGAAAGCTTGATGGCCCGCATAATCTCAAAAATCTAAAAATGTATATTTTTAGAGCTTACACGATGTTTTTTCCAAAATTCCCCAAGGCCATCACAATAGGTGAGCGTTTTGATTGTTAGCTCATTTAGCATCGAACTAGGCCTAAAAAAACTCAAAACTTGATCAACATTTTTTTGCCAAAAATCACCCCTAGGTTATCATTAAGGCCAATCGGTTTCGATTATTGTCCCGTTTGGCATGAGATAGGTCCAAAAAAACCTTTAAACCTGGCTGATAGTTTTCCTATAGATTTTTTCCCGCTTGCTTGTGTCGACCGCTCTAGGAATTCAAAAGCTCAATGACCCACATCATCTCAAAAAACAAAACAAATGCATTTTTAGACCCTAATGACTATTTTTGGCCAAAATCACATCGAGGTCAAAGCAACGGGCGATGAGTTTTGATCGTTAACTAGTTTGGCATCGAACTAGGTCTAAAACAACTTAAAACTTAGCCTACTCTTTTTGCTAAATATCACCCCTAGGTTATCGTTAAGGCCAATGAGTTTCGATTATGGTCTCGTTTGGTATTAGATAGGTCCAAAAAAACCTCTAAACTAGGTTAACGGTTTTCCTATAGATTTTTCTTGCTCGCTCGTTTCGACCGTTCTAGGAATTCAAAAGCTCGTTGGCCCGCATCATTTCGAAAAACTAAAAAAAAATGCATTTTTACAGACCTAACCACTATTTTTGGCCAAAATCACACCGAGGCCATAGCAACGGACGAAGAGTTTTGATCGTTGGCTCATTTTGTGTCGAACTAGATCTAAAACGACTCAAAACACGATCGAATGTTTTGGCAAAAATCAACCCTAGGTCATCACCGAGGTCGATGAGTTTCGAGGATTGTCCCGTTTGACATGAGATAGGAGAAAAACAAAGCCTCAAAACCGAGCCGACGGTTTACATATAGATATTTTTGTGCTCGCTCATTTCGATCGTTCCATGAATTCAAAAGCTCGATGGCTCGCATAATCTCAAAAATCTAAAAACGTGCATTTTTAAGGGTTCAACGATGGATTTTAGCCAAAATTCCCGAGGCAATGACAATAGGGGATAAGTTTTGATCGTTGGCTCATTTGGCATCGAATTAGGTCTAAAAAACTCAAAACTTGATTGACTTTTTTTGCCAAAAATACCCGTAGGTCATCATTGACACCGATGAGTTTCGATTGAGATAGGTCCAAAAAAACCTCTAAACTATGCCGATAGTTTTCCTATAGATTTTTTCTCGCTCGCTTGTGTCGATCGTTCTAGGAATTTGAAAGCTCGCCGGCCCGCATCATCCCAAAAAGCCGAAAAAATGCATTGTTAGACCTTAACGACTATTTTTGGCCAAAATCACACCAAGATCGTAGCAACGGGCATTGAGTTTTGATCATTGGCTCATTTTACATCGAACTAGGTGTCAAAACATGATCGATTGTTTTGGCAAAAATCAACCCTAGGTCATCGTTAAGGTCGATGAGTTTCAATGATTGTCCCGTTTGACATGAGATAGGTAAAAAAAAAAAAAATCTCAAAACTTGGCTCATAGTTTCCATATAAATTATTTCGTGCTCGCTCATTTTGATCATTCCATGAATTTGAAAGCTCGATGGCTCGCATCATCTTGAAAATCTAAAAAAGTATATTTTTAGAGCCTAAACGACATTTTTTTGTAATGAATACCCCAAGGTCGTGACAATAGGCGATGAGTTTTGATCGTTAGGTCATTTGGTATCGAACCGGGTCTAAAAAACTCAAAAATTAGTCGAATGTTTTTGACAAAAATACCCCGGCTCATCTTTGAGGTCAATGAGTTTCGCCGATTGTCCCATTTGACATTATATAGGTAAAAAAAAAACATCAAAACTTGGCCGACAGTTTCCATACGGATTTCGTCATGCTCGCTTTTACCAATCGTTGCTAAAATTTGAAAACTCGATGGCTCGCATCATCTCAAAAAACTACAATTGTGTATTTTTAGATCCTAAACAATGTGTTTGGACCAAAATACTCCGAGGTCATGACAATAGGTGATGAGTTTTGATCGTTAACTTGTTTGGCATTGAACTAGGTCTAAAACAACTCAAAACTTAGCTAACGTTTTTTTACCAAAATCACCCATAGGTTATCGTTGAGGTTGATGAGTTTCGATTATTGTCCCGTTTGGCATGAGATAGGTCCAAAAAAACCACCAAACTAGGTTGACGGTATTCCTATAGATTTTTTCTTGCTCATTCGTGTTGATCGTTGTAGGAATTCAAAGGCTTGATGGTCCGCATCATCTCAAAAAACTAAAAAATACATTTTTAGAGCCTAACGACTATTTTTGGCCAAAATCACACCGAAGTTGTAGCGATGGGCGATGAGTTTTTATTGGCTCATTTTGCATCGAACTAGGTCTAAAAGAGCTCAAAACACGATCGACTCGTTTTGGAGAAAATCAACCTTAGGTCACCATTGATGTCGATGAGTTTCGATGATTATCCCGTTTGACATGAGATAGGTAAAAAAAAACCTCAAAACTCGGATTGACAATTTCATATAGATATTTTCATGATTGCTCAAGCTTACCATTCCCGAATTTGAAAGCTTGATGGCCCGCATCATCTCAAAAAATTAAAAAAATATATTTTTAGAGCCTAAACGATGTTTTTTGGCCAAAATACCTTGAGGTCACGACAATAGGTGATGAGTTTTGATTGTTATGTCATTTGACATCGATCTAAGTATAAAAAAGCTCAAAAATTAGTTGACTTTTTTGATAAAATACCCCTAGCTCATCATTGAGGTCGATGAGTGTCGATGATTGTCCCATTTGACATTAGATAGGTAATAAAAACCTCAAAGCTGGACCGACGGTTTTCATATAGATTTCTTCGTGCTCGCTCTTGTTGATCGTTCTCGAATTCGAAACCTCCATGGCTCGCATTATCTCAAGAAACTACAAAAGTGTATTTTTAGAGCCTAAACGACGTTTTTTGGCAAAAATACCCCGAGGTCATGACAATAGGCGATGATTTTTTACCGTTAACTCATTTGGCATTGAACTACATCTAAAACAACTCAAAACTTAGCCAACGTTTTTTGCCAAAAGTCACCCCTAGGCTATCGTTGAGGTCGATGAGTTTCGATTCTTGTCTCGTTTGGCATGAGATAGGTCCAAAAAAACCTCTAAACTGGGCTGAAAGTTTCCTATAGATTTTTTGCTTCTTTCGTGTCGATTGTTCTAGGTATTCGAAAGCTCAATGGCCCGTATTATCTCGAAAAACTAAAAAAATGCATTTTTAGAGCTAACGATTATTTTTTGCCAAAATCACACCGAGGTCATAGCAATGGGCGATGTGTTTTGATCGTTGGCTCATTTTACATCAAAGTAGGTTCAAAACAACTCAAAACATGGTTGAGGTTTTTGAAAAAAATCAACCCTAGGTCATCGTTGAGGTCAATGAGTTTCGATGATTGTCCTATTTCACATGAGATAGGTAAAAAAAACCTAAAAACTAGGTCGATAGTTTCATATAGATTTTTTCATGCTCGCTCATGCCGACCATTCCAAAAATTCAAAAGCTCGATGGCTCGCATCATCTCAAAAAAACTAAAAAAGTATATTTTTAGAGCCTAAACTACTTTTTTGGCCAAAATACCCCGAGGTCGTAACAATAGGTAATAAGTTTTGATCGTTAGGTCGTTTGGCATCAAACTAGCTCTCAAAAAGCTCAAAAATTAGTTGATGTTTTTTGACAAATATACCCCTAGCTCATCATTGAGGTCGATGAGTTTCAATGTTTGTCCCATTTGACATTAGATAGGTAAAACAAAATCTCAAAGCCGAGCCGATAGTTTTCATACGGATTTCTTCGTGCTCGCTCTTATCGATCATTCCTAAAATTCAAAAGCTCGATGGCTCGCATCATGTCAAAAAACTACAATAGAGTATTTTTAGAGCCTAAACGACATTTTTTGGCCAAAATACCACGAGGTCATGACAATAGGCAATGAGTTTTGATCGTTAGCTCATTTGGCATCGAACTAGGCCTAAAACAACTTAAAACTTGAACGACTTTTTTTGCCAAAAATGACCTCTAGGTCATCATTAAGTCTAATAAGTTTCGATTATTGTCCCGTTTGGCATGAGATAGGTCCAAAAAAACCTTTAAAATGGGCTGATAGTTTTCCTATAGATTTTTTCCCGCTCGCTCGTGTTGACCGTTCTAGGAATTTGAAATCTCAATGACTCGTATCATCTCGAAAAACTAAACAAATGCATTTTTAGACCTTAACGACTATTTTTGGCCAAAATCACATCGAGGTCATAGCAACGAGGGATGAGTTTTGATCGTTTGCTCATTTTGCATCCAACTAGGCCTAAAACGAGTTCAAAATATGGTCGACATTTTTGACAAAAATCAACACTAGGTCATCGCTTAGGTCGATGAGTTTCGATGATTGTCTCGTTTGACATGAGATAGGTAAAAAAACCTCAAAACTGGTCGACGGTTTTCATATAGATTTTTTCATGCCCGCTCATTTCGATAATTCCATGAATTTGAAAGCTCAATGGCCCGCATTATCTCGAAAATCTAAAAAAGTGTATTTTTCGAGCTCGAACGATGTTTTTTGGCCAAAATACCTTGAGGTCATGACAATAGTCGATGGGTTTTGATCGTTAACTAGTTTGGCATCGAACTAGGTCTAAAACAACTTAAAACTTGGCCTACATTTTTTGCCAAAAATACCCCTAGGTTATCGTTGAAGCCGATGAGTTTCGATTATTGTCCCGTTTGGCATGAGATAGGTCCAAAAAAACCTCTAAAATGGGTTGATAGTTTTCCTATAAATTTTTTCTTGCTCACTCGTGTTGACCATTCTATGAACATGAAAGCTCATTGGCCCGCATCATCTCAAAAAACTAAAAAAATACATTTTTACGAACCTAACGACTATTTTTGGCCAAAATTACACCGAGGTCATAGCAACGGGCAATGAGTTTTGATCGTTGGCTCATTTTGTGTTGAACTAGGTCTAAAATAGCTTAAAACATGGTTGATATTTTTGGCAAAAATCCACCATAGGTTACCGTTGAGGTTGATGAGTTTTGATTATTGTCCCGTTTGACATGAGATAGGTAAAAAAATCTCAAAACTGGTCGACAGTTTCCATTTAGATTTTTTCGTGCTCGCTCATTTCGATCCTTCTATGAATTCGAAAGCTCAATGGCTCGCATTATCCGGAAAATCTAAAAAAGTGTATTTTTCATGCTTGAACGATGTTTTTTTCCCAAAATACCCCGAGGTCATGACAATAGGCGACGAGTTTTGATCATTAACTAGTTTGGCATCGAACCGAGTCTAAAACAACTTAAAACTTGGCATACTTTTTTTTGCCAAAAATCACCCCTAGGTTATCATTAAAGCCGATGAGTTTTGATTATTGTCTCATTTGGCATGAGATAGGTCCAAAAAAACCTCTAAACTCGGGTTGATAGTTTTCCTATAGAATTTTTCTTATTCACTCATGTCGATCGTTCTAGGAATTCGAAATCTCGTTAGCCCGCATCATCTCGAAAAGCTAAAAAAATGCATTTTTATAGCCTAACGACTATTTTGGTAAAAATCAACCCTAGGTCATCGTTAAGGTTGATGAGTTCGATTATTGTCTCGTTTGACATGAGATAGGTAAAGAAAACTTCAAAGCCGAGCTGAGAGTTTCATATAGATTTTTTCGTGCTCATTCGTGCTAACCATTCTTGAAATTCAAAAGTCGGCTAGTCCGCTTCATCTCAAAAAACTAAAAAAGTCTATTTTTAGAGCCTAAACAACGATTTTGGTAAAAATATCCCGAGGTGGTGACAATAGGCGATGAGTTTTGATCGTTAGGTCATTTGGCATCGAACTAGGTCTAAAAAAGCTCAAAAATTAGTCAACTTTTTTGACAAATATCACCCCTACCTCATTGTTGAGGCCGATGAGTTTCAATGATTGTCCCATTTGACATGGATAGGTAAACAAAACCTCAAAACTAGGTTGACGAGTTTCATATAGATTTTTTTATGCTCGCTCTTGTTGACCATTCTCGGAATTCGAAAGCTCGATGGCCCGCATCATCTCAAAAAACTTAAAAAGTGTATTTTTAGAGCTTAAACGATTTTTTTTGGCCAAAATACCCCGAGGGCGTGACAATAGGTGATGAGTTTTCATTGTTAGCTCGTTTGGCATCGAACTAAGCCAAAAAAAAAATCAAAACTTGGTCAACTTTTTTTTGATAAAAATACCCTTATGTCATCATTGAGGCCGATGAGTTTCGATTATTGTCCCATTTGGTATGAGATGGGTCCAAAAAACCTCTAAACTAGGCCGATAGTTTTCCTATAGATTTTTTCCTACTCGCTCGTGCCGACCATTTTAGGAATTCGAAAGCTCGATGGCTCGCATCATCTCGAAAAACTAAAAAAATGCATTTTTAGGGTCTAATGACTCGTTTTTGGCCAAAATCATGCCGAGGTCAAAGCAACGGACGATGAGTTTTGATCGTTAGCTTATTTTGCAACGAACTAGGTCTAAAATGGCTTAAAATATGATTCACTATTTTGTAAAAATCAACCCTAGGTCATCGCCGGGGTCGATGACTTTCGATAATTGTCCCGTTTGACATGAGACGAGTAAAAAAAAACCTCAAAATTGGTCGACAGCTTCCATATAGATTTTTTCATACCTGTTCATTTCAATCGTTCCATGAATTCGAAAGCTCGATGGCCCGCATAATCTCAAAAATCTAAAAACGTGTTTTTTAGGGGTTAAACAATGATTTTTGGTAAAAATACCTCGAGATCGTGACGACGGGCGATGAATTTTGATCGTTAGGTCATTTGGCAATGACTAGGTCTAAAAAAGCTAAAAAATTAGTCAATTTGTTTTGACAAATATCACCCCTAGCTCATCGTTGAGGTCAATGAGTTTCAATGATTGTCCCATTTGACATTAGATAGGTAAAAAAAACATCAAAGCTGAGCTGACGGTTTCTATACGGATTTCGTTGTGCTTACTTTTGCCGATTGTTCCCGAAATTTAAAAACTCGATGGCTCGCATCATCTCAAAAAACTACAACGAGTGTATTTTTAGAGCCTAAACGATGTGTTTGGACCAAAATACCCCGAGGTCATGATAATAGGCGATGAGTTTTGTTTGTTAACTCATTTGGCATCGAACTAGGCCTAAAACAACTCAACACTTGATCGACGTTTTTGCCAAAAATACCCCTATGTCATCGTTAAGGCCGATGAGTTTCGATTATTGTCCCATTTGCCATGAGATAGTCCAAAAAACACTAAAATGGGTGATAGTTTTCCTATAATTTTTTCTTGCTCGCTTGTGTCGATCGTTTTAGGATTTTGAAAGCTCAATGGCTCGCATTATCTTGAAAAACTAAAAAAATGCATTTTTGAGTCAAACGACTATTTTTGGTAAAAATCACACCGAGGTCATAGCAACGGGCGATGAGTTTTGATTATTGGCTCGTTTTGCATCGAACTAAGTCTAAAGCTACTCAACACATGGTCGAACGTTTGGCAAAAATCAACCCTAGGTCATTGTTGAGGTCGATGAGTTTCGATAACCGTCCCATTTGACATTAGATAGGTAAAAAAAACCTCAAAACTAGGTCGACGAGTTTTCATACGGATTTCTTCATGCTCGTTCTTGCCAATCATTCTCATAATTCGAAAGCTCAATGGCTTGCATCATCTCAAAAAACTATAAAAGTGTATTTTTAGGGCTTAAACGACGTTTTTTAGCCAAAATACTCCGAGGTCATGACAATAGGTGATGAGTTTTGATCGTTAACTCATTTGGCATTAAAATAGGTCTAAAATAACTCAAAGCTTAGCCGACTTTTTTTTGCCTAAAGTCACCCCTAGGTTATCGTTAAGGCCGGTAAGTTTCGATTATTGTTCTGTTTGGCATGAGATAGGTCGAAAAAAACCTCTAAACTAGGTCGACAGCTTTTCCTATAGATTTTTTCTTGCTCGTTCGTGTCGACTATTCTAGGAATTTGAAGTCTTGATGGCTCGGATCATCTCAACAAACTAAAAAAAATGCATTTTTAGAGCCTAACGACTATTTTTGGGCAAAATCACACTAAGGTCATAGCAACGAGGCGATGAATTTTGATCGTTAGCTTATTTTGCTTCAAACTAGGTCTACAACAACTCAAAACATGGTCGACATTTTTGGCAAAAATCAACCCTAGGTCATCGTTGAGGTCGATGAGTTTTGATGATTGTCCCATTTGACATGAGATAGATAAAAAAACATCAATACCGAGTCGATGAGTTTCATATAGATTTTTTCAAGCTCGCTCGTGCCGACCATTCTCGGAATTCAAAAGCTCAATGGCACACGTCATCTCAAAAATCTAAAAAAGGGTAGTTTTAGAGCCTAAACGACGTTTTTTGGCCAAAATACCCCGAGGTCGTGACAATAGGCGATGAGTTTTGATCATTAGGTCGTTTGGCATCAAACTAGGTCTAAAAAAGCCCAAAAATTAGTTGACCTTTTTTGACAAAAATACCCCTTGCTCATCATTGAGGTCATGAGTTTTGATTATTATCCCATTTGACATTAGATAGGTAAAAAAAATCTCAAAATTGGTATGACAGTTTTCATATAGATTTCTTCGTGCTCGCTCTTGTCGATTATTCTTAAAATTCGAAAGCTCAATGGCTCGCATCATCTCAAGAAACTATAATAGTGCATTTTTTAGAGCCTAAACGACCTTTTTGGCCAAAATACCTTGAAGTCTAAACAAGAGGCGATGAGTTTTGATCGTTAGCTCGTTTGGCATCAAACTAGGCCTAAAACAACTCAAAACTTGGTCGAATTGTTTTTCCAAAAATCACCTCTTGGTCATCATTAAGGTCGATGAGTTTTGATTATTGTCTCGTTTAACGTGAGATAGGTCCAAAAAAACCTCTAAACCGGGTTGACAGTTTCCTTATAGATTTTGTCCCGCTCGCTCGTGTTGATCGTTTTAGGAATTTGAAAGCCCGATGGCACGCATTGTCTCAAAAAACTAAAAAAAATGCATTTTTAAAGCCTAATGACTATTTTTGGCAAAAATCACACCAAGGTCGTAGCAACGGGCGATGAGTTTTTATCGTTGGCTCATTTTGCATCGAATTAGGTCTAAAATAGCTCAAAACTTTGTCAACGTTTTTGGTAAAAATCAACCCTAGGTCATCGTTGAGGTCGATGAGTTTTGATGATTGTCTCGTTTGACATGAGATAAGGAAAAAAAACCTCAAAACTAAGTTGACGAGTTTCATATAGATTTTTCCATGCTCGCTCGTGCCGACCATTCTCGAAATTCAAAAGCTCGATGGCTCGCATCATCTCAAAAAATTAAAAAAGTATATTTTTAGAGACTAAACGACGTTTTTTAACCAAAATACCCCGAGGTATTGACAATAGGCAATGAGTTTTAATCCTTAGGTCGTTTGGCATTGAATTTGGTCTAAAAAAGCTCAAAAATTAGTCAACCTTTTTTTGACAAAAATACCCCTAGCTCATCGTTGAGGTTGATAAGTTTCTATGATTGTCATATTTGACATTAGATAGGTAAAAAAAAAATCAAAACTAGGTCGACAATTTTCATATAGATATCTTTGAGCTCGCCCTTATCAATCATTCCTAGAATTCAAAAGCTCGATGGCTCGTATGATCTCAAAAAACTACAAAGTGTATTTTCGAGCCTAAACGACGTTTTTTGGCCAAAATACCCCAAGGTCATGACAATAGGCGATGATTTTAAATCATTAGCTCGTTTGACATCGAACTAGATATAAAATAACTCAAAAATTAATTAACTTTTTTAGCCAAAAATCATTCCTAGGTCATCGTTGAGGCCGATGACTTTCGATTATTGTCTCGTTTGGCTTGAGATAGGTCCAAAAAATCCTCTAAATTAGGCCGATAGTTTTTGTATAGATTTTTTCCTACTTACTCATCTCAACCGTTCTAGAAATTTGAAAGCTCGACGGCCCTCATCATCTCAAAATACTGAAAAAAATGCATTTTTAGAGCCAAACAATTATTTTTGGCCAAAATCACACCGAGGTCATAGCAACGGGCGATGAGTTTTGATTATTAGCTCATTTTGAATCAAACTAGGTCTAAAACGACTCAAAACATGATTGACATTTTTGGCGTAAATCAACCCTAGGTCATCGTTGAGTGTCGATGAGTTTCAATTATTGTCCCGTTTGACGTGAGATGGGTAAAAATAAACCACAAAATTAGGTCGACAGACTTCATATAGATTTTTTTATGCTCGCTTGTGCTGACTATATTCGAAATTCCAAAGCTCAATGGCCTACATCATCTCATAAAACTAAAAAAGTGTATTTTTAAAGCTTAAACGACGTTTTTTAGCCAAAATATCCTAAGGTTGTGACAATAGGCGATGAGCTTTGATCGTTAGATCATTTGACATCAAACTAGGTTTGAAAAAGCTCAAAAAATACTTTACTTTTTTTTTATAAAAATACCCCTTACTCATCATTGAGGTCGATGAGTTTTGATTATCGTCCTATTTAACATTAGATAGGTAAAAAAAATCTCAAAGCTGGGATGACGGTTTCCATATAGATTTTTTCATGCTTGCTTTTGTCAATCATTCTTGAAATTCGAAAGCTTGATGGATCATATCATCTTAAAAACTACAACGAGTGTATTTTTATAGCCTAACGACGTTTTTTGGCCAAAATACCCCGAGGTCATGATAATAGGTGATGCGTTTTGATCGTTAGCTCATTTGACATCGAACTAGGCCTAAAACATCTCAAAACTTGGTCAAACTGTTTTGCCAAAAATCACCTCTAGGTCATCATTGAGACGAGATGAGTTTCATTTATTGTCCTATTTAGCATGAGTAGGTCCAAAAAAACGTTTAAATTGGGCTAACAGATTTTCTATAAATTTTTTCTTGCTCGCTCGTGTCGATCGTTCTAGGAATTTGAAATCTCGATGGCCCGCATCGTCTCGAAAAACTAAAAAAATGCATTTTTAGAGCATGATGACTATATTTGGCCAAAATCACACCGAGGTCGTAGCAACGGGTAATTAGTTTTTATCGTTGGCTTATTTTACATCGAACTATGTCTAAAATAGCTCAAAACTTAGTCAACATTTTTGGTAAAAATCAACCCTAAGTCATCGTTGAAGTCAATGAGTTTTGATGATTGTCTCATTTGACACGAGATAGGAAAAAAATCCTCAAAACTAGGTTGACGAGTTTCATATAGATTTTTTCATGCTCGCTCATGCCGACCATTCTCGGAATTCAAAAGCTCGATGGCCCGCATCATCTCAAAAAACTTAAAAAGTTATTTTTAGAGCTTAAACGATGTTTTTTAGCCAAAATACCACGAGGTTGTAATAGGCAATGAGTTTTGATTGTTAGGTCATTTGGCATTGCATTAGGTCGAAAAAAGCTTAAAAATTAGTAAACCTTTTTTTAAAAAAAATCACCCCTAGCTCATCGTTGAGGTCGATAAGTTTCTATGATTGTCTCATTTAGCATTAGATAGGTAAAAAAACTCAAAACTGCGCCGACGGTTTTCATGTAGATATCTTCGAGCTCGCTCTTGTTAATCATTCCCGAATTCGAAAGCTCGATGGCTTGTATCATCTCAAAAAACTATAAAAATGTATTTTCAAAGCTTAAACGACATTTTTTAGCCAAAATACCCCGAGGTCATGACAATAGGCGATGAGTTTTGATCATTAGCTCTTTTAGCATCGAACTAGGTATAAAAAAACTTAAAACTTGATCAACTTTTTTAGTCAAAAATCATTCCTAGGTCGTCGTTGAGGTCGATGAGTTTCGATTATTGTCTCATTTGGCATGAGATAGGTCCAAAAAAACCTCTAAATTGGGATGACAGCTTTTTTATAGATTTTTTCCTCGCTCGCTTGTGTCGATCGTCTTAGGAATTCGAAAGCTCGAGGCCCACATCATCTCGAAATACTCGAAAAATGCATTTTTAGAGCCTAATGACTATTTTTGGTCAAAATCACATCAAGTTCATAGCAATGGGCGATGAGTTTTTCTCGTTGGCTCATTTTGCATCGAACTAGGTCTAAAACGACTCAAAAGATGGTCAACTTTTTTTGGAAAAAATCAACCCTAGGTCATCGTTAAGGTTGATAAGTTTCGATGATTGTCCCGTTTAACGTGACATAGGGAAAAAAACCTTAAAACCGAACCGACGAGTTTCATATAGATAATTTCATGCTCACTCGTGCTAAACATTCCTAGAATTTGAAAGCTCGATGGCCCGCATCATCTCAAAAAACTAAAAGAGTATTTTTAGAGCCGAAACAACGTTTTTTGGCCAAAATACCCCGAGGTCATGAAAATAGATTATGGGTTTTGATTGTTAGGTCATTTGGCATTAAACTAGGTCTAAAAAAGATAAAAAAAATTAGTTGATTGTTTAACAAAAATACCCCTAGCTCATCATTGAGGTCGATGAATTTCGATGATTGTCGCGTTTGACATAAGATAAGTAAAAAAAACATCAAAACTAGACTCGACAATTTAATATAGATATTTTCATGCTCGTTCGTGTGATGATTCCCGAATTCGAAAGCTCGATGGCCCGAATCATCTCAAAAAAATAAAAAAGTATATTTTTAGAGCATAAACGATGTTTTTTGGCCAAAATACCCCGAAGTTGAGAGAATAGGTGATGAGTTTTGATCGTTAGGCCGTTTGGCATCAAACTAGGTCTAAAAAAGCTCAAAAATTAGTCAACTTTTTTTTAGAAAAAATCACCACTAGGTCATCGTTGAGGTCGATGAGTTTTGATGATTGTCATATTTGACATGAGATAACTAAAAAACACCCTCAAAACTAGGTCGACAGTTTTCATACGGAATTCTTTGTGCTCGCTCTTCGCTGAACGTTCTTAGAATTCGAAAGCTCGATGGCTCGTATCATAATTTAAAAAACTAAAAAAGTATATTTTTAGAGTCTAAATGATTTTTTTAGCAAAATACCCCGAGGTCATGATAATAAACGATGAGTTTTGATCATTAGCTCTTTTAACATCGAACTAGGTATAAAAAAACTTAAAACTTGATCAACTTTTTAGCCAAAAATCATCCCTAGGTCGTCGTTGAGGTCGATGAGTTTCGATTATTCTCTCATTTGGCATGAGATAGGTCCAAAAAAACCTCTAAATTGGGATGATAGTTTTTTTATAGATTTTTTCCTGCTCGCTTGTGTCGATCGTTCAAGGAATTCGAAAGCTTGAGGCTCGCATCATCTCGAAATATTGAAAAAATGCATTTTTAGAGCCTAACAATTATTTTTTGCCACAATTACACCTGGGTCATAGCAACGGGCGATGAGTTTTGATTATTGGCTCATTTTACATCGAAATAGGTCTAAAAAAGCTCCAAACATGGTCAATAATTTTGGAAAAAATCAACCCTAGGTCATCGTTGAGATCGATGATGTAACCCTCGTAAAAACCTTTATCCATAATGTGACGTGTATTAGAATAATTCTATATATATGTATATTAAGAGTAAGTATAATTATCATTTCATCATGAGAAATTAATGCTTGAAATATATGATTTATGTTAAATTAAAGTTATTGTGCTTAAGATTAATGGTTTAATTATTAAAGAAATCAAATATGCAAAATCAGTGTTTTAAGGACTATATTCTGCCTGAGTTTTGTGTGAATTATTTGAGAACTTTAGAGTAATTTTTGGGTCAAACGTAAAGAATGAAAGTTGTTCATCTATGTGTTTAATATGCCTGTATAAACCTTTATAATATTTGGACCTATACATTAAGAGTTATACCAATTATAGTGAGGGTTGTTTCGAAATGCATTCTGCTGGAATTTTGAGAGAAGAATCTGCCCGAATCTTGTGAGATTTATTTGATGCTGTTACAATGATTTTTGAGAAAAACGTAAAGAATAAAAGTTGTTTTTCTATGTGTTTACTACCGCTATATAAAATTTCATAAATGTTGGATATATATAGAAAGCGTTATGCACATTTTAGTATAGATGGGTTAGGAGGAAACACTGCTGGAATTTTGGAGGGAAAAGAAATTCCGAGTTTTAAAAATGGAATTTCTGAATTATTGATGAAAGAAATTTGTCTAATTACATTAACCCATCTTACTAATGTTTTTTTTATTTATCCTAACGTTTCTTTAGCCACCTAAACACCTGAATTAAATGCTTAGAAGCCAAATCATCACCTTTGACTTCCAAAACATCCCAGCTTTGCCTTCCAAGCTTCCTCCACTTTACATTTGGCCTAATTAAATTTTAACACTTATGATATAAATAAATGTGAGGATAAAAGGTGGGTATATAAGGGAAATAGAGGGTTCAATGGCTGCCATTTTTAGGTAAAAAATCGTAGCCATCCAGAATTCAAAAGAGAAGCCAAATTGAAGAGAGAAAAACAGCAAAAAGAGAGAAAGAAAGAAAAGAGAAAGAAAAGGGAAAAAGGAAAGAAAAAGAGCTAAATAAATTCTAATCAAACTTAAAAGAGGTAAGTAGGTCTCATTTATTTTGGTTGATTAATGTCTTAAATTATTTGTTTTAAGTTATTTTGTTAGTGTTTATTTCATGGGTTGTAATAATTTTCAATGGTTATATGCTTGATGCTTAGAATAAATCTATGTATGGATGCCTTGTTGTGATGATTTATGATTTTTATGTTACTTTGAAAATGTCCAAGTATGTGGTGATGGGTTGGATTGAACTTGGACCAAATTTAAGTGAACTAAAACATGTTTAAAGTTGGATTGGAATGAACTAATAAATTAGTGTTAATAAGGAGTCAATTCTGTCCGAATTTTGGGGTGTATATTCAAGGATTTTAGATCGATTTCTAGGTGAAACTTAAAGCATAAAAGTTGTTCCTCTATGTTTAAACTAACGCCTTTTAAAATTTCTTAGTCATTGGATTCGTGTACAAGGAGTTATACCCGATTTAGTATGGATAGCTCTAGATAAACCACTATTAGGCAGATTGCTCCCTAAGTTCAAAAATTTATAATTAATTGTGTAATTGGTATTTAGACCTAATTTTTGGATATGTTATAAATAAATATGTCTAGTATCTAAAATAAAATAAGTAAGATTTAATTATTTTTTGAAATTAGAAAATTATTTACTTGATTAGGAGTTGTCCGGTAATAAACCCTAAAACAAAAAAAAATAGACTTGGACAAAATTAATAGGTTTGAAATAAACTAAATGAGCTTGGAATAAATAAAATAGAATTAAATAGAGTCAATGGGCCTAGGATAAATTTAATGGGCTCGAATTAAAGTAGATGGACTTGGACCTTCTTTTAAATATTAATGAAACTAATGAACAATATTAATGAGCGGAGATTGTGTTCCCGCTGTGGGTATCGGGATTGGTATGTGAGAAATGAATAAATTTCGAGTGTGGGTTGGACCATGAGTATGGCATGAGAATGAAGGGTTGGTATCCGAATTTGGTT
This sequence comes from Dovyalis caffra, assembly GCA_963924115.1. NCBI lineage: Eukaryota > Viridiplantae > Streptophyta > Magnoliopsida > Malpighiales > Salicaceae > Dovyalis > Dovyalis caffra. The sequence continues at coordinate 965,610 of CAWUPB010001179.1, forward strand.
GAATGTGATTAAATATGTCATCACGTGCATCATGTGCATAGTGGGTGGTTTAAGACAAGTCAATTGATTGAAAATGGTTTATACATCTAGGTTTGATAACCTAACTGGAATAAATAGGTATTAGTAGTCCAAGTACTCTAGGATGTGTGCCCGCATTATTAGACGATTGATTTCCACTAATAGTAGTTACAACGAGGGATAATTCCGTTGTAGCAGAAGATGATCCGAGGATCATCCGGATGAAATCAAACCGTGTACTTACTCGTTAGACGATGGATTCTCGCTAACGTAGTTACAACGAGGGATAATTCCATTGTAGCAGAAGGTGATCTCGCGGACCACCCGGATGATAAATAGAGTAGACTCGGCTAAACCTGTGGTACCCGAGATTAAAATTTATGAGTATGGTGGGAAGTCAAAACAACATTGCATATCACGTGCATCACCCCGCTTACCGAGCTTCGGCTCACCTCGTTGTTATTTTTTTTATGTCTTGACGGAAAAAGGACGAGTTGGTACGGATGCGGCCGGCTCCTCCTAACCGGCTCATGTGAGGCACTATTTATTAGTTTTTATTTTGTCCGTAAATTTAGGGTATGGAGTTCGTGAGAAATTGAATATCGCATGTAATGTTTTATTAATGTATTTAATTATGTTATGTAAATTTTATCTTAAGGAGTTATATACGTAATGTACTCGTTAAAGTCCTAAGAATATCATAAGAAAACTACTTAGAGTTTAGGGTATGTCGGCGTAACGCACTTCGTCCAGCACTCTACTTGGGTAGTAGAAATATGATCGGGGCGGGGCGTTACGGATGAGTTTCGATTATTTTTTCGTTTGACATGAGATAGGTAAAAAAAACCACAAAACTAGGTCGACGAGTTTCATATAGATTTTTTTATACTCGCTCATCCTAACAATTCTCAAAATTCAAAAGCTCAACGGCCCACATCATCTCATAAAACTAAACAAGTGCATTTTTTGAGCCTAAACGATGTTTTTTGCCCAAAATACCCTAAGGTCCCGACAATAGGCGATGAGTTTTGATCGTTAGGTCATTTGACATTGAACTAGGTCTAAAAAAGCTCAAAAACTAGTCAACTTTTTTTTCACAAATATCACCCCTAGCTCATCGTTGAGGTCGATGAATTTTGATTATTGTCCCATTTGACATTAGATAGGTCCAAAAAAACGACTAAACTGGGTCGACAGGTTTTCCTATAGATTTTTTCCTCCTCACTCGTGTTGATCATTTTAGGATTTCAAAAGCTTGATGGCTCGCATCATCTCAAGAAACCGAAAAAATGCATTTTTAGAGCCTAATGACTATTTTTGGCCAAAATCACACCGAGGTCATAGCAGCGGGCGATGAGTTTTGATCGTTGGCTCGCTTTGCATCGAACTACGTCTCAAGCTACTCAAAACATGGTCGAATATTTTGGAAGAAATCAGCCATAGGTCATCGTTGAGTTCGATGAGTTTCGATAATTGTCCCGTTTAACATGAGATAGGTAAAAACAAACCTCAAAACTTGACTAACGAGTTTCATATAGATTTTTTTCGTGCTCGCTCGTACCGACCATTCTCAAAATTCGAAAGCTCGGATGGCACGCATAATCTCAAAAAACTAAAAAAAGTGTATTTTTAGAGCCTAAATGATGTTTTTTTGGCAAAAATACCTCGAGGTCATGACAATAGGCAATGAGTTTTGATCGTTAAGTCGTTTGGCATTGAATTGAGTCTAAAAAAGATTTAAAAATTAGTCAATTTTTTTGACAAAAATCACCCCAAGCCCATCATTGAGGTCGATGAGTATCGATAATTGTGCCATTTGACATTGATAGGTAAAAAAAACCTCAAAACTGGTCGACAATTTTTCTACGGATTTATTCGTGCTCGATCTTATCGATCGTTCCTATAATTCGAAAGCTCGATGCTCGCATCATCTCAAAAAACTATAAAAGTGTATTTTTAAAGCCTAAACGATATTTTTTTGGCCAAAATACCCCGAGGTCATGACAATAGGCGACGATTTTTGATCGTTTACTCGTTTGGTATTGAATTAGGTCTAAAGCAACTCAAAACTTAGCCAACTTTTTTTGCTGAAATTCACCCCTAGGTTATTGTTGACGCCGATGAATTTCGATTATTGTCTCGTTTGGCATGAGATAGGTCCAAAAAAACCTCTAAACCTGGCCGACAGTTTTCCTATAGTTTTTTCCTGCTCATTCATGTGAACCGTTCTAGGAATTCGAAAGCTCGATGGCACTCATCATCTCGAAAAACTAAAAAAATGAATTTTTAGAGTCTAACGACTATTTTTGGCCAAAATCACAACGAGTTCATAGCAACGGGCGAAGAGTTTTTCTCGTTGGCTCATTTTGCATCGAACTAGGTCTAAAACGTACTCAAAATATGGTCAACGTTTCTTGCGTAAATCAACCCTAGGTCATCGTTGAGGTTGATGAGTTTCGATGATTGTCCCGTTTGACATGACATAGGTAAAAAAAAATCTTAAAACAGAATCGATGAGTTTCATATAGATAATTTCATGCTCACTCGTGTTTGAGCATTCCTAGAATTCAAAAGCTCGATGGCCCGCATTATCTCAAAAACTAAAAAAAATATATTTTTAGAGCCTAGACGACGTTTTTTGGCCAAAATACCCCGAGGTCGTGAAAATAAATCATAGGTTTTGATCATTAGGTCATTTGGCATCAAACTAGGTCTAAAACGGATAAAAAATTAGTTGATTTTTTTTGACAAAAATACCCCTAGCTCATCATTGAGGTTGATGAGTTTCGATGATTGTCGCGTTTGATATGAGGTAAGTAAAAAAAATGTCAAAACTAGACCGACGAGTTTAATATAGATATTTTCATGCTTGTTCGTGCCGACCATTCCCAAAATTTGAAAGCTCGATGCCCCGCATCATCTCAAAAAATAAAAAAGTATATTTTTAGAGCTTAAACAATGTTTTTTAGCCAAAATACCCCGTGGTCGAGAGAATAGGCGATGAGTTTTGATCGTTAGGCCGTTTGGCATTAAACTAGGTCTAAAAAAGGTCAAAAATTAGTCAACTTTTTTTGGCAAAAATCACCACTAGGTCATCGTTGAGGTCGATGAGTTTTGATGATTGTCACATTTGACATGAGATAAGTAAAAAAAAACACTCAAAACGGGGCTAACGGTTTTCATATAGATTTCTTCATGCTCGCTCTTGCCGATCGTTGATAGAATTTGAAAGCTCTATGGCTCGAATCTTAATTTAAAAAACTAAAAAAGTATATTTTTAGAGCCTAAATGACGTTTTTTAGCCAAAATACCCCGAGGTCATGACAATAGGCGATGAGTTTTGATCATTGGCTCTTTTAGCATCGAACTAGGTATAAAAAAACTTAAAACTTGATCAACTTTTTTGGCCAAAAATCATCCCTAGGTTGTCGTTGAGGCCGATGAGTTTCGATTATTGTCTCATTTGGCATGAGATAGGTCCAAAAAAACCTCTAAATTGCGATGACAGTTATTTATAGATTTTTTCCTGCTCACTTGTGTCAATCGTTCTAGAAATTCGAAAGCTCGAGGCTCGCATCATCTCAAAATACCGAAAAAATGCATTTTTAGAGCCTAACAATGATTTTTGGCCAAAATCACACCCGGGTCATAGCAACGGGCGATGAGTTTTGATTATTGGCTCATTTTACATCGAACTAGGTCTAAAAAAGCTCAAAATATGGTCGATAGTTTTGGCAAAAATCAACCCTAAGTCATCGTTGAGGTCGATGAGTTTCGATTATTTTTTCGTTTGACATGAGATAGGTAAAAAAACCCATAAAACTAGGTCGACGAGTTTCATATAGATTTTTTTATACTCACTCATGCTAACAGTTCTCGAAATTCAAAAGCTCAACGGCCCACATCATCTCATAAAACTAAAAAAGTGTATTTTTAGAGCCTAAAAGATGTTTTTTGACCAAAATACCCTAAGGTCGTGACAATAGGTGATGAGTTTTGATCGTTAGGTCGTTTGACATTGAACTAGGTCTAAAAAAGCTCAAAAATTAGTCAAGTTTTCTTTTGACAAATATCACCCCTAGCTCATCGTTGAGGTCAATGAGTTTCGATGATTGTCCCATTTGACATTAGATAGGTCTAAAAAACCTACTAAACCGGACCGACAGCTTTTCCTATAGATGTTTTCCTCCTCGCTCGTGTCGATCATTTTAGGATTTCGAAAGCTCGATGGCCCGCATCATCTCGAGAAACCGAAAAATGCATTTTTAGAACCTAATGACTATTTTTAGCCAAAATCACACCGAGGTCATAGCAACGAGCGATGAGTTTTGATCGTTAGCTCGCTTTGCATCAAACTAGGTCTCAAGCTACTCAAAACATGATCGAATATTTTGGAAAAAATCAACCCTAGGTCATTGATGAGTTCTATGAGTTTCGATGATTGTCCCGTTTGACATGAGATAGGTAAAAACAAACCTCAAAACTCGATCGATAGTTTCATATAGATTTTTTTCGTGCTCGATCGTGCCGACCATTCTCGAAATTCGAAAGCTCGGATGGCGTGTATAATCTCAAAAAACTAAAAAAGTGTATTTTTAGAGCTTAAACGACGTTTTTTGGCAAAAATACCTCGAGGTCGTGACAATAGGCAATGAGTTCGATCGTTAAGTCATTTGGCATCGAATTGAGTCTAAAAAAGATAAAAAAAAATTAGTCAATTTTTTTTTACAAAAATCAGCCCAAGCCCATCATTGAGGTTGATGAGTATCGACAATTGTCTCATTTGACATTAATAGGGAAAAAAACCTCAAAACGAGGCTAACAATTTTCCTACGGATTTCTTCGTCCTCGATCTTATCGATTGTTCCCGGAATTTGAAAGCTCGATGCTCGCATCATCTCAAAAAACTACAAAAGTGTATTTTTATAGCCTAACCGATATTTTTTTAGCCAAAATACCTCGAGGTCATGACAATAGACGATGATTTTTGATCGTTTACTCGTTTAGCATTGAATTAGGTCTAAAACAACTCAAAACTTGGCCAATTTTTTCTCGCCAAAATTCACCCCTAGGTTATTATTGAGGCCAATGAGTTTTGATTATTGTCTCATTTGGCATGAGATAGGTCCAAAAAACCTCTAAACCTGGCCGACGGTTTTCCTATAGATTTTTTTCTCGCTCGTTCGTGTTGATTGTTCTAGGAATTCGAAAGCTCGATGGCATGCATCATCTCGAAAAAATAAAAAAATGAATTTGGAGAGCCTAACGACTATTTTTGGCTAAAATCACACCGAGTTCATAGCAACGGCAATGAGTTTTTCTCGTTGGCTCATTTTGCATCGAACAAGGTCCAAAACGACTCAAAATATGGTCAACATTTTTGGCAAAAATCAACCCTAAGTCATCGTTGAGGTTGATGAGTTTTGATGATTATCCCGTTTGACATAACATAGGTAAAAAAACCTTAAAACGGGACTAACGAGTTTCATATAGATAATTTCACGCTCGCTCGTGCCGAGCATTCCCGAATTCGAAAGCTCGATGGCCCACATCATCTCAAAAAACTAAACAAAATATATTTTTAGAGCCTAAACGACGTTTTTTGGCCAAAATACCCCGAGGTCGTGAAAATAGATGATGGGTTTTGATCGTTTGGTCGTTTGGCATCAAACTAGGTCTAAAAAAGATCAAAAATTAGTTGATTTTTTGACAAAAATACCCCTAGCTCATCATTGAGGTCGATGAGTTTCGATGATTGTTGCGTTTGACATGAGATAAGTAAAAAAAACATCAAAACTAGACCGACGAGTTTAATATAGATATTTTCATGCTCGCTTGTGCCGACCTCTCCCGAATTCGAAAGCTCGATGGCCCACATCATCTCGAAAAAATAAAAAAGTATATTTTTAGAGCATAAATGATGTTTTTTAGCCAAAATACCCCGAGGTCGAGAGAATAGGCGATGAATTTTGATCGTTAGGCCGTTTGGTATCACACTAAGTCTAAAAAAGCTCAAAAATTAGTCAACTTTTTTTGGCAAAAATCACCACTAGGTTATCGTTGAGGACGATGAGTTTTGATGATTGTCACATTTGACATGAGATAAGTAAAAAAAAACCCTCAAAGCTGGGCTGACGGTTTTCATATAGATTTTTTCGTGCTCGCTCTTGCCGATCGTTCCTAGAATTCGAAAGCTCGATGGCTTGCATCTTAATTTAAAAAACTCAAAAAGTATATTTTTAGAGCCTAAATGATGTTTTTTGACCAAAATACCCCGAGGTCATGACAATAGGCGATGAGTTTTGATCGTTAGCTCATTTGGCATCGAACTAAATCTAAAAAATCTTAAAACTTGATCGACATTTTTGGCAAAAATACCCACAGGTTATCGTTGAGGTTGATGAATTTCGATTATTGTCCCGTTTGGTATGCGATAGGTCCAAAAAACCTCTAAACCGAGCTGATAGTTTTCCTAAATATTTTTTCATGCTCGCTCATGCCGACAATTTTAGGAATTTGAGACCTCGATGCCTCGCATCATCTCGAAAAACTAAAAAAATGCATTTTTAGAGCCTAACGATAATTTTTGCCAAAATCACATCAAGTACATGACAACGAGTGATGAGTTTTTATCATTAACTCGTTTGGGATCGAAATACGTCTAAAACGACTCAAAACTTGGTTGAATTTTTTGGATAAAATACCCCTATGTCATTGTTGAAGCCGATGAATTTCGATGATTATCCCGTTTGGCATGAGATAGGTCGAAAAAACCTCTAAACTTGGTCGATAGTTTTCTTATAGATTTTTTCATGCTCGCTCATGCTCGATTGTTCCGGGAATTAAAATCCCAATGGCTCGGATTACCTCAAGAAATTGAAAACATGCATTTTTAGAGCTTAAATGATAATTTTTGGCCAAAATCACATCGAGGTCATAGCCATTAGCGATGAGTTTTGATCGTTGACTTGTTTGGAATCGAAATAGATCTAAAATAGCTCAAAAATTAATCGATGTTTTTGGTAAAAACCACCCCTAGGTCATCGTTGAGGCCGATAAGTTTCGATGATTTTCCCGTTTGACATGAGATAGGTTGAAAAGAGCCTCAAAACAGGATCGACAATTTTCCTATAGATTTTTTCGTGGTTGCTCATGCCGACCATTCCAGAATTTGAAAGCTTGATGGCCCGCATCATCTCAAAAAACTAAAAAAGTGTATTTCTAAGGCTTAAACAACGTTTTTTTTGCAAAAATCACACCGACGTCATGGCAATAGGCGATGAGTTTTTATTGTTGACTCAATTAACATCGAACTAGGTCTAAAATAGCTTAAAACTTTATAGAAGTTTTTGGTTAAAACCGCCTCTAAGTCATCGTCTAAGCCGATGAGTTTCGATAATTGTCCCGTCCGGCATTAGATAGGTCCAAAAAAACCTAAAAAATGAGCCGATAGTTTCCCTATAGATTTTTTCGTGCTCGCTCATGTCAATCATTCTAGGAATTCAAAAGCTTTATGGCTCGCATCATCTCAAAAAATTAAAAAAAAAGAAGCATTTTTAGATCCTAACGATAAGTTTTTGCCAAAATCACACCAAGGTCATGGCAACGAGCGATGAGTTTTGATTGTTGGCTCGTTTAGCATCAAATGAGATCTAAAATAGCTCATAACTTGATGAGTTTTGCCATTGTTGAGGTCGATGAGTTTTGATAATTGTCCCGTTTGACATGAGATAGGTAAAACAAAACCTCAAAACTAGGCTTACTCGTTTTCATATAAATTTTTTCATGCTCGCTCGAGCCAACTTTTCTAAGAATTTGAAAGCTCGATGGCCCGTAACATCTCAAAAAACTAAAAAAACGTATTTATAGAGCCTAAACGACGTTTTTTGGTATAAAGACCCCAAGGTCATGACAATAGACAATTAGTTTTGATTGTTAGCTCGTTTGGCATTGAGCTAAGTTTACAAAATCTACAAACTTGATAGACTTTTTTGAGAAAAATCACCCTTAGGTCATCATTGGGGCCGATGAATTTCGATTATTGTCCCGTTTGACATGAGATAGGTCTAAAAAAACTCTAAACTAGACCGACAATTTTCCTACGGACTTTTTTGTGTTTGGTCATATCGACAATTCCGAGAATTCAAAAGCTCGAAGACCCGCATCATCACGAAAAACATAAAAAATGCATTTTCGTAGCCTAACAACAATTTTTGGCCAAAATTAAAACGAGGACATGGTAATAGCGATGAGTCTTGATCGTTGACTTATTTGATATCGCACTAGGTTCAAAATAGCTCAAAACATTATCGAATATTTTAGCAAAAATACCCCTAAGTTATCGTTAATGTCGATTAGTTTCGATGATTGTCTCGTTTGGTATTAGATAGGTCCAAAAAAACCTCAAAGTTGGGCTGACGGTTTTCATACGGATTTTTTCATGCTCTCTCCTATCGACCTTTCCGAGAATTCGAAAGCTCGATGGCTTGCATCATCTTAAAAAACTAAAAGAATACATTTTTAGATCCTAACGACTATTTTTGGCCAAAATCACATCGAGGTCATAGCAACGGACGATGAGTTTTGATCGTTAGCTCCTTTTGTATCGAACTAGATCTAAAATAGCTCAAAACCTAGTTGACTTTTTTAAGATAAAATCAACCCTAGGTCATCATTGAGATCGATGAGTTTCGATGATTATTCCGTTTGACATGAGATGGGTAAAAAAAACCTCAAAACTGGGCTTACGGTTTTCATATAGACTTTTTTATGCATGCTTTTACCGATCGTTCCCGGAATTCAAAAGCTCGATGGCTCGCATCATCTCAAAAAACTAAAAAAAGTATATTTTTAGAGCTAAAACGATGTTTTTTTTGCCAAAATACCCCAAGGTCATGACAATAAGTGATGAGTTTTGATAGTTAGCTCAATTAGCCTCAAACTAGGTCCGAAAAAGCTCAAAACTTGATCAACGTTTTTGGCAAAAATCACCCTTAGGACATTGTTGAGGTCGATGAATTTTAGTAATTGTCTATTTGGGTATGAGATAGGTCCAAAAAAACCACTAAATTGAGTCGACGAGTTTTCTTTAAGATTTTTTTGTGCTCTCTCCTGTCGACGAGTTTCGAGAATTCAATAGCTCGATGGCTTGCATAATCTCAAAAAACTAAAAAAATACATTTTTAGAGCTTAACGATAATTTTTTGCCAAAATCACACCGAGGACATGACAACAAGCGATGAGTTTTGATCATTGGCTCGTTTGGCATTGAACTACGTCTAAAACGACTTAAAATGGTCGAATGTTTCGATAAAAATACCCCTAGGTCATCGTTGAGGTCGATGAATTTCAATGATTATCCTATTTGACATGAGATAGGTCCAAAAAACCTCTAAACTAGGTTGATCTGTTTTTCTATAGTTTTTTCGTGCTAGCTCATGCCGACCATTCTAGGAATTGAAAAGCCCGATGGCTCAAATCATCTTGAAAAACCGAAACAATGCATTTTTAGAGCTTAAACGATAATTTTTTGCCACAATCACATCGAGGTCATAGCCATAGGCGATGAGTTTTGATCGTTGGCTCATTTGCAATCGAATTAAATCAAAAACGACTCAAAACTTGATCGACATTTTTGGAAAAAGCCACCCCTAGGTCATTGTTGAGGTCGATAAGTTTCGATGATTGTCCCATTTGGCATGAGATTGGTCTAAGAGAACCTCAAAATAGGGCTAACGAGTTTTCTTATAGATTTTTTCGTGCTCGCTCATGCCGATCATTCCGAGAATTCAAAAGCTCGATGTCCCGAATCATCTTAAAAAACTAAAAAAGTGTATTTTTAACGCCTAAACGATGTTTTCTTGTAAAAATCCCCCGAGGTCGGGACAATAGACGATGAGCTTTGATTGTTAGCTCGTTTGGCATCGAACTAGGTCTAAAACGACTCAAAACCCGATCGACCTTTTTGGTTAAAACCACCCCTAAGTCATCATTCGGACCGACGAGTTTCAATGAACTAGGTCTAAAAATGCTCAAAACTTAATCGACTTTTTTGGCAAAAATCACCCCTAGGTCATCGTTGAGGCCGATGAATTTCGATTATTATCCCGTTTGGCATGAGATAGGTCTAAAAAAACCTCTAAACTAGGCTGATAATTTTTCTAGAGATTTTTTCATGCTCTCTCATGGCGACGGTTTCGAAATTCGAAAGCTCGATGGCCCACATCATCTCAAAAACCGAAAAAATGCATTTTTAGAGCCTAACTACAAATTTTGGGCAAAATTACACCGAGAACATGGCAACACTCGATGAGTTTTGATTATTGGCTCGTTTGGGATCGAATTAGGTATAAAATAACTAAAAACTTGATCGAATATTTTCATAAAAATCACCTCTAGGTCATCGTTGAGGCCGATGAATTTCGATGATTATCTCATTTGGCATGAGATAGGTCCAAAAAAACCTCTAAACTGGGCTGATAGTTTTCCTATAGATTTTTTTATGCTCGCTTATGCTGATCATTCCAAGAATTGAAAAGCTCAATGGCCCGCATCATCTCAAAAAACTAAAAAAAAATGCATTTTTAGAGTTTAAATGATAATTTTTTGCTCAAATCACACCGAGGTCATGGCAATAGGCGATGAGTTTTGATTGTTGGCTCATTTGGAATCGAACTAGGTTTAAACGACTCAAAACTTGATCGATTTTTTTGGAAAAAAACAACCCTAGGTCATCGTTGAGGCCAATGAGTTTCAATGATTGTCCATTTGGCATGAGATAGGTCCAAAAAACATCAAAACGAAGTCGACGGTTTTCCTACATAATTTTTTATGGTCGCTCATATCGATCGTTTTAGAAATTCGAAAGCTCGAGGGTCCACATCATCTCTAAAAACTAAAAAATGTATTTTTAAGGCCTAAACGACCTTTTTTTTTTCCAAAAATCACCCCGAAGTCTAGGCAATAGGGGATGAGTTTTGATTGTTGACTCATTTGGAATCGAACTAGGGCTAAAATAGGTCAATACTTGGTAGACTTTTTTGGTTAAAACCACCCCTAAGTCATCGTTCAAGCCAATGAGTTTCGATGATTGCCCAGTTTAGCATTAGATAGGTCCAAAAAAACAAACAAGCGAGTCGATAGTTTTCCTATACATTTTTTTATGCTCGCTCATGCCGACCATTCTAGGAATTCGAAAGCTTTATGGCTCGCATCATCTTGAAAAGCTGAAAAAATGCATTTTTAGATCCTAATGATAATTTTTGACCAAAATCGGACCGAGGTCATGGCAACGAGTGATGACTTTTGATTATTGGCTCATTTAGCATCAAACGATGTCTAAAATAGCTCAAAACTTGGTCGATATTTTTGCTAAAAATCACCCCTAGGTAATCGTTGAGGTCGATGAGTTTCAATGATTGTCCGATTTGACATGAGATAGGTAAAAAAAAAACCTTAAAAGCTGGATCGATTGTTTTCATACGGATTTTTTCGTACTCGCTCATGCCGACTTTCCTAAGAATTTGAAAGCTCGATGGCTCGCATCATCTCGAAAAATTAAAAAAGTGTATTTTAGAACCTAAACGACGTTTTTTCACAAAAATACCCCAAGGTCATAACAATAGGCGATGAGCTTTGATTGTTAACTTGTTTGCCATCGAACGAGTCTAAAAAATCTACAAACTTGGTCAACTTTTTTGACAAAAATACCCCTAGGTCATCATTGGGCCGATGAATTTCAATTATTGTCCCATTTGGCATGAGATAGGTCCGAAAAGAACATCTAAACTGGGCTGATAGTTTTCCTAGAGACTTTTTCGTGCTTGCTCATGTCGACAATTCCAAGAATTCGAAAGCTCGATGGACCGCATCATCTCAAAAAAACATAAAAAATACATTTTTAGAGCCTAATGATAATTTTTGGCCAAAATTAAAACGAGGACATGGCAATAGGTGATGAGTCTTGATCGTTGACTCATTTGGCATTGAACTAGGTCTAAAATAGCTTAAAACGTTGTTGAATTTTTTTTTTGAAAAAAATCACCCTTAAGTCATCGTTAAGGCCAATGAATTTCAATGATTGTCCCGTTTAGCATTAGATAGGTCTAAAACACCCTCAAGACTAGGTCGACGGTTTTCCTATAGATTTTTTCATGCTCGCTCCTGTCGACCTTTTCGAGAATTCAAAATCTCGATGGCCCGCACATCTTGAAAAACTAAAAAAATGCATTGCTAGAGCCTAACGACTATTTTTGGCCAAAATCATACCGAGTTCATAGCAAAGGGTGATGAGTTTTTATCGTTGGCTTATTTTGCATCAAACTTGATCTAAAACATTTACAAACTTGATTGACTTTTTTGGCAAAAACCACTTTTAGGTCATTGTTGAGGTCGATGAGTTTCGATGATTGTCGTCCCGTTTGGCATGAGATAGGTCCAAAAAAACTTCAAAACAAGGCTGTAAGTTTTCCAATAGATTTTTTCATGTCGGCTCATACTCGATCGTTCCAAGAATTCGAAAGCTCGATGGCTCGCATCATCTCAAAAAACTAGAGAAGTGTATTTTTTAGACCTAAACGTCGTTTTTTTTTAGCAAAAATCACACCGAGGTCATGACAATAGGTGATGAGTTTTGATTGTTAGCTCGTTTGGCATCGAACGAGGTCTAAAAAAGCTCAAAACTTAATTCACATTTTTGGCTAAAACCACCCCTAAGTCATTGTTAAGGCCAATGAGTTTCGATGATTGTCTCGTTTGACATGAGATAAGTAAAAAAATCTTAAAACTCGGGTTGACAATTTTCATACAAATTTTTTCATGGTCGCTCGTGCCGACTATTCTCGGAATTCAAAAGCTCGATTGCTCGCATCATCTCAAAAAAATAAAAAAGTATATTTTTATAGCTTAAATGATGTTTTTTGACCAAAATACCCCGAGGTCTTGATAATAGGCAATGAGTTTTGATTGTTAGCTCATTTGGCATTAAACGAGGTCTAAAAAAGTTCAAAACTTGATCGAATTTTTTGAAAAAAATACCCTTAGGTCATCGTTGAGGTTGATACGTTTCGATTATTATCCCATTTGACATAAGATAGGTAAAAAAAACCTTAAAACTTGGCTAACAGTTTTCATACATATTTTTTCGTACTCGCTCATGCCGATCGTGCTCGAAATTCGAAACCTTGATGGCCCGCATCATCTTGAAAAACTAAAAAGTATATTTTTAGGGTATAAACGATGTTTTTTTTATCTAAAATACCCCGAGGTCATGACAATACGCGATGAGTTTTGATCGTTGGATCGTTTTGCATCTAACTAGGCCGCAAATAGCTCAAAACTTGGTCTACTTTTTTGGTAAAAATTGACCTTAAGCCATCGTTGAGGCCGATGAATTTCGATGATTATCCCGTTTTTCATCGGATAGGTAAAAAAAACCTCTAAACGGGGTTGATAGTTTTCCTAGAGATTTCTTTGTGCTCGCTCATGCCGACCGTTTTAGCAATTGAAAAGCTCGATGGCTAGCATCATCTCGAAAAACTAAAAAAATACATTTTTAGAGCTTAAACGATATTTTTTGGCCAAATTCACACCGAGGCCATGGAAATAGGCAGGGAGTTTTGATCGTTAAGTCATTTGGCATCGAACTAGGTCTAAAACGACTAAAAACTTGATCGAATTTTCCGGCAAAAACCACCCCTAGGTAATCGTTACGTACGATGAGTTTCGATAATTGTCCCATTTGGCATGAGATACGTCCAAAAAAACCTCAAAACAAGGATGATAGTTTTTCTATAGATTTTTCATCCTCACTCATGTCGATCGTTATAGGAATTCGAAAGCTCGATGGCTCGTATAATCTCAAAAAACTAAAAAAGTGTATTTTTGAGGCCTTAATGATGTTTTTTGGCCAAAATCACACCGAGGTCATGGTAATAGGCAATGAGTCTTGATCGTTGACTTATTTGGCATCGAGCAAGGTCTAAAATAGCTCAAAATGTTATCGAATGTTTTTGGCAAAAACCACCCCTAAGTTATCGTTAAGGCCGATGAGTTTCGATTATTGTCCTGTTTGGCATTAGATAGATCTAAAAAAACCTCAAAACCGGGTTGACGGCTTTTCTATAGATTTTTTTATGCTCGCTCATGTCGACCATTCAAATAATTTGAAAGCTTGATGGGCCACATCACCTCGAAAAACTTAAAAAATGCATTTTTAGAGCCTAATGACTATTTTTGGCCAAAAGATTTTTTCCCGAGGTCATAGCAACGAGCGATGAGTTTTGATCGTTAGCTCATTTCATATCGAGTTAGGTTTAAAACACCTCAAATTTTGGTCAACTTTTTTTGGAAAAAATCACCCTTAGGTCATCGTTGAGGTCGATGAGTTTCGATTATTGTCCCGTTTGAGATGAGATAGATAAAAAAAACCTCAAAACTAGGTGACAGTTTTCATATAGATTTTTTCATGCTTGCTCGTGCTAACTTTTCTAGGAATTTGAAAGCTCGATGGGTCGCATCATCTTGAAAAACTAAAAAAGTATTTTTAGGGTCTAAACGATGTTTTTTAGCCAAAATACCCCGAGGTCATGACAATAGGAAATGAGTTTTGATCGTTAGCTCGTTTAGCTTCGAACAAGGTCTAAAAAAGCTCAAAACTTAGTCAACGTTTCGGCAAAAATAACCCTGTGTCATCGTTGAGGGTGATGAATTTCGATTATTGTCCCACTTTAGCATGATATAGGTTTAAAAAAACTCTAAATTGAGTCGACGGTTTTCCTAAAGATTTTTTCGAGCTTGCTCATGCCAACAATTCTAGAAATTCAAAAGCTCGATAGCCCGCATAATCTTGAAAAGCTAAAAAAATGCATTTTTAGAGCCTAACGATAATTTTTTACCAAATTCACATCGAGGACATGGCGATAGGTGATGAGTTTTTATCATTGACTTGTTTGGCATCGAACTACGTCTAAAATAGCTCAAAACTTGGTCAACCTTTTTGGCAAAAATACCCCTAGCTCATCGTTGATGTCAATGAATTTCGATGATTATCCCGTTTGGCATGAGATAGGTCCAAAAAAATGTATAAAGCTGAGTCGACGGTCTTCCTATAGATTTTTTTATGCTCGGTCATCGCTGATCATTCCAAGAATTGAAAAGCTCGATGGCCTAAATCATTTCAAAAAACTGAAAAAAATATATATTTTTAGAGCCTAAAGGATGTTTTCTAGCAAAAATACATCGAAGGTCATGACGAGTAGGTGATGAGTTTTGATCGTTAACTCGTTTAGCATCGAACTACATCTAAAACGACTCAAAACTTGATCAACTATTTTGACAAAAACCACCCCTAGGTCATCGTTAAGGCCGATGAGTTTCGATGATTGTCCCATTTGGCATGAGATAGTTCAAAAAAACCTCAAAAAAGGGCTAATAGTTTTCCTACGGATTTTTTCGTACTTGCTTATGCCTACCATTCTCGAAATTCGAAAGCTCGATGGCTTGCATCATCTCAAAAAACTAAAAATGTGTATTTTTAAGGCCTAAATGACATTTTTTAGGAAAAATCACACCGAAGTCATGGCAATAGGCAATGATTTTTTATCGTTGACTCATTTGACATCGAACTAGGTCTAAAGCAACTCAAAACTTGATCGAATATTTTTGGCTAAAACCACCCCTAAGTTATCAATAAGGCCGATGAGTTTCGATGATTGTCACGTTTTGCATTATATAGATCCAAAAAAACCCTAAAACTAACTTGATAGTTTCCCTATAGATTTTTTCGTGATCGCTCATGCCGACCGTTTCGAGAATTCGAAAGCTTGATGGCCCGCATCATCTTGAAAAACTAAAAAAATGTATTTTTAGAGCCTAATGAAATTTTTTTAAAACAATCACACGAGAGGTTAGGGTAACAGGTGATTAGTTTCGATCATTGGCTCGTTTGACATCAAACTAGGTCTAAGACAACTTTAAACTTGGTCAACGTTTTTTCCAAAAATCAGCCCTAGGTCATCGTTAAGGTTGATGAGTTTCGATTATTGTCCTGTTTGACATGAGATAGGTAAAAAAAAAAGCCTAAAAGCTGGCCGACAGTTTTCATTTAGATTTTTTCATGGTCGCTCGTGTCGACCATTCTCAAAATTCAAAAGCTCAAAGACCCGCATCATCTCGAGAAACTAACAAAGTGTATTTTTAGAGCCTACATGATGTTTTTTTTGGTAAAAATAGCTCAAGGTCATGACAATAGGCAATGAGTTTTGATCGTTAACTCGTTGAGCATCAAACTAGGTCTAAAAAGGCTAAAAAATTACTCGATTTTTTTTACCAAAATCACCCATAGGTCATCATTGAGGCCGACGAATTACGATTATTTTCCCATTTGATATGAGATAGGTCTAAAAAAACTCTAAACCTGGTCGACAGTTTTCCTAGAGATTTTTTTAGGCTTGCTCATGTCGACGAGTTCCGAGAATTCGAAAGCTCGATGGCCCGCATCATCTAAAAAAACTAAAAAAATACATTTTTAGAGCTTAACGACAATTTTGGCCAAAATTACAACGAGGACATGGTAACATGCGATAAGTTTTCATCATTGGCTCCTTTGGCATTGAACTAGGTCTAAAGCAACTCAAAACGTGGTTGACATTTTTGGAAAAAATCACCCCTAGGTCATCGTTGAGGCCGATGAATTTCGATGATTATCTAATTTGGCATGAGATAGGTCCAAAAAAACCTCTAAATTGGGTCGACAGCTTTTCTAGAGATTTTTTCGTGCTTACTCATACCGACAGTTCCATGAATTCGAAAGCTCGATGGCTTGCATCATATTAAAAAATTGAAAAAATGCATTTTTAAAGCCTAACGACAAATTTTGACCAAAATCACACCGACGTCATGGCAATAGGCGATGAGTTTTGATTGTTGGCTCGTTTGAAATCAAATTAGGTCTAAAACGACTCAAAAATTGATTGATACTTTTTGAAAAAAACCACCTCTATGTCATCGTTGAGGCCAATGAGTTTCGATGATTGTCCCGTTTGGCATAAGATAGGTCCATAAAAAACCAAAACTGGATCGACATTTTTTTTATAGATCGTTTCTAGGAATTCGAAAGCTCAATGACCCACATCATCTCAAAAAACTAAAAAAAATACATTTTTAGAGCCTAACGATAATTTTTGGCCAAAATCACACCGAGGTCATGGCAACAAGTGATGTGTTTTGATCGTTGGCTCATTTGGCATTGAACTAGGTCTAAACGACTATAAACCTTGTCGACTATTTTGGCAAAAATCACCCCTAGGTCATTGTTGAGGCTGATGAGTTTTGATAATTGTCCCGTTTGACATGAGATAGGTAAAAAAAACTTCAAAACTAGGTGACGGTTTACTCTTTACCTCCATTTTCAATAAATGGGCATGAAAGTGACCTATATCTCTTTTGATCAAAGAATGGGGAAGATATGCAAGTATTGAGATACGAGCATGGGAAAAAATATGATCCCCACTATGATTAATTTGTTGACAAAGTTAATATTGCTTGTGGTGGACACCGATTGGCAACTATACTCATCTATCTTACAAATGTTGTAAAGGGTGGTGAAATAGTGTTCCCCACAACTGAAGTTAGTTGGAGTGTCTTATTCTTTCCCATCATGCATACACTCGTGTTTTTCCATTTTGCAAGAACTTCCGCTTTCATGGTCCTAAGGAATTTGGTTTGGTCTCAAATACCTTCAAGATTTGATTGTGTGTATAAGACACATGCCGATAGGCATAACATATGTCTTGGATTAGCTACAACATTAGTTGTTTTCACTTTAACCTAATTGTGCAATCACTTCTCTAAAATTGAAATTAGTAACATTGAGAAAGAGTGGCACGAGAGAATATTGTACAATAATTAACTCAAGATTTCATTTATTTATTGAGAGATTGAGCCACTTATGATCACTTGTCTCTACTTGTAAATAGTGGTATGGAATCCATAAGAGAACAAATCCAAGTCCATGTTAAATTTTGGAGATGAAGAGTACAAACGAGATGCTTTGTGTTAATGGGGCGATAATTGAGAAGCCAACTACGTTGAAGCAAGGTAAGGAATGGACAAGTGGGCTAGAGCTCTTTGTAGTCCATTCAAGTTGATGAAGTTACTTGTCGTTTTGAAAGATATTTGATGATTATTCAAGGCATGATATACTAGTAATAAGCCACTTAATATTTGCTTGCTGGCTAGTAGCATCATGATACAATATTATTTCATTCGGCGTTTATAGTGCGGAAATTAAAGCCCATAGTCGCTAATTTTCGATGCGGTGACTAATATATAGTATGAATGGAGATATTTGTTTTATTGTTTCTCCATTATAGCAGCAAATATCAATTACAAAAGGGATGTACCCCTAAGAATTGTATATATTTAAGATTGTTAGCTTACTTCCATAGATTCTTTTTGTAAATATTTTTTTTCTCTTAAAATTACGGAGTTGCCTAGTGTTATAAACTACTTGAATTTGAAAATGAACTACTAAATTTTTCTAATAGGAATTTTTAAATTTTTTTTCAAATATTAATATTTTGTTGTTTCTTTTAATGTTTTTTTAGATATTTAGATTATTATTTTTCTTGGAATCGGTTACTTAATTTTTACAATTATGTTAAGAAACTCGCTTAGATTATTACTTTTCTTGTTATTATTTAATATTTGAAATTATTTTAAAAAAATTATTACAAATACATCATAATCATTGCATTTGATTAAAAATCTACGCAATTGAAAAAAAAAATCAGCTTGCAATAATATTGCAAATTATTAAATATTTTTATAAACCGTTGCTTTACTATGATAAATCGTTGCATTACGGATAAAAATGGTTAGTTTTTATATAGAAAAATCATTGCATTAAAACAACCAAACTTCGTATAATATAATTGAAAACCACTACAAACGACTACAAACCGTTGCATAATATATTATATAAATCGTTGCATTAGATGATTTAAATCATTGCATAACACATGCGAATAACCATTGCATATTATAAGAATTGCTGCATGCATTTTGATTTAAACCGATGCTATATCATTTTCTAAGCCACTCGCCTAAAGTAACAAAGAAGTCGTTGCAATCTAAGTGTATTATGCAACAAAATGTATTCCATTATTATTGTTTATGAAAATTGCTATACTAATCTATTGCAATGTCAGTCAAATGTAATAACTGAAAAATCATTGCAGTAATACAACGATTTTATATTATTTTGCAGTAATTTTTAGCCGCTGCATAGGATTTCATATGTGATAGTAGCAGTTGAAGAGCTATAAAATTGCAATAACCATTCTCAATCGGTAGATGCTACCAACATAGATTTCTCATGAAATTTGAATGGGCTGTCTTGAGAAATAACTTCATATTTAGCATAAGGAGACTAAGCAATAAGGTCTATCGGTGTTTTTGAGTTATGGCTACAAGGGGCAAGACATTCAAACCAAACTCAACCAAAAGTAGTAACCATCTTACTATTCTTCTTAAGAGAACCGTCCTCGAGAATAAATATCTGATTAGATCATATTTGATCATAAAGATGCATCTTGTATGATGGTAGGTAGAGTCTGAATTTTTGAGTAACATACACAGGTGTCAAACAGTGTTTCTCTTGAATTGGTTAATGAAACTTACTTCCCTGTAATGTTCGGTTAAAAAAAAGACTGGTCTCTCAACACCGTCAACTTTTTTATTAGTTAAGTACCAATAAGTTATTGAGTGGAGGCGAGATGTCCCACCTATCTTTCCACATGTATGTTACACTTATCTTTCCATATCTAGAAAAGATTATGATTTAACATGAGTCTCAGGCGAGATGAAGAGCGTCAACTTGATATATATATATATATTGCCACGGAGCAAAGGAACCTACAAAAATCTATTTGCATTCTATAGATTTTTGTAGGTCCCTTAGTTCCGTGATAGTACATCTTTTTTTTGATATTCTACCAGAATATTTTTACAAATTATCTAAAAGAAATATTTAAATTCAAGACTTTCTTGCTTCTTCAATCAAATCTTTACTACTTGTGTTAATTATTGTTGGTTTTCACTTTCACAACAACTTAATTAGTGTGTTATTATATATATTTATGTTCATTTCCTTAGATTATTAAACATTATATTAAACTAAATTATATTTTTAAATAAATGAAAACCGACGACTTGGGAATGCATATGTCATTTTTATTGTTTGACATATGTGACATTTCAAAAAAATTATAAATTTGAACTAATTAATAGATGTTTCAATTATCCAAGAATTTGTTTAGATGTCTATCGAATTAAAAGACATTTATGATTATTTATTATTAAAAAAATAAAAGTTATCACATATCATAAATTAACTCTACTCTATATGATGTTAGATATCAATTATTATGAAGTGAATAATATTTAATTAAATGATAAATGTTATAAAAAAAGTTATAAACATCTATTTACATAGATAATAATTTAATAACTCATTTTATTTTATTATATATCCATTATAAAATCCTATATGAAAAAAAAAGGAAAGAAAGCTCATACGTCATATACACATGTTTTTTTTTTAATTTCTTTCAACCTGTTTTTTATTTTTATTTTTATCTATTATCATAAATAAAAAAATAATATTTAGTTATTTAATTAATATGATGTAAAACATTAAAATAAAATGAAAATAAATCCAAAAATTCAATAGTTGGAAAAGATAAATACTACCGCATGAAAGCGCGGGACACGCGAAGAATGTGTGTGTATATATATATATATATATATATACGGAAAGAAAGGAGGATAAGAAAAGATTAGCTTTCCCCTATCGGTTGCCCCAAGCTTCTTTTGATCATATCTTCGTCAATATCCAAAATGGTAACTACCGGTTTTTATTTGGCTTGTTTAACATTGGCGGAACCGAAATAATAATAATAATAACAACTGTCGTTCGCTGGAAGGGCAAATTGCGCGAGGTAGCCAATAAACAATAACCAAATGGAAGCAATCATTGTCAGGTTCCAATATTCTTGTAAGAAAATCACTACTATTGCTTAAAATTGGATCCACACTACAGCTGTCACATGGCATTCCCTTCTATCTAGATTGCTTTGAACACAAAACATTATTATTGGGTCATTAATATTGCCAATGATCGATAATTTAGATGTGGTGAACCTGGAAATTATATAAAAGCCTTCATGATTGAGAAAAACATGCATGTGAAATTTGAAAAGACAAAAGGAAACTTAAAAAGAAAGTCAAAACAAAAAAAAAAAAAAGAAAAAGAAAAACAATAATTTATAAAGACTTTTTTTCTTCACAAATGAAAGATTTTCCGTAACAAATACAATTTCTTATGCATCTTAAAATCAATAAAAAATAAAATAAATACTTCCATTGCAATGCATCTCAAAATTATTAATAATAAAAGAACATAAACTTCATAAACTGTTTGGTAATCTTTTATTGATTTATGTGACATATAAATTTTGTAGTAAGCTTTTGATATAAATGTCTATGTTTTCTTTATAGTGAATTTCAATTATATTAATATAAAATTTCAAATTATTGGTTAAGGTGCTGAAAAGATTACTACAAAGAAATTATTTTAATATAAAATTTTAAACTATTGGATTTTATGGTGTCTTAAAAAGAAATTTAGCCATCTCCCATGGTACTGTAGTAAGTTTCACTCCTATATATATGTAGATCGTAATCGTCTCTTGAGGTATTACAACATTAGTATACTACTTAAAATCCATGGCGTTGATTAATGAGGAAAGTGCAAGTGAGCTACTTCAAGCTCAAACTCATGTATGGAATCATATTTTCAACTTCATAAACTCCATGACTTTGAAATGTGCAGTTCAACTAGGCATACCAGATGTCGTCCATAAACATGGCAAACCCATGACCCTCTCTGAACTTGTTTCTGCCCTATCAATCCACCCATCAAAAACTCAATATGTCTATCGCCTTATGCGTATTCTCGTTCACTCTGGTTTCTTTTCCCTCCAAAATCTTAATCATATTCACAACCAAGAAGCCTATTCCCTTACCCGATCCACTCGTCTCCTCCTCAAGGATAACCCCTTGAGTATGAGACCTATTTTACTTATGTTGCTTGATCCAGTCCTGACAAAACCATGGGATTGCTCGAGCACTTGGTTCCAAAATGATGATCTCAATGCATTTATTGTTGCCCATGAAAAGACACTTTGGGAATATGCTGGCCAAGATCCAAGACTCAACCAGCTCTTCAATGATGCCATGGCTAGTGATAGCATACTGGCTAGTAAGGTGGTTGTGAGCAAATCTAAAGGCGTCTTTGAGGGGCTGAATTCTTTAGTAGATGTTGGGGGAGGCTTAGGAAGTATGGCCAATGCCATTTCTGAAGCATTTCCCCATATGGACTGCACCGTGTTTGATCTCCCCCATGTGGTTTCCGACTTGCAAGGCAACAAACAATTAAAGTATGTAGGAGGGGATATGTTTGAGGCAGTTCCTCCTGCAGATGCAATTTTACTGAAGGTAAATTTTAGTAGTTTCCTTGTACTAAATAACAAGATATGAAAAGTACACACACATATATATCTTTTATTTTTGGATCACCTCATTTTCATCCGTAACGTATTACCAAATGCTTAATTTTATTACGAAAATTTGAAAAATGGTGCATATAGAGGTATCATAGACCAATTTCTAAAGTCTACTCCTTTAGATTGAAAGGTGTAAATTCTTACAGGCTATATATCTGAATTCTTATGGAAAACGACAAACAGTGAATACTGCATGACTGGACTGGTGAAGACGGCGCGAAAATACTTACGCAATGCAAAAAGGCAGTTATGACTGGTAAGGAACAACATGGAGCTGGGAAGGTGATAATAATAGACATGGTGAGAGGAATCCAAAATATAGATGAGGAGTCAATTGAAACGCAGCTGCTTTGGGATCTAGAAATGATGGTGGTTGTTAGTGGTCTGGAGAGAAATGAAGAGGAATGGGCTAAGCTCTTCTTCGATGCTGGCTTCGTCAACTATAAGATACACCCTGTGCTGGGCACTAGAGCTCTCATAGAGCTTTATCCTTAATCAGCTCTTAGTTATTATTATTATTATTATTATTATTTTATGTTCTCTATCGTGTTTGAGCTTGAAGTAGCTCATTTAGGCTCTCTCCATTGATATTATGGTTTTTAAAGTATGTTGTGTACTGTTAAGCTATGAATTGCATCGAGTTACATGAAATAGAATTGTGTTTTGTTTTATTTTGGGTAAAGAAATTTGTTTTATTTCCTTGGATTTATAGCAATCATTTGTCTTTCCAACTACTCGATCGCGACATAACATGTAATATCAAAATCTGTTTTTAGAGCTGGGTAATCTAGTGAAGTCCTTCAATAACATGAAGTAATCAATGATTTTGACGTAAAAATATACTTCTTCCATGATAAGTTATAAAAGGTGGGTAAACTCACCCATGACCTGAATTGATGATTACATGCATAGGTGGAGAATGACACAAAAGCATTTCAGAGAAGATTAACCTAGCAATATTTATGGCTTCAATCAGTAGCTTTACTCGCTAAATTTTGGTCAAAATCTCTTGGAAATGTTACAGCAATTGCCTTGGCCACAGTTCCTGTGCCACCTGCCACACCAACCAATGAATTCAGCTCCTGGAACGCCTCCTTGCACTTGATAATCACCACTTTGGTAACTAGTGAGCTGCCACTAGCCATGGCTTCATTAAAGAAATGATTGAACCTAGTGTCATTGGCAGCAAAATCCCAAAATGTCCTTCCATGTGCAGAACTAAATGGCGAGGGATCATCATTGAGGAAATGATATGGATCCATTAAACTCGGGTCAAGCATAACAAGTTGGAATGGCCTCCTTGAGCAAGAGACGAGAAGATTGTGTAAGCAAATAGCATTCTCTTTGGTCATTATCACCGAATTTCACTTCAAAGAATCCTGAATGAACTAGAATACGCATAAGACGGTAGACAAAAGAAGCTTTTGTTGGTTGGATTGGTAATGCGGCAACCAGCTCAGAAAGGGTCATGGGTTGGCCATGACTGTGGATGATATCTGGTATGCCTATTTGAACTGCACATTTCAGGACCATGGAGTTTATGAAGTTGAAAATATGACTCTATACATGAGCTTGAGCTTGAAATAGCTCATTTATGCTCTCTCCATTGATCGAATCCATTGATTTCAACTGGTACATGCAATTTGTTTGCTGTACCTTGAAATATGAACCTGATTGATAATTTATTTATAATACTTTATATCCAAGATCTCTTGTTATCCAATAATGCACATATTACCATCGATCAATCACGTTGGTTGGTCTAAAATGATAATAAAATTTATTGCAGTCCATTTCCATTATTGTCCACTTTTAGTAAACCAGTCAACTTCTCTGATTGGTTCTAAAATGATAATAAAACTAATTACAGTCCATATGCTTTATCAGAAAAGCAGTTGTAGCCATAAATTTCACCAGTCGATTATTGTATGCCGAAAGTATTACTATGAATATTTGGTTTGAAATTATTGGGTTCCTACGCAATGCAGCTATCATCTCAGCGTCGGAAAGCCATGGCTCCACATGAAATTCCCGAGTTTTAACCTGGATTAATCCCAGTACAACCTGCCGTAGCCTTGGCAAGCGCTTGTGCTTTTGCAAGAAATATGGTGTAGTTTTAACCTGGGATGCTAGCATACTATGCTGTCATCCAGCCTTTAAAATAAAGAAATCATGAAAGATATATATATATATATATTTTTTTTAAAGGTATTCGGAAAGACAAAATTTTCCATCCACTGGTTAATCAGAAGTTTCTATATATTCTAGGCCTAATCAAATGAGCTCTAAGCAAGACAATGCAATGGAAAGAATTACAAGCTGTTAATGGCTAATGCATCCCTTTTTCGCTGGGAGAATTATCTTGCTTTGGCAGCATTATTATAACCCAAATTTTTCGGCCCCCATAAAATTTTATTTTTTTTTATTTTTTTTTCTTGTTTTAGTTTTATCTTATTTTCATATTTATTTATTTTTAATTTATTTTCATTATTGGAATTAATTAAAAAAATACAAAAATATAAAAACATAAAAACAATTTAATTGTTAGGGGCATAATTGAATCAAATAGAATTACAATTAGAGTAATTGGATGGAACAATTGAAATAATTGGAAATTGAAGGACTACCATTACAAGGTACAAGGACCCAATTGAAATTTTAAGGACTACAATGACTCTCTTAAGGATTGCCATTGAAATAAATATAAACCTACTAGGACCTAATTAAATATTGGGAGCGAGACAACGGAACCAATCCGAATGACCTATTGTCCAGCTTGCCCCCAAATGCTAAAAATGGCATGCATGTCCTATATTTTGCCACCTTTTGACACTATTCGCCTTCATTAGTGGCCGGAGGGACAAAGCTTCTACAACCTCCAAGCCCCGCAATCTTGCCTCTGCAGCTCGCAAGTCGCACCTACCGATAAAACCAAAATACACAAAGCAGGAAAACAATAGGCACGTTTCAAAAACACGGATGTTTTTTTACTCTTTTTATATAGAAGCCATAAATTATCATTAATGCCACTTCGGAGGAGGAGAACCTATTTCCCAGTATAAATAGAGAGGGGAATTGAGAGCAAAAGGGGATAGGAGAATTAAGAAGGGAATTGAGAGCGAGATTCGGAGGAGAATTTAGGGGAATTTCGAGAGGAATTTAGAGGGAATTAGGAAGCAATTGAAGAAATTCTAAGGTAATTATAGGGAAAGAGAATCTATAAAACACAAGAGAGAACGAGGAATTGAGGAATCCCGTAACGAGTACCAACTCAAACAAAGTACAGTAATTGAAACTAATTCGGAGAAGGAAGCAAAAACAAACCTTGGTTTCACTAGTTAAAGTAGTGTCTCGTCCATTGCCATTTTCTCTTCCCCATCAAGGTACTTGCCATCAACCCTCTAGTATGCCTATTTGCCCATCAAAACCGCCATCATCATTGCCACTATCCTTCCTTGCCCAAGCTCCCTTAAAGCAGGCATCCAATTAAGGCTTTCCCTTTAATTTACTTCCCATTTGCATCAATGTTACCCCCGATCATTCTTAGAAGCCGCATAGAAGCCCTAGGACACCTCAATCACACACACCATCACGCTAATGTTTTTGGAGGGTTCAAATCAAACTCGTGGTACCCGGATAATTCGGGTTTATCTTTCAAAATTGGGGTTGGATTCTGGATTAGATCGCTTAATTTTGAGTCTTGGGGTTTTCCTAAATCACAAATTAAAACTTCGATATACTCGTTTTAAGATTAAATTTTACAAGCGACAACGAGTTCATTTCTAATTTTTAAAGAGTTAGCATTCTTTAAAGGCGACACATTATATTATTACTTGCTAATGGACAATGCTCAATCCAATTTTTCTCGCTAATTCGATTCGGGTATCTTGAAGTGATAAATTTGGATGTTCTCGACATCAAGCTTCGGAAATTACTACGTTTTCTTGTGATAGAAAATTTACCCACGCTGTATGGTTTTTATTTGGCAAGGTTTTGCTCATTTATCAGCTCCTTTAGAGGCTGAACATTAGTGTAGTGTGCTCGGGCTAAGGAAATAAGGAATGGAAAATCTTTCCTTTTTAGAATTTACCATCGCCATATGCTCCACACTCTCACACATGTCATTGCTCCATACCTTTAAAAACATTAACATTTACAAACAATAACATTGATTAAGTTGTTAATTTACGAGTTTGGAAAATGATATACCGAAACAATGTCACCAACGTTGAAGATATAGGCATTTGGGATTGGCTTGACCCTAAGCCACTCTCCATCCGTGTTTCTCCTCACTTCCAACCCCCCAACATCATCTTGAGCAAGGATGGTCAAGGCGGTTTCATCCTTGTGTCGATCAACGCCTAGAGCAAGGTAGGGAATGGGCAAGGTGGATAGTGGTTGGGTCTAGTGACGCTCGTTTTTTCTTGAAAGAATTCAAGGAACGTATCTTTTAGCAAGTCTAGACTCAAGACTATTAGCTCCATCAATTTGAAAGCTAGTTTTTCCATTTCTTTAGCATACTCTTCACAAATCGCTCTGTTCATTGAAATGCATCGGATTATATAGAGTAATTAAGGCCATTGATTAAACCACTTGGAATCCGATAACAATTTCTTGGGTAATTCAACCTTTAAATTGTGTGTAAATAAAAATAAGAAGTAAATTTTCACCTTAAAAAAAAATTAAATAAAACAATATTATATATACACCTTAGTTTAGAAGGATATTCAAGTAACTGATTAAACCACTTGGTTAGTTCCTTATCATTAGGCTTGTATGAAGTCTGGAACAATTTATAGTTGGATCTTGGATAGTAAGATCAAACACTTCTTTCCGAGTCCCTAACATTCTCGGTATGCTTAATTTTGACACTTTCTCCTCATTTTTCCTATCCATACTTTTCTCTTCTACGACTCGACCAAAAAATTTCTCTTGATGCTTAATATTTTATCGTTTAGCAAGTGGCACCATATGATTGATCACTTGAAAAAACCCTAAAATTTGCATACATTGTCTATTTCCTCAATAAGACTATCAAGTGTATGAAGATCGTTTAAGTTGGCGTTAGGAGAACTGATTATGAAAAAGATCAATTAAAGGTATCCCTGTAATGAAAAATGATTGGACAAAGGTTTTCTATGTGAAAGGCTACATTTTATTTACATTCATTACGTCTATATATATACATTTACAAACAAACTTTCTAATGTACCAACATGGAAAGAAAATATTACATTAATTCTAATTGATTTGAATGAATAATATTAGGACAAGGATTCTTCCATTAACCAATTTAGGGAGAATATCTCTCCATGCAATATGTAGGAGTATATTTAGGAGAGCTAAGATCCGATTTTTTGACAAGCCCCTGTAGGATTGAGGCTCCATTGGAGACTCCAAGCTTGGATCGAAGGAGGAGAAATGGCATTTTGCCAAGCGGTTTAGTAAGTAAATCGGTTAGTTGGTCACATGAGTCGACATGAGAGACATGGAGTGAGCCATTGGAGACGAGTTCTCGAACAAAGTGATAATCCGGGGCAATATGCTTCATACGAGAGTGAAACACCGGATTTGCACGAGAGGTAGGTGGCACCCATGTTATCACGGTGAACGAGTTGGAGATTTAGGAAAAGAGATGCCTAGTTCAAGGAGTAGTTGTTGTATCAATAATACTTCAAGCAGTGGCATTGGCTACTACCTTGTATTCAGCCTCATTAGATGATAGAGAGATAAATTTTTATCGTGTTGAGCACTAAGAAATCACATTAGAGCCAAGGTATAAGGCATAGGTTGTTGTGGTGGATCGGCCATTATTAGTGGAGCCTCCCCAATCGGAATCGGAGAAGGCCTTTAAATTGAGGGGACAACCACGACGAAGAAAGAGGCCATGATGTAAAGTCCTTTTGAGATAACAAAGAATACATTTGAGAGTTTGCTAGTGATTTTCAATTGGAGCATGTATGAATTATGAAAGCTTGTTGATCGTAAAAGAGATATTGGGCCTAGTGAAAGCCAAGTATTAGAGAGAGCCAACTAATTTTCGAAAGGGAATAGGATTAGCTAAAGGACTGCCATCGATGAGAGAGAATTATAGTGTGTTGCTCATCGGAGTAGTCACTTTTTTAGCCTTGATCATGTTGTGTTGGGCCAACAAAATGTCAATGTGTCTATCCTGTGAGAGGAACGGACCGGTTGGTGTGTTGATGACTTCCACACCTAAAAAATGATGTAGAGGGCCTAAATCCTTGAGAGAAAATCAATGAGCTAGTTGTTTCACAAAGGAGGTAAGGAATTTTTCATCATTGCTCGTTCGAATAATATCATCGACATAGATAAAAAAAATAGGCAACACAATGATGATGACGATAGATAAAAAAAGAGGCATCGGCAAGAGAAGAAACAAAACCCAACTCCAAGTAGAAAGTTCTTGAGTTCATGATGCCGAGCCCGTGGAGCCTGTTTTAGACCATATAGAGCCTTTCGTAGACAACAAAGATGGTGTGGATATTGTGGATGAACAAAACCAAGTGGTTGGCTCATATACACATCTTCACGTAGAGTGCCATGAAGAAAGGCATTGTTGACGTCGAATTGTCGAATAGTCCAACCAAAAGAGAGAGCCAAGCATAATACCACTCGAATAATGGCGAGGTTTGGTGATCGGACTAAATGTTTCAAAATAATCCAAACCTGGACATTGTAGGAACCCCTTGGTAATAATTTGAGCTTTGTACTTGTTGATGTCACCATTAGGTTTGCGTTTGACACAATAGATCCATTTACAACCAATAGGAACATGCTAGGAAGGAGAAACTAAGTCTCAAGTGCCATTACGAAGTAAAGCATTTATTTTTTCGTCCATGGTGGCACGTCATTCGGGTTTTTTAGAGTTTGGGTGACGGTGGTAGGTTCAAGTGTGATTGGCATGGGATGAGTAATAGTGAGATCGTGGTGAGATCGACTAGCTTATCATTGTAGTAACAAGGATTAGGCTTTTTAGTTCAAATGGGGCATTGATGTGTAGGGGTTGGTGAGGGAGTGTTGGAGTGGGTGGACAAAGAGGAGGACGAGGTGTAGGTTCTAATAGTTAGGTTAAGAGTGCGATAGGTCGAAGGTGTAGTAGGGGGTTGCTCGGTTTGAGGTGGTAAGATAAGTGTCGGTTGATCATGATTGATGGTGTAATCCGTTGGAGTGGAATTGAAAGGTAATGACGAAGAGAGAGTATGGAAAGATGTACCTATCACTCGGTGGAGAGGGCATAGCAAAATGTGGGAGGGAGCTTGCATGGGTGGCGGTGTGAACTGGTTGGTAGAATGGGTGATGTGCACTTTTGTACTCGACATGAAAAAATATCTTTCATAAAATTGACATGACGGGAGAGATAGAGATGATTTATGGTTAGATCCAAACATTTATAGGCAGATTTTGATGTGGAGTAGCCAAGAAAAATGCATGGTATGGAACGAGGGTGGATTTTGGATACGGAGTAAAGGCGAAGCCATGGGTAGCAAAGGTAACCAAATGTTTTAAGACGGGCATAGTTGGGTGGTCGATTGAATAACATTTTAAAAGGTGTTTTGTTGTTTAAGATTGGAGTGGGGAGACGTTTAATAAGATATACGACTATTTAGAATGCATGAGACTAGTATGCGATGGGAAGTGATGCATAGTGAAGTAAAGCTAACCCGAGTTTCAACGATATGATGATGTTTTCTTTCGGACGTGCCATTGTGTTCGAGTGTGTGGGGGAGGAGTAGTGAAATAAGAAATACCACAATCTCTCGAAAAATAAGGATTAATTTTTAATATTCACCTCCATTGTCGAATACACGAAATTAAAAGAAATTGAAAATAGCTTTCAATTAATTTTTTAAATTATGGAAATAATATGGCGTTGGCACGAGCGAGCATGAAAAAATCTATAGGAAAACTGTCGAGGCCGGTTTAAAGGTTTTTTTTAACTTATCTCACACGTAATCGGCCAATAATCAAAATTCATCGGCCTCAACGATGACCTAGGGGTTCTTGTTGCCAAAACTTTCGATCAAGTTTTACATCGTTTTAGACCTAGTTCAATGCCAAATGAGCTAACGATCAAAACTCATCGCCTCTTGTCATGACCTCGGGGTATTTTAGCCAAAAAGCATCGTTTAAGCCCTAAAAATATGCTTTTTTAGATTTTCAAGATGATGCGAGCCATCAAGCTTTCGGATTCCTAGAACGATCGACAGGAGCGAGCATGAAAAAATCTATATGAAAATTGTCGCCCAATTTTGAGGTTTTTTTTTTACCTATCTCATGTCAAACGAGATAATTATTGAAACTCATCGGCCCCAACGATGCACTAGGGGTGATTTTTTTCAAAAAGGTCGACCAAGTTTTAAGCCGTTTTAGACCTAGTTTGATGTGGAATGAGCCAACGATCAAAATTCATCACCTGTTGCTATGACATCGATGTGATTTTTGCCAAAAATTGTCGTAAGGTCTGTAAAAATGCATTTTTTCAATTTTCCGAGATGATGTAGGCTATCAAGCTTTTGAATTCCTAGAACGATCGACATGAGCGAGCATGAAAAAGCTGTCAGCTCAGTTTTGAGGTTTGATTGGACCTATCTAATGCCAAATAGGACAATCATCGAAACTCATCGCCCTTAGTGATGACTTAGGGTGGTTTTTGCCAAAATATTCGATAACATTTTCAATTGTTTTAGACCTAGTTCGATGCCAAACGAGTCAACGATCAAGATTCATCGCCTATTTCCATGACCTCGGTGTGATTTTGGCCAAAAAACATCGTTGAGGCCTTAAAAATTTACTTTTTTAGTTTTTTGAGATGATGTGAGCCGTTGAGCTTTTGAATTTCGGAACGGTCATTGTGAGCAAGCATAAAAAAATCTATAGAAAAACTATCGATCCAGTTTAGAGGTTTTTTTGATCCTATCTCATGCCAAACGTGACAATAATCGAAATTCATTAGCCTCAATGATGACCTAGGGGTATTTTTTCCAAAATATTTGATGAAGTTTTGAGTCGTTTTAGACCTAGTTCAATGCCAAATGAGTTAACGATCAAAATTCATCGCCTATTATCATGACCTCGGGTTATTTTGGACAAAAAACATCGTTTATGGCCTAAAAATATACCTTTTTTAGTTTTTTGAGATAATGTAGGCCATCAAGGTTTTGAATTCCCGTAATGATTGGCACGAGCGAGCACAAAAAATCTATAGGAAAACCGTTAGCTCGGTTTAGAGCTTTTTTGACCTATCTCAAAGCAAAGGGGACAATAATCGAAATTCATCGACCTCAACGATGACCTAGGGGTGATTTTTGCTAAAACAATTGTTCAATTTTTACGCTATTTTAGATAGAGTTTGATGCCAAAGGAGCTAATGATCAAAACTCATCGCCTATTGTCATGGCTTGGGGGTATTTTGGCCAAAAAGAGTTGTTTAGGCCCTAAAAATATGCTTTTTTAGATTTTTGAGATGATGCGAGCCATCGAGCTTTCAAATTCCTGGAACGATCGAATTAAAGAGCATAAAAAATCTATATGAAAACTGCTGACCCAATTTGAGTTTATTGTTTTTACCTATGTCATGTCAAACGAGACAATTATTGAAACTTATCGACCCCAACGTTGACCTAGGGGTATTTTTGTCAAAAACTTTGACTAAGTTTTGATCTCGTTTTAGACCTAGTTCGATGCAAAATGAGCCAACAATCAAAACTCATCGCCCGTTGCTATGACCTCGGTGTGATTTTCCTCAAAAATGGTCGTTATGCTCTAAAAACATTTTTTTAGTTTTTTGAGATGATACGAGCCATCGAGCTTTCAAATTTCCGGAACAATCAACTCGAGCGAGCATGAAAAAATTTATCGAAGAACTGTCAATCCAGTTTTGAGGTTTGTTTGGACCTATCTAATGCCAAATAGGACAATCATCGAAACTCATCGGCTTTAACGACGGCTTAGGAGTGGTTTTTTCCAAAATATTTGACAACATTTTCAGCTATTTAAGACCTAGTTCGATGCCAAACGAGTCAACAATCAAGACTCATCACCTATTTTCATGACCTCGGTGTGATTTTGGCCAAAAAACATTTTCGAGGCCTTAAAAATATACTTTTTTAGTTTTTTAAGATGATGCGAGCCATCGAGCTTTCAAATTCCGGAACAGCTTGGCACGAGCAAGCACGAAAAAATCAATAGGAAAAATATCAGCCCATTTTACGAGTTTTTTTGGACCTATCTCATGCCAAACGAGACAATAATCGAAATTCATCGGCCTCAACGATGACCTATGGGTGATTTTTGTCAAAATATTCGATCATATTTTGAGTCGCTTTAGACCTAGTTTCATGCCAAATGAGCTAACGATCAAAACTCATCACCTATTATCATGACCTCGGATTATTTTGGTCAAAAAATGTCATTTAGGGCCTAAAAATACACTTTTTTAGTTATTTGAGATGATGTAAGCCATCGAGCTTTCAAATTCATGTAACGGTTGGCACGAGTGAGAATGAAAAAATCTAGAGGAAAACTATCGCCCAGTTTAGAGGTTTTTTGGAACCTATCTCACGCCAAACAGGACAATAATCGAAATTCGTCGACCTCAACGATGACCTAAGGGTGATTTTTGTTGAAAATTTTGATCAAGTTTTGAGTCGTTTTAGACCTACTTTGATACCAAAGGAGCCAACGGTCAAAACTCATAGCCTATTGTCATGGCCTCGAGGTATTTTGGCCAAAAAGCGTCATTTAGGCCTTAAAAATATGCTCTTTTAGATTTTTGAGATGATGTGAGCCATCGAGCTTTCAAATCCCTAAAATGATCAACACTTGCGAGCACAAAAAACCGTATGAAAACCGTCGGCTAAATTTTTAGGTTTTTTTTTTTTACCTATCTCATGTCTAGCGAGACAATTATCAAAACTCATCGCCCCAACGATGACCTAGGGGTGCTTTTGTTGAAAAAGTCAACTAAGTTTTGAGCTTTTTTAGACCTAGTTCAATACAAAATGAGCTAACAATCAAAACTCATCGCCTATTGCAATGACCTTGGTGTGATTTTGGCCAAAAATGCTCGTTAGGCTATGAAAATGCATTTTTTTAGTTTTTCAAGATGATGTGAGTCATTGAGCTTTTCATTTCCTAGAACAATCAGCATAAGCGAGCATAAAAAAATATTTAGGAAAATTGTCGACCTAGTGTAGGGGTTTTTTTGGACCTATCTCATGCCAAACGAGATAATTATCGAAATTAATCGACCTCGGCGATGACTTAAGGGTGGTTTTTATCAAAACATTCGATCAAGTTTTGAGTCGTTTTAGACCTAATTCGATGCAAAATGAGCAAACAATCAAAAATCATCGCCTATTGTCATTACCTCGGGGTATTTTGGGCAAAAAACATCATTTAAGCCCTAAAAATAAACTTTTTAGTTTTTCAAGATCATGCGGGCCATCAAACTTTCATATTCCCGGAATGATTGACATGAGCGAGGATAAAAATATCTCTAAGCAAACTATCAGCCTAGTTTAGAATTTTTAGACCTATCTCATACTAAACGGGATAATCATCGAAATTCATCGACCGCAACAATGACCTAGGGGTGATTGTTGCCAAAAATATAGATCAAATTTTAAGTCGTTTTAGACCTAATTTGATGCCAAACGAGCCGATGATCAAAACTCATCGCCTATTGTCATGGCCTAGGAGTATTTTGGCAACAATACGTCGTTTAGGTCCTAAGAATACATTTTTTTAGTTTTTCGAGATTATATGGGCCATCGAGCTTTCGAATTTCGAAACAGATCAACACGAACGAGCACGAACAAATCTATAAGAAAGTTGTCAACCTAGTTTAGAGGTTTTTTTGTACTTATCTCATGTCAAATGGGACAATAATTGAAATTCATCGGGCTTAATAATGACCTAGGGGTCATTTTTGCTAAAAATGTCAACCATGTTTTGAGTCGTTTTAGACATAGTTGATGCCAATGAGCCAACGATCAAAACTCATCACCTATTATCATGGCCTCGAGGTATTTTGACAAAAAAAAAAGTCGTTTAGGCACTAAAAATACGTTTTTTAGATTTTTGAGATGATGCGAGTCATCAAGCTTCTAAATTCCTAGAACGATCGACAAGAGCGAACATGAAAAAATCCGTATGAAAACTATCAACCTAGTTTTGAGGTTTTTTTTTACCTATCTCATGTCAAATGGGACAATTATTGAAACTCATCGGCCTCAACGATGACCTAGGTGTGATTTCTACCAAAAACGTTGACCAAGTTTTGAGTTATTTTAGCCCTAGTTCGATACAAAACGAGCCAACAATCAAAACTCATCGCTCGTTGCTTTGACCTCGGTGTGATTTTGGCCTAAAATGATCGTTAGGCTCTAAAAATGCATTTTTCAGTTTTTCGAAATGTTGTGGGCCATCGAGCTTTCGA
This sequence comes from Dovyalis caffra, assembly GCA_963924115.1. Lineage (NCBI taxonomy): Eukaryota > Viridiplantae > Streptophyta > Magnoliopsida > Malpighiales > Salicaceae > Dovyalis > Dovyalis caffra. The sequence goes on from CAWUPB010001179.1 coordinate 1,000,716, forward strand.
ATTCCAAGAATATTTGATATGTGTGAGTATAAAAAATTCTATAAGAAAACCGTCGATCCTATTTTCGGGTTTTTTCTACCCTATCTCATGCCAAACGGGACAATCATTGAAACTCATCGGCTTCAATGATGACCTAGAGGTGGTTTTTCTCAAAACATTCCATCAACTTTTAAGCTTTTTAGACCTACTTCGATGCCAATCAAGCTAACGATCAAAACTCATCACCTATTTTCATGACCTCGGGGTATTTTGGCGAAAAAAGTTGTTTAGGCCCTCAAAATATACTTTTTTAGTTTTTTGAGAATATGTGGGACATCGAGCTTTCGAATTCTCGAAACGATCAACACGAGCAAGTAAGAAAAAATCTATATGAAAAATATCAGCCAAGTTTTAAGGTTTTTTTGGACCTATCTCCTATCAAACGAGATAATCATAAAAACTCATCGGCCTCAATGATGACCTATGGGTATTTATGCCAAGCAAGTCGATAAAAGTTTGAGGTGTTTTAGTCATACTTCGATACAAAATGAGCCAACGATCAAAACTCATCGTCTATTGTTATGACCTCGGTGTGATTTTGGCCAAAAATAGTCGTTAGGCTCTAAAAATGCTTTTTTTTAGTTTTTTGAGATGATGCGGGCCATCGAACTTTCGAATTGTCAAAATGAGCGAGCATAAAAAATTCTATAGAAAAACTATCGAGCCTTATTTTGAGATTTTTTTGGACCCATCTAATACCAAATGGGATAATTATCGAAACTCATCGGCCTTAACGATGACATAGGGGTGGTTTTTACCAAAAACTTTGGTAACATTTTTGAGTTGTTCTAGACCTAGTTCAATGTCAAATGAGTCAACGATCAAGACAAATTGCCTATTGCCATAACCTCGGTGTGATTTTTTTCCAAAAAGTGTCGTTTAGGCCTTAAAAATATACTTTTTTAGTTTTTCGAGATGATGCGGGCCATCGAGCTTTTGAATTCCTGGAACGGTCGACATGAGCGAGCATAATAAATCTAAAGGAAAACTATTAACCTTGTTTTAAGGTTTTTTTGGACGTATCTCATGCCAAACGAAATAATCATCGAAACTCATCGGCCTTAATGATTACCTAGGGATAGTTTTTGGCGAAAAAGCCAATAAAGTTCGAGTACATTTTAGACCTAGTTTGATGCCAAATAAGCTAACGATAAAAACTAATCGCCTATTGCGAGCCATCGGGGTTTTCGATTCTCGCAACGATCGGCATGACCGAGCATGAAAAAATCTCTTGGAAAAATTTTAGCTCGGTTTAGAGATTGTTTTGAACCTATCTCATGCCAAACAGGATAATTATCGAAATTCATCGGCCTCAACGATGATCTAAGGTCGATTTTTCCAAAAACGTCGATCAAGTTTTGAGTTATTTTAGAGCTAGCGAGGATGTAAAAGGAGCCAACGATCAAAACTCATCTCCTATTATCATGACCTCGGGGTATTTTTGCCAAAAAAGTCGTTTAGGACCTAAAAATACTTTTTTTTAGTTTTTCAAGATGATGCGAACCATCGATCTTTCAAATTCTTAGATTGATCGACACAAGCGAGCATGAAAAAATCAATAGGAAAACTCTCGACTCAGTTTAGAGGTTTTTTTTTACCTATTTAATGCAAAATGGGACAATAATCGAAACTCATCGGCTTCAATGATAACCTAGGGTTGATTGATGCCAAAAACATCGACCAAGTTTTGAATTGCTTTAGACCTAGTTCGATGCCAAACGAGTTAATGATCAAAACTCATCGCCTATTGCCATGACCTCGGTGTGATTTTAAGTCCCAAAAATATACTTTTTTAGTTTTTCGAGATTATGTGAGCATTCGACCTTTCAAATTCCCGGAACAATCGATATGAGCAAGCATAAAAAAATCTATAGAAAAACTATCAGCCAAGTTACGAGGATTTTTTTTTATCTATCTCATGCCAAACAAAACAATTATCAAAACTCATCGGCCTCAACGATGACCTAGGGGTGAGTTTTTCCAAAAAAGTTGATCAAGTTTTGAGTTGTTTTAGACCTAGTTCGCTACCAAATGAGTTAACGCTCAAAACTAATTGCCTAATCCCATGACCTCGAGTTATTTTGGTCAAAAATTATCATTTGGGCACTAAAAATATATATTTTTTATTTTTTTGAGATGATGCGAGCATCAAGCTTTTGAATTCTTGGAATGATCGGCGTGAGCAAGCACGAAAAAAATATGTAAGAAAGTCTGTGAGCCTAGTTTTGATTTTTTTAGACCTAGTTTAATGCCAAACGAGCCAACGATAAAAAATTATCGCCTATTGCCATGCCTTGGGGTATTTTTACCATAAAAGGTCGAGCATGTTTTGAGTCATTTTAGACCTAGTTCGATGCCAAACGAGCTAATCATTAAAACTCATCGCCAATTGTCATACCTCGGGGTATTTTGATAAAAAACATCATTAAGGTCTAAAAAATATGCTTTTTTAGTTTTTTGAGATGATGCGGGCTATCGAGCTTTTGAATTGCTAGAACAATTGGCATGAGCGAGCATAAAAAAATCTATAGAAAAATTGTCGGCTCGGTTTTGAGGGTTTTTTTATCAATCTCATGCCATCGGGACAATCATAGAAACTCATCAACCTCAACGATAACCTAGGGGTGATTTTTGCCAAAAAAGTCGATCAAGTTTTGAGCTATTTTAGACCTAGTTCGATGCCAAATGAGTTAACTCTCGGAACTCATTGCCTATTTCCATGACCTCGGTGTTAGTTTGGCAAAAAATTATCTTTTAGGCTCTAAAAATTTATTTTTTCAGTTTTTCGAGTTGATGCGAGCCATCGCGCTTCGAATTCCTGGAATAGTCAACCTAGTTTATACTTTTTTAGACCTAGTTCGATGTCAAATGAGCCAATGATCAAAACTTAGCGTGAGTTCGGCCAAAAAATATCGTTTAGGCCCTTAAAATACATTTTTTTAGTTTTTTGAGATGATGCGAGCCATCGAGCGTTCAATTTCCCGAATGATTAGCATGAGTGAATATAACAAAATTTGTAATAAAACCGTTAGCCCATTTTTGATGTTTTTTGGACCTACCTCATTCCAAACGGAAACAACTATCGAAACTCATCGACCACAATGATGACCTAGGGGTGTTTTTGTCAATCAAGATTGACTAATCTTTTAGCTATTTTAGGCCTAGTTCAATGCTAAATAATCCAATGATTAAAAGTCATCACCTATTACCATGACCTCCGGGTGATTTTGGCTAAAAAATATCGTTTAGGCCTTAAAAATGCACTCGTTTTAATTTTTTGAGTTGATGCGGGCCATCCGGCTTTCAAATTCTCGGAACGGTCGGCATGAGCGAATGCCACGAATTTTGTAGTAAAACTATTAGCCCATTTTTGAGGTTTTTTTTTACCTACCCAATCCCAAATTGGAAAACCATCGAAACTCATCGACCTCAAGTATGACCTAGGGAACTCGTTGTAAGAAAATGTTGGTTAAGTTTTTAGCTATTTTAGACCTAGTTCGATGCCAAATGAGCCAATGATTAAAATGCATCATCTATTGCCATGACCTCGGGTTATTTTTGCCAAAAAAATTATATAGGCCCTAAAAATACACTTTTTTAGTTTTTTGAAATGATACGGGCCATCAAGCTTTTGAATTCCCAAAACGGTTGGCATGACCAAGCATGAACAAATCTATAGGAAAATTATCAGCCTAGTTTAGAGGTTTTTTAAGACCTATCTCATAGAAAACGAGACAATCATCGAAACTCATCGGCCTCGATGATAAACTCAAGGTGATTTTTGCCAAAAAAGTCGACCAAGTTTTGAACTATTTTAGACCTAGTTCAATGCCAAACAAGTCAACGATCAAAACTCTTCGCCTATTATTATAACCTCGGGTTATTTTGAAAAAAAAACATCATTTAGGCCCTAAAAATACACTTTCTTAGTTTTTTGAGATAATGCGAGCCATTTTGAATTCCCCGAACAATAGGCATAAGCGAGCAAGAAAAATCTTTATGAAAATTGTCGACCTAGTTTTGAAGTTTTTTTAACCCATCTTATGCTAAACGGGACAATTATCGAAACTCATCGCCCTTAATGATGACCTATGGGTAATTTTTTCCATAAAACGTTGACCAAGTTTATAGTCGTTTTAGACCTAGTTCGATGTCAAACGAGCCAACGAATGAAATTCATTGCCTATTGTCATGACCTCGGGGTATTTTAGGCAAAAAAACATCGTTTAAACCTCAAAAATACACTTTTTTAGTTTTTTGAGATGATGCGAGCCATCGAGCTTTCGAATTCCTAAACTCGGACAACATGAGCGAACACGAAAAAAATCTATTGGAAAACTATCAGCCTAGTTTTGAGGTTTTTTTTTACCTATCTAATGCCAAACGGGACAATCATCGAAACTCATTAGCCTCAATGATGACTTATATTTCATTTTGACCAAAAAAAGTAGAATGTGTTTTGAGTCGTTTTAAACCTAGCTCGACGACAAACGAGCCAACGATTAAAACTCACCACCTATTCTCGGGACCTAAAAGTACACTATTTTATTTTTTCGAGATGATGTGAGCCATCGAGCTTTTGAATTCCTAGAATGGTCGACGGAGCGAGCATGAAAAAATCTATATGAAAACCGTCAGCCAGCTTTGAGGTTTTCTTTTTTACCTATCTCATGCCAAATGGGATAATTATCAAAACTCATCGGCCTTGACGATGACCTTGGGTTATTTTTAGCATAAAATGTCAACTAAGTTTATAGCTATTTTAGACCTAGTTCGATGTCAAATGAGCCAATGATCAAAACTCATTGCCTATTATCATGACCTCGGGGTATTTTGGCTAAAAAACATCATTAATTCCATAAAAAAATATACTTTTTTAGTTTTTTGAGATGATGCGTGCCATCGAGCTTTCGAATTCTTGAAACGATCGGTATGACCGAGCATAAGAAAATCTATAAGAAAACTATCGACCAGACTTTGAGGATTTTTTAGACCTATCTCATACCAAATGAGAAAATCATCAAAACTCATCGACCTCAACGATGACCTAGGGGTATTTTTTTGAAAAGAATCGATCAAGTTTTGTACTATTTTAGACCTAGTTCAATGCCAAATGAACTAACGATAAAAACTCATTGCCTATTGCCATGACCTCGTGGTGATTCCGCCCAAAACATATCGTTTAGGCCCTAAAATTAACTTTTTAGTTTTTTGAGATGATACGGGCCATTAAGCTTTCGAATTCCTTGAACGATCGGTATCGATGAACGCCACGAAATTTATAGCAAAACTATCGACCCATTTTAGAGGTTTTTTACACATATCTCATCCTAAATTGGATAACAATCGAAACTCATCGACCTCAATGATGGCCTAGGGGTTACTTTTTTCAAAAACATTGATCAAGTTTTGAGTCGTTTTAGACCTAGTTTGATGTCAAATAAGCCAACGATCAAAACTTATCACCTATTGCCATGACCTCGGTGTAAATTTGATTATAAATTATCGTTTAGGCTCTAAAAATACATTTTATTAGTTTTTTGAGATGATGCGGGCCATCGAGCTTTTGAATTCTTAGAACGGTCAGCATGAGCGAGCATAAAAAAATCTATAGGAAAACTATCGGTTCGGCTTTGAGGTTTTTTTGGACCTATCTCATGTCAAACGGGACAATCACCAAAACTCATCGACCTCAATGATGACTTATATTTGATTTTTTCCAAAGAAGTAGAATAAGTTTTGAGTTATTTTAGACCTAGCTCGATGGTAAACAAGCCAACGATCAAAACTCATCGCCTATTGTTAGGACCTCGGGGTATTTTTGCCAAAAAACATCGTTTAGATCCTAAAAATATACTATTTTAACTTTTCGAGATGATGCGGACCATCGAGCTTTTGAATTCCTAGAATGATCGATATGAGCGAGCACAAAAAAATTCTATATGAAAACTGTCGACCAGCTTTGAGGTTTTTTTTACCTATCTCATGCTAAATGGGATAATTATCGAAGCTCATCGGCCTCAATGATGAAATTAGGTGATTTTTTCCATAAAACATCGACCAATTTTATAGTCGCTTTAGACCTAGTTCGATGTCAAATGGGCCAATGATCAAAACTCATTTCCTACTATCATGACCTCGGGGTATTTTGGCCAAAAAACGTCGTTCGGTCCCTAAAAATATAATTTTTTATGTTTTTTGAGATGATGAGTGCCATCGAGCTTTCGAATTCTTAGAACGATCGGTAGAAAAATTGTCAATCCAGTTGTTAGTTTTTTTACCAATCTAATGCCAAATGAGAGAATCATCGAAACTCATAGGCCTCAACGATGGCTTAAGGGTGATTTTTTCCAAACAATGGTTGACTAAGCTTTTATTTTTTTAGGCTTAGTTCGTTGCCAAATGAGTCAACGATCAAAACTCATCTCTTATTGCCATGACCTCGGTATGATTTTGATCAAAAATTATTGTTTAGACTCTAAAAATATATTCTTTCAGCTTTTTGAGATGATGTGGGCTATCGGGCTTTTGAATTTCGGAATGGTCGGCATGAGCGAGCACGAAAAAATCTATAGAAAAACCGTCGCCCCGCTTTTGATGTTTTTTGGACCTATCTCATGCCAAATGGAACAATCATCGCAACTCATCGACCTCGAAGATGACATAGATGTGATTTTTTTCAAAAAAGTCGACTAAGTTTTGACTCGTTTTAGACCTAGTTTGATGCCAAACGGACTAACGATCAAAATTCATTACTTATTCTCATGACCTTGGGGTATTTTGGCCAAAAAAACATCGTTTAGACCCTAAAAATACACTTTTTTTTAAGTTTTTTTAGATGATGTGGGACATCGAGCTTTCGAATTCCTAGAACGATCGACATGAGCAAACGTCATAAAATTTATAGTAAAGCCGTAAACCCATTTTTGAGGTGTTTTGGATATATCTCCTCCCAAATAGGACAATAATCGAAACTCATCGGCCTCGATGATAACGTAGGGGTGATTTTTTCAAAAAAAGTCGACTAATTTTGAGCTATTTTAGACCCGAGTTCGATGTTAAATGGGCCAATGATCAAAGCTCATCGTTTATTCTTATGACAATGGGTATTTTGGCCAAAAAGCATCGTTCAAACCCTAAAAATAAACTTTTTAGTTTCTCAAGATGATGCGAGCTAACGAGCTTTCGAATTTTTGGAACGATCGGCATGCGTGAGCACGAAAAAACTATAGAAAAACTTTTAGCTCAATTTTGAGGTTTTTTTGACGTATCTCATGCCAAACGAGACATTAATCGAAACTCATCGACCTCAACGATAACCTAGGGGAGATTTTTATCAAAAATGTTGATAAGGTTTTAAGCTCGTTTTACACCGAGTTCGATGCCAAACGAGCCAACAATAAAAACTCATCACCCATTGTCATGCTTAGCGGTATTTTGGCCAAAAACATCATTTAGGCCCTAAAAATATAGTTTTTTACTTTTTCGAGATGAAGCGGCCCATCGGGCCTTCGAATTCCTAGAATGGTCGGCATGAGTGAACGTCATAAAATTTGTAGTAAAAATATCAGCCCATTTTTGAGGTTTTTTGGAGCTACCTCATCTCAAACGGGATAACCATTGAAACTCATCGGCCTCGACGATTACCTAGGGGTATTTTTTTCAAAAAAGTCAATAAAGTTTTGAGTTGTTTTAGACCTAGTTCCATGCCAAACGGGCCAACAATCAAAACGCATCGCCTATTGTCATGACCTTGGAGTATTTTGGCTAAAAAAATCGTTTAAGCCCAAAAAATACACTCTTTTTATTTTTTTAGATTATTCAAACTATTGGGCTTTTGAATTCCCGAAACGGTCAGCATGAGCGAGAATAAAAAAATCTATAGAAAAACCGTCAACCTAGTTTTGAGGTTTTTTTGGACCTATCTTACGCCAAATGGGATAACCATCGAAACTCATCGGCCTCAACGATGGCTTAAGAGTGATTTTAGCCAAAAAATTTCAACCAAGTTTTGAGCTAGTTTAGAACTCCTTTGATGCCAAATGACCCAACGATCAAAACTCATCGACTATTATCATGACTTAGGGGTATTTTATCCAAAAAACGTCATTTAGGCTCTAAAAATACACTTTCTTAGTTTTTTGAGATGATGCGAGCCATCGAGCTTTCGAATTCTCGAAACGGTGGGCATGAGCGAGTGAGATAAAATTTATAAGAAAATGGTCAGCCCAGCTTTGATATTTATTGAACCTATAATCATCAAAGCTCATGGACTCGCGATGATGACCTACGAGTGATATTTGCCAAAAAATGTTGACCAAGTTTTGAGTGGTTCTACATCTAGTTCGATGCCAAATAAGTGAAAGATCAAAACTCATTCCCTTGGCCTTGACCTCGCGGTGATTTTTTCCAAAAATGTCATTTAGGCCTTAAAAATACACCTTTCATTTTTTCGAAATGATATGTGCCACGAGCTTCCGAACTCCCGGAATGATCGACATGAGCGAGTACGATAAAATCTATAGGAAAACTTTCAACCCCATTTTGAGGTTTTTTAGACCTATTTCATGCCAAACAGGATAACCATTGAAACTCATCGGCCTTGTCGATAACCTAGAGGTGTTTTTGCCAAAAAACATCGACCAAGTTTTGAGCTATTTTAGACCTAGTTTGATGCTGAACGAGCCAACGATCAAAACTCATCACCTATGGCCTCGACTTTAGGATGATTTTGGCAAAAAAAACATCATCTAGGCCCTAAAAATACACTTTTTTTAGTTTTTTAAGATGATACGAGCCATCGGGCTTTCGAATTCTCGGAACGGTCGGTATATGTGAGTCCGAAAAAATCTATAGAAAAATAGTTAGCCCATTTTTAAGGATTTTTGGACCTACCTCATGCCAAACTCGGACAATCATTGAAACTCATCGGCCTCGACGATGACCTAGGGGTGATTTTGGCCAACAAGAATCAACTAAGTTTAGAGCTATTTAAAACCTAATTTAATGCCAAATAAGCCAATGATCAAAGCTTATCGCTTATTGCCATGACCTCGGGGTGATTTATGCCAAACAACATCATTCGGGACCTAACACCACACTTTTTCAGTTCTTTGAGATGATACGAGCCATTGAGCTTTTGAATTTCTATTACGGTAGGCGGGAGTGAGCGCGACAAGATCTATAGGAAAACTATCAACTTGGTTTTTTTTATTTTTTAGGCCTACCTCATGCTAAAAAGGATAATGATCGAAACTCATCGACCTCGATGATGACTTAGGGGTGATTTTGACTAAAACAATCAACCAAGTTTTGAGTCGTTTTAGACCTAATTCAATGCCAAATGAACCAATGATCAAAACACATCCCTTATGGCAATGAACCTTGGGTGATTTTGGCAAAAAAAATCGTTTGGGCCATAAAAATACACTTTTTTAATTTTTTGAGATGATGCAAGTCGGAGAGCTTTCGAATTGTTTGAACAGTCAGTATGAGTGAGCACGAAAAAATTTGTAGAAAAATTTTCAGTCAATTCTTGTGGTTTTTCTAACCTACCTCGAGCCAAACAGGACAATCATCGAAACTCATTGGCCTCGATGATGACATGGGAGTGATTTTGACCAAAAAATGTCGACCAAGTTTTTAGATATTTTAAACCTAATTTGACACCAAAAATGTCAATGATCAAAACTCATCACCTATGGCCTCGACCTATGGGTGATTTTGGCCAAAAAATGTTGTTTATACCTTAAAAATACATTTTTTTAGTTTTTGAGATGATACGGGCCATCGAGCTTTTAAATTCCTAGAATGGTCAACATGAATGAGCATCATAAAATCTATAGGAAAACTATCAACCTAGTTTTGAGGTTTTTTGGACCTACTTCAAAGCAAATAGGATAACCATTGAAACTCATTAGCTTCGACGATGACCTATAGGTGATTTTTGTCAAAAAACGTCGACCAAGACTTGAGTTGTTTTAGAGCTACTTCGATGCCAAACGAGCCAACGATCAAAACTCATTATGTATTGCTATGACCTCGGTGTGATTTTTGCCAAAAATTGTTGTTTAGGCCATAATAATATACTTTTTTAGTTTTTTGAGATTATGCGAGCCATCATGCTTTCGAATACTTAGAACGGTCGACATGAGCAAGTGTGAAAAATCAAGAAGAAAAATGTCAGTCCCATTTTAAGGTATTTTGGACCTACTTCATGCCAAACGGGACAATCATTGAAACTCATCGACCTCGATGATGACCTATGGATGATTTTTGTAAAAAAATGTCAATCAAGTTTTGAGCTATTTTAGACCTAGTTCGTTGCCAACCAAGCTAAACGATCAAAACTCATCACCTATTGCCATAACCTCGAGGTGATTTTGGCCACAAAACGCTGTTTAGGCCCTAAAAATACACTTTTTCAATTTTTCAAAATGATACGAGCCATCGAGCTTTCGAATTCTTGGAATGATCGATATGATCAAGCATGACAAATTCTATAGAAAAACTATCAACCTAGTTTTGTGGTTTTTTGAACCTAACTCGAGCTAAACCAAAAAATCATCAAAACTCATCGACCTCGACGGTGACCTTCTAGTGATTTTAGCCAAAAAACATCGACCAAGTTTTGAGCTATTTTAGACCTAGTTCAATGCCAAACAAGCCAACAATCAAAAATCATCACGTATTGCCATGACCACGGTGTGATTTTTGCCAAAAAATGTTGTTTAGTCCCTAAAAATATAATTTTTCAATTTTTTGAAATGATGTAGGCCGTTCGGCTTTCGAATTCTTGGAATGGTCGGTATAAGCAAGTGTAATAAAATCTATAGAAAACTATTAGCCCAATTTTATGATTTTTTGAACCTATCTCAAGTCAAACGGGACAATCATTGAAACTCATCAACCTTAACGATGACATAGCGGTATTTTGGCCAAAAAAGTGTTGATAAAGTTTTGAGTCGTTTTAGATCTAGTTCAATGCCAAATGAGCTAAAGATTCAAACTCATTGCCCATGGCCTCAAGCTTAGGGTGATTTTGGCCAAAAAACGTCGTTTAGACCTTAAAAATATACTTTTTAGTTTTTCGAGATGATGCCGGCCATCGAACTTTCAAATTCCTAGAACGATCGATATGAGCGACTGTGAAAAAATCTTTAAAAAAGCTATCGATCCGATTTTGAGGTTTTTTGGAACTACCTAATGCTAAACGGAACAACCATTGAGACTCATCGACCTCGACAATTACCTAGGGGTATTTTAAAAAAAAAACATCGACTAAGTTTTGAGCTATTTTAGACCTAATTTGATGCCAAATGAGCCAATGGTCAAAACACATCGCCTTTTGCCTCGACCTCGAGTTGATTTTTGCCAAAAAAATGTCGTTTAGGACCAAAAAATACACATTTTTTGTTTTTTGAGATGATGCGGGCCAGCGAGGCTTTCAAATTTCTAAAACGATCGACATGAGCGAGCATGAGAAACTCTATAGAAAAACCATCGGCTCGGCTTTGAGACTTTTTGGTTCTACCTCATGCCAAACGGGACAATGATCGAAACTCATCGGCCTCGACGATGACTTGTGGCTTATTTTGGCCTAAAACAATTGACCAAGTTTTGAGCTATTTTAGATCTAGTTCAATGTCAAATGAGCTAAAGACTAAAACTCATCACCTATGGCCTAAAAATATAGTTTTCGGCTTTTTGACATGATGCGGAGCCGAGAATGGTTAGCTTGAGTGAGTGTAAAAAAATCTTTAGAAAAACTATCGACCTAGTTTTGAGATTTTTTAGAACTACTTCATGCGAAACGAGACAACCATCGAGACTCATCGACCTATATAATGACCTAGGGGTGATTTGTTTTCTAAAAACCATCGACCAAGTTTTGAGCTATTTTAGATCTAGTTTGATGCCAAACGACCAGAACGATCAAAACACATTGCCCATGGCCTCGACTTTGGGTTGATTTTGGCCAAAAACGTCGTTTAGGACCTAAAAATACACTTATTTAGTTTTTTGGGATGATGTAGGCCATTGATCTTTCAAATTCCTAGAATAGTCGGCATGAGCGATAGTGAAAAAATCTATAGAAAAACTATTAACCGAGTTTTCGAGATGATGTAAGCCATCGAGCTTTCGAATTCGGGAATGGTCGGCATGAGCAAGCATGAAAAAATCGTAGAAAAATTATCAGCCTAGTTTTGAGGTTTTTTAGACCTATCTCATGCCAAACGAGACAATAATCAAAACTCATCGGCCTCTATGATGACTTAGGGGAGATTTCGACAAAAAAAAATCGATCAAGTTTTAAGCTATTTTAGACCTAGTTCGATGCCAAATGAACCAACGATCAAAATTCATGCCCTTTGGACATGACCTCATGGTGATTTTGGTGAAAAAAACGTCGTTCAAACCTTAAAAGTATATTTTTTTAGTTTTTTGAGATGTTGCAAGCCATCGGGCTCTCGAATTCTAGGAAAGGTCGGTATGAACGAGCATAAAAAAATCTATATGAAAATTATCAGCCAGTTTTGAGGTTTTTTAGAACTACCTCATGCTAAACTGGACAACTATCGAGACTCATCGGCTTCGATAATGACCTAGGGGTTATTTTTAAAAAAAAAACATTGATCAAGTTTTGAGCAATGTTAGACCTAGTTCAATGCCAAATGAGCCATGATCAAAACTTTCAACCCTTACTTTAGGTTGATTTTGGCAAAAAAACGTCATTTAGAACCTAAAAATACACTTTTTTAGTTTTTTTAGATAATGTAGGCCATTGATCTTTTGAATTCCCGGAACAATCAAATGAGCGAGCACGAAAAAATCTATAGAAAAACTTTCAATCCCGTTTTGAGTTTTTTTGAACCAACCTCATGCCAAACGGGACAATCATCGAAACTCATCGGCCTTAACAATGACTCGGGCTTATTTTCTTCAAAACATTTTGACTAAGTTTTGAGTCGTTTTAGATCTAGTTCCATGCTAAATCACCTAACGATCAAAATGCATCGCTTATGGCTTTGACCTCGAGGTGATTTTGGCAAAAAAAACATCGTTTCACCCCTAAAAATACACTTTTCTAGTTTTTTGAGGTGATACGAGCCATCGAGCTTTCGAATTCCTTGAACGGTCGGTAAGAGCAAGTGTGACAAAATCTGTAAGAAAACTATCGGTGTAATTTTGAGGTTTTTTTGACCTACCTCACGCTAAACGAGAAAACTATCGAAACTCATCGGCCTTAACGATGACTTATGGGTATTTTGGCCAAAAAAATTCAATCAATTTTTGAGTTGTTTTAGACCTAGTTCGATGCTAAATCAACCAACGATCAAAACTCATGCCCTCTGGTCATGACCTTGGAGTGATTATGGCAAAAAAAAATCATCATTCAAACCCTAAAAATATACTTTTTTAGTTTTTCGAGATGATGCGGGCCAATGAAATTTTGAATTCCTTGAATAGTCTATATGAGCGAGCATGAAAAAATCTATAGGAAAAGCTGTCGGTCTAGTTTTGAGGTTTTTTGAACTTACCTTATGCAAAATGAGACAATCATCGAAACTCATCGACCTCGATGAGGACTTGGGACTTATTTTAGCCAAAAAATGTCGACTAAGTTTTGAGTTGTTTTAAATCTAATTCAATACCAAACGACTCAACAATCAAAACTCATAGACTATGGCATCGACCTCCGGGTCATTTTGGCCCAAAACATCATTTAGGCCCTAAAAATATACTTTTTTTTTAGATGAATCGAGCCAACGAGTGCTAAAAAATCTATAGAAAAACTATCAACCCGAGTTTTAAGGTTTTTGGACCTACCTCATGCCAAACGGGACAATCATCGAAACTCATCGACCTCGACGATGACCTAGGGGCGATTTTGGTCAAAAAAGGTCGAGCTAGTTTTGAGCTATTTTAGACCTATTTCGATGCCAAATGAGCCAATGATCAAAATGTATCACCATTGCCATGGCCTCGGGCTAATGGCAAAAAAAATCATTTAAGCCCTAAAAATACACGTTTTTAATGTTTCGAGATGATACGAGCCGGATGGCTTTCAAATACCGGAACGGTCGGTATGAGTGAGTGTGACAAAATCTATAGGAAAACTCTTAGTCCAATTTTGAGGTTTTTTAGAACCTACCTCATGCCAAACAAGATAATTATTAAAACAATTCCTTCACGACGACCTAGGGGTGATTTTGGCAAAAAATGTCAATCAAGTTTTGAAATGTTTTAAACTTAGTTCGATGCCAAACGAGTAAACAATAAAAACTCATCGCCTATGGGCTTCACTTTAGGGTGCGTTTTGCCAAAAAAAACTTTGTTTAGGCCCTAAAAATACATTTTTTCAAGATTATGCGGGCATCGGGCTTTGGAATTCTCGGAATGATCGACATAAGCACAACAAAATCTTGAGGAAAACTATTAGCTAAGTTTCATGGCTTTTTGGACCTAACTCATACCAAACTCGTACAACCATCAAAACTCATCGGCCTCAACGATGACATAGAGTCGATTTTGGCCAAAAAATGTCGACCATGTTTTGAGCGAGTTTTAGACCTAATTCTATGCCAAACGAGCCAACAATCAAAATGCATAGCCTATGGCCTAGACCTTGAGATGATTTTAGCCAAAGAAACATCGTTTAGGCCCTAAAAATAACTTTTTTAGTTTTTTGAGATGATGCGGGCCATCGGGCTATGAATTCTTGCAACGATTAAAAAGAGTGAGGGCAACAAAATCCGTAATAAACTCGTCAACCCATTTTTGAGATTTTTTGGACTAATCTCACGTCAAACGGGACAATCATCAAAACTCATTGGCCTCAACGATGACTTAGGTTGATTTTGGCCAAAAAAGGTCGATAAACTTTTGAGTCGTTTTAGATCTAATTCGATGCCAAACGAGTGAACGATTAAAACTCTTTGCCTATTGCATTAACTCGAGGTTATTTTGGCCAAAATAACGTTATTTAGGCCCTAAAAGTACTCTTTTTCATTTTTTTAGATGATACGAGCCATCAAGCTTTTGAATTCCCGGAATAGTCGATATGAGTGAGCGTGATAAAATCTATAAGAAAATTTTTAGCCTAGTTTTGAGGCTTTTCAAACCTATCGCATGCAAAACGGGACAATCATCCAAACTTATTAGCCTTAACGATCACCTAGAAGTGATTTTGGCTAAAACATATCGACCAAGTTTTGAGCTATTTTAAACCTAGTTTAATGCTAAACAAGCCAATGATCAAAACTCATCGCTTATAGCCTTGACATTGGCGTGATTTTTTTCAAAAAATGTCATTTAGGCCTTAAAAATATATTTTTTTAGTTTTTTGAGATGATGTAGGTCATCGGGCTTTCAAATTTCTGAAATGGTCGACATGGGTGAGCGTGATAAAATCTATAAGAAAACTATCGGTCCAAATTTGAGGTTTTTTGGACCTATCTCATGTCAAACGGGACAATCATCGAAACCCATCGGCCTCGACGATGACCTAGGTGTGATTTCTATCAAGAAATGTCAATCAAGTTTTGAGTTGTTTTAGACCTAGTTTGATACCGGATGAACCAACAATCAAAACTCAAGCCCTTGCTCATGAACTCGAGGTGATTTTGGCCAAAAAATATCCTTTAGACCCTAAAAATATACTTTTTCATTTTTTTTTAGATGATTCGAGCCAGCAAGTGCTAAAAAATCTATAGAAAAACTATCAACTCGGCTTTAAGATTTTTTGGACCTATCTCATGCCAAACGAGGACAACTATCGAGACTCATCGGTCTCGACCATGACCTAGGAGTATTTTTGTGATAAAACATTGACCAAGTTTTGATCTATTTTAAACCTAATTCGATATAAAACGAGCTAAGGATCAAAACTTATTGCCTATTTCCATGACCTTAGGGTGATTTATGCCTAAAAACATAGTTTAGGCCCTAAAAATATATTTTTAGTTTTTTGAGATGATGTGAGTCATCGGGCTTTCGAATTCCTGGAACGATCAAAATGAGTGAGTGTGATAAAATCCGTAGAAAAACTATCGAGTCCGAGTTTTAAGGTTTTTTGGACTTATCTCATGCCAAACAGGATAATCATCGAAACTCATCGGCCTCGACGATGACCTAAGGGTGATTTTGGTCAAAAAAGGTCGACCAAGTTTTCAACTATTTTAGACCTAGTTCGATGCAAAACGAGCCAATGATCAAAACACATCACCGATTGCCATGACCTCGGGGTGATGGCAAAAAAATTCGTTTAAGCCCTAAAACTACACATTTTCGGTGTTTGGAGATAATGTAGGCCGGATGGCTTTCGAATGCTTGGAACGGTCGGTATAAGTGAGTGCGAAAAAATCTATAGAAAAACTATTAGCCCAAGTTTAAGGTTTTTTTAACCTACCTCATGCCAAACGAGACAATTATCAAAACTCCTCGGCCTTCACGACGACCTAGGGGTGATTTTGGCCAAAAAAACATCGATCAAGTTTGAGATGTTTTAAACCTAGTTCGATGCCAAACGAGTACACAATAAAAACTCATGGCCTACGGCCTCGACTTGGGGGTGATTTTTGCCAAAAATAAACTTTGTTTAGCCCTAAAAATACATTTTTTCAAGATGATACGGGCATCGGGCTTTGGAATTCCTAGAACGGTCGGCATGAGCACAACAAAATCTTTAGGAAAACTATCGGTTAAGTTTTAAAGTTTTTTGGACCTAACTCATGCCAAACTGGATAACCATCAAGACTTATCGGCCTTAACGATGATGTAGGGGTGATTTTGGCCAAAAAACGTCGATAAAGTATTGAGTAATTTTAGACCTAGTTTGATGCCAAACGAGCCAACTATCAAAATGCATAGCCTATGGCCTCAACCTCGAGATGATTTTACCCAAAAACGTCGTTTAGGCCTTAAAAATAAATTTTTTTAGTTTTTTAAGATGATATAGGCCATCGGGCTTTAGAAATCTTGAAACGATCGAAAGAGTGAGTGCAACAAAATTTATAGTAAACCTATTAGCCCAGTTTTGAGGTTTTTTGGACTAATCTCATGTCAAACGGGACAATCATCAAAACTTATTGGTCTCAACGATGACCTAGGGTGATTTTGGCCAAAAAGGTCGATAAACTTTTGAGCTATTTTAGATCTAGTTCAATGCCAAACGAGTGAACGATTAAAACTCTTTGCCTATTGCCTATTTTAGGCATTAAAAATACATTTTTTCAGTTTTTTAAGATGATGTAGGCCATCGGGCTTTCAAATTCCTAGAACAATCGGGATGGGTGAGCGCGAGAAAATCTATAGGAAAAATATCAGCCCAATTTTGAGGTTTTTTGGGCCTATCTCATGCCAAACGGGACAATCAACGAAACCCATCGGCCTCGACGATGACCTAAGTGTGATTTTTGTCAAAAAATGTCGACCAAGTTTTGAGTTTTTTTAGGCCTAGTTCGATGCCGGATGAACCAACAATCAAAACTCATGCTCTTGCTCATGGACTCGAGGTGATTTTGGCTAAAAAATATCCTTTAGGCCCTAAAAATATACTTTTCCATTTTTTTTTAGATGATTCGGAGCGGCGAGTGCCAAAAAAATCTATAGAAAAACTATCAACCCGAGTTTTAAGGTTTTTTGGACCTACCTCATGCCAAACGGGGACAACCATCGAGGCTCATCGACCTCGACAATGACCTAGAGGTAATTTTTATGAAAAAACATTAACCAAGTTTTGATCTATTTTAGACCTAATTCGATGCAAAACAAGCCAATGATCAAAACTCATCGCCTATTTCCATGACCTCGGGGTGATTTATGCCCAAAAATGTGGTTTAGGCCCTAAAAATATATTTTTTAGTTTTTTAGATGATGTGGATCATTGGGCTTTCGAATTCCTAGAACGGTCGGAATGTGTGAGTGCGATAAAATTTGTAAGAAAACTATCAGCCCAGCTTTAAGGTTTTTGGACCTATCTCATGCCAACGGGACAATCATCGAAACTCATCGGCCTCAACGATGACCTAGGGTTGATTTTGGCCAAAAAAGGTCGACCAAGTTTGGAGCTATTTTTGACCTAATTCGATGCCAAACGATCCAATGATTAAAATGCATTACCTATTGTCATGACCTCGGGGTGATGGCCAAAAAAATAGTTTAAGCCCTAAAAATACACGTTTTTAGTGTTTCGAGATGATGCGAGCCATATGGCTTTCGAATACACGGAACGGTCGGTATGAGTGAGTGCGACAAAATCTATAGGAAAACTCTCGGCCTAAGTTTGAGGTTTTTTTAACCTACCTCATGTCAAACGAGACAATTATCAAAACTCATCGGCCTTCACGATAACCTAGGGGTGATTTTGGCCAAAAAACATCTACCAAGTTTTGAAATGTTTTAAACCTAGTTCGATGCCAAACGAGTAAACAATAAAAACTCATGGCCTACAGACCTCGACTTTGGGGTGATTTTTGCCAAAAATAAACTTTGTTTAGGCCCTAAAAATACATTTTTTCAAGATGATACGAGCATCGGGCTTTGGAATTCCTAGAATGGTTGGCATGAGTGCAAAAAATTCTTTAGGAAAACTATCGGCTAAGTTTTAAGGTTTTTTGGACCTAACTCATGCAAAAATGGACAACCATCAAAACTCATCGGCCTTAACAATGACGTACGGGTGATTTTGGCCAAAAACGTCGACTAAGTTTTGAGCGAGTTTTAGACCTAATTCGATACCAAACGAGCCAACGATCAAAATGCATAGCTTATGGCCTCAACCTCGGGATGATTTTAGCCACAAAACATCGTTTAGGCCCTAAAAATAACTTTTTTAGTTTTTCGAGATAATGCGGGTCATCGAGCTTTTGAATTCTTAAAACGATCAAAAGAGTGAGCGCAACAAAATTTGTAGTAAACCCGTCAGCCTAGTTTTGAGGTTTTTTGGACTAATCTCATGTCAAACGGGATAATCATCAAAACCCATTAGCCTCAACGATGACCTAGGGTGATTTTGGCCAAAAAAGGGCGATAAACTTTTGAGTCGTTTTAGATCTAGTTCAATGCCAAATGGGTGAACGATTAAAACTCTTTGCCTATTGCCATGAACTCGAGGAGATTTTGGCCAAAAAACGTTGATTAGGCCCTAAAAGTACTCTTTTTCGGCTTTTTGAGATGATGCAAGCCATCAAGCTTTTGAATTCTCGGAATATTTTATATGAGCGAGCGTGATAAAATCTATAAGAAAATTGTTAGCCTAGTTTGATGCTTTTTGAACCTATCGCATGCGAAACGGGACAATCATCGAAACTCATTAGCCTCGAAGATGACCTAGAAGTGATTTTGGCCAAAACACATCGACCAAGTTTAGAGCTATTTTAGACCTAGTTGGTTGCCAAACATGCCAACGATCAAAACTTATCGCCTATGGCCTCGACCTTGTGGTGATTTTTTTTAAAAAATGTCGTTTAGGCCTTAAAAATACATTTTTTCAATTTTTTGAGATGATGTGGGTCATCGAGCTTTTGAATTCCTAGAACGGTCGGCATGAGTGAGCATAATAAAATCTATAGCAAAACTATCAATCCAATTTTGAGGTTTTTTAGACCTATCTCATGCCAAACGGGACAATCATCGAAACCCATTGGCCTCGACGATGACCTAAGTGTGATTTCGTCAAAAAATGTCAACCAAGTTTTGAGTTGTTTTAGACCTAGTTCGATGCCGGATGAACCAACAATCAAAACTCATGCCCTTGCTCATGAATTCGAGGTGATTTTGGTCGAAAAATGTCCTTTAGGCCCTAAAAATATACTTTTTCATTTTTCGTTTAGATGATTCGAGCTAGCAAGTGCCAAAAAATCTATAAAAAAAACTATCAACCAAGTTTTATGATATTTTGGACCTACCTCATGCCAAACAGGGACAACCAACGAGACTCATCGACCTCGAAATGACCTAGGGGTGGTTTTTGTCAAAAAACATTGACCAAGTTTTGATTTATTTTAGACCTAATTCGATGCAAAATGAGCCAATGATCAAAACTCATTACCTATTTTCATGACCTCGGGGTGATTTATGCCCAAAACGTGGTTTAGGCCCTAAAAATTTATTTTTTAGTTTTCTAAGATGACGTGGGTCATCGGGTTTTCGAATTCCTAAAAGGATCGGAATGAGTGAGTGTAATAAAATCTATACAAAAACTATCAACCCGAGTTTTAAGGTTTTTGGACCTATCTCATGCCAAACGGGACAATCATCAAAACTCATCGGCCTCGACGATGACCTAAGGGTGATTTTGGCCAAAAAAGGTCGATCAAGGTTTGAGCTATTTTAGACCTAGTTCAATGCCAAATGAGTCAATGATCAAAACACATCAACTATTGCCATGACCTCGGGGTGATGGTCAAAAAAATCATTTAAGCCCTTAAAATACACGTTTTTAGTATTTCGAGATGATGCGAGCCGGATGACTTTCGAATACTTGGAACGGTCGATATGAGTCAATATGAAAAAATCTATAGGAAAACTCTCAGCCCAAGTTTGAGGTTTTTTTAACCTACCTCATGCCAAACGAGACAATTATCAAAACTCATCGGCCTTTACGACGACCTAGGGGTAATTTTGGCCAAAACATATCGACCAAGTTTTGAGATGTTTTAAACCTAGTTCGATGCCAAATGAGTAAAAAATAAAAACTCATCGCCTATGGCCTCGACTTTAGGGTGATTTTTGCTAAAAAAAAACTTTGTTTAGGCCACTAAAAATACATTTTTCAAGATGATGCGGGCATTGGGCTTTGGAATCCCTGGAACGATCAACATGAACGCAAAAAAATCTTTAGTAAAACTATCAACTAAGTTTCAAGGTTTTTTAGGACCTAACTCATGCTAAACTAGATAACCATCAAAAATCATTGGCCTCAACGATGACGTAGGGGTGATTTTGACCAAAAAATGTCGACCAAGTTTTAAGTAGTTTTAGACCTAGTTCGATGTTAATCGAGCCAATGATCAAAATGCATATCCTATGGCCTCGACCTCGAAATGATTTTAGCCAAAAAACGTCGTTTAGGCTCTAAAAATAAACCTTTTTAGTTTTTCGAGATGATGTGAGCTATCGGGTTTTTGAATTCTTGGAACGATCGAAAGAGTGACCACAAAAAAATCTATAGTAAACCCGCTGACCCAATTTTGAGGGTTTTTGGACTAATCTCATGTCAAACGGGGCAATCATCAAAACTCATTGGCCTCAACGATGACCTAGGGTTATTTTGGCCAAAAAAGGTTGATAAACTTTTGAGCTATTTTAGATCTATTTCAATGCCAAACGAGTGAACGATTAAAACTCTTTGCCTATTTTCATGAACTCGAGGTGATTTTGGCCAAAAAAACATTGTTTATGCCCTAAAAGTACTCTTTTTCAGTTTTTGAGTTGATGCGGGCCATCAAGCCTTTGAATTCCTGAAATAGTTGATATGAGCGAGCGTGATAAAATCTATAAGAAAATTGTTAACCTAGTTTTGAGGCTTTTTAAACCTACTACATGCGAAACGGGACAATCATCGAAACTCATTAGCCTCGATAATGACCTAGAAATGATTTTTGTCAAAACACATCGACCAAGTTTTGAGCTATTTTAGACCTAGTTTGATGCCAAACAAGCTAACGATCAAAACTCATCGCCTATGGCCTCAACCTTGGGGTGATTTTTTTCAAAAAAATATCGTTTAAGCCTTAAAAACACATTTTTTTAACTTTTTGAGATGATGTGGGTCATCGGGCTTTCAAATTTCTAGAATGATTGGCATGAGTGAGCAGGATAAAATCTATTAGAAAATTATGAGCCCAATTTTGAGGTTTTTGGACCTATCTCATGCCAAACGGGACAATCATCGAAACCCATTAGCCTCGACGATGATCTAAGTGTAATTTACGTCAAAAAATATCGACCAAGTTTTGAGTTGTCTTAGACCTAGTTCGATGCCGGATTAACCAACAATCAAAACTCATCCCCTGCTCATGAACTTGAGGTGATTTTGGCAAAAAAATGTCCTTTAGGCCCTAAAAATACAATTTTTTAGATTTTCGAGATGATACGGCCAAACGGTTTTCAAATTCTTAGAATGATCGGTATGAGCAAGTGCAAATAAATCTATAAAAAAACAATCAGCCTAGTTTTGTGGTTTTTTGAACCTACCTCATGCCAAACGGGACAATCATCAAAACTTGTCGACCTCAACGATGACCTAGTAGTGATTTTGGCCAAAAAATGTCAACTAAGTTTTGAGTTGTTTTAACCTATTTCGATGCTAAGCGAGCCAATTATCAAAACTCATCGCCTATGGCCTCAACCTCGTGTGATTTTTTCCTAAAAACATCATTTAGGCCGTAAAAATACTCTTTTCGGTATTTCAAGATGATGTGGCCCACCGAGCCTTTGAATTTCGGGAACGATTGACATGAGCGAGCATGAAAAAATTTATAGGAAAACTATCATCCAAGTTTTGAGATTTTTTGGACCTATCTCATGCCAAACGAGTCAACGATCAAAACACATCGCCTATGGCCTCAACCTTGGGAAGATTTTGGCCAAAAAACGTCGTTTAGGCCCTAAAAATAAACTTTTTTTATTTTTTGAGATGATGCGAGCCATCGAGCTTTCGAATTCCTAGAATTGTCGAAAAGAGTGAGCACGAAAAAATCTATAGTAAAGCTCGTTAGCCTAGTTTTTAGGTTTTTTGGACCTATCGCATGCCAAAGGAGCCAATAATTGAAACTCATCAGCCTTAACGATGACCTAGGTGTGATTTTGGCCAAAAAAGATCGATAAAGTTTTGAGTCTGTTTTAGATCTAATTCGATGCCAAATGAGCTAATGATCAAAACTCTTCACCTATTGCCATGACCTCAAGATGATTTTTGCTAAAAAAACATTGTTTAGGCCTTAAAAATACACTTTTTTAATTTTTCGAGATGATGTGGGCCATTGGGCTTTCGAATTCTGGAACGATCAGCATGAACAAGCATGATAAAATCTATAAAAAAACTATAAGTCCAGTTTTGAGGTTTTTTGGACCTATCTCATGCCACACGGGACAATCATCGAAACTCATTGGCCTCGACGATGACCTAGGAGTGATTTACGCCAAGAAAGGTCAACCAAGTTTTGAGTACGTTTTAGACCTAATTCGATGCCAAATGAACCAACGATCAAAACTCATGCCATTTGGTCATGAACTCGAGGTTATTTTGATCAAAAAATATCGTTTAGGTCCTAAAAATACACTTTTATAGTTTTTCAAGATGATGCGGGCTAGAGGGCTTTCGAATTTCGGAATGGTCGGTATGAGCAAGTATAAAAAAATCTACGGGAAAACTATAAGCACGAGTTTTGAGATTTTTTGAACCTACCTCATGCCAAACGGGACATTCATCGAAACTCATCGACCTCCACGATGACTTAGGGGTGATTTTGGCCACAAAAACATCGATCAATTTTTGTTGTTTTAAATCTAGTTTGATGCCAAATGAGCCAATAATCAAAACTCATTGCCTATGGCCTCGACCTCGGATAATTTTAGCCAAAAAAAGTCATTTAGGCCCTAAAAATACACATTTTTAGTTTTTTGAGATGATGCAAGCCATCGTGCTTTTGAATTCCTTGAAAGGTCGACATGAGCGAGCATGAAAAAATCTATAAAAAAAACTATTAGCCCGAGTTTTGAGGTTTTTTTGACCTACCTCATGCCAAACGGGACAACCATCGAAACTCATTGGCCTTATTAACAATGACCTAAAGGTGATTTTTCCCAAAAAAGGTCGACCAAGTTTAGAGCTATTTTAGACCTAGTTCGATGCCAAATGAGCCAACGATTAAAACGCATCACCTATTTCCATGACCTTGGGGTGATGGCCAAAAAACATCGTTTAAGCCATAAAATACACTTTTTAAGTTTTTTGAGATGATGTAGGCTAGATGGATTTCAAATTCCTAGAACGATCGGTATGAGCGAGTGCGATAAAATTTATAGGAAAACTGTCAACCTAAGTTTAACGTTTTTTTAACTTACCTCATGCCAAACAAGATAATTATCAAAACTCATGGGCCTTCACAACGACACGGGAGTATTTTGGCCAAAAAACGTCGACCAAGTTTTAAGATGTTTTAAACCTAGTTCGATGCCAAATGAGCAAACGATCAAAACTCATAGCTATGGCCTTGACTTCGAGGTGATTTTTGCCCAAAAAACATTGTTTAAACGCTAAAAATACACCTTTTTAGTTTTTCTAGATGATGCAAGCCATCGAGCTTTTGAATTCCTAGAACGATCGACATGAACGAGCGTGAAAAAATTTGTAGAAAAACTATTAGCTCATTTTTGAGATTTTGGGACTTACCTCATGCCAAACAAGATAACCATCGAAACTCATCGGCCTTAACGATGACCTATGAGTGATTTTTGTCAAAAAATATCAACTAAGTTTTAAGATATTTTAGACCTAGTTCGATGCCAAACGAGCCAATGATCAAACCTCATTGCTTATCGCCATGACCTCGGGGTGATTTTGGCCAAAAAACATCATTTAGGCCTTAAAAATACACTTTTTTAGTTTTTTGAGATGATGTAGGCCATCGAGCTTTCGAATTCCTAGAATGGTCGGCATGAGCAACACGAAAAAATCCGTAAGAAAATTTTCAGTCCAGTGTTGAGGTTTTTTGAACTTACCTCATGCCAAATGGGACAACTATCAAAACTTACCGAACTCAATGATGACCAAGGGGTATTTTTGTCAAAAAAGATCAACTAAGTTTTGTGCAATTTTAGACCTAGTTCGATGCCAAACGAGACAACGATAAAAATGCATCGCCTATGGCCTCGACCTCGGGATGATTTAGGCTAAAAAAACATCGTTTAGGCCCTAAAAATAAACATTTTTAGTTTTTTCGGATAAGACATCGGAGATAAATGAGAGGGAAACGTATTACAACAAGGTGATAAACTTAGAGAGAGGATCATTGCGGGTAAGCGCATTCATTTTAATAATCTGTTAGAGATTGGATTTAATGTGGCGATTATTTTGATAAATCGAGCTTATTGGACCTATTGATGTTTTCAAAAAATATATACCTTGATTATGTTAGGTATTTCTATGCTAGTTTGAAATCCGAAAAGATTAAAGGGAAAACTATTCTAACCGAAGAAATAAGGTGTTATAGTGGTTATTACAAAGGCAAAAATGCATGAGTATTTCAACTTACCAATGGAGGGGTACATTATTGATTTCGATAAGAAAAACCCAAATAAAAGGAAACAACTTTCTAATCTATCGAGTTATAATGAGAATGAATTTAGAAAACAATGTTGTCATGAGTATGTTGAAAGTGTGTTAAATCACAAGTATTTGACAAAGACTAGTTTTAAACCTAAGATTAGGTTTATTCATTATGCCATTATAGAAATTATCATGCCTAAGTTGAGTGGAAAAGAGTATATGTCAAGTCATGAAAAGGCCGTAATATGGCATATTATAAATAAACAACCTATGAACTTAGGCTGCTTTGATAGTAGATTGTATAGACAAGAGGAGTGAAAGTATAAGGTCTATAAATTATGGAAAGAAAAAAAACTAGATTGGCATATGGTATGATTCTCACTAGGTTTTTCAAAAACAATGGGTTAGACTTGGAGGGTTTAGATTATGTGGGTTAGGATGTGTTGAACAAGACCATTATATTGTTCATGAAGTTAGCCAAGACACCTCAAGGGTGGTAGCCAAAACATTTAGAAGCTATTGCTTATACTTTCTAATAGTTTGCTACAACCTCAAGTACTCACGCTACCGGTATTAGCATAGAAGCCTCTCAAGTACATGAAATAGAGAAGCAGATTGGAGACATTAGGGAGCAATTGAGAGCTTTGAAACAATTTATTACGGATGGATTGCAAGAAAATAGAAACGCTATCAGCAACATTAAAACAATACTAGCCAATGTAATGAAAGAGATCCAAACCAATCCTTCTCTGCATCACCAACAACACTCTCAATAGTATGGAATTCCGAGCATGAGGTTTCGGAACCTCGGGATCAAGAAACAACTCGGGATCAAGAGAGTGTTCATGAAAATCCGAGCCTCATCATGAAAACACTTAGAAGGATGCAAAAAAGCTTTTAATACTTAATCTTAATGGAGTTCTATTGAGCCTTGGGGATTCCTCAACCAAAAAGAATGGAGACATGAAACTAAAACATAAACAAAGTGAACAAAACATTATCCCGTACACTATTCCTTATTGTTTGTTAAGCTCCTTACCGATTTTATTTAATTATTTCTTTTTTTATGTTTTCTTTTAGTCTTCAAGAGGCCCCATGTTGATGATTTCTTAGAGTTTTGCTTCAACAAATTTGCAATTGGTATTTGGACGTCGCGAAACAAGTAAGCCCCTAAATTTTAAAATGTTACTCGGTGTGTTGAAAAAATTATCACTCGCTTCTTTGCTACTTTATATAATTTTAGAATGTTACTCGGTGTGCTGAAACTTCATATAATTCAAATTTATTACTGTTTTTTACAAAAATAATACAATTTCCATACTATATCGGTTATTCAAGGATAAAATCGATCGGTTCTATTTTGTGTGGGAAAGTATAAATCCATAATAAGTTTGATAAATCCATATTTTGTTACTTGTTGTATAATTTTGGTTTGAATGATTTCTTTGATGCACGACCAATCAAATTGCGACTCTATTGAGCTTGAAGATGGGGGCAAACCCTATTTTTTCAAGAAATTGACTAAAGTGTGGAATTAGTTTCCATACAATAAGTCAAATACATTGTTTGTGGATGATTTTCCATACAAGTTGATGCACAATCCGATAATATTATTACTCTTTTCCATGAAAATATTACGTATTCACCATATAATGCATTCACATCCTTGTTATTCTAATTATATAATGTTTTTTTTATAATTCATTATGTGATATTTCTAGACACTTACAAGCGTACCAACAGAGACAACTCGTTAGGTAATATTTTCAACATTTTTTCGCAATATATATGTACGCAATGTCCGAAACTATATTATTAACTATTTCACACCTATTGTTTCAAACATGAAGGAATGTTGAGCTTCAAAAATACCTAAAAAACCTAGCTAGTTTTGACAATGTTAGAGACTTTGTTGCGAGCAAATCCATTTGGTCGAAACCTCTACAAGAATCGGATCAACTTTATCGGACACTTAGAGAAAAAAAAACAACTTATCCACCACTCGATATTATCTTAGAAAAAAAATAAGAAATGACCATCTTACATACTAATTGTCTAGATACTTTTGCACATATTGTATTTGCCTTCGTACTTATAATGACTTTGTGAATGATACTTAACTTATATTGGTTTAGTTACAACTTCGTAATTAGCTTGTTTATTTGTAATTTCAAAATGCAACTATGTGCCGATAATCATTTAAATGAATATTAGTGTGATGAAAACTTGACCTCTATGCTAATAATCGGTTAAATGGATTTCATTTCAGCGTCCGAACACTTATTAGCATTTTGAAAATAGTACTTTACATTTTTTCAACTTGAAAAGGAACGATTTTGACTTTTCAACACACTAACTAGCATTCGAAAACACCACTTTGTTTCTTGTAACTTGAAAACGAAGGATAACAACTTTTCAGCACACTTATTAACATTTTGAAAAAAGTACTTTGGACTTTTCTAACTTGAAAACGAAGGATTTTGACTTTTCAAGACACTAACTAACGTTCGAAAGCACCACTTTGGTTTTTTATAACTTGAAAAATGAAAGAGACCAACTTTTCAACACACTTATTAGCATTCCGAAAATAGTACTTTGGATTTTTCTAACTTGAAAATGAAGGATTTTGACTTTTTAGCACACTAACTAGCATTCGGAAACCCCACTTTGGTTTTCCGTAACTTGAAAAACGAAGGATACCAACTTTTCAACTCATTTATTAGCATTCTAAAAACGAGTACTTTGGATTTTTCTAACTTGAAAACGAAGGATTTTGACTTTTCAAGACACTAACTAACGTTACGAAAACACCAATTTGGTTTTCTCGTAACTTGAAAAAAGAAGGATACCAACTTTTTAGCACACTTATTAGCATTCCGAAAATAGTACTTTGGAATTATTCTTCTTAATGAATATTTGATGTGATCTTGGATCTTAAATACCTAAATATACGAGAATGAAATTAATACAACAAATTTATACATAAACGAGTACTTCTATTTCATTATCGATTGCAAAACATACATTATTCATAACCCTTCATCTCCATTATATCAAAACAAAAACTAAAAAATAACGATTCTCATCTCCATGAATACCTTATGTACACTCCAATTACAAAGCAAAAAAATATCATCCATAATTGCTAGACCGACACGGTGATGGTGGAAGATTGATTTCCTCTATCCTCGGGTGTATTTATTTTTTAAGGCTCGGATTCGATAATGGGTGCCACATTTTCATAAGTTTCTAGAGTTTTATGAACTTACTATTGAAGTGCTAACATATGAGCCGCAAATCGCGTGGATGATCACCATAAAAGAATCTCGGATAAGATTTCTTAGCTTCGAAATGATTTTTGAAACCCCGATATAGAGCTCTAGGGAAACCAATCACTTGTGCTTCACAATCTTTCTATGAAATATAAACCCCATGAGCTCTACCCTTAAATATCGCATACGCTTTATTTCTAGCCATTTTTGAAGAATACTCCAACAACATAGATATTAGAAGAATACTCCAACGATAGAGATAACAAAGGAAAAAAAAACACGAGAGAAGGGTAGGGATGAACGAGCTATAACAAGTACTGCTAATAGACACCAAAGGGAAAAAAGAGATGGGATGAGATTGGTTGAGTTGGGCGGTCAAAAAGTAAATAATCAATGATGCACGGTTAACAAAGCCACTAACATAGATATTATAAATAAATTTGAAATTCAAATTTTGTTTTTCAAAATTACAAAACCCTAGTCCGAAATTTTCAATGGGTATTATGTTATTTAACTTTTTCATTTTTTAAGTTTACCCCTAAAAACTTTCTATTTCGAAAATGGTGTCCGTCACCATGGTGTCGCCAAGCATTTTCGAATGAAGAAAAGATGTCCTCATGATGCATCGAGCAAAAGTCAACAAAAAATGATTTGACATGATCGTCCAATTGGAAAAGCGAGATGTCATAACTCATAAGTCATGACTTCTTCGATCTTTTTTTTTTTTTTTAATGAAGTCCTTGAGAAATAATTTTGGTAATGTCTTGATTTGATTCAATAGAAGGTGCATTTGGTACGGAAGAATCTTCAACTCTCTCTAAGATATTTTAGATGTCAAAGAAAATAATGTTTAGTTTGTTTGCTAAAGACTATCAAATTCTCAAGAATTTAATAATTTTCTAAAACCAAAATATGTGATGTGCTTTTAAATAGGAGGAATCACATTTTCTTAGATGAGAAATGAAAGGTTTTTTAAAAAAAACTTAAAATGACTTCACTATTATTGAATGGACAAAAGTATTTTTTTTTTAAATAATAACAAAAGTAGTTTAGTTTTGGTATCGAAATATCCATTCATTTATTTTTTTAAGAAAATACATGTTTTGTAATTTGTTAGTAAATATATTATTTTACTTGTTAGTTATAATTAATATAACATGCATTTTCTCGTGGGCATAATTCTTTATAAATAAATAAAAACATCATGGTGCCAAATTAGATACTTTAAGCTTTAGGGGTAAAATAATAATATTATTAAAAAGATATTATTAGGAATTTTTATTTTCAAAAATCATATTTCCAATAATAATATTTTAGAACTACATCTAAAAAGGTTTAATATCAAATTTTGTCCCATTTTATTACGATTTGGTAATTTTAGGCCCTTAGTATCAAATTACATAATTTGAATCCCAAACTATTGAGTTTTTGAAAAAAATTGATCCAATTTTTCTAATTGCCATTATATAAATTGACCGTTACTTGGAATGCTAAAACGATATTATTTTGACATTTCATTGTAAATCATGTTTTTTTTAAAAAAAAAATTTAATATTTTTAACCCTCTAATCTTGAACTTTTTTAAAAAAAAATCTTTTTCTTATCAAATATTATAAATATTTTATAATTTATATAAAAAAATATTTTATAAATATTTTTAACTCCTTAATTTTGAACTTTTTTTAAATAAAATATTATAAACATTTTATAAATTTTTTTCTATAATTTATAAAATATTATAAGTATTGTTAATTATGTTTTTTACAATATTTTTTTTATAAAATGTTTGTAATATCCAATGAGTATTAAAATGTTTATAATATAAATTAAAATATTTTATAAAATAAAATAAAAAAGTTCAAAATTAGGGCGGAAGCCTCTTTTGTAGGTCCAAACCTGGAAGATGCTTCCAACGTTTTTTCACATTTTCTCTAATTGTTATTGTTTGTAATTGAAAACTGATTCTGATGCATATTTGTTTCTTGGAAACCAAAGATAAGAATTGTCCATACATTAATGTGTCTACTAAACTATTTGCTTTTTTTTTTTTTTTTTAATCTCAGAAAAGAAAGGTACGAACTTATATTGGACTCGAATTCCTGTATATGTTTCTTGGCTTGAACTTTGTAATCTAACTGATGGTTTTCTTCAAATTGTCGCTGATGTACTTGTTATCTATCCTATATTATAGGCAAGCGCGTCGCTCATTCCAGTCTAACTGAGATAAAGCTTATGGAAGTCACGAGATCCTTAGGAAATCATGCTATGGTGATTTGCTGTGATTATTATTTAACTGTTGCTTCTGATTTAGATATAAAGTTCTATTCTTAACTCTTTTGTGTTGAGCAGGACATTGATACAAATGAACCAAATAACAAGTCCAACCATCCAGAATCCCAAAAAAGAGGTACTCGTTCAAACTTTTCCTAGAATTTTAGTGTTAGTTCTTTTATTTATACTATACCTCAATACTAGGAACTGTTGTATTATGTTGTTTCTTTAATTATCAGGGAATAATTACAAGGTGGCTCCAATTGTGGTGTTCTCCACTTCATTTGTTCAGATCTTACATGCATGAAGATCATATCAGAAACAAATCAAAATAGATCAACTAGGAGTGACCAGACTATCTCAAAAGACATGGAACCATGGAAACACTCCCACAAGCATGGCTGAGGTCAGTTGATATGTGGAAATTCTCCCCCGTGCATATCAATTAATCAATCCCAGTAGTAGTTCTGCTCCACAGCTGACTTACGAATGATTGATTTTTGTAATGGTGCAGCCTGTTGCTTCAAGAGAGATGATTTTTTTTTTTTTTTTTTTCTCTTCCAGGAAAGGAGAATGCCAGAGCAAATGGAAACATTGTGATATTCAGTTGCATGATCAAGCTGAAGTTTCGCTCAATTAGATTGTGGTATTTTGTCTGGAAATATACTTTGATTCTTTACTCTTCCCATATATGCTTTCTTGTGTTCGTTCATGTACACTTAGATAAATTCACGTAGAATTTAAGTTTCAGCAGGACTAAAGGAGGTTACAGTGTTAATGTGTACCTGAGTAGACAATGCTAGATATTTCAGCAACGTATATAAAGTGTCAACTTGTGAGGAGACATTTTCACAACGAGTAAGATAAGTGTTAATCAATGCCAACCACTCATAATTTTGCGTTCTCTGATGTCACCTTCTATTTGCCTGACTGATTAAATCAGTTGGTGCAATGTTTGTCACGTTTTTATCGACTTTTAGTTGGTTATTCTTCCACTTGCTTTTTGCAGATACTGGTTACCAGTTGGTGCTCGACGTACAGGTACCGTGATTCGTATTCTTATGACCGCTGGTTTAATACCTCCTCCACCAATGATGGTAATGGGACGGAAAACGGGACTTCTTGGTGATACGTCGAATCCAGAGAAGTAAATAGCTCTGTAAAAGTTGACAGTTATGCAGTTTGTATTGACAGTTCTACAGTTCTGCAGTTTTGTACCTGTAAGCTTGATGAAGCACTGAATGGCCTCTGTACTATTAGAAGCTAGATCCCAGAAGCTTCAATGAATATCTTTCCAGCTGACTCTAGAAATCTTCTCTAGAAAAATCAGTCCATCGTTATCATAGTAAATGTCTATCTAGAGCGGATCTATTTATCATCCGGGTCAATTGTTTTTCAGGTTTGGATTAGTTCTTCAATTATCCAGCCCAATTAAAGCGAAGGCGCAGCTTGATTTATTTTCCCCTCAGCAGAAATGTATAGAAAGGAAAGAAGTCAGCCTAAACCAAGAATTGGCTTAGGCTTGCATGGTTTGGCTCAAGTTCAGCGGTCAGCAATCCATGGACCTGCCTTGACATATTTACTCCAATTTAGAATTCTTAGCCCTAAAACTGGACCCAGTCATTGCTTAGAGCTTCCAGCCCAATTCTCGAGACTGTTTCTATCTATATGGTTATCCTGACCCACCTTGAAACTTGTCTCCTTCTTCCTAGATTTGAGATGGTAGACGGTGGGGAGATACTGGGTTTGTATGGCGTAGTGGTGGAGTATTGGCCCATTGGATTTGTTGTTGAAGGCTGGTGGTGCAATGTAGGCTCTCTAATCACTCAAGTTCGTTCTCATATTTTCTGGATTGTGGGAAAAAGAGATCGACGACTCCATTTTGAGTGACTCCGATATAATTTCTTTTATTTTGTTAATTTTGTGTCTTATTTCGTTTAGTGGATTGTTGACCCATTTGATTTTGCGTGTTTCTCATAAATTCAAGATAGAGATGCTGAAATTTGGGCCTGTAATTTTGTTGGGTGTTGGAAATTCGAGGCTTGGAATGAAATTTGCAGTTCATCTTCTTTTGTATTTCATTTTTTTTTCTTTTTACTCCAAATCAATGTTTTTTTTTTTTTTTTAACTCACACATCCAAAACTTCTAATAGAACTACTCTATTAAAATTTGAATCTATGGCCTCTTGTTATAAGAAACCATTACCACTAGACTACAAGCTCTTTGATCCAAATCAATGTTTTCAACCTTTTATTTTTTAATCTTTATTTTTTAAAAAATATTCTTTATTAAATATGCTTGATCTATAATAAAATCTTGGAATTGTTTCTTCTATTATTATTATTATTATTATTTTGTTAGAAAAGTGTATGATTGATTTTATTTGCAAAGACAGAATAAAAAGATTGAAAAGATCTTAAACTAAATAATCGTAGCAGATAAAAAACAAATAAAATAAAATTCCGTTGCAAACCTAATCAAACTAATCATGATTATTCATCTAATCAAAAGAAGAAATATGTATAATATATTCATGTAATTCAATACGTTCTTATCAAACTTTATAGTTTATTTATAGTAAAGAATAAGAGAGTAAAATCTTCTTTTGGATAAAGTGATAAACTCTATAAAATTTAGAATTTTCTATAAATATATAATATATTTGAAAATTCAAAATTATGATTTATTGTTGTGTGTTCTTTAAGGACTTCTCACTTTTAAAATTAAAATGTTATTATTGATAAATGAAAAAGGTGAAAGGTGATTCTCGGTTATCAATTTCCATCTTATCTTCTAAAGTGATGTGGCTTGACATAAGAGAGTGGTCAATGGAGAGTGTCAAAACAGATGTTCCTAGCATCCCTAGTCGAGGGAAAGTTTGATTATGAAATCTTATGAGATTTTACATATAAACATTTTCCTATTTTGAACTTGCAAATTCACAAGTCTCATCATGTCACTATAAATTAAAATATTTGTTAAAGGACCGCGATATAATAACACGGGTGTGTAATACACTTTCATGATGTATTCATTTTGACAGATATTATGTCATGTTTTTGTTTTTTAAAACATTATTTTACTTGCCTTAGATTTAATATTAAAATTAGAGATGACAATTGATAGAGTATAAAACACATATACTCTCTATTTTGTTCAATAAATATTTATTAAAAATATTCAATGGATATTAAGGTAGGTAAAGATTAAAAAATACATACTTGTTAATATAATTTCAAAGTATTGTTAGTTAGTTATCCATTTTATTCCCTATTAATGATCACCAATTTATTTTGAATTTTTTTTTACATGTAGGAAGTTAATTGCACTTATTTTAAAAAGTAGGAAACAAGCTAATTTTTTTGAAACTTTAAGGACTAAATATGTGTAAACAAAGAATCAAAATGTCAAAAAAAAAAACAATTTAAGGACCAAAACAACTTTTTATTTGAAATTATAGAGACTAAAATAAAATATTTTGATATAGGCAAATAAACCGGATATAGGCCGAATAAAAATCTACAAGATGATTTTTTTAATGGGTATAGATAAGGTTATTATCTTAATAAATAGGATAAAAAATTGAATTAACAGGCCATTCACACATCACTCATCAAATCTAGTCAGCATGTTCTATTTTGAAGTATTTAGATTTTTTTTTTTTTTTTTTTTTTTTTTTTGCATTCTAATTAGAGTTATTTCAATAAAAAAAAATTTATACATGGTCAAAAAAATTAATCCGAATGATAAATTAAATATTTAAATAATTTTCGATGATAAATGAAATGTAATTAAAAACCTAAAAACAAATGAAAAACTCAAAATATT
Source organism: Dovyalis caffra (assembly GCA_963924115.1). Lineage (NCBI taxonomy): Eukaryota > Viridiplantae > Streptophyta > Magnoliopsida > Malpighiales > Salicaceae > Dovyalis > Dovyalis caffra. The sequence goes on from CAWUPB010001179.1 coordinate 1,035,403, forward strand.
ATATAAAGATAGAATGAGTTATTTATCCTAAATTTCTAAGCAAAAAATTTTCTCAATGAAGTCTTCATAGTATCATGCATACCTCAATTGGATTTACTTTCAAAATCTTTCGAATTTTATTTTATTTTATTTTATTTAGAGTATGAAATATCTATCCTTAAAATGGCATCATTTTACTACATGCTACTTGCCATCCAGACAAAAATATTAACCGTTGTAAATGTAGAGACTCAATTGAAGAATGTTTAATACTTACCAATTGAATTTAACACCATAAGTGCTATGTGTCTTGTAGATATTGAAGCCATGTGGCCTTTTCAGTTGTACTAAAGACAAGATTTAAAGCTATCATTGACGAGAAGGTCTGAATACTGCAAAAATAGAGATAAAAGAGGACGACACTAGGACAAATTAATAAGATTTGAAGAATAAGTGAAACAAATAAAGATCAATCAAAAGTAGAGGGGCTAAATGCATCATTAGCCCATATGTCATTTGTCTTTTCAATTACATCAACCACATGCATAATGGAGAAAAAATTTCCTAGTGATACGATATCAAACAAAAGTCAACAAAATTTAATTTGATATGAAAAATCCTTAATATTAGATTATTATCATGAAAAATTATATACCATATAAAACGGTGGTGATTTTAGCTCTTATTATAAGTAATATATGGTGCAATAGATTGACATGTGATTAATTTGTTGCCACTAATAACTGTCCAATTGGAAAGGTAGATGTCATAAGTCATGAGTTCTTTGATCTTTTTTTTTTTTTTTTAATGCTTTGAGGTCTTCTTCTTTGTAGCATAAGGAAGTTCTTTAGAAATAATCTTTTTAATGTCTTAATTTAATTCAATTGAGGGTGCATTTGACACGGGAGAATCTTCAACTCCCTCAACTAAGATATTTTAGATGTCAAGAAAATAATGTTTAGTTTGCTAAAGAATATCAAATCATCGAGAATTTAATATTTTCATTTAAATGTTTAAATCGCAAATTGGAAATTAAGGTAACAAGAGTTAAAGGTTAAAATGAATAAATGTTTTATTATTGATATGGATTAATCAAATGAACTAGTACACGCTAAGTCAAAATAGTTTTCAAAAGGTTAAATGAATTATTTATTCTCCAATGAACTAATTATGCTAATTAATTGGAATAGATGTTTTGAATGATGATTAATAAAAGTCTAAGTGATTAATTTTAGTTAAATTCAAATTTTCAAGAAAATAATAAGAATTAAGTTTAATTAACTTATTAAAAGAACATGATTAAGAATTGTATTTCATATTATTTATTAAATTAATTATCCAAGTTATATAAAAATTATTTAAAGAAAATTAAAGGAGCAAATAGGTTCATTTCAATTCAAAGTATTATTTAAAAATATCTAAGCTAGATTTTTTAAATATAAGTTTTTAACGCTTAACGGTTAACTAGTTTGACTATTACAAATAATGAAAAAAAGGAGATTTAGATAACATTTGTTCAAAAATTGATATTTTAGAGTTTAAATTACACAAATTGATAATAAAAATTTGAAATTGTCAAATTGTAGTAGAATAAGGAAAAATTTTGTCATTAAACCCTTAAAAAATATTTTTGTTTCTAGAACATACATAATGCACGTCTTCTGGTCGCTTGGACTCTACTTTACATATTTTGTTTCCAATTTTATGGTGATTTTAGCATTATTTTTACCGCAACTACTCTTAGCTAGAAACATTGAGAGATACTTCTTCTCAACTTGAAAAAAGAAAAAAGATTGACTTTCTCACTTCCCGTTCTGTTTTTCTTCTTTTCTCACAATCAAGCTTTGGACGTTCACTTACTTTGTAGGGGTTATAACAAGGAGTTTCCATTGAATATCTCTTAATTGCAACATTAGCCGTGCCTAATTTTCCTTTAAAGACTTTCCCAATTTTCCTTTAAAGACTTTTCCGTAGCTTCCAGAACTTATAACTCCCTTTAGTGTTGCGTATTCTTGTGCAATTGGTCTACTTAAAATCTTGTATACTCCAGGATGGATTGTTCTTCTTGAACAATACTGTTCTTTTCTTGGCCACTACCCCCTTTTCCCCCTTTCGTCCTTGGGCAATGTTGCTTCCCCATTTCCCCCTCTTGTTCTTGGACCATGTTGCTACCACCTTTCCTCTCTTGTTGGACAATACTGCCACCATTTTTGTTCTTCTATCTTCTGCTCCTCCTTTTTTTATTGCGACCCATTTCTTTTCTATTGCTACACAATAAATTAATGCATTCACAATAATTCTGATTTATTTAGTGAATTTTTAGATTTCTATTCTGATTTGCTTAGTGAATTTTCCTATTTATGTGAAGAAGGAAACGAAGAAACATACCTAGCTAAGATTTTCAAAAACCAAATACTGGATGAAGAGAGTAAATATTCTCAAGGTCTTTCATGATTAGAGAAATTATTGTTTTGCAATAAAAAGAAATACATATATGTATATATATTATTTTATTTTTTATTCATTTTTAGATAAATGATTTTTTATTTCTAGCTGCAGTGAATTTTTTTTTTTTTTGAGTGTTCCAGATCGACATGCAAAATTAAAAATTTGTATTAATTTGTTGTTTAGGCTTTGCTATGCCTGATGACTCAAATTAGAATTATTGAAACTATTTTATGGTCAATATAAATATTTTCATTTTCTTTAAGAAAAAAATGATATGTGATGGCACGTTATGTATGGATTTTTAAATAAAAAATTGTAATAATTTAGAAAACAAAGAAAAAAATTTAATCGTCCAATTTTATGATTTTTTTTAAACATAATTTTGTAGTTTATATATATATATATATATATATATCAATTTCATCCTTTAAGAAACATGATTTGTTCTTGTTTATGTATGGATTTTCAAATAAAAATTTGTGATAATTTAAAAAGCAAAGTAATAAGTATTTATGGTCTGATTTTATGATTTTTTAGAAAAAATTTTGTACTTAATTATTGTATTTTAAAAATATATTTTAAAATTTTATTTTAAGTTTAAAATTTTATTTTTATTTTTTTCCTTTATTTTTTGTCATATGGCAATTTAATCTTGATATGTTATGAGAAGAGTTATCATTAATTTTTATTTTTTTTTCACATGTCATGTTTCTGAGTCGAATTCAAAGATTAGAAGAACGTGATAAATAAGAATAAAAGAGCGATAAATAAAGAAAAAAAAAGAGTAGAGTTCATTAAGAAAACATCAACACCAAAGAAACGAATTATGCCATTTAAAAAATGAATTATGCATTAATTCGCATTTCTTAGGTTATTTTATGGGAATTGATAAGCGGATCACATAAAATGAATAAATTTTGGGCTTTTTTTTTCACATTTGGTAGTTATTTTTTAATTTTATTAATTGAGGTCTTTTATTATTATTATTATTATTATTGGCTTGTTTCAGACCTTTTAGTCTTCGATATTTTTTTGTTCATATCTTTAATTATAATATCACTAATTAATAATCAATATATGATATTATAAAATAAGAAATTTTAAAGAGATGTTTATTACTGATTAATGACATTGTAAAAGAGGGTTGGAAATAAAAAATTTCGAAAAGAAAAATTGCAATAACCTGGAATAAAGGGAGGGGAGAGGGGAGAGGGGAGGGCTGGTATAAATAGGGGCAGCAACTACCACCGTCCAGAAATTTCTTCTTTTTTTTCTTCTTCTCTCCTTCATGCCATTTCTCTCTCAAAATTCCTTTTAATTCTCTCTTCAATTCCTAAGCTAAATCATTGTTAAATTAGCTTAAGAAGACCATAAATAAGAAGATTCAAGTGAAGCTTAGCTAGATTTCAATTTGAAAAGCTTGGAGAGTTAGGATTGGTTTTAGGATTTCAGCTTAGCTATAAATTACTTCAGATGACTCACATTCAAAAACCACAAAGAAAGCACATTGAAAATTCTTCCTCGATGTTTTTTATAATTTTTTTCGTTTTCCATTTCTCATGTCACTGCAAAGATAATTGTTAAAAAGGCTAAATGGATGTTGTTGAAAGTTGGACTTTAGAAGTTAATGCTTTAGCATCTGTCATGTGATGATATTCTTGTCTGTCCTTGCTTTCTGCTTGAGAAAATTGGCTGATTGCAGTAATTTATTTACCAATACCTAATAGTGACATGGAGACCTTAGATTGGACAACTCCCTTTGCCAAATTAATTTTTTCACTAAATAGCATTGGATGGGTTGAAAGCTAAATTTCCTTTTTCAGGTTGAATGAACTTAAGATTAATCTTTGCTTTAATGTTCTACGCCTGCCATCGGTTACAACGGACAAGTGGAAGATCAAACCAAGTATATTCTCTAATTTTTTATTTCTGAAAGTGAAGAGAGGCAATTCATGTAGAAATGCTGTTTGGCATGAAGAAACATTCTTAAACTCGCTTTTCCGTATCCATGTTTTGTTGCTCTGAATAAAAATGTGGCTGAGATCTAAAGTGGCATAAATAGAAAGAAGTCTAGCTATTTCCCTTTCTTGAAAACATTGTGCTCCATCGGGGCACCACTGCTCTGTCTTTTTTACTGAATCTCCTCTTTTATGCTCATGACATATTGTAATATATCAGCAAATGATTATTAAAGGCAAGCTTCCAGCTCATTTTTAACTCGTTAACTGCTAATCAAATGATCTTCTACTCCCATTGGAATTTTCGTTTTTATTTTTTTTAATTCTTCTCCGTGTAGTGTTTGATTGTTTATAGAAAGGTAGATTAAACTTCAAGTTTAAAATATTCGACCACAATTGCAAAAACAATATATCTAATATGTGAAAGTAGATAATTTTTTCCACTTATTAGAGCAAGGGAATTTGCTTAATTTACAATTAAATATAATTTTTATTAAAAGAATCATTTCTTTTAACAACCAATGCTGGTAACATAATGTTAGTTGGTAGTATCAATTGAAGTACTAAAGTGCTATTTGGTAATCATGAATAAAGTGGTGGGAATGAGAATGAAAGTTTTATTCTCACGTTATAACTATTTAGTTAAAAGGAATGAAATGGGAATGAAAATAAAGAGTGTGAAAAGAATAAAAATTTATACGTAACTTCATTCTCATATAAGATGTGAGAATAAAAATAAAGAATTTTTTTCAAAATAATAATATATTTTATTTATTTATTGTCTATTAACTATTTTATCACCATCACAAGCATTACATGCACCACCACCACCATCACAAGCACCACTACCATCGTCACCGCAATCACCACTACTATTAGAACTACCACCGCCATAACCACCACAACTATCACTTTTATTATTTTTACAATCATTATTGTTTGATAAAATTATTTTTTAATCATTATTTTTATTTGTATAAAAATTTAAATTGCATTTCGATTCCCTATTAGTATTCCAAACACAGTATGAGAATACAAATGTTATTTCAATTCCTTAATTTTTATTTCAATTCCTACATTTCTATTATAGACCTTTCATTCCCGATAACCAAATGACAAATAATTGCTTAGTAAAGGAATGGTGGCAATCCGTTTAAGCATGACTTTGCTTTTAGTGGTCATGTTTTATGCTTATGAGGTGTCGCTTCCATCCGCCTTTTTCCTTATGACTATTTATTAAATCTAATAATTATTATTATTATTATTATTTAATAAAAAAATGAATTTAAGGTTTTATCATAAATAAAAAGTACAAATAAACTCCAATGTAATGTTATCTCAAGATTTGAACCCATATCTTTCGAAAACAAAATTTTTTTTGAGCTTATTGTAATTTGGATGTCACCATGTCGATCACAAAATAGTAGTCAATCCAAACTACTTAATCGCCACTGTATTGCTAAATAAACATGCAAGGACATTGGATAGATAAATAAATATATAAAAAAAATTTCTTGTTTGTTTGTTTTTTTTTTTTTTATGGATATCGAAACATATAAATGTGAATATTTACCTTATAATACCAAAGATCACTACATTGACAAAACTTCCTAAAGTCATTCTACTATAAATGGATTGACATTTATTCAATTTTAATATATCTCGCAATTTTACAATATTCAATTAGGTATTTTTTTTTCGTAGTTGTTGTTTTATTGTGCTTGAAGAGTGTTTTTAATATCCTCGACCTAAAAACTTCCTTAGATGTATATATGTTTGTATGAATAATTATTTAATTAATATAAGAATGTTTATTTAATTAATGTGTGAATTAATAAATTACCGCTTAGGCTTGCATAAAAAATAAATTAATGCATGCATAAATATTATGTAAGGTAAATGATTTCTTTAATGCTTGAAATAATAGGCATCGATATTAATTATTATGGCTATATGTTAACCTAGGTGTGTCATTGTAAAACCGGAGAGATGTAATCGTAATAATTAAAAAGTTGGGTACTTAATTAAAATGATTAAGAAATTAAGTGACCATTATGAGACTTAGAAAAGCCTAGATTAAGGACTAGATTGTGAAAAATTGGAAGGTTATGAATTGAAATTTAAAGACTCGATTGAACCAATTAAAAGTTAAGGACTAAAGTATAAAATTTTAGTGATTTGTGGGATCAATTAATGTAATGTCATCTCAAGTTTGTGCCCACATCTTTCTAGAACAAAATATTTTTGGATTTATTGGAATCTATATCTCATTATAGACCAATCCAAACTACTTAAACGCCATCACGTTAAATATGCATCGACATTGAATAGATAAAATAAATATAATAATTTTTTTTAATTTTTTTATGAAAATCAAAACATATAAATGTAAATCTATACCTTATAATATAACAGATCACTACTTTAACAAAACTTTCTAAAGTCATTGTACTTTAAACAAATTGATTGTTATCATATATATATTTTCAATCATGTAAGGTTTTTTTTTTCCTAGTAATTGTTTTTGCTTGAAGAATGTTAGATTCTTAGGTAGTATTGAACTTCCTAATCTAAAATTGTTAGTTTTGAACGAGTCTTAGTGTTAGGCTTTTAGCTAATTGTGTCAATTTTGTAATTTTTTTATTACGTTCTTTGTAATGTCTTTTGTTGTTTAGACAAAGATTGCACACTTTGCTTTTCGAACAAGGTTTTCATATATATATATATACTCACATTTTTTAGTTACCCATTTGAACTCTACTTTACACATTCTAGTATCAATTTTATGATGATCCAAGCACTTGTCTTTATCACAACTTCTTCCAACTAGAGTGTTGTCTACAATCTATTTTAGTTTTGGACATCTTTTCGTCGCTTTCTTTATAATTTTTTTCTCATTAACACATGATATCTTTTGTTGTTCATTCAAAGTTTCATGTCTTTAATCATTTCAAAATTCCCTATCCCAAAGCTATTAAGGAAAAAGTAGATAAAATACATGAATTTTATTCTTTTCCTTCTAAAAAGTTATGTTTTGTTTCCAAATAATAATGACATTTTTTTGTCGCCTATCCGAACTCTATTTTACACATTTTAATACCAATTCTATGATGAACTTAGCAATGTCTTTATCTTAACTATTCTCAACTGAAATATTGTTGACAATCTATCTTTATTTTTTATATCTTTTACTTATAATTATTTTTCACAACACATGGTGTATTTTGTTGTTAGGATGAGAATTATGTTATTTGCTTTTCAAAAAAAAAAAATTTGTCTTTAGTCGTTCTTAAATTTTTGTATTCTTCCTTTATAAACAAGTGCAACATTATTATTAGAAAGTTGTTAAAGAATAAAATAAAATACATAAATTCTATTTTTTAAAAAAAAATATTTTTGTTTCCAAACCATATATAATGCATGTTTTGTAGTAGCCCATTGGGACTCTACTTTACACATTTTCAAGCCAAGTTTATGATGATCTAAGCAGTATGTTTATTTCAGTTACTTTTAACTAGAGTGTTGTTGACAATTTATTTTTATTTTTGCCATCTTTTGTTTATTTTCTTTACAATTACTTCGGAACACATGGTGTCTTTTGTTGTTTGGACGAGGATTGTACCCTTTGCTTTTTGGATAAGGATTTCCTATTTCCGGTCGATCCTAAATTCTCTTGTTCTTTTTTATAAGGGTTTGCAAGATCATTATTCCAAAATTGTTAAAGAATAAGTAAATAAAACATGTGATTTTTTTCTTTATAAAAAGTATTTTTGTTTATAGACTATACATAATGCAAATCTTACGATCACCTATATAGAATCTACTTTATGTATATGATGATATTAACATTGTCTTTATTGCAATTACCCTCAACTCTAGTGTTGTCGACAAATCTCATACTTCATTTTGTGAAATCAGTTCTATTTCAATGTCTTTATCCGTATTTATTTCTTGACAAATCCTAAAAAAAATCTAATTATTACTAATTTGCAGTCATTTTTTCTAGTTGGGATTGAAGTTCCAATATTTTCAATAGATAATGTAATCCCTAAGGAATGCGGAAATAGAAAGAATTGGTGTTTATGGCATGGGAGGGGTAGGCAAAATCATCATCACGACCATAATTCATTGCTTGCTATTAAAAGAGAAAGAAAGTTTTGATAGCATTATAAGGGTCACAACTTTAAAAGAATTAAACCTTGGAAAACTACGAAGTATGTTGAAAAAGTATTAGGTTTAAGATTTTCAACATGGTGAAATGTTAAGAGCAAGCATAATTACTAGATGTCTTTAGACAAAGAGGGAGAATTTTGCTCATCATAGATGATTTGTAGCTATTTTTGTTTCCGGACCATACATAATGCAAGTTTTCTAGTTGCTTATGTAGACTCTACTTGACATATTCTAGTACCAATTATATGATGATCTAGTCTTTGTATCAATTACTCTCAAATAGAGTGTTGTTCGATAATTTTTTTTTTTTTTTGACGTCTTTTACTTCTTCAACAATTTAAATTATTTTCACAACAAATGGTGTATTTTATTGTTTAGAAGAAGATTTTTCATTTTGCTTTTCATATAGGGTTTTCTATTCTATAATTCCTGTGTTTCTCATTCATAAGTAGTTGCAACATCACCTTCATAAAATTATTTTAAAAAATTAAATAAAATATGTAAATTTTATTTTTTTCTTATTTAAAAAATATTTTCATTTCCAGAACTTATAAGCTCCTTGTGTTCATGTGCATTAAAGTCTTGTATACTTTGTGATGGTTTGTTCTTCTTAGACCATGCTAATTCTTTTCTTGCCCACTATTTGATTATTGGACAATGTTGATGTCTTATTTCTCCTTTTTTAGTCTTGGATAATGCTTTTGCCTCATTTCCTTTTTTTTTTTTTTTTTTAATCCTTGGACAATGTTGTTGTTCCATTTCCCTTTTCATGCTCTTAGAACATGTTGTTGCTTCCTTTCCCCTTTTTTGTCCTTCTTAAACAATATTGCTCCTATTTTGTTCTTACTTTTTTGTTGCGACCCATCTCTTTTTTATTGCTCGCATAATAAAATCACATGTCTATAGAATGGGCCTTTTAGCTATTATAATAAACACTTGAAATAATAACTATTTAGAAGTTGAAGAGATAGAGTTGGAGATATTCCTTTCATGTGCAACACCATTAGTGGAAAGAAAAAATCAATCTTGACTTCTTTAGCTAGACTCTTCTTTTAAAAAAAAACATTTTATGCAAGACTATTATACAATACTTTTATAATTTTTATATATTCTTGATAAAACACAAATATATTGAGTCCTAAATTGAATTAATCAAAGTCATAAATGTTAAATTAGTTTCTCTATTGTAATTTTTGGGGGTAACAAGTGCATAAGAAGATGAAGATACTTAAATTTACCCACTCATTACTACAACACATTAAATTCAAGATTTGTCTCAAATTCTGATTTGTTTAGTGATCATTAATTTTTAAATAAGTCAAGAAGCAAAAATATAAGCATACCTTCTAAGATTTTTTACAAGAACTAAACACTCGGATAAAGAGAGAAGAACAAAGATTCTCAATGACTTCTATGATTTAAGAAATTAATGTTAAGATTTTTTACAATTGAAAAGAAAAACATAATTCATGTTTTTGGACGTCTATATGGACTTTACTCTATATATTTTAATACCAATTATGTGATTATCTTAGTCTTTATCTCAACTATTCTCAATTAGATTGTTGATAATAATTTATTTTTATTTTTTACATCTTTTACTTACTTTTTCTATAATTGTTTATGCCATACATGGTGCATTTTATTGTTTAGACAAAGATTGCTTTTTTCCCTTCCGTAAAATATTTTTCTATCTTTAGTCATTCTAAAATTCCTTTATTCCTCATTCATAAGCAATTGCAACATCGTTATTGTAAAGTTAATGAAAAAGTAGATAAAATATGTAAGTTTTATGATGAAAAAAATAATAACAATAATATAATTAAAGAGAAAGATGATAGAAAAATAAATTTAATATAAGATAAAGTGAATACAAGATATAACTTCAGATAATCTCTCAATCTCTACAAAATACTTATGCATAAACTAATGAATAATTAAGCCTATTTATAGGCTTCAAGATTATAAAGAGAATTTGAAAGGATTATGGACCATTAAAAGATGCATAAATAATTGAATAAATTGCATCATCCTTTCAATTTCTCATATTCAATGGTAAATTGAATCATATGAATAGTGAAGAGTATGAAATGGACATTCGGCATTTCATAACACTCCATCTTGAATGTTCATCGTACAAGAATCATGCCTCATTAAAACCTTACTAGAAAAAACCCACCGAGAAAAAAATCTAGTGAAGGAAAAAGAGTATAATATTCTTTGTACATATTAATCTCAATGTTGGCCTCGTCCCGTTGAAAACATCATTTGAGATCTTTAAGACGATGTAGTTCAATCTTGTGAATCATCTTCTCAAAAGTTGTGGTAGGTAATGCTTTAGTGAATAAGTCTATTAGATTGTCACTTTGATGTATTTTTCCTTTAATAAAATTATGCAAGCAAGCATTATCTTCATATGATATTATTGAAACTTCTTTTACTAGTAGAAAACCGTATGTCTCTCGGATATGATGGATTGTTGATCTTAGCCAAACACATTCTCGACTTACCTCGAGAATTGATATTTTTACATGATTTGAATATCTAGTAGCTATAGTTTGCTTCATAAAACATCGTGATATAGTCGTATCACCAAGTGTAAATACATAACCCATTTGTGATCGAGTTTTGTATGGATTAGATAAATAACCAATATCTACATAACCAAATAAATCTGAATTTGATTAATTTCAATAAAATAAATATGATATCAATTTTTCCTCGAAGATAATGTAGGAAATGTTATTCCAATCTCCATATTGGAGTAGAACTATGATTAGATAATAAATTTATAGAAAAGACTATATCGAGTTGAGTATTATTAGCAAGATATATTAATGCACCAACGACACTAAGATATGATACTTTGAAACTAAGTAGTTTTTCGTTATTTTCTCAAGGTCAAAAATGGTCTTTTTGGATATCAAGTGAATGAACTACCATTGGGCTAGTCAATGAATAATCTTCATATAGAATCATTGCAGAATCATTTATATATAAATTGACCGATGAATAAAAATCTTGTTCTTTAAGTGTTTAAACTACATGTTGAGATAAAAAAAATTTTCAAGGTATTTCATATCAAATTCTCCTTTTAGATAACTTATGGCATTTGGAATCTCTTCAAGAGTGCTAATAATAGTTAAATCATCAATATATATAGCAACTACCATAAATCTCTGTTCGAATTTTATTATAAAAATACATGAATAAATATAGTTATTTTTATAACCTTTTTTGAATAAATATTTATTAAAATAATTATACCACATGCACACAAAGTTAGTAATAAAGAGTAGATATTAAAAAATAAAAAATAAATATAAAAAGTATAGCATAAATTAAATTTTTAAAAACTAGAATAATAAAATTAATACTAAAATAATTCGATAGAGATCTCTATAATTTAATTTAATTCATTTCTTGAGAATATGTGTTATATGCCTCGGACATCTTAAGTCATTCTAGGACTTTCATATAGATATCACTTCAAATGAACAAATAAACTATGATCACATTTATTAAATGTATGCATATGAATTTTTTTTCATATATTTTGCTAGGCTAATGAGATAACAAAATATAATTACATCCATTATAGGAGAATATGTCTCCTAATAGTCAATGTCAATTCTTTGCAAAAACTCGTGTTAAAAGTCTTATTTTGTATCCTACAATCTCATATTTCTTATTTCATTTTCGTATAAATACATATTTGGATTCCATTAGCTTAACATTTTCGGGAGTTTTAAATATTAGTTCAAAAAACTATTCATTTGTAAGAGAACATAATTCTCGCTTAAATTGCTTTTTTCATTTAGGCCAATCATATTTACGTCGACATTCTTCAATAAATATAGGCTTGAGATCCTTATTTTCATTCAAGCTATCAATTGAAACATTATATACGAAAATCTTATAACTAAATGTTTCTTTTTATTCTATTTTCTCTATGTATTGACATAATTTATCAAGGTCTCTTAATTTTTCTAAAGCATTTGAACTCTTCTATAAGCTATTATCAAAAATATCTTTGACTATTTTATAAATATTTACATCCTTTATTTTAATTATTTTTTCTTTTCGTTTGGAGATTTTTGCTTTTAGAACCGATCAGTCTTCAACGCTTCGGGCGTGCTTTAGATTCATTAACTATAACATTAATAGACTATCCTTTTAGGACATAAATTCTAATAGAAGCATTCTCACTGGGACATGCATGTTAGTTACTCTTTTAAGATCCGAAAATGCATCTAGTAGTTGATTTGTAATACTTTGTAAACGAATTATCTTCCGAACTTCTAGTTTACATTTTTTTTTACCAAGTTGATATAAAGATAAAGTACTCCTTATAATTTCTTTTTCCAACATTTCTAATTACTTATTTTGTTTATTCTCTCCCTCTAATATTGAAAAAACTATTTCCTTAAAATGATAGTCGATAAATTGAGCTGTAAAAATATCTCTTAGTCATCGTTCAAGATATTTATTTATCAAAAAGGATTCAAATCCAACATATATTTTTAGTCTCTTTTAAGTGCTCATTTTAGTTCATTATAGAAGAGTTTTGATATATACTACAATGCCAAAAAAATTCTTAAATACGAAATATTTGGCTTATGACCATAAACCAATTAAAGAATGAAGAATTTCTAACAATTTATGGGTTTGATATGAATAATTTTTACCGCATATAAGATTGTTTGTCCCTAAACATATATATATATATATATATATATATATATATATATATATATATATATATAATGGTTTAACAATCGATTGAAACCTTTTGATAAATAATTATATTAAACCTTTCGAGTATAAACATAAACAATAAACTCGTTAAATCTTTATTCTAATAGCCAATCAATAATAATTTAATGCTTGAGAAATAAATTTATCAGTATAATCAAGGTGACTTATTTTAATGGCATAATCTGAAAAGTATGCTCGAAATCAAATTATTTGCTAACAATCTAAAAAACGTCGGGTTTCGAGTAGATAATAAGCATATATGTGACCATCTCGTAGATACATTTATTAAAATCATAAAATATCTAAATGATCCATATCGTGGATGAATTTATTCACATATATGATCACCTTGAATACATTTTAAAACTATTGGAGATTCAATTTTAATTTTATTTGATGATGGTTTAATAATCAATTTACCTTGAAAATATACAGAACATGAAAATTCATTAAATTGAAGAATCTTGTGACTCTCTAATAGATGTCCATATGAATTTTTCATATTTTTTGCATCATGAAAGACCCAAGATAACACAAATGATCATGCCACATAATAAAAGTATTTAAATTAGTAAACTTCTAGTTTATTATAGCATTTGTTTCAACCATTCTAATATTTGTAATAAAGATTAGAAGAGAAAGCGAGTAAATTTTTTAATACATATTTTTTACTCGATATAATGATTATAATATATAAGTATTCACATTTGCTATCTTAATATGATATCAATTTAGATGAATATCGTTAAAACTCAACAAATTTCTATGAGATTTTGAAGAGAATAGTACATCATTTATAATAAAATTTATCATTTGATATAATAACATATTTTTTAAAACCTTTAAATTATGTCACTTCAAGTAATAATATATCGACTCTTCTAAAGCTTTTAAAAGTTGTCTATTTAAGTAATAATATATTTACTTTTCTAGAACTTCAAAAATTTATCTCTTTAGATCATAATATAATCGCTATTCTAGAGCTTTTTGTTAAATTGATATTATCATATATAAAATTAACATAAAATAAATAAATAAATAAATTCTTCATAACCACAAATAAATAAATATATAGTAAAATAAATTTATCGCTATCTCTATGCAATAAAAATTATAAGAAAATATAAAATATCTTATTTATAAATAGAAAAGCTAACAAGTTATTAATTTCAATTATCTCCATTTTATATATATAATTGATCTCTATATTTTACTCTTTTCTTTTTCCACGAGATTTGACAGGACTTAATGAGGTGTTTTGATGTACGACGTGTACACGACCAATGTCCATTCATACAATATATATATTATTCATTTTCGGGATACCGACTTTATCTATTTTTATTTTTTTCTCTTTTTTTCATAGTTATCCACTTCGATGGTGAGATGTAATATTATAATTATCATGATTATAATGATAGTTATTCCGACCATATCCATGGCTATAACCACATCTTCGTCGATGCCTAAAATTATTATAAATTATCACATTCACTATAGGAATCGAGTAGATCCAATTGGATGAGATTTATTCTTTTTCATCAATAGCTTGTCATTTTATTTAGCCATGAGCAAAAATGAAATCAATTCAAAATATTTCTTAAACTCATTTCTTGATGTGCTACTACTTAAGCATATTCAAGACATGAAAAGTAGAGAATATTTATTGAGCATCAAACACTCATGATTAATAATTCTTATCCAAAATATCAAGGGCCATAAAATAAAGTTTTGTGAGGTTTGATATCATAAAAATTATATAATGCAAAGTATAATAATAATATTAAGAAATAAAAAAATATAATTATAAAATTTAAATAAAAACAAACATAATAATAGAATTTAAAATTTTCAAACAACATATATTAGATTATTAGATTCTATATATTAAATCCTTTAAGTTTTTAAAATGTATATTATATGTATCATTAGATCTAGAGTGCATGATAAATTAGATACATACCTTTTAATGATCTAAATAATTTAGATCTCTTGGTAGAGTACTTGTGTAAAAAAAAAAAAAAAATCCAATGATTGAAACAAAGAATTAAGTTTTTTGGTATATACATACCTCATGGTCTATTATCTCGATTGGTTAGAGTTTCGTGTCGATGACATGTTATGAAAGAAATAGTAACAACAAGTATAATTGAAGAGAAAGATGATAGAAAAATGAATTCACTATACAATAAAGTGCATACAAGAGATAACAACTCTAAATAATCTCTCAATATCTACAAAATACTTATGCATAAACTAATGAACAATCAAGCCTATTTGTAGGCTTCAAGGTTAGGAAAAGAATTTAAAAAGATTATGAACCATTAAAAGATACATAAAGAATTGAATAAATTGCATCACCCTTTCAATTTCTTATATTGAATGGTGAATTAAATCATATGAATAATAGGGAATATGAAATGGACATTCATTATTTCATAACAAATGTTAATTTTTTTCTTTTTAAAAAATATTTTTGTTTATAGAACTTATAAGCTCCATGTATTCATGTGCACTCGAAGTCTTGAATACTTTGTGATGGTTTGTTCTTCTTGGATAATGCTACTCTTTTCTAGACCACTATTTGATTGTTGGACAATATTGCTGCCTCCTTCTCCCTTCTTTGGCCTTGATAATGCTTCTCCCCCTTTCCTCCTTTTTGATCCTTGGACAATGTTGTTGCCCCCTTTTTTCTCTTTTTGCTCGTAGACCATGTTGCTACCCTTTTTCCCTCTTCTTATCCTTATTGGACAATGTTGCTCCCATTTTTGTTCTTCCCTTTTTTGTTGCGACCTTTTTTTTTTTTTTGGTTACTACACAATAAAATCAAACGTCCGTATAATAAGATTTTTAGCCATTATAATTAACACATGAAATAATAACTATTTAGAAGTTGAAGAGATGGAGTTGGAGATATTGCTACCATGTATATACAAAACTATTAGTAGAAAGGCAAAAGAATTCAATCTTGCTTGTCTTCTCTAGCTAAACCTTTCTTGTTAAGGAAAATTTTTATGCATAACCATTTTACAGACTATTCTATAAATCTTTATACATTCTAACAAAAACACAAACATGTTAAGTGCTCAATTGAATTAATCAAAATCCTAAATATTAAATTAGTTTATGTACATGTTGATTGCTTAATTAAATTAATCAAAATACTAAATATTAAATTAGTTTCTTTGTTGTAATCTCAAGATGGTAACAAGGGCACAAGGAGATGAAGATACTTGAATTCACATACTTATTACTACAACACATTAAATTTAAGACTCGTCTCAAGTTTTGTCTCTAAGTTATGGTATCCGATTTGTTTAGTGATCATTACTTTTAAGATTTATGTGAAGAAGCAAAAAGAGAAACATACCTTCCAAGATTTTTTTTTCAAGAACCAAACATAGGATAAAGAGAGAAGACCAAACATTCTCCAAGAGTTCTATGATTTGAGAAATTATTGTCAACATTTTATAGCACTTCTATAAATCTTTATACATTCTAGGAAAAACACAAACATGTTGAGTGCTAAATTGAATTAATCAAAATCCTAAATGTTAAATTAGTTTCTCTATTGTAATTTTAAGAGGGTAACAAGTGCACAAGAAGATGAAAAACTTGAATTCACACACTTATTACTACGATAAATTAAATTCAAGATCCGACTCAAGTTCCATCCCAAGTTATACGATCTGATTTGTTTAGTGATCATTGATTTTCAGATTTATGTGAAAAAGGAAAAATAGACACATACCTTTTAAGATTTTTTTTCAAGAACCAAACACTAGATAAAGAGAGAAGATCAAAGATTCTCAAGGACTTCTATGATTTGAGAAATTATTGTTAAGATTTTTTGCAATTGAAAAGAAATACATAATTCATATTTTTTGGATGTCTATACGTATTCTACTCTACATATTTCAGTACCAATTATATAATTATCTTAGTCTTTATCTCAACTATTCGCAATTAGAATGTTGTCAATAGTTTATTTTTATGTTTTACATCTTTTACTTACTTTTTCTACAATTTATTTTTGCAACACATGATGCATTTTATTATTTAGACCAAAGATTGCTTATTCTGCTTTCCAGACAAGGTTTTTCTATCATTAGTCTTTCCAAAATTCCTTTGTTCCTCATTCATAAGTAGTTGTAACATCATTATTGTAAAGCTGGTAATCAAAAAGTAAATAAAATATGGAAATTTTAAGTTTTTTCTTTTTTAAAAAATATTTTTGTTTCCAAAACTTATAAGCTCCATGTATTCAATTGCATTAAATAACTTTTATTTGAAATTATAAGGACTAAATAAAATATTTGGCAAAATATTTTAAAAGGTAGTAAATTGGCGGATAAATAGGATAAACATCTATAAGATGATTTTTTTTTTTAATGAGTATGGATAGAGCATTATCCTAATAAATAGAGTAAAAAATTAAATTAATTGATCGAATGTCCACTTATTGTCATCCCTTATCGATGTTACCCAAAACACCATATATATATATATATATATATATAGGGGTTGAACTCCTAGATTTATAAAATATTATTATAGTAAATTAAGACAACAAAATTAGAAAATGTCAATTTGCAAATATTTTCCCAATTCTTGATTTTAACTTTTGTATAAAAATACCTTCAAATTGTAAAATTAGAGAAAAGGTTTGATGCTGATGCTTAATTGTTGTATTGGATTCTTATACTTTGTATAAGAATTTAGATTTGTTAATCACCACAAACAACAAATGAAAAAAAAAATACAAAAAGAAAAAGTCATTTTCATTTTTTAACTTAAAAATTGACATATATATATATATGTGTGTGTGTGTGTGTGAATTGGTGGAGAGGGACTATTTTAGGGTTTTTTTTTTTTTTTTAAAAAAAAGAATGTAATCGCATAATCATAACCTTTTAGTATTTAAATGTGATTCGGTGTTTTTGTTTTAGGAGTATGGGTCGTATTGACAAATAGCAATGCCCATGTGATTGGCAAGTGTATCCAAATCCTTACTTTCTATGTTTCCTTGGCAGGCCGTCCTTTGCTTGCCCTTTTTTTTTTTTTTTTTTTTTGAACCTTCTCATTTTATGAATTCAGCTTCTTCTTTTTTCTACATATAATGTTCACATTAACACTTGAAATAAAAAAATGTAGTTTATTATCTATTCGATGTTGGTGAACTGGAATATGTAAAGTCTATATATCAATATGTAAAACTTTACTATTTAGATAGTTTTTTGTGTTTTTCTATCTATAATATTGTGAGTAAATTATAAATTAGTCCCCGAGAAACGAATTAATTAATTTTTCTCATTTAAAAAACTAATAATTTAATTCTCATGTTTTGAAATCTATTTGTAATTTAGTCATTTTTGCAATTTATTTATTTATTTTATTTATTTTTTGATTTTTTTGTTTTAAGAAATAAAAAATATATAGAAAGATTGATAAGAAAATAAGAGATTTTATAGAATAAAAATAATATTAAATTAAACATGTTCAATACTTATTAAAGTGATTAAATAATAATTTTTAACACGAAAGAGACTAATTAATTTGTTTATTGAAACTAGAGGGACTAATTTATAATTTACTCATAATATTGTTAATGAAATATATGGTATTTTTGGTTTCGGTTCTGTTTGAAAGTTTAATTTTTCTTTTAGCAAACCTCAAATTCTTTCTTATAAATTTCGAAGTAAATAGTTCAATATATATTTATATAATATCTTGAATCTCTTATATACTTTTAAATTTCTAATTACATGACATGTGTCCTTAAAAATTATTTAAATATTCAATATGTCATTTTAATCAATTTTTTCGAGCATAGATAAAAATTTTGACTAAAATGCCTTTTATTAAAATGCTAAAAAGAAACTTAAAATCACATGATTTACATGTTTTATTTTTTAAGTATTTTATTTATGATCTACGTGCCTTGTTTTTTTAAGTATTTTATTTATTTATTTTTGGCATTTCAAGTATGGTTATTTTCGTCAAAAAAAATTACACATGATAGGAAAAAATGATATGAAAGATAGATTGATCGCTTAAACAATTTTTTAAGAGCAAATAACATACAATTAGAAACTTAGAGATAAAAAAAAAAAAATCAAAATATTATATAAGGATAGATTAAACTAATAACTCTAAATTTTGAGATTAACAATTTTCTTAATCAAATCTTCAAAGAATCATTCGTTCCTCAATTGGATTTCCTTCCAAACTCTTTCAATTTTTTGTGGAGAATATCATATATCTATCCTTAAAATGACATCATTTTATTGCATACTACTTGTAGTTAGACAAAAGCATTAACGGATGTACACAGAAGGACTCAATTGAAGAATATTTAATACTTAATGGTTGAATTCAACACCATAAATGCCATGCGTCTTGTAAATATTGAAGCCATGTGGCAATTTCAGTTGTGCTAAATTAAGATATGATTTAAAGCTGTCATCGACACGAGGGTCTGAATAATTAAAAAATAGAGAGAAAGAGGACGGCATTGGGACAAATTAATAAGATTTTAGGAATAAGTGAACCAAATAAAGATATTAAAAAAAAAAAAACAAGAGTAGAGGGGCTGAACGCATCATTAACACTTGCATTGAAGACGAGGAAGTCTTCGAGCAATTCTGAATTTCTGGAAGATGGTGAAATTAAAAGGAGTGGATGCCATCAACCACATGGATAATGGAGAAAAATGTCATGTGATAGAATATCAGACAAAACTCAACAAAAATTAATTTGATATTACGAATCCTCAATATTAGATTATTATCACAAAAAATTGTACACCATATAAAAAGGTGATGATTTTAGGTCTTACTATAAGTAATATGGTGCAATTGATTGACAGGTCATTAATTTCCTGCAACTAATAACCAGTCCTGATTGCCAAAGCAGATGTCATAAGTCATGACTTCTTTGATTTTTTTTTTTTTTTTTTTTTCTTGAGGTCTTTGTCTTAGTAGCATGAGGAAGTTCTTAAAAGAAATAATCTTTGTAACATCTTAATTTGATTCAATTGAGGGTGCATTTGGTTCGGGAAAATCTTCAACTCTCTCAAGTAAGATATTTCAAAGGGTTTATCTTATATTTGGTTTTTGTATTCTTATATTTAGTTTCTGCATTTTTTTTAATTTAGATTTTTTAATTAATTTGAAACTTTTTATTTTTCAAATTTTCTATTTTAGACATTCTGTTGTGATTTATTACTAAATTAATACGTGATATTGTAATTTCTAAATAACAAGTTTTTCAAATGAAAAAAATGATTTAAAAAAATTAAAAGTAAAATAATTCATAAAATTTAAAAAGGAGAGTAAAATACCAATTCACCCCACCCTATTATTTCTCAATTCTATTTTTTTCTCCAGAAAAAACCCTTCTCTCTCTCCTTGCTATCTCTCTTTCTCTTTCTCCCTCAAAAAATCCCCAGAATCTCTCAAACACAAACCCTAATTTCAACCTCCAAATTTTCATCCTCTCATGTTTTCTCGAAATGAGAAATTATCAAGCTCGAAAATGCAATCTCACCACACACTTGCTTTTGTCTAAAACCAAACCAAAGTTACAAAGAAGCATAGCAATTATGTACTCTTTACTTTTGGCAATGGCTCATGTTAGAATCTCCAAGGCATTGGTGCTCGCGATTGATATATTTGCTGTTGCTTTCTGCCCAGCATAACGAAGTGGCTCCTGCACCAGCACCAGGAACGAATGTTGGAGCTGGGTTCTCTTTGTCAGTTTTCGGTGCCATTGTTGGGCTCTCTTCTTGTTGTTTCTCTTTGTGGCTTCTTGAAACATTGATTGATTTGTTTATTTGCTTCACTCTTCAAGTGCTGAAGGTTAATTAGTTGTATTTGTTTTGAGAGTGAGAGGTGATGATCATTTTTGTATTTGATTAGTTTTTGTTACCCATTATTTACCATACATTAATGAAGGAATTACTGCTTTGATTTCTCATATTTTTTTGCTACTTTATTTCTTGAGTTGTAACGAACTTTGTTTAAGTCCCAATAAAAATTAGTTAAATGCACACTTTCTTTTTCCTTGTTTTCTTTATCAACGTAATTTATGCATAGTCAAAAGGTCCCATATCCGGCCAATTTGGGCTTGAATTTGGGACATGAGAGGATGAAAATTTGGATGTTGAAATTAGGTTGGGAATTTTTCTTTTCCTTTTTCTTTTTCTTTTTGAAGAAAAAACAGGATGGGGTGAATTGGTCTTTTACTCTCCTTCTTTTAATTTTATGAATTATTTTGTTATTTTTTAAATCATTTCTTTTTCATTCAGATAGAAAAATTGTTATTTGGGTCTTACAATATTGTTCTTAACGGCATCATAATAAAGGATTTAAAATAAAAGAAAAAAATAGAAAAATAGAAAATTTTCAAATTAAAAAAATAAAATATCTTAATTAAAAAATACAAGAATCAAATGGAAAATAAACTCATATTTTAGATGTTAAAGAAAATAATGTTTATTTTGCTAAAGAATATCATATTCTTGAGAATTTAATATTTTCCACGAATTAAAATATGTGATGTCCTTCTAAAATAGGAGGAATCACATTTTCTTAGATGAGAAATGAAAGATTTTTAATTTTTTTTATTAAAATGACTTCACTGTTAATGAATAGACTAATGTATCCTTCTTCTTCTTCTTTTTTCCTTCAAATAATAACAAATGTAGTTTAGTTTAGTTTTGTATCAAAATCTTTATTTATTTATTTAAGAAAATACATGTTTTGTAATTTGTTAGTATATATTATTTTACTTGGTAGTTGTAATTAATATAACATGCATGTGCTTGTGGGGATAATTATTTATACAAAAAAACATCATATGGCGAAATTAGATACTTGAAGCTTTAGGGATAGAACAATAATAATATTAAAATATATTATTAGGAATTTTTATTTTCAATAATCACATTTTCAAAAATAATATTTTAGAAATACATCTAAAAATTCGCATGCCAAACAAATTCCAGAAGGCTTTTAAATTTCATAAGCAATGAAGATGAATTATGATTCTTTTTATAGCAATCTCTTCCGATTATCATAGCCCTTATACAATAAAGTTCACAAAAGTCACACTTTCGGACATGCAAGCACTTGATGTCGTAGTCAATGGGCAATTTCGAATTCCTAAAAGATGGTGAAATTAAATAAATATAGTGGATCCCTTCAACCACAAACTAGCTTGAACATGAAAGTATATCTTACCCAACCAAAAAGAACTTGCCCTTTAAATACAAGACGCAAGAGAAATTCCAACAACGCTCCACAAATACAAGACAATCGTCGCCGTCATCATAAAACCATGCATTCTAAATTTGTTAGTTCAGTCAGCTATCAATCCTTACCTTTCCTTGAATCATATCAACAAAAATTAAAATTTTGATGGTACAATTTTTGGTCATTTTTCTAAATGAAGTTAAGGAAATTATTCACTTTTTCCAATCAGGTATCAACACTACTTAAGAAAGTTTTATTATTTCAATTATTTACCATCACATAAATTGTTCCCAAATGCAGTACCTAAGAACCTTAACAAAATCATCAAAAAATAGTTATAAACCCATATATTGCATGGATTTAGATTTGGAGGTGGTAATGATTTAGCATGTATAAAATTTAAGCTGAACCAAAAGGCCTTCTACATGAGAAGAAAGAGCATAATTTTAGGGTATTAAAGAGGTGGTATAGGCAACGATAGCTAACATTGTAACCAATAAAATTCGTGATCAATTTGAAAAGATTTGTTTTGCAAACTTTAGGGTATTAAAGATCATCACTAATTTGGCCCAAATTATCCCAAGTCCAAACTGAAACCCAAACTTCATTAAAGCTTAAATTATCTTAAGCCCAAAAATAACCTAAACCCAAACTAATATTCTAGAACATATTGATTCTACATTTCTTTTCTTCCCAACTATAAAATATCTCATTTCTAGATATCTCTTTTCTATTCCTATAAAACATTTTATCCCTAAAATTCTCTCAACTCTCACCTAACTTCATTAATTATATAGATTAAATGTATAGTCGGGATTTATTTCCAACTAGTATGAATAGCCTTCTTATGCATTTGGTTCAACCAAAAAGCCGAGAAATAAATAATTAGCTATAGAGAGAGCTAGTTAGGAAACAAGAGAGAATTTCTCTTATTTAAGTGGTGTGACCTAAAATGTCTAGTGGAAGTATTGTGTATAAGTGTGATAGAGATAAAATACTACAATGATTTAAAGGATGTTCTGCACTTGTTATGTTTAGTAAATCCCGTACGTTAGAAATAATCATTTTACATTCAAAGAGTTATAAGTGAAGTATGAGTATTTGTAATTAAAAAATGAGTTTTTTTGTAGTATTTTCTATCCTTAAATCTTTTGTGCTCTAAAAATTCTAAAAAATGGTATCGTAGTTGTGCCAAACTCAACAAGTGATATTAGAGCTAAATGATCAAGAATCTCTATGTTTGAGGTCATGATTAAAGCTTGATATTTTGTAAAAACAACTAGGGACTTGCTTTGCCAATCGAACAATCCGAGACTATAAAGTCCGTTGGTCCGTGATATGAAATTGGAATTAGAATCTTTGAATTTGCAACTCCAAACCCAATAGATATATTGATCCAAAAGAGATGAAGATTAAACAACTCAAAACCCCCCAAAAAAATTTCTTTATGTTTAGGATCTATCAATCAAGATTCAAGAAAACAAAGAAAATAATCTTAAAACCTTTTAACTATATTGAGCTAAAGACCTTAAGAATAAGAACTATAACCTTCTATCTATAATGAGATAAAGACTATAGGTATTAAGTGTTTGGGATTTTGAACTCCACAAATAAAAGTTTGATAAGCTCTAAAGTACCAAACAAAAGCTTAAAGAAATAATTTTCACTTGAGAAAGATATAGAAATTGTATTCTGAATATTCTCCACAAATGATAAAGCCTTGCCTTTATATAGTGAAAGGCCAAGGGTAATTTTAGAATAAAGAAAAATACAATTCATAAATAATACTAATAATGCCTCTTTTGTAACCTCTCTTATGTAACCTCTTTATCATTACGACAACCATATTCCTCTTCTTGTAACCTCCTTTATGTATCCGTCTTTTGCCATGATAATGCAATTAGGTAATAATTTCACCATAATGAACATAACCTCCACCATTATACGAAACATTGAATGCTAAAATTAAGTGTAGCCTCCCCTCCTTAATCGGATTACAAGTTCAAAACAAGGCTGAATTCGTTTAAGCCTTTTATTTTCATGTTGGTTCAACTTAGTTGGTAATGGCTTGAACCATGTTGATCATGGCTGGACCATTATGAACCATAAACACTTTTCCTTGAACCACCTTTGAGCCAATGATTTGTACGAAGCTTAACAAAGATTCTTTGACTTTCTTAGCCCTAGCTCGAGTCATGGGTCCTCCAAAATTGGTCAATGGGTCATTTTGGCTTGCTGAACCACCTTCATGCCCATCATTTCCCTTTCTTTAATGTGGATTCATCCTCGAATCATCACCTAAATCAAAAAAGGATAAATCAAACACATTAAAAGTAGCAGATACATTACCATACTCACTTGGTAAATCAAGTTTATAAGCTTTGTCATTGATGCGTTCAAGCACTTGGAATGGTTTACCTCCTCGAGGCATAAGTTTTGACTTCCTTTGGCTAGGAAATCTTTCTTTCCATAGGTTCAACCAAACCCAATCACCCGGTTCAAATAACACCTTCTTTCTCCCGTTGTTAGTGTGTAGTAGCATATTGTTGTGTTTTTTTTTTCAATTTGCAACTTCACCTTTTTGTGTAAAGCTTTTATAGCTTCAACCTTCTTTTTCCCATCAAGGCTAGCCCTCTCATCAATTGGTAAAGGCAATAAATCCATGGGTGTGAGTGGATTGAACCATATACCACCTCAAAAGGTGAATGTTAAGTTGTAGTATACACTATTCTATTGTATGCAAACTCCACGAGAGGTAGATATTCCTTCTAATTCTTCAAGTTTTTTTGGATTATTGCCCTTAAAAGTGTGGACAAAGACCTATTCACCACTTCGGCTTGCCCATTGATTTACTTGGATGATAAGTGGTTGAGAATAAGAGCTCGATTCCTATCTTCTCCCAAAAAGTCTTCTAGAAATGACTTAAGAATTTGACATCTCTATCACATCAATTGTTCTTAGAATGCCATGCAACCTCACGATCTCCTTGAAAAACAATCCTACTATTTGTGTGGGATCATTGGTCTTTTGACATGGTATGAAAAGCGTCATTTTGCTAAACCCGTCAACAACAACAAAAATAGAATCGTTGCCACTTTTAGACCTAGGTACACCTAAAACAAAGTCCATTGATATATCTACTCAAGGTTCACTAGGAATATGAAATGGTGTATATAGCTCGTAACCCCTACGAAATTCCTTAACCTAGCTATACATATCGATATATATATATATATATATATATATATATATATATATATATATATATATATATATATATATATATATATATATATATATATATATAAAGTATTAAGTGTGATGAATATTGGGAGATAGTAATATGCTTTATGCTTATGTGATGAGTTATGGGATTAAAAAAAAAATTTCGACACGTTGCAATTTTAATTCCCGAGCCAAAATATCTCTTGAAATATCCATAATTATGTGAGTATAAATTATGTGTCATTTCTTTTATATTTGTGGTGTGAAAATATTTAAGGTTTATGAAAGTGTTCATATGAATACCCTTTTTGAGAATTTAATTAGCTTTTATTTATTTTTTCATAACGTTATATTTAAAAGGACCATGCAAGTAAAAGAATTACCCAAAGAAGGTGCATGGCCGAATTTTAGGAACCAAATGAGGTAAGGAAGTTGGTTAGTTTAGTTACCTTTTTAGTTCCTATATTTAGTACTTGATTTGACACCAAATCTATTATTTTTTCTAAAAGTGTGACACCTAGCCCACTTGGATTTTTAAATGGTTAACTTGTTTTTCATTTAGCCCCATCATTTGACCTTTTTTTACCATAAAATTTTGACACTTAGACTATTAATAAATGAAGGAAAAAGTGTGATATAAGATTTGAAAGAAAGCTTAAGCCTTGCCATTTTTCTTGAAAAAAACCGTAGCTTCCAAGAGAGGAGAGAGAGATGACTTTGTGAGAGAAAGAAAGAGAGAAAGGAAAGGAGAAAAAGGAAGGAAAGAAAGAAAGGAGAAAAAAGAGGAAAAGTCTAAAAAATCTTAAGCAAGCTTATATCATTGTAAGTAGGTTTCATTTAGCTTTATTCATGCCTTAAAGTTCTAATTTTCATGTTCATTTTATTAGTTCTGTCTTGAGTCATGTAATATGTGGTTATGGTGGTTGTGTTGATGTTATATTTTGATGTCTTTGGTGATGGATCTATGATGTTTTGATGACGAATCTAGTATGGTTGTTTGATGTGCATTCCATGGTAAACCTATGTTGAAATGTATAAGTATGCAAATATATGGCTATTATGATGGATGATTATGCATATGTGATGGGTTGGTTTGATGATAACCATATGGGTTTGGAAGATATATATGAATAGGTTTGTATTAAAACAAAAGGACTTGAATTAAAACAAAAGGACTTGGGTTAAAATAAGATGGGCTTAGATTAAAATAAAATGGGACTTGGACTAAAACAAATAGACTTGGATTAAAATAAAATGACACTTGGATTAAAATAAAAAGGACTTGGATTAAAATAAGATGGGCTTGGATTAAAATAAAAGGACTTAGAATAAAACAAGATGGGCTTGGATTAAAATAAAATGGGCTTGGATATCCGAAAGAACACTTATTGGGCCTTAGTACTAAAATGGCTAAGTTGAATTTATGTTTATGGACCTAAAGATGTAGACTTCCAAGGTAATCCACTTAAGTATAATTTAGTACCTTAAGATGAAAAGAAAGGACTTAGAAACAAAAGATAAACTTTTGCCTCTAATTAACCCATTCGGCCAAAAACTCTAGAATTCGAGTTTTGAATATCATTCACCTAAATTACGAATCAATGATTTAAATATATTTAAATAAATATAAAATAGAGTGTAGAAAGGTTAGATCCTAAGAAAAATGAAAATTTTAGTTTTTACTAG
Source organism: Dovyalis caffra (assembly GCA_963924115.1). Taxonomy (NCBI): domain Eukaryota; kingdom Viridiplantae; phylum Streptophyta; class Magnoliopsida; order Malpighiales; family Salicaceae; genus Dovyalis; species Dovyalis caffra. The sequence goes on from CAWUPB010001179.1 coordinate 1,062,884, forward strand.
GAAACACTCTACTGAAACCCGACATTTAGAAATTGAGTTTCAAACACCTAACTTTATGAGTAATGGTTTCTTTGTACTCTAATAAGTATAAAATGAGGTATTAGAAGAAGAAAATTTAAGAAAAATCAAAATTAAGACCTGGATCCACTAAAATTATAAGTCGACTATTAAGGCTCAAATTAAATACCATTTAAACTAAGACTAAAATATGAGACTTGAGTAAGCCTAATGGATGGGTTATGTATTTCGTATGAGAATACCATGAAACTATTGATGAAGTCCCAAGTGTGGATTGAATTTTTAAAATGGTATGGACATAAAGAATTTGGTGCCCGTGAGATATGAAATGTGGTTCATGATACATCACGTGTATCATATGCATGCGAAAAATGGTTAGACTAGAGAAAAAAAGTGAGTAGGAAATGATGAGATTTGGTAACCGAATCGGATGGAATTGGATAGGTTTGGTAACCTAATGGAATAAATGGGTATTAGTGGTCTAGTTGTGTACGTACTCTAAGCCGTATGTCCGGACCGTTAAATGATGGATTCCCGCTAACGATGGCTACAACGAGGGATAATTTCATTATTAGCGAAGGTGATTTGGTAATCACCTAGATTAAAAATAGAGTAAACATGCTAAATACCTGTGGTACCCGAAAATAAAATTTGATAAGTCAAGGTGGAGGAGTCGGAGATCATTGCATATCACGTGCATCACCCTACTTACCGACCTTTGGCTCACTCTATGTTTATTTCATACTATGACAGGAAAAGGCAATAATAATGCTAATAATGAAGCCGCCGTTTCCTCTCAAAAAAAGCTCATGCGTGACACTACAATTATAGGATCTACTTTTGATTATAAATTATATTTTATAACTTTTGTAATAATATTTAGTACCTTGTGTATGTGTATGAGATTAAATTTGAGACTTCGATTCCTAAACCGTGGTGCACCCGGTCACACCTTTTAGGTAATCGACAAGGGAGTCGGGGTGCCGCATAGCCCACGAGGCATTACCTTATACTTGGCTTGTCTATAAGTTAAACATCTTTCACATAATCTCTCTAAATCCCTTCCCATGTGAGGCCAAAAGAAATGTTCATCTAGAATGTCTAGTCTTTTTCACACCAAAATGCCTCATAAATGCCCCACTACGTGCCTCCTCTTTCATTAATAATTCTCTTAAAGAACATTGTGGCACACAAAGTTGTTTTTTCTAAACAAGAATCCCTCATGCCTATAAAACTTATCCATACCCCTTTTCTCATATGCATCATATATAGTGAGAAAATCGAGGTCGAAGCATAAATATTTTTAATGAATTCAAACCCTAACACTTTTGCATCAAGTTGTGAGATTAGAGTATACCTTCGTGACAAAGCATCGACTATCACATTTTCTTTATCTTACTTGTACTTGATGATGTATGGAAAGCATTCAATGAACTCCAACCATTTAGCAAGCCTACGACTTAGCTTTCCTTACCCTCCGAGATACTTTAAGGATTCATGGTCGATGTGGATTATGAACTACTTGTATCAAAGGTAGAGTTGCTATGTCTCCAAAACTCTCACTAGAGCATACAACTCCTTGTCATAAGTTGGGTAGTTCGGACATGCTCCATTTAGCTTTTTGCTAAAGAATGTAATAGGCCTTCCTTCTTGCATCAGATTCCCCCAATACCTATGCCACTTGCATCACACTCAACCTCAAAATTTTTAGCAAAGTTAGGCAAAACAAGCAAAGGTGCGTAACTAAGTTTGTCTTTAAGCAAGTTAAAAGCATTCTCTTGTTCTTTTTCCCACCTAAATCCCACATTCTTTTTTATGCATTCAGTTATTGTTGCAGCAATTATAGAAAAATTCTTAATGAATCTCTTGTAAAAGCTAGCTAATCCATGAAAACTCCTTATATCGGTAACACATGTAGGTGTAGGCCTTTATCTAATTACTTTTACTTTCTCTTGATCAACATGTATACCCTTGTCATTCATTACATAACCAAGAAAAGTAATTTCAGTAGTACAAAAAGTGCATTTCTTTAAATTAGCATGTAACTTTTTCTTCCTAAATACCTAAAAAACATCCCTCAAATATGCTATATTCTTATTCAAATTCTTGATATACACTAGTATATCATCAAAATAGACTATAATAAATTTGCCAATAAATGCGTATAAAACATGATTCACTAACCTCACGAATGTACTAGGTGCGTTAGTTAAACCAAAAGGAATGACTAACCACTTATACAAACCTTATTTAGTTTTGAATGTAGTTTTCCACTCATCTCCCTCTCTCATCCTAATTTGATGATAACCAGATTTCAAATCAATTTTTGAAGACACATATGAACCATTCAATTCATCCAACATATCATCTAACCTAGGAATAGGGTGTCTATACTTTACAATGATTTTGTTGATGGCTCGGCAATCAACACACATCCTCCATAACCCATCCTTCTTAGGTATTAATAAAACAGGAACCACATATGGACTCATGCTCTCACGTACATAACCCTTCTCAATAAGCTCACTTATTTGCTTTTGAATCTCCTTAGTTTCCTCTAGATTGCATCTAGAGGCTGGTCTATTTGGTATGGTTGCTCCCGTAATGAAATCTATTTGATGCTTAATTCATCTTAGAGATGGTAAGCCATTTAGAACCTCTTCGAGAAATAAATAATCATAATCCTATAAAAGATCAAACACAACACTAGGTAAAGAATTGTTAAGGTCATTAGTGTTAGGTAAAATTTCCTTGTACATAAGTACAAGTAAAGGTCGCCTACAAGCTAAAAGCTTTTTACCTCTCTTTCACTCGCATAAAAGCTCACATGTTTAACACCTTTGCTCTTTTTTTGTTCCCCCTTGTGTTTCCCATTTTCACTCATTTCACTTGGCTCATCTTTTTCATTTCTCTCTTGCTCACTCACACTTCCCAAAAGATCATTTTGCTAAATAGTTCCTCATATTGCTACCGGATGCACACTTGGTCTTAAAAATAGCTTTAGGTGATAATGGTCCGAAAGTGAACTTGTGCCCATTCATCACTAAAGAATATCTATTATTGTATCCATCATGCAACACCCTTCTATTATATTGCTATGGTCTTCCCAAAAGCATATGACTAGCAAACATAGGTACTACATCATAGAGAACTTCATCCTTATAACCCCCATTGGAAAAAGAAATCAAAACTTACTTTGTTACCCTTTGAACCCTAAGTGTCATTGAGCCATTATAACTTGTATGGCTTAGGATGTTTCCTTATAGGTAACTTAAGCTTTTCCACAAGAAGTGTGCTAGCAACATTAGTACAACTACCACTATCAATAATCAAATTGCATAATTTGTTAAAAATCAAGCAATGTGTGTGGAATAAGTTTTCATATTGCTCATCATCATCATCATGTTTTACTTGCACACTTAATGTTCTTTGCACAATAAAAACCTCACCTTTTGCAATCTCCATATCACTATCATGTTTTAAGGTAAGATGATCCTACCTCTTCACTATCACTATTTTTATGCTCACTACAAGATTCCACCAACCTATCATCTCTTATGAGCACTACTCTCCTATTTAGGCATTGTGAAGCAATATGTCTATAACCTAAGCACTTGAAGCCTTAATACTTCTTGTTCACATAGGTTGTTCTATTCCTTTACCCTTATCATCTTTTGGTTTATTAACATCAATTTTAGGTTTGTTTAAGGGTTTTTCATCCTTTTTACTCTAACTCAATTTCCATATAGAACTAGAACCCGAATAAGGCTTAGAATCATACCTTGAAATGCCTCTTCGCTCGAGTTACTTTTCAATCTTCATGACAACATTTACCATATCCTTTAACTCCATATAGTGTTGCAACTTTACTTGATCGAAATGTTTTTGTTAAATCCACTAAGGAATCTTGCCATGGTTGCCTCCATATCCTCCTCCACATTTGCACGAATCATGGCCATCTACATTTCCTTATGGTATTCTTCCACACTCATGATCCCTCGAGTCATCCTTTGAAGTCGATTATAAAGCTCCCTATAGTAATGAATAAGGATAAACTCGTTTCTTCATGATGTGTTTCATTTTAGGCTATGTTTTAATAGGCATATCTCCATTCCTCTCGCCTTTCTTTACCTATTTGATCCCATCATACAACAACATAATCAAGTAAATTCTACAAGCAACAAGTTTTACCTTTTTCTCTTTCGAGTAGTTGTGGCAATGAAAGATCATCTCTATCTTTCGTTCCCACTCCAAGTATGCATCGGGATCATTTTTTCCTTTGAAAGGTGGTATCTTTATCTTTATGTTACCAATATTTCTATCAACTCTATTTGATCGATTCCTCCTTTCTTTTTGTCTTCCAAAATTTTGAATGGTGACATTATCATCTTCATCATCCTCAAATTCATCGATTTGGTTACCTTGCCACTCTTTTCGGTTCTCTAAGTATTTGCTTTGGTTGGTTTTGCTCATACCTCTCCATTCTATCATTCATCTCCATGATCCTTCTTTCAATGGATTAAAGTGTCCCTTGTACAGCGTCCATGGTAAAAGCCTTTTTCCTTACATCATTTCCTCCTCCAGAATGGTTTGTCTCCTCAACTCGTATTTTTAGACATGATACACAAATTCAAGAGATTTAAGAATTCATAAATCCTTACCACTCCCCTACGTGTTTACACTCAAAGATGAATAACTAAACTCTCGTGTTTCACACAATTATTAGCTTTTTCTTTTTTATGTGCTCACCACTCTTTACCTTTTTTCCTCTCAATTGTTCCTTTTTGAGCTTTTATAAGTCACTTAAAGAACACAATCAAACAATTAGAGAGTGATTTATTCAATGGAATGAAATATGCAAGCTAAATTCCCAATGTAGAAGTAGGTTTTTTTTTTTTTTTTATCATACTACTCAATTTGGCCTTAAAGAAGCTTAAAAGGCCAAAGCTAATCCCTGATTACTTATAATTTCCAAATTCAATAAACATGCAATCAAGAGCATAAAATTATAGAATTTAAAAAAAAAAACAAGAATTAGGAAACAAAAATGGTAAAATCAATCAAGGATAGATGAATCTATGATTAAACCTATGCTTTGATACCAAATGATATGAAATTGGAATTAGAACCTTTGATTTGCAACTCTAAACCCAATGGATATATTGATCCAAAAGAGAGGAAGATTAAACAACTCAAAAACCCCAAAAACAATTCCTTTATATTTAGTATCTATCAATTAAGATTCGAGAAAACAAAGAAAATAATCTTGAAACCTTTTAGCTATATTGAGCCAAAGACCTTAAGAATAAGAACTATAACCTTTTATCTATAATGAGATAAAGACTATAGCTATTAGGTGTTTGAAATTTTCAACACCATAAATAAAAGTTTGATAAGTTCTAAAGTGCCATACAAAAACTTAAAGAAACAATTCTCACTTGAGAAATATATAGAAATTGTATTTTGAATATTCTCCACAAATGATAAAGCCTATCCTTTATATAGTGAAAGGCCAAGGGTAATTTTGGAATAAAAAAAATACATTTCATAAATAACACCAATAATGCCTCTTTTGTAGCCTCTCTTATATATCTTCTTTATCCTTATGAAAGCCATATTCCTCTTCTTGTAACCTCCCTTATGTATCCGTCTCTTGCCATGATAATGCAATTAGGTAATAATTCCACCATAATGAACATAATCTCCACCATTATAAGGGACATTGAATGCTAGAATTAAGCATAGCCAACCCCTCTTTAATTAGATTACAAGTTCAAAACAAGACTCGAATTCTTTTAAGCCCTTTATTTTCATGTTGGTTCAATTGATCGGTAATGGCTTGAACCATGTTGACCATGGTTGGACCATCATGAACCATAAACACTTTTTCATGAACCACCCTTGAGCCAATGACTTGTACGAAGCTTGAGAAAGCTTCTTTGACCTTTTTAGCCCTAGCTCGAGTCATGGGTACTCTAAAATTGGTTGATGGGTCATTTTGGCTTGCCAAACCACCTTGATGTCCATCGATCCGAGACCAATTTTTTCTTGGTTAGTCAATATCAACTACCAAGTCATTATGTCGGATGTAGCTAAATTAGCTAGTTCGATGAAGAAGCTCAACTAGAACAACTACAACAATTGGAGCACTCATATGCAAATTTACTTATTGGGGCAAGATCTTTGGAGTATTGTTGATGGAAATGAAGTCACATCGGTTATCGATGTAGAGGAGCTCAAAAAATACAAGGTTAAATGTGGCAAAGCCTTGTATGGACTCTTAATAACCGTCGAGGATGAGTTATTATGGCATATTAAGGATGTCAAGACACCCAAAGAGGTTTGGGACACTCTAGCAACATTATTTTCCAAGGCGAATGAAGCAAAGTTGCAACAACTTGAGAAAGAGATTAAAATGCTCACACAATATGATATGACTATCAATCAATACTTCACCAAGATTAAGGAGGTATGTTCTGAAATTTTAAGGTTAGATCTAGAAAATCAAATAACATTAACAAGGATGAGGAGAATTATTATTTAGGGTTGAAGGCTTGAATATAATGCTCTTATTACTACTACTCGAGGTTGGGCTAAGGAACCAACTTTGTCAAGTAGGAAAGTTTGTTGGCTAATTAAGAGGCATTATCCAAGCAAATGGCTAGAGTTTTGATAAAAAAATCTAAAAGCTCGTTTCAGCAAAAAAAAAAAAAAAAGTTTCCAAGAATAAATATGAAGCACCGTTAATCAAGAGTAGAGAGAGCAATAAAAAAAAAGAGACAAGGTTAGAGTGAAAAAAAGTCAAGATCGGAAGTAAGTTCCAAGCGGGGAGAGCCAATCATGACGACCACAACACTATACCAGGAAAGAACAACTAAACTCAAAATAGTGAATGCTATAATTGTGGTAAGAAAGGTCATTTTGTTTGGGATTGTTGGTTCAAATGAATAAAAGGAAATGCTACAACCTTAAAAGATGATAGTGCGACAAAATGGGACTTTCGTGCATCTATTGAAATAGAAGAAGAAATAGCTTTTTCCCAATAATATAAAGTTCATGAAGAGGCTGTCTGCTCCAAAAGAGATGGCTTTCGTTATCGCTTATGATAAAATAGTAAAGTATAACATGGATTGGATCGTTGATTTTAGGTGCTTAAATCATATGATTGGTGACAAAGATAAGCTACCGAACATGATGAAGTATAAGGCAAATCGAGTTGTAGTTACTACAAACAACTCAAAATTAATTACCAATAACCCATATTAGTGAAGCAATTATAATACCTTAGTTCGATTCGACAAGGTGGAGTTGTAGAATGTCTATCATGTACTAGGAATGAAAAAGAATCTCTTGTTAGTGTCTCAACTGACATATACTAAAAATTATGTGTTGTTCGAACCTAAAAGACGTTAAGGTCTATCGAAACTTAAAACCCATAAGTAAGCCGATCCTATAAGGCAAGCAATTGGAATCCATCTATGAGATGTTAGCTCAAGATGCATATGTAGAGAAGACAAGAAGGAATGAGACAACTAGTCTTTGGCACGATCACTTAGGACATGTAAGCTATAGCAAGCTAAAAGTGATGATGAAAAAGTGAATGGTCAAAGGTATTCCTTGGCTACCAATCCTAGAAGATGTACAAGATGTCAATATGGTAAAGGACATCGCCTACCATATGAAGAATCAAAGTTTTGAGCCTAATAACCTCTTGAACCGGTAGACTCAAATGCATTTGAACCAAGTGAAAAAAGCATTGGTAAGTGGCTTTTGATACATGATCACTTTCATCGATGATTTTTCAATATATATGTGGGTTGATTTTATGAAGAAAAAATCGGACGTAGTGACAAAATTTAAAGAATTCAAGGAAAAAGTTAAAAATAAAAGTGGATCAAAAGATTCATTATCTATGCATAGATAATGAGGAAGAATACACATCCGAAGAGTTTGATAGATACTTACAATAAATCGATCATGAAGGAGGAGATTCGAGCATTAAACTTGGGCTAGTTTCAAGAAAAAAGAGAGTAAAATTAATGATGAGGGAGAGTATTAAAGATCATCACTAATTGGTCCTAAATTATCCTAAGCCCAAAATTAACCAAAAGCCCAAAAATAACAAACCCATATTCTAGAACATATTAGTTATAGATTTCTCTTCTCCGTTCTTACAAAATATCTCATTTTTAGATTTCTCTTCTCTCTTTTTATAAAATATTTTATCTCTAGAATTCTCTCAACTTTCACCTAATCTCATTAATGATGTGGACTAAATGTATAGCTAAGATTTATTTCCAATTTATACAAATACTCTTCTCATACATTTGGTTCAACCAAGAAGTCGAGAAGCACATAATTAGCTATAAAGAGAGTTAGTTAGGAAATAAGAGAGAATTTCTCTTGTTTGAGTGGTGTGAGCTAGACCGTGTAGTGGGAGCATTGTGTACAAGTATGATAGAGATAAAATGCTAGAATGATTCAAAATATACTCGCACTTGCCATGTTTAATGAATCCTATGCATCATAAATAATCATTTTACATTCAAAGAGTTGTAAATGAGGTACAAATATTTGTAATTAATCAAAGAGTGTTGCATATTATTTTCTCTTCTCAAATCTTTTGTGCTCTAGAGATTCTAACAAATGGTATCAAAGCTATGCCAAACTCAACATAGGGAAGAATTAAGAACATATTTAGTGAATAATTTACAAAAAAAAAAAAAAGCTTTCTTTTTTGGCTATTAGGCTAAAAAATTTTAAGCATATATCAACCTTTGAGTTTTTGAGATTCTTTCATAAGGGATAGACTTCATCGTATGAAGGTTCTTATTATTATTGATGATGTCAATAATTCAATACGTAACCTACATAACTTATAAAATAATGGATATGAGTAGTTGATTAAAACTCTAGAGCTTCACAGAGACGACATGACCTATAAAATCTTCGAATTCAATTAATATGAAGAAAAAAGTATTAAAGAACTACCCTCATCAATTAAGTATCTCATATCTTAGAGATTTCCGAAGATAATTAGAGTATGTGTCGAGAGCTACCTTCATCAATTAAGAATCTTGTATCTTAGGAATATTTAAAGATAGATATATAAAACACCTATCAAAGAGTTACCGCATTTCCACCTTCACTATTCTTTATATACCTAAAACGAGTGAGGAGTTCACTATTCATTTAAATAATGAATGAACAAGTGAACTCCCCATTTTACCCCTCCCCCTTTTACTATTCATTTGAACTTTTTTTTTTTTGCTTGAGTTTTTTCCCCTTCTTTTTTAATTTCCACTCTTACTTATTTTTTTATTTTTTTTAAAAATATTAAAATAATGTTCTCGTAACTTGTTCATTTCATTGTTTTCTTTTTAATTTTCACCCTTAGTTTTTTTCCTTAGATTTTTTTTAAATTTTCAAACTATTTCATTCTGATCCCTAAAAATTTAAAATTAAAATTTTAATCCTTAGCTTATACACTATATGTTTTTTTTCTTTGGTTTTTTTCCTTTTTTAAAAAATTTTCACTATTACTTTTTTCTTATTTTCTTAGTTTATTTTACATTTTTACTCTTATTGTTTAAAATTTATTTCTTCAATTATTTGTTTCTTATTAAAATTCTAATCAAATTAATTTTTTGATATAATTTTATTTGTTAATAAAATTTTAGAACATTGATGTTTTTTTAAATATATTATTATAATTTTTGCAATAAAATATTTTTATGCTTTTTAAATAAGTGTTTTATTTTCTAAATTATATTATTATAATTTATAAATTTTAATTATATATATATATATATAGAGAGAGAGAGAGAGAGAGAGAGAGAATGGAGAAGGTACTGTTCATTTGAATAGTATTTTTTTTTTTAACTTTTACTTTTACTTTTACTTTTGTTTTACCCTCAACTATACTACTCAATCTTAATTTTTTCCCTTTCTTTTTTATTTTTCACTCTTACTTATTTTCTTATTTTCTTAGTTTTTTTAAATTTTAAATTATTTTTTATTTTTTTATTTTTTTATTTTCACTCTTGGTTTTTTAAAATTTTTGAATTATTTCATTTTCATCCCTAAAATTTTTTTAAAAAATTTAATTACCAGATGATGCACTATATGTTTTTTTTTCTCATCAATTTATGTTCTTTTTTTATTTGATTGAGTGTTAAAATTTTTAAAAATCAATCGTTATTTTTTTCACACAAGTTGATGTTTACTTTACCCTCACACTATAGTACTCAATCTTAGTTTTTTTTTTTTCTTTTTTTTTAAATTTTTCACTATTACTTTTTTTTCTTATTTTCTTAGTTTTTTTTTTAATTTTTACTCTCATTGTTTAAAATTTGTTTCTTCAATTATTTGTTTCTTATTAAAATTATAATCAAATTAATTTTTTGATATAATTTCATTTGTTGATAAAATTTTAGAACATCTATTTTTTAAAATACATTATTATAATTAATACAATGAATTATTTTTATGCTTTTTAAATTATTTTATTTTATTTTTTAAAATATATTATGATAATTTATAAATTCTGATTATATATATATATATATATATATATATATATATATATATATATATATATATATATATATAGAGAGAGAGAGAGAGAGAGAGAGAGAGAGAGAGAGAGAGAGAGAGAGAGAGTATATTTTAAATAGTTTTGCCTTAATTTTTTTAAAAAATTAATAATCGGTTAAAAAAGTGATAAATTTTATTTTCTATTTTATATATATATTTGAAATTTATCAAAATCAATTTTCTTATAGTTTTTGTTTTAATCTGTTGATTTCAATATATTTCATACAATTTAACGAGCCTAATCTTTCTTTTTTTCATATATATATATTATCATGAAATTAGATGTGAAAAATATAGAAAATAAATCGTTATTTTTTTTAGTTTTACATACGAGTTTGACGATGATAGAATATATATTGTATTTTTTAAGGTTTTAGTTTTGACATATATATCCGATTATATTACTCTTATTGTTTAAAATTTATTCCTTCAATTATTTATTTCTTATTAAAATTCTCATTGAATTAATTTTTTTATATAATTTTATTTGTTAATATTTTTTTTAATATATGAATTTTGGAATAAAATTTTAGAACGTTAGTGTTTTATATTTTAAAAATATATTATTATAATTTATAAATTATGATTATATATTTAGAGAGAGAGAGGGGAAAGGGGAGATAAAAGTATGTTTTAGATGGTTTAGCTCAATTTATTTTTTAAAAAATTCACAAGTTATATATATATATAACTTATTTTATTTTAAAAAATTTTAGAATATAAAAAATAAATAATAAGAAATTGGTATCATGTGTGTAGATATATAGTTAATTTCTAATAAAACTAATGATATATATATATCAAGCGATTTCACTCAATATATAGATTTGATTTACATTAATCATCAAAAATAAAACTTTTACTCACAATATACTATGCAAATCGTTAACGCTATATATATAACGGGTGTTCGACCATAACGTAACACAAGTACCCATCTAGTACTCTCTAAAAGCAAGTGCGTGTGCATCACTAGAAATCATATCGATCATCAACTTAAGAAATTTATAGAATTTGTTGAATTTTTCAAATTACTTCAAGTTGGACGAGAAAGCAGTGATAGCAGATATGTAATTGACATTTCAGGTCTTTTTCTTAAATATCCTCTTCATGTCAGTGCCTCTCTTTATTTTTCTCTTTGGTTGATCGGATTTTGAAATTATAAAAATGTGCGTTGTGTTTTATAGTCTAGAAAGATCCCATATTGGGGAATCAAAATGGTTTTACTGGGATTGAAATTCCAGAATGATTTGGTGAACAAGGAGTGTGGTCTTAGATCAATAATCATACAGTTTCCCTCAAACTATCAAAGGATTTGCTTTCTTCCTCGTCCTTTTACTCCCTCTAGTATTCCTTCAGTTGTCATAAACTTTGGTTGCCATGTCAAAACTAAAAACGATGAGCATGATGAACGCAATTTCAAGACACTTGGAATCACGTTCAAAAAGTTATATAACTCGGATCACATGTTATTAAAGTACTAACCCATAGCATTTGAAAATCAATTAAGTAAATATTCTGGCAAAGAAGTTACTTTTGAATTCTACTCACAAGTGTCATCAATCTGCCAGGGGACGTGGTGACAAGGGTATAAGTCTAGTCCTACATTTACTCCTATAGTTTAGCTCTTATCTTTTGCTATACTGATATTTTATGTACGAACTAGACATGTGAAAATTAACTTTTATTTCGTTAAAGAAATAGCCGTAAGAGAGAGCTTGTAGGTAAAATTCATTTCTACACAAAACCAAGTCACATGTATCTTAACTAAGCCTATGTCTATTTCTTGATTTGAGTTCCTATGTGACAAACTTACTGTTGGACGCCTTCCACAATTAGTTTGTTGAGGAGTATTAAGACAGAGCCCATCCATCCAGGGAAGCCGTTCCTTCTACAGAAAAGATGGAAGAGATAAGCTCTACGAGTTCCTAGGTACTCCATCCAATAACCTTGTAGATAAATACATAAGAGTCCTATGTAAAATATATGCATATAAAAAGATGTATTAAAATCTTAGTAAAATATAACAGAGAGGTATATTATTCCAGCACCTTACTTCCCGTTTCAATCCTTTCCAACAAAAAAGTTGGATATCAATGGGACCACTTCAATTCCCATTAGCATGTAATAACCAACAAACAATACCGGTCCTTCCAAAGGAACTCCTGCGAGGCCCCTCATAATCTTCCCATCTTCAAACGATGAGAGCATCATAGGACTTGTGGCAAGCATAAACAATCCAAATGGGTCTATGGATTTGCGATGTTTTTCTGAGATTGTAACTGATGAAGGGATTATTCACTTGTCACAAAGCTCAAAGCTCAAGACTTTACTAAAAAATTGATTTTTTTTGTAATAAGCCACATGGATCCTATGCATAATCTTTCATGGCAAAATTAGTTTTGTTGTTATGCTTCGTTCTACGCCACATCAGCTTCGATCGGCATTAAAGTTACAAAAATTCATATATACTAGTATTATTTTCGAAAATTTAATTGGTTACCTTTATATATATAATTAATTAAAATCATTAAAAAAATCTAAAATTCATGATTTTCTAAACACATTAAGCCTTATTTGAATGGTTTGTAATATTTTTCTTATGGCTAGTGGAAGCAAGTGGACAATCTTTTTCACTAGCTAGGAACATATGATTATTTTAAATTGTTAACATGATAATTAAAGTTAGATGGTTAAACTCTCCTCATCCTCTATCAAAAAAAAAAAATAATAAATAAATAAATAAATAAAATTCCATACTATAAGCCTATAACAAACAAAGTACATCAAAAAGGAAACAAGAAAATTAATCACAAAAATGAATCTGAAATTATAATGAATTAATAACTATAATAATAAAATTTCATTTGTTTACGTGGACCTGGTTCATATGGACCAGACCAAACCTAATCCTAACAAATATAACAGTGGAGTCTACATGGACTGTGATGGAATTTGTGAAATAATTTCACAAAAACTTTGTCCCTTTTTTTTTTCTGAAAGGAAAAAAAAAAAGAAAAAAATAAATCAAAACGTCATTGTTTTGACAAGAACAAAGTAGAAAAGCCCAAAAAAGAAAAACCTCTATCATCAACTAGAAAAACCAATATCCACGCCATCCAATCAGTCCTTACCCGTATAAAATCCCATATCCACACATGCTTCTTGTTCTTCTTCCTGTATGCTATTCACCCTCTCATTTCTCTCTCTAGACGAAGAACCCAAGAAAATGGCAGTGAAAATTCGTTTACCTAGACTGGGACGCACAAAACAGGGCATTTTCCAGAATCATTGCTGCTGATAGTAGGGGTGTTCATTCGGTTTTTCGATTCGATTTCGATGCTTTTTTTTTTTTTTCGGTTTTCAATTAACCAAATTGGCTAAAACAAAAACCGAAATTGAACCGAATTGTTGTTCGGTTTTTCGGTTAAAACCTAAATTTTTTTCGGTTCGGTTTTTGGTTAAAAACCGATTTTTTTTTCTTCTAAAAATCGAATTATTTTGCTTTTAAAAAATATCAAACTTGTATAATCAAAGATTGCATATTTCACATTTGATTTTATAAGAAAATTATGTATGATTATTATTATTTTTCTATAATAAATATGTTTCTATTTATATTATAAACTAAATTAATTGGCTTCTCATTATTTTTTCAATCACGCTATAATTGGTTTTTTATTAATTTTTCATATTCTTTTTTTAATCTATTTATTTTGTGCATATTTTATTGTTGAATATATAATATGAAAAATTCAATTTTTAATTTATGTTTGTGCCAATTTTAATACAAGGAGACAATTTTTTTTTCATGAGGTTTTAGGATTCACCTATAAATTTGTGTTTTCATAAAGAATTTCTTTATCATAGTCTTTTTTTATTTTTTTGTGAGTCAATATAATATAATCAATTATTTTTATTTCAATAAATAATTAATGAAAAATATTTCTATTTTAAGTAGAAAAAAAATCATTAAAGCTATTGTTCTTTTAGTTAAACCTATAAGTGCCTCTTTGATTTTTTTTTTTTTTTAAAAAGAGTTTGAGTATGTGTTTTAAAAAAAAAACTAATTCGGTTTTTGGTGGAAACCGAATTTGAAAAAAAAAACCGAACCGAACCGAAATAATTTCGGTTTTTGATTTTGGTTTTTTTAAAAAAAACCGAACCGAAATTGTTAATTCGGTTCGGTATTTCGGTTTTAACCGAATAGTGAACACTCCTAGCTGATAGCCATACCCCAAGAGATGGCAACACCTTCAACTTCTTGGTTTCTATGACCCCTTAGCAGGTTCCCTCTTTTATTTTATCCTCTTTTTATTTTCACATGGTCAGTTTACATGATGATTTTATACTATGAAAGACTTAAAATTTGAAGGCTTATTCATTTTCAACTTATCTTTTTCTCTATTGGGTTCACTCTCAAGTTCTCTTATTATCATTTATATGTGCAGTAACTTTGTTGTTCAAGACTTAAAATTTATGGGGTTATGCATTTGCAAAGTGGGATGCTTTTATATATATATATGTATGTATATGTAGTTTACGATGACCATTGATAGTACTGGCTGTTCAAAGTTTAGAGTGTCCTCAATTGAAGTCTGAAATTTTTAAAGCACAAAGATAATCAGGTGTGGAGAAAAATAAATTTAAGTAGCGTGTATGGGTTTAGGCCAACATTATTGATAGGACTAATACAATTGCTCATATATCATCAATTAAAATAAAAGTATTTAGTCTATGATAGTCACTGAAGCGCTAAAATCTTTTGTTTCGCTTTTAGGGATAGATACATGTTGATTAGTGAGCTTAGCTTTTGCAGTAGCATGAATATTGAAACTTATTTGGAATTTACTTTGTTATTTTTACATTTCTGCTTTTCCTTTTTGCAGCTAAAGGCGATGCTAGAAGATTGGGTCTTAATGATGACCTTGTGAAGTGAGTTTTGTTTTGTTTTGTTTTGTCTTTTTTAATATTACATTTAGTTATATTCTTTTTGCTCTCTACTTGTTTTTGTTTTGTTTGTGTTTCTTCTATATGGGGTTATATAAATTTTCCTGAGTATTTGTGTTTTAGCTGGATCAAAGGATATTCCGTCATCTAATGTGAACCTGACTTGATAATCCTGGAGATTTTAGCAAGATAAAGTGTTTTAAGTTTTGATTTTTATTTTATTAAAAACATGATACCGCGTTAGAGATCAATATGCATGCTATACATTTATTTCATGTAGGAGATGTCTTCACAATGAGAATGGTGAGTGTTAAATTTTGTCGATTCTGAATTAAAGGAGAAAACTGACGGATCAGTTTTTAGTGTGCATAAAGCTCTTGGATAACTGTGTCTATTTGCCTGGTTGATTAAATGAGTTGGAGGCTCTGTAATCTTGTTTTTGTTGCTTTTGAGTTACTCTTCTACTTGCTTCTGCAGGTATTGGTTATTGGTTGGTGCTCAACCTACAGACACCATGCGTGGCATTCTAATGAGAGCTGATCTAATAACTCCACCATTGATGGTTGTGATGGGACAGAAAAAGGGACCATCTGGTGATACGTTGAACCCAGAGAATTTGATCACCCTTTAAAAGTTGCCATTGCTACAGTTTTATATTTCTGCTATGTTTTGTACCTGTAAGCTTGATCCAGCACTGAATTGGTTGAAAGCTAAATTCCCTTTTTCAGGTTGTTGAATGAACTTGACTTTAATCCTTGCTTTTAGTTCATGCTTAGTTTCATTATATTTGCTCTTAATGCATACCTTCAACAACTCATGATGCTCGGCAAACAAGATGTTAGGTTTTTGTACGAGAATCCCGTAAGTAGCATTAGTGAGCACACTTAGACGGCATGAACGCACTTTAGAGATGTTATCTTGCCCGCATTTAGTTTACACAAGCAGTGAAGTACTTAGACGCATAGGATAGGTGATCTAAGAGCACTTGCCAGTTGCCACTCAGAAGGCAGAGAATATAATTTCTCGCAGATTTGGCAGATCATGAGATCATCTTGGTGTACAGTTTCATTCAATTCTTTGGAAGTCATTGGACCCTTTTCATTGGTCTAGAAGCTCCTCCTTCATCTGCTCAATCATTTTCACAGTCTTGTATGGCCTATACTACAGAAGCATGGATGGCCATGATAGGTTGTACATCCTTAATGCCATTTTCCCTTGCCTATACTGAACTTGCATTTTTCATTTCTCAAGTTTCTGCAATGATAACTGTTAAAAAGGCTAAATGGATGCTGTTGAATGTTGGACTTTAGATATATGTTAATATCGAGCACCTGTCATGTGATGTATTTAGTAATACCTAATGGTGACATGTAGTCTTAAGATTAGAGAACTCCCTCTGTCAAGGGCTCACTGCAATTAATAGGCATTCCCTTTAAACTTAAAAGTAGGCAATAGACATGTTTATGGTGTTTCTCGACTGTTGAGGGCATGCTCGAATTGTGCAACTTAAGAGTTAAGCCCTGACATCGGCGTGATTTCTTTTGTTGTTGCTTGTTAGATATAAGCAGCAACCAAATTCATATTTAGGCCATGCTTGCGGACTTTTGGTGTAGGATTCATGGGAGCCCTTTTGAGTTCCTTTGGTATGCATAAACTAACCAATTTGTTATTTTCAGGGTTATAATGCTAAACTCCGTGACTTTAGGACAGTGATAGCTTAAATACAGGGGACTTCAGACACATACAACAACATATATATATATATACACCTTCAAAGTACTACACTGAATATAAATATATCTTTTAAAGATCCATTTGGATTCAAGCACAAACAGTCCTGTCCGTCCTCAAATCTGCACTCCCTGTTACTTAATGTTTTACTGTTACTTAATGTTTTATGATCACGTCCTGTGGTCTGTTGTCTCTCTTTTGCTATTTTCTTGTTACGTGTTTCACCAAATATCTCGTTTTTTCCGATATCTTTTTCATCTTCACACATGGTCAACTTTATGGGATGTTGCTCATGCAGGTGCTACTGCTACTTGCTAACTATGCTATCGGCCTATAACATTCAACAGCACATGCCAAAACTTACTCTGAACCACATCACTAGAGCCAGAAGATGCATCCTCGAGAGTCTGGTGCAAAGAGACAGTTCTTGTAATTAGTTGTTAAGCTAGACTGAAAAACCATCTCAAATGTTTCAATACAAAGTCTTTTTAAAGCCCATACATCTGCCTTAAATAAGGGCTTTTGTGGTCCTGTGTGTACAAGCAAACTCTCCAAATTTGTGCTTAGATTGGGCAGAGCCTTTCGCTGACATTTGTGCTTCATACTCACTTCTGGCCCACTTATTAAAAAGGGGCATGTCATTAGTTATAATGTCTACTTCTGAACAAATTCTTTTGGATATCAGGTTCAAAAGCACCACACCATACGCAAACACATCACCTTCTTCTAGTCCAGCATGCCAAGGGTTCTAAAAGTTATTATTGGACTTCTATGAAGACTCCAGTATATACATTTAGCATCTTCAGAGAACAAGAATGGGAAGAAGCAGGAAAGCGTACAGCTGCAGCATGGTCAGCTTGTGTTCAAGGATTAACAAATGTAGCAACAATATTGCAAACATGTTACCAAGTATGTGAGAGTGTGCAACACGTAACCAAGTAAGTAACATATTCTACATAACGGACAGAAGTGCAAGTTACCTGGCATTTCATAGTAATGGTCTTCCATGTAACCATTGCATCTACGCACGCACAGTATATACCTTTCGCTACGAGGTTATATACAGTATCCAATGGGTTAAGGTCATAAACAACACCAAGTTTCTCCCCTTCATAGCAGTACCCTATCAACTTTACCAAGTTTGGATGATAGACCAGTTTAGCATGCTGAAGCAAAACAATTTCATCCTACAAGATAAAATCCAAATTAAGCTGACCAAAAAATAAACTTTTTAATTCCATTTGCAATCAATGAACAAAACTACATTATATTTGGCAACATACCCTCACCCTGCCTTCATTATGGCCCGGCTCAACCTTATAACAGCATTGAAGTTCCCAAACCTTCACTGTCACCGGCCATTCTTCAATCCTTCCACGAAACACTCTTCCAAATTGAATGTTATCACGAAATTTTCTTCATCAAATCCTTTGGTGAACATACTCAACTCTTCGTAAGAAAATACCTGTAGCAAATTGTGATCTTGTCCTGAAGATCCTTTCCCTAGGGACATTTAAATAGAAATAAGGAATAATGGGTGTGGGAGAAATATACTCAAACGGAATAGAATATGCAAATTAAATGACAAGTAAACAGATAGTTTGCTAAGAATATCTTCTCCCCTGCCTGACCACAATCAAAAATATTTCTATGAACTTTGTATAACTGGTGCTCCCAGTGAATTGATTCGGAAAGATGTTCCCAGAACAGCTTTAAAATTGGGCTACACATCTGCGCATAGAATTTTTCCATTGCGTTTCTTAAAATTCCAAAATAAGATTTGAAAATCAGATCTCTTAAGCAGTGCTCTCAAATATCCTATTCATCAAAGTCTTGTCAGCGTCTTAGCAGGTTAGCTGACATAACCAAGATAAGTTTCATGGACAAGAAATATACTGCTAAATGATTAATTCTCATGTGTAAAGCCTTGAAACATGATTCCCAAATCCCTATCGATAACATTTCACGGAAGATGCTATATACTAACAAATAAACCATGATTCATCATCTTATCTGGCAAAAGTTTGGGGCTCCTGTTATTTGGATTTAGTTAACAAGTCCCGACCACACAGAAAAGGAGGGGAATACAGAATAAATATTATTGTATACTGCCAATAATTGGTAGCTAATATCATGTACCTGAATACTGATCTGGCTGTTACTTAGTATTATAACTAGGAACAGGAAGTGTCTGATCAATGGCGAAATTGGAAGCATGAAGCTGAACGGCATGCAAATTCCCCAAATACCTGACAACTTGCTTTATGGTCGGGCGCTTCTAAAGATCATTTTTCACACATTGCATTGCTAGCTTTGTGATTTTGATTCCATCACTGGAATTAAAAAAAAAAAAGGTCCAAACTCAAGGTTTTGGTGTACGAGTGAAGTACCCGAACCCATTGTTGATTTTCTCTGTATGTACTCACTTTTGGCCCATTCAAAAACACTGGGTGTATCAGAAGCATCATCTCCTTTTGAGTCTACTCTTTTGCTTATTAAACTCAGAAGCAGAACACCAAATGATAAAACATCGCATTTATCTGACCATTTGCCTGTTGCAGTATTGACAATAAGTAAGTGATACAGTGAGAGAGAGCAAAAAGTAACTTTTAAGCAAACCTAACAAGATAAATCAATACGTTTGCTCACAAAAACAGTGCTTCCAAGCATGCTAGAAACTATGCAAATGAGAAAGATATGGTCCGGAAAAAGGAAAAAGGAAGACAGAAGGAAACTAAACCTTTAAAGGTGTATATGTATGTGAAACTAAAATACCTTGACGTGCACAATTTGGATCCACATATCCATAGCACCCAACCACTTGTTGATTTATAAGTTTTCTTCTATCAGTAACAACTCCACCAGTAATCATACTTAAGTCAAATAATATAGGGTTGTCATCCTACAAATCAAAGCAATTGAACTTGTCAACTCCTATATCAAGAAGCTGTAGTGCAAAGAAAATAATTTGTTATTATTAGAGGGGATCCCAACAATATTTGAATCGGAAGGTATTAAGGCAGACCTGATTAAGCATTATATGAGCTGCATCCACATTGGGAATCAAGTAGAGCAAAAATGGTATATTCCAATACAGAAGCAATTCCAAGGGCAACCTTGATCCTCGTTGGCCAGGAAAAACTATCTGCAAATACAAAGAAGAACTTGTTTACTTGATCATACCTTATAATTAATCATCCTACTTAGTCAATAGACTCCATGAAATACTCCAAACAAGAACATGCATGCATGATTCAAGCAAGGGACAATCCTCTAAATACTACTCAGATGACTATCATAAAAATTTACCAGAAAGAGCAAATTAATAGCCAGAAAATTGTCGATGGATCAATTAAATAGTGGTCCCCTCGATGCCCAAATGGCTCCAGATAAAATAAATATCAAAAACTTAACTTCTTTCTTTCTTATTTCTACCTTAACATAGCAACAAACTGGGTTATCAAATTTACTTTATTTTCTGTAATTAAATTCCCTAGATAAAAGCACTTAACAAAGAGTAACAAATAAAAACATATAGGTAATAGAATAATATACTAAATAAATAAATAAATAAAACCGAACCTTCTTTTAACAGATTATACACTGTATTGTGAGCCTTGGCCTTTAGAAGATAAACAGCGCCTAGATGTCCACTGTACGCGCACTATCCAAGCAAGGCAGCTACGTTTGGATGGCAAAGGGACCTGTTTTTGTCTAAAAACTCGTAAAATTCAACTTCAGCCTACAAAAAGGCAAAGCATGAAAATCCAAAATTATTAAATTCCAAAGATACATTTGGAATAATTAATCGAATCCAACTACTATTTCTAATGCAATATATTATATAGATAAATATAAAAATCTATGAATTATTCCAATAAATAACCCTTGCCTTCCACTAGAAAATAAAGAGCAAGAGTTTAGTAGTTGATTACCATTAAGCGGGTTACATTATCAGCAGGGAGCACTTTATGAAGATGATAAAGAGTATTATCATCATTGCAAGCATAAACCCCATGGTAAACTTTGCCAAATTGGAAGTTTCGCACGAATCCATTTGTAATTTTGCTTAACCATTTTGGTTCAAATTCACGAATACGATAACCCAGCGTATCGCCCATGACAACGATGAATACATAAAATTAGGTTTTCTTTTCTAGTAGCAGAGAGTTTAATTACCCGTCAGTTTATGTTGTTAAGTAAGAGGAGGGTCTTCGTTTTATATACTCCTTATGCACTTAGAATTTAATTTACTAAAATAAAATTGGATTAATAACAAGACACATTATATTGTAGGGGGTAATATATTGCCGCATTATATATATATATATATATATATATATATATATATATATATATATATATTGAATTAAAGCGAACAGGAGTTTTAACAGAGACAAATATTGAAATAATATGAGTAATAAAATTAGCAGATGAGGTAGTTGAATTTTCAACACTTCGTTACTTAAAATTTACTAAAAGATGAAAATATAACGTTTTTAAAAGTTTAGTAGTTGAATTTAAGAATTAAGACTTTAGAGGTGAAATTCTATAACTGTTTCAAATTAATCAGAACACTTGTTGAATTTGTTTATTTTTAAACAAAAACCTATGAAAACGAGAACAAAAATGGAAGGGTTTCGTTAGATTGCAATAGCAGAGATAAAATTCACCAGGTTCGAAATAAATAAAAAGAAAAAAATGAAAGATAATTAGCAATCACATTAGAAAATAAAATATATATTAACTGGTGAACCACAAAGACCATGTCTTTTAGCAAAACACTGTTTTGTTTTTTGCCTTAAATTTATGATTTTTATACTAGATCTATGCAACCCTTCTTTTGGCTTGAATTTGTGACTTCTGTATTAGATATCTATACCTTCTAATAATTTTTCCTAGATATGATCCTAAGATTTGAACAAAAAAAGAATAATAAGAAGAAGAAAAAATATTTTTTAACCACTAAACCAATCCCCTAGAGTTGAATGATTAATATATGGCCACATTTGATTGAATTTGATTAGAGTAATGCAATATAATTGTAGAAAAAAGAATGCCCTCGTTCATTTTTACGTGAAGCATAAAATTGCCATTGGCTAATAATGACGACGATCCCAAAAGCAATGGTAATAAAAGTATATGGTGGTTAAAAAGGAACCAACATTGGTTAAAAGTTTTCATGCTTCTTTCAACTTTTGGTACAAAATTTTCCTCTTTATTTTTATTAGACTTAGTGTCTTTTTTTATACTCTCAAAATCATTTTAAGATCCTTATTTTTTGATCCTCCAAGATATTTTAATCTCAAAACTACAAATTAATCCCCTAACTGTTTTGTTAGAGACACAAGGCAAAAACAGTTACCCAAATAGTCTTTCCAATAATTCCAATCATATATTAACACATATATACACAAAAAAAATACATATAACTATTTTAAGTCCTATAAGGCTATGACCAAAAAACCTAAAGGTGAAATAAATAAACAAATAAAATAACAAATTAACTTTTCCTTTTTATTTTCTTATTTTCTTCTTATTCCTCCTCCTCCTCCTCTCTCCACCACCAAATCACCATGGTAGGCAACACTCTTTAACCCCATGGGAATAACAAACTCATAATTTCTTAAGCAGTATTAACTGTTTTCCATTAGATCATATGGCTTGAGAGTAGTAGCATAGGATTATGTGTAAGTGAGACGTTTAAGAAGCCCTAAGTGAACTGAGCAAAGGAAAATTGAAAAAAATTATTTTTCACATTAGAATTTATCCATTTCTCTATCTGTTAGCAAGCTCTTGGTTGTCCCAAATTTATTGCTCACTCTGTGTTTTCTTTCTTCTCATAGCTGGGTTGAGTGTCAAACCAAACCACTTGCTAATTGCTATTAGATTGAACTGAATTGCTAAGATGATATCTCAACAATAGGATAAATATGAAGAAAAATCTTCTTCTTTTTTTTTCTCATTCTTATTCTTATTGGATTTTACAAAAATGTGAAGTGCTGAGAAGTATGCTATTTTTCTTTATTTATGAATTAATTTGGTGGCCAGAACTCAAAAAGGGTGAAAAAAAAGTCAGCTTCTCTAGCAACTCCTTTTTTAAGGTTGCAAAGTCATGATCATATTGGTCTGCCTTTTAGTTTCTTTCGTCTAATCTAATGATTAGTTATTCCGAAAGGGTTAGGCAGTGGTGGCTTACGATTGGTGGTTTGTGGGTCAGAGAGCGGTGGCTATCATAGTGATTTGGTGGTGGAGGATGGAGGAAAAAGAAGAAAGTACAAAATAATTTGATTTTTTTAACCTTCATCTTTTCTAGTCGTAGGATAAAAAGGGTAGGTATATGTAACACTTGACACATGTCAATGGTCAACATATAGTGAAGGGTTATTAAACGATGGAAAAATCATCCTGGTTTTTGGTAAACAAAAAACGATTTTGAGAATAAAAAAAAAAAGGAATATTAATACAAATAAAAGTAAAAAGAGAAATTAGTATAAAATTAAGAATAGTAGGACGTATAAAAGCTTTTAACCAAAAAATATTTAAAGAAGAATTAATTCTTAATCTTGACAACTTTTTCATGATAAATTTCCACACATTGATTATTCTAATACCTTCTCCTTCACTATCAACCTTTTAAGTATTACTCATATAGAAAATTTATGATATTAAGTTGGATTCTTATTATTAGTTTATCAAATTTAATTTTTTGGTTTAATAAATAAAAAATTGCCTTTCATATATAATTTTTTTATCGATATGCACTTTTCGAATTTTGAAATCATATTTATTAGAAGTGATTAAATTGATTTTTACATAAATTTTTTTTTATCAACGCGCATATTCAAATTCTGAAATTATATTTATTGAATGGAGTTAAATTTTATCATTTCTCTCGATATAATTAATTCTATCTTCAATATGAGATGAAGATATGCAAGTAAAAAAATAAATTAAACATTTTCGTTCACATAAATACCTTAATTCTGAAGTGGTGAAATTATATAAAGAATAGCAATCTTTCTTCCGAATGGTACATAAAAAAAAAATGAAAAAGAAGAAAAAAGAAGAAAAAGAAAAAGAAGTAAAAAATTAGACTTACTAAAAGTATCTCTAATCATTAATGGAAGTCTCAAGCACAACAATATAAAGCATTTCAAAAAAAAACCCTACGAAGTCCCTCGACCCCCAAAACTCACCTTCTCCTTCCTTTAACAGGGATTGGTTCTTCCCTTCTCCTTCCTTTATACACCAATCCCTTCTTAAACCTCCAAAGCCCCACCGTAGATTCTCCATTATTCCCAAACATTCTCCAAACCGCCATCGTTTTGATCATCTTCTTCTCTTTCTTCCACCACTACTTCTAAATATTCCAGACCAAAATATAATAAATATATTATCAATAACAAGCATTCAAAAAACCTAAAATTGGACATTTTCTAATTATGTGATAAACAACCTATTTTAAATACAACACAATCAAAGCACACAACAAATATTTTAAAAATGTATCAAAGTCGATGTTATAATTTCATGAATCGTCATCCAATAAATTTAAATGATTAATTAAGTTAGTCATCTTAAAATATTAATCCTAATTCATATCGGACCTAATAAAATTAATTCTAATTCAAACCTACTGAATTTAACCATAAATTCAAATTAAATTAACCCTAACTAACTATATTAGTCCTAATTCAAAGATTTATTAAATTTTAAATATCCATATTAATTAAAAATTTTCAATATTAAAATGAAAATTTAACTAATAAATTTAATAATAAATTCAACTAACTTAATAAAATTAATTCTAATTCAAACCTAATTAAATTAAAAATAACATTAATTAAATATATTAAAATGTAAACAACATCAATAATTATATCCTTAGTCAAAATCAACCTACTAAATTTAACCATAAATTCTAATTAATTAAATTAAATTAACCCTAACTAATTATATTAATCATAATTCAAACGTTTATTAAATTTTAAATATCGATATTAATTAATAAAGTATAATATTATAAATAAAATAAAATAAAATAAAATAATTAAAATTTACCTAGTTAATTTAATAATAAATTCAACTAAACCTAATAAAATTAACCTTAATTCAAACCCACTTAAATATTAAATATTAATTAATTAACCAAATGGATTATAATTAATATTAAAAATCAATCAATTAATTGAAATAATCATAATTAAATTAACCCTAAATCAAATCAAATTAATTAAATTAATCCTAACTAATTACATTAATCATAATTGAAATTTAATGAAAATTTAAAATAACAACTAACAAATTAACAATATTAACCTAACAACTAACAAAAACAATTAAAAAAACCAAATTAACAAATTATCAATTAATTAAAAAAATTAACCTAATAATTAATAAAAATTAATATAACAATTAATCAACCAGTTTATCTAAATTACCCCAACAATTACATATTTAAAATTTAACCTAATGCTAACAATTAACAAAATTAAACTAATAATTAAAAAAATTAAACTAACAATTAACAACATTAACCTAATTAAAAATAAAAAATAAAAGATCTAGAGAGAGAATAAATTACCAAAGGAGAGGAGGGAGAGGAGAGATTGTAGACAATTTTTGTGGAGAAAGTTGGGCCTCGTTGGATTGAGTGGGTCGGGAAGGGAGTAGGGTGGCATGGGGCGGTGGTTGGGGCTGCTAGGGGTGGCGACAATAGAAGAGGAGAGGGAAATGGGGAAAATTAGGGGGAAAAGAAAATGTTTGTCACTTTATAGGGATTTAGGATTAGCGACGGATGCGTTTTTATCATTAATTGCCGATGAACATAAGTGTCCATCACTAATTTGAATTTCAAACGACTACCCGAATTGTCCAAAAGGATTTAGAAATTTATAAGGGGAAAAGAAAATGTTGTCACTTTATAGGGATTTAGGATTAGCGACGGATGTGTTTTCGTCACTAATTGCCGATGAACATAAGTGTCCGTTACTAATTTGAATTTCAAATGACTACTTGAATTGTCTAAAAGGATTTAGAAATTTATACAAATAGTGACAAACATGTTTTCATCGTTAATCCATCATTAATTAGCGATGGAAACAATGGTTTCATCATTAATTTGTATTTTAACCAACCGCCCATGTTGTTCAAAATTTTCTAGGAATTTGAACAATTACCGACGAAATAACATTTGTCGCCGATTAGCGATAGGTAGTGATGGATAATTTCTATCACTTGGCCAATGATGCTTTAATGATAGAAGTTGTATTCCGTCGCTAAATTCTCCTCGCTAATCTATCGCAATTCCATCGTTGAATTTGGAAGATAGTTTTGTCGCGCTCTTTAGCAACAAAATGTATTCCTTCATTGCATTTGACATTGCAAAACCATCACCGATCAATCGTTAAATGATGCATTTTTTATTTCATCACTAATTAATCACTATTTAATAGCTACATGGTGATGAAATTAAATCCATTGCTAATTGCTCATTTTCTTATAGTGATATAAATATTAAGTAAAATTTGTGTTTTCCATTAATGTACATAAAACCCTAAGTTATCGTTTGATTACTATAAATAAAAGATTTGGAATGAGAATGCGGAAATTGGATTAAAAATTAAATAATCGGAATGATATTTGCATCATCATAGTGTGTTTGGAATAAAAATTATAAAAAATCAAAATAAAAGTTATTTTTTTAATATCTAATTTTTAATATCAATAAAAAATAATTAAAAAAATAATTTCATCAATTATGATGGTAATAAAAATGATAGAGATAATTATGGTAATGATTGTGGTGGAGAGGAGGAGTAAGAAAGGAGGAATGTGATAGTAATAGAAAATAATAATATAAATAATATATTAAAAAATTTTGATACTACCACCTAGTGAAAAATGAGTGGTGGTGATGGTAGTGGTATAATAAAAGTGATAGTGATAATAGAGTAAGAGTGGTGACAAAATAATAATAATAATAATAATAATAATTTTTTTTATTTTTTTTATCATCATCGTCAATGGTGGTGGTGATGGTGGTATAATAAAGTAATGATAGTGAAGAAGGAGAAGTGGTGATAGACTAATAACAATAATAGTTTTATTTTTTTAAAATTTTTTTTACTATCGCCGTCAATTATAGTGGCGGCGGTGGTGGTGAAGGATCATACATCTTATAGAGGTGTAGAATAAATAAAATTTTTTATTTTTCTCCATCTAAAGCTCTCAATATCATGTCTTTGAATCAACTAATTATACATAAAAATGAATAGAAATGTAGTGAGTGATTACTTCTTGTAGCACGAAACAATATATGCGTAAAGAAAATCATCTAAGTGTTTAGTCTCTATTGATTATCTACTCAGCTCAAATACTCACATAAGAAGTAACAAAACTTGTAGAGTACTAGCTCCAATCTTTTTGTGTATAAATTTTCTCTCCGAAGAAATCAATCAAGGTTGTTTTTTTTTTTTTTAGCGACAACCCTAAAGAGAGAGAGAGATTTACGACAACTATTGCCCTCATTTTGTGTGATAACTTTTTTCCCTTTTTTATGTTATTTTTTATTATCATAGCCATCTCTCTCTCTTCTTCTATGTATAGGGGCAGCATCTATGTCCCATTAGGAGAAGGAGTTGCACTATCCTTGTCCTGTAAGGACAAAGAGTTGCAACAAGTATGGGCTTGTTTGATCTTATGCTTGTAAACCCCGAGCTTTATCTAATAGTGATCAAGTTTATCCCTTTACTAAAATATCTTATAGGCTTTTAAATTAAATCTATTGGCTTAAAATTTTTTAGCCCAATTAATTATCAATTAATTTGGATCATCCAAATAAATTGGATCAAGTATTTTAGTGTGGTCTACATTAGGAAACAATTTTCTAAATTACCCTTAAACCTAAATTAGGAAACTAATTGTTTTTAAGTAATCGTCTTTCAAATTTGGAACTAACTTTCAAATTAGAAAATCGATTTCTGAAATAAAAAAATGACTTTACAAAATAGGAAACTTTTTCCAATAACCTTTGCTTCCCTTTTATCATGTGAATGTTTAAACTTTATGCGTGTGACTCAATAAGCTCTTAGATATGTTAGCAATGTATCAAAAAGATAAAAGACACTGTTTTATCTCTTGATATATAAATCAAGATTAGCCTCTAGCAATACATTATGACTATCCAATTCTCTATGAGGATTAATTAATTCATAATTATCTTTTATGAGAATAGTTTCCATACGATTCAATTCTTATGTCAATTTATTATAGTGTGATCTCGAACTTGGTTTATTATCTATTCTATTATGATCACACAAGTTTTCTTTGATTCCTAAATATCTTAGCTTTAAAGTAAACCAGCTATGCTCTATTAGTATACTCCCACTATAGCCACAGATTCCTTGAACGGACATTCATCGAAGTGCAATGTGATAACTCCTTTAGCATAGAAGAAATAACATGCCTTATCTCTCGTCATTTACCTATCTCTATTAAATTTCTAATGCATCTAACGAATCGCCCACATATAGTTCTTTACTAAGCCCATCAAAATGAATGTCAAAATACTTAATTCCTCTAATGAGATAACTATAATGACTTCAAGTCAAATGACCAGTTGTATCCATCTCATATGAGATTATTATAGCTAAACCAAATGGGTTCTCATGGCGAGTCACGTCTAGTGATATATTTTCTAACATTAATCACTTAAATTCTTGTTTTGACATCACCATATCAACAAATATGAGATCTCTTACTATTAGCTAATAGAAAGAGCATAACACTCACAAGTTTTACTACATGTAGTCAATGTTCATTCTTAATAATGCTACAACTTGAGACATTTAATAATATCATTTAAGTACATTAATGTTTATCTCACATCTTTCAATCAATCATTAATACAATGCATATCATATGGACTTCTATCTAATTCTATAAAATTATAAATAACAAGAATTAAGAGAAAGACTTCTTTATTAATATTAAAATACAATGCTGCAATACATCAAATCATCTAAACAATATTAGATCTTGGATACTTATACTAACATGTGGTTGTAGAGTTATGGCAGAATAATAATAATAATAATATTTTTTTGTCACCACCACTAATGGAAGTGGTGGTGCTAGAAGTAGTTGATACTAAATAAAAATAATATATGATTATTTTGAAGAAAAAAATTCATTCTCATTTTTTATTTTTATTCTACCTTCCTTATAAGAATGCATCTAGGTTTATTTTTTATTCTTATTCTTATGCTCGCTCTTCGTTCTTATTTCTACTTTATTTTTTTCAACCAAACACATATAAAAGAATAAAATTTTTATTTTCATTCCCATCATTTTATTTTTTATTACCAAACAACACCTAAAATATTAGCATATACTAGAAAGTTCTCTCTCCCTTAAAGTTCTCTTTCCTTTAGATGACACAAGCTTTTTTTAATTATCAATCAATCATAGTAAATTGTAGAGAAATTTTATAATACTCAATGAGTAACTAGTGTACATGTGCAGTAGTTATTCCATGGATTCACTTTTGAGGAAAGAGACAAACACATAAAAAATAAAAGAATCATATCCGGATCCACAAAAAATGATAAGAAGATTTCCACGTTTGCTTCAATTTTTATTTTTTATTTTTCTCTCTCCTTTTGTGTTTACCTCTTTCTATGGAATAACTTATACTAGTTATTCTTTGAGTATCATAAAAGTTCTCATAAATTTTATGTATTTTATTAATTTTTGTTATGCTTACATGTTTGGTTATTTAATTTATCTTATAAATGCATCTTCTATAATGAGTCCCATTTAAATTCAAAAATATGATATCCCATGAGACCTAGAAAACTTGATGATCTTTAAGACCTAGAATAAATAACCATTTTGTAATGCCATGTGATAAATATATCCCAAAAGAGAAGTAAAATAGTTAATGACTTTAGTTTACCTTCTTTTTCTTCGATACATAAGAGATGTCATCTCGCATCATACAACCTGCTACATGCATTTACCGGGATGCTTAGACTCTACATATATGAACACCGATTAATGCCAATTGTTATAGTAAATCATCCTTTCTTCTTAGTTTGTCCTAATGATATGGGAGTGTGTATGTGGACTTGAAGGCAAGAATTTTAAGATGAATTTTGAGACTGAAATATTTGAGTCTTATTTATTTTAATTAGTTATGTTATTTATTCTTTTTACGTAAATATCCTTATTTTTAATTGAATTTTATTTTAATTTTTATTGGGTTTGGATCCATATTTAATTAGGATTCCATAATTATAGTGTATCCATAATTAAATAAGAATTTATTTTTATTTAAAATGTCCATAATAATTTGAGTTAGGTCAATTAGTCCTTGTTAATTTAGGATTTTATTTTACTCTTTTTTCTTATTTAGAGTTCTTTTCCAATTTAGACTTTATTTAGAGTTTTATTATTATCTTAATTAGTTGTATGTGGCTAGAGTTTGTTCAGTATTTATCTCTTCTTACTTCTTTTTTTTTTTTTCATATAAGAGTGTGATTACTTATCCTTGATTTGATCATTCAAGATGGCGTTTTGATAATCTGTGTGTTTAACTTATAAGGTACATGGGTGTTTAACTTGTAAGCTATATATCCCATATAAGTATTGATATCTATGCCTTATTACTAATGATAATTAAAAATTGTTATATCTTGTAATTTGTTCATCTAAGTTTTGGTTTGATCCTAATTGATTTAGGATTCGGCTCTTTGAATATTGTTGTTTGATAATTTCATCTTTCTTGAGTGAGGGGCTAGGATTATCACATTGATCTGAATTTTGGACCATAACTTTATCAATACCTTAACTAGGAGTGGTTAAAATTTTAGAATTAATATTCAAGGGAAGTATAGGTTTTAACCCTTTACAAAAATTTAGGTTGAACTTGTTTTTCGGGTTTGCTTGATTCGAGCTTATGTTTGTTTTGGGTTTTGAGCTATTTGTGAATTGAGATTATTTATGGAACAATACATGAATACTTTGATATTTATGGTTCTTAGATTGATATTGCCAAATATATTACTTGTTTGGTTTTCGTATTAAAGTGCTTGTGTGTTGGTGCGTTCGGTAATATTGTGTGTTTATAGATTTGGGTCAACTTAACATTAGAGCTGAAGATGAAACAACCACATTGAGTTAAAGAATCATAAATGATCCTAAGGGTATTGAATATAGCTTTAAAGGAGGATTGGTTGAGACATAATATTTTTCACACTCATTGCATTTCTCATGGAAAAGTGTGCGAGGTGATCATTAACGAAGGTAGTTGTGAGAATGTTTTTACAATGATAATGTTGGAGAAGTTGAACTTACCAATCATTGATCATACAAATTTGTGAAAGATGATGTGGCTATGTAAGAAGAATGAGTTTAGGGTTTCTAAGAGATGTCTTATGCCAATTTCAATTGGTAAAAAGTACGAAGATGAAGTGTGGTGTGATGTAATCTCTATAATCTCCATAGATGTATGTTATATCTTGTTATGTAGGCCATGAAAATTCGAAAGGCAAACTATATATGATGGCTTTAATGTCAATCTTATTATGCAAACTATGGCAATTTGATAGGCAAACTATATATGATTGCTTCAAGAACACATTATTTTATTTTTAAATTTAATGGAGTAAAAATCATTCTAAAGCCTATGAAAAATGAGGTTTTGGTAAAAAAAGATGAAATTAAAGAAAAGACTAAGAGTCGAAAGTCAAGTTTCGAGCTAAAGGGTTACCTTATGCATACCCTACTCTTCCTTTCTAACAAATCTCTAAGAATAATTATGATGTTGTAATTTTCAAAGACTTTCAACTCGAAGAGGTGAAATGCTTTATGGTGGTTCAACCTCTCAACTTCATATATTTCATCAACCATATTCTCAAGTGCTTGCTTGTCTCTATTTGTTGCAAGAATTTTAATTCCTAAGCCAAAAGAATTGTGTCACCTAAGAAACATTTCTTATAGTTTTTGCAATTGAGTTGAATTACCCGGATCATCAAGAATAATGAAAACTTCCTTACGCTGAATTCTTGTAATCGGAGGGTCTATATTCATAATTTCCTCCTCTAGTAGTTGTACACGAAAGCTTCTTTTTAGTTCAACCATTGTACGTCTTTTTAATTCTTCCCTAAGGTTTGGAACAAAGATGCCTTCAAATTGGAACGAAGTTTGTAACATACAACCTAGCAATGGTTGCCTTACCAACACCACTCATTCCTTATATTCCTATGATTCGAACACCTAACGATTCCATATTCAACAAGGATTCAATTTTGTTTAACCATGAATCAATCTAAGTTACACCCACAATAATTTGAAGAATAATTTTTATGTAATTTACTCAAAACATCTCCAACAATTTCCTTGACAAATCGAGACTCGAGCCTAACAAACATTAAAATGTAGAACCTTAATCTAACAACTAAAATTTAAAACAACAAAACTTAAAATGGATGCCCATAATTTCAAATCAAACCCTCAAGAAATTAACAAGTCATATTGAAATCAATAAATTAGGTGCTTCCTTCAAAATGGTAGTCAATTTTTGCACTCTATCCATCTCTAAAGCTTTCTTTTTTAAAATTTATTCATAAATAGCAAATGCTTATCCGAAGCTTCTATTTTGATTTCTAACATGAGATGGATCAATGATGCAAGTTAAAAAAAATGGGTTACGGGGTTACGAGGTTATAATTGTCGGTGGGAATTGGCGAGAGAATTATGTAGAGAATGTGACATAGTAATAAAGACATGTGGATGACACATAAGATGAAAAAAGAAGAATATTAAACACATGTGAGTTGTTAAAATGATAAGGTGGGCATTTATTATTAGTTATTCGGGACTATTTTTAGTCTAATAGTTAGCGTATTGATTTCAATAGTATTAAGGAAAGAAGAGAGAAGTTTAGAGAGTCATTCTTAAAAAGTGGTTATTCTCTCAATATTTTTTATGTTCTTCTTCTTCTTCTTCTTATTCTATGTTTTCTTGTAAACCTACATTGCGGATTTGTAGTGTTGATTTAATTTTTGAATAAAATTTTTTCATTCATTTTAATTAGTAGAATCTTGCTAATTTTTTTTTTAATTCTTCGCTATGAAGCTGGAAATTACATTAAGTAATAGCGAAGCAATTCTTGACACCTGTCGAATGTTAAATTTTGGTATCAATTAGAGCAATTACATAAATTGATATCAATGGTAAAAACCCTAGTAAGGTATTTCACCAGTTCCAAGTTAAACAAGAGAAGTTATATCATGATCTTTGTTTTTGGTGTAATGGTGAATATCATGAAGAAATCGATTACGAGAAGTCATTTTGGACCTAAATCATTGTAACGAGATAATGTTGGTGGAGCAATCCTTTTCTATTTGGAAAATAAAGAAACAAAAGAAAGTAAGGAGTCATTGATAGCAGAGGCCAAAGAATTGGATTTCTTTAAGAAGACACAATAGAGGAGTCAATTCATAGCATTTAAGAAAGACTTCAATAGAATCTTGAACTCTTGAAGTAACCTTTAGTATTGGAGAATGAGTACACTCGTAAAAACAAGGTTATTGAGTCTTCAACTACTTCCACTCATCAAGAATTAGGTCGGAATAATTTGGTATTGCTCGGAACTTCGATTTGATTAATTGTGTGGGATTTGATGAATTAGGTGATAAAGATGATAAATGCTCTAAATTCTTTGCTAAAAATCATAACTTGAATATATTTTCATTAGGAACTACATAAATTGGGTCGAAATTTAGTTTAAGAAATACTTGGACAATGAACTATCTATAGAAAATAAATTTGTTAAAATTTTGTTACTATAAGATTGCCAAAAAATGGAAGATAATGTGGTTAATCTAGATAAGGATCAATTTGTTTTTTATATTACCGATAAAGCTAAATGATAGCATTTAATTGAGATTAAAAATCAACAATATTGAGATGATTGTGGAGTTCAATTTGTGGTATTATATGGCAAAAGATAAATCTAAAAAGATATTGTCCCTTTTATATTAGCTTTGATCTTAGAGGTTGGAGATTAAGTGAAGTATGTAGATCGAAATTCATAATTATTGTAGCATCTAATAAATTCAGTTGTTAAACTCTTATGTTTGTAAATTTTAACGTTGAAAATTAGGTTATGGGTTTACTTGAGCTAGAGTACAATCGGTAAATAGATAAACCATGATTAGTTGGTAGAGATTTTATGCTTGGATGTAGAAAGTCAATGGTTTAAAATTTTTCAAGCTATCAACACCACAAGATGGACATTTTCGTGCAAATAATAAAGTAGTCTTGTGTGGTTATTAATACCTTGTGCTTGTGGTTAGAGACTAAAGAAAGGGTGACCAACTTTCTAATAGTGAATTTTAATCTCATATGAGGTGAGTTTCATTTTATAAGCTAGATAGATCTCATATGGTTACTTAAAGTAAATAACGTAGTTGTTAATTAGCTTCTTGAAGTGGACTATTTGCCAAATGGGTTTGTTGACAACTTGATGGAAACTGTGGCTCTTTAAACTCCAACTTTAGAGCCAAAGAAGTCAATCAATGACTGCAAAAATGATAGTTTTGGCCAAATTGGTCATATGAGTGAAACAATATGGGAGTTGGTTACAAATGAGTCATAAACCAATAAGACTGGTATTGAAAAGTCTAAAAAGCTAAGAAATTTTTTAGTTCTATTATTTGATATTGATGGGTATAATTCTTTAGTAAACACAATAGTAGAGCTCGATAAGGTTGAGTGACGAGCGGAGGGCATACTTACCAAGCTTGTAATTCCCGAGGCTTCGTTGGTGTGTCTAGATGTAATAAGGTACTTGAAGTTCATGGGTAACTTCCTATGACATTATACAATCTTATGGTTTTAGTCGTTATCCTTGATCGTAAAATGATGAAAAGGGATATTTTCCTCCTTGTGACTTTAAGGACAAGGTCTCTTGAGTAAGGGGTATTGATGCAAGTTAGATGGAAATGGGTTCTAGGGTTACGAGGTTGCGGTTCCTAAAGGCAATTAGTATAGAATTATGTCGAGAATGTGAATTAGCAATAAAGACATATGGATGACACATAAGATAACGAAGAGGAATGTTAAACACGTGTGAGTTGTTAAAATGATGAGGTGGGTGTCTATTATTAGTTAAAATTGTTATTAGCCTAATCGTTAGCGTAACAATTTTAATAGTATTAAGGAAAGAAGAGAGAAAATTAGAGAATCATTCTTAGAAAGTGGTTATTCTCTCTATAATTTCTCTCTATATTGTTTATGTTCTTCTTCTTCTTCTTCTTCTTATTCCGTGTTTTCCTGTAAACTTGCATTGTGGATTTGTAGTGTTGATTCGGTTCTTAAATAAAAGTTTTTTATTCATTTCAATTACTAGAATCTTACAAATTTTCTTTAATTCTTCACTGTGGAAATAGGAATTACATCAATTGGTAGCGCAACAATTCTTGTCACTTATGGAATGTTAAATTTTGGTGTCAATTAGAGCATTTACATAAATTGGTATCAATGGCAAAAACCCTAGTTAGGCATTTCACTATTTTTGAGTTGAATGAGAGAAGTTATATTCATGATCTTTGTTTTTGGTGTAATGATGAATATCATAGAGAAATCAATTACAAGAAGCTATTTTGGACCCAAATCATTGTAATCGATGATATTAGTGGAGCAATCCTTTTCTATTTGGAAAATAAAGAAACAAAAGAAAGTAAGGAGTCATTAATAATAGAGGCCAAATAATTGAATTTTCTTAAGCGAGACAACAATAGAGGTAGGGGTGTTCACTATTCGGTGAAAATCGAACCGAACCACACCGAAATCTCAATTTTAGTGTAGTTTTTTTAGAAATTAAAAAAAAAACCAAAATAATTTTGGTTTTCGGGTTCGAGTTCATTTTTTTTAAAAAAATTGATTAACCAAAAAATTGAAATTTTTAATATATATATATATATATATATATATATATATAAAGTTACATCACTCACTACACCCTTAAATTAAAAAACACTTCTCCCCCGTATGCACTTCCTCCCACGACCTTGTACATGTTCTTTTTATCTCTCGCTATAAGTTTGGATGTACACAAAATAGCAAAAACATTAGTAGATTTTCTATCGTCTCCAATTCAAGTCTTGTTGAGTAGATAATTTATTATTTGTTTATTTATTAACGCATTTCTTTTTTTTTCTTTTTGGTGCAACTTCGTTTTCTAGCTAGTAGTCAACAAAGCAGAAAGAAACCCACTCTAAACAGAGATTTCAAAAACTTTAATAGAATCAACCATTTATAGAAAAAAAATAATATTAGTAAAAACCAAATTACCGAACACCAAAATCAAAATATTTCGCAACAAAACTAAAAAGCTGAATAACATTTTGATTTGGTTTCGGTTATTTATTTTTTTATTTTTTGAAAATTTGGTTCATTGAGAACTATCCAAAATATTTCAAAACCGAACCGAATAACTAAACGAATACTCCTAAATGGAGGAGTTAATTCACGACATTCAAGAAAGACTTTAATAGAATCTTGAACTCTTGAAGCGAGCATTCGGTCTTCAAGAATGAGGACACTCTTGAAAATAAGATTCTTGAATCTTCAACTACCTCAACTCATCAAGAATCGAAGTTAAAATAATTTGGTATTACCTATAGCTACCGATTTGATTAATTGTGTGGGGTTTGATGAGATAGGTGATAATGTTGATCAATGCTCTAACTTCTTTACTAAAAATAATAACTTGAATGGGTTTTCATTGGAAACTATATACATTGGGTCTAAAATTTAGTTTAAGAAATACTTAGAAAATGAACTATTTGTAGAGAATAAATTTGTTGAAAGTTTGTTGCTACAAGAATGTCAAAAAGTGAAAGATAATATGGGTAATCAAGATAAAGATCAATTTGTTTTTGATATTACTAATAAAGCTAAACAAGAACATTTAATTGAGATTAAGAATCAACAATATTATGATGATTGTGCAGTTGAATTTGTGGTATTGTGTGGGAAGACAAATCTAGAAATGTATTGTGCCTTTTATGTCGACTTTGATCCTAGAGGTTTGGGATTAAGTGAAATATGTCAATGCAACTCCATAGTTATTGTAGCATCCGATAAATTTAGTTGTTAAACTCTTAAATTTGTAAATTTTAATGCTAAAAATTGGGTTACAATTTTACTTGAGCTAGAGTACAATCGGTATATAGATAAACCATGGTTAATTGGTAGAGATTTTATGTTGGATGTAGAAAGTCAATGGTTTATAACTTTTCAAACTATCAGCACCACAAGATGGTCATTTTTGTGCAAATAACGAGTACTCCTGTGTGGTTATTAACACTTTGTGCTTGTGGTTAAGACTAAAGAAAGGGTGACCAACATTCTAATAGTCAATTCTAATCTCATATGAGGTGAGTTTCTTTTTGTAAGTTGAATAGATCTCATATGGTTACTTAAAGTAAAAAAAATAGTTGCTAATTAGCTTCTTGATGTGGACTTTACCAAATGGGTTTGTTGATAGCTCAATGGAACCTACGGCTCTTCAAACTTCAAATCTAGAGCAAAAGTAGTCAATCGGTAACTACGAGGAGCATAGTTTTGGTAAAGTTAGTCTTATGAGTGAAGCGATATTGGAGTTGGTTGCAAATGAGTCTTAAACCGAGTCAAAAATGATATTGAAAAGTCTAAAAAACTAAGAAATTTTTAAGTTCCATTGTCCGATATTGATGGATGTGATGCTTCAATAGACACAATAGTAGAGCTCGATAAGGGTGAGTAGCGAGCGAGAGACTTTTAGTTCCTAAGGCTTCTATTGGGATGTCTAGATGCAACAAGGTAATTGAAGTTCAAGGGCGAGCTTCCTATGAAATTGGACAATCATATGGTTTTAGTTGTTATCCTTGATCGTAAAATGATGAATAGGGATGTTTTCCTTACCATGACCTTGAGGACACGGTGTAACCCCGGTGGAAATACTTAACGGTAAAGCAAAACGTATTCGAGTATTTATATATATGTATATAAGAAGTATATGTATAATTCTCATTACATCATGAGAAATTAACGCTTAAAATATGTAATTTATGTTAAATTAAAGTTATTGTGCTTAAGATTAATGGTTTCATTCTTAAAGAAATCAAATACCCAAAATCCATGATTTGAGGATTATATTCTGTCCGTATTTTGTGTGATTTATTAGAGGACTTTAGATTGATTTATGAGTAAAAAGCAAAGAATAAACATTGTTCATCTATATGTCTACTAGCCCTCTAGAAAATTTTATGATTTTTAGATCTTTATATAAAAAGTTATTTTCGTTTTAGTATAGCTTATTCGGTAGGTAAAAAGCAAAGAATAAAAGAATTGTTTTTTTTTTTAGGAACGAATTTCCGAGTTTTCAAAAGGGAAATTTTTGAGTTTTTATGAAAGAAATTATGTCTAATTACATGAACCCATCTCATTAATGTTTTTATTTAGCCTAAGTTTTCTTTAGCCACCTAAGCACTTGAATTAAATGCTTGGAAGCCAATTCATCACCTTTGACTTCTAAAAAAATGCCGACTTGCCTTCCAAACCTTTCCTTTACTTTATACTTGGCCAATTTGATTTTGGACGTGTGGCATACTTAATAAGGTTGGAAAATAGAGTATATATATAAGGGAAAGATGAACTTTTGTCATTTTTGTGAAGCTCGTAGCCACCGGAATAAGGAGAGAAACAAACGTAAGGAAGAGAGGAAGAGAAAAAGAAAAGAAAAAGAAAGAAGAAAGGAAAGAAAGAAAAGGAAAAGCTTAACCAACCTTTAGGAAATTCAAACAAAATAAGTAAGTTTATTTTCATGTTTTTAGTTCTCCTTTTAAGGTGTTTAAGATGTGTGTTGGTTGTATTAGTTGGTGTATTGTAAGCTTGGTTTTTGTTGGTGGACTTATGATATATTGGTTTGATCTATGTGTGGATGTTGTGTTTGTGATCTTTTATGATAATTATAATATTTTATGGATGTCTAAGTATGTCTAAGTATATGATGAAGAGATGGATTGGACTTGGATTGAAATTTAATAGGACTAAAACATGGTTATTGTGAATTGGAATAAATGGCTAGATCGGTGTTATTGAGGAGTAGTTTTTGTTCGATTTTTGTATTGCCTATTTAAGGATTTTAGAATGATTTATGGAAAAACCTTAAAACATAAAAGTTGTTTACCTATGTCTTAACTAACTTCCTATAAAATATTTTCATTATTAGGTTTATGTAGAAAAATTTATATCCATTTTAGCACATGTTATTCCGGATAAACCACTGCTAGGCAGATTAATCCTTCAATTTCAAAATTATGTTATGAAGTGTGTGTTTGGTATTTAAACCTAATTTTTGGATATGTTATGAATCAATATGTCTAGTGTCTAATAAGAAAAAGGATAGGATTTAATTATTCTCAAAAATTGATACGTTACCTACTTGATTAGAGGTTGTCCTATAATAAACCCTAAATTGGAAAGGAGGGAAAATGAATTCCTAGGGTTTTCACTAAATAATCCGTTTGGCCTAAGTAAGAAAATGATTAAAATCAGAAATAATAAATAGACCTAAATAGGAATAAAATGAAGTTTAGAGAGGGTAAGATTAAAAAAAAAATAAAATAAAATCCGAGTGTAGACTTGCTAGGTACACAAGAAGGAAAAACTCGTAATTACGAAATAAATTTATGCAATGAATGCTACCCATGAATGGAAATTGTATTCTCATTTTGAATACTTTAGATGGTACATGAAACACTCGTGAAGTCCCGAGTGTGCGTCGGACATGGGAAGGGTCCGAGAAGAAAATGTGATAGCATAATTAGTTGAATGTGTTAAATGTAATACCATGTGCATCACGTGCATTCGGGGGTGATATGAAATTGGGAAAGATAATTGAGTTATGAACTAATGCGGTTTGGTAACCAATTTCAATGGAATGGGTAATAGTATAAATCTATGTGCGTGCTCTATTACTAACACCGTTAAGCGAGGGATAATTTCGCTAATAATGTGCTACAACGAGGGGTAATTTTGTTGTAAGTAATAGTTGATAATGAGATCACCGAGAGAGAGTAATAAAGCAAGTAGGTGATAATGCGATCACCGAGAGATGAAACGCACGGATTTACTAATACCTAGGGTACCCAAATTAAAAATGGATGGGTAGAATGGAAAACAAAACTTCATTGCATATCACGTGCATCACCCTACTTACCGAGCTTCGACTCACCTCGTTATTATTTGCATGTTATGACAGGAACAACTCAAAGTAGTAAGGATGCTGTTGGATCCTCCAAAATGCTCGGGGATGACCTAAAATTTAAGGGATTTCGTTTGTTGTAATTTTGGGGTGGGGGTGTCGATAAATATTTTGATGGTATTGTAATTAAATTTTATAATTCTTTTCACTGTTTTGTTAATAGCATGTAAATTATCTTGATCGTGGTTCATTGTATGATAAGTCCTTAGCGTATGAGTACGTATATGTTTAAGGTTAATTCAAAAATTAATCGTGTCGGCGTGTCGCACCTCGCCTAGTTACTCCTATTTGAGTAATAGAGAGTGAACAGGGGTGGGGGCGTCACACACGGTTTTTTGAGTAAGGGGTATTGATGCAAGTTAGAAGGAAATGGGTTTTAGGGTTGTAGGTTGCACTTGCTAAAGGGAATTGGTAGAGAGTTATGTAAAGAATGTTGTAACCTCCGTAAAAACCCTTATCCGTAACGCGACATGTATTAGAATAATTCTATATATATGTATATTAAGAGTAAGTATAATTCTCATTTCATCATGAGAAATTAATGCTTGAAATATGTGATTTATGTTAAATTAAAGTTATTGTGCTTAAGATTAATGGCTTAATTATTAAAGAAATCAAATATGCAAAATCAATGTTTTAAAGACTATATTCCGCCCGAGTTTGTTTTGTGAATTATTTGAGCACTTTAGGATGATTTTTGGGTAAACCTTAAAGAATTAAAGTTGTTCATCTATGTGTTCCATATAAATTTATGAATTTATATAATTTTTGGACCTATACATAAAGAGTTATATCCATTATGGTGAGGGTTGTTCCGAAATGCATTCTGCTAGAATTTCGAGAGAAGAATCGCCTGAATCTTATGAGATTTATTTGATGATATTAGATTGATTTTTGAGAAAAACTTAAAGAATAAAAGTTGTTTTTCTATGTATTTACTAGCTCTATATAAAAGTTCATAATTTGTGGATATATATAGAAATATTTATGCACATTTTAGTACAAATGGGTTAGGAGGTAACACTCGCTGGAATTTTGTGGGGAAAAGAAATTCTGAATTTTAAAAATGGAAATTTCTGAATTTTTTATGAAAGAAAGTAGTTTTAGTTACTTTAATTAAGTTAATTAATTATTTTAATTAGTCTAAATTTTATATAGACACCTAAGCAAATGCAATAAATGAATTTAATGCCAAATTACCCATTATGGTCCCAAAGCGACTGACTTTCCTCATGACTCACCCATAACTTTTACACCTTGTCCCATTAATTTCTAACACTTGTAGCTGAATGAAAGTAAGTATATATATATATAGCAAGTGTTAAAATGAGAGAAAAATTTTATCAACCCGTAGGTACCAAAAATTGGGAGAGAAAAGGCAAGAAAGAAAAAAAGGAAGAAAAACGTGAGGAGAGAAAGGAAAGGAAAGAAAAAGAGAAAGGGAAAAAGAAAAGGAAAAGAGCTAAGGAAATTCTAATCAAACCTAAAAGAGGTAATTAGGTTCCATTTTTTTTTTGGTTGATTAATGTCTTAAATTATTTTTTTTAAGTTATTTTGTTAGTGTTTATTTCATGGGTTGTAATAATTTTCAATGGTTATATGATTGATGCTTGGGATAAATCTATGTATGGATGCCTTGTTGTGATGATTTATGATGTTATGATGTTTTGAAAAATTTCCAAGTATGTGGTGATGGGTTGGATTGGACTTGGACTAAATTTAAGTGAATTAAAACATGTTTAAAGTTAGCTTGGAATGAACTAATAAATTAGTGTTGATAAGGAGTACATTCTGTCCGAATTTTGAGGTGCATGTTCAAGGATTTTAGGACGATTTCTGGGTGAAACTTAAAGAATAAAAGTTGTTCATCTATGTTTCAAATAACTCCCTTTAAAATATCTTGGTCATTGGATTTGTGTACGAAGAGTTATACCCGATTTAGTATGAATAGCTCTAGACAAACTACTACTAGGCAGATTGCTCCCTAAGTTTCAAAAATTTGTAATTAATTGTGTACTTGGTATTTAGACCTAAGTTTTGGATATATTATAAATAAATATGTCTAGTATCTAAAATAAAATGGGTAAGATTTAATTATTTTCTGAAATTGGAAAGTTATTTACTCGATTAGGAGTTGCCAGGTAATAAACCCTAAAACCAAAAAAATTAGACTTGGACAAACTTAAT
Organism: Dovyalis caffra; assembly: GCA_963924115.1. Classification (NCBI taxonomy): domain Eukaryota; kingdom Viridiplantae; phylum Streptophyta; class Magnoliopsida; order Malpighiales; family Salicaceae; genus Dovyalis; species Dovyalis caffra. The sequence goes on from CAWUPB010001179.1 coordinate 1,105,689, forward strand.
AGGTTTGGAATAAACTAAATGAGCTTGGACTAAATAAAATAAAATTAAATAAAGTCAATGGACTTAGAATTAAGTTAATAAACTTGGATAAAGTTGATGGGCCCGGAATAAGAAAAAAATGGGCTTGGACTACAATAAGTGGACTTAGATAGAAATAAAAGGGATTTGAAAATTCAAAAGAAAATTTATTCTTTTAGAGAGGAAATAAAAAAAAGATTTGAACCTTCTTTTAAATATTAATGAAACTAATGAATAATATTAATAAGCGAGAGGTTGTGTTTTCGTTATGAGTACCATGATTGGTATGTGAGCGACGGATGAATCCCGAGTATTGGTTGAACCGTGAGTATGGCTTAAGAAAGAAGGGTTGGTACCCGAGTTTAGTTGAATATGATTAAACATGTCATCATGTGCATCACGTGCATTGGGGGTGGAATAAGTTGAGAAAAATCATTGAGTCATGAAATGACACGGTTTGGTAACCGAATTAAAAATAAATGGGTATTAGTAGTCTAGTACCCTAGGTCGTGTGCCTACACTATTAGACGATGGATTCCCGCTAATAGTAGTTATAACGAGGGGTAATTCCATTGTAGCGGAAGATGATCCGAGGATCATCCGGATGAAATCAAGTTGTGTGCTTGCACCGTTAGACGATGGATTTTCACTAATAGTAGTCACAACGAGGGATAATTTCGTTGTAGTAGAAGGTGATCTCGCGGATCACCCGGATGATAAATAGAGTAGACTCGGCTAATACCTGTGGTACCCGAGATTAAAATTTATGAGTATGGTGGGAAGTCAAAACAACATTGCATATCACGTGCATCACCCCGCTTATGTGCTTCGGCTCACCTCGTTGTTATTTTTTATGTCATGACGGAAAAAGGACAAGTTGGTACGGATACGACTGGCTCCTCCTAACCGGCTTATGTGAGGCACCATATATTAGTTTTTATTTTGTCTATAAATTTAGGGTATGGAGTTCATGAGAAATTGAATATTTCTTGTAATGTTTTATTAATGTATTTAATTATGTGATGTAAATTTTACCTTAAGGAGTTATATATATACGTAATGTGTCGTTAAAGTTTTAAGAATATCATAAGAGAACTACTTAGAGTTTAGGGTATGTCAAGCATAACGCGCTTCGTCTAGTACTCTACTTGGCTAGTAGAAATATGACTAGGGCGGGGCGTTATAGTATGGTATCGAGCAATGGTTTAGGGAGTTGGGTAGAACCGTAAGTGCCACATGAGCTCGATGACCGATTTGCTCCTGGATGGGTAATTTTAATTTTTGGTTCCCTTAAACTATGTATGTTTTTATTGTGTAATGTGTATAAAATTTTATTTGAAATTATTATTAACAATAAACCTTATCACTCGTAAATTTCGACTTTGTATCGAGTACTAAGCGTGCCTAGAAAGCGATGGCGACGGGCGACATTAGTCGCGTTTAAGGCCAAGCTAAATAACCTCACTATGGTTCTAGAACAGGACCCGGTAGCACATATTGTGCGATTTCACGACCTACTTCAACGAATTGTATTCGCCGATGCCTTTTTTAATCGGTATTTTAGCTTAGACTTCCTTCGAAAAACTCTACGTCGGATCGTCCCATCGGGAGACCAACGATTGTTAGACGAAGTTTGGAAAGATATGATAGACCAACACTCTTATCGGGCTCTAATTCGGACCTTTCTACCAACCCGGGTCGGACGATCCCTCATTCGGTTGATGTACGGATGGGGACTACCCTTACCCATTACCCATGAGATAGTCCATGCGGCAATGGAAAACCACATTGACTCGGTGGTTACTAGAGGGTTCTTTTCCTCGACGTGTCCAATAAATAAGTTAATAGGGATCTCATCACATGACGTGGTATCTTTTGTATATTCTATAATGTAAATAGGATCGCTTTTGATTGTACGAGAATATATAGATACGTTTCTAGAGAGTTTGACCACACTACCATCGGAGAGGAAAATAGAATTTGAGATTGAACTAGAGTCAAGTACGGCTCCGGTTTCGAAAACCCCCTATAAAATGGCTCCCGGTGAGCTAAAGGAGTTGAAGGTGCAAGCTACAGGACTTATTGGACAAGGACTTTATACGTCCTAGTTCCTCACCTTGGGGAGCTCCAGACTCGTTCGTGAAAAAGAAGGATGGAAGTCTAAGGCTATGTATCGACTACCGAGAACTAAACCAGGTGATCGTTAAAAATAAATACCCATTGCCCCGGATCGATGATTTATGTGACCAATTACAAGAGGCGACGATATTCTCTAAAATAGACTTACAATCTAGATACCACCAATTGAGGGTGAGACCGGAAGACGTGAAGAAGACAACGTTCGTAACGAGATACGATCACTACGAGTTTTTAGTGATGCCGTTTGGGCCGATGAACGCCCAGCTCGTTTTCATGGACTTGATGAATCGAGTCTTCAAAGGGTTCCTGGACAAGTTTATCATCGTATTCATCGATGATATCCCGATTTATTCTCGAAGTGAGAAGGAGTATAGGGAACATCTAAGGGCCACCTTGCATACGCTAAGGGAGCAACAATTGTATGCCAAATTCAAGAAATGCGAATTCGGCTAGAGCAAGTGGTTTTTTTAGGCCATGTGGTGATGAAGGAAGGCATCGTGGTAGACTCAAAGAAAGTGGAGGCTATTCGGAATTGGCCTACCCCGAAGAGCATAATGGAGGTACGAAGCTTCTTAGGATTGGCGAGTTATTATCGAAGATTTGTGGAAGGCTTCTCGAAGATAGCTAGGCCTCTTACTAACTTGATGAAAAAGAGCACCGCATTCTAGTGGACGGATGCTTGTGAGGAGACCTTCCAAGAGCTAAAACGACGGATAGTCACGGCTCTAGTGCTAACCATTCCGTCCGAGGATGAATTTTCGTATTTTATAAGGACGCCTCCAAAAATAAATTAGGAGCGGTCTTGATGCAAAATGAGATAGTAATAGCCTATGCGTCATGGCAATTAAAGGAGTACGAATGAAACTACCCGACACATGACCTAGAATTAGCAGCATTAGTCTTTGCCTTAAAAATCTAGAGACATTATTTGTACGGGGTAAAGTGTGAGATATACACGGATCATAAGAGCTTACGATATATCTTCACACAAAAGGAGCCGAACATGAGACAAAGAAGGTGGTTAGAACTAGTAAAGGACTATGATCGTATAATCAACTACCACTCGGGTAAAGCCGGTGTTATTATCGATGCCTTGAGTAGGAAATCAATCTCTATAGTGTGGGTGACCCGGACGTCGATAATGAAGGACCTACAAACACTAGAACTAGAAATAGTTCTTATAGGCCATAGGAGCATGCTATCGGCACTATTAATCCAGCTCGATGCTATAAGAAAGAATTAAAATTGAGCAACGAAAAGGATGAAAAGTCGAAGGAATTGAAGAAAGGTATAGAGGTCGGAGCGAGTCCGATTTTGTGATGGATGATAAAGGAATGATTAGATTCAAAGGAAGACTCGTGTTCCGCAGATGGAGGACATAAAAGATGAGATACCGAAAGAAGCACACATAACCCCATATTCAATACACCCGGGAGTACGAAAATGTATCAGGATTTACGATAGTATTATTGGTGGGTCGGAATGAAGAAAGATGTAGTCGACTTTGTGGCAAGGTGTCAAACTTGCCAACAAGTGAAGGCGGAGCACCAAAGACCCTCGGGAACGTTAAAGCCACTAGCAATTCCGGAATAGAAGTGAGAGCATGTAACTATGGACTTCGTCATGGGATTGCCAAGATCGGATAGAGGGTCAAATGCTATCCGGGTAGTCATAGACGGAGTTGACCAAATCAAGCACACTTTTTTCCCGTCAAAACCACCTATGATTTAAACCAATATGCTCAATTATATCCGAACGAAATCGTGAGACTACATGGGATTCCAATCTCAATTGTGTCGGATCAAGATCCTAGATTCACCTCCGTATTTTGGAAGAGTCTACATAAAGCCATGGTCACCAAGCTCAATTTCAGCACGGCTTATCATCCATAAACCGATGGACAATCTAAACGTGTAATCCGCATTCTTGAAGATATGCTACGAGCACGCATCCTAGATTTTTCTAGAAAGTGAGAGAAATACATACGCTTAGTTGAATTTATGTATAACAATAGTTATCAAGCTTCAATTGGGATGGCTCCCTATGAGGCTTTGTATGGACGACAATGTAGATATCCCGTACATTAGGATGAAATAGGAGAAAGAAGATTGCTAGGACCAGAATTGGTACGAGTAGACAGTCGAAGTAGTAGACCGGATCCGTCAATGGATGAAAGCGACTCAAAGTAGACGTAAAAGTTACGCGGACAAACGAAGGAAGGATCTAGAGTTCGTGGTCGGTGATTACGTATTTTTAAGAGTCTCACCAATGAAAGGTGTACTACAATTTGGAAAAAGAGGAAAGTTAAACCCGTGGTATATAGGACCGTTTGAGATACTAGAGCGAGTAAGAGATAAAGCATATCGCATATTGCTACCACCATCCTTAGCAAGAATACACAATGTATTTCATGTGTTTACGCTAAGGAAGTGCATTGGAGAGCCGAGTCAAATTTTGAATATAGAGCCGCTGAATCTTACTCCGCATTTAACGTACGAAGAGAGACCGGTCCAAATTCTCGATCGACGAGTCAAACGAGTTGAAAAATAAGGAAATAGGGTTAGTTAAGGTTTTGTGAAAAAACCATAACCTCGAAGAAATGACTTGGGAACATGAGCAAGAAATGAAAGATAAATACCCCGAGTTATTCAAGTGAATCAATTTCGAAGACGAAATTTCTTTTAAGGAGGGAGAGTTGTAACCCCGTAAAAACCCTTATCCCATAACGCGACGTGTATTAGAATAATTCTATATATATGTATATTAAGAGTAAGTATAATTCTCATTTCATCATGAGAAATTAATGCTTGAAATATTTGATTTATGTTAAATTAAAGTTATTGTGCTTAAGATTAATGGCTTAATTATTAAAGAAATCAAATATACAAAATCAATGTTTTAAGGACTATATTCTACCCGAGTTTTTTTTGTGAATTATTTGAGTACTTTAGGGTGATTTTTGGGTAAACCTTAAAGAATAAAAGTTGTTTATCTATGTGTTCCATATAACTGTATAAAATTGTATAATTTTTGGACCTATACATTAAGAGTTATATCCATTATGGTGAGGGTTGTTCCGAAATGCATTCCGTTGGAATTTCGAGAGAAGAATCGCCTGAATCTTGTGAGATTTATTAGATGATATTAGATTGATTTTTGAGAAAAACTTAAAGAATAAAAGTTTTTTTTCTATGTGTTTACTAGCTCTCTATAAAATTTTATAATTTTGGGATATATATAGAAATATTTATGCACATTTTAGTATAGATGGGTTAGGAGGTAACACTCGCTGGAATTTTGAGGGGAAAAGAAATTCTGAATTTTAAAAATGAAAATTTTTGAATTTTTTATGAAAGAAAGTAGTTTTAGTTAATTGAATTAAGTTAATTAATTATTTTAATTAGTCTAAATTTTATATAGACACCTAAGCAAATGCAATAAATGAATTTAATGTCAACTCACCCATTATGGTCCTAAAGCGACTGACTTTCCTCATGACTCACCCATAACTTTTACACCTTGTCTCATTAATTTCTAACACTTGTAGCTGAATGAAAGTAAGTATATATATATATATATATATATATATATATATATATATATGCAAGTGTTAAAATGAGAGAAAAATTTTAGTAACTCGTAGGTACCAAAGATTGGGAGAGAAAAGGCAAGAAAGAAAAGAAAGGAAGAAAAACGTGAGGAGAGAAAGGAAAGGAAAAAAAAGAGACAGGGAAAAAGAAAAGGAAAAGAGCTAAGGAAATTCTAATCAACCCTAAAAGAGGTAAGTAGGTTCCTTTTTTTTTTTTTTGGTTGATTAATGTCTTAAATTATTTTTTTTAAAGTTATTTTGTTAGTGTTTATTTCATGGGTTGTAATAATTTTCAATGGTTATATGCTTGATGCTTGGGATAAATCTATGTATGGATGCCTTTTTGTGATGATTTATGATGTTATGATGTTTTGAAAAATGTCCAAGTATGTGGTGATGGGTTGGATTGGACTTGGACTAAATTTAAGTGAATTAAAACATGTTTAAAGTTGGCTTGGAATGAACTAATAAATTAGTGTTGATAAGGAGTAAATTCTGTTCGAATTTTGGGATGCATGTTCAAGGATTTTAGGATGATGTCTGGGTGAAAATTAAAGAATAAAAGTTGTTCATCTATGTTTCAACTAACTCCCTTTAAAATTTCTTGGTCATTGGATTTGTGTATGAAGAGTTATACCTGATTTAGTATGGATAGCTCTAGACAAACTACAACTAGGCAGATTGCTCCCTAAGTTTCAAAAATTTGTAATCAATTGTGTACTTGGTATTTAGACCTAATTTTTGGATATATTATAAATAAATATTTCTAGTATCTAAAATAAAATGGTTAAGATTTAATTATGTTCTGAAATTGAAAAATTATTTACTCGATTAGTAGTTGCCAAGTAATAAACCCTAAAACCAAAAAAATTAGACTTGGACAAAATTAATAGGTTTGGAATAAACTAAATGAGCTTGGAATAAATAAAATGGAATTAAATAAAGTCAATGGACTTAGAATTAAGTTAATAAACTTGGATAAAGTTAATGGGCCCGGAATAAGAAAAAAATGGGCTTGGACTAAAATAAGTGGACTTATATAGAAATAGAAGGGATTTGAAAATTCTAAAGAAAATTTATTCTTTTAGAGAGGAAATAAGAAAAAGATTTGGACCTTCTTTTAAATATTAATGAAACTAATAAACAATATTAATAAGCGAGAGGTTGTGTTCCCGCTATGAGTACCATGATTGGTATGTGAGCGACGGGTGAATCCCGAGTATTGGTTGAATCGTGAGTATGGCTTAAGAAGGAAGGGTTGGTACCCGAGTTTAGTTGAATGTGATTAAACATGTCATCACGTGCATGACGTGCATTGGGGGTGGAATAAGTTGAGAAAAATTATCGAGTCATGAAATGACACGGTTTGGTAACCGAATTAAAAATAAATGGGTATTAGTAGTCTAGTACTCTAGGTCGTGTGCTCGCACTATTAGACGATGGATTTTCGCTAATAGTAGTTACAACGAGGGGTAATTCCGTTGTAGCGAGAAGATGATCCGAGGATCATCCGGATGAAATCAAGTTGTGTGCTTGCACTATTAGACGTTGGATTCCCGCTAACACTAGTTACAACGAGGGATAATTCCGTTGTAGCAGAAGGTGATCTCGCGGACCACCCGAATGATAAATAGAGTAGACTAGCTAATACCCGGGGTACCCCAGATTAAAATTTATGAGTAGGGTGGGAAGTCAAAACAACATTGCATATCACGTGTATCACCCCGCTTACCGAGCTTCGGCTCTCCTCGTTGTTATTTTTTATGTCATGACGGAAAATGACAAGTTGGTACGGATGCGGCTGGCTCCTCCTAACCGGCTCATGTGAGACACCATATATTAGTTTTTATTTTGTCTCGTAAATTTAGGGTATGGAGTTCGTGAGAAATTGAATATTGCTCGTAATGTTTTATTAATGTATTTAATTATGTGATGTAAATTTTACCTTAAGGAGTTATATACGTAATGTGTTGTTAAAATTTTAAGAATATCATAAGAGAACTACTTAGAGTTTAGAGTATGTCGGCGTAACGCGCTTCGTCTAGTATTCTACTTGGGTAGTAGAAATATGATTGGGGCGGAGGCGTTACAAATGTGACCTAGTAATAAAGACATGTGGATGACACATAGAATGAAAGAAGAAGAACGTTAAACACATGTGAGTTGTTAAAATGATTAGGTGGGTGCTTGTTATTAGTTAGTCGGGATTGTTGTTAGCCTAATTGTTATCTTAATGATTTCATTAGTATTAAGGAGAGAAGAGAGAAGCTTAGAGAATCATTCTTGAAAAGTGGTTATTCTCTTTGTAATTTCTCTCTATACTCGTTTCGTTCTTCTTCTTCTTATTTTATGTTTTCTTGTCAACTTGTATTGTGGATTTGTAGTGTTGATTCAGTTCTTGAATAAAAAGTTTTTCATTCATTTCAATTACTAGAATCTTGCAAATTTTCTTTCATACTTCAGTGTGGAATTGGGAATTGCATCAATCAACCTTGAATATAGGAATTATTATCTGCCCATTATTTTTTCTGCATTCTAGAATCTTTGCAAGCTCATCTAAGCACCATTTGGAAGATTCATAGTCTTCAGAAAAGATAATGACAGAAAACTTATTCTTCAGACTTGAATTGCTTTCACAAGTTATAGGGAAATTTATTTACCTCTCAAGCTTATTATCTATGAAAGGTTGGATTTGCTTCTGCTTCAAAGCATCACAGACGTAGTTTTATAGGTGCAGTTGGCTTAAATTGATACAAAAAATCAAGGAGCATCCTGTTAATACAGAGAGCCGAAGGTAGTACTAGATGAGTTATTAAACTTGGCCCAATTAACGGCAAACCCTAAACTGTTTAAAAAGGTTTGGTTGGAAATTAGCAGCTCAATTATATATCTGACTCTTGTAAAACTACTAGTATTTCACAATTATGGAAATTCTAGCAGGACTAGCGGATCATTGGATTCAAAAGTTGGCTGAAAGCTTGCTATTATATATTCTTGTACAAATATATTACAATATGCCATGTGAAAAAAAAAAAAAAAAAAAGAGTAGGCCTCAGGTGATGCTTGTTGCATTCATGATTTACCAAAAGCAGTTTGAGCAGCTGTTCCCAACAAATTTTCTCCTTTGATGCACAGTGCCCTAACTGGGAAAAACAGATTTCACCACAGCAAAGAAATGAGGATCTAGTAATGCGAGGTGCGGTGCTAACTGCTTCTCCATGCCAAAACTCATGCCACAATTCGTTGCCATCTTTTGATCAAGAAAAAGAATTGGAGTAAACATCCTCATCGCTGCTAATTCTCTTCCCCTTGTCCACAGGAACCTCCATCAGGGATAACAATCAAGCCCAATTTCTGCCAAATAAAATATACTGATGAAAACTAAATCAAACATTTAAATAATAATAAAAATAATAGAATGCCAAGAATAATCAGCTGCGAGTTATTACATACCCTGCAAATCCTGAAAAAAAAGTCAGCTAAGAGCTTCAAGTTGAGACATATTTGGAATGTCAAGGGGGTAAGAGCTAATGGCTTCTTGTCATCATGTCTTGAATCTTTGATAATTCGAATTGTATTTTAGTTGGAATGAGAAAAGGTAGTCAGATTTTTTCATTTAGAAATTAAGTAGAAAATGTATACCTGCATTTTGAAAACAGATTGCCTTTCGACTAAGCAAATAGTCCGACTCATACTGCCAAGCCTCACTTTCCTGTGTTGAAGGTCACAGAAAATGATTTATATTATAACTATAAACATTCATCAAGTTTCCATAAAACTAAACAATTACTTCTTATTTGTAAAATCAAGCGAACAACCTCAATCAAACAAGCAGAAAATCAGTTGCATTGGTCATATCTAAATCGTATTTGTGATTATAGTCACAGGTAGATGCAGCATATCAAACCTGCAGTTTAATTTCTATCATTTTTCAGCAATGATTCCATTTTGTGAAAAATGTAGACTGAACTCAACAGCTGAAAGTCTGATCACATGAAAAATGTAATTTATATTGCGAACCAACAGATCAATGCATCAAAAGGTATTAGAAAAAAGTCACGTGCAAGTTTATATGTGCATTACATAGAGCTTTGGCAATAAGCTTTATGTCAAAAGAGGCCTCGGTCAATGCTTGTCAGCTGCAGGATTTAGTCACAGTAGTGGGTGGGTGTTCACCTAAAAAGTGTACAACTATAGCAATGGAAGTGAATTTTAGTCCAGTCTTTCATTTTTGCATGTCTTGAGTTCAACTCTAAATAGACTAGCAAATAGTAAATGTTATGTGAATCTCTATTTAATAGAACCATGGGAAATGAAGTTCAGTAATCAGTCCTTCCTTCAACAGAACTTAGGAGAAGACAAATCCATTGTCATCAACAGAAGCCAAAGCTGCAATGTTCCAGAAGTTAAACAAATAAGGAAAGTACAACAAACAGGAAGAGCATAAAGAGAATCCCATTTCTGGGATAAAGACTATGCTGGTTAATGTTGAGGAATTTCTATCATTCATAATCAGTCAAACGAAAAACGGCTGAGTTCATTTCCATGACTAATGCTCCGAATATAATAAAATAAAAAGCCACAAATCCTTCCTAAAATTCCCTGAAAAGCAAGTCATTTGGACTGCATAGATGTCAAATGAAGTGGATATTCTATTCACTTTCCAATTTACTAGAACATTATGTCTATTTTCTGCATCTAAACTTCAAAGAAAAGTACAGAAATTGGAGTTGATTTGTTGGTTGTTCTGCCAATACTAATTAGTAGATTAGAAACAAAACATTATTAACAATAAATTAAACAATTTTCAAGAAAAAATAAAAATAAAAATAGAAAGGGTGAGTTACTGGTGAATCGAGGTAGAAACCGAAAATGTGATGCCCCATAGGGGAACAAAATACACAAACTCAAGAAGCAAAGGAGGACATAAAGATAATCTGACAGGTGGGATATAGACTTTGCAGCTCAGTCTTGAAGGAATTAGAATATTTCATTCTCATTCAAAGCAAAACATTGAATTCCCGACCAGCAATGGTGGGAATTTTAATCATTCATAATAAATCTCGTCAGTAGTCATCTTGATCACTGGAATCCTCATCAGAACTGCTGGATCAATTATTATCAAATAAGAAATAGATCCCACACCTTTTCATCTTGGAAAGCTCAATTTTGTTGTAGAATTCAAATGTAACTTCATTGCCTGAATATTCACTAAAAAGACCTTTTCTTGTGCTCTCATACCATAATAACATGTGATCTGAATCATGGAACTTGAATACTGCAGCTTTAGGCTGTGCATCCATGAAAATGACATAATCATGCTCACCATTATTACTTTTGGCATGGCATTTGCATCCAAAATTGACACAATCAAACAGAAGTGGTGTGGGAGATGCAAAGACTATGTAGAAAGCAATTCCCTTGAGCTGCTGACAGTTTGAGGGAAACTGTTTAGTAACTGAAGATCCCATAGTTTGATCACAAAACCATAGCGGAATTTCACTCTCCGGTAACACGATTTGAAAATTTTCATCTTTAATCTGTCCAGACTGACACAGAAAGCATTTAGTAATATTTAGAATATCAAAATATGACATTAGAAGCAGATAAGGTTTATGAAGATTTACCTGAATTTTCAATTGTATATCTGCCAATAGTTCTTTATGATCCAATTTGAAGCACTTTGCAAAGTTCAACTCCTGGAAATTGCTTAGATTGAACCTCGATAAGGTTTCAAGTGATTCACAGTCATTTACATCTAGAGCTGCAAGTGACAGTGGAAGTTCTGGTAGCTTTTTGATAACTGTTCCACTTAAATCAAGATGTTTCAAACATTTTAAATATATAATTGATGAGGGTAGCTCTTGAATAGCTGTTCCACCTAAATCAAGATGTGTCAAAGATTTCAGTTGTACAATTGATGAGGATAGCTCTTTAATAGCTGTTACACCTAACTTAAGTTGTGTCAAAAATTTCAGATGTTTAATTGATGAAGGTAGCTCTTGAATAGCTGTTGCATCTAACTCAAGACGTCTCAAGGATTCCATGGGCTCCATGATTTCTGGGAAGCGCTCAAGTTTTGAGCAACTTGATAGACCAAGAATTTCAAGGGATTTCAGTTTACAGATGCTGGTGGGAAGACTAGAAAGCTGTTTGCAGTTGGTCATATACAATCTAACAAGTGCTGTGAGAAACTCAATTGATGAAGGCACCTCTTCAATTGCAGTCCCTTGCAAATATAGATATTTTATTTTCCCTGAAATCTCCGGAAACTTCGTAATATTTGAGCAGTATTGTAGATCAACCTTTCTAAGAACTGCTGAATTCCCTGAAATCGCAGGACATAATCTGACATTGTTGCAGTAAGATAGGTCAAGAATTCTCAAAACTTTCGAACCAATACTGCTTGGAAGACGGGTAAGATTGTCACAATAACTGAGCTGAAGGACCTCCAGCTTGTTGAGAAATTGAATAGAGGAGTGTACCTCTATTAAACTTTTACAAAATTTCAGATTTATACTCTCTATATTTTTGGCCTTTGAAAGATCTGGGATTTCAAGCAAATATGGGGAGCCACTGAGATCAATACATCTTAGATGCACAAGGTTCTGTAATAACAAAACAAGGGAAAAAAGCACAACAAAAGATTGAGCATCTTAACTTTATAATTCATATATAGATTTGTTTACAACAAATAGATCATACCTGTACTCCTGTCCAAAGCCTTTCAATCTTGCTATCAGGGAAAATAAGCTCAACAATGTTTTCAGCACAAAAATTTTGTGGCAAGGTTTTCAAAGGGAATCCATCCCAATGGAGATATCTCAGCTCATCAGAAAGATAGTCAAGACCAGAATGAGGGAGGTGCACTTTATCTTTGTCGTCCATTAAGAAAATATCATCCCAAGAAAAATTATCATAAAATTTGAGCAATCTAAGACGATCCATACTTGAAAAGGCATCAGATTTTAAGTGCATTTCACGTGATTCAGACATCTCCAAGCATATGCCTTCAATTGCCTCAGTTCCCTAAAATCAATGGTAGAGAATAAACAAGCATTATATTCTTTGCAGACCACTTGAAAATTCATCTTTTTAATAAACGTGTAGCATGCTAAAATATCACAGGAGGGAAAAGAAGAAAAGTTGATGACTTTAGCTTTAACCTTCTTTTTCACCAATGCATGATAGACGTCCTCAGGATCACATAATCTGCTACGTTTGCCTGGAATTTTAGATTCTTCACGAACAATGCTAAAAGCCATCTCTTGTAGTGAATCATGCATCTTGACAGTGCAACCAGGTACTGTTATGAGAGACTTATCAATAAGAATGCTTATATCAGAATGAGCAGATGCGTAACAACCATCTAAAATTTTTGTAATGCGGTCCCTATTTGCCCCATTGAAAAAGAATGCAATATCAAGAAATATCTCTTGTTGTTCATCATCAAGCCCATCAAAACTAATTCTCAACACATTTTGAATTTCACGGTTAGAAACTTTCCTTAACTTATTCAATGCACTATACCAGTCCTTTTTGCTTCTACCATTGAGAGCAGAACCCAAAACTATAAGAGCCAAAGGATTTCCTTGTGCATAATCTACTATATTTTCTACCAACTCTCTTTGATCAATTGTGGGGTTGTAATTCTTGAAGGCTTTCAACCTCAAGAGTTTAAGAGCTTCCCGGTGGTTCAGTCTCTCAACATCATAGATTTCATCCACCACATTCCTAAGCACTTGCTTATCCCTACTTGTTACAAGAATTTTACTTCCTGGACCAAATGAAGCGTGCTGCCCAGGTAACAATTCTTCCAATTGCCTTGAACTATCCACATCGTCAAGAACAATAAGGATCTTTTTACGGCGAAGTCTGTCCATTACAAAAGCATTTCTGAAACTCAAATGACCCATATTAAGAATGTCTTGTTCTAGTAGTTGTGAAAGGATATGTCTTTGCAAATCCACCATTGCATGTCTTTTTGATTCTTCCCTAACATTTGCAACAAAGTGGAACCCTTCAAATTGAGCACAAACATTATCATATACCGCTCCAGCAATAGTTGTCTTACCTATACCACCCATTCCCCATATCCCTACAATCCGAACATTGTGTGACTCCATATTCAACAAAGATTCAACTTTCTTAATGCGTGCATCAATTCCAACTAGGCTCATATGCTGAGTACCCAGAGATGTTTTATACAATTTGCTCAAAATATCTTTAACAATGTCCTCCACAAATTCAGACTCTGACCTAATAAACAAGGAAGACATAGTTGTTTTTAGTTGGAGTAAACCAGAACAGAATATCAGGCACTCCATAGCAACATCAATACATACATCTATGCAAAGATCATCATTTCCAAAGCGATTAAGGATATTTTTACTGGTAATTGATAAGGAAACATGAATTAAAGTAAATAAACACCATTAAACAACTATTAATCAGATTAAGATGAAAATATTCTTTAATCAATTCTGTTAAATTACATATGCACTAGCCAAAAATACCGGAGTTTCAATAAATGAAAACCCAGAATGAAATTAAAGAAAGCAGCAACTTACTTAATGTTCTCTGAATCCCACCCAGATAGATTTGCTGCTTCCTTCATAGCAGCTCTCCAGTTCTGCACTTTGTCCATCTTTTCCTTCAATAACTGTTCATGCCTAGCAAATACATCGGCAAAACTTCCAACTTGGTTCCTCACATGAGATGGATCAACCCTATAGAACACGGGTATAACCATCTGGCCTTTAGTTTTCTTGCATTCAAGAATCTTTGCAAGTTCCTCCAAGCACCATTTGGAAGATGCATAGTTCTCAGAGAAAACAACCACAGAAAGCTTGGATTCTTCAATTGCTTTCAAAAGTGATGGAGAAATTTCTTCCCCTCTGTTAAGTTCATAGTCTATGAAGGTCAAAATTTGTTTCCGCTTCAAAGCAGCATAAAGGTGGCTGGTAAAACTGACACGAGTGTCCTCTCCTCTAAAACTAAGGAAGACGTCGTATTTTTCTTGAGGATTAGTTGTTGAAGACGAAGAAGAAGCCATGTGAAAAAAATTACCTATCCTTGCGACTAAGTAGAGTATTTTGTGAAGAAAGAACGGAAGTGGGGATTTTTTTTTCTTTTTTTTTTTTTTTTTAAGCTAGCATTACCTTCGAGTGTTCCTTTTATCAGCTTTTTAAAGATTAAATTATAAATTAATTTATTTAGTTTTACAAAACGAATTAAATATTTTTTTTTAGTTTTAAAAACTAATTAATTAATCTTTTTATTCATTTTATATTTTTTCAATTTTGTTAAGAAATTAAAAAAAGAAGTAATTAATATAAAAAATTGATAAAAAACCAATTTTTAAAATAAAATAATATTAAAGTAAGTATGATTAATATTAATCAAGAGACTAATTAATTAATTTTTAATACTAAATAAACTATTTAATTTTTCTGTAAAACTAAACGTATTGATTTATAATTCACTTTTCTAGAAAAATAAAGTTTTTTTTTTTTTTACCATGAAAATTTTCATATCAATAACTTTTAAAAGAGGGGAGGATGCTAATGTTAATGCTTGTTAATGCTAGTTAAACTAAAGGAGGGAGGCCTTTGACCAACGGAAGAAAATTTTATGGAATGGAAATTGTTTTTTGGACAAATCTCAAATATATCTCCAAATTATTAGGATAGTATAATTTTATATTCAAATATTTTTATATTAATTTTAGCTTTAAATTATTTAATTTCTCAATTAATGAATTATGTTAGAACACTTGAAAAAATTAAGTTTTTTTACAAAATAACATCGTTATTAAATAAATATAATTTAGATAGAAATACAGATAAAAAAATCTTAAAAATAGATAAAAGTTCTTAGTTGATAATTTTTGAAAGATTAAAGATAAAATTGATATAAAAATTATTTGATGACAAAATTAAAAATAAGTGCACAATTAAAAGTTATTTTTGAATCTAAAAAGGTTGATTTGAGCAAAAAAAGCTCTAATTGTTTAAATAAGTAATTTCGAATTGAAGTTTTTGCATATACGGAAAGCTCTTTAATTTTGAATTAAAGATTAATATGGGCTTTTGAGTCTTGGATTCTTTGAAAATAAAAAAAATGAAGAAATTATTTTTGAAGTTTGTCCGATTTTTTTTTTTATTAATATAATTCAACATCAAAGCTATCCAAAGATATTATAAATGTGATGTACTGGAAATTTAAACCATATTTTTGACTTGATAGATTCATAAATGTTTCAATGCTATCCCTATAGTTTAAACTTTACTAATGTTGGTCCTATATTCTTAAATAGTTTCAATTTCACCCTATTTTCCTAACAAAAGCTTACCCTTGTTCACTTTTTATTTTATTTTTTCTTATTTTATAATATTATAATCTCAATTAAAAACTAAAAATCCTAAAAAAAAAATAGATTGTTAAACGACTAGGGGCAAAACTGGAACTTTCTAGAAAATTGAAAGGGTAAAATTTCAAAAAATTAAATTATGAGAGAAAAGGTGGAACTTTGTGGATTTATAGGAATAAAAATGAATTTTACCGGAAAAATATTTAGGGAAAGGGTCAGGTCATGGTGTGCATATAGGAGTCAAATTTTGATTGGTTAAAAAATTATATATGCTATCATTGTGTGTGTATGTATTTTATTCATATTAGTCTTGTATTGTATAATGGTGAGTTTTTATACATTGCTCATCACAATAAAAAAGATTATTAGGAAACACAAGTTCATGTCTTGCACATTTTTTGAGTAACTAATGTTGAGAAAATATTACAATCAAGAATTAAATTAAGCTAGATTGAAATTATTTAAGGTTGTGTTTGGTATGATTAAGGTGAAAATTTTAGAAGAAAAATATTAAAAGGTTAGATTTAAAAGTTAAGTGTTAAGAGTATAAAAAGTTTGGAGGTGAATCAAAGATGTTCGGTAGAATTTGAAAAAATTATGGATAATATTGAGATTAAATAAAACTATGAAAAGCATTGAATAATATATATTTGTGGTTCTAATAGTGAGATTCAAAGTAAGAAGAGGGAAATTGGCAAAAAAAAAAAAAAAAGGAAACACAAAATTCAAAGTTCTTTGCTGTTAACGTTGAACTTCTATTTGGAGGTTAAATGTTAGCCTTTTTTAAAAAAAATCTTCTCCTCCTCCGAAAACGTGTATCAAACATGGATAAAAACAGTGATTTTTTTTTTTTTTTAAGAGATCTAACATATGTGTACATGTTTGTGAATAGAAATCCACTTGTAAATAGTGAAACTTTTACATTATTTATAAATCATTGATTTCTATAGTTCTAGTGATTGATACGTGATGATAAATTTTCAATTTGCTCACATCTTTTTAAATAAATTAGATTTAATCTCTCTAAATTATGATTATACTATCATTATTCTTTTCTTTTTAAGTTTTCTCTTCTTATTTTTCCTTTATTTTATTTCTTTTTTCTCGTAAGATTTTTTTCACAATAATTGTAATTTGATGTTTTCATACAATCAAATCTAACCTCAAATTTGAAAGGCTACCTAAAGATATGAATGTGTTTATGCTAATTGTTTATCAATATCATAATAGAAATATTGTTTGCATTAATGTACTCATTGCTTGGATAATTGTTCTAAGGTGTTACAAAACAATATTGTTTTGTTTGAAAACATATATAACGATAGTAGGATTATGCCTCTATAGAGAATTCCATACTATTTATGTCTCTATAGAAACGAGACAATGATGAAGATGGTTACTAAATAAATAAATAGAGGAGGGAAAAAAATGAAAAAGGAGAATCAAAGATTTAGGGGAAAAAGAAAAAGAAAAATGAAAGCACTAGTAAGGAAAATAAGGTAGTGAAATTATAAATTAAAGCAAGAGGACAAATAAAATAACTTAATTAAAGAAAAAAAATATAATCCATTAAAAAATTGTTTCTTTGCCGATCGTTGGATAAGGATGGCAATTTGTCCCGCCTTGATGGAGCCTTGCCCCGGGGTCAATGTGAGGATTCCTCTTGTTGAATAGGGAACGAGGCGGGGCGAGGCGCCTTGTATTTATTTTGAACGGGGATGGGGCGGGGATAGTATTTGCTCGCCTTACCCCGTTTGTCCTATTTCATCCTTAAAATTATAATTATACACTATATAAAATATGTGACTACTAACTCTTAGGGTTTATTTTCTATATAAACTATTATTTTTTGCTATAGTTTGAAATTTGATAGTAGAATGAGACAAGACAAGACGAAAAAAATTAAATGGGACACCGGTATCCCGCGAGGAACCCTATCCTCGTTTGGGGTGGGGAATGTATGACAAATTTTGGGTAAAATTTTCAGAGGCGGTGCGGGGATGGCACCCCACCCCATTGCCATTCCTACTCGCTCGATATGAAAGAAATCAATTCCTACTCCTAGATATGAAAGAAATCAATGTCTACAATCCGCTTTTTCTACGGTTCATCCCTTTTGGTCTTCTCTCTTTTTCTCTCAATATTTCAAGTATAATTGAAATCTAGAACCCCAACATCATTTTTTTTCTTGATAAATTCTTCATCTCTTTGTAAACTATTATTTTTTGCTATAGTTTGAAATTTGATAGTAGAATGAGACAAGACAAGACGAAAAAAAAATTAAATGGGACACCGAGTATCCCGCAGGGAACCCTATCCTCGTTTGGGGTGGGGAATGTATGATAAATTTTGGGTAAAATTTTCAGAGGCGGGGCGGGGATGGCACCCCACCCCATTGCCATTCCTACTCGCTCGATATGAAAGAAATCAATTCCTACTCCTAGATATGAAAGAAATCAATGTCTACAATCCGCTTTTTCTCAGTTCATCCCTTTTGGTCTTCTCTCTTTTTCTCTCAATATTTCAAGTATAATTGAAATCTAGAACCCCGAAGATCATTTTTTTTTCTTGATAAATTCTTCATCTCTTTGTACATTATAATTGATTTGTTGTCAAATTTAAAAAATCATTGATCAAATCTAGAAACTTAACAATCATTTTCTCTATTTTTATGTACGCACAATTGAATTGAAAGGAATAACAAAGTTTAAAAGCACTAGTTCTTGTGTTTTAATTGATCCGTGAGATATCTTTCTATTTTTTCGACAGTTGCAAAATAATGGCCTCGAATAAATTATTCTTTCAAAGAATTAAAATTAATTGCAAGTTTGGTTATAAAAGAGAAATAAAACAAACTTAGACCCTTTTATGAGGACGCGAGATTTAGTAGTTTTGATTAAAAGAGAAAGAGAAAGTTACAAACTTACCTGTAATTATATTATTAAAAAAAACAAAAGCATGGAGACACTCTGCTCCTATTATTAACCAAAAATTCTAAAAGAGATGGAAAAAATGAATAATAATTATTATTCATTTTCTCACAAATCACTATTCATTTATTATTTATTCGATGATAATTTTAGTAATTTTTACGGTGGTATTTTCGTGATTTCTTAGTTATTTTTTAGCATTCATATGTAAATTTTACATTATATTTCATTTTGGTCCTTAATATTTTTAAAACATATTTTTTTATCTCTTATTGTTTAAATATATTTTTGGCAACCTTATATTTTAACTTTATTTCATTTTGGTCCTTCATTTTTCCGAAAGATATTTTTGTATTTTCAAAAAATATTTTTAGCCTCTCATATTTTTAGATTTTAAAACTAATATATATATATAGAATTATATTATTTTTATTGTTTAAAATTAATCTCTTGAATTTATCATTTCTTACAAAAGTGCTCATCAAACTAATTTCTTATTTTTTTTTTTTGTTTTATGTAATTCTATTTATTAATAAATATGATTCATTTTTCTCTCTCTATATATATTTTTAATTATATTTTAACTTTATTTCATTTTGGTCCTTCATTTTTCAAAAAGATATTTTAGTATTTTCAAAAAATATTTTTAGCCTCTCATATTTTCAGATTTTAAAACTAACATATATATGTACATATATATATATATGTACATGTACATACATACATGTATATATGTACATGTATGTATATATATATGTATATGTACATATATATATTATTCCTTACCTTGGGACTCGGTTATTAGGCGATCAAAATTGTAACGAGCGTGCCGAAGCTATTCTCGTAATAGGATACCACAGACTTTTAGTGTTCTATAATTCACCTCAAGAGTAGGTAGTTCGATTCTTTTGATTCTTCTCTTTATAGTCAATTTTATACATACATATATGTACATATATATATATATCTATCTATATATGTATGTATATATATAATTCGATAAATAATATAATTCGAATTATATTATTTTTATTGTTTAAAATTAATCTCTTGAATTTATCATTTCTTACAAAAGTTCTCATCAAACTAATTTCTTATTTTTCTGTTTTATGTAATTTTATTATTAATAAATATGATTCATTTTTCTCTCTCTATATATATTTTTTAATTATTTTAAAAAAAATAAATTATCAATTAAATAATTAAATTAATGTTTTTTATTTTGCTTATTCTTGATATAATAAAATTCTATTGAAATAAAATTTTTAGTTTTTTTTATTATACTATGTTAACTTTAACGTATTCCTTACAACATAAGTTTTTTTAAAAAATATTTTTGATTTGTACTACATATTCCGACTCATTGAGTGTGATCATGATGTATAAAAATAATAATTGAGATCATGCTCGAACACCTAGATGGTCTTTGTTGTCTCTCCATTTGGTCTTCGATGCCTAACCCAAGAGGGGTTTGACCAAGAGGAGAGACTTAGTCAAATGGAGCTAGCAAACCTAGCATAAGGAGTTCAACCAATAGACCTATATAGTTTTTCAAGTGTTCGTGTATGTTGCATATTGCTTCGGAATGTCCTAACCAAAGAGTAGTGACTTTAGTTAAAAAAAAAAAAAAGGGATGGGGTCAAAAGTTAGCATTGAAGGTGACCTAATCGAGAAAGGTGAAGAAGAGACTCATGCCGATGATGGCATACATATTGAGGATGTAGGTAAGTTGTTAGCCATTTAACCTATTGAGGATGAAAAGATTGTTAACCCAAAAGTATGAGTGAAGACGAGAGACCATCTTCCATTCACTTTACCGAATGGATGAGATAGTTTGTCAAATGATCATTGATAATGGATCAAGTAAGAACTTGATAGCCAAGGCTCCAACTTAAAAATTAGATAGACCCATAGTTAAACATTATAAACCTTATGATATATCTTGGATTAATAACGGTGGAGGTTCGAAGATGACTCATAGTCAAGTTTTTGCTACTATGGATGTAGGTTATGCCAACTATATTTTATGTAATGTTGTTCCTATAACTATGGGTGACATACATTTGGGAAGGTCATGGCAATGTATGAAGGATCATACATCGTATGGAGGTGCTGAATAAACAAAAAAACTTTCTCTATCTAAAGGTCCAAGATCAAGCCATTGAATCTATTAACCATATATGTATAAATTTAAAGAAATGAATAAAGAATTACCTCTTATAGCACGAGATCTAAATTCTTTTATCGGAAAATTAGTCTAAGTGTCCGGCCTCTATTAATGATCCACCTAGTCCATGTACCTATAAAGAAGCACTCAAAATCGATAGGGTGCTAGCTCCACTTTTTCTTATTTGTGTAGTGTTTCCTATGGAAATCTATTTTGAGTAATTTTTGTGACAACCTTAAAAGAGAAAGAAAAAGTATGGCATACCGTGGTTTTAGAGAAAACTATTTTCTCCTTTTTCTCTCTCTCGTCATATGCCCTAATGGTTTTTTAGGATTGATCGAGTTTCTCTTTTTCTCTTTTTTTTTCTTGTGTTGCTACATCTCTCTCTCTCTCTCTCACACACATTTATTTATAGGAGAGAAGGAAAATGAGAGGGGTGACATTGAGTCCCTTTAAGGACTCTAGGTTGTTGCTTCTTTATCCTCCAAGAATGAGGAGATATTTTATATGTGGACTTTTAATTATTATCTTTAAAACATTCATTCTTATCCAATAAGGTTGATGTTTATCCTCCCACCAAAATATCTTAAGGCTTTTAATTAAACCTAGTGGGCCAAAACCATTCTAGATCAATTAATTTATTTAGATCGTCTAAATAAATAATCTTAGATTATTTTAAGTAGGTCAATATTAGGAAATAATTTTTCAAAATATCCTTTAACCTAAATTAAGAAACTCATTTTCATTTTAGGTTATTTGTTTTCAAATTTGGAACTATCTTCCAAATTAAGAAAATTATTTCTAAAATAGAAAACTTCCTAATTAAGGAAATGTTTTATTTTAGGAAACTTCCCATTTAGGAAAACTTTTCATTTTGGAAACCCTTTTCAAAAAAAGTAATTTTTCCAATGTCTTTGCTTTTTATTCATCATATGAATGCTTAAATGTATGCGTGTGACTCAATAAGCTCCTAGATATGTTAACAATGTATCAAGAATAAAAGATCGCTCTTTTATCTCTTGATACATAAATCAAGATTGGCATCTAGCAAGGCATCATAACTACCCAATTCTCTAAGAGGATTAATTAATCTATTATTATCTTTCACGAGCATGGTTACCATACAATCCACTTCTCATTTCAACTTATCATAGTGTGATCTCGAACTTGGTTATAAGTCTTATTCGATTATGATCACATAAGTTTTTTTCGATTCTTAAATGTCTTAACCGTTAGAGTAAACCAACTATGTTCTATTGGTTTACTCCTACCGTGGTCACAGATTTCTTGAGCGTACATTTATCAAAGTGTAATGTGATAACTCATTTAGCATACAAGGAATGACATATCCTATCTTAGTCATACACCCACCTCCATTAGATTCCTAGTGCATCCAACGAATCACCCACGTGCAACCCTTTAATGGGTCCATCGAAACGAGTGTCAAAGTGTATAAATCCTCTAATGAGACAACCATGATGGCTTCAAGTCTAAGGATCATTTGTACCTATCTCGTATAAGATTCCTATAGACTAAAATCAAATGGGTTCTCATGACAAGTCAAGTCCAAGTAATATGTTCTCTAACATAAATCACCTAAGTGCTTGCTTTGACACCATCATGTCAATAGGTATGAGATCTCATATTGCTATTATATAACATAAGAATAGCAATCACAAGTCTATCTGCATATAGTCCATGTCCATTCTTGACAATGCTATGACTTAGGATGTTTAATGATATCATTTATATGTATTAGTGTTTATCTCACATCATTTGATCAATCATTATTGCAAATGCATATCATAAGGACTTTTATATAATTCTATTGAATTTATCAATATGAAACACAAAAATTAATAGAATTATTTCTTTACTATTATTAAAATAAATGATATAATAATACATTAACTCGAGCCTATCCAAACATGGTTAGATCTTTGGGCACTTACACTAACAATTTAATCGAAAAGCTACCTACGAAGGGTATCCAAAACTTACACATATGACTAGGGAGTAATTAAAAACATATGGATATCTTTGTTCAATAAGTTTTGAGGCTTATATGATTGAGCATGATTATGTTGAAGAGACGCGTGTGTGAATGATAGTCTAAGGTATGATGTCTATAATGATGGTGGTTTAGATCTTCCATATGTTATTGATATTGGATTTGATGAGAAGATTTAAATTATGCATCATGGCATGATTGAGCATAGCAAAATGCTTGATGGTTTTGAGATGAGTTATGGGGTTAATGAAGCTATCATTGAGGGGAATGATTTTATCCGGAATGGGGTTGTTATCATATATGTGTTAAAGGGCAAAAATCATGATGAAGAGGCTACAAAAAGGGCAAAACAAGCTACCAAGACAGGTTGGGTTGCTACCAAGAGAGTTCATGTTGTTACCGAGAAGATGGAGGACTATTTTAAAGCTATTGTTATCGAAGTAGATTTGAATCAGCTAAAAAATGCTACTACCAAAAGAAGTACGAGTCGAAAGGAAAAAAAGAAAGGTTGAAAATCTTATTAAAGTTGTTAAGTTTGTTGTGAAAAAGTCTAGTGATAATCATGTTGATTTGGAGGGTAAGAAACTGTGGATTTGGGTCTCTAGATTACTAACTAAACCAACTTATAATAAGGGACACTTGGTATGGGTTTGTATGAGAGAGAAGTAGATGGCAAGATGTAGATTTATCAAGTTTGACGAAATGAAGGGTCCATCCCCAGTAGAGGAAAGAGTGTGCAAGTATTTATACAAAATTGGTCTATCTAAAGCTTCATCCGTGTTAGCTACATTCAAATAGATTGATCTTTTTCCTTACCAAGAAGATATAGAAGATAGATCAAGATGTCAAGGTCTTCTCTTCTCCAACTAAGAGAGCATGACACGAAGTGTCTAAACTCCAACATGACTAAAAATTATAAAACTTTAAAAGGTAAAAGATTTTAGATCTTCTATCCGTATTTTTAATTCTATCTTTTAAATTTTGTCAGTTGATGTTTAGAGAAAAGGAAGAGAATTCGACAACCTTAAAATGTTTCAATCGAAAGATGCCTTCATAAAGATTGAATAGGGCATCTTAAGGGTTTATTTGTACAAATCTTAGTTGGTTTAGGTTTTTAAAAATTATTTCAAAATCGGATCTAGAATCGGTTAATCTATTAAACTTAAGCACTCGGTTAGTGTTTAATTCATATATAGAGCTACATGTACTAGATTGATAAGAATCAAAAGCCTAATGAAAGAATATATTTAGGTCGATAACTTTTATAAAGAACTCGGATCCACAATATGTTATCTAAAAGTATGGAATATGTACATAAGTTTTTGTATGAATTTAGTTTGGAAGTAGGATTGATTGAGGAGGTAAAAGAATCTTTGTGGAAGTTGGTTTTCCTGTTATGTAGAAATTATTTCCTATATGAGTCTTATATATTTAAAGTTGTATACTTATGTGAATCTATCCTATTGGACTAATTATAAAGTGTTCAAATTACATATGGATTATAAAAAAGAGTCATTTTCATATTCTAGTGTTAAAGATTGGTTAGGACTAGATTTTTTAGTCCTTTTGGGCAATTTTTACTAGGGCTAGTCATTCATTAGTAGTATAAATAATGAGGATTGTGTTACATTGTATTGGCCTTTGCTTTTTTTTTTTTTAATTTTCTAAATATTTTTTTACGGACACTTAAATATTTTGGCCTTATTTTCTTCTTATGTCATTATCGAATTATTTTACGGGTTTGGGATGAGATCTTTATCAACATTAAGAAGCCATGAGCAATGGTTATTGCTTGTTGACTTTGAGAGGTAATGACTCAACCTTGTCCGAATAGCTCGATGAGTTATTCATTCATTTTGTAAGTACCTTTTATCTTTGCTCATGGATCTTAAGATTGCATAGTAGGACTTGCATGTTTGATATTTGTATGTGTTTGAATTAATTGTTAAAAGTAGTCAAACCTAGTCTCTAGGTTTAGAGGATTCAACCTACATTAACTATAGGGTTGGAATTATCTATTTAATTTGTAACTTTGTAATTCATATCGTTAAGACCTAGTTAGAGGTTATAAAATGTTTGGTGACAATCGGATAAGTAAGGGTAGGGGTGGCATATGCTTTGAAGTTTCCTAGCAATTGAGAATTACTTGGATTGGTAATTACAACTAGTTCCTTGTTAGGGTTATTTATAAAGAAGGTACATTGCTACTTGTCTTTATTATTTATTATTGATTTTGATGAAGAAAACCTTAAGGAAGGGTTCGACTTCGTTGATTGATGCTTTTCTTGTATTTGTTGATTAAGCTTCCATAGGGTTTAATGGTTTCTTAATAAAATTGACATAGATTATTAATGTAGGTGCCCAAGATTTAATCATATTTGGATAGGTTTAAGTTATTATATCATTGTATTATTTATTTTATCAATATTAAAAAGAACTTATATTAATTCTTTTCGTTTACATTTATTTATTGAATAGAATTAGATAAAAGTCTATATTATATGCATTTGTGTTAATGATTGATCGACGGATATGAGACAAACATGTCATATAAATGATGTCATTAAATGTCCCAAGTCATAGCATTGTCAAAAATGGACATTGACTATACGCGGTTAAACTTTTGAGTGCTAGGCTCATGCTATATGATAGTAGTATGAGATCTCATACTTATTAACATGATGATGCTAAAGCAAGCACTTAAGTGATTTATATTAGAAAATATATCATTGACTTGACTTACCATGAGAACCTATTTGGTTTAGTCTATAGGAATTTCATACTAAATAGGTACAACTAGTTCTTAGACTTGAAATCATAATAGCTATCTCATTAAAGGATTTATGTACTTTGGCATTCGTTTCGATGGACCTAGTAAAGGGTTACACATGGATAATTCGTTAGGTGCATTAGGAATCTAATAGAGATAGGTGGATGACTAAGAGAGGATATGTCATTCCTTGTATGCTAAAGGAGTTATCACATTACACTTCGATGAATGTCCGCTCAAGAAATCTATGACTATGGTAGAAGTATACTAATAGAGCATAGTCGGTTTACTCTAAGAGCTAAGATATTTAAGAATGAAAGAAAACTTATGTGATCACAATCAAATAGACTAATAACTAAGTTTGAGATCACATTATGATAAGTTGAAATAAGGACTAAATTGTATGGTAACTATGCTCGTGAAAGGTATTTATGAATCAATTAATCATTTTTATATAATTGGGTAGTCACGATGTCTTGGTAGAGGCCAATCTTGATTTATGTATCAAGAGATAAAAGAGGTGTCTTTTATTCTTGAGACATTATCAATATATCTAAGAGCTTATTGATTCACATGCATAAGCTTAAGCATTCACATAATAAAAGATAAGCAAAGATGTTAGAAAAAGTTTTCAATTTTGGAAAAGATTATTGAAAATGAAAAGTTTCTTAAAATGAAAAGTTTCCTTAAATGGAAGTTCCTTAAAATGAAAAGTTTCTTATTTTAGAAATCATTTTCCTAATTTGGGAAGTAGTTCCAAATTTAGAAGTAAATTACCTAAAAAGGAAATTAGTTTGCTAATTTAGGTTTAAGGGTAATTTGAGAAATTATTTTCTAATGTATACCTCCTAAAAAATATCTAATTTATTTGGATATTCCAAATTAATTAATTGGGCCAAAATAGTTTAGGCTAATAGGTTTAATCAAAAGCATGAAAGATATTTTGATGGGAGGATAAACATGAACCTTATTGAATAAGGATGAATGCTATAAAGGATAATATCAAAAAACCAACATCCATAATAACCCCTAATCCTTCAAGGATTAGGAAACAATAACATATAGTCCACATGGGAAAAGTTGCCGCCCCTTCCTTATCCTTGGAGGACAAGGAAGCCTCTCCCCTATAAATAAAAGGAGAGGTGCGGCAAAGAGGAATTAATGTTAGGGCTACAAAAAAAAAAAAAAAACAAAGTAGAAAAATAGTTTTCTCCCTACCCTAGCTCATGCCACTTCTCCAATCTCTTTTAAGGTTGTCATAAAATATTCCTAAATAGATTTCTAAAATAAAAATACTAAACAAGTCGGAAAAGGTGAAGCTAGCACTCTACTAATTTTGAGTGCTTCTTGTGTGGGTGCTTGAATTGCATAGATTAGCAATGCTTGAATGGCTCCTTTTTGTAAAGGTTTAAATCTATGCTACAAGAGGTAATTCTTTATTTATACTTTAATTTATGTATATATGATTAGTTGATTCAATGACTTGATCTTTGGAACTTTAGATAGAGAAAATTTTTCGTTTTATTCCATATCTCCATAGGATGCATGATCCCTCACATATTCGAGTATAAAAATTTGAATGACCTAAATAAATCCTTAGGGAACTTGGTTTGATTTGAAATTTTGTATACTTCTACTCGTTGTATGTTGGGTAGATTTTGGTGAAGTTTTAACTTGTGTGGACAAGTATAACCTAGGGATCACCCTTACCCTGGTTGGGTTGTTTATGTGCCTTATTTGATAACTATGATTTGTGTGTTTGGGATTAAGTAGGAATTTGATTATTTATAGACTTGCAACATTATTGTTGTGTTTATTGAGGTAGAATAACATATTGAGGATTATATCTTATGATTGTTGATTGAGCTTACGTAGGGTTTTGAGACATTGTGTTATTCCAACTTCAAAATCATTCCTAGAGCCTTACCTAATCTTAAAATTTTAGTTTAAGATGATTTTTTAATATGGTATCGAGCCTTGATGATCAAATAGTCGAGTGTTTGAATCTCACTTTCTCTTCTAATTAAATAGTTAAAAATAACGTAATGGTGGGCTTGTATAAGTTTCAAGTTTCAACGGGCTTTCACTTGAAGAGATATGTTAGAGAGTAATATAAAACCATGCCCAAAGCCTCACTTAATAGTTTAAATTTTTGGATTGAGATGGTTCTTTGACATATATGTTCATCTAAAATAGATCATCATTCGGACAAAATTGCCTAACAATAGACCATCATTCAAGCTAGATCATCTAATAATAAACCATCATTCATGAATGGTTGTTTAATACTAGATCATCATTCAAATCAAATCGCCTAATAATAAACCATCAATCAAGTCTGGATCGTCTAACAATAGACATAATTAGAAGACACGTACTATTTACATTATCATCTTTCTTTACGGACTTAACAAGTAAAGCAAATGAATGCCACCTTTTCACTAACTTTACGTCGTAAGCAATTTAAAGCAGGAGACAACTGTCATGATCTATTTTTGACCCTTCAATAATTATTTTTTAATTTTTTTGATTTATTACATATTGTAAATTCCTCATATATTTTTATTTTATTTTATTAAGGATTTTTTATTTAGTTTCTAATTTTGATTTAGTTTTTCATTTATCATTTTGTTAGAATATAAATAAAAAAGAATAAATATTAAAACAAAGAAAAAAGAGAAATTGAAAACAGTTATTAATCTTGAATTAATAATTAAAGAGCTTAATTGAAATTTAATTTAAAAGTTGCATGGTCAATTTAGGAATACCACAAATATTGGGGAATCATTAGAAACAAGTGAGGATTAATTTGTTGAAATTCGAAAATGAGGGGTCATTTATCTTCGAATTGGAGGGTATGATTGAGAAAAATTAGAATTCACAGGACTGAAATGTAAGAGTCATGTAAGTTTATGGATGAACTTAAACATGTATATTATGGGCGACTTGTCGTCTCCCTTTCATTTTACCTGCCATAAACTCTTTTTCTGCTCATCTTCGTTGTAGTTTAAGCTATAATCCAAAAACAACAGCTCTTCCCACACCTTTCTGGCGTCTCAGTTTAGGCAAAACAAATCTCCATCTAGCTCATCTTGTACTCTTAAACACCACCTCCATAAATGGCTAAAAAAAATTTAGCTAAGGTCCTTTTTCTCGTGATTCCAGCTCCCAAGAAAGTTGGCCACAAAAAAGCATCTCAAAAATGTTTGACGGAAGGGTGAAGAAAAAACAAGGGAGGGGCGTCTGATAGAGAAGGAAACAAAGGGCCATGATGAAGGAAAAATAAATCAAGGGTTAAGAATAGGCTGGGGAAGAGGATATAAACAAATGAAAAAGAAAACAGGTAGAGAATTTTTTTCGAGACTGGGTTTTTAGAGAGATAAAAAACTAGAACAAAAAGGTTCTTGCTTTTCTAGTTTTGAAGGAGAGAATTGAAACCGAGAGAAGATAAACGAAAGCAGCAGAAAATTAGAGACAGTAGCAAAAGAAAATTGGAAATAGTGGCCAAAAAAAAAGGGACAGAAGAACGCAAAAGAAAGAGAGAGGTTTTTATTATAACGCAACTCAGTTCGTGTTCTCTTCGCTATCCATTCTTCAACAGCTACATCATAACTCTCACTTTATGTGTTAAGTCTGTATTTTGTTAGGCTTGATATGCCAACCGTTTCTGTTTTTTATTCTCTTTTAAGTAGTATGACCAGTCACCTGCCGTGCTATACTACAAGTTTAGTTGAACAAAATTATTTTAAAATTAAATTTTTTTTAATTATAATTTTATATTTAATTATATTTAATTAATTTTTCATTTAAAAAAACACAAATCATTCTTTTTTATGAATTGATTTTAACTAAAATATTAATTAAGAATTAAAAAAAATTAAAAATATATATATTTTTATAATATTTTATTAAAAAATAAAGTTACAATTAATAAATAGATTTTTATAAAAACTAATAAATGAAAAAAAAATTCTTATTTAATGTGATGAGAAGATTAATTTTTAAAATTATCTACGCAATGCAATGGGTAGATAGAACAAAATCATTTCAAAAATTTTATAAATTTTTTATTTAATTATTACTACTCTTTTTTTTTTCGGATAATTTTTGCTTAAAAAAACATGATTTATTTTTCTTTATTCAAGGATTCCTAAATAAAAACTTGTAATATATAATTTAAACCTAAAATATTAATTAAGAATTTAAAACTAAAATTTTTTTAAAAATATATTTTTTATAAGAATATATTCAAAAAAATAAAGTTACAATTAATGTATATACTTACATAAAAATTAACCAATAAAAAAATAAAAATTTATTCTTAGTTAATGTCGACGAGAAGAATTTTTTTTTAAAGTACATATATTTGATCTATACATATTATATAATCTTCAATTTGTGTGAAAAAAAAGTAACGATTGATTTTTAAAAATTTTAACACCCAATTAAATTAAAAAAAAAATTGATGGAAAAAATCAAAGAAAAAGCCAAAGAAAAAAAGAAAAGAAAAGACATATAATGTATCGGCTAGGGATTAAAATTTTTAATTTAAAATTTCAAGGATCAAAATGAAATAATTTAAAAATTACAAAAAAAAAACCTAAGAAAAAAAAAACTAAAAGTGAAAATTAAAAAAGAAAAAAGAAAAGAAAAAAAAAGCCTAAGAGTGAATAGTACATTGTGAGGGTAAAAAAAACTAGAAAAAGGAGTGAATAACACATTGTGAGTGAGAGAATAGTATTGCCATAAAAACGAAACTTTAAAAATATATTTTTTTATAAGAATATATTGAAAAAAATAAAGTTATAGTCAATGTATAGACTTATATAAAAATTAACCAGTGAAAAAATAAAATTTTATTCTCATTTAATGTTGATGAGGAGACTTTTTTTTTTTTTTAAAGTATATACATATGATCTATATATATTATATAATCGCTAGTTTATGTGAAAAAAGCAACGATTGATTTTTAAAAATTTTAACATCCTATTGCATAAAAAAAAACATTAATTGATGGAAAAAAGTATAGCAAAAAAAAAAAAAAAAAGAAAGAAAAGGCATGTAGTGCATCGGATAGGGATTAAAAAATTTTAAAATTTGAGGGATCAAAATGAAATAATTTGAAATCACGGAAAAAACGTAAGAAAAAAAAACTAAGAGTGAATTTTTTTTTTAAAGTAAAAGTGAATAGTACATTGTGAGGGTAAAAAATAAAAAAAAGGAGTGAACGAGTACATTGTGAGGGGGTATTTTTAAAGTATATATATTTGATCTATATATTATATAATCATAAGCTTGTTTGAAAAAAATAACGATTGATTTTTAAAAATTTTAACACTCAATTAAATAAAAAAAGAACATAAAATGATGAAAAAAAAAAGAAAAACCAAAGGAAAAAAAAAAGACATATAACGCATGTGCTAGGGATTAAAATTTTTATTTTAAAATTTTAGGGAGCAAAATGAAATAATTTAAAAATTTTAAAAATATAAGGAGAAAAACTAAGAGTGAAAATTACAAAAAAAAAAAAAAGGGAAAAAAACTAAGATTGAGTAATATAGTGTGAGGGTAAAGTAAAGTAAAGTAAAAAAAAAAAAAAAAACACCAATATCGTTCAAATGAACGAGTACGAGGAGTTCACTTGTTCATTCACTATTCATTTGAGTAGGGAACTCCCCACACATTGTAGTTATATACTAATTTTGTTGGAATGTATGCTTGTGTTGTGTTTATATCTCCATCATGTAGTTTTTTTTAATTACAAAATAACTAAGGGAGCTAGGCAGTAGGTAAAAAGAAAAAAGAACGATGAGGATAGTCCGTGTAGGTGAGAAAGAGTGGGAAAAAAGAAGGAAATTAGAGAAAGAGAGTGAACTAAGCTACTAGTTTTATCGAGAAGAAAAAAAAAAAGGGGAACTAAAATACATGAAACAACAAAAACAATAAAGAAGGGATAGTAGTGAAAGAAAGAAAAAAACAAGAAAGATGAGGAGAAAATGGATGACATAAAGAAAAAAACGAGAATAGAGAGGGAGAAAGGAAAGATGAATAAGGGAATAAAAAGAGAAGGGTAGGGTTATGACAAGTTTTTTTTTTTTTTTTTTTTAATAGGATTTTTGATTGATTTGAATATTCATATCAAGCATGTTAGGGTTTGAGAGTTAATTTTATTCGATGTTTTAAATTAGTAAGGTTAATGATTGAAGTTCGCAATTGAGTCCCTAAGTTTAGGAAATTTGGGTTAAATCTGTAAAAATGTTCAATCCAAGCATTGTTAAGGATTTCATTTATTAGATAGGGTTATCATTGATATTTTAACTTGAAATTTTTATGTATTTTACATATGCATGATCTTGAATTGATGTTAAAATTTTAGAGTTTCGGAGAATAATTTGATATTTATTTGCAATTTATTAGTTTTTGCTATTGTTTTAATTGTGACAATGACTCGTTTCGAGTATTTAATCATTTGGGCCAATCCTTAATTTAACTTTGGCATGAAAATTTTAAGAGATTCATAAATATGTGTTATTGAGTTTTTGTAATTTTTTTTTATTGAATTTGATTCCATTTAGTATTTATTTTGTTATTTTCTTTTATGTCATGTTTACGAGTATCTTGCACATTAATTGTTGGATTGAATTTTATCTCATTTGTTGTGAGATCATCAAGTTTCCTAGATTTTATGGACCAAAAATAACCTTATGTAAAGCTTTGGTATTAAAAAAAAAAATAGATATCATTTTTTTAGATTAATTAAAAGAGTGAGATGTTGAGCCAACAAATCTCCTATTATTTAGGGATCAAAAATTGTCTTAATATATTTTATCTAAAGAAAAAAAAAGAAAAAAAATAACAATGAATTAGCAAGAATGAGTATGAGTCAATTTTCTTCTATGTCCTAAATTAAAGCACCTTCGAGTTCACTAGGTCGTTTTTGACATGCCAATCATGTCATGACTTAAATGATTTCGATACTAGATAGACAAGACTCCTAATTTTAGGGTTCGGGGTGAGTTTAATACGATTTCACAATAAAAATAAACTCATTCTTTGGACTTAGATAACCTAAATAAACTTAAGTATAGACTTAACAAATATTTTGACAAACATTACTTTTAAGAGATGATATTTACGATTAGATCGAATCCGGTACCTTTTACTAGAAAAAGGTGCTTTTAGGCGATTGTTATCTTTTTAGTTGGCATAACCAACTCCTCATCCAAAGTTTTTGAATCCAAGCATCTTTCTAGGTTTCTTAGTTCCCTTAAATATAAAATAGTAACTCCAAATTTTTAATTTTTTTTAGTCATTTAGATGTCTTATATGTCGGGTAACGACACTTAGTATGGGTTTTAAAAGAGGTAATGCACTCTTCTAACTTTAGATTACTAGAGATGGGGGCTAGTTTGAATATCTAGGCCTAAACGAAGGATGATGCTTTAGAGAGGCTTCGTTCATCCATAGAGAAAATTTAGGGATCATCCTTTTGTCGGATTTTGTTGCTTTATATTTGGCTAGGTTTATAGCTATTATCGAAGGTCAATTTATTGCTACCGATTACCCTTCTCTTAGTTCCCTTACTTCTAGTGAGATTTAGAGGGATAATAAGGGATTCGACTTCTTTCTCGCTCTTACTTGGAGTTCTCACCTAGGAGCTAGTGTCACATCCGGTGTTTACTATTCCTCATATCCCGGAGAGTTTTCTCGACGTTTATGTTGGTCATATTGCTCATGTTCTTGCTCTTACTCTTGATCTCGCCCTTGCTTATGCTTTTTTCCCCTTCAAGAGGTATCTAGAGGCCCTACTAAGGTGTTCGAGGGAAATGAGGCTGACTTGATAGAATTTGACTAGGATTTAGAGTTTTCTTTTATTTTTTATTTTTTTTATCATTGGTGGTGTTAGATTGAGAGATGTCAAACTCTATGGAAACTTAAATACACAAATACTAAACAAATAGCCAAAGGTCAAAACACTTTAGCAAAAAACTAGCCCCAAAATAATCCTAAAAATACTTAATCAGCCCATAATCACAAGCCATTACACAATCAAATAAATCCACAAACACAAACATAAGCAAAAACCCATAATTTCCAAACAACAATCACAAAACCTACAAATAGGGGTAGTATGTCATATAAGAAAATCAACTTAGAATGAGTTGAAATTTTACCATAAAGTAGATAACATCCATAGGTATAAACGTATTCAATTTTAGGTCAATTCAAGTCCTATAGAGGCTCATTTAAGTAAGTCCAAATTCTGGATAAAATAAGTTTCGAAATTGCAACGACTTTGACAATCCAAAAACCTAATTAAATATTTTATTATCTTCTAATTTCTTTACAAGAGCTAAATCAACCCTTTAATAATACACTCGTCAAAATTAAAAGTAAAAAAGAAAAAAATACTTAGCCTTGGTTATTCGTTTTGAGATTGAACTATTCGATCTTTGAATTTAGGTCAATGTTCAATTTATCAATCAAACAAATAAAAGAACAAGCCCCAATGTCTCACCTTTGAGAAGACTTTGCCATCCAAAATGATTTAAGGAGTACTTACGAGTTATGTTTGTCAAGAGTCCACTCGAAGCAATTGTTGATCTAAGCCCACCTAAGTCGACCACTTTAAGGATGTGTTTTACGACATCCTAGCCAATCCAAGTAAAGAAAATACGTAAATAATTTGAATAGAAAATTCTCTAATTTTTCATTCAAAATTTTATCAAAATTTGACAAAAGAAAAACACAAAGTGCGCTTAAGTACTCAATCTTCTAAATCCTAAAAGATGTAGCTAGGGTTAAGTTTTCTCCCTTAAGGCGAGATATGACTTTTTCCTAAATGGACTTGAACTTATGTAATCTACATTCAATTAAGACTTAATTAATTAGTCTAATTAAATATAGATCCATATATTAAATAAACTTATAAATAAATAAGAACTCCTAAATAAATAAGGATCCATAACACACAAGAATTCAATCACCCACGTAGGCCACATATTTGGTTAAGTCCTAAAATAAATAGAAAATCCAAAAACCATGAGGACTAATTAATTAGCCTAAGTTCACACAAATAAAAATAACCAAAATAAATAATATTCAATCCAAAAAAATAAAATAAAAACAAAATAAATAGGATAAAGGGCTAAAAGTTTCAATTAGTATAGAAAGAAAACTTTCGATCAAGTTGAGAAGGGGATGATCCCGCATCAATTGGTCTTGGTATTATAGAACCAACCTTGTATTTTGTACTATAAAACTTTGATGGTTTTTCTAGTTGCTTCTTTCTCATTATAGAGTTGTGTTTTGCTTTTATTTCTACTCGTATGGGATCTAATGTCCTTATTATTTACATGAGATCCAACATCATTATTTGGGCTTCAACGGAACTCTAGCTAATGATCATTTTTCTTTCGAGCCTTTGTGTAGTGTTTTTCAAGCTGAATAACAAGTCAAGAGGTCTTTTGAGTTTTGTTTTTTGAATAAGTATTGTTATAGTGCCTACTTTGAGTCTTTTTTCCTTCTTGCCTTAAGGTTTCTCCAAACTTGGGTAAGATCAACCTTTGTATTTTTGTTAGATACTAACCCTAGTTTAAAGGAAGATTTAGACTCCTAGAAATGTTTGTTGAGCCTTTATACCTGCAAAATCTAGTTTTCTATAATCGTTTTTCAATCTTAGGAATTTACTAATGAGCTTGTGTTTTCTTAAGTAGTCAATTGAATCTTTTGATGATTGTTAGTGAGTTTAGTTGATTGGCTTAG
Organism: Dovyalis caffra; assembly: GCA_963924115.1. Classification (NCBI taxonomy): domain Eukaryota; kingdom Viridiplantae; phylum Streptophyta; class Magnoliopsida; order Malpighiales; family Salicaceae; genus Dovyalis; species Dovyalis caffra. Next base: position 1,141,450 of record CAWUPB010001179.1, read on the forward strand.
ATGTCTTTGGGTTTTGATTGTAGTGATTTATTATTCGACTCACTAGGATCGTTTCATCTTATTGGATGGAAGTTGTATGCTTTTTTTTTTTTTTTGGTAGGGCATAGGTTTTCGACCTATTGGTGATTCATGGTGCCTTTAGACTTGGACAATGTAGTTTTCCATGAATTTTAAAGTTTTAAACTCATAAAACTTTACTTGTTGTTGGGATTCTTTTCAAACTAGATTTGGGATATTTTGAGTTCGAGCTTTTAGTGAGATTTTGGTTTTGTAGGAAGGTTTGTGGTGTGTTTAAACTTAGGCAAGGTATTTTCTTCATGATCTTTATAGGATCCTTAAACTTACTCATCACTAGCTACATTGTTTAGAAACTTCATTTTTGAATGTCTTTTGATTTAGATGGAAGATGGTGACCAATGATTCCAATAAGCGAGAGATTTTAGTTAAAATGTTTCATGATGCCTTTAGACTAGGGTAGGATTTTTCCCCCACGATTCTTATTAAGCCCTAAGAACTTACTCATTTTTTTATCTTTAAATCTAGATAAGACTAATCTTGTGTTTTTTTTTTTTTTAGGTATTGACCTTGGATTTGAAGAGAAATTTTATCCTTTAGAAAAGGTCATGTAGCCTTTATTCTTGGGCAATATAGTTTTTCAAGATCCTTATGCTAACCTAGAGACTTATTCATTCTTAGTTACATTTTTAAAGAATATTCTTTTGCTTTGAACACCTTTGGGTGGAGGATAATGATTCTTGAATTTGAAAAGCAAAGATTTTAGCTTCCAAGAAGGCTCATGGTTCCTTTAGTCCTAAGTAGTCTTTCCCCCATAATCCTTGTGTAGCCTTAGGAGCTTACTCGGCTTTTGGTAAATGTTGGGACTTCTTTCCTTCTTAAGGTGATTGTGGTACTTGTATTTTTTTGTAGAGTGGTTTTTATTTAGGGTTCTTTCGTGTTTGTATTTCAACACTTTGCGAGTGTAATCCTATCTTGGTAATCTTTATTAAGTGAAAGCTTTTATAGATATTTTTTTTACATGAGGTTTTACCACTAAAATTCCCTTAGATTTTTGGAGAAGTTAGGATGCTCTTCAATCTTTTTTCTTTATGCCTTCATCTTCTTCTACTTGGTTTTCTAGTCCTTTTTTTTGTCATTTTTCATACTAGAGAATAAGCATCTTTTATAGATGACTTGGTTATCCCCGATTATGGTGGTTCCCTTAAAAGTTAAGAACTTAAGTGATAGGTAATGAGTGTTGAAAATAATGTTGATCTCGTAAAGAAGAGGTCTTTAACTCAACATGTTGACTACAAAGAGGATTATTTTCAAAACCAATACAAGGTTAAGATCTTTGCGGATGAGGGAAAGACCTTTTTATAGGGGAAGGTGAGATCCTAGCCATACAACCATTCTTTGAAGGTAGCAGAATTGATGTTAATGCTGAATGGAGCTAGGAGAACTTCCATCTTTTGCACACAATGTCAAGTAGATGGTGGACCTAACTTAATGATTATAGATAGTAGCTCAAGTAAGAACATCATTAGTTAAGCTCTAGTGAAAGGCACGAGTAAAACATTGACCAAACATCTAGTCCTTTTCAAGTCGGATGGATTAGTTAAGCTCTAGTGAAAGGCATAAGTAAAACATTGACCAAACATCCTAGTTCTTTTCAAGTCGGATGGATTAGTTAAGCTCTAGTGAAAGGCATAAGTAAAACATTGACCAAACATCCTAGTTCTTTTCAAGTGAGATGGATTAACAAGGTTGAAGGGCCAATGGTGACTCTTTGATGTGAGGTGAACTTTAGTTTGAATTTAGGTTATGATGATTGGGTTATGTGTGAAGTTATTCCAGTGAACATTTACCTAAGAAGACCTTAATAGTTCGATAGACATGTCAACCATGATGGTTATACAAACACTTATTCGATTCTGCATTATGGCAACGAGTATATTCTTAAACCAATGACTAAAGTACAATTGAGAAAAACTATGTCTAGAGGTTGCTTACTTTGTTAGGATAATTTCTCACCTAAGCTATAGATAATAAAAGAATATAATTCTTTTAGTAATTTAATTGATGTTTTAACGGATGATCCTAAATATGATGTGTATGATGATGATGATGATTTGAACCTTTCTTATACAATTAACATTGACTTGGATGAATGATATCTCGCTAGAGGGTGGTGGAATGGAAGTGGTCGCCATATGAAAGCCGATTAGAGTTAAGAGTTATGAGACTAACATAAGGGATTATGGAGGACATGTTGCTATCGTGAGTGAACAATTTGGTGTTAGAGCTACTGTTGAAACTAACAAAAGAGAATTGATGTATGCTACTATCGAGAGGGTTATAGATTATAAAGGAGAGAAACAACTTATGATCATGTAGAGTTTGTTACCAAAGCTACCATTGAGAAATCATAGGTTGAAGTCTCTAAATTTTGGTCTAAAGAAACCGACAAGGGAGACTTGGTATAGGTGAACATGAAGAGAAGAAAGTATCTAAGAATAGGTTTTTCAAGACCAAAGAGATCAAAGCTCACTTAGAATCATAAATAGGATGGGGGAGCATTCGTACAAGGTCAACTTATCTAGAGCTTACTTGGTTTCAGCCATATTTAAGATGGTGGATCTCTTCCCTTATCTCGATGAAGAAGATGAACACTAAGGTGTTTAGATCAACTCTTCTCAAATTGGAGGAGTATGACTCATGAGTGTCTCCCCTTTACCATGCTTTAATGCTTTAAGCTATTATTGGCCAAAATTTATTGGTCATCCATCTTTATTTTTATGCTTCATTTATTTAATTTCCAAATCAATCGGATTATTATTTTTTGGGTTTATTTTGTGTTTGGGACTTGGGCTAAATTATTAAGTCCTTATTGATTAATTATTTCCTAAATTATGGGAGGTGGCTGAATGGTAAGGGCTTGAGGCTCCTTTTTGTTTATGGATTCCTATCTTTCAAGAAAATATTTTAATAAGTCCTTATAGTAAATAAGAAATAATTTCTAATTAAATATTGATCATATAATTCCATCTTATTTAGGGAAAAGTGTTTCGACCTAGGGAAGAATTTCTACCCTAGCTCGAATTCTACTAGATTTTTAGGAGTAGTATATAAGCATATCTCACGCATCTTTGTAAAGGCTTTTGGTTAAAATATTGAGTAAACTTATCCAACTTTGAAAACAATAAAAGTGCATATTTATTTTTTCAAATATTTGAGTATTCATTTTTCTTATACTAAACTAGGATTACTTGGAGCACATCCTTAGAGTGATCGCCTAAGATGGGTAAAAGATTACCGCATGCAAAAGCTTATATTTGATGTGTCAAGACCTTTTGGCATGTTTATCTTATAAGTATATCTACTCTACCTCGATTTAGAACATAGAATAGTTCTAGGGTTAGATAATTGGGCTTATGTAATTTTATAATAACCGTAGATTGACTTGCATGACAAAGCCAACTTTAAACCTAAAAGTTACTCTTAAAACCATGTCTTTTTAGAATGGCCGGGGTTATTTTTTAGGGATAAAAATTTTTAGAGACCTTTTACTAAACTTGTTAAGGTTGTATATAAAATTTGAGAATATTTGGAGTTACCTTGAGGGGTGAATGACATCAAACATCTTGCTAAAATTCGGACATTGCAAAGACAAATTTAGGTTTAAATTTCAACTAATCTAAATAAGGCCTTAGGAGACTTTGTTTAAGTTGCAATATTTTAGGCTTATACTACTATATGTTAGGTGGACTATGGTAAATTTCAGCTCGTATGGACGAATGTAACCTAAGGTATACCTTTTTTCTATTTGGGTTATTTATAAATCAATGTTTGATTGTTAGGGATTTAGTTTAGCATTTAATTATTGTTGATTTGTAACAAGATTACTCGTGTTATTTGGAGATATATTAGCCTTAAGAGGGATTTTATTTTATTTTTTATTTGGTTGAGCTTCTATTGTGTTTGAGGCACTTGTTATTTTGACGTAATTATCATTCTTTTCCTTTCCTCTTTGACACCGTTGGTCGAATGACTCTCTACCAAAACAATTTCTCTTGTAAGGTTCTAAAAAGTGATGGTGTTCTTTTCTTTCTATTTTCTATTTATTGTATCTTACCATTCGTTTATTAGCAAATTAATGAGTCAATCTGTCTTGGTGTGGTAGGTTAGGTTGTAATAGATTTGTCACCAAAAACGTTTTTTAGGTCATACATAGGCTTTTGTTATGTTTGTGGTGTTGGTAGCAAAGTAGCTAAAGATTTTAATTATTCTTGAGTCGATATGTAACCCTCAATTAGTACTTTAACATATTGTTATAGTTATAAAACAACAACTAATAGAGAGTTGAGATTGGAAAAATCAAACTACGTAGATTGTGAAGGAGTTTTCTAATTCTTAGATATAAAGAACTTTAAATATTGGTGAAGGAAAAAAATTAAGGACTAGGTTTTTGCTCAATTTTCTATAGATGGCACCACTAATGAAGTTGTGATTTAATAGTTTGTTTGAATAGTTGGATATGCTTTCTCTTAGGCTAATCATGTGATGGAGATTTGTTTTTTAATCTTGTAGTCCTATAGCGAGTACTATAAAATAAAATTGTTTTCTTGGGTTTTGAAAGACCCCTCAATGGCTAAGTTAGCATATGAGAGAAGTGTTTGGCCTCGATTAAACTTAATGCTAGACCTATTGATCAATATGCTCGATTAGGTTTAGCAATATTCTTTTTTACTAACTTAGAAAAGATATATAGTGCTTGTATGTATACAAAGTGTATAAGATAAAACTTCTTTTTTAACATGTATGAAGTTAAACTTTATATAAAGATAGGAGATGATCAACTTGCATAAAGTGGAGAGTGTATTCTTCTTTTCTTGAGGGAAAAAAGGGTCTTTCACATTATTATGCAATAACTTTTGACAAGTGTATCTATAAGTTAGGGATCTTTCTAAGTGAATGTCTCATGAGTATTGGCATAAGTGGCCTCATTTCCGGAGGTTGGCATATGAGATGATGTCTTTCATTTAATACATGTCTTTAATATTTCTCCCTAGTAGGGAAGTGAACTAGACATGGAGATTGATGTGAGTTTGGTATAAGAGTATCCTTAGTCATAGGAATTCCTTTAGTACGGGACCTTGTATAGGCATATTTGGAGTAGATGGTTCCTTTTATTGTTGCTTCATGAGAGATAAGTGTCGAGTTGTATTTTTTCCAGCATATCATGTTCCATATTCCATATTGGCTAGGAATATGTTGGAGGAAAATTACTTAAATGTGGAGGCGAACCATGATAGTTAATCTTATAGGCAAGAGATCATGATTCATTTGATTTTCACTATATTTGCTTAGACTTGCCTTATCCATAAAAGGACTCGAAAATACAAATGAGAAACTACCTAGTTTATATACAAGTGGAGACGAGTAAACAAATTAATCCATATATATATATATATATATAGACACACACACACACACACACTCTCTCTCTCTCGATAAGTTAAAAATGAAGAACCTTTCCGACTAGTTATTGATGGTAAATATTCATTGTCATTCCTTCTTGCTTTTTTTAATGACATTTCAATGTCATAAATGACAAATAATAGTTATCTATTATCTTTTTGGTTTTATTCTTATTCCTTTTTCTTTCTTTTTTGGGTGGGTAGGTGGGTCTATTGTTGATTTTCATAAAAAAAAAAAAAGGTCTCCCTCACTCGCCACATGTTCCTATGACTACCCACTCTTTTTAAGTCTTGAACATTTAGAGGTGTTGACTCTATTATTTTTGTTAAAACACATGAGAAAACTATCCTCATTATTAGGATTTAAGCGTTATGGTCCATGTAAAGTGATCTACCCAAATGAAACATGATAGCTTTTTAGGAGGTTTTTTTTTTATAAAATTCAAGGACAAAAAAAAAAAAACTTTTATTACATTTCCTTTATGTTTTACAAACATTAACAATATCGAATAATGCGATGCCTCAAACCAATGAAAGCTAAACCAAATAACGGAAGATAGAATCTCCCTTAAGGCTAATCTATCTCCAAATGACACATCAATCTTATGGCAAATCAACAACAATCAAATCCACAACTAAATCTCAAATAAGCAAAATCGGACTTATCAAATAAAGCACCCGAATAGCCCAAATAGAGCAGAGGTGGATCCCAAGTTATACTTATCCAAATGAGCTAAAAATTTACCACAAGTTACCTAACCTATAATAGTATATTCATGCATAATTTTAGGATAAAAAATTCCCCTAAGGCCTTATTCAAGTTAGTCTAAATCCTAATCCGAGTCTATCTCTTCATATTCAAAATTCTAGCAAGGTATTTGATATCTCTCCCCTTCAAAGAAACTTCAAATATCCTAAATTTTATACACAATCATGTCAAGTATAGTAAAAGGTCTCTACAAAGTTTGAGCTCTAAAAAATAACCCTAGCCTCTCCACACAAACACATTTCCAAGAAAAACTTTTACGTTTAAAGTCGGCTATGTCATGCAAGTTAATCTACCATTCATAAAATTATGCAAGCCTAGTTATTTAACCCTAAAACCAGTTTAAGTTCTCAAAAAAGGTAGAGTAAGAGGTACTTATAGGGATAAACATGTTAAAAGGTCTTAAAACCGCAACGTCAAGCTTTTGTAGGCAATAATCTTTGATCCACCTTAGGCGATCACTCTAAGCATATGCTTCAAGTAATCTTAGTCTAGTCCTAGCCAAGGAAACATTTAAGTATTTAAAAGAATAAATCTCTAAACTTTTATTACTTTCAAAGTTGGCTAGGTTTACTAAATATTTCAACCAAAACCCTTATAAAAATGAGAGAGATAGGTTTATATGCTACTCCTAAAAGACTAAGAAGAATTCGACTAGGTTTAAAATTTTCCCTAAGTCGAATATTTTTCTTAAATAATAATGGACTTATGTGATCCATATTTAATTATGACTTTTTTTCTTGTTTAGTTCAATTAATTATAAATCAATATATTACAAGGACTCATTAAAAACCTTTCCTAAAAGACAGGAGTCTACAAACAAAAAAAGATTCTCAATTCCTACCATACTCGGTCACCTTCTAAACTTTATGAAATAAATAATCAATGAGGCTTAATAATTCAGCTTAAGTCCAAGCACAAAATAAATCCAAAATAATAATAAACCAAACCATATAGGAAATAAATAAATAAAACATAAAATAAAGATAGATGACCAAAAATTTCGACCAATATTGGCCTAGAGTATTTGGCCATGATATTTTTAGGAGAGACTCATATGTCATACTCCTCTAAATGGAGAAGAGTCAACCTCAACATCTTGGTTTTCATTTTCTTTTTCAAGATAAGGAAGGGGATCCACCTCCTTGAATATGACTAAAACCAAACCTATTCTTAGATAATTTCTTCCTCTTCATGTTCACCCATGCTAAGTCTCTCTTATGATAAGTTGCTTTGGACAAAAACTTAGAGACTTCAACCTATGGTTTATCAATGGCAACTTTGATACCAAACTCGTATATGTTCCATAAGTTATTTCTCTCCCTTATCACCCATAAACTTTTCCACAATAGTAGCCCTCAATTCCTTTTTGTCGATTTCAACAATAGCCCTAAAACTAAGCTATCCACTCATGGCAGCAACATGTCCTCCATCAACCATTACATCAGCCTCATAACTCTTAACTCTAACAAGTTCTCTCATGACAACCATTTTTTTCTACCATCTTCTAGCATTTGACCATGCTTTTCCACCTCATGATGTGTAATAGATATATTTCCATCCAAGCCAATGTAAATCATATAAGAAAGATTCAAATCATCATCATCATCATCATACACATCATATTTATAATCATCTCGTTAAAACATCAATCAAAACACTAGAAGAACTATATTCTTCTATTATTCAAAGCTTAGGTGAAAAATTACTATAACAAAGAACGCAACCTCTAGACATAGGTTTTCTCAATTGTTTTTTAGTTATTGGTTTGAGAATAAACTTATTGGGACTATATAGAACCAAATAGGTGTTTGTATACCCATTAAGGATGATGTGTCTATTGAATTACCAAGGTCTCACTAAAAAAATGTCACAAATGGTTATGGAACAAACTCTATTCTTCTATTATTTGAAGCTTAGGTGCAAAATTATTATAACAAGGTAAGCAACCTCTAGGCATAGGTTTTTTCAATTGTGTTTTAGTTATTGGTTTGAGAATAAACTCGTTGGGACTATATAGACCCAAATATGTATTTGTATACCAATCAAGGATGACGTGTTTATTTAATTGCCAAGGTCTCCCTTAAAAAATGTAAGAAATGGTTATTGAAAGAACTTCACACAATCATTATAACCTAAATTAAGATTAATGTTCACCTCACATCGATGAGTTACTATTGGCCCTTCACCTTCATTGATCCATATAACACCTTACATCTATGAGTTACTACCGGCCCTTCACCTTTATTGATCCATATAACATGAAAGGACTCGGATGCTTGGTCGGTGTCTTACGCGTGCCTTCCAAGAGATTGATCGATGATGTTCATGCTTAAGCTAAGCATTGACTTGTGCTAAAGTCTGAAAAAATTACTAATTCTCAATCTAACTTCAAAATACCTTTTGACAACCAAAACCAACTGTTATTTGTGAAAATAAACCTAATTTATAATCCTTCGGATGTCCTCTTCAATCTTTATGAATACCTCATTTTGATTTAAACACTTTAATGCTATCAAATTTTCTTCATTTCCTCTAACATCAACTAAAAAAATTTAAAAGATAGAATTAAAAAATATAGATAGATGACCTAAAATCTCTTGATCTTTTAAGGTTTTGAAATTTTTGATCATGTTGGAGTTTAGACACTCCGTGTCGCTATAAACCCTTAATGCTAAAATCCTCAACCTAATAGTGTTATCTCAATCATCTAGATTTTTTTAATATTCTAACCAAAGTAGGCTCCAAAACCAATCCCGACTCCGACCTTTCTTCATTATAGTTATGGAAAAGATCCAGAATTCTTTGCCTAAAGATCCATTCTCTCGAAGGTTAAAACATTAGTATTCGTGGTCTAAGTACCCTAGTATTACTTATAAGAAAAATATTTGAGTCTTTGTCCTAAGTAGTTAAGCTATATCTTCGAGTAGCTTTTTAAAATTAGACTAGTCTTAGAGAGAAACCATCTCTCAATAGCCAAGCAATAGATTTGCATTTTCTAATATATCAATGAGTCACATCCTTTCTAGCAATCGAGAACTAAATCTCGAGCGTAGACAGTCTCTCTCTTCAAACCAGTCGCTTTAACTCGACCCTAAAATCCTTAATAGTGTACTCTAACCTCTCTCGTTATGATTTTCTTTTTGACAAAAAATTGTCAAAATAGAAGTTAGCATAGCAACATCACCTAAATATTCATGTTTTATTGGGTTTAATCTTAACGGATAAGATCTAGTATTTTCATAAGGTTAGGTGCAATTGTTTAATCCTCGAAGACTTTTAAGTTTTTGATTTTTCTAGATTAGGCATAGCTATCTAATTCTAAAGGATTTTCAAGATCCCCGGTTGTCTAGATTGCCGAGTGGGGTAACCTAACCTCCGACTTTATACAATGAGTGGTACAAAAAGAGTATTCTATAATTTTCATACATAAGGTGAGTTTCAATACAAACAAGAGTTCAAATGATTATCGGTAGACTTTTTATCACATTTATTAGATCCTTTTATTTAAATCCTAATAGGGTTTGAGCTTGGGTCCGGGGCTTTGATAGGCTTTTCCTTATAACGTGTGTGGAACATAAATAAGTAAATCAAACTCAATTTATAAATAATTACATCAAAATAAATACTTAAATTTAAATAAAGAGAGATAAACTATGCATAGTAAATGACTTGAATTTAAATTGATAATAAATAAATCATTAAAAAATAAATCATTTGAAGATAAAATAGCCAACATAACTTAAGGAGATAAAATTAAGAAAAGAATAAATATATAACCTAACTCGAATTTCTAGTGGAGTCGTCTTGTTATTGTTACTTGACATATGGAACTTCCAATCTACTAATAAAAAGAACTACGATTTTTGAGTCACCACTTTGTATTGAAATGGACTAGAAAACCTAAAAATAATACTAGATCTAGAAAATTTAGGTAAGGAGTTGGTTATGCCAATTAAAAAGATAACAATCACCTAGAGACATCCTTTTAGAAGAAAGGTTACCGGATTTACTCTAATCCTAAAACATTCTTTCATAAAAGTATTATTTGTCAAAATATTTTCTAAGTCTATTTTCAAACTTATTTGGATTGTCTAAATCATTGAGTCGTACTAAATTAATGTCAAACTCCAAAACTACGAGTCTTATAAATTTAGCATTAGATTTAATAAAGTCTTAACACGATCGATGTATCAAGAATGATTTAGAAAATAAACGATGTTTAAAATTGAAACACATAAGAAAAATGGTTCATATCCAAATCAATTAGATCTTAAAGAAGAAAAAATTTATAGATCCCCGATTAGTGCATGATTTATATAATTTTTATTACTTTTCATATTAAATGTTCGAGTACTTATTGTATAGTATTGAACTAACTAAGAACAAGATAACAATAATGGGTCGTACAAGAAAAATGGCAAATCAAAGTGAATAAAGCCAAGCTAGGGTGCATACAAGCCCAAACCCACAAATGATCTAATGGAGAAAACATGCACAACCAAGTTAAAGGAAAGAGATACACGATCATGTGTCTTATAAGAGGAAAAAGCTACCGGCTATGTGAAACAAAAAAAAATCGTGTGGATGTTCAACACAAGAAGACATACGGACAGTAGTAATCGTATGGTTTGGATAGAAAAAGTGACATGTCCATGTGTATCATCACTAAGCTATCCTTTAAAGGAGAAAGAAACAACACATCAATAGTAGTTGATAGAGATAGATGAAAAGCAAATGTAGCCCGACCGAGTGCCTCAATCAAGCAAGTCATGTGCTATCGGTTGTTTAAGGCTCAAGCCCATATAAATCTAAAGAACAAATCATATGCCTTAGTCAAACAACCCATATGTCTATGTGAAGGATCATGCATTCTATAGAGGTGCGTAATAAAACAAAAATTTTTTTCTATCGAGCCCAAGATCATGTTGTTAAATTAACTAATCATATATTCATGAATTAAAGCTTTAAATAAGAATTATCTCTTGTAGCGTAGATTTAAACCTTTGCAAGAAAGAGCTATCCAAGTGTCCGACCTCTATTGATAATCTATACGAGTTCAAACACCCATAAAAGAAACACTCAAAATTGATAGAATTATTGCTCCACCTTTTTTTACTTGTTTAGTGTTTCCAATAGAAATCTAATTAGAGTAATTTTACAACAACCCAAGAGAGAGAGAAGGGGTGGCGTGTGCTATGGTCTTTTAGGAGAAAACTATTTTTCTTTTTTTCTTTTTTGACTTGATGTCGTGTGCCTTATTTATTTTTCTTTTTCCAAATTTTCTCTCTAAAAAAACCTTGTGTTTGCCGCACCTCTATCCCATATATATAGGAAAGAGGCTTCTTTATCCTATAAGGACAATGACGGGTGGCAACTAGTCTTAATTAGACTCTTGGTTATTGTTTCCTAATCCTCCAAGAATTAAGAGTTATTTTACATATAGTTTTTTTTCCCTTATCCAATAAGGTTCATGTTTCTCCTCCCACTAAAATATCTTTGAGGCTTTTAATTAAACCTATTGCCACAAAACTATTTTGGCCTAATTAATTAATTTAGACTATCTAAATAAATTAAGTTAGATAATTTTAGGTGGCACACATTAAGAAATAATTTTTTCAATCACTCTTAAATCTAAATTAGGAAACTAATTTTCATTTTAGGTTATTTACTTCCAAATTTGGAGCTAACTTTCAAATTAGAAAACTAATTTCTAAAATAGAAAACTTTCCATTTTCGAAAACCTTTTCCAAAATAGGAAAATTTCATAATTAAAAACTTTTTCTAACATCTTTGCTTCGATTTAATCATCCGAATGCTTAAATTTATGCGTGTGACTCAATAGGCTTCTAGATATTGGTAATCTATTAAGAACAAAAGATATTCTTTTATCTCTTGATACATAAATCAAGATTTTGCCTTTAGCAAGCAATTATGACTACCCAATTTTTAGAAGGATTAATTAATCCACAATTAACTTTTATGAGCATGGTTACCATATAATTCAGTCTTCATTTCAACTTATCATAGTGTAATCTCGAACTTGGTTATTAGTCTTGCTCGATCACGATCATATAAGTTTTCTTCGATTTTCAAATGTCTTAGCTCTTAAAGGAAACCAAATATGCTCTATTAATGTACTCCTATTGTGGCCATAGATTTTTTGAGTAGACATTCATTGAAGTGTAATGTGATAACTCCTTTAGCATACAAGGAATGACATGTCCTATCTTATTCATTCACCTATCTCCATTAGATTCCTAGTGTACCCAACAAATTACCCATATGCAACCTTTTACCGGGTCCATTGAAATGAGCGTCAAAGTACATAAATCCTCCTATGAGATAACCGTAATGACTTCAAGTCTAGGACTAGTTGTACCCATCTCGTATGAGATTCCCATAGACTAAACCGAATGGGTTCTTATGGTGAGTTAAGTCTAGTGATATGTTCTCTAACATAAATCATCTATGTGTTTGCTTTAACATCACCATACCAATAGATGTGAGATCTTTGGCTACTATCTTATAATATAAACATAGCATTCACAAGTCTTACTATATAGATAGTCAATGTCCATTCTTGGCCATGCTACAACTTAAAATATTTAATGATATTATTTATGTGCATTAGTATTTGTTTCACATGTTTTGATCAATTACTAATGAAAATGTATATCATATGGACTTCATTCTAATTCTATTCAATGAATAGATGTAAATGACAAGAATTAATAGAAAGACTTCTTTTATTATAAATAATACAATAATATAATAAGTCAAACCCTATCTAAAGAAGGTTGGATCTTGGCCACCAACACTAACAATCTCCCACTTGCAATAGAGCTAACCAGCCATATCCCTTAAACCCAACATTCGGTAAAGGTCTTATGTTGTAGTCGTGACAAAGGCTTAGTTATAGGGTCAGCTATGTTATCGTTAGTATGGACCTTTTATATCCTTATGTCAACACAACTATTTATCTCTATAATCAAGTGGTAGCAATGCAAGTATATGTTTGAATCGTTGATGAGACCTTGGTTCCTTAGCTTACGCTATGGATCTTTTATGATTGTCCATCAAGCTTTATGATATTGGAAGAAATCCTTTCTTTAACTCTTCTAAAACTAAACCTTTTAGTATCATATTCTATCTTGGAAGACCTTTTATATTCTAAGTGATATATCTCTATAAATCTACATTTTAGAATGTAAGATGCCCTTTTATGTAACACTTAGGGAAATTCCTTTTAAATATCTTAATCTTTTATAGTTTACAACATGACAATGTTACAACCAAAAAGTAGTTTGTTTAACTTTTCATGTACAATAACCATTACTAGTAGGCTCCCACTAACCTCTTATAAACATAGGGTTCATTTTTATTTTTATGAAAAATCAAGCTCTTTGATTGTTTCATTAAAACATTGACTCTAATTCCTAGAGACTTGTTTAAGTCCATAAATGGACTTTTGTATTTTGTAAATTTTATTTACACGTTCTTTAGAACCATTAGAGTGTGTCATCTACATATCCTTTTTGTTTTTCATTTCTAGCAGCTTAATGTCTAACATTGTTTTTTCATAAGTGTCAGTTTCATCATTCATTTAAGGTCATACATCACATGTTAGACAAACTATGGAACCATTAACTTAAATATCACATGACCACACATTGGCAACAAACACAAGGCATTACACTTCTTCAATCATCAAATTCATAATTTTCACATATAGTAATCACATAATTCACATCAATGGAAGTATATAAATCATATCACAACCATGATATACAATCCAAACCACAAATCCTAATCTTTCTCAATATGGACAAATGCATCATTAACTTAGGCTAGGTAAATTTTTCAATTTCAACAAACAACCAAAAGCTATGTTTACACCTCACTAAGAGCAAATGGTCATCATGGAAGAAGAGACGAGCATGCATGGTGTTAGCCAAGGTTTATGTTACATATTTCTATGAGGGATTATTGCCAATAGGAAAAGAGTATGATAGATGCCGTAAGTAGGGGGCATTAGTAGACAAAACCCTAGTTGTTACCAAAAATTCGATTGCTAATATGATAGCCAACTCATAATAATTTAAAACTAGGAGAGATCATGTACCTAAGCGAGTTAACAAGGTAAGTACGTCTAACCTTGAGTGTCAAATGGATGATTTAGCTGCTTTACTTTTGAAAATGATAGTAGGTAACATGTAAGTGGCAAAGGTATGTGAAATATGTTAAGTTCCGGGACATTATATTGATATGTGTCTAACAATGCTAAAGGAGGAACCAATTCAACAAGCTCATACAATTATAGGTTTTTCGGGACCACTTCAACATAAGGATGATCCATAGTCAAACATATACAATCTAGGGTAACAAAATCATCCCAATCTCGGTTATGGTAATCAAGCTAACCCAAGTCACTATGAACATCTTTTCTAAACTAAAAAATAAGAGATTCAAGCTTCAAATTCAAGTATTTCTTTTAAAGAACCTATTACAACTCTAGTAAAAAATGTCATGAAATTTCAATAGAAAATAAAGCTAGTATGTAAAACATAGAAAAACAAATTAGTCGACTCGTAACATTAGTGAGCGAGGCTTGAAGCTTGGGATTTAGGTAATTTTCCCTCCCGAACAATGATGAATCTAAGAGAGAATATTAGTACAATCATACTTCAAAATGGTAATAAATATGAGGAACCAAGTGGTTTTCAATAAGAAGAGAAAATGAAAGAGATGGAGAAAGAAATTGAATTAGTGTTGTAATCTCTAACTCTTTAATTTATTTTCATGTTAACCCTCTATCTTTTCCAAGTAGATTCACAACCACAAAGAAAGAGGAAAAAGATGAAAAGATTTTGGAAGTTCTTCATAAGGTAGAAGATAATATACCTCTACTTAATGCAATCAAATGAATTCTAAGGTATACAAAATTCCTCAAAGAGTTATGCACTAATAAGTGAAAGTTGAGAGGTGATGAAAAGGTAAATATGGGAGAGAATGTGTTTATAATAATTTAATAAAAACTTCCTCCTAAATGTAGAGATTCGGGTATATTAACCATTCATTGCAAGAGAGGTAACACTAGATTTGAGAATGTCAAGCTAGATTTAGGTGCATCAATAAATGTAATACCACTTTTGATTTATGTATCTTTAAATTTAGGACCTCTAAAAGATATTAGTGTTATTATACAGTTGGTGAATCATTCTAATGCATACCCTAACATGAGAATATGCTCTATATGATAGAGAAAAAGGCCAAGGCTTAAAATAGCCAAAAGGATGCGATCTACTTTCATTATAACAAGAAAGGGCATTAGAAACGTAACTACAAGGAGTTCTTATAAGAGATGTAAAAGAAAAGTTATATTAGCACCTCGGGTATCTATGTTATTGAAGTTAATTTTTCTACTTCTAATCCCACCTCATGGGTATTTGATACTAGATGTGGTACTCACGTTTATACAAATATGCAAGGGCTTAGAGAGAGAAGAAAGATTACTTTAAGGGAGGTTGACTTACATATTGGCAATGGATCAAGACTTATACAATTAGCTTTAAGCACCTATGAGTTAGCACTACCCTTTGGGCTTGTGCTTGGATTCAATAACTCTTATTACATTCCTAGTATAACCAAAAATATTATTTTCATTTCGTATTTAGACCATGATGGTTTTTCATTTTATTTAAGAATAATAGTTGTTCTTTTTATAAAAACAAAATTTTATATGAAATTTTTATAATTAATAATGGTTTGTATGTTTGGACTATAGATACATCCATAGATAACATAAATACCAAAAGATTCAAATCAAATGGTCTAAATAAAACATATTTATGACATTGTCGACTTAGCCATATAAACAAGAATTGAATATCCAAACTACATAAAAATAGACATCTAGAATCATTTGATTATGAATTTTATGATGTCTACGAGTCTTGTTTACTTAGTAAAATGATAAAAAAATTTTTTACTAGAAAAGGAGAAAGAGTTGTTAACTTGTTAGGCCTTATACATACTAATGTATGTGAGCCCATGTCTACCCGAACATGAAGAGGACATTATTACCCGATATCTTTTACCGATAATAGATTATGTTTTGGTTATGTGTATTTGATAAGACACAAATCGAAGCATTTAAAAAGTTTAAAGAATTTAGATTTAGAGTTAAGAAGCAACTAGCAAAAGTATTAAGACACTTCAATCCGATTGATGTGGTGAATACTTAAGTGATGAATTTTTAGATCAAATGAAAGAGAATGGGATTCTCTCTCAATGGACTCCATTTGAAACACCACAAATGAATGATGTGTCCATATGACACTATTAGATATGATTTAGTCCATGATTAGTCTTACCGATATCTCTATTTCATTTTAGGAAAATGCACTTTTTAAGTGCAACCTTTGTTTTGAACAGTGGTTCTAATAAAATTTGTTAATCATATTATGTATGAGATATGAAAAGAAAAAAAGTAAATTTATCTTTTTTTAAGATTTAGGACTCGTGAAACATATGTCAAATATTTAGATAGAGACAAACTAGAGCAAAAATCAATGAAGTGTAAATTTATGGGATATCCAAAAGAAATAAATAGATTTACTTTTACTAACAACAAGAATAAAAGATGTTCGTGGCTAGCCATGATGTATTCCTTAAAAAAAAATTTATAAAAGCTAGAATCATTAGAAGAAAATTTAAACTCGATGAGATTCAAGGAGACTCAAAAATTGACACTCCACTTGTGAAACCCTAAATTGATATATTAGAAATACTATAACTATCCTATAATCAAATACTCAAGAACTTCATAGATCTAAACAAATTCATCAAGAGCTGAAAAGATATGATCTTCTTATCTCTACACATAATGATGTGCATCTCATAGAGGTTAGCAAACCTAATACCTACAAAAAAGTAATGTTAGACATTGAATCCAAGAAATAGCATGTAGCCATGGAATCCGAAATGAAATCTATACACAATAATCAAGGATGGACTTTTATTGATCCCTCTAAAGGTGTCGGACCTATGGGGTGCAATGGATCTTTAATAGAAATACCGACATGGAAAAAAATACACATATGTACAAAGTTAGAGTAGTGGTGAAAGGCTATCATAAAAAACAAGGGATTGATTATGACTAGGCCTTTTAACTAATAGCTATAGTTAAATCCATTATGATTATCCTTACAATTGCTACATATCATGATTATGAGATAGAACAAATGGATGCAAAATTGTTTTTCTTAATGAAAATTTAAATGAGAATATTTATATGACATAGCTCGATGGTTTTCTCATCAAATGATATGCAAATAAGATTTACAAGTTGTAAAGATTCTCTTATGAGCTTAAGTAAGTATCTAGGAGTTGGAATCAATGTTTTGATGAAACGATAAAAAATTTTGACTTTTCACAAAATGAAGATGAACCTTGTGTATACAAAAAGGTTAGTGGGAGCTTAGTAGTCTTTGTTGTTCTATATGTAGATGACATACTACTTTTCAATAATAACATTACCATGTTGCAATCGTAAAAGATTGATAATCTAAAAATCTTCTCATGAAAGATATAAGAGAGGCAACTTACACTCTAGGAATTAAGATCTATAGAGATAGATCAAGTAGAATGTTAGAATTCTCTCAAAATACATACATTGATAAAATATTAAAAAGGTTTGGTATGAAGAATCAAAGAGATGACTTCTTCCAATATCATATGGCATAAAACTCTATAAGGATGAGTGTCCTAAAACACAAAGTGAAAAGAAAAAGATGAATCATATTCCCTATATGTCAGCCATATAGTCTATCATGATTTTCATTCTATGTATGTGCCTTTATGTCTCATATGTTAGCGTAGGTGCTCAAGATTCGGGTACGTTTGGATGGGTTTGAATTATTGTATTATTGCATGATTTATAATAAAGAAGTCTTTCTATTAATTCTTATCATTTACACTTATTGATTGAATAGAATTAGATAGAAGTCCATATAATATGCATTTGTATTAATGATTGATCGAAAGATGTGAGACAAACACTAATGTATAAAAATGATATCATTAAATGTCCCAAGTCATAGCAATGTCAAGAATGGACATTGACTATATGCGATTAGACTTATGAGTGTTATGCTCTTACTATATGATAATGTAGGAGATCTCACACTCGTTGACATAATGATGCCAAATCAAGCACTTAGGTGATTTATGTTAGAGAAAAATATCATTAGACTTGACTCACCATGAGAACTCATTTAATTTAGTCTATGGAAATCTCATACGAGATGGGTACAAGTGGTCCTTAGACTTGAAGTCATCACGGTTATCTCATTAGAAAATTTATACACATTGACACTCATTTCGATGGACCTAGTAAAGGGTTATACGTGAATGATTTGTTAGATACACTAGGAATCTAATGGAGGTAGGTGTATGAATAAGATGAGACATGTCATTCCTTATATGCTAAAGGAGTTTTCATATTACACTTCGATTAATGTCTCGCTCAAGAAATCTATGGCCATAGTAGGAGTGCACCAATAGAGCATAGTTGGCTTACTCTAAGAGCTAAGATATTTAGAAATTGAAGAAAACTTATGTGATCATAATTGAACAAGACTTATAATCAATTTTGAGATCATACTCGTGATAAGTTGATATAAGGACTCGAATTATATGGTAACCATGCTCATGAAAGGTAATAATGGATTAATTAATCCTCCTAGAGAATTGTGTAAGCTCATGTTTTTGGTATTTTATATTAATTTAGAAACGAAAATTTGGGTTAAAAACGCGAGCACACGAGGTTGACGTTGGACGTCGATGCTCGTACGTATAAAATCCTAGGTTAATCATGTACTAAGCACGCGAGATCCCCTAGTGGATCAAATGCTAAGAGCGCGAGCAGACATGGCTAGTCATGTGTTGGATGCATGAAAAGCAACCCCGCGAGCTAGGCGCTATGTGCTAGGCCCCACGCGAGGGGAGCGAGCCGTGCTCTTACGCACAAAGCATGCTAGGCCGTAGGCCGGACACAAGCATGCCGGGCCACGAGCATAGTGTGCAAGGCTACTAGCTAGTTGCTCGCATGTCAAGCTACCGGCCATGAGCAAGCGTGCACGAGCAATCCAAGATAAGGGCTAAGGCATCAAATCTCATAGGCCCTCGAGGCTCAAAAACCCATAGGCCCAAAGTGGGCTTTAATTTAAAATTGAAATTTAGAGAAATTTTGATAAATTTATAAAATGACCAAAAACATAGATTTATAATTGTTTTATGAATGAAATATTTTTCATTAGTATGCCATACATCAATGTGATTGAACTATAGGTGAATGGTATAGATGAGTCGACCTAGTTTTATGAAATGAATGTTTATAATTTTTGGATAATAAGACTCGTACGTCTTATCTTCTCTTATACTCTATTGTATTTCTCTTCTCATCTTACTCCCCTTAAATGTAACTCAAGGTTTCTTATTCAAATAAATATAAAAATAAAAGATAGCAATTAGAATAAATGCAAGAAGAAGATGCCAAGAAATGAAAATATTCTTGAATAATTTGTAATAATTTTCACCTAGAAATTTGAGTCACTAGTCTCCTTGTGGCTCAAGGGGGTTAGTATTAGAGATCCACTACTATTCATTGATCCTTTATGTCATACATGAGATGTACGTATATTATGCGATTAATATTAGTATGCATGTTAAGAATACCGTGACTATTGATTAGTATACATGCTTAGATAAGATCAATCAAATTAAATCTTTCAAATAAAATATTAAGTTAATTGCCTTCCAACGTTATGAGAACGGAACTCGTTGGTCATTTTTAGCTTGTTAATATAAATCAAGGTCACTTTTTCCTTAAAGGAAACAACTCATGGATCATGCAATATCCACAAATGTTGGGTATAACTTAAATGAGTCGTTGGGTTTGTTGAGCTAAATTAAGATCCAATAAACTTATAGGTAAGGATTGGTATTCACATAAGATATGATATGACAAGCGGTTATCATGCCAATGAGATTAGGAATTACATCTACCTAATCCTTCATATGTGGCTTGTTAAGATAACTCAAGGTTAATGCACGTTAGAGGATGGGATCCTAACCCACTAAGAAAAGGAATCAAAAAGTTTTATCGAGTCCTATATTGAAGGTTATAAAACTTGAAGAAAATAGCGGGAGTGAACATAGATTTTACATTTTTAATTTATGCTTTATTTTATTTTATGTAATTTAATTAACCAAACTAAAGGTTTTTCTATCCTATTAGATTGCACGGTATGACCGGTAACAAATCAATACGATTCATAATTAATGGAAGTAATGCCTTTAATGGTAAAAACTTCCTCGATTGAGAAATGAATTTAAGGATAGTCCTTCAATATGAGAAAATTCTCTACATGATAGAGAAAGCTCTCCCAGCTCGAGCCTCTTTAGCATCAAGCTAAAGCTTATGTAGCAAAGATCAAACATAGAGATGATGTGATTACTACTCAAAGCATCATGGTTGCTCGCTATAACGTTAGAACATAGGCGTCAACATAGAAGCTCACAAAATTTTGATATCATAACAAAGCTTAAAAGCTTATTTAAGAAGAATTCTAGGCATGAGCGTTATGAGATAGCGAGAAAGCTCTTTAGAGCCGGAATAGATGAGGGATATAACGTCAAAAGATATGTTACCGAATGATAGGCCATATCAACAGACCGGTCAAGCTTGAAGTTGAAATGGATGCTGAATTATCTATTGACCTAGTATTGCAATTGTTACCCAATAGCTTTAGATTGTTCATCATGAACTTCAATGTGATGCATATGGAAAAGACTCTTGGAGAGTTATTGTCCATGCTAAGGGAAGCCGAGCTTGAAATTAGCAAAAAGATCAAGAGTTCCGTACTTTTTATTAATAATGAAAAATGTGCAGTAAAGGGTAAGAAAAAGCCTAAGAAGAACAAGTTTTCAAATGCACCTATTGGAGGATTGAAAAAGCTCAACGCTCGAATACCCAAAGGATGCAGTCTACTTTCATTGTAATAAAAAAGGGTATTGAAAGCGTAACCGTAAGGAGTACTTTGAAATGGTGTAAAAGAAGAGTTCTACCATCACCTCGGTATTTATGTTATTAAAGCTAATTTTCTTATTTCTAAATTCCACCCTATAGGTAGATGATACTATATATGGTGCTCACATTTTTGAAATGTACAGGAGCTTAGAAAAGAAAGGAAAATAGCTTTAAGGGAGATGACCTACATGACTATAATGGATCAAGAGTTGGACCATTAGATGTAGGTATTTATGAGCTAGTACTACTATATAGGAATCTGCTAAGACTCAATTATTATTATTAGTACGGATTAAAGATGTTATTTCCATTTCTTGTTTTGAATAAGTATTTTATTTTTAAGAATAATGGTTAATTTTAAAGATGAGTTTAATGAAAATATGTTGATAATAAATATATATATATTGATCATAACTCCTATATATGTAACATAAATACTAAAAGAATCAAATGATCTAAAATAACATAAATTTGTAGCAACATCAACTTAGCCATATACAAGAGAATCTCATATCCAATTTACTTATAAATGGATATCTAGAATCATTTGATGATATCTAAGGAATCTTGTTTACTTGACAAAGAGACTTGAATCCTCTTTAGTTGAAAATGAGAGAGAGCTACTAATTAATAAAGGCCCTACACATAGAGATGTATGTGGGCTCATGTTCAGCCAAGCAAAAAGATAACATGCTTGTCACATAACCTTTAATGATAGTAGATCATGTTTTGGTTATAAGACATAAGTCTAAAGCATTTGAAAGGTTCAAAAGTTTAGTTTAGACTTAAAAGTCAAGTGACGAACTAACAAAAGTGTTAAAGGAATTTTGATTAGATCAAGGTGATGAATACTTGCATGCTAAAATTTTATATCACCTAAAAGAGAATGAGATTCTCTATGGACATCACATGTAAGACATGGTTGGTCCTTAATTAGTGGAATCAATATCCCTATTTTATTTTTGAGATCAATACTCTTTATTGTAACATTTACATTGAATTGAGTTCTAATTAAATCTATTTAAATAGATCTCATATCGGGTATGGAAAGGAAAGAAAATGAATTCATCTTTCCTTAAGATTTGAGGTTATAAAGTATATGTCAAAAAGTTTGACAAAGATAAGCTAAAGCCTAAAATCAATAAAGTGCTAATTTGAGAGATATCCAAAGCAAACAAAAGGATGTCAATGTCTTACCACTAGAACAAAATGTTGTTCATGACTAGGCGGGGTATATTCCTTAGGAAGGAATTTATGGACACTAGAAACAAGTGGGAGTAAATTTAAACTCAATAAGATTTAAGTATACTCACAAATTGATACTTTACTAAAGGAACCCTAAGTAGAATGGTTACAAAGTGTTGTAAATATCCCATAAACAAAAACATAATAACTTTATAAGCTTAAAAGAAATTCATCAAAAGAAAAAAGGATATGATCTTCTTATCTCAACATATAGTGATTTGAGCCCTTAAAGGGATGAAAAAGCTAACATTTATGAAATGAAAATATTAGACAAGTGACTCCCAAAAAAGGCAAATGAAAAGAATGTGTAGATGACACACCGTGATGGTTCTCAAGAACATGCAAATAAGATTTACAAAATGTAAAGGTCCATTTATGGACTTAAGCATGAGTTAGCAGGAATGAGCTATATTCTTTCCTATTTCCTATCATGTATATTTCTTATATAGTTTTTCTCTTAAATTAAGAATATACACACAACTGTAGGTTTGATCTATTTACCATGTATAGGTCCTTGTATCTTGTATATATATGATTAGAATATATGAAAGAAAGGAATTCCGCATATTAACAATTTGGTATCAAAGCCTTGTACCCTAGCTGCAACTGCTCTTGTTTTCTTTTTTTTTCAAAACCCTAGCCACGATTCGTCGCTCCTTTCTTCCCTAAAACACTAGCCACACTTCAAGTATGTCTACCAAAACCGAGGTTGTAGATACCGACAAGTAGGAAAACCTCCATCATAATCGGTCACGATGCTCCTTCATCCATCCATATTAAATTGGATGGTGCTAACTATTAGGTCCGGTCTAAGATCTTGGAGATGCATATTACTGGAAGAAAAAAGAAGGCCGCATCGGCAGAATATGATCCGAGCTATAATGAATGGGAGGCCGAAGATGCACTTGTCAAATCTTGCCTCATCAATTCAATGAGCGATAATTTAATGTCACACTTTGTGCAATGTGGCATAGCAAAAAAATTTTGAGATGCTATGAAAAGAAGTTACCTTGATGCATCTAATTCTTCTCAAGTTTATGAACTCATGAAGAAGTCTTTCCAATCACGTCAAGGTGGTCAGCCTTTAGCTGAATATTACAATGAATTAAACTCAATTTTTATGGAGATTGATTATCGAAGGCCCAATGATATGAAATGTGTTGTCGATATAGAAAAATACAGCAAACGTATGAAAGAAGACAGGGTCTATATCTTTCTTGCCGGTCTTGATCATAATTTAGATCAAGTTAGTAGTCGTGTTCTAGCTACTTCTCCTCTACCAAGATTAGAAGAAGCCTACTTCTTGGTTCGTTGAGAAGTTCAACGACAGAGTTACCATGAGGGCGTAAATCCACTCGAAGCTTCAACTCTAACTCGTCTAAAAGAGTACTTCTATAACTTCTCAATCTCGATTTTACACCCACCGTCATAAAAATACATATACAATTGATGTTTGCTAGAAGAAGCATGGCTATCCATAATGGTATAAACTCAAGCAAGCCGAGAGGAAAAACAAAAGTTCTACTCGAATGCTACCGCCATAGATACTACTCCATCTTCTCGCTTCTCATGTATCTCGGACATATTTCCAAAAAGATAATTTTAGTTTATCCATTATTTCTACTTGTCCTAATACTTGGATTATTGATTCAGGGGCCACTAATCATATGACTAATAACTCTTCTATCCTTGATTCCCTAACATCTCCACCAATTAAGTCCGTACAAGTTGCTAATGGGAAGTCTATGCCAATCACGAGGGCTGGAAATGTGTCTCTTTCTCTAACATTTTCTATGTCCTATGTTCTACTTGCACCTAGACTTTCAAACAACCTTCTTTCCATTAGCAATATAACAAAAAATCTAAATTGTTCCGTCATTTTTCACCCTACTCATCGTGTGTTTTAGGACAATCTTATGAAGATGACGATTGGCATTGGTAAAGAGAGGGATGGTTTATGTTATTTGAAGGACAATCGAGGCATAGTAGCACCTTCTCGTGGCTTTCAAATACCGAGAGAAAAATCTAATAGAGAGAATTATGCTTTGGCATTGTCGGTTGGGACATCCATCTTTTTCTTATTTAGAGCGATTGTTTCCTCAATTATTTTTCAACATTTCTATTTCTAGTTTAAAGTGTGAACAATACATTGATGCTAAAAACCATCGTGTTTCTTTTAAAGTCAGCTTTTAATAAAAGTAGTATTCCTTTTTCATGTGTTCATACCGATGTATGGGGTCCTTTCACTACTTCGCTTTAGGACATAAGTCTTTTGTCTCTTTTATTGATGATCGTACTAGGGTCGGTTGGGTATATTTGATGAAATTTAAGAGTGATGTTTCTCATATTATTTCTCGGCTTTACAACATGATTCTCACCCAATTTAACACTAAAATTAAAGTTTTTTCATTCGACAATGGTCGTGAGTTTGTGAATCAATCTCTTGCTAAGTTTATGACATAACATGGCATTCTTTCTTAGACAACTTATGTTTACACACCCCAACAAAATGGCATAGCAGAACGTAAGAATCATCATCTCTTTGAAGTGGCTCGAGCCTTATGTTTTACTATGCATGTTCTAAAATGTTTTTTGGCTGAAGTTGTCATGACTTCGTTTTTTTTATCAATCAAATGCTTGCTAGGATTTTTGATTTTCAAACTCCTTTAATGATGTTATCTAGATTTCATCCTATTCCATCTCGCTTTTAATATTTGTCCTAAGATTTTTGGTTGTGTATGCTATGTTCATATTCATTCTCTTCGTAGAGATAAACTTGATCGCCGTGCTATCAAATGCGTGTTCCTTGGCTATTCTAATTCACAAAAAGGATACAAATGTTTTCATCCTCCCACAGGAACTCGTTATGTGTCAATGGATGTTCAATTATATGAAAATGAGTCCTATTCTTCTAGCAATATATCTATGGTTCTTCTTCGGGGGAGATTGGTAGTAAAGAAGAGGAATAACTATGGTTGAGAGAAAAACACATATGGACCTCGAGTACAAATAACATTAAGACAAATAAGGAATCCTTAGTTTTAGATGATCCTTTTATTGAGAAAAATAAAATTGAACTAGATGATGAGAGACCCGAAAGACCAACGATATTTCTTTGAGAAAGGATATTCTAGGAGAAAGAAAGATATCATTGTTCCGCCTCCTAATTCTAGTGTCTCCCTTGATGATACTACCATGTCATCGGATGAATCTTCTAAGACCGACACTCGAGGTATGCATTTATTCTTTCGAATCTCCTAAAAATTCTAATCTCAATTCTAATATTGATCGAATAAGAGATATCCTCTTCGTGAAAGAAAAGCAACCGATAGATTCGATTTCTCAAAAACCTCCAATGTTGTTTACCCGATCTCCGACTTTATATCCTATCACCTTTTATCTAAAACTAACTTAAAATTTGCTCTTCAGCTTGTCTTCTGTACCTATTTCTAGTCATTTTCGGGAAGCCCTCAAAAATCCTAAGTGGAAGGTTGCAATGGTAGATGAAATGATGGCTCTCCAAAAGAATTCTACTTGGGAAATTATCGAGTTACCAAGTGGGAAAAAGACTCGTGGGGTGTAAATGGGTATACACTATTAAATACAAGCCGGATGGGATGGTGGAAAGATACAAAGGTAGGCTGGTCGCAAAAGGCTATACCCAAACCTATGGTATTGACTATTAAGAGACTTTTGCACCGATTGCCAAGATGAATATTGTTCGCATCATACTCTCACTTACGAGTTAATTTAGACCGACCTCTACGACAGTTTGATGTGAAGAATGCTTTCCTTCATGGTCATCCGACGGAGGAAGTATTTATGGATCCACCCTTAGGATTTACACTAGAAGAAGGAAAGGTATGCAAACTAAAAAAAGCATTGTATGGATTAAAGCAATCACCAAGGGCATGGTTTGGGAGGTTGAGCCATGCAATGTAGGAGTATGGATTCAAGCAAGCCTTGGCGGATCATACTTTGTTCTATAAACAGGATCATAATGATATCACCTTACTTCTTATTTATGTTGATGATATGATTGTAACAGTGCAATAACGAGAGATGAGATTGAGAAACTTTGAAGCTATTTAACCAAAGAGTTTGAGATAAAGGATTTAGGGCTTCTCAAATACTTCATAAGCATTGAAGTCTCTCGATCTAAGCAAGGCCTCGTTTCTTTCCCAAATGAAGTATACCATAGATCTCCTTACCGAAACCGATAACATTACTTATGAGCCTATAAATACTCCTATTGAAGTAAATCATGGCTTGTCTATTTATCCCGATTAAATTCCAAGCAAACAAGGATAGATATCAAAGGATAGTGGGAAAGTTGATCTATTTAACTCACACAAGGCCGATTTAGCATATGCGAGTTAATATTGTGAGTTAGTTTATGCATAATCCAAGTGATCAACACATGAATGCTCGTGAATCAAATTCCGGCTTATTTAAAATCAGCTCTAGGTAAAGGTGTCTTATTTTCCAAACATGGACATCTTGATGTTGTGGGTTATACAAACTCGATTTTACCGGTAGTAGATTGGATAGAAAATCTACTTTCGGATATTAATCGTTTGTTAGTGGCAACTTGGTGAGTTGGAGAAGTAAAAAACTTAATATGGTTTCATTACCAAGTGTAGAAGTTGAATATCGTGCTATGCATTATGCAATCACCGAACTTTCTTGGTTGAAAATTCTCTTAGAAGAACTTGGGTTTGGTCCAAAGAAACCTATGGTGTTGTTTTGTGATAACAAAGCAACTATTGAGATTGCTAATAATCCAAGTGCAACATGATCGAACTAAGCATGTTGAATTTGATAGAAACTATATCAAAGATAATCTCGATTCGGCACAATAGAGATTTCTTATACCGAAGTTCGGATCAATTAGTCGATATTAGGACTCATGGTGTCGCTAGTGGGCCATTCTATACTTCGCTATCCAAGTTGGGCATGTATGATATCAATGCCCCAACTTGAGGGGGAGAGTTAGCGGGAATAAGTCTGTATTCTTTCTTATTTCCTATTATGTATACTTCCTATATAGTTTTTCTCTTAAATTAGGAATATACACACTACTGTAGGTTTCATCTATTTATCATATATAGGTCATTGTATCTTGTATATATATGATTAGAATATATGAAAGAAAAGAATTTCGCATATTAACAATTGCATGCCATTAGGAATAAGAGTCAACGTTTTAATAAAACAATCAAAGAGTTTGATTATTCACCAAAAATAAAGACGGACCTTGTGCATATAAAAAGTTAGTGAGAGGCTACTAGTCATGGTTATTCAACATGAAAAATTAAACAAACTACTCCTCAATTATAATATTATCGTATTGTAAACTACAAAAGATTAAGATGTCTAAAAGCAATTTTCCAAGTATAACATGAGAGAGCAACCTACAATCTAAGAGTGTATATCTATAGAGATAGATCACTTAGAATGTAAGGGGTCTCCCAAGATAGATATAAAGACATGATACTAAAAGGTTTAGTATGAAAAAATAAAAGAAAGATCCATTCCAATTTCATATAGCTTAATGGTCGATAATAAAAGATCCATAACGCAAGCTAGGGAACTAAGGTCTCATCAATGATCTAAGCATATACTAAATAGCTATCGCTTGATTATAGAGATAAACAATCATGGAAATATAAAGATACACTAATAACAACATAGCTGACCCCTTGATTAAGCGTTTGTCACAACTAAAACATGAGACCCTCATTTGATCGTCGAGATTAAGGGACATGGCTGGTTGACTCTAGTGAAAGTGAGAGATTGTTAGTGTAGGTGCTCAAGATCCAATCATGTTTGGATGGGTTTAAGTTATTGTATCATTGCATGATTTATAATTAAAAAAAGCTTTCTATTAATTCTTTTCATTTACATTTATTGATTGCATAGAATTAGATAAAAGTCCATATGATATGCATTTACATTAGTGATTGATCAAAAGATATAAGACAACACTAATACACATAAATGATATCATTAAATGTCCTAAGTCATAACATTATCAAGAATGGACATTGATTATATATGGTTAGACTTATGAGTACGATGCTCATGCTATATGATAGTAGTAGGAGATATTAGTATAATGATACTAAAGCAAGCACTTAAGTGATTTATGCTAAAGACATATCATTGGACTTGACTCACCATGAGAACCCGTATGGTTTAGTTTATAGGAATTTCATATGAGATAGGTACAAGTGGTCCTTAGACTTAAAGTTATCACGGTTATCTCATTAGAGGAATTATGCATGTTGATACTCATTTTGATGAACCTAGTAAAGGATTGCATATGGGTGATTTATTAGGTGCACTAGAAATCTAATAGAGGTAAGTGTATGACTAAGATAGGATATGTCACTCCTTGTATTCTAAAGGAATTATCACATTGTACTTCGATAAATGTCTACTCAAGAAATCTATAACCATAGTAGGAGTGCACCAATAGAACATAGTTGGTTTACTCTAAAAGCTAAAACATTTGAGAATCGAGAAGAAAGCTTATGTGATCATAATCGAATAAGACTTATAACCAAGTACGAGACTCGTGATAAGTGGATATGAGGACTAAATTGTATGGTAACTATGCTTGTGAAAGGCAATAATAGATTAATTTATCCTCCTAGATAATTGAGTAGTCATGATGTCTTACTAGAGGCCAATCTTGATTTATGTATCAAGAGATAAAATATGAGTCTTTTGTTCTTGATACATTGCCACCATATCTAGGAGCATATTGAGTCACATGCATAAGTTTAAGTATTTACATGATTAAAGAGAAGCAAAGACATTGGAAAAAGTTTTCTATTTTGGAAAATGTTTCCAAAAATGAAAGTTTCCTTAAATAGAAGTTTCCTAAAATGGAAAGCTTAATATTTTAGAAATCAGTTTCTTAAATTAGAAGTTGGTTCCAAATTCAAAAGTAAAATAACCAAAAATGAAAATGAGTTTCCTAATGTAGGTTAAAGGGTATTTTAGAAAATTTGTTCCTAATATGGGCCACCTAAAATTATCTAAATTTTATTTATTTGGATAGTCCAAATAAATTAATTAGGGTAGAATGATTTTGGCCTAATAGGTTTAATTAAAAGCCTTAAGATATTTTAGTAAAAGAATAAACATCAACCTTATTGGATAAGGATGCATGTTTTAAAGATAAAGATCAAAAATCCACATGTAAAATAACTCCTAATCCTTGAAGGATTAGGAAGCAACAACTCGAGTCCTTAAGGAACTCATTGCCACCCCTTCTTGTCTTTAGAGGACAAAGAAGTCTCTTTTATAAATATATAAGAGAGAGAGGTGCGAAAGACATACACACAAGTAATAAAAGAGAGAGAGAATTCAGCCATCGAAGAAAAAGAGTTAGGGCACACGGTAAGAAAAAAGAAAAGGGAAAAATAGTTTTCTCCTAAAAATCCCTAGCAAGCCACATTCTCTCTCTCTCTTTTAAGGTCGTTACAAAATCGTCCGGATCGATTTCTATAGGGAACACTACATAAATAAAAAAAGATAGAGTTAGCATTCTATCGATTTTGAGTACTTTTTTATGGGTGCTTGGATGACGTAGATCATCAATAGAAGCTGGACACTTGAACGACTCTTCCGTTAAGAATTTAGATCCGTGCTACAAGAGATAATTCTCTATTCATTGCTTTAATTCATGTATATATAGTTAGTTGATTCAATGGCATGATCTTGGGCGTTTTAGATAGAGGAAAATTTTTGTTTATTCCATACCTCCATAGGATGCATGATCCTTCATCACATGCTTTGAGCATTTATAGTAGATATCAAGCTAATCTATGTATGAAATATTATATTGATATAAAGAGCATTCTTAAGTACTTAAAAAGAACTAAGGTTGTTTTCTTAATCTATAAAGGAGACGAGCTAGTTGTGAAAAGTTTCCAATATGCTAGTTTTCAAGCTAATCATGATAAATTTAAGTCATAATCAAGATTCATTTTTCTATTGAATAGTGGTGTTGTTAGTTGGAAAAGTTCCAAGCAAAATAGTAGCCAACTCAACAATCGAAGCTAAATACATTGCAACGAGTATGAGCAACTAAGGAAGTTGTATGGATTCATAAATTTTTAATTTGGACTAAAAGTTATTCCAAGCATTGTTAATCCTATAGTACTCGTACTATGACAATATTAGAGCTATAACGCAAGATAAGAAACCAAGGTCTTATCAATGATCCAAACATGTACTACAATATTAACACTTGATTAGAGAGATTATCGAGTCTTAGAGATGTAAAGATAGAAAAGGTACACACTAATGAGAACATAATAGATTTCTTGATTAATCCTTTATCAAAGCAAAAATATGAAATCCTTGTTTAATCTTTGAGCATTAGGGACATGGTTGGTTGGCTCTAGTGGAAGTGGAATATTGTTAGTGTAGGTGTCCAAAATCTAACTTATTTGGATGGTTTGATATATTGTATCATTATATTTTCAATATTAATTAAAAAGTCTTTTTATTAATTATTTTTATTTATAATTTTATAAAATTAGATAAAAGTTCATATGATATGCTTATCTTCAATGATTGATAAATAGATGTGAGACAAACATCAATGCACATAAATAATATCATTAAAATATTCTAAGTTATAACATTATCAAAATTAGACATTAACAATACATGATAAGACTTGTGAGTGATATGCTCTTATTATAAGATAATAGTAAGAGATCTCACACCTACCGACATTGATAAATTCTTAGTTGAAATTAGGTAGATCTCATTTAGTGAACTTCATTGTCTTTTTTGCTATTAAAATATTCTTTTTTGAACTAGCCTCCGAAATCTTTCCCGACTTGATAACTTTTTAACTCCTTCAATAATGATTACTTGCATCGGTAAAGTTATATGATGAATTATTGATGAGATACTC
The DNA here is from genome assembly GCA_963924115.1 of Dovyalis caffra. Lineage (NCBI taxonomy): Eukaryota > Viridiplantae > Streptophyta > Magnoliopsida > Malpighiales > Salicaceae > Dovyalis > Dovyalis caffra. The sequence continues at coordinate 1,172,973 of CAWUPB010001179.1, forward strand.
AATGTATGGGGTTTTGAAGATGTTGACAAACATGGATATTAACTCCTTCTCTATCAAAGATGGATGGATTTGAGCAGTTATTTCATGCCATCTTTGAGCATAATTCTTAACGGACTATTTGATATATATATATATATATATATATATATATATATATATATATTGCAAAGTAGTTCAATTACGAGCCACTTTTAGATTGAACTTATACTATGGATGAAAACATCTACCAACTCCTTCTATTTTTTTAATCTTAGCTCTATCAAGGCACATATACCAACTAAGATAACACCATCTAAACTTTAATGAAATAATTAGATCACGAGCTTCTCATATTCATAATCTCTATCATTTTACTATACTAGATTTAAAGATGAGTTTTTAGGTAGTGAGTACTCATATACTTTGTGAATTTAGGCACTTTAAATTTTCTTGATATGATAACATTAGACACCAAATACATTTTGGTAGCTTTTATTGGATCATATAAATCCATACCTTCAATAACCTTTAGATGCTTTTCAATGGATAAAATTTTATTAGGTTCATCACTCTTAATAGTATTTCCCTTAGTCGAATCTTTAATGATGGTGTCCGTAGTTAAAGTTTCTTGACTAATAGGTGCTTTTGGAAGCACTAAAAATGGATATAGAGCATTGGGATATGATTCCACTTATGTAGATTGTGGCATATTAAGGGATACTTCTTGAAGTGTGGTTATGACTAGAAAAGAACCAATAACATAGAGAGATTAAAGTGTCGCCTTAGTAGGAAACAAGATGAAAGCTTCATCAATAAGTATGGTGGCAGAGTTCAGCCTTTTGGATGTCCCTTTATTTGTTTATCTTATTTGAAGAAGCTACTCTAACAAACTAGTCAATCAAGTGATTCTCCTTTAAGGAATCAATTTCCTTAGCATGATTCTATTCCATATGTTTTCTTTTTTCTTATTCATCTTCTTTTTTAGTCTAGTGCTATAAATCTTTGATGGACGTTGAGTTTTTGCGAGTGCGACCTATATTTCTATATATAGCAATAAGTTGCTAAATTGAATATCCAGGTTGCTATCGATTGAGGTTGGATGTGAGATCATTAATGTTGGTGCCCTTCTTATATTATGGTAAATTGTTAGAATGATAGGGGTTCTAGGAGTTGAGTCAAGCATGGTAGGTTTTTTTATAAATTCTAATCAAAGATAGAATACCTATGGAAATTTATAAGAAAAATATAATAACTTTTATTGATTATTGGTAAGATACTAGTTGATTCAATGTAAATACGAGTCAATTTAATTTTAATAAAAGCCGTTATAAGTGACACTCATTTAATCTTTTCCATAAGAATCTATTCTTTGGCGTTTTTCTTCGACTCAACTCTTAACCCATAAACTCATTCTCAACACTTATTTACTTGGTCATGATACAACATGATAGGAACAAAGATATGGTTATGCACATAAATCTTCCTTTGTCTCAAATGGGCTCACTTATAGGATTGGCTCTTAGTCATTAAGTGCGGCTCGGATAGTATTATTTAATCCTAAAGGCTTTTTTAAAGGCCCCTAAATTATCTAGCTTACCATTTATTGATAGGACTACGAAGCAAGTATGAGAATAGGAGTCATCACCTAGCTAATCGGGAAGAACTAGAAAACCCTAAACAAACTAGTCCGCATAGATATCCGGATTAGGGGTCGACTACGTGTGAAAAAAATAACATCATCGTCATTCCGTCCTACCTAAGGTAGGTCGCATTGAATACATGCAAAAATAAAAGTCTAGTTTTATTATATGATGTTTATATAGTTATTTGAGTGAATTTATTCTGTTAAGATGGAATAGTAGAGTAATTTGAGGTTCAAGCCACTCCACGACCAATACCCATACTTAAAGAGGAAAGACATGGGAGATTGGAATTTTGACTAATCTTTAACGGACATAAATCTATACCGACAAATAGGTGAGTTTCTAAAGAATGAGAGCCTTTATTGACATGAACAAGAAGTCACCGATAACTTTGCTCACACATGTGGAAAGCCATCATCGACTTTAGATCATGAGTTTAGAAAGCCATTGAAAACTTTGTCACATATATAGAAAGCCACCGATAACTCTATTTTGCTCGAGAAAAGAGCAAATAACTAGTTTAGAAGTCACTAGCAACTTCTTCACATAAGTGAAAAGTCATTGACATCTTCATTTTAAATGAAGAGAAAACAAGTAAATTGATTTAAAAGCCATTGATAGCTTCATCCACATAGATGGAAGCCATTAGCGGCTTCATTTCGAGCGGACGAGAAGCAAGTAAAATGACTTTGAAACCAATGGTGGCTTCGCCATGTAAGTGATGAGCCATTAATAGCTTTTTCAAATAAATAGAAAATAAGTAAATTAATTCAAAAGCCACTAGCGAGCTTTATCCACACGAGTGGAAAACCATCAATAGCTTCAATTTAGGCGGACAAGAAGTAGAAAAAATGATCTAGAAGCCATAGGAAGCTTCGACACATAAGTAAATTTCGAACCATGTAATGATAAATCATTTAAAAAGGGATTAGAAGCCACTAGCAGCTCTATCCATATAATTAAGAAGCCACTCGCCATCTTTTTTTCATTTATGCATAAAACGAGATAATCACATCATTTGTCATAAACACGGACATCATATTTAAATGCAAACACCGGGACTAACATTTCTCTCGAATCCGTAACTAAAAAATCAAGCTCATCCTCTCGACTCCGTTATAGAACATTGAATAATTTATCTAATTTCACCTCAACAATGCTCAAGACCTCCGACCCTTTCGAATTCGATATACAATGATGTATCCGATCACACTTTAAATTTCAAACACAACCGATATGCATTTTTAATTTATTCATTAAAACCTACCAATCACATCATTTTAATAAAAATATTATTTAAAAGTTACCTAAGACGATAGTTGAGAGATGTAGAATTTGTTAGAATATTGTTCGGGGTCAATTCTACCTTTTTCAACCCCCAATCAAAACTAATTGTTTAGTTAGCGAAAAAAAGTAACCGCCTATTGAAGCATTAGAAAAACTATTGGGAAATGATCAAAATGCTCATTGATCATATGTAAATTGATCCAAATGCCTTTAGGGCAAAATTTACCAAAATACCTTTAAAGCCAAAATTACCAAACTACCCCCAATAACCCGGGAGCTCATGCTTGCTTAGTTTGATCACTTTCTAATGATCCTTCAAGCATGTCGACCAATTCATAAGCTTGAGGAGGTTGTCGCCAACTTGTTTATGGTGGTGCCAACCATCGCCATCGACAACCTTGAAGTTTTGGCTACTTGTCCCTCTCTTCCTAATGAAGATTTCAATGAGATTTGTTTTGATAGGGTTTTGGGTATTTGGGTATTGGGTAAAGATTGGTCTTTGGTTTATCTTAATTTTTAATTTCAGTATTGATTTGTTTGGTTTTTTCCTCAATAGTACCATTTCCTTCTTTCAATTGCACTATCAATTAAATTTTTTTATCCCGTACTTTTTTTTTTAAAACTAAAACCTAAAATTATATTTTTTTGAATAATTTTCTTTTTTTTCTTTTTTTATATTTTCTTTTGACACGTAAATTTAAAAATGAGATAGAGGTCAAAATGAGGTGCTAACATTAGTGGGGCAATTCAATCACACCTTAAATACACTAATCGCGAGAGAATATTAAATCCCACAATAGCTAGTGTGCATAGGGTGAGTTCCAATCTGAGTGGAAGACCTTAAGAATACTTGCGAGCCCTAAGGCTATGTGTACCCCAAAATACTCACTATCTAGCCCTAGCTAAACTCAAGTATAAAGTTAATAAAGGAGTGTAGGTATCATATGTTAGTGATGTGTGTGTGTGGGTGAATAATAATAATTTCACATCCAATCTACAAAATAAAACAAGGACTATGCAAGAACAAAGCAAGATAAAACAAGCATGGACTAGAATAGAAAGATATTCAACATAGACATTGCATGAAATAACACAAATACTTCTAAAAGAAACGAAACCGTGGTTTAACCCCTTTATCTTCGACGGATTAGCCATTTTGTCATATGGCGACTTCCCAATGATCGAAAAAATACATATGAATTGAATAGTAGATTCAACACTTAGTTTTTTTAAAGGTGAAAACTGAGAAAAACCTAGCAAACTAGTAATAAGAATTCTAGCTAAAGAGGTTGATTACACGGTTAAAAAAGACAACGATTGCCCTAATGTGTTCTTTTAATGAGGTTACCATTCAATTTTTGTAATAACCGGTACCCGCTAAAAACTAAAATTAAATAAAAATTTAAACATTAAATACATGTGAAAAATATTTTGAAGGTGTGAAATAATCCCTAATGACTTAAAAGACTATTTAGAATAGATAAAGAAGCCTTCTTATGCTTAATAGATATTTTATTGATTTTTCGATGTATGAATAGTAATCTTGATATGAAATAATTATTTTGAGCATGTTTCATATACATGAAAAATATTTTGTTTAATTCGAATATTTTTTAGATGGGTGTTAAATTATTTTATGTGATTGTATGAATTTTCTCATATGTTTTGAATATTTTATTTGAATTGTTAAGTATAGGAATAGTGTTTTAGAGATAGAAAAATTAAATTAGATATTTCAAAACTATGAGGAATTTTTTTTAAGGGCATAGAAAAATCATATAGGATGTGTAGGAGTACCTAATAAATTTAAATTAATTTTATCAAGCACAAGGAATATTTTTCATAGGAAATAGTATAATTTTTATACTAAATAATTAATTTGGAGGCCTAAATGAGGTACAAAAATTATGAAAAATTATATTAAATCCTCTTAATAAATTTTTGAATTTATTCTGGAAAGAAATTAAAATTGAAAAGTATAGGATAAAATTTTAGAACCGAGGACCTAATTGCATAAAATTGAGAGTTTAATCTTCTAAATTAAATTAGCTATGAACTTAAGGAGTTTAAAATTTGTTAAGATACATTTAAGTTAAGGGCTTGAAGTGATTAATTGAAAAATTGAAGGATGATGGAAGGAGTAATTAGAGAAAAGATTAATAAAATGAGGGACTAAAATTAAGAATTTTTTTTTTTTTTTTTTACTCTTCCACTACCTTTCGGACTAAATTTGCTGGATTATTAGGCCCTAATTAATGCACTTTCACTTACTTATAAAGAAGAGGTTAAGAAGTATGCAAAATGGAGGGTTTAAAATTTGTCCATTTGAAAGGCTATGATTAAAATTCAATTCAATGGCCAAGATCTCTCCAAAACAACATAATTCAATGGTGGAGATGAGGTCAAAATTCTACCAAAAATATGCCTATAAATAGGGGTGCCTGGAATTAAGAAAAATGCGCCGAAAATAGCAAAAAACAAGGGAACTCTTGCAAAATTTCCCTAAGAAATTCCACCTAAAAAAACCCAAAACCACCATTAAAAACCTTAAATCATCTAGCTAAGCAAGCAAAACAAGTTAGAAGCTCTAGAATTTTCAAGAGGAAAAAAACTTTGATTTGGGCCGAATTTGGGGGAAGAAGAGGAAGGATTTTTCAATTTTTTCACTTTTTGAAGTTTAATTGGAGTAGATCTAGGTAAGTTAACTTCACCTACATCATAAGGCATGTTTAATTATTGTTAATTTATGGCTTATGTGCTCAATTTGATGAATTTTAATTTAAAAAAATTAGGGTTAGGGTTCTTAGTGAACAAAAATTGGGGAAAGTGAAATTGGACTTATAATTCATGTAATTAAGGTTGAAATAGGTAGATTAGGCTGAAAAATTGAGGTTTGAAACTCAAAATTTTCTAGGGTTTCTTAAGGGGTACCATTCAGACCTAATTGCTCCATTTGGGGGGGGGGTTTAATACTTTCATGTGATTGATATTTTAGGGATTAATTATGACTTATTTAGGTTTGAATTAATATTTAGGAATGAAAATTTTCACTTTAATTGAAGAAAAATTCACAAAATATCAAGGGTTATATTCGGCCTAATTAGGGATTTTTAGGATTTGAGTTTCATACATCCAATTTATGATTTGATGATCAATCTGTATTTTAATGAGCATGTTTTGATGTGTAGAAATGGAAAATTTGAAGAAAATTGAAGAAAATTGGTTAAATGGACTTAGGCCCAATTTTGGTCCATTAAGGCCCAATTCGGTTTTGAGCATGATTTCATACCCTAAATATTAATCAAATTGATTCCTATTCTTAATGCATAATTTAACTATTTGGTATTAAAATTATAGGATAAAATTAGAAGAAAATATTAGGGTTTGGACTTAGGGAGAATTCGGCCTCAATGGGGAAGTTTAGGGTTTTAGGCTTCAATTGGTTTCTAATGTCTAAATTGGCTAATTCAAACTTAAAAAAAAATGTAATTAAATGAATTAAAATGAATAACCTCATTAAAACCTAAGAAAATTACTTATGTTAGTCAAGTTGATGCTTAGGCTCATTAAGACCCAAATTAAAATTTAAGCATATACATCACCCAATTAATGCCTAATAATGTTAATTCATGAGTATGACATAATTGGGAAGAATTTGGTATGTGTTGGTTGTTAAGAAATGGTTGGGCAATATCAAGGTCTAATTAGACCTAATATAGGAATTAAGGAACTTTGATTTAATTTGTATATTTTTGGTGTGTAGTTGTGTCTTTAATAATGTTTAATTTATTGATGTGTGAATGTTGTTTTAATAGCATGTGAATGGTGGTGAGGTTATGTTATTGAAATGATATCGATATGAAATGTGACGAATATTATCATATAAAAAAGGTAATGTTATTAATGCCGTTATGTTGTTAATTTTATATACTTTCATGACATGGCTACATGACCATTTAGGGCATGCATTTTTATGAATCAATGTTAGTTATACATTTTCATTTAAAACACATAAGCATGCCAAAGTTCATGAAAGGTATTTTAAGTTATGAAAATGTATTTTATATCGTGGTTTTTCGATAGCAATCGGAAACATTTTAAAGAATATGGTTTTTCATGACTTTGAGGATTTTTATGAGGATGGACTTCATGGGTTTTCCATATGGTAATGGTAATAGTTCGGGGCCGGACAAGTACATATGTGCACTTTTAGAGGTTCGGTAGGGCACGTCCGTAGACAAGTCCGGTTCGCCAAACATATGTTATGAAAATCCCGAAGTACCTAGATGGGATATGTCCAAAGACGGAAAAAAGATTTTCAAACTGTCTATAAAATGTTTTACGATATGAGAAAAAAAATTATTATACATATATCAATATTTTATACATTTATATATATGTACATATACTACATGCATACGTTAACTTACTAGGCTATAGCTCATATAATTCCTTATGATGTAGATAAATAAGGTATGATGACTTACTTTTTTGCGAGTTTTGAAAAGGCTATGAAAAAGTAGTTGAGGTGATTTGAAAAATGGTTTAGTAGTAAATAAGTCAATTTTATAGTAGTTGGCATAAAACTAATTTGTATATAAATAGTGGATTTATGTAATCGAACTATTAATAGTAAAATAGTAACATGCTAGTAGCGACGTAGTTATTCTAGATTATCCACTACATGCTAGTGTCTTTAGGACATTTAAGTAAATTAATCAAACACTCACCACATAAAAAGAATAATTACTAAAGAAAAGAATCAACGATATAATAATAATAATAATGAATTATACCTAAATGAATTTGCGATAATTAATAAGGAAAGAATTCAAAATAATAAATAGCCACGAATCCAGTTCAAGAAATATAAATAAAGGGTTAAACTCGAAAAAATTATAACATCGTTTTAGTTAAATTATAGGACCTACCCGATAAATATTAGATTGTTAAGGTCTAAATTTCACTTTAGATACGAAGATCAAGTCACGGTATCGTGTTAGCTTGTATTCATTGCACTTTGAATGTAGGTTAATGACGATAATATTCTCAACCTTATAAGTCCTAGGTTGAGGATGTTACAATTTTAACCTTGGATTTTCTTCATGCAAAGTTCAATTAGGTATCTACTTTTCTATCCCAATTCATGAGTTGATTATCAAGCTTTTTCTAACCAAACCTAAAAGAGGTGATTTAGTGATAGAAATAAGGCTCGGTCTCTCACCTAAGTTGTTATTAGGCCGTTGGAACCGATATGGAAAGACAAAACAAAATTAGGGTTTAAAGCCCATTGTAAATTAAACAATCTCAACAAGATATCTAAAATTAAATAAATAAACTTGGACCATAGACCTAGATTCACCTACCAAACCATACAATAAAATTACAAGTACCAAACAAAATAATTTCAAAAATATACATATGAGCCTTAATCCCATATCCACCTATCATGCCACTTTTTAAAATAAAACTCATGTCTTAGGCACTAAATCAAATTTGAAACAAAATCTACAAGAAGACCAAAATCAATAGCATTGGAAATAAAAAGAACTAAGTAATAGTAGTGGTAGTGGTAGTAGTAGTAGTAGTAATAATAATAAAAGATCCCCATCATTGAAATAAAATTGATCTCGGATCTTAAACTTATTTCATCTAGACCGACTTAGACTAACATTACAACAAATAAAATACGAGTACATAACATAATCAAATTAAACACGCAAAGCCCTTAGATTGTGTAAAAACGACCCCATGGAAAACAAATAGCCAATTGGCATCCATATGGTCTTTGACCTTTTTAATTTGTGTCGGTCTATTTTATTTTTCAAACATAAAAAATATGCTAGCTCGTTACTAGCTTCATCATTGACTAATAATTCCTCGGGGACCTTTCATACAAAAAAAATAAAAAATAAAAAAATCATATTAAATCAATACCCTTAACTCCATATATATATATATTTTTTTAAGAAAATAATAATGATAAAAAAATATAAATAAAAAATAAACTCTCAAAATATTAAATACTTTCTACCCCAATAATATTATATTTTAAATACACGTAAACAACAAATAATTTAAATTTAAAGTCTTTTAAATCTATTGAATAACATCAAAAGATTTTAAACTCAAATCTTTTCAATTAAATCCAAATTAAAATATTTTAATTTAATTAATCATCCAAATCCTATGCAAGTCACATTAATATTTCTAGAATATGAAATTATATAATCATGTAACTCATAAAAATCTTAGATGAAAACTAAACAAAAAAAAATTTGAAATGCAAGGGTATAGTTACCAAATCAGAATTTCAAAGACTAAACTAGACAAACACATGGCAAAAGGCGAGAGGACATATATGGTGCATGTGGCACATACAAAAGGAGTGCCGGCGACTTACTTACATGCATGGAGGCACATTGGATGTCGGATGAGTGGCGGACCGGTGGAGTCGGAATCATCTTCTCCTTTACGTAAAGTTGGTTCGATGCATGTAGGTAGAGGTTTTGGGAAGAGGTCGTGCCATCACCATCTTCTTCTCTTCCTTCTCTCTCTCTCTCTCTCTCTCTCTTTGTGTGCTTTTGTGTTTTTTGGTTTTTTTTTTTGTTTTTTTTTTTGCTTTTTGTGTATGGGTATACAAGATATTTAATAGAGGTGCTTCTAGGGTTAACCTAGGATTTATTATTATTATTATTATTATTCGAGGCCTTACTCAATGCCTAGTATCTAGCTCGATTATGATATAAGCCTAGTTCCCTCATTTTTCTTTTTTTCTTTTCTTTCTTTTTTTAATTTTTTAATTTTCTTTAGATTTTTTAATTTTTTTATATTTTTATAAGGGTAAAAAATAGGATGATGACACATGCAATGTCAATTTCTAGGGGAAAAAAAAGTATGTTTTTAGTCATGTATGGCAATAACGGAATATGAGGGCGGATAGATTAGCTAACCTAGCTTATAGTCATAGAGAAAAATGAGATTTTTTTTACCAATAATTTGCCTTCGGATATTAAATTTGCTTGTAGACATGATAGATTTGGTTTCTATAATTATAGGATATAGTATTTTTACGTATTATGTTTATTATAAGAGTTAGCTTTCCTTGTCTCCTTAATAGTCGAGGTACGATTGGTTTGTCCCCCTTTATACTTTTACTTTTTATTAGTAAAATTTGTTAGGGTTCGTCCTTTTTTTAAAAAAAAAAAAAGATTTATAAATGAATTTTGCATAAAAAATTTACATAAATTATAATTGAGTGATAACTTCATTAAGAAAGTATATTAAGGTGATCGTGATTTTTTCTAGTTGTGTAACCAACTTTTTTATCTCAAACTCTTAGGATCAGTATGTTAGGTTTTTTTTAATTTTTATTTTTTAAAAAACTAAGTAGAATCTGCACAACTTGAAACATATTTATTTTTTACAATTGCCAAGAGATCAACGCGTGATAGAATAATGAAACATGTTCTAAGCCTATAAAAGCCTATAAAATCAAAGACAAAGTATGTCAATAATCATAGCATGTTCATTCTTACTTAACCTAAAGCCTTATGTTGTACGATATTCATTCTTAATACAATCTATTCGTAGCATGTCAATAATAACAATAATGATAATAATTAATACATAATTTCTTAATTAATTTTTATAGATAAAATAAGCATACAGAGAGAGCCACTTCATATAAAAGCAAGGAACATATATCTTCTCGATTGGGCACTTTCTTTTCAAAGACGAGATCATTCCTCACTTTCTCTGCATCTTCCTCTTCACACAAAATCCCCACTGCTGAAACAGATTTCATTGAGATGGATATCACACAACAAAAGCCCCACTAACAAAGATTTTATTCCAAAGCCTCCAAACATCATACCATTCAAAGAACAAATGGGATATAGATTCAATGTCATTTGAGCATGTAGGACAGATATTTGAGTGGGTGGTAGAGTTAGATTCAGTCAACGCAGTTTCTTGGATGAGTGGTGGCTCAACAAAACCATGGAGGACGCAAATTCATTTCAACTCTATTGCGATAAATGTTAAACGTTTTGAGGAAAGTCAGCTTCATTCACACCATAACAGAAGGGAAAGCAGTTCCTTGGCAAAACAAAGCTTGGATAGATTGGAGAATTTCATAGCCTCGATCTAATTCTATTCTCCTCCTTGAATAAATTTTCTTTTAGTCCTTTTGCTTTATTATGCCATTCTCTTGATGGCCTGTTCTGTCTTGCTGCTCTTCTTTGATAAAGCTCATAGTTTTTCATCAAAAAGCACGAGTTAGTCAAGCTTTTCTGAGTCCCTCACTTTATAAAAGCAACAATTTTGGTTGTAAATTGACCATATGATGCTTTTACAGCAAAGTGAAAAAAAATAAATAAATAAAAAATAAAAATAAAATTACTTATTCTTACCAGAAAAGGAACAGAAAAAAATTTGCTTCCACAAGGTTTTCCTCTAGTAACAAGACAAGTGATGAAGCGGTTGCCAAAAGGTTGGTTAAATCATTCATAAAAGCATACAATTAATGTGAATGCTTTCACTCAAATCTTGATAATTTTCTATGCCAACAATGGAAATTTACCATGACAAAATTGTGAACTTTAAATAATTTAAAGTTGCTTCTCATGCATAGATTAAGCATTAGCGAAGTAAGCATAGCAGCCCCATATTAAGGCAAAGAAGTAACATATCCATTCTCAACCACCATGGTTGAAGAATGAATGTTGTCCTAAGTAGCATTCTAGTTACAATCCAAACCATAGGCTTATACATAACATAATAAGTATTTTGGTCTATCTCCAGGTAAAAGTTCCATGGAGAAAAAGAGAGAGAGAGAGAGAGACATGAGTAGGGAGAGAGAGATAGAAGGAGAGACTGGCAGAGATTGGAGAATATGACCTAGGTCCTAACCATGGTTGGTGGGTTAAGAGGAGAAGAACCCAAGGGAACCAAAATATCTCCCTGGGTTACATGCACGGTGCTGTGAGCTCCACATCCATTTATGGAGTTCTTAGCATGATGTTCTAATAAGATAAAAGCTAAATGCAAAATAAACAAACACTACCCCTCCTATAGCTTACTAAAATGGGTTAAAACTCCCAAAGTTTAGCCCCATTGGATTTACAAGAAAGGAAAAACAAGAGTTAAAAATAAGATTTTCTTCCCTTATCCAAAGGGAAGATTTTTGTTAAAACACATTTAAGATTAATTAAAAGTAAAGTTGGTAAAAGCATTTATCAAAACATGACTGCGTGGTCCTAGTTTTAAAATCCTAAGACTAGCTAGCTAGATGTTAATGCACAAAAAAAACTGTAGGCAACCATGCCCATGATTTCGCTAAAATTGCCTCTTCAAGTCGAGGTGATTAGCCATTGTTGGAGGGATCATCCATTTAGAAAACTAGTTTTGAAATGAAGGGTTTGCTATTTTTCTTGTTGAATGTACATTTTCTGCAAACCATTTTTTAAGTCGATTAGCCTTCCCTAGGCTAAATTTACAAAATGGTTGTTTTACTTAGCCTTTCCGGGGCTAGTGATTGAAAAACTTTTCCAACCAAGCCAATCCAATAGCTTGAGTTGGTGATTACATACACATGTATTGGTTCTCTTCAGGGAACCCTTCTTTCAAAAAGATGCGACGAAAAAAGATGCATGACTCTCCAATTCTTGGAGATGATTTTAACCCCTATGGGGGGTTTGTGTGTGTGCAACAGCCCAAAGGCCAAGCATGGGCTTGTGTTAGGAAGAGAAAGAAAGAGAACCATGGTTAGGCCGAAGGTTTTTGAGGCCTCAAATGAAGGAGCTGAGGAAGCACGTAGTATAGAAGTGGCTAGATTGGGACACCTCTAGCGATGAGGAATTGGTGGAGCTTGCAGAGCCATGGTCACGCCTGTGGCACAGCAAAACACACTGTCAAAGATATTAGTACTCCTTCTAACAGAAAAGGGCATGATTAAATAAGAGGATAATAATTACTTGGATCATTTCTTGCTGTAAAAACTTTAACATCCCTTTATCAATGTACATCTTTGCTTAAAAAAATCAATCAGAGTAGTTTCAAAAAATAAGAGGATGATGGATAGCATAATTCAAAACTTTTCATATGAAAATGTCACTTACCCTCTTTAATTAAGAGGAAAAAGAAATGATGTTGTATTAATTAAATATCTAGCTCCCATTTTACAAAGTCTAATATTGGGTGGGTAGGGGCAAGATATATGAGAAGAAACTGTAATAAAGAGGGCAAACCTGATGGCAAAGCTGCAGTTGGAGCAAGAGACATAGGTGCACCATAATGCTGTGGATATCCTCCAGCTGTAGTTGAATTCATGGCTGAATACTGAAACAGGTGGTGTGGGTACTGGACACCATAGCTCTGCCCAGAAGTAGTGAAGCTGGTGGCTCCTCCACTACCTTCTCCAAATTGTAGATACGGGTAGAAGGCCGCAGCCCCACCATTCATGATTCCACCATGCCCAGTTCCATACATAGGGTACTGGGCAGCTGCCCCTCCGTACACGTTGTAGTAGCTCTGCACCATATATATATGAACCCAAAATCTAAACATGTCAATAAAAATAATATATCCATGCTTTAATTTTTGTGCATTAAGTATATAAAATCCAAACAAGTCTTTGGCAATTGCCTGAGTCTCGGTTTGTGTACGATGATTCATTCGTTCTTCTATCTTTGTTTGTTGAGATTAAAATAAAAAAGCAAATTATTAATATTTGTTAGATGTAACATGCTATTGGAGCATTTAATTTAAGATCTTAGTTTCGAGAAAACCCATGTAGTAAAGAAATAAAGTCAAACTTTTAACTTATTCCAATGTCATCTGAAAAAAAAAAAAAAAAAAGTCCTGCCGGTGCTCACTGGTCCATGAAATTTTACAAGAATGTGAAAGGGTTACCGAGAATGGACCACAAAGTGTCCACGACGTTCAAGCTGACAAAGAATAACGAGACAAAGCAGCTGTAAATTATGTTTTGATCACCCTAGGCATTCCACATTTTATGAGGCAAAACCAACCTTTTATCAAATTTTACTTTATTTTAAAGAAACGATGTCATTTTGTAAGGAAATTAATGGCTTTTTTTTTTAAGTGATTCTCACTAAAATCTTTAATTGAGAAATCAAAATGATTTAGTAGTAAAATTGATATAAAAAATAGTTTGGGTGTAAAGATGATAATACTCCAGTAGTTTAGTGCTATTTTTTATGTTTTCCTGAAAGTTAAAATGGCAACATCCGGCACCAAACATGGCAGCATTGTAAGTGCCTACCAATGATGACAAAAGCGGACGTATGTTTCACTCCATCAATAATTAATATGAATGGGGATTAAAAAAATATAAAAAATCGTACTGCAAATATATGCCTAACGAATATCATTCTTCTAACATCTTTTTATCCAGTGTTTTTTTTTTTAATATTAAAAATAGAAATAATACTCTTATGATAAAAACGATAAAATTTAATATTTTTTCACAAACATGTCTTTAAGATTTTGAGCCAAGAAAATATGTGCCTAACAAATACGATAGGCTTTCCATTTTTGAGCTTTAAAGAGAAAAGATAGTAAAATAGTTGTTAAAAACTGGAACATTAGAATTTTGATCAGCCAAGAAATGTTATCCTATATATATAGGTATAACCTAACTTTCTTTAGGTGTTGTATCCCATTATTCCTCAAAGATATCATGGGTTATATCTTTCTTTTTCGATTACGAAGTGTTCGAACTTTAATATCGAATAGAAAAGAGGGATCAGGTAGTTGAACTAATGATTTATCAATGATTCCTAAGTAAATGAATAAAATTGGCTTTGTACTCCCATACTTTTAAAATTTTCAGTACTTGCCTATAAAAAACACTGTATTTTATTTATTTATTGATTATTATTATTATTATTTTGCATATGCTGGCAGTCAATATACACAGTACTTTGACACAATTTGAAATACTTTCGAAACAGTAAGTCATCCAAATTATTGTCTTGGAAAACTATTTGAGCAACTAGCTAGAAAGGAGAATCTTCTACATGAAGGAAAAGAAATAGTAAAAAAAAAATTGAAATAAAAAGTAAAAGAAGTCATTGTCTGCTAAAAGTATGCATGCTTCAAAACGCATCCTAAGATGTAGTGTGGAAAAAGCAAAAGAAAAGGAAGAGTTTGTACAAACCGTTGGGTACGTGTAGTCCGGCGAGTATGAAGAGTACCTGAAATAGTGTTAATTAAAGGAGTCAGCGAAAATTTGAAGCAAAAACAGTACAATGCTTGCCTTTCAGCTAGCATATACTTGTTGGTATGCGTACATAAAATGATAAGGGCACAGTAACAGAATAGGCTAGCTAAAGACTTTTCTTTTCTGTTCTTTTCTTTGTTATATATATATATACGTTAGCACTTGATCTTCAATCACAATGAAATATGGCGCCATTTTAAGCAGAAATCTTATATTTGAGTTATATTATCCTTAGGTGAAAACAAAATGAATAAAATGCTTATAGCAAGACTTATTAGAACATGGTATGATTAAAAAAAAATAGAACATGGTTTTGTCCATTGCAAGTGGACCCGCCTTGCCATGAAGGAAAAATTGAATTAAATTTGAGCTTTTGGTAACTGTATTTGGAAAATGTGAATCTACAAATGTGCTAGCTAGCTAGATAGGCATTGTCACCATTAACATGCGTACCTAGCAAGGGGTAGTAGTGTATTAAAGAGAAGGAAATTGCGTTAGTTTGTTGCTGGAGAGAGAGAGGAGATGGGCACGTGCTTATGTTTTATGCAACAGAGTGGAACAAGGTTAACTGTAATTGTGTATGCCATCATGTGTCACATTTGCGCAACAAAGTGGAACAAGGTTAAGCAATAGTGGAGAGAGAGAGAGAGAGAGAGAGAGAGAGAGAGAAGCATGTGTGGATGGTGAGTGAATGATTAGTTTAAAGGAATAAATAAATGAATGGCTAGTTTAAACCAGTTGGAGAGAGAAAGAGCGAGAGCATATGATGAAGTGGCTCGACAGATGAAGCGTGCTCTCGACCACCCTAGTTTAATGGGTTGGGTGTGCATGAGTTGGCAATGCACGTGCATGCAGCATCCCAAATTATGCAGGAGAGGGAGAGGGAGAGAGAGAGAATGTAAAGTTAGCATACCCATAAACATTATATGGTACCCCTTGTTGGATGGCATAATGAGGGAAAGACGCAGCTGAAGGAAAAGCTGTTCCTACACCACCTCCAAACCCTGTCTGAAAAGAGCTCATTACCCTAAAGTTCCTCCCTGCTCCTCCTGTCACAGCAAATTCCATATTATTTCAATTTTTTAATTAGACCATCACATTTATTAATTTTCAGCTAACATAGTCAAAGACCTACCACCATTTCGATCCAAAAAAAGAAAAAAAAGAAAAAAGAAATTAATCTTCAAGAATATTGATGGAAGTAATAACAAAGCACAGATATATGTATTTGCTTAACAAGTAAACTGATGATCATCAGCTGTTTGCATGCTCGTAAAAGGCTGTCCATTCTCTCTGAGTCATTTCATCATGGAGTCCAGACTGTCCAAATTAGAAAGCACAAAACTTCCCCATGTAGGAGGAATATTCATGCTGCGTTTTGATTCTACTGTCGCTGTGTTTGTTCAAAACAGAATATGTTTTTGGACCTCCATCAAATTCTTACCCAACAAAAAACCATGTCCAAGTTAATCAGTAATGGATATCCACAAAACACTACCTAATAATCGTCATTGCTCGAAGAATCAAATAATAGCAATTTCTGAAAATACTACAGTAAAAATAAAATGAAAGATATTGTAAAAACTTTTTATGTTATCACTTGTGTGATTATCTATATTGAGATAAAATCTATATCACATGAAATGATTGTATAGAAAATTGGAAAAAAGTAGTAAAAGCAGCTAGTATACCATGCTTTGGAGTAGAGGGTTTGGATCTCTGGACACCCAAAGATGCAAGATTACAATTAGCTCTTCTCCCATCTATCACTGGAGCAGCATCCACACAAGCCCTCATGGCGGCATCGGGTTCCCGAAAAGTTACCTAAAATAGCAACAGCACATTTTCCCAAATTAACTACCTCAAAAAGAAGACAAGACCTGGTGTATATATTCTTGATTCTTTGCGAAATTATTAAATCTTTTTTCATGCAAAACTCATAAGTACTGGATCTTTCTTTTGCTTCAAGATCTTATCTACTATTTTACAACATACAAAAAAAGAAAAAAGAAAAAATCATAGATTCAAGTAAATGTGAGAACAGAAGTAAAAATAAATAAATAAACATACAAATCCATAGCCTTTGGATCTGCCAGTGGCCTTATCAGTGATAACAACAGCCTCCAAGATCTCACCAAACTGCTCAAAATATTTCTTCATGGTCTCCTTTTGTGTTTCCCAAGCCAACCCTCCAACAAATACCTTAGTATAAGTTGTGTCACCAAACTGACCTGCCAAATTTGCTGGAGTCATGATCTTTCTTCTCTCTTTCTCTCCTTTTCTTTCTTGAGATCTCTTAAATCACCAACACTTGAAAACCAAAGTAGCTAGTAGCAACAAAACTTTATAGTATATGTCAAAATGAGACCTAAATATGTGTCTAAACCTATGTGGCACAAGAAAAGACTAGTTCGATCGAAATGTTATAAGTGCCAAAGGTAAGAAAGACCCACAAATTTAAGAGGGATTTTTTCTTAGATTTAGAGGTGAATTTGGTGGTGATGATATTGATCAAAGAGAGACAATTAGGTCAGTGAGATTGAAAGAGAGAGAAATTTTGGGAGGGAAGAGAAAGCAAAAAAAGACCAAGAGAAAAAAAGAAGAAGAAGAAAGACCAACTCATAATACGGACATGAATTATATACACAGCAGCCCCCACCTCTTTTTCAATTTCTCACGCTCTATTATGTCGTCTGTATGCCACTATACTTTGGCAGTATATGGTTTGTTCGTAATATGTGGGATTTACGTGTTGTGTTGAGTGTGGGTATGGTTTATGGGGCATTATTATGTCTCTCATAGCTGTACTTTGTATTATTTTAAGGTGAAAAGTGGAATGACTGATTAGTATGGTGTTCTGGCTTTTAATTACGAAATTACCAAACGGAGGGTAATGATGGGAGCCAAAGTCCGTAGTGGCACAAACGGAACAGGGAAATTTTGGAAACGGAGGGAAGAGAGGGATAAAATCACGCGGGAGGTCAACAGTCAACGCCTACAAATTACTTGTGCCTGAAGTGGGGAGGATCATGTGAACAACTTGCAAATTTTTGTTAATTAGATTACCTTTTCATGGTTAATTTTTAATCACTCTTTATTTTTTTTATTCAATAATAATAGGTATTTTAGGATCAATTTACATATTAATAGAGACTAAATTTATTCATTTGTATTTATAAGAATTTTATAAACCATTATAAATATTGCCTCTTCAAGTCTCGAATTGAAAATAATTTAAGAAGTTTATATGAATGATATCTTTAAATTTTAAATCTAAAATAAGAAGAAAAAAAAAAGCAAAGCATACATTCTTAATTAACAAACCAACCTATTTAAAATAAATTGATACCGAGATGATCTTAGAACTTCTCACCGAAGAGACATTTGGCTAGTTTAGCTAAAAGATGATTGACGAGTACCGAGAACTTTTTTTTAAGAAAAAAAGATGAAAAAATTACAATTGATTACTTTTTGAGTTCAACATGTGAGTGAGAAATCTCACATCAATTAAAAATAAAAAGTTTGATGTGATTATATGTAAGATAAACTTATTATCGATTAGTCTAGACTTTTGCATTAAAATGGTCTCTATTTTTGTGTGGAAGCCCTTATATGTATAGGTGTAAGCCCAAGCGATTTTTCAATACAGATCTTCCCAACAAATGGTATTAGAGCGGATGGTTTGACTAATACGACTAGATAAGAAAAGGCGTTATGTGAAGTGATGGAGGAAAACACTACGATAAAATTATGGTTGAAATTCAAGAATTTGTATGTGAAAAAGTCTCTTACACACTTTAAAAAAAAAAAAAAAAAGGCACGTCGATGAATTCAATAAAGTGATTATAGATTTGAGAAATATTGATATTAATTTTGAAGATAAAGACCAAGCTCTTATTTTATTTTATTCTTTGCCTCCTTTCAATAAGCTTTTTGTTACACAGTATTCTATGAAAAAGACACCATCAATATAGAAAATATTAAATTATCCTTAAATTCTCAAAAATTAAGGAAAAAGGTGTTTAGCAATAATTTTGATGAAAATAGTAACGGTCTTAATCACTCGGTTTTATAAAGAATAATTCTTTAGATGTAGAAACCGTCCTTTATGTTACCCCTAATGGCTTAAACTCAACAAATAAGTAGATTATTGATTCCGGTGCTTCCTATCATATATGTATCAAAAACTCGTTTTCTCACATATCAATCAATAAATGGTGGTATAATCTTAATAGAAAAAATATGCTCGTGTAGAATTGTTGGAATAGGAACAATCCAAATCAATATATGCAATGGTATTGTGAAGACTCTTATTGATGTTAGGCGTGTTCTCAAAATGAGAATTTTTTTTTTTTTTTACTCTTAATTCTAAAGTTTGTATGTTTTATGCTAAAGGTGAAATTTTGAGAATTTTAACAAGGGCTTTCATAATGATGAAAGGCAAAAGAAAAAATGACCTTTATTTTTTATAGGGTGATAAAGGATCATGCATCCTATAGACATCCAGAATAAAACAAAAATTTTCTCCATCTAAAGGGTTCAAAATCATGTCATTGATCAACTAACCATATATTCATGAATTAAAACACTAAATAAAGAATTACTTCTTGTAGCTCGATTTGAATTCTTTAATAGAGAAAGGACTTGTCCAAGCATTCGACCTCTATTGATAATCCACGCAGCCTAATCACCACACAAGAAGCACTCAAAATTACTAGAGTGCTAACTCCACCTTTTTTTATTTTGTTTATTTTTTATATTAGAAATCAAATCAAGGTAATTGTGCAACAACCCTAAGGGAAGGCAGAGAGGTGGCGTAATTTTCGGAGAATGGAGCAAACTAGTTTCTCTTTATTTTTCTTAATGCCGTTTAGCCCTAATTATTTTCTCTCTTAGTCATCTCTCTCTCTCTCTCTCTCTCTCTCTCTTTCTCTCTATGTTACCCTTCATGTAGCACCTCTCCTTCTATTTATAGAAGGAGAGTTTTTCCTTGTCCTTGAAGGACAAGGTGGGATAACAATTAGTCATAAAAAAGACTTTTAGTTATTGCTTCCTAATCCTCTAAGGATTAGAAGTTATTATACATGTGGGCTTTTTGATCTTATCCTTACAACATTTATCTTTATTCAATAAGGTTCATGTTTATCCTCTCATTAAAATATCTTTTAGGTTTTTAATTCAATCTATTGACCCAAACTATTTTGGCTCAATTAATTTAGATCATCCAAATAAAACAAGTTAGATAATTTTAGGTGGCCGATATCAAGAAATAATTTTCCAAAATACACTTAAATCTAAATTAGGAAACTAATTTTCTTTTTAGGTTACTTACTTTCAAATTTAGAACTGACTTCCAAATAAAAAAAATTGATTTCTAAAATAGAAAACTTTTCATTTTAGAAAAATTTTCATTTTTGAAAAATTTTCCAAAATTGGAAATTTTAAAAATTTAAAAATTTTTCCAAGATCTTTGCTTCTCCCGTATTATGTGAATGTTTAAACTTATGCGTGTAACTCAATAGGCTTTTAGATATGTTGGCATTGTATTAAGAATAAAGACATCTTTTTTATCTCTTGATACATAAATCAAGATTGGCGTCTAACAAGGCATCATGATCACTTAATTCTCTAGGAGGATTAATTAATCCGTAATTACCTTTCACGAGCATGGTTATCATACAATTCACTCCTCATGTCAACTTATCACAATATGATCTCAAACTTGGTTATTAGACTTGTTCGATTATGATCACATAAGTTGTATTTGATTCTCAAATATCTTAGCTCTTAGAGTAAACCAATTATCCTCTATCGGTGTACTCCTAATGTGGTCATAAATTTCTTGAGCGAGACATTCATCGAAGTGCGAGTGTGATAATTCTTTTAGCATACAAGGAATGACATGTCATTTCTTAGTCATCCACTTACTTTCATTATATTCTTAATGCACCCAATAACTCGTCCATGTGTAACCCTTTACTAAGTCAATCAAAATGATTATTAAAGTACATAAATCCTCTAATAAGATAACCGTAATGACTTCAAGTCTAAGGACTAGTTGTACCCATTTTATATGAGATTCCTATAGACTAAATCAAATGAATTCTCATTGCGAGTCAAGCCTAGTGATATGTTCTCTAACATAAATCAACTAAGTGCTTGATTTGGCATCATCATGCCAATAGGTGTAAGATCTCCTACTCCTATCATATAGCATGAGCAAAGCGCTTACAAGTCTAACCGTATATAACCAATATCCATTCTTGATAATACTATGACTTGAGATATTTAATGACATTATTTATATGCATTAGTGTTTGTCTCACACCTTTTGAACAATCACTAATGTAAATGTATATCATAAGGACTTCTATCTAATTCTATTCAATATAAGACGAAGAATTAATAGAATTTCTTCTTTTAATATTAATAAAATAAATGATGCAATAATACAATAACTCAAATCAATCCAAACATGATTGGATCTTGAGCACCTACACTAAGAATCTCCTACTTACACTAAAGCCAACTAACCATGTCTCCTAATCTCGATGATCGAGTAAGGGTCTCATATTTCAACTATGATAAAGGTTTAGTCAAGGGGTCAGCTATGTTGTTATTAGTTTGAACCTTTCTATCCTTTAATCACCACGATTGATAATATCCCTAATCAAATAGTAGCATCGCAATACATGCTTGAACCATTGATGAGACCTTGTTTCCTTAGCTTGCGCTATGAATCCTTTGTAGTTGGCCATCAAGCTATATGACATTCGAATAAATCTTTTTTATTTATTTTTTCATACTACATCTTTTAGTATCATGTCAATGTATTTGCCCCGGGAGGCCTCTCACATTCTAAGTAATCTATCTCTATAGATCTCAACTTTTAAAGTATAGGAGTATAGGTCGCCTTTCCATGTCATACTTAAGGAAATTACTTTTAGATATCTCAATCTTATTATAAATTACAATGTGATAATGTTCAAAGCCGAGATGTGGTTTGTTTAATTTTTCATGCGGAATAACCATGACTAATAGGTTGTCACTAACCTTTTGCATAAACAAGGTTTATCTTTGTTTTTGTGAAAATATCAAAGTCTTTGATTATTTTATAAAAATATTGATTCTCATTCCTAGAGGCATGCTAAAGTCTATAAATGAACCTTTGCATGCTATAAATCTTATTTACATGTTTTTTAGAACCATCAAGGTAAATAATTTATACACTCTTTTCTTTTGTCATTTCTAGGAGTCAATATCTAATATTGCCTTTTCATAAGTGTTAGTTTCATCATCATTCTTAGGGTACACACCACCATATGTTAAGATAAGAAGATCATATCCGTTTGTCTTTTAATGAACTCCTTTTAGACTTATGAATTTCTTATACTTTTGTTTGTGGGTGGTTATAATATTTTGTCGCGTATCTACTTGGGGTTTTATCCTTAAAGTGCTAACTTGTGATCTACTCAAATCTTATTGAGTTCTAATTTCCTCCCATGATTTCTAGCATCCATATTTTCCTTCTAAAGAAAAATAACATGCCTAGTTACAAAAAATACTTTATTCTAGTGTTAGGAAAATAATAGTCATTTGTTTCTTTTGGATATCTCACGTATTTATGCTTCATTGATTTGAGCTTTAGCTTTTTTTTGTCAAATCGTTTGACATATATTTTATAGCCTCAAATCATTTAGGAGAGATAAGTTTTTATTTTTTTTCCTTTTCCATATCTCATATAAAGTCTAATCAAATAGACATAATTGGAAGCATATTCAAAATAATGGTTATAGGAAGGAGTGATTATCCCAAAGTGAGATAGGGATATTAATTTAGACTTATTATGGACCATGTCCAACATGTGGTGTCCATTGATAGAAAATCTCATTTTTTTTAGGTGATCTAAAATTTATTGCTTAAGTATTCATCACCTCGATCTCATCGAAATACTTTAATACTTTTGCTAGTTTATTTGTTGACTTTAAATCTAAATTTTTTGAACTTTTCAAATGCCTTAGATTTGTGTCTTATTTACATAACCAAAATATGATCTATTATCACTAAAGATTATTAAACAATCATGTCCTCCTCTTACATAGGTGAATATAGGCCTAAATACATCTCTATGTATGGAGCTAAATTATTTAGTAGCACTTTCTCATTTTTTACTAAAAGGGGATTCATGTCTCTTTGCCAAGCAAACAAGATTCACTAAATATCATCAAAGGATTCGATTTATCCATTTTAAGTAGATTAGATATTAGATTTTTATTTATATGGTTAAGTTGACAATGCCACATATATGTATTATTTAGATAATTTGAATCTTTTAGTATTTATATTACATACATGAGAGTTATATTCAAAACATATAACTATTATCAATCAAGACATTTCCATATAAAATTTTACCTTTTAAAAATAACCATTATTCTTAAATTGATAAGCTTGTTCAAAACAAGAAATGAAAATAACATATTTAGTCTCTACTAAAATAATAAAATAATTTAGTCAAAACACATGCTTAAATGGTAGTGCTAGCTTATAAATATCAATAATTAATGGTCTAATTTTTGATCCATTGTTGTTGTGTGGGTCATCTCCCTCGAAGCTATCTTCTCTTCTTTTCTAAGCTCCCGAACATTTTAAAAATGTGAGCACCACATATAGCATTAATATCCATAGGATAGAATTTTAGCTTTAATAACATAAATACCGATGTAGTTGTAGAACTTTTCTCTTCACCTCTTTTAGGTACTCTTTGCAGCTTGCGTTTCTAATGCCTTTTCCTCTTACAATGAAAGCAACCGTATCCGTTAGGCTATTCTAAGCCTTGAGCTTTTTCACCCCTTCGGTAGGTGTAGTTGCGGACTTCTTCTTCTTATGCTTGGGCTTTTTCTTACCCTTTATCATGTCTTTTCTCTTATTAACTAGAAGTATAGAACTCTTCTTCTTCTTGTTAATTTCGAGCTAAGTTTCCCTAAGCATAGACAATAACTCTTTAAGAATCTTTTACATGTACATCATGTCAATGTTCAAGATGAACTTTCCAATGCTATTGGGTAACGATAGCAATATTAGGTCAATGGATAATTTAGCATCTATTCCAACTTTAAGCTTTGCCAACCTATCAATATAACTTATCATTTTAGTGATGTGCTTTTTGATATTGGATCCCTCATCCATTTTAGCTCTAAAAAGCTTTCTCGCTATATTATAACATCCATGTCTAGTATGCTTCTTAAATAAGCTCTTAAGCTTTGCTATGATATCAAAGGCATTTGTATTTTTGTGTTGACGCCTATGCTCCAATGTCATAGCAGACAAGCATGATACTTTGATAGATGTTACATCATTCCTATGTTTGATCTATCGTTGTATGAGTTTCGACTTGATCCCGAGGAGGCTCGGATGGGAGAGGTTTCTCTATCATATAGAAAACTTCTCATGTTAAAGGATTATCCTCGGATTTATTTCTTAGTCAAGGAAGTTTCTGCTATTGAAGACATAACTTACATCAATGATTGATCGTATCGATATGTCGTCAATCATACTATACAATCTAACAAGATAGAAAATATATACTCGTTTGGTTAATTAAGTTGCATAAAAACAAATCATAAATTAAAGAAGTAAAATCTATGTTGGCTCTCACTACTTTTTTCAAGTTCTATAACCTTTAATATAGGACTCAAGAAACTTTTTGATTCGTTTTTCTTAATGGGTTAGGATCCCATCCTCTAACATGCATTAACCTTGAGTTATCTCACCGAGTCATACATGAAGGATTAGGTAGGTAAACCCTTACCAATTGCATCTAGTGCATTTCCTAATCCTATTGGTATAATAACTCATTGCCATATCATATCCTATGTGAATACCAATCTTTACCTATAAGTTTATTGGACCTTAAGTTATCTCAATAAACTTAACAAGTCATTTCAAGTTAGACCTAACATTCGAGGATATCACATGGCTCATGATTTGTTTCCCTCGAAAAGAAGTGACCTCGAATTATCTCAACAAGCCAAGCAACTACTAACGGAGTTCCCTCCTCATAACATTAAAACGCAAGTAACTTAATATTTAATTTGAAGGATTTTAATTTGATAGGTCTCATCCTAATATGCATACTCGGTCAATAATCATATTAGTACTAACATTCATACTAACTTAATCGTATAATACAAATACATGCATATCATGTATCACATAAGGATCGATAAATGGTAATAGATCTCTAATCCTAGCCCTCACGAGCCACCATGAGACTAGTGAGTCAAATACATAGATGAAAAATTATTACAAATTCTTTACCATTGTCTTCATCTCCCGACTTCTTCTCCTTACATCTATTCTAATTTTAATCTTCTACTTTTATATTTATTTGAATAAGAAATTTAGAGTTACATTCGATGGGAGTAAGATGAGAAGAGAAACACAATAGAGTAGTAGAGAAGGTAGGAGACGGATGTCATATTTATCCAAAAAATTATAAACATTCATTCATATAAACTAGGCCAATTAATACATACTATTCACTCATGCTTTAAGCACATAGATACATGGCATACGAATGAAATACATTTTATTCAAATCATAATTATAAATTTATGTTTTGATCATTTTATAAATTTATAAAAATTTCTCTAAATTTTCATTGTAAGACTTTTTAGGCTTGGGCCCATGGGCTTTTGGGCCTTAAAGGCCCACGAGCTTTGATGCATAAGCCTTTAGTATGGCACACCTAGCCTCATATTGGCCTTAGTCCCGACACACTCATGCACGCCCGGCCTACCCATAGCCGGTAACCTAGCGCATGTGAGCGCCTAACTCCGTAGTCTCGAACGGGTGCACCCGATAAGGCTGCAAGCCTTAGCCATGCGCATGCGCCGGGCACGCATCTTACATGCTTTAGACACATCATGGCTCGGCCTTAGACTTGACGTGCGCCTAGCGCACGCTTGCCTTGTTACGTACCTAATGTTCAACCGGCTTTGGTCAAAAGGCCTTGTGTGTGTGAGGCATGCCGGGCCTATCATGCACCCAACGCTCAATTGCTCGATGGGGCCTTTGGCCTATCGTACGTCTAACACGCGACTACCTAGCCGTAGGCTCGGCTCGTCGTACGCCTAACACACGACCGCCTAGCCAATAAGCTCGGCTCGTCGTGCACTTAGTGTGCAACCGGCCCGGCCTAACGTATACCTAGCATACAACCAACCAGCCAACTTCATGCACATAAGCGCCAACGTCTAGCATCGATCTCATGCACCCATGTCCAATGTCGACCTCGTGCGCTTCCACTCAATTTAAGCCTAAATTTCAATTTTAAATATATATAAATACCAAAAACATAAGATTTATAGAATAACTAATTCATGTAGTTACTTATAATTAATAAGATATAAAATCAAAGATTCAACGGAGGCTCGATACCAATTAAAGAATCATGCATCATATAGAGCTGCGAAATAAAACAAAAATTTTCTCCACCTAAAGGATCCAAGATCATGTCATTAAATCAACTAACCATATATTCATGAATTACGGCATTAAATAAAGAATTATCTTTTGTAGTGTAGATTTAAATTCTTTAGTAGAGAAAAAAGTCATCCAAGCATCCGACATTTATTGATAATCCACATAGTCCAAGCATCATACAAGAAGCACTTAAAATTAGAAGAGCGCTAGCTCCATCTTTTCCGAATTTGTTTAGTATTTTATTTTAGAAATGAAATCGGGGTAATTGTACGACAACCCTAAGGGAAGGGAGAGAGGTGGCATAATTTTCAAGGAAGAAAGAAAACTATTTTTTACTTATTTTTCTCAATGTTATGTAGCCCTAAATATTTTCTTTCTTGGTCATATGTCTCTCTCTTTTTGTTATCCTTCATGCCGCACCTCTTCTTCTATTTATAAGGGGAGAGTTTTTTCTTATCCTTTAAGGACATGGAGGAGTGGCAACTAGTCCCAAAAAGGACTCTTAATTGTTGCTTCCTAATCCTCCAAGGATTAGGAGTTATTATATATGTGGACTCTTTAATCTTATCCTTTAAAACATTCATCCTTATCCAATAAGGTTCATGTTTATCCTTCCACCATAATATCTTTTAGGCTTTTAATTAGACCTATTGGCCCAAACTATTTTGGCTCAATTAATTTGAACTATCCAAATAAATTAAGTTAGATAATTTTAGATGACCCACATTAGAAAGTAATTTCCTAAAATAACCTTAAATCTAAGTTAGGAAACTAATTTTCTTTTTAGGTTATTTACTTCTAAATTTAGAACCGACTTCCAAATTAGGAAACTAATTTCTAAAATAGGAAACTTTGCATTTTAGAAAACTTCGTTTTAGAAAATTTTCCATTTTAGGAAACTTTTCATTTTTGAAAATGTTTTTCCAAATAGAAAACTTTCAAATTAGAAACTTTTTTCCATTATCTTTGCTTCTTTTTATTATGTAAATGTTTAAACTTATGTATGCAACTCAATAGCTCCTAGATATGTTAGCAATGTGTCAACAATAAAAGACACTTATGTTATCTCTTGATACATAAATCAAGATTAACCTCTATCAAGGCATCATAACTATCCAATTCTCTAAGAGGATTAATTAATCTGCAACTACCTTTCACAAAGCATGTTTACCATATAATTAAGTACTCATGTCAACTTATCATATTGTGATCTCAAACTTGGTTATTAGTCTTATTCGATTATAATCATACAAGTTTTATTCGATTATCATATGTCTTATCTCTTAGAGTAAACCAACTATGCCCTATTGGTGTACTCCTATTATGGCCATAGGTTTCTTGAATAGACATTTATTGAAGTGCAATATGATAATTCCTTTAGCATATAAGCAATGAAATGTCCTATCTTAATTATTCACTTACCTCTATTCGATTCCTAGTACACCCAATAACTCGTCCATATGTAATCCTTTACTAGGTTTACTGAAATGATTGTTAAAGTACATAAATACTTTAATGAGATAACTTTGATAACTTCAAGTCAAAGGACTAGCTGTACCCATCTCTTATAAGATTCTCATAGTCTAAACTAAATAGGTTCTCATGGCAAGTTAAGTCTAGTAATATGCTCTCTAACATAAATCACCTATGTATTTGCTTTGGCATCATCATACCAATAGATGTGAGATCTTCTACTGCTATCATATAGCATTAAAATAACACTCATAAGTCTAACCACATATAGGCAATGTCCATTCTTGACAACGCTATGACTTGGGACATTTAAAGATATTATTTATGTGCATTAGTGTTTGTCTCATATCTTTCAATCAATCACTAATGCAAATACATATCATAAGGACTTCTATCTAATTCTATTCAATATAAGGCATAACAATTAATAGAATAACTTATTTTAATAGTTACAAAATAAATGATGCAATAATACAATAACTCAAACAAATTTAAACATGGTTGAATGTTGGGCACTCGCACTAACATATGACACATTATTTGGGTTTGCATTAGTATCTTCATCGGTTAGCTCATATTTAAAACATACATAATTATGTCACATACATTTGGGATATATGAGCATATGAGGTATGTGAGTATTAAGTAAGCAAAGTTTTCTTTGTTGTCAAAAAATATGTAAACTTGACTTATGTGAGAATTGTGTGCTTGGTAAACGAACGTGTCAAGTTTCTATTATAGTTTACAAAAAAAAAAGGATATGATAGATTATATCCATTTGGATCTTTAAAGCCTTTCACAAGTTTTTTTTTTTTTTTGGGTGGTTCTTTCTATTTATTAATTTTTAATGAAGATTTCTCATGTAAAGTTTGGATTTATACATTGAATAAGAAAATAATGTGTTAGTTAATTTTAACTAGTGGAAAGTAATGATTGAAAATCATACTAGTAAAAAAAATAAAGCATCTCTAGACCGATAATGGTTGAGAATTCTATTCGGGAAAATTTGATAAGATTTGCGGGAATGAAGGCATTGTTACACATGGTACGATCATACATACTCCACGAGTAAAATGGAGTTACATGAACAAAACTCTTTTGGAGAGAGCATGTTGTTTGCTCTTTATTCCGGGCCTCGCTTAAAAATTATTAATTTGAAGCGAGTCAACACCTCATGTTATTTGGTGAATAGGTCTCCATCGATTGCTAGTGAATGTAAGACACTTGATAAGGTATGGTTCGATTCTCTTCTTAATTACTCTTCCGTAATAATATTTAGGTGTTGCCAACTTATGCTCATGTGAAAGAACAAAAATTGGAATCGAGATTAAAAAGAATACATATTCATTCAATATGTAAATAGAGTAAAAGGATATAGGTTGCGGTGGCTTGATGTTAAATCTCCTAAATTTATTATTAGTAAAAATATCATTTTTTATGAATCTTTTATGCTTCATTCTAGGGGAAAAAAATCAAGATAAGTGTTTCTTAAAGTGACAAATAACAAGTTGAGTTAGAGTTTGAAGCTTTCAAAAGATGTCGAAGCTTACATGGAATAGCTCAAAGAATAAGAGGTGCAATATGAGAACACACTAAAATCACAATAGTACAATATTACTACAAAAGACAAAAGAAAAAAGAAATAGATTAATCCACCTTAAAGGTATGCTTATACATATATCATTGCTTATGCTTTGTCTTGGAAAAAACTATTGAGGAAGAAGAGGAACCTTCCATGTACCATGATGCTATCATAGGAAAAAAATTTCTTTGCTCAATGGACTATTGCTATAACCAAAGAGATTAAGTCTCTTTAGAAGAATCATACATGAAAGTTAGTCAAATCACTTAAAGCCTAGAAGATTATTGATTGCAAATGGGTTTGTAAAAGAAAATAAGGAATTCCAAGTGTTGAGAATGCATGGAACAAGGCACACATGGTAGCTCAAGACTGCGACCAAAAAGTTGGCATTGACTTCAATAAAGTCTTTTCGGTTCTAATAAAACAAAGCTATATTCGCATGTTACTTTCTATGCCTGCTTTATTTGACTTAGAGTTGAACAACTCAACATCAAAATTGATTTTCTTCATGGTGAAATTGAAAAAAAAAATTATATGCATCAACCTAAGGATTTGTTATGGAGGGAAAAGAAAATCATATTTGCTTTCTTTAATAAATTATTG
This sequence comes from Dovyalis caffra, assembly GCA_963924115.1. Lineage (NCBI taxonomy): Eukaryota > Viridiplantae > Streptophyta > Magnoliopsida > Malpighiales > Salicaceae > Dovyalis > Dovyalis caffra. Next base: position 1,203,274 of record CAWUPB010001179.1, read on the forward strand.
TATGATTTAAAGCAACCACCGAGATAGTGGTTTAAGCATTTTAATTCATTTATGATTGATCATGACTATTCTAAAAATAATTATGAAAATTACGATAGCTACAAGTATTTTAGAAAATTTCGAATGATTCTTTTGTATATTTTTTTTATTATATGTTGATGACATGCTTATTGTTGTTATGTGTAGGAAATCAAAAGTTGAAGTTTCAACTTAATTCTAAGTTTGAGATGAAAGATTTAGGTATAGCTCAAAAAGTTTTAGGCATCAAAATTTACGAGAGATCATCAAGTTAGGAAACTTTGTTTGTCCCATAAAAATTATATTGAAAAAGTGCTCAATTGTTTTGGCATACAAAATTCTAAGCCTATCGGTACACCATTTGTTGCTTATTGGCAAAATTGTCACCACGAATAGAGAAAGTGAATGAGCACATAGCATATGTTTCATATGTTAGTGTTGCTAGTCGTCTTATGTATGCAATGGTATGTATCCATCTAAATATTTCACATGATGTTAAAATTGTTAGCAAATTTATAGAAAATTCAAAAAAATAACATTGGTAAGCAATGAAATGGATTCTTTTTTATTTAAACGGTGGCACGGATGTTGGCCTAGCATATGAGAAGATTAGTGACACTTGTGGAATTGTTGTTGGGTATGTCGATTTAGATTATGCAGGTGACTTAGACAAAAGGCAATCCTTGAAAAGTTATTTTTTTACTCTTTCGGAATGTGCGATTAATTGGAAAGCAACTTTACAATTGATAGTTGCTCTTTTTACGATAGAGATAGAATATATGCCATTAATCGAAGCAATGAAAAAATCCATTTGGCTTAAAGGTTTGATTACAAATTTGGGCTTATATCATAGCTCATATATTGTTTATTATGACAAATAAAATATTATACATTTTATTAAAATTAAAATGTATCACAAAAGAACCAAACATATTTATGTCATATTTCACTTTATTCGAGATGTTGATTTGAAAGTTATATCGGCATTAAGAAAATTGGTTCAATAGATAATCCAAGATAAGATGACAAAGTCTATTTACATACTCATATTCCAACATTGCTCGAATTTGGTTCATGTTTAGAAGATGTAGCTTACCCTTTGGGTTTTTAATGTAACATCCGTTGCTCGAGACGCCTTACCCGAAAGGTCATGACCAAACAGAATGCTACTAAAATCTATATTTTTTTCATTATCTTTTAACCTTGTTTCTAGTTTAATTTCATTCATCATTATACATATCAATTAAAATTTATCATCAATAATATAACCACCATTCATCCTTAAATTCTAAAAAACATCTTTCATTATCCTTCAATATTTATAAGTAACCTCAACTTGCTTGTTCATAACAATAATACCTAATAATTAGAAATTCAACATTCTTACATCTAACATTCAAAAGAACATTCATACATAAACTCATACGCATTCATTAAAATATAACACATTCTTCATTTCTTTAAGGAAACCTAAGGCAAGCACATGAGTCACTAAACATAGGAGCAGACATCAACATCTCCAACATTTGCATCAATACCTACACTATAAGAAAAACTTGAGCTAACACCTAATAAACATGGTTATGCATGAAATTTCATGAACTTTTATGGTTTAAATTAATTCAAGTTACTCGATGCTTCGGATAAAACAATGCTTTAATTAAACTATGTCACAAATCATGTGGTGTTAGTAAGGTCATTACTAATTTCCCTATCAACATCCTTTATAAAACCATATGGTATTAGTAGGGCCATTATCGATTTCCCTACCAATAACCTATACTTTTATCAGCATTCTTTATAAAACCATATGGTATTAGTATAGCCAATGTTGATTCTCCTACCAATACCTTTTATCAAAACCATATGATATTAATAGGGTCATTATCGATTCCTCTACCATTATCCTATACTTTTATTAATACATTTTTTCTTAAAATCAAAACCCTTTCCTTTTCATGCATAACATGATTTCAATGCATTTCATTAAATATGTAAATCATTGTTCATGACGCAAATACACATAGAGAGACACCATAAACTTATACTTTGACATAGTGCATTCGATCACATATATATTCCATCACATAACACCTTTAATCACATAATCATATTCCCACACTCATGTCTTCACAGAGTATATTAAATCACATATACATTTCATCATATAAAAAATTTAATCACATAATCATATTCACAAATAATAACATAATCAAACGCATAAAGTCATTGTGGTGAGTTGAATCATGCTTACCTTGGTTCCTTAGCAATTCAACAATTGTCTTTTCCAAGCAATTTAATTCCTATCATTAACACAATTCATAATAAATCTTCAACTTAAATCAATAAACTCATAATTAAACTTTTTACTCAATAATTAACTAATAAATCCTAAAATTTGTATTTAACTATTCATCATCTTCAACCTTTTCAAAATACTTTATCATTACAAAAACACTTCCATAAAATCCTAAAATAATTCAAATAATATAATTTAACCAACTAAACTGAAAATTAGCCTCATAAATCACTATCTCAAAGACAATTAATCATAATCTAACCAATTTAAATCACTTAAATCATAGTTTTTTAAAATTTCATTTCAATTCAATCCTCACACAATTTATCTCTACAAGCCATCATTTCAACCAACTTAGGGATTTCTCAATCTTATACTCTAATAATCAATTTCACATCACCATTATCTTATTTCAAGTATAAGTTAGAATATATAAGTGTTTAATCATTAAACCACTAAATTCAATTCAATTCTTAACCCTAACATAACTCAATTTTTAATCAAAACAACAAACCCAATATACAATATAAATTCACTCCAAATTCATCAATAAGCACATTTAAACATCTTAATTTTAAGCTTAATTGGAAAAAAATCTTACCTTTTTCAAATGAATCTTCAAACCCCAACTTCAACTTATCAATTCCTCCAAGCCTCTCAAGTTTTCAATCTAGCTTAATAAAACTTCAATCATCTTACTTTTATGGTTTTCTAGAATATTTGGGCAAGATTTAAAAATAAAAAATGAAAGAGAAAGATGGAGGAAGTAGAGAGATTAAGGAGAATGAGAAAGAAATGAAGAAAATGAAAATAAGAGAATTGGGATTTCTAAACTTCTATTCTAAACTCACAATTTCTATTACTATGATCTATTCCACTTAATAAAATTAATCAAGCTTAACTAACTCTAATTACCTCATTTTTTTCTAAATCTTAAAACACATTTAATCCAAACACCTCACATAATAAAAAAAATTAAGAAAAAATATCAATCACATGTACAAAACAAGAATAAAATTAACACACATAAAGCATACACATGTATAATATAAAAAAGAAAATTTCAAGCGCAATGTTTGACGAGAAAGATTGGATCAATTTTTTTGTGAGGTCTGCCCAATTTTTTGTTAAAAAAAAAAACTTTAAAACTCATTTCTAAACTTCTATTCTAAACTCACAATTTCTATTACTATGATATATTCCACTTAATAAAATTAATCAAGCTTAACTAACTCTAATTAACTCATTTTTTCTAAATCTTAAAATACGTTTAATCTAAACACCTCACATAATAAAAAAAAATTAAGAAAAATATCAATCACATGTACAAAAAAAGAATAAATTAACACACACAAAACAAACATATGCATAATATAAAGAAGAAAATTCCGGGCGTTATATTTGATAAGAAAAACTGGATCAATTTTTATGTGGTTTTCTCCTTCAAGAGGAATTGGTTTGCGACCTTTGTTCCCATATCTACTAAAGGAGGCGATTTGTTGGGAACATATGAATATTGATCTTGAACTCATCAAATGCACGCATGTAAAAATAAAAGGAGTGGTGTAGTTTTTGAAGAAGCACTCATTCATGCACTTCCAACAATTCATTTACCTTCGATCATTCATGCACCTTCCAATTTCTTTCAAAGTTCCTCCTAATATTTATAAATAGGTTTGATTATCTATTGGTTGAATTGTATTTTTGTATAGAAAGAGTGTCATTTTTTGAGTTTGAGATTGAGTGTTTTGAAGTGCTACCATTTATATTTATATTTTTTCATAGTAAACTTTGATTCATCTTCACCTATGGATGTAGGCACCTCGTCAAACAACGTTAAATTCTTGTATCATTTTATATGTACTATTTATTTATTTATTTTCGTGATCGTTCAACACTAATCGATCGATCTCAACGAGTATAAATTACTATTCACAACGAGTCTTAAAAGTTTTTGGAACGTCGTGGACCTTTGACGAGTTTTAAAGAGATATCTAACAACTCGTGTATAACATGCACTTGATCATGCTTGAGAAAAACAAAAACAAAATGTTTTTCGTATGATGAATGTTGATTTATAAATCCTTTTTTGAAAATTTCTTTTGTTATCATCCTCCATGGCGGATTATCGTGATTTTGCCAATTCGTGGAACATCACTAAATTAATAAATAAAAAAGAGCAAGTTTGTTTAGATCACGATAGATACTAAACCCTTTTTTTTCTTTTGAGTTTTTTTCACAAGGACAGCAAAATAAAAAGAGAAGAAGACTTTTCCAAGGTCAAGACTCAAATTGTAGTAGCAAATCGAGAAATTAAGCGGACTTGTACCGCTCCGCCTTTCAAATTGGTCGAAAGGTTCCAATTCAACGCATTACAAAAATAAAGGAACACACTTAGACACTCGTCAATGGTATGCATGACTTTAATAGAAATTACGAGTGAACACTAAACCAGTTTGTAGACAATCAATATTTTGATTTCTCTCTTAAGTAAAAATGATCTATAGGGGGAAAAAGAAAATGAAAAGAAAGAACACTACCGGATAAATGGGATTTAGCGATGGGCAAACCTCGTCGCTAAATAAAAAAAACCGTTGCTAAAACGTTTTAGCAATGGTTTAGCGACGGTCACGTAACCGTCGCTAAAAACCTCATCGGTGTTTTTTAGTGACGGTTTAGACCGTTACAACATTAGCGACGGTCTAAAACGTTGCTATTCCGTCGCTAAATGTCGATGTAAATGTTATGACATTAGCGACGGTCTTGTAAACCCTTGGTATGATCGTTGCTAAATAGCGACGGATTAGCAACGGTCTTGACCATTGCTAAATTGTTGGCAACGGTCAATTTGGTAACAGTGCGAGACCATTGGTAATATTTTATTTTTAGCGACGGTCTAAACCGTTTCTAAGACTCGTCGCTAATTAAAAAATAAATTTATTTAAAACAATAATAAAATGAGGTCAAAATAACAATTTTAAAGTAGCAAAAATCTCATAAAATATCGTAAACGTAAATTTTTATTATTCAAAAAGTATTAAAACGTCGCTAAACAATTACATTATTGTTAAATAAAAAAATAGTACATCGATTGCCATTAATATAAGAAAACATAAAATCTAAAATAAGTTAATGTCTAGGATCGGTCGGAGGCCGAGTGGAGTCGTCCGGAGGTCGGGTCGAGTCGTTGTCGGTCTCGGGAACGGTGGATGAACTACCACCACGCTCAAAATACCGCATGAACATCTCGTCGCATCCGTGACATCATCGTAAACTGTTCTCGACTATTGTTTTTCAACTCAATCGTTGTATCCAACAACGATGCCACTTGGTCCCGTAGGCTACTCATAGTACCCTCTAAGTTATGGATGTGCGTCGTGTTTGCGGATGTTTGCTCTTGAATTTCCTTCAACTATGCCTCGTCACCGCATTGAATCCGAAAGTAGCGGAAGATGAGCCCGCATTGACAGTTGAATAATAGTAAGATGCATGTGAGCCGAGTCCGTACATCCTCTTCCTCCTACTATCTCCTCCACCAACGGCCCTTTGAAAGATGTCATTAATGTCGGTGTGCTCGCTTCAATCCCTCCCGACCGTCGCCTAGCAACCTCTTCCTTATTAATTAATCTTTGTACGGTCTCCTGTATAATTATGAAACACGTCACATCAAATACGATTGTCAAATAACGTTATTAACTAACATATATTAAATAATGTTTCAAAGTTATCACTTACTCCGATAACCCTCGACCATTGATCAACGAAGACTAACCGATCATTAACCTTTCTCCGATGAGTCCTCAAGAAAACCTCGTGAGGATCAAGTTCACGACCCAACACATTATGCCGAAAACATATATAAATAAACGTAAATGTATTAAATATAGTCGGATGTTTAATTAATTATTTTGGGTATTATTTTTTAAAAAAATTATAAATAAATTAAATAATATATTTTTTTTTACCATGCGTATGGCGTGCTCTCTATGGCCGATTGATCCCCCGTATGTCTAGAAGGACCGCGCTCCGACTCCACCGAGCCTCACTCCTACGGTTCCATGTCGCCATCTCGTATCGAGCAACGGCCTCGGATTTCGTCCATTCCGTAGTCCATGCATCCCATATTTCTTGTGAGATACATGCTGGCTTCTATTTTTTCCTTAGACGATAAAGGAAGTCGAATATCGCTTCCGTGTGAGACTTTTCCATCCTTTCTTAACTATGCTCTCGTTCAAATCATCATCCCACTTAAATGATTTCGCCAAAAAAAATAATATGCACTACTAACTTTACTTTCATATTATTTTATACAATTTAATTAAATATTAAATAATATAATTAATCAAATAAAATTTATAAATTAGAACCTTAAATTCTTTTCCGTAAAAATCTTTTGTCTCTAGATTCATTTTTTTTCACATCCATCCCGAAGAATGAACGTACTCTTGGAATGTCTTAACGATCGAGCAAGAGCAAACATCGGAGGAATACAACCTACAAAAAAATAAACATTAATTAAATTCATAAATAACGGAGCACATAATAATGGTAACCAAAAAAAATTTTAATTAAATTAAGCATAAACCGTACTCATTGCGCCCAACGACAATGACTCGTACTCGATGGTCAACCGTTGATGTTATTGGTTCGAGCGCATTGACGTGGGACATTATGGGGTGGAACGTGTTAAGGAATGGAACGGTTGTCCCGATGTGATGACGAAGGCACCGACGATGACGACAAAAAAGATGAGGGAGGTTGACGTGGAGGTTCAAAAGGTTGCAGTCGAGACCCGACGAGCATGGAACGGGATGTTGAAGGGCCATCGAAAGAGTGGTACGGAGGCATGTCCGGTGGGGGATCCATCCGATCGTGAGTGAAATAAGAAAGGTGTCTACGACGCCCACGATCACCGTCGGACCGATCGCATTCGAACCACGACCCCTACCTCGAGTCATTATGACCTACATATTAATTATTAAAGTCAATAATTGTTAAATAAAATATGAATTATATAATGCATATATACTTACATATAACATTCAAATTAATATGAACTAATTGATTTATACTAAACAACAATAAATCATAAATATTTATTTAATTAAATCTTACCTTTAAAAATTATATGTTAACTATATATGTAGGTATACATACGAATAAACCTAATTTTTTCCTAAAATTGTGACGAACAGGGATGGTACCTCGGAGATTTATTAAAATAGTTTGAAAAATTATACTTGGGGGAAAAAACCAGCCTATCCCAACATCCCGGGAGGACAAGGTTGCCTAAACCCTTAAAATCGAACAAAAATTACATAAAATCCAAGTGCATAATTTATGAATTGAATAAAAAATACAATATAACATAATCCAATGGGATATATCATATTATCTCTAATCACTATCATTATAATCATTGTCACACTCTTCATCTAAGTCTTCTTCAACATCGGTTTCTAACTCCGATTCATTCCGAATATCTATTTCATCACCATCAAATTCTAATAATGCTCCGGTAGGATCAATCAATAAGTGACCTTCATCATCATCAATGTGCATAACATTGTGTTGACTTTCTATTTCATTTTCTTGAAAGGGTTCGATATTGGTTTGATCGACGGTAATAGACATTTCTAGCACATCAACCGTAGGCCTTGGCTTAACCTTACATACCGCCAATCAGTCTTGTCGTATGCGTTTACATGTAGGATATGTTACATAATACACTCGATGCGCTTATGATCCTAGTATGAATGGATCGGATCTATTTGAATACCTACGACTATGAACCTCAACTAGTCCATAATGATCATGAACTCGTGTATCGGTACCGTGTGTTGTATCATACTAATCACATTTGAACAAAACTATTTTCTTTATTGGTAAGGCTAGATACTCAAGTTCGAGTATGTCAATCAACCTACCGTAGTAGTCATTTTCCACCTCACCGTAGTTAACTCCTTTAACACACACTCCACTACACATTGATGCTCTCTCCGAACCACCAACATCGATATGAAACTTATATCCATTTATAATGTACCCCGCATACAACTTCGCAGTTCGTAATGGTCCTTTGGCCAAATCTTTAATATAATGATCCGTTATAGTTTTAGGTTGTGCTCGGCTTGCTCGTATGTAAGGACCGAGTTACTTATAAGGTAATGTAATAATAAAATTTGATAAAATAAATTTATGAATATTTAATAACAATCTTGATAGCGAGGAATACTCACATATCGATGGAACCATGATGCAAATTGGTTTTGAAGTCGAAAATCAACCTCGTTTTTCGATATGTCGAGGTCACTTTCATAAAGTTGATCGATAAAGTATCCGACGATAAAAATATTGTTATTATATGTTTTAAAATTGAATGGTTGTTAATGAATAAATGTATAGTAATAATATTTGATAGTAATAAAACTTACTCGTGTACGGTGTCACCTTATCACGAGTTCAATAGAATGTAAGTGTGCGTTGCATTCTTTTCTTGATCCGTCGGGACATGTGATCGTGCTCGACCAAGAGGTCTACCTTTAGGAATGAATATTTCTAACATGCCTTCAATATTTTCATTCGATTCTCGATCACAAGTCAAAGTTTCTAGGCACTTTCCGATGCCTAGTTTGTACATGAGGCTCAAAGTAATATGAACGGAACATTGAAGCTTCCTCAACTAAATATGCATTGCATATTGACCCTTCGACTTTGGCTTTGTTCTTAACATTATTTTTTAATTTGCGAAGGTACCTACAATAATATTGTGAGTTCATTAGACTTAATCAATATTTGACAGAGTTATAAACTTACGTATGTCCATTAAAATCATTAATTTGTACCTTTCAAATGGATACATCCATCAATATTGTATAGGTCCGGCTACTTTTGCTTCATATGCCAAGTGTATGGAAAGATGCTCCATTGAGTCGAAAAAACTTGGTGGGAAAATACGCTCTAATTTGTATAAGATTATTGGTATATTTTCCTCAAGACGGATCATATCTTCAACCTTAATCATAGTAGATGTTATTTCCTTAAAGAATAAGCTAAGCTCGGTGAGTGATTGCCATACATTTGTTGGTAACATATCACGAAATGCAATAGGTATTAGCCTTTGCATAAATACATGACAATCATGACATTTCATGCCACGTAATCCGAGGTTATTCATATCCATACACCTTGCCAAGTTTGAGACGTATCCGTCCGAAAACTTTAGTTGTTTAATCCATTCAAGTAATTGTATTTTTTGTTGTTTGTCTAGAGTCTAACGGGGTTTTGGGTATTTTTTAGAGTTTTCATCTATTTCTAATTCGGACCGTCGACAATATAGCTTTAAGTCTTCTCTTGAATTTGCATTGTCTTTTGTTTTTCCCGGGACATTCATAATTGTATTAAACACATTGTCGAAGACATTTTTTTCAATGTGCATGACATCCAAATTATGACGTATTAAATTAGAACTCCAATAAGGTAGGTCCCAAAATATACTACGCTTTTTCCAACCATAATATTTAGATATATTATTATTATACTCATCGGATCCCTCTTTCGTTACTTTCAGCAACCCCCAATTGTTTAATTCTTGTAAAATTTCAATTCCGGACTTTATCGATGGAGCAATGTCTCAGTAATAACCGAATTTCGCTTGAACACGATCCTATTTCGCTTGAACGGCTGGCGTTGTGATAGAAACTTTCGATGGCAATCAAACTATGAAGTTTTCCTCCCGTTTCGAAGGGTGAAAGCATCGAATTTTTCATACAATACGAACATGTTGTCTTACCCGCAGTACTCCAACCGGATAACATTGAATATGCAGGAAAGTCACTAATTGTCCACATGACAGCAGCCTCTCATTTGAAAATTATCTTTACGTCACACATCATAAGTAAGAGCACCTACTTCCCATAATTCTATCAACTCTTTAATTAAGGGTTGTAGGTATACGTATAAATTGATTTTAGGGTTCTTAGGACCGGGGATAATAACGATTAAGAACATATATTCTTTTTTCATACATTTCCATGTGGTAAATTGTATGGCGTTACAATGACGAGGCCACGAAGAATATTGTTGTCCGGACTTACCAAACGGTTGAAACCCATCGGTGCAAACACCTAATCTAACATTCCTAATTTCGATACAAAAGAAGGATGTGTTTGGTCAAAATGTTGCCATGCGAAGGAGTCCGAACAATGACGCATGACGTTGGGCTCACACACATGTTGCGCATGCCATGTCATATCATTAGCGGTGGCATTTGATGCATAGATCCTTTGTAATCGTGGGGTTATCGAAAAATAATATATTTTTTTGTAGAGGACAAATGTTTATCTAATAGAACCCCGCGTAGGATTTCAATATCGAGGATGATCACATATTTTACAAGAGATTCTCTCGGTTGTCCCGACCCCAATAAATCATGCAACCATTAATGCAACAAGTAGATCTTTTCAACGGGCAAACCCATCATTTCTATCATTTTTTTTGTACTATAAAAGTCTTTTGGCATACGATTATTGGGAGCCATCAACTCTTTTATAAGTTGACATAAATCGTCGTAACACCTCTCTAAAAAATGATGCTCGGACTTGAGATGCAACAAACGAGACATTGTAGATAACTCGCGAATGGTTTTCCGACCCGTGCCATATTTCTCTATTCGATGCATCTAATAAATCATAAAATGCTTGTGCAGAAAGGTTTGGGTCTTCGTCCGGGTTAGATGGATTAAAAGATGGACCAGCTCGCATCCATCACCATTGTGTGGTATCGATTAACTTGACGATCATCACATATTTGTTCTTGTTCAACATTATTAAACGAATTGGCATTAATTGCTAAATCATTCTCTCCATGACGTCTCCACACATAATACCCGGACACAAACCCATATCTAAGCAAATGATACTTAACGGTATCATGGTTTTCATAACTACGATTTTGACATTTTTTTTGTTTACATAGACATCATATCTTATTTCCATCCATGCACTATGGATGACTAACCGCAAAGTTAATAAATTCATTAACCCCTTCTACAAAACGTTCATTTAATAATCCAACGAGTTAATCTAAAGTCAATCCAAGAGCGATCCAAATTCATTTTAAACAAAATAGTTATAAAGTAATTGTATTAATTATTTATGTAATTACTTAAATTACTTTTATTACTAAATCTAAAATCTTTTTTTGTTACACACAAGTTATTTTCTAAATATATAAACAACCTAAGTTTAGAAAAAAATGTTAAATAAAACTTAATTATTTATTTAATTACTAACAATTACAAATATTTTCTATAATTTTATTTTTTATCTATTTAAAATTTATTTCAAAAATTTTTTTAAATAAAACTTAATTATTTATTTAATTACTAACAATTACAAATATTTCTAATAATTTTATTTTTTATCTATTTCAAATTTTTTTCAGAAACTTTTTTAAATACAACTTAATTATTTATTTAATTACTAACAATTACAAATATTTCTAATAATTTTATTTTTTATCTATTTCAAATTTTTTTCAGAAACTTTTTTAAATACAACTTAATTATTTATTTAATTACTAACAATTACAAATATTTCCTATAATTTTATTTTTTATCTATTTAAAATTTATTTTAGAAAATTTTTTAAATACAACTTAATTATTTATTTATTTACTAACAATTACAAATATTTCCTATAATTTTATTTTTTTATCTATTTAAAATTTATTTCATAAAATTTTTTAAATACAACTTAATTATTTATTTAATTACTAACAATTACAAATTTTTCATACAATTTTATTTTTTATCTATTTTAAATTTTTTTCGAAACGTTTTTCAATACAACTTAATTATTTATTTAATTATTAACAATTACAAATATTTCTTATAATTTTATTTTTTATCTATTTAAAATTTATTTCAGAAAATGTTTTAAATACAACTTAATTATTTATTTAATTACTAACAATTACAAAATTTTCTAATAATTTTATTTTTTATCTATTTAAAAATTTTTTAAGAAAATTTTTTTATTACAAATTAATTATTTATTTAATTCCTAACAATTACAAATTTTTCTAATAACTTTATTTTTTATCTATTTAAAATTTATTTCAAAAAAGTTTTTAAATACAAACTTAATTATTTATTTAATTCCTAATTACAATTACAAATATTTCTAATAACTTTATTTTTTATTTATTTAAAATTAATTTTAGAAAATTGTTTTCATTTATTTTGTACTAACCTAACGCTTTAACTTAATGAACTAGAAATTACTGAAATTAATAATGTTTTCAATAAATTGTGAATTACTTAAGTAAATTAACAATTATTAGCTACACTAATAACAATAACAATAACAATTTAAATAAAAACATAAAATAAAATATAACAATTATATTTTCTAACAAAAAAATTTAACAATAAATTAAAGTAAGTAAATTAACAATTAACAATCAAATTAATTCAATCAACAATTAAAAAAATAACACAAAATTAAAAAGTTAACAATAATATTCAATTAATCAATAATTAACAACAACATTAACATAACAATTAACAATTAAACATTTCAATTAACTCTCACAATTTACACTAAAATAACACACAAAATAAATTTTAATTAAATAATCAAATTAAAAAAAACACATGCAATAAACAATCAATTCAATAATTAAACTAACAATAATAAGTAATTAAAAAAATTAAAATAAAATCTAATTATTTGACATAAATAAATAATTGAAAAAATTAATAATTGAAAGGATGGTTTAGATTTAGGTGGACTCGTCACCAAGAGAAGGAGGGGGAGAAACCGTCGAAAAAAAAACCTCGTCGAAATATGGTCGTTGAAAAACGACAACTTCAACGAAGAGAGAAAACTTGAAAGGACGAGGAAAAGAGGGAAGAAATATGGAGATTTTAAGGAAACAATAGCTTTGAGGAGAGAGATCAAAGGATTGGAGAAAAAAAGGCAAAGATGTCGCTGCCGAAGGAGAGGAAGAGAGGAGAAGAAAACCAAAAAATGACAGATTCCGATCGACCGATATTTATAGAAGGGTAAAGTGTGACCGTCGCTAAACCGTCGCTAAAAGTAAATTCGAAATTAAATTTGACCATTTCCCACCAATGGTTTACTTTTAGCGACGCTTTCGTACCGTCGCTAATTTAACGTTTGCAATGGTTATTTTTGCAACCGTTAAAATAATAAAATTAAATTATCAACGGTTTAGCGACGGTCGTACCGTTTCCAAGTTGATTTGGTGACGTTTTAGCGACGGTCTTGGACCGTCGCTAAAACGAATATTTTGGCAACGGTTTATTAACACCAAACCATTGCTAATTTTCTTTTTGGTAACGGAATAGCGACGGTCTATGACTCGTTGCTAAAGTTATTTTTTATTTAAGGTTTTTTTTTATAAAACCGTTGAAAAAATATTAAATAACATGTACCAACGGTTTAGCAACGGTTTAGACCGTTGCTAAATTTATAAACCGTCGCTAAAAGTGTTGGCCAATAACATTAGCAACGGATTGGTTGACCGTTGCTAAAAAACCGTCGCAAAATTTAATTTTTGTAACCATTTTTTGGACCGTTGCTAAAGCGTAGAAAATTGTTGCTAATCTAAGTATTTAGCGACGGTCAAAAAACCGTCGCTAAAACCCATTTTTGTTGTAGTGGAAAGAAAGAAAGAAGTATGAATACTGTTCTAAAATGAAACTTACTTCTTTCTTTCTTTGGTTTTCTTTAATTTTTGTTTTGTGGAAGAGGAAGCAGGTTATAAAACGTAATTAATGAAGCTCAATAGACTCAATGAGCCTCCTTTTACCAAAAAAATGGTTTTATATAGAGAGAGAAGTGATGCATTTCCATATGTTTAATTTAAAACTTACAAATTCTCGACCACAGATTTTTTTTCAATCTAATGGCTAATTAATATTTAATAATATATCATCTTTTGTTTACCTTAATATTATTTTCATTTTTTTCTCAATTATTATCTACAATTTTTCTCCTTAATATCATCTTTTCTCCTATTTTAGTTTGCACGCCTCTTGATTATTTCCGTTTCTACAAATGAAAAAATTTGAAACTTACCTTGTATTTTTATTTTTTCGAGAAACAAATATGTTGAATTCAAAAGAGATGGCACCCCATTTAGCTTTGTAACTTTTTTTTTCATTTGAGAACTTACATTTGAATGTTGTTAAACCATAATAGGCCCCATGTAGCAGAAGAACATGCATGTTAATTAGTTATTTTAATTTGCATTAATTCCTGACAAAATTTCGTCAAGAAAGATTTTTTCTGATGAATAATTTTAGGATCGATTTACGACAAAAAATTTCGGATGCAAGAAACCAGTCACAATGAAGCTTTGCAACCAAAGCTTTGATTAGTTAGTTTTTTCTTTGATACGTATGGTAAGTGTTTCAATCCCATTTAATTATTCCACCATTGAAATTGGTTACGTTCTTACTATTTTTCCACTCTCTCTTTTTTTTTTTTAATTCCACCATTGATATTATGTTTTGCTAACAACCAATCTTAAGTCTTTTTTTTTCTTGATTTTTGTTTTGTTGGTATTAGAATACATGAATAGATTATGTTGGAGTAAATTATAATTTAGTCTCTCTATTTTGAGAAACAATTAATCAATTCTTTTTCTTTCAAAAACTAATTATGAAGTGGCAGGCTCGATGTCAATTCCAAAACGTCATACCAATAAATATTAATTTGATCATCTAATATGAAAGACCATACTTTGAATGTTCAACGAACCAATTTAAACTAGTAATAAATTATTGACATGGATATTTAGATATTGTTGTCATCCGATAAGTACTACTGCCTAATTGAAAAGAAAATTTCAACCTATAATTGAATATTTGACAAAGTGAAAATAGATTTGCAATGCAGCAACAAACCTTTTGACCTATTATGTGGTTGCAAAAGTGCTACATTCCAAAGGCCAATAACTATATATATATATATATATATATATATATATGTATTGATGTGAAATGGATAAGAGCTAACCAAGTCGCACAAAATATACTTACTAATGAGACAATTTTAAGTTTAAAGATAATACGGAATAACAAAAAATTATCTAAACCAATTAAGATTCTTCAATGTCCACCAACTTGTATCAATACTAATGATGTAATGCATGAAAACAGTGCTATTTATTAATGATGGACGAAGTTGAATCATTAATTAGCTGATTTATTTAATTTATCCTTGACAATTGTAACTACCCTAATTGACTAAAATGAGTCCAAATGTTCCTTACATGTATAGTTGGATTTATCGATGATCACCATATAACTAGGCATAGGCTAGTGGTTGTGTATCAAGTAATTTCTTCGAGTGAAACAGACTCTAATTCCAAGAATTCTAGTTTATTTAGTTATTATGTAATGTAATGTAATGTGTGAGACCTATCCTCTAATCGATAATCCAAAACCTATGTATAAAGTTATCAACGGATCAAATTCAAATTGAATCACAATGGATTCATATTCGATTTTGTTTAATAAATGAATGAAAGTGGATTTTATGAATTTTAATTTGGGTTTTGCACTTGTTAATCCAGATCCCGAAGGATTCGAATCAAATTCAGATATTCATCAAATTTATCATTTAATTGTTTTTTTCGGAGACAAAGTATTGATTATATTCAAAATCATGTTTTAATGTAAAATGAGTTTCAATTATTGCATGTATAAAAAAAATATTATTATTTTATATGTCAATTAAAAAAAAAAACAAATATCTCATAATTAAAAAATAAAAAATCAAATAATATCAATAAATATTTATATTGAAAGTCAAATTTAATTTAAATTAGAAAAGAAGTATGATAAAAATAAAAAATAAAAATACCTACTCTACGTATAACTTGATTGGTACAAAAACAATAATCCTAACGTTTTATTATACTCATTAATAAGACAATTTTAAGTTTAAAGATAATATGGAATAACAAAAAATTATCTAAACCAATTAAGATTCTTCAATGACCACCCACTTGTACCAATACTAATGATGTAATGCATGGAAACAGTGCTATTTTTATTTTTTTCCTCTCTCTCTTGAAGCCAATAAAATTCATTAAACAATATGAGAGAATCCAAAAGTACAGGCAGGGAGCAGATGAAGCACCTAAAACAAATAAATAATATAAAATATATAACAAAATCAGCCCAGCCTGACCAAGGCCACACCTCATATACTCATCGAAATAGGAACTGTGAAGAAAGTGCCTCGTCGAAAAAAAGAAATGATAGACTTACGCTGAAACGGAAAAAAAAAACATAATGTACCAATATGCATGCTTCAAGAGGGAAATAAATTGAGTTTGACAAACAAATAAGAAATTAATTTCATCTGCAAGAATAAATATATACATCAAAACCTAACTAAATCCAACAAAAAGTTATAGCGCTATTGTGATTGATCTAATATTGCCCCCATTGTGGAGTTCGAAAGCAACTAGATGAATCTGGATTACACTGTCATTCGGCCATTCCAAACAAACCATACCCGAAGGCAGGGTTTCCCGTCAAAATCAACAACCGATTAAGAATTGGCCACCACCTCAACAAGATGTTAATACCCCCTCTGCCCCGAGCAACTACCGGAAAAAAAGGATTTAAAAGATTTAGCGATGGTTTTTAAGCCCATCGCTAAAACCATCATCTAGCAACGGTTTTTAGTAATCTCTAGATATATTTTAGACGTATGTTGATTTTTAGTAATGGTTCATAAACCTTTGCTGATTCGGTCAAAATAAGTCTTTTTAGCAACGGATTACAATAAACCTCCGTTAAAAATCTAAATATTTGTTTTAAATAAATCGTCGTTAATTTCAAAATATAGTTTTTTTTGCGTTGGTTTTGATGAAAACTATCGCCAAAACCCTCTTTTTCCAATGATTTTAATGACAGATTTTAAAAAACCATTGCTAAACACTTAAATTAGTAACAATTTTTAGAAACCATCGCTAATTTGTTATCATTGGGGAGAAATGAAATTTTTTTAAAAAAATAATATTGAGAGACGATTAAAACCTATAGCTAAAAGTTAAAATCTCTAAATACCTACTACTCAAAATTTTTTCCATTTTCTACATCTTTTCTCTTCTTATTCTTCTTCTTTCCAACAAATGCAAGCTCCCAATTTCCTCTCCATTCACGACAACAACTTCCTCCAAGCTCTTTTCTCTCTTCTTTTCTTCTTCTCCTCCATCTCTTCCCTTTTACTTCTTCATTTTCTTCTTATTTCTCTCCTTTCCTTCTCTCATCCCTTCCCTCTCTTCTCCATGAATAGTGCCACGACAATGACTCCTTCTTCTTTATTCCTCAAATTGTATAATTGGTAAATCAATAAGTTTTTTTTTTCATTTATTTCAATAATTTTATATTTGTTGTTAATAATTTATTTATTTATTCTTCGTGTTTAATTATTTATTTTTAATTGTTGGTTAGTTGAATTTATTTTGTTGTTATAGTTAATTTGTTAGTTTTTAATTAATTTAATTATTTGTTAAAAAATTATTTAAGTGTTAGTTTATTTAATTATGTGTTAAATAATATTGATTTACCTATAAATTAAATTAAGTTTATTTGTTGGTATTTAAATACTTTAATTATTTTAAAAATTTTAATTGGTGTTAGTTTAATTAATTATGTGTTAGTTAATTTATTTAAGTATTAATTAAATTAATTTAGTTTGTGGTTAATTAAATTATTTAATTATTTTACAAAATTAATTATTTGTTAGTTTAATTATACAAATTGTTAATTAAGTTTTGTATTTATTAAATTAAGTCAATTAGTTATTAATTAAAATATTTAAATATTTTTTTAAAATATTGAGTTGTGTTAGTTTAATTAATTTTTTTGTTAAATAAGTTTTTTAGTTGTTAAAATAAGTAAATTATTAGTTAATTAAATTAATTAAATTGTGTTTAAAATATAAAATTATGTGTTAGTTTAATTAATTTGGTAGTTAATTTAGTTTTTTAATCATTACATTATGTCAATTAGTTGGCAATTAAAATATTGTTTAAAAGAATTAATTAGGTAATTAATTAAGTCAATTAGTTGTTAATTAAAATATTTAAATTTTTTAAAATATATAATTACGTGTTATTTTAATTAATTTATTTGTTAATTAAGTTTTTTTAGTTGTTAAAATAAGTAAATTAGTTGTTAATTAAATTAATTAAATTGTTTTTAAAATATATAATTACGTATTTGATTAATTAATTTGGTAGTTAATTTAGTTTTTTAGTTGTTAAATAAAGTCAATTAATTGCTAATTAAAATATTGTTTAAAATAATTAATTAGGTATTTAATTAAGTAAATTAGTTTATGATTAAATTATTTAATTTTTAAAAAATATACAACTATGTGTTAGTTTAATCAATTTGGTAGTTAATTTAGTTTTTTAATTGTTAAATCAAGTCAATTAGTTAGTAATTAAAATATTAAAATTTTATTTAAAAGAATTAATTAGGTAGTTAATTAATAAAATTAGCTTATACTTAAATTATTTAAATTATGTTTAAAATATATAATTACATGCTATTTTAATTATTTTTGTAGTTAATTTAGCTTTTTAGTTGTTAAATTAACTTAATTAGCTGCTTATTAAAATATTAAAATATTTTTTAAAAGAATTAATTAGGTCATTAATTGTGTAAATTAGTTTATAATTAAATTAATTAAATTGTTTTTAAAATATATAATTACGTGTTATATTAATTAATTTGGTAGTTAATTTAGTTTTTTAGTTGTTAAATTAAGTCAATTAGTTGGTAATTAAAATATTAAAATATTATTTAAAAGAATTAATTAGTTAGTTAGTTAAGTAATTTATTTTATAATTAAATTATTTAAGTTTTGTTTAAAATATATAATTATGTGTTAGTTTAATTAATTATCGTAGTTAATTTAGCTTTTTGTTGTTAAATTAATTCAATTAGTTGGAAATTTAAATATTGTTTAAAAGAATTAATTAGGTAGTTAATTAAATAAATTAGTTTACAATTAAATTATTTTAATTCTGTTTAAAATATATAGTTATGTGTTGGTTGAATTAATTTGGAAGTTAATTTAATCTTTTAGTTGTTAAATTAAGTCAATTAGTTGGTAATAAAATATTGTTTAAAAGAATCGATTAGGTAGTTAATTAAGTAAATTAGTTTACAATTAAATTATTTTAATTCTATTTAAAATATATAATTACGTGTTGTTTTAATTAATTTGGTAGTTAATTAAGTTTTGTATTTGTTAATTCAAGTCTATTAGTTTTAATTAAAATAATAAAAAATTATTTATAAAAAATAATTAGAATTTACTTTAATTAAATAGGTGTTAATTAAGTTCTTTATGTGTTAAAATAATTATGAATTTGGATCGTTCATAGGTTGATTATAAATATACCAATGGTGCTTTAAATCGAGTTTCGTAGATAAGGTAAATGAATTTATTGATTTTTTCGTTAATCATCTAGATTGTATGGATGGAAATAAAATAAGATGTCCTTATAAATTTAAAAAGTGTTAGAGCCGTAGTTATGAAGATTCTAATACAATTAAGTACCATTTGATGAGATATGGTTTTGTGTCTAGGTATTATATGTGGAGACGTCTTGGAGGTCATTTATCGTGATAACTCGGTAAATTTTTGTTCAACTCGAACAAATATTTGATGAACCTCTCGACCAATCTATATCATACAATTGTAATGGATGCAGCCAGTCCATCATTTAATTCGTTTAACATCGACAAAGTCCCAAACCCCGAGTGCCCAAGCATTTTATGATTTGTTGAATGCATCCAATAGAGAGATCTAACTTGATTTAAAAAACAACTCACAGTTATCCACAATAGTACGTTTGTTACACCCGAAATCCGAACATCATTTTTCATAAAGATGTTATGATGACTTATGTCAACTTCTAAAAGAGTTGATACCTGTTGATATTTCTATGCCAAAAGACATTTACAACATGAAAAAGTTAGTGAAATTGATGAGTTTACCAATTCAACGGATCCACAATTCGTATAAATGATTGTATGATTTATCGGGGTAAAGATAGTGATAGAATTACTTATAAAATCTATGACCATCCTTATTATCAAAGTCATAGGTAGGAATCGATTAGAGAAACTTATGTCTCGTACAAAAAAAATATAATTTTCCCCAACCTCGTGGTTATAAAGGATGTATGCATCAATTGTCACGACTAGTTACATTACATGGCACGTCGAACATGAAACCGAGATAGATGTCATGCATCATTTCTCTAACTCCTTTGGATTATGGCATTTTGATCAAACACATCATTCTTTTGCATCATAAATTAGCAATGTTAAATTGGAACTCGCACCGATGGGGGGTTTTAGCCTTTTGGTCAATTTGAACAACAATATTCTTCATGGCTTATGATTGTAATGCCTAATAATTTACCACCGTAGAAGGGTATAAAGGAAGAATATATATTCTTAACTATAATTATCCCGGGATTTAAAAACTCAAAGATCAAACTAGACATTACAACCCTTAATTAAAGAGTTTGTTGAATTATGAAATGTTAGTGTGTTTACCTATAATGTGTCCCGTAAGTAGAATTTTCATATGCAAGCCGTAGTCATGTGAACAATTAGGGACTTCCCTACATATTTAATTTTATCAGAGTTGGAGTACTGTGGGTAAAACATCATGCCCGTATTGCATGAAAAAATATGATACTTTCAATCTTTGTAATGGCAAAAAGACTTCTTGGTTTGAATGTTATTATAAGTTTCTGTCACAAAATCATCCTTTTAGGAGGAACAAGAACGCATTCAAGTGAAATTTAGTTGTCACGGACATTGCTTCCTCGATCATATCCGGAACAAATATTTTGCTTGAAATACAAAATTAAGGGTTGTTAAAAGTCATGAAAAAGGTCCCGAAGAGTGTAACAATAATATATCTAAAGTTTATGATTAAAAGAAACATAGTATATTCTAGTGGTCTTCCTTATTGGAGTTCTAATTTAATTCAGCATAATTTGGATGTGATGCACATTGAAAAAAATATCTTCGACAACGTGTTTAATACAGCTTATGAGTGTGTCGGGAAAAAAAAGATAATACAAGCCGTAAAGAAAACTTAAAACCTTATTGTCGACGGCCGTAATTATAAATAGATGAAAACTCCGAAAAATACCCTAAAACATATTACACTCAAGACAAATAACAAAAAATACAATTGCTTAAACGGATTAAACAACTTAGGTTTCTCAACGGATATGTAACGAACTTGGTAAGGTCTATCGATATGAACAATCTCGTATTGCATGGCATGAAAGGTCATGACTCGTCAAGTATTTATGTAGAGGTTATACCTATCACATTTCATAACCTATTACTAAGAGATTTTTGGCAAGCACTAACCGAGTTAAGCTTATGTTTTAAGGAATTGACATCTACTCGTCATTAAAGTCGAAGATGTGATCCATCTTGAGACGAGAGATACCTTTAATTTTGTACAAACTTCCATCGAGTTTTTTTTTACTCAATGGAATATCGTCTAATCCACTTGACGTATAAAGAAAAAATAGTAGGATCAGTACAATATCAATGGATGTGTCCATTTAAAAAGTAAATATATTGATTTTGAATAATTTTTAATTTAGTTTTTCAAAAAAAAATTTAATTAACATACGTATATAATACGAGTATCTTCGAAAATTAAAAAATAATGTAAAGAACAAAGCTAGAGTTGGAGGGTCAATATACAATGCATATTTAGTTGAAAAAGTGTCAACATTCTCTTCATATTACTTCGAGTCTCATGTCTATACTAGACATTGAAAAGTGACATGAAACTTTGAATGTCGTCGAAAACCAAGTGATGACATTGAAAGAATGCTTGCTATATTCAAACCAAAAGGTCGATCTTTTGGTCGAGCAAAATCACATTTGTTGATAAATCAATAAAAGCTTGTATCTCATACCTACATGTTATTGAACTATGATGAGATGACACCTTATAATAGGTGTTATAATTAGCAAAAATTTCAATGCTAAATTTCATTAATTATCAATTATTTTTATTAAAGCCAATAAAAATCTTATAATATTTTTTTCTTTAATAGATATTTCGTGAACCAACTTTATCAAAATAATCCCAACATATCAAAGAACAAGGTTGATGCTCGGGTTTAAAACTGATTTTGTATCATGGTTTCATCGACATGTGAGTATCATAAATTTCAAATTTTTTTTGTTATTAAGATGGTATTATGAAATTTTATACCAACATTAAATGATGGATCTGGACTATTATGGTAGGTTGACTAATATCTACAACTTGAGTATCGTGCCTTACCAATCAAGAAAATCATATTGTTCAAATGTGATTGGTACGATACTATACCTAGTATTGGTATAAGAGTTCATAATTAGTACGGACTAGTAGAAGCAAATATTCATAGGATGTCAAATAGATCTAATCCCTTTATCCTATCAACACAAGTGCATCAAGTGTATTATGCAACATATCCTACATCAAAACAAAACAAACATAATTGGTTAAATATATGTAAGGTAAAAGCCCAACCAACAATGGATGTGCTCGAATAGTCTATTATAGTCCAAATAATTATGAAATCATTTTAAAAAAAAATAAAAGGCCAACGTAATATCATTCAAGTTGATGCGAATGAAAGTAATTCATTGATCGATCCAACTGGAGCATTAATAGAGTTACAATGGGTGAAATTAATGAAGAGAATGAAGTTGAACGTGAAATAAATGTTGAAGAAGACTTAAATAAAGATTGTAAAAATGATGACCGGGATAGTGATTACTAATATGATTTGATTGTCCTATAGAGTTTAGTTCAAATTATTAAGGTAACGTGTGTGTGTGTGTGTGTGTGTGTGTGTGTGTACTTGTTTTAATTTAATTATGAAATTATTTTTCATCATAAAATAAATATATTTTAACTTGTTCATATTAATATCAATGTTTTATTTTACTATCAATATTTTAACTAATTAATATGATAATGTGTAGGTTATACCGTTTGGCGTGGGATGTTTCCGCATATAGTGACCCATGTCATATGGTGAGGGTCATGATTCGGATATTGACGATGGAAATGATTGTGGATATAGGCATAGTCTTGCTTTCGTTCTTAGTCGTATGCCCCCTCCCCCGTCAATATGTCCGCATACCATGCTCCTTCTATTGCCATTATGTCAAACTCATCAATGTTTGACATATCTTAGCTCGATTCACATTATTATGGACCTCCACGTCCCTATCCGTCCGACCCTTCATCATCATCAAGGCCCTCGCCCCAATAAGATGATCGTCATGTTCTCGAACATGGCTCATCGTCAAATGTCCCTCCCATGTTTGACTTCGAACACCGTTGACTCTACGTTTGATCCTTGGATTGCAATTACTATTATTGATGGCAAGGAGTACGTATTATGTATATTTTTATAAATTTTTTTATATTATTATAATTATTTGTTCATTTAACTATCAATTAATGTCTTGTTTGATAGCTTGTATCCTTGTGATATTTCCATTCATTGTATCTATAAGACATTCTACGAGTTTATTGACATATCCGGATCGACGTGGAAGTCAATTAGTTTGAAAACTAAAGACTTATTGGAAAGATTTTAAGATAGATTTTAGTTTAATTAATTTATTAAATGACTATATATTTCAATTAAGAAATATTAATGTTCAATTAAATGTACTAATGAATATTCTTAATGTTCTTGTAGAAATTCTTTAAGTGGGAGTGGAATATCGAGCTAAGCATAAAGAAAGTATAATAGAGTCTAGCACACAAGTGATATTATGACTTCTTTTATCAAGTCAAGAAAAGTCTCAAACCAATATATATCTCACAAGACATATGGGATGCATAGCATAAGGAATGAGCAAAACCCGAGTCTTATGCTCGATCTAAGATAGCGGCACGAAACCATAAAAGCAAGACTCGGTAGCATCGGAGTTGGTCCATCTAGACAAACGAGGGATTCGATCACCTATAGGGAGAACGCAATATGCAAGGTAAATATATATATATATATATATATATATAGAGAGAGAGAGAGAGAGAGAGAGAGAGAGAGAGTTCATGACCTAACTCATTACGTTGAAACTAATATACTTAAATGTTTAATTGATGACGATGAAATAATTATAAAATCTTTATATATATATATATATATATATATATATATATATATATATATATATAAAGATTTTATAATTATTTCATCGTCATCAATTAAACATTTAAGTATATTAGTTTCAACGTAATGAGTTAGGTCATGAACTCTATGCTCACGAATCCGATGTTCACGAGATTTTCTTTAGGACTCACGGGAAGAAGGTTGATGATCGGTACGTATTCATCGATCGATGGGTAAGAATTCTCAAAATAAGTAATTAATTTATAAGGTTCTTTTATACGTATGTCACTTTTATATAACTTATTGAGATAGCTATTTAATATTAAAATTTATGCAATTATAACGAAAGAAGGTTGATGATCGGTACAAATTCATCGATCGAGTGGGTAAGAATTCTCAAAGTAAGTAATTAATTTATAAGGTTCTTTTATACGTATGTCACTTTAATATAACTTATTGAGATAGCTATCTAATATTAAAATTTATACAATTACATTGGAGACCATCAAAAAAATATTTGAGGAGGAAGTTACTTGCCGACATATGAAGGGTGCTTCATCGCTAGATATCAACATGAATGAGATTTTTAAGAAGATTATAGGAGGAGATAGTAAGAGAAAGAGGATATACGGACTCGGATCACAAGCCTCTTACTATTACTCTAATGTCGGTACATCCTCTAGTTCGACCACATCGCGGTTCCATGTTGATATTAAGGCAAAATGAAAGGAAATGAGGCTCATCATTCTAGATAAATAGAAAAGATCAAGAAACTAAAGGGTACTATTACATCACTCGTAGCTATTACAAATGAGTTGCAATAGTATACTCGGGAGCGACATACAATGATGTAGTAGATGTTGCTCGAATATAGAGAGAGATAATTCATCCACCGTCCCTCCAATTGACTATCCAATCGATCCCTCCTAGCTTTTACTTTTTCTTTCTTTTTATTTAAAGATTAACAAAATTTAAAATAATTTAATAATTTGATGTTTTAATATATGTTTCATTTTATTGAATTTTATATATTATAATGGCTTTGTAATATTTATAACATTTTTTAGTTGTTAAATTGGAACAGATTAAATTTTTCTTCCAAGCAATGAAATAAAAAATTGCAAACTTAAAAAAAAATCAAACCGATTTAGTGACAATTCTAAAAGATAGTCGCTAAATATGTCACTAATTATGGATAATTTACGATGGTTTTTAAAAATGGATGCTAAATTGTCCAAATTTAGCGATAGATTTATGTCAATTTATAAAAACCATCACTAAATAGAGATGGATTTAGTGATAGTTTTTTTTTAAAAAAAAAAAGTCATTGATTTGTCAAATTTTAGTGTTGTTTTTTTATGCTTTTAGTGATATAGCGACGGTTTTCAAAAACCATCACTAATGAGTTAGCGATAAGGCTTTTTCAAATGGTTTCAAACCATCGTTAATTACTTTTAGTAACGATTTTTTAGGATTTAGAGATGGTTTAAACCATTACTAATTGGCTTTTTTTTTTTTTTTGTCCGGAATTTAGAAGGAGGAATAACCTAACTCTTCTTAAAAGGATGCATAATGGTACCCCTAACTTTAGGGATATCATATTCAACTCTTTGCCTCTTGATCAAACAAGCACCTACCTTTTAAAAGGCCAAGCTCATTTCTCCATCAAAAATCACCCTAAGAGTTGAAGTAGATGAGGATAGAGTTATTTAAACATGCTCTCTAAGGACAACACTTTCCACAAGAAGAACAAAAAGCTTTATTGTAAACAAACCAAGATAAGCCTCTCCATTGGATGTTTGGCCAACTACAAAAAATTGAAAGAAAAAAACATTAATAATCAAGACTCTTATGCAAATCAACGGAGTTCTACAAATGTTCAAAGTTTAGTCATTTACCTTATAGACTATGAGCCAATGACCATCCCCTAGTGAGAAGGTTGACTTGATATTTCTCACCTTTACTCCTTACCATATCCTAAAAATCACGTTCGACATTAGTTTGGGTAAGAATTATATTAGAATCACCTCATGTATTCCTCCACATAAGAGTACATCTATCTTGGCTTAGCTAAAAGAAACCTAATTCTCTTTATTACTCTTCCTAAGTCAATTCCATATGAATTTTTCTCTTTTCCTATTAGTTTCCAAATTCTCCAACCTTTACCTTTGCAAACACACTCTCTATATCTCACAAAAAGCTACTCTTCGCTTTAATTGCCAACTAGATTAGAAGCCCCAATGAACACTTCTATAAAGGACACGACTCCCTAGCTAAAAAGGTGTGCCATAGGCTTTTCTCCTTATTTATACAACATCCTCAACCAAGTGAGAACATCTAAAAAGCTTAAGGGTTGGAGTAACTCCAAACACCTATTTTGCTATCCCGAATGACAAAGATTTTACTCCAAAATTTTGATCATCTCACACCAATCTAAGCCAAATACGCTTACTAAGATTGGGATTGACTACTAATAAGTATAGATGACATGTGTCATTCAAGCATTACGAACAAACCATACTAGAGTATGGGAAACTCAATCAAAGCTAAG
The DNA here is from genome assembly GCA_963924115.1 of Dovyalis caffra. NCBI lineage: Eukaryota > Viridiplantae > Streptophyta > Magnoliopsida > Malpighiales > Salicaceae > Dovyalis > Dovyalis caffra. The sequence goes on from CAWUPB010001179.1 coordinate 1,230,378, forward strand.
AACCAACCAAAGACCGGCTAGCACTTCAACAAGATGCCACTATTCTCTCTACCTGAAGTTTTAGTCCTAGATGAAGAAGTTACACTTCACCAACTATTACAACAAAAAAGACATGCATTTAATGAAAATAGTCTTTTAAAACCGTCCTTGTTCAATAAATACCAACTATGGTGATGTTGGTGCCATAAGAGAACAAGTTGCATCGAAGATATACAGGTTTCCTAACTTAGAGTCGTAAACTATATAGACAACTAAAAAATAGACCATTCTACCTTCTACTATGTACTATTGGTCATTATCTCTTTGACATACACATAAACTCAAAGCATGATCAGATCTCTCATTTCCTGTTTGTTATCTCTTTCACACGCACGCATATACTCAAAGCCTCATCAGATCTCTCCTCTCTCTAATAACGGACTTAACCATTTGAGGGTTCCTCAACCCACTAAGAGCACTTGTCTTGCAGGTAGTTTGAGCAGAAACTATCACCATAAATTGATAATCTCCACCGATAATCACCGGTTATAAAAAACTACTTAACTATTCATTACTATTTAAGTTCCTGGGACTCATGCAGTCATTTGTTTCATCCATCAACAAGTCACCTACCATCTCCAAGCTCATACTCACAGCTCCATGATTTATATCTGCAATCAAGTCTTTCACAACTTTCTCATCGAATCCACTCACAAGTGAACTGAACATCACAACTGGTACTTTTGTCGTTGATCTCAAATACACAGCTTTTGCCATTTTTTCAGAAATAACTGTGCGGTTAATGTAATAGAGCCGTGCTTCTATATTGTGGCAAAAGATGTTGTACTCATTAGGGTTGGTGGCAGTTAATTGGAATTCTATATTGATGGCAGCTGATGATTCATTTGTGGAGGAAACTCGAATGGAGTAATGTAGACTGCGTCAAGTAATTGAAACTTAACAGGGTGATCGAGGGGCCCCTCCTAGTAATATTTCTGAAAAGGTAGAAATAGGCAGAGGCCAAGCCCGGAAGCAAGCACGGCAAAGGTATAAAGCAAGAAGTCAAATATCTTATCGGCTAAGCTATGATTGTTGATGCAATTCCTGTGTTGGTTTAGCAGCCAAGTAACTATTCATGCGCATATGCTGCAAGGGTGATAAGTACTGCAGGAGATCTTTGTGTTATGACTGCTAATTGGTGATTTGTTTAGATCAATCAAGGCTGGCAGCTATTTGTTTCATTATGATGACAAGAAGGATTTGGTTATCGTGTTTAATGTGGTAAATTTAGTTTAAGGGATTAGCTGTCTTGTTTATACTGTGGATTCGGAGGAGGTTAGAGAATCCTTAATGTAAGATAGGATCAACTTTTAGTTTATCCTGAAAAATCTCTACGAATCTTTGAAAGCTTCCATATCCCGTATTTTAGTCATTCATTATTTGAATCGAATTCTTTAGATTGTTGGGATTTGGCTTGGGTGGAGCAATGATGATCTTACAACTGGATTATAATATTAATTTTAAGAGGTTGTTTTGTGGTGAAGCTGGTTTGATTTATTTATTTATTTATTTATTTTAAGGTTCAGCCTTGGATTTAACAAATAGAAAAATTTATTAAATTCTTTTTGAAAGTGTGAGACCAATATGGAGGATTCAATCTTAATATTGCTCAAGAAGAAGAAAAAATATTAATACTATAACATATCTTAGTACAAATATATAAATTCAATCTCTCCGAGTAAGAAAAACAGTATTTAAAAAATTATTGAATTTCTGAAAAAAGTATGTTAATCTCATTTTTCATTATTTTCTTATTATATATACACCATATAACCCCACAAAAGTATGAAATAAGTTTTTAGATCACTCCTAATTTATATAGCATCATATTAATACTTAATTCTGACTATCAAAATTATAAAAATTCTTTAAATCTGTCGGTTAAATTTGAAAATAATAAATTACATTCAAAATTTATCAAAGTATTAAATTATATCTTCAATTATTTATTTACTTATACGTAGCTGTCGGTTATTATCATATGTTACCTTTAACCCTTTTAGATGAAGGGATACATAACATTTTTATTATTCCATTTGACAAATTATGATATATATATATATATATATATATCATAAGCCTTTTCTCTTTGTTTTTTTCAAGGAATTTTAAAAAGATATTTTAATTTTAATTTTTTTATTTTATCATAGTATCAAATTAATTTTATTTTAACTTAGTACACGGCTGGTGTCTTGCAATTAAATAGTAATTAAAGGTATTTTCGTAAAACAAATTATGTAGGACGATGCTTCTAATATTTATTAGCGCTATAATTTTATAGGATATAAGGTCAAATTATTTCTCAATATATTATATTCATATTTTAATATTTGATCATTTTATTTTCAGCATATGATTAAACTCACTTAAAACTTTTAAAGTGAAATTACCAAAAAAAAGAATTTCTTTTTTAACTAATGTTGTAGGTGGGATTTGACTTTCTCTTGTAATAGAATTTTTTGTGAGTTTATATGTAAATATCCGTTAAAAGGATATATTGAAGAAATCAGTTAAAATATAATATTGATATATTGAAAGCAATTAAACTTATAGGGATAGATTGGAGACTAGACCTAAATTATAATGACAGGTTGAGCTACTTATCTTAAAACAACTACCCATATACGGACTATCATAAAAAGGATAAATTACAATAAATTTCTTGAAGCATCATGAAATTAAAAAGACCATTAAAATTTTAAAGATATGATAGAAACTTCATTCATATTTAAGAAAAAATTACAAATAATCCCTTTTGTACCCAAATTTCCCTTAATTATTATTAAAAAAAGATAATTAAATTAGAAAAATAAAAATTAGAGAAATAATATAAAAAATGGACATGAATGTTGTTTTAGTAGATGAAAAATATTAAATTACCATCTGATTTCAGTCAATCTTTGTTTGATTTTCTTTTAATATTCTTCCTATAATTTATTAATTTTTTTTAATTTTACTCTATATTTTAAAATAGTAATTAATTAAGGGCATTTTGGATTAAAAAGCGATTTGTGTCGAATTTTTAAATTTTTGGGTGGCCTCTACAATTTCATGTTACTTCAAAAAGGTTATTGTAATTTATTGTGATAAAAAAATATTAAAAAATTCTTTTTTATTTCTTTTATTTTTGAAAAGGAGGCTTTAAATTCTTTATAATATACAATGAATAGGAGTGTATCTATGATGGCTGAATCCATTAGGGCCGATTGTTTGGTCTTAGTTTTTGTATTATGATTAGACTAAAGTTTTTATAGCTAGTCGGAATAGAATAAGACTTTTTTTTAGTCCTAGCCGACTTGGTACTTAGTATTTAAGTACTTTTATGTACTATGGAGAAACATAACTTTTGATAATTATTAAATAAAATTCTTGAAAAATTTCTCACGATTGGCTCTTGTGTTATCCTTGTGCTTTATTTAAAGTTTCATGTTTCAATATTCTTGAATTGATATATCAAAATGGTGATATTAATTATTATTAGTTAATATTGTAGTGATATTTTAAATCTCGATAAAATCAACTAAAACTAGAATTACTTTTGCTAATTACAATAAAACTAAAAGAAAACAGAAAACTACTGTAACATTTCATTGTTTATTCACTGTTCAGTTTTTTTTTTTTCGGTTGCTGGCTTTCAAGTTTTTACACCTTTTTTTTTTTTCTTGATTTCGGTTGCTGGGTTCCAAGCTTCTAAGAATTGCCTTTTATTTTGGTCCCTTTTTCTATTATTTTTTATTTTAATTATTAAAATTTTATTATTTAATTTGTATCCCTATAATAAATATTAAAATTTTATTATATTTGATTATCATCCCAATAATAAATATTTTTTTCTTGGATTTTAGTAAAATTTTGATTCCTTTTTTATTTCTTTTTTATGATATGTTTTTATTTTGATCATTAAGTTTTATCATGTTTGATTTTTTATCCTTATTATACTAAAACTAAATAAAGTTCACTATCCTAAGCTTCTTTTTTTCTTTTTTTCTTTTTGGCTTTTAGTGATCTTTCTATTATAATTCATGTTTTGTGATTTTTTTTTTATTTCGCCATTAAATTTAGTAGATTTTTTTTTTTTTTTTGGTTTTAGTCCTTGTTTTGTAATTATTTTTTATTTTGATTATTAAATTTTTATTATATTTGATTTTTTATCCCAACAAGAAACTATTTTTTACTTTTAGTAAAACTTTTTGCTATATTTTGATTTTTTTTGTGATCTTTCATTTATTTTGATCATTAAATTTTTATTATATTTGATTATTATTCATTCTACACTAAAATTAAATACAGTTTTACTATTCTAAGTTTTTTTTAGTAAAAAATATTTTTTTTCGATTCTTATTTTATATTTTTTTATTTTGGTTATTAAAATTCTATAATATTTTTTTTCTCGCCTTATGCATAATGATTTTTTTTGGTCTTATTGTTTATAAGTTTTTTTTCTTTTAGTGAAAGTTTTTTATTTATTTTGATCTCTTTTTATCTTTATTTTTTTTTGATCATTTAATTTTTATCGTGTGTAATTTTGTCTTAATTTTCTTTGCCAAATTCTTGATTTGAGAAAGGTTTTTTTGTCTTTTTATGTTGGGTGGTTTTTCTGTCTCATTAACAAATTACAAATGAATAATATATGATAAAAATTAATCATCTAAAATTCAAAAAACTACCACATTATTATTTTAATTATAAGTTATTGTATATATTTTAATTATATCAAACAATATGTAATTAGCAATATTATATTACTCAACTTTGTAGATTTTTCATTTAGCTACCCCTGCTGCAAATTATGAAATACAAGTTTTAGTTTTTTTTTTTTTTGAATTTTTTTCGCATAATATTTTTAAATAATTATTTATAAATTTTATATTTTATAAGAATGAATACATAAGGATGTTGTATAGCTCACCCGCGGCAACGCGCAATATGTATGCTAGTTATTAAACTAAAGTTGTATTGGAGTTTTGATCTCATAAAAAGCAACTAAATCTAGGTTATTTTTATTGAACAAATTTCGAGTTTAAGGATTATTTTATTTATTGAACATAATTTTGCCTTCATAGCGCTTGAAATTTATGACTTGATTGTTTGTCCTTACAAATCCATTGTCATACAATCATATAAAAATATGATCATTTAAATTTCTTATTATACTTGTAAATAAATTATTGCAAATATTTTAGTGAATATTATCCCTAAGAGTTCTTATCCTAAGTATTAACGATTAAATATCCAAAGATAATTTATTGTTATGTCTTAAAAATAAAATAAGGTAATGTAATTATAACTTATCAAACTTTATATAAATTATGTATAATTTAAAAAATAATTTTTTTAATATAATTATTACTCAAACTTAATCATTTATAAATAATTTAAAATAATCAATTAGATTAGGGAAAACTTAAAATTGTTAAACGATACAAGTTCAGGAAAATTAGTCTTCAGTTAAAAAAAAAAAAAAAAAAAAAAAAAAAAAGCAAGACAGTAAAACCCGCAGGCAAATGACTTGTCCTAAAGAAGACTTCTTTGTGTGTTGAAACTTAGCCAATTTTAAGTACTAGGATTTAAACAAAGTTAACTAGAAGGTTCTATTTTATTAAAGCTTTAACAAAGATAAGATTTAAACATTTGACCTCAACTCTACTCTCCTAGATTTTCTAATGTATAGTTATTTTCCCTCACTACTACCTTCACCGGATTTAGATCTGGACGAGGATGAGGAAACTGTGCTCTTTGATGAGAAAGACATCGGAGCTCGCCTATAAGTTTGCCAGTTAAGTTTGTTAGGAAAAGTTTTTACTGATAACCTATCAGCAGTCTGGTCCTGAAGGATGTAATGGAGATGGTATGGCGGCGACAAGCTGGTTTTAAAATACAAGAATATGGTTATGGGTCTTACCAATTATTTTTTGATTAAGAATTCGACCTGTTGAGAATTCTTAAAGGAGGGCCCTGGTCTTTCAAAAATAGCCTTCTCGTTTTACAACGATGGGAAAGAGACGAGATTTTTTGTTCTACATCTTTGGATTCAAATATGGGCTTGCTTGCTTGCTTATTGTAGAACAAAGCAAATGGAAATGAAGTTGGGATCCCGCCTTGGCATGGCACTTGACTCTGGCTTATATGTAATCCGTGGAGCTCTCAGGGTAATGTTGTAAAAATTAAATCACGAAACTCCTGAAAGCATATACGTATAAATCTTTTCATCATTTTTTTATGAATTTAAATATAATTTTTTTATGTGTTTATTTTTTTAAAAAAATAAATTCGTGAAGTAATTATTGTACAAAAGTTACTACAATAGTTACTCCTAGAAAATTATAAAATTTCTTATACATATTCAATACGTACTTCTTTGATTATTATAAAATTTCTCGTATGTACGTAGTTGTTGCCTAAAAAAAATAAAATAACTAGGTACATTTTGGACAAAATTGAATCCCACCATTCCGTATGAAAAAATAATTAAAATAAACACACAATAATGAAGAGTACAAAATAAATCAATCACGAAAACATAACTCAAAAAAAAAAAGTTAGGTTGAAAACATTTCAATTGTATAGAAAAAAGACCACAAAACTAATTCCAAAATAATCTATTATAATAATAATTAAAAAAAAATACTATCAGTCAAATTTCTCTATAAACTTAGGGTGTTGTGTTTTTGTATGTTTGAATTAATTTCTCAAGATAGTGCTATCGATCATTATTAATTAAAATTAAAGTGAGATTCTAAGTTTCGGCTCACCTTAATTTTGGCTATTTGAATTCGACTTCATTGAATTTTGTGGTGTAGAGTTTTGGCTTCATCAAAATAAGGATTGATTATATTCGGACTTAACCCAATCTTTACAAAACTGGTGTCTAACTCAGTATCAAAACTTTGGTTTGATTCCTTCCATGTTTTTGACAAAGTTTTGTGATGATGCCTTAAAAAAAATGTTCATGGCGGATTTACATCATGAGAATGCACAATTGCAACAAAGGAAAGGAGAGATTAAGAGAATGGCCTGAGAGGCTAATAGCCGAGAGTTGGAGGGTGATGATGAAGAGGTCCAAGAGGAGTGGATACCTTCCAACCATTACAAACCAAATCTTCTTCTAAGGAGAAGGATCCTTGTAGCTAGGACAAATGGTGAGGAGACAACTGCAACACTAGTATTTCAGTATCCAGGTGGAGATCCCTGATTTTGAAGGGAAGCTTAATTTAGATGACTTCATTGAGTAGATGCAAACGGTAGAAAGGGTGCTTGATTACTAGGTGTGCTGGATGATAAAAAGATCAAGATTGTGGCCATCAAGTTGAAGAAGAATGCTTCTATGTGGTGGGAGAACTTGAAGAGCCAAAAAAAAAAGGGAAAATCACTACGTAGGATAAGACAAAGAAAGCCTTAAATTGTAACTATGTTTTTAACTGCTATAGACAAAATACATACCTTAAATTCTATACTGTTTGGCAAAGAAGTTTGAGTGTTGAGACTTTGCGGCTGAATTTGAACGACTAATGTTGAAGTGTGAGATTCCTGAGGCTGGGGTTGCTAGGTTTTTAGAGGGATTGAGACCCGAAATTGCTATTGTACCATAATTGCAGCAATATTGGAATATTAGGCTTTGCATGATGTTGTGAAGTCTTCGAAAGAAGGTATTTTCTCAATAATTCTTTTAGTTATGCTACTATTGTAACTAATCCTTTGTTAGGATGGCGTAGCATTTTATACGGAAAGAAAGTTTTGGATGCAGGTCTTGGTTTGCGTGTTGGGATTGGGAGACATATCCATATTTTTCATGATTCCCACTCAAGCTCTAGTAAATCGACTCTCATTAGACCTCTTTTTACTGGTCTAATATATTTTTATCAGCTTATTGACTGGGATACGAGAGCCTGGAACTATGATCTTATCAGGAACCATTTCTCTGGAGAAGATGCTGCGGTAATCTCAGTTTTTCCTACTAGCTTCTCATCTCTGACAAGCTGATTTGGCATCACTCGCGGCAAGGTTTTTACTCAGCCAAATCGGATTCTCAAATAGCTATCTCTGTCCTGGCTCTATTTCGTGCTCAGATATCTTCACTTGCAGATTCTCCTCCCAGCATCTCAATTCAATCATGGTCGCAACTTTGGAAGCATCATGTTCCCAACAAGTTGAATTTTTTCATAAGGAGAGCATTGCAAGATAGTTTGGCCACTGGTATGAATATTCACAAGAAAATTTCAGATCATAATCCTCAATACAAGCTTTTTGGTGATCCATATGAGACAGAGATGCACCTTTTTACTTCATGCAACAGAGCTCGCCAAGCCAGGTTCATATACATGGGCATTCGCACTAATGCTATATTAAGATCCTCCTCCTCTAAGCGGTGGCATAATCTTCTCAAGGAGTTATCTAAGTCGGTTGTTCCGATTGTTTCTCGGGCTAAAGCTCGTTTCCTATGTTTAATGATCAGAACTGGTCTGCTCATGAAGTTGTTAAAAAAAACAGATGAGCAGGAATCCGAGAATCTCTCTCTTCTTGATGTTCAGACTCAGCAACGTGGCATGCAGAATCCTTGTCCTTCACAGCCAGGAGCCATCAAAATTAATTTTGATGGTTCTTTTAATCATACAACAAACTCAGGAGGATTAGGTGTGGTTTTTAGTAATTCTGCGCGAAGCCTTCTCGGTGCCAAATTGAGGAGTATTTTTACCGCATGCTCTTGATCCTTCCTTAAGCTTTAGCTCCATAGTTTTAAACAGCAGTGGCAATTGCAATAACGAATTGTGATGACGGATGCGAATTTTAATAGTTAAAATATACTAACCGCACTGTACAAATTTTTATAATATATTTTTAATTTGATAATTTTATTAAATAAACACATTGTTTAGTTAGTTATATATATAATTGTATTATTAAAAATTACATTTTAATTTAACCTAATTTTCAAATTATTACTAAAAAAATTATAATAAAATTATAATTTAGTTATTGGTTTGCTAGAATGGAGGAAGAATTGACTTATATATTTTCTTTTTCTTAAAGAAAATTAAAGACATTCTTAAATTTTTTAAATTATATAAAAAATTGAAATTAAATTATAAATTAGTTCCTTTCATTAATTATTTTTCTCATTTAAAAAATTAATTATTTATTTATTTATATTTTAATTTTATCAATAACTTAATCTTAATCGTTTTATAAAATTTTCTATTAAAGTGGTAACGATATATTATTATTATATTATTCTTTGTTCTCAAATTGCTCTTTTTTATGTATTTTTTTCACAGATATCTACTTCGTTTCTCTCTTCTCAAGTACTAAAATAAATTTTCAGTTTTCTCTTCATATCACTTCTCATTTTATTAATCTTTAGTCTCTTTCTCTCTCTTTCTCTCTCTTCAAGCATCGAAACATACCCTCATTCATGGATATATATTTGAAGGGTATATATGTTAAAAGCTATTTTAGATATTAATAGTTAATTTGCTAAATTTAATGGTAGATAACTAAATGATTTTTTTTTTTTGGATAAAAGAGACTAGTTAATTTATTTTTCGAAACAAGTATGACTAATTTATAATTTATTGTAAATTATGACAATGAATTATTTTTAAAAAAAAAATTAATGTTTCACCGCTCTAATTTATATTTATACAAGAGTAATGGACAAAGGGAGAGAGTGAATGAAATGATTAATTGTGTAAGTGGTGTGTTTTAGCCACCAATTGTATTCAAAATCATACTTCATTTGAACTTTGAAAGTCATACACATTACGTAAGTAAATGGTTTCAATGGAACAATGAGAGATTAATATGATTTTTTGAATTTCTAAAAATCCAAAAATAAAATAAAAAAAAATCTAATGGCTAAAATGTATATTCTAATTGTGTCTTGACGAGCTCCAATGACATCAACAGCTGTGAAGCAACCACATTCATTGCTTACTTAAGTTTTAAAGCAAATATATATATCTACCATTTTGCACTTCTCTTACCTTAGAATCTTAGTGCTAATATTAACATGTGTTGTTAAAAAGAGAATAATAAAGAGTAAACAGGTCAAAACTTTTCTAAATTTTATATAATTTAAAAATTAATTTTTTTAATTCCAAATTGAACTTTTCTTCAATCACTCTTCATTTAAAATTAAATTATTTTATTAAATTTTCATCCAATATATAAGTACAGTTCTTCGATCACTCTTTATTATTCTCTTCATATATATATATATATATATATATGCTTTAAAATTTGTTATGTTCATTTCAAACACTAAAAATCTAGCAATTAAAAAATATTTAAAAAAATTCATAAATTTTGATATATTTTTAGCTATTGAAGGAGTTAAAAACTCAAAAACATATAAGTAACGTGTACTTATATTATTACTTATATTAATAGAAATATTAATGACCACTTAAAATAAAAATCAAATTTCAAATGAAAAATAACGAGAAGTATATCTAATCCAAAATTAGAAGTTGAAAATTTAATTTTTAAATTACTTAAAGTCATCCATGGTTGACCACAAATAATTCCCCAAACACTTGCGTGACCACAAATTAGGTAGTATTAATATATATATATATATAAGTTAATTCTCATTGGGACAAAAATGCCTGATTTTTTTTCCCCCCAAATGAGGGCTAGTTTCCACCTAATTGAATGCCAATTTAAGTCTGCGAGTCATTGAAATGATAAAATAGCTTGATTATGGGGCTTGTTGGACAACATGTAAATACAGAGGAAACTTAAAAAAGGTAATTTAAAAAAAAAAAAAAAAAAGATTGATTCATTAATTCAAAAAAGAAAAGAAAACAATAGCCTACAAAATTTTGAGCAGAGAACGGGAATGGCAATGTGGAGAAACGAAGGCATGAGCAAGTGCAATTTGGTAATAATGGCAAGTTAAACAAACTGTTTAGGGCCCTCGATGCATACCTGTTACTGGACACAGACACCTTGCTTTGTCTTGAGATATTTTGTGAAAGCAAGCAAGCTTACAAGATACGGCCTCATATAATAATATTCTACCAAACCAGAGTTAAAAGAGGATGAATCTCTGATTAGTGATTTTGCATGATTCTCAGCCATGGATGATAGATATAGAAACAAGACCAATGGTTAAGATTCAAAAAATAGATACACGAGAGGAGTAGCAAATAATAAAAGAATAGAAGTGGGGCTCGTCTGGCATGCTGTCTGGGGCAGCTGTCTCCAACTTCTTTGACCCGAACTAGGTGGTAACCCCACATTCTCTCTCTAAAAATTATTTATCCACTTTCTCTCATCTTACTCTGTACAGTTGTATTTTGAAAAAGGTCCCCCTCTCCCCCACCCTACAAGAATAATCTCTGATTGAATTTGAAACAGCTTTACCTTTTTTTTTTTTTTTTTTCTGGCTTGTCATGTGCGTTTCAAGTAATTTAAAATGGGAAGGCTAGAGAATTTAATTTTTTTATTATTATTATGAAAAAGAGAAATCAGTTGAATATTTAACAATTTTTTAACTGAAAATAAAATTAAGATTTGATTGAATATTCACTGATACACTAGAGATTTAATCGAGAAGAAAAATAGGATAACGATCTAATCAAGATTGTCTCTAAAGATGGGGACGGCTCGCATATTTTCTATCGGCAAGGCAGAAGAAGAAGTTATAGAGGTGTGTGGGTGACAGACTCGTACACATGCATGTGTCGCAGCTTTACCTCCTTCCAGTTCATCCCACTTTCTGTTGGCCCCATTGCCAGCTCGTTTTCACTTACCCCCAACCCTTTTTTTTTTTTCCTGCTCACTTGCCTTAAAAAATTGCTCTCCTTTTTTCTTCTCTGCCTAAAAGATTAGCAGAAATAAAAATAGTTTGTTTTAAAAGGAGAAGAAATAAATTGAGGTTGAGTTTTTTTTTTTCCCCTTCGTCAGTTTAATTAATACAACACACTTGATGGGGTATTAATAAATTTACAATTCCAATCATAAAAAGTGGCTCATTGTTGAGAGTTTTGGATTTTTAACAAAATATTTAAAGTTTAAATCTATTTTGGGATTTCAAGAGTGTAGGATGCTTGAAACCTTCAATCTAAAAATCAATTTGTATTTATTGAGGACGATGGAAGGATGGCTAGTACTTAGATTACCCAAAAAAAATAAAAAAAAATCACGAGTCAGCACCATATATAGTTGCATCAAATTTTCACAATCATTAAATTATGATTGTTGAGATAAATTTATCTTGCACTTGTTTAGAACAATGAGTTCAGAAATCTGTGTATCATTTCGTAACATTTTGTGCAATTATGTCTCAAAATTAATAATTCATACTAATTTGTCATCGTTAAATTCCATGCGAACAAGATTTGTTTTCGTTGGGTACGAGGAGGCCTCTTAGCTAGGCATAGCAATAGTCTCATCCCGCCTAAAATTGGCTCAAGAACTCTATTTTTCAGTCCGTCTCTTGAGGAACACTAGCAGACTATGTTATCTCCGGCTCATAAAATGTAAAAAATTAAATTACAAAAATCACTTGAACGTTCCAATCAGTTAACAATAGATAAGTGTGGAAGAGAAATCGGAACATATCATCTTAATATTGTCTCAATAACATGATAGGAATGAATATACCGTCTATTCTATTATTATATTAAATAATAATATAAATCATATATGAGACATTATTTAACAATTTAAATTTTTGGATTGAGATGGTTTTTTAACATGATATCAAAATCGTACTGATTTAACGGTTAAGAGTAGAGTTCAAATCCTATCATCTCTATTTCCTCTTCTAATTAATTGAGAGTAAGGTAGTGTGAGCCTATGTAACTTTTAAGCTCTTTCGAGCTTAAAACTTACATAGGCTCACACTACCTTACTCTCAATTAATTAGAAAAGAGTTCAAATCCTATCACTTCTATTTTCTCTTCTAATTAATTAAACACAAAGTAATGTGGGTCCGTACAAGTTTCAAATCCATAAGGCTTTCACTTGAAGGGGTGTGTTAGAAAAGAGTTCAAATCCTACCACCTCTACTTTCTCTTCTAATTATTTAAACACAAAGTAATGTGAAACTATGTAAATTTACTTGAGATGGTGTACTAAAAAATAATATAAATCATATTCGGAGCCTTACCTAATAGCTTAAATTTTTTGATTGAAATAGTCTTTTGACATAGTATCGTAGTCTTGTTAACCTAACGGTTAAGAATTCAAATTCTACCACATCTCGCTTTATCTTCTAATTAATTAAGCGTAAGGTAATGCGCGTCTATACAAGTTTCTAACCCAAAAGGCTTTTACTTGAAACGATGTGTTGAAAAATAATATAAATTATATTCTAAGACATCACCTAATAGCTTAAACTTTTGGGTTGAGATGATCCTTTGACATATTAAACGATGAATTCATTATAATCATACAAAGTTAAAGATGATTAAATGAATGCACATATTAGGTTGTTTTCTTGAAAAAATAAGTATGGTTTCTAGATTTTATTTAATATAAATCAAATAATATTACACCTTATCTTAATGATGTACAACAATCTAGCCTTTTTTAGTATAGCTTTATAAGTTTTAGTGCTTACAAACCCAACATAATATAAAACTATTTATATAGTATCGTCCAATAATTTAATTTTTTTGGTTAAAATATATTTTTGATAAATATATAGTGTTATGTCAAGATGACGAAATGGTCATGGGTTAGAATCTTACTATCTTCACTTTTTATTCTTCTTTTTTTTTCTTTTACTCGTTAAATAACCATCTTACTAAAAGTTTAAATTATTATATGAGACTTTAGAAATAATTTTACATTACTTTCTAACACATATTTTCAAGTAAGAACTCTTTAGATTTGAAACTTGTATAAATCTACCACTTTTTTATGCTTCCCTTCAATATATATATATGTATATTCTGAAACTTGCACAAGCTTATCACTTTCTTATGCTTCTCTCTTCTCTTTTACCTCAAGCGAAAGTCTTATGAGTTTGAAACTTACATTAATTTACTATTATGTTGTGCTTAATTATTTAGAAGAAGAAAAATCGAGATAATGAGATTAGAACTCGTGATTGCTACAATCACAAAGTTTTGATACTATATTAAAAAATCATCTCAATCCAAAAATTTAAATTTCAAAATGAGATCTCAAAAAAAGTTTTTAAACTATTGAGTGGGATCTCAAAATTAATTTTATATTACTCTTTAAGAATTTTCTTTAAAATAGACTACCATAACGGCCAAATATCAAGTCCTTTTTCTTTTTATAGTTAGGCTAAACTATGTTTATAAACACGATTAATTATCATTATATTTGATTAACTTGGCATACAATTAAATTGCTAGCTGTTGGTATCTTATTTTCAAACGTTTCCGGAGGTTGTTGCCGCCAAATGTAGTAAAAAAAAAAAAATCACAACTCATAATTGTTTTTCTCAATGATATCTAATGTTTTGGACCTCCATTGTTTTCTATTTGTTAATAAAATATACCACCAACAGACCATGTAATCTGATGACAGAAATGTTATGCGATATACCAGCTCACCTCTCAAAACCTTTTCTTGCACCTGATGCATGTTCCGTGGACTTCCTCTGACATGCCAGTGCTCCTTCCAAAAACGGGGCTATCTTTTTTTTAAGGATCCTAAACGAGCCTTTTAAAGCTTAGTAGACTGCCAATGAAACCCATAGCGTGACTCAACCATTTAACTCGTCCAGGACCTGAGATACCACGAGACCAATCCCTTAGAGCATAGCATATCACTCTGTCCACCAAACTTTGGGATAGACTCTTCCAAATAATACTCTTGAGATTCAAACATTAGTGGCTCCTTTTATGGAGATAAACTTGGCGTCATAAGCGTCCATGGGCCACTGGATTCAATCCAACCATTTTGGAGTCCACGTTGGTTGGCATTGGACACAACAAATCCTCAACAGCTTCATTAATGCTGGCAAGAGTCCAACCATCATTCCCAACCCAATGTAACGGCACGAATAAAAAAAGCTTGGACTCCTGCCGTCGAAACGGAAAAAAGAAAGGGGCAAGACAAGCAAAAGATTCTAGCATTCTAGTAAAATTGTTCTAGAGATGCTTGAATCGCCATTATCTGCCCATTTATCAACAAAAGACGTCAACCATGGAAAGATAGCTTCAAAAAGTAGTTAATTACTAAAACACTAAAACAGGTACGGTTTTAAATCATGAAAATCACTATTCACCTCCTTGCAATGCACTGTTTACTTATTGTAGCCTAAGTTTTTTTTTTCATATAATTTTCAAGTTGCATCATTTTAATCCCTAAAATTTTAAAATAAAGATTTTAATCTTAAAATAAAAATTTTAATCTCCTAGTTGATGCACATGCCTTTTCCTTTTTTTCTTTTGGTTTTTTCCATCAATTTATGTTCTTTTTTTTAATTTAATAAGGTGTTAAAATTATAAAAAACAATCGTTACTTTTTTCCACACAAACTAACGATCATATAATATATTTTTTATATATTTTAGAATAAATATATACTACTTTCATTGTTTAAAATTGATCTTTTCTGTTTATTATAAAATTCTCATCAAGTTAATTTTATTCTTATTTTTTATATAATTTTATTTATTAATAAATATAATTTATTTTCTCTATATATGAATTCGAATAAGTTTTTTTATACGAGTTTTTATTTACTTAATATTCTTATATAACCAAATCTTAAAAATAGAATATATATTTTTTATTTTCTTATTCTTTATATAATCAAATTTTATCGAAATCAATTTTATAGTTTTTATTGCACTCTATTAACTTCAATATACATTTTACAATTTAATTTTTTTAAGTATTGTAATTTATACTATACATTCTCATCCATTGAGTACGATTATGATGTATAAAAAATAATAATAATTGAGTCATTGATTTTATTAGAAATCAACTATGCATCTACACACATAATACCAACTATTTGTTATTAATTTTTTAATATTTTAAAATTATTTTTTTCAAATAAAATAATTAAAATAATATTTTAGAATAATTACCTAATAATTCAAATACAATTTTGTATACTAATATTATTTATTATTTTATAAATAAATATATATAAATCAAATGTACATATTTAAAAAATTAATCTTCTCATCAATAAAAAAATCTTCATTTGTTAATTTTCATACAAGTTTTTATATTAATTGTTGCTTAATTTCTTCGATGAAATGTTATGAAAAAAATATTAAGATGTTTTTTTAAAAAATTTATATGAAAATTTGCCTAATAATTCAAATATAATTTTGTATACTAATATTATTTATTATTTTGTAAATAAATATATATAAATCAAATGTACATATTTTTTAAAAAATAATCTTCTCATCGAGTAAAAAGCTTCATTTGTTAATTTTTATAGAAGTTTTTATATTAATTGTTGTTTTATTTCTTCGATGCAATAGTATCAAAAAAATATTAAGATGTTTTTTTCTAATTTTATATTAATTTTTTTTATTATGGGTTTATTTAAGAATAAATGCATAAGAAAGAATAAATCATATTTTTTTGACTTCAAAATTTATTCAAAACATACATACATATATATATAATTTTAAATAAAAATCAAATGAAATTTTATCTTTTATATTTAATTTAATATATTTTAATTAACCGACAACATAATATATATTATCAAACTGAATTAAATATATTTAGTTCGATCTACAAAATTCGAACTCGTTCATATTTCCAAAATTCCTATTCACTTACCATTCATATGAATAAAATTACTATTCACTTGATGGTAATTTATGTCATTTTTATGTGTTTTTTTATATCTTTTTGGGCATTAATATGCAAATTTAACATTTTTTTTTCTATTTTCGTCTCTCATGTTGTAACATTATTTTTCAATCCTTAGCTTTCATTTTTTTTTTCATTTTCACACAACATGTATACACACACACACACACACACACACACACACATACACACTATCTTTTTATATTTTAAAATTAACTTATACTTCAGCTTATATTACTCTTATTAGTTAAATTTCATTATTTGAATTTATTTTCTTTTTTTTTTTAAATTCTCATCCAATTAATACTTTTTATATAAAATTTTATTTACCGATAAATATAATTTCTTTTCTCTATGCTTGAATTTTAGAATAAAATTTTAAAACATGATTTTTTCAAAAAAAATAAATCAGTATAATACATATCATGAATTCTTAGATTTTTTAAATGATATTTGCACATATATATATATTATAAAAGATTAAAAGTGTATTTCAAATAATTTGTTTCAGTTCATTAAGTATGGTAAAGAAGTATAAAAAATTATTGAATTATTTTTTCTTAAAAATTAATTATATATCTTCCAAAATAATATAAATTCTTTACTATGAATATTTTTTAAAAACACTATAGAACCAATTTATTTGAAATAAAATAATTAAAATAATCTTTCAAAAGGAACCAACCAATTATTCAAATATAGTTTTTTATGCTAATTTTATTAATCATTTTATAAATAAATATATACAGATCAAACACATATACTTTAAAAAAAATCTTTTGACCAACATTAAATAAGAATAAAATTTTATTTTTTTATTAGTTAATTTTTATATAAGTCTATACATTAATTGCAATATTATTTTTTAGATACATTCTCATAAAAAAATATATTTTTTTAAAATATTTATTTTTGAATTCTTAATTAATATTTTCAATTTAAATTATCACAAGTTTTTATTTAGGAATACTTAAACAAAGAAGAATAAATCATTTTTTTAAGTAGAAATTTTATGAAAAAACACAAAAAAAAAAAAGTAATGATTAAATAAAAAAATTATAAAATTTTGAAATAATTTTGTTTTTTCTACCTTATACGAATAATTTTAAAAATCAATCTTCTCTTTAGCATTAAATAATTTTTTTTTTCATTTGATAGTTTTTATAAAAGTCTATCTATTAATTATAACTTTATTTTTTGAAACACAATATTATGAAAAATATATTTTAAAAGTTTTTTTTAATTCTTGATTAATATTTTAGTTAAAATTGTTATAATTTTTTATTTTGAAATCAATCCATAAAGAAGAATAATTTTTGTTTTTTTTTTAAAGAAAAAAATTATGAAAACATTAAAAAAAATTAATTAAATAAAAATTTTAAAATTTTAAAATAATGTTGTTCTATCGGCTGGCAAGAGGCTAGCCTAATCTAGAGCCTTTAAACACTGGAACTGGTGCTCTAAAGTTTAAAGAAACGCACAAAATTAGCAACCATGTGCTACTACTTTCCCCAAAATACATGCCCAACAACAATGGGATGAGATTTGCCTTTCTTTTTCTTCTAGAAAATCCCGAGCATCCCATATCCCCTCAAAAGAAACGGAGACGAGTTTAACTTGTACAACACAAATCGTTCTACTAGCACATGTCTTCATGGTAAAGATGAAGTCCAAGACCAAAGCGTGCACATGCTCTCCGAAATGCCATTGCTTCCGCCTTTTGTACAGGATCCCCATAACCTACGTCATCCACAGCAGCAGTCCCAGTGGACTCCCTGTATAGCTGGTCGAATTAAAAGGGAGAGAATTAACAGGTGATCAATGTTAGCAATTCTCTTCAATTCAAGCAACTGGATTTTATGACCATAAAACTATTAGTAAAGTGGATCAAATAGCATTTGGACAGCGATAAATTTAAGTTATTATTTTTATAAATCTTCGACAGAAATACAGAAATTGGACAAACGCAGGTTAAGGCTGATAAGAATCATATAAACAATATCCACTTGAGTAGACATCTAAACATACAGTGACTGCAGTACTTTCATTCTACTACCTATTAGGAGGAGGGAGGGAGCAAGAGACAGAGATACATAATATACACATTTAATTCAAAATCTAACTATGACATATACATATTTCACAATTTATTACATTCCCCATCATGTAAAATTGGCTTATCTCCAACTGAAGCATAAAAATAATCAACCTTCCAATCAGTGATTGTCTTCCTAAGCCTCACTGCACAAAATAATTAACAACTGCCTAATAAAGCATCTCCTATAGCAGAAAACCATTGTGCTCCATAATTCAGCAAATAACAGGAATCTAAAAATTAGAAATTTATTCCCAAAAATCAAGCAAAACAAACCTCAGGTGTCTCATTTCATAGCAAATCAGATATAGATCTTGAACTCATCTTCTATACTCAAGTCCACATGCATGGTTCTAAGTTTACTTTTGCTTTTCCAATTTTTCATGAAAACTAACAAATACAACATTCTATAGTACTAATTGTGGCCACTCTTTTATTTTTATTTTTTCCTATTTTGATTTTGAAATATTTTTTTTCTTTGTTTTGTAAAATATGTTATCATTACAAATAAATTGTTTCAGCAAACAAAAGGCACAATACCTTAACCAGAAAGGCAAATCTCAGCCATAAAGGAGTTTTCTAATGTTGTTTCTTATTTTGGACTCTTTCACCACACCAATAGGTCCTATGAATAAGCCAATTGAAAAATAAATGGATGATCAAAAAGAGAAACCTTCCATTTCTGAGCTGACCAATCAGCTGTGCTATTGATTCTTTCATCAGTTCTTAACACAACATGACTTCATTTTTAAATGACACATTTTCTCCTAACTAAATCCAAAAAGGTTCCTCTTGAGAAGCAAAAATTGTGAAGTAAGAAGACTGCCTCAATTAAAAACAAATTAGCAACCAGTCTGCTCAGGAATGCATCTCTCCTTGCTCTCAATTTAGAAGGGCTCTGTGCCTTTCACAACTACAACCTCTGGTTTAAGCAAAAGAGACTACAACAAGCCGAAAGATTATGTGCATTTATTAAGCAATCTTTCCCCCGAATCATTAATTTCAATATATCATGTCATGATTCCCACTTATGATCTAGAAAAGAGTCACAGGACAAGTTGAAGGCATCATAACTGAAGAAATTGGACAATCTATATTGGCCAAAAACAAATGGCTAAAAAGCTCAAATGCATAATCAACTATAAACCACACAAAGGGTAATATCGCATACATCCGTGAAAAGAATCATAAAGCAAAGAAATATACCTCAGCATCAGTCCCGTAGATTGTCACACGATAAACAACAGATACGGACTTGCCATCAGCTGAATAAGTGATGTTTCGAACCTCACCTGACCATTCTGCATTAGAGGAAGGAAGCAAATGTTATGATTGAAAATCAAGTTCAAATATAATCATTAGTAAATTGTACAAATTTGTATGCTGTGTATATTAATTTTTAGCATACCTGGAGCATGCAAATTCATAATCCTGTTAACAATATGCCTGAAAAAAGAATAGAAATTGACAATAAATAACAATAAAATAAGCCAATAGCCTTCTAAATCACTATAAATAAAGACAAATTCTAACAAACAAAAATCACATTGAGACTGTAAGACTAAAACAAAATAGCTCTTTTTTTTTCCCTCTCAAATGACTTGATGAGAGTGAATTTATTTATCAAGAGACAAGTCATAGAAACTACATTCAGACTTTTTAGCAAACACCCAATACCCAAAAACTTATTTATTTATCCTTTTCACATAACAACCCCATTTTTTAAACAAAAAATGAAAATTATAATCAATTAAGTATAGGTACATGTAAAGGTAAAGAGAGGAAGTTCTTACCAAGGTACATATTTGATAGAAAACCCATCCTCAGTACGCTGACTAACAAGAGTCTCAGGGACCTTTTTGTTGAGTTCTTTGAGTACTTCAGAGAGTGGTCTACTGATTCCTGAAGTGGGTACAACATCGTTTTCACTGTTGTCATCGATCTCCCCTAGCTTCTCTGTTGCTCTTTTTTGTTTCCGGCTCCAAAAGCAGAAGACTTTGTAGAGTAGTTGAGAGAAGACAAGAAAAGGAGTGATTGTTTCAGAGGAGAGTGGAAGAGTGTGTTTTGTGTGAGGAATTTCATTTTCATTGTAGACAATGCTGCCATTTTTTTCGAAACTGAGAGAGACAGGGGGAGAAGATTGTTAAAATTGTAAATAATAAATAAAACCCTCTGTTTCCCCTTTTTTATAGGGCTTTTGTTGGTTTTGGGACAGTGCTGTGCTTTTTCTCAGGGTTGTATCATGATGTAATGTATCGGCTTATTTTTCTTATTTATTTGATAGACACAAAACTGACATTTATTTAACTAAGGCATAACTTCTTGAAATACTCTTATCACTTTATCAACAATCATGACTGCACATACTCGCCTAAACCAACCTCACTCCATCATTACTACTACCCTGCATCTTGCTAACTAGCTAGCTAGCTCTTTACACAAAGCAAACGTTTTATTCCTTGAAGTCCCAGTTTTTCGTGCATCATAAATGGCATGATCAATACTTGAGAATGACACTCTTTGTTACCATTATCGTTTTTCTACCATGTTCCGACCTTCTATCAGTCAGAGGCGGCAATAGCTAGAGGAAGTTAAAATTTAATAATCGATAATCACAAAAATAAATTTATTAACGTAATAAAAGAAGTTTTAATTAAAATTAATTATTTAATAATTTTAATTAATTAAATTCAATTAATAGATATTTATATTTTATTAATTATAGAAGTTGATTGTTTTAGTAGATAATGATATTACATTAAAAAAAATAAATTGAAAAAATTATATACAAATAACAATTTTATATACTATAAAAAATCAAAAAGATTAATATGTAAAAAAATTAAATAGAAAGAATCTCTATTAGAAAATGAAAGAAAAACATTTTTAAAATTTTTAAAAAAAATAACAGCATAAAAATAGTAGAAAAAAAATAACTATCAATTAGCTTAGCCGTTGCAATTAATATATTTGAAAAAGATCACTCAAAAACTAATATTTTGATATTCAAATTACATAAATTATTAAATTATAATAGAACGAGAGCAATTTTTATCATTAAATCCTTATTGTGACTATGTTCTTGTTTTGGTTGTGTTTTTTTCTATATTAAGCTTTGATATTTGTACAGATCCTTCACCTTGCTTTCTATTGATGAAAAAAAAATTAATAATAATTTTCCGAGCCTAATCTAGACGAATATTGGCAGCAGGGAGTGCACTCCACTCCACCATACCGGAGTGGTGAGTAGTCCAACACTATAAGTGGACTCTAGTGCCCCCACAACTCTTTTCCTTGGTTTTCTGCGAAGCATCAAAGTAGTTGTAATTTTATTTTATTATCAATAAAATAAAACTAAAAGAAAACGTAAAACTATTGTAGCAGTTACTGTAGATAAACTGTAGCAATTTTTTTTTTTTTTCTATTTTGCTCACTTGCTGTAGCCACTAACAAATGCCCTCTTTTGTTTTTGGTTTTTTTTTTCTTCCGTTTGTTATAGCTAAGGTCATGGTGTTAGCTTTTAGTAAGCTTTATTTTTATTTTAATTCATATTAGTTTTTTTTTTTGCTCACGTTACGTTGCGAGTTGGATAAAATATATAAAATCGTTTAGAGAAGTCATTTCGATTTGATAATCTGTTTTATAGTATGAATCTATAAAAATATATAAAATTAAAAATAAAAAAATTATTTATAATTTTTTAATCAAAAAATTTGTATTTAGCTATTTTTTATTTGTATTTTTCAAAATTTTTTCTTTAGAAAAAGGATTTATCCTTATTAATCCATGGATTATTAACTAAAAAGAAAATTAAATAGATGTCTTTAAAAAAACTTTAATATTTCATAAGATTATGTCGAAAAACATAAATAACAATTATTAAAAGCTTACATAGAATTGAATGAATTTTTTTATTTAATGTTGATGAGAATATTGGTTTTTGAAAAAATGTGAAGTTAATTTTTATATATTTATTTACAAAAGAATGAATAATATTAAAATAAAAAACTATATTAATTTGACTTTCAACTAATGATTAATTAATTAATTTGAGTTTTTTTCTATAAAAAAATCGACAAAAAATTATTTGAAATAGACTTTTAATCTAAATATATATTTTAGATAAATTATATATATTAATCATGCCACTATAATTTAAAAGTAATCTAAATCTGTTTTTCAAAAGAAAAAATAATCATGTTCTAAAATTTATTCCAAAATCCATACATAAAGAAAATTAAATCAAAATTGTTAGTAAATATAGTTTTAAATTAATTGGATGAGAATTTTAAAATATGACAAATTAAAGTAGTAAATTTTAAATAATAAAAATAATTAACAAAAAAAGCTAAAACAAAATGGGACTAAATCATAATATAATCAAAGTTTGAAATTAAAAAAAAAATAGAGAATTTTAAAAAAAAATGACAAATTAATGTAGTAAATTTTAAATAACATAAAAAAATCGAGAAAAAATTATTTAAAAAACACTTTTAATCTAAAAATATATTTCAAACAAATTATATATATTAATCATGCCACTATAATTTAAAAATTATCTAAATCTATTTTTTTAAAAAAAATAATCATCATGTTCTAAAAATTTATTCTAAAATCCATATATATAGAAACATAAATCAAAACTATCAGTAACTATAATTTTAAATTAATTGGATGAGAATTTTAAAACAATGACAAATTAAATTATTAAATTTTAAATAATAAAAATAATTAACAAAAAACACTAAAATAAAATATGACCAAATCACAATATAATTAAAGTTTGAAATTAAAAAAGAAAGAGAGAATTTAAAAAAAAATGATAAATTAAGGTAGTAAATTTTAAATAATAAAAATAATTAACAAAAAACACTAAAACAAAATGAAATCAAATCACAATACAATTAAAATTTGAAATTGAAACAAAGTATAGAAAAATTGAGGACCAAAATGTTACAAAAATATCATAAATAGTGAAAGGAATAATGATTTGTGAGTGTGTGAATAGTGATTTGTGAGTATGTGAATAGTATTTCAAATAGTGAATGAATAGTAAAATCATGTTTTACTTTAGTTTTATTGATAATTTTGTAACTTTTTTTATTTTGGTCATTAAAATTTTATTATATATTATTTTTATCCCTATAATAAATATTAAAATTTTATTGTATTTGATTTTTTCCTTCTAATAAATATTTTTTCTTGGCTTTTAGTAAAACATTATGTTCTTTTTTTGTTCCTATTTTATGATATATATTTTATTTTGGTTATTAAAGTTTTATCATGTTTGATTTTTATCTTACTCGTACTAAAACTAAATGAAGTTTCACTATCCTAATTGCTTCTTTTTTTTTCCTTTTAGTGAAACTTTTCTTTTTACTATAATTCATATTTTGTGATTTTTTTTATTTGTTTTGGCCATTAAATTTAGTAGATTTTTATTTTTATTTTAGTTCCTGTTTTATAATTTTTTTTATTTTGATCATTAAATTTTTATTATCTTTGATTTTTTTCCCTACAAGGAACTATTTTTTACTTTTAGTAAAACTTTTTTCTATGTTTTGGTTTTTATTTTGTGATCTTTCTTTTATTTTGATCATTCAAGTTTTATTATATTTGATTATTATTCTTTCGACACTAAAATTAAATACAGCTTTCACTATTCTAAGTTTTTTTTTTTTTGGCTTTTAGTAAAAAATATTTTTTGTTTTGGTTCTTATTTTGTAATTTTTTTTATCATTAAAATTCTATCATGTTTTTCTTTTGTTCATGTCTTGTGCATAATGAATTTTTTTAGTCGTATTGTTTATAATTGTTTTTCTTCTAGTGAAAGTTTTTTATTTATTTTGATCATTCTTTTATGATCTTTACTTTATTTTAATCATTTAATTTTTATCATGTGTAATTTTATCTCAATATTTTGCCAAATTCTCAATTTGAATAAGTTTTTTTTATCTTTTTGTTTTGAGTGATCTCTTTATCTCATTAACAAATCACGGATAAAGAATATATGGTAAAAAATAATCATCTAAAATTCAAAAAACTAGCACATCATTATTTTAATTACTATTTATTATAGATATTTCTAATAAAATACATGTTTATATGAAACAATATCTAATTAACAACTTTATATTACTCAACTTTCCGGACATCGTTTAGCTAATCCTATAGTAAAATATGAAATATATGTTTTGATTATTTAAAAAAAAATTTCATGATCATTTTAAATAATTATTTTTAAATTTTGTATTTTATATGAATGAATACGGAAGAATGTTGTATAGCTCACCTCACGACAACTCGCAGGATATATGCTAGTAAATAATCTAAAGCATAATAGAATTTTACCGTAGTTAAGTCTAATAAAATCAAAATGGCATGGCTTTGAACTTTTTTTAACTTGAAACAATGTTGTTTTCCCAAAATAGTATAATAATAACAATAATAATAATCAATAAATGATTTTTTTTAATTTTTCCCTTTTTTACAGCTTTGGTCCTTGGAGTTCTTATCTAGTACAAAACAATGTTTAAATTTTAATTATTATTACAAAACTATCCTTTTATTTTTTAACCCAAACGTGTGGACTCGGTTGTCTCCGAGCCCATATGGAAGGGCTTGGTGTGAGCTCAGCCTAGTCCAGACCTCTTTTTTTTTTTTTTTCTTTTTCCTTCTTTTATGCTTGTATTTTTTTCATTATTTATCATTTACTTATTAATTAAATTTTTTTCTCCATAATTAATGGTTGTTATCATCATCATCATCATCATTATTTGCATAGACTCATTAACTAAAATTAAACATTCTTCTAATATGAATTAATTTAGCACCTTCTTCTAATTTGATTTTTTTTAAATAGATAATTTAATTATTTTTTTGGTTGATCAAAATAAAAAATACTCCTAGGATATATTTAAACTCAATTATAGAATATATACATTTTATAACATATTGCATAATATATATTAAATTAAACAAAATTTCATAATTAATGTTAATTAAATTTTGTTTTACATTTAAATTTTTAAATTATTTAATATATTAAAACATATTAGAGAATAATATAAATCGTATCCCGAGACCTCACCTAATAACTTAAGTTTTTGATTGAGATGTTTTTTTTTTACAAGTAATTCATTAAAAATCCTAAAGCCCAAGTCACTTGACAGATCCAAAAGATGGATTGCAAGTAAGAAAGAGTGTTAAAACACATATACCACATTGAATAGTTAATCAAAAGATGAGGGACATAAAAAATTGAAAATGGACCACCTATCATAAGTCTTAAGTTTTTTTAACGTAATCTAATTTCAACTATTTAAATTTATATGATATCAAAACTTTGTTCACCTAACGGTTTTCTTCTAATTAATTAAACACAAGATAGCGTGCACATGTATAAATTTTAAGTTCAAAGAATTTTCACTTAAGAATGTATATTTAAAAATAATATAAATCATATGCTTAGAATTAACTTAACAATTTAACATTTAAGATTGAAATGGTTTTTTAACAAAACATACTGGCGAAGACGTGCAAGAGTGCTATGCTAGTGTTGGCTAATTTAAAATAGAAAGCATAGAATTCCAATGTTGTTGCTCGCACCATCTTTCACGTTATATATATATATATATATATATATTCTTCTCCTTGACTATCTTTATCAAACGACGTAGTTAACCCTCTCGATCTTGACTACTACCGTGCATCTTGCTAGCTAGCCCGCCCTCTCTACACATACAAAAACAATTTGTTCTGTAAAATTCCCATCTTTTTTTTCGTGTCCCAAATGGGGTCTCCATAATAAATTGTAATCGGGACTTGGCAATGATACTCTTTGTTACCATAATTTTCCTATCGTTTTCCAACCGAATATCGGCAGGGAGGCCATCAGGGAGTGATGATGATTGGCTTGGGGGTACTGATGATGGAGACTGTGGGAAATGCAAAGGTCCACCACCGCTATCCTCATGAGCCAACCTCCGTGATGGAAGCAGGAGAAGGGGGTGGTTTGAGTTCGGAATCGAATGATGAATGAAGAATCTAGGTTTTCTCTTATACTTGCCAACAACTTGCTTCGTGGGGGTGTTACCTTTTTATCCACGTCTGAGAAATGATAATTATTTGTGTATTTCAGTAGTTTACTTATTGGTTAAATAGTCCCAACTTTCTTTAAATTTTAAATCATTTGAGAATGAGTATTTTAATTTTTAATTTTAGATTGACTTTTTTTTCAATTATTTTTTATTTAAAATTAAAATTTTCCATTTAGATTTTTCATCAATTATAATGATGTAAATATATACACATGATTTGTAGGTGTTAGACTTGCCAAAATTTATGGATGGTTTGCTTTAATTGCTTACATCTTTGCATTTCATTCTTTCTAATGCCCAACTTTTAGTATAAAATATTTCCATTAGTTTGTTATTTTTTTTAATTATTTTAAAATTGATTACTAATTAATTTAATGAGTTTTTCTTTAATTTACCATCTTAATTTTAGATAGACTTTTTCTTTAAATTAATATTGATTTTATATTATATGATAACTAATGATTTTAACAAAAAAATTAGTTTAGAAAACTATTAACAAAAAAAAAAAAACTTATATGACATAACAATTAACAATTATTTTAAATTATATGAATAGTCAAATGGATCATCTCTTTCGGACAGATGAAGACCCTTATATAACCCTCCTCCATTGTTGTTATCACATCCGCAAGCTTAATCCTCTCCATCGTTACTGCCACCCATCTTGCTAACTAGCTAGCTCTTTACACAACCCAAACATTTTTATTCCTTTACAGTCCCAGATTTTTTGGGTGTCAAAGAAATAATCAATACTTGGCAATGACACTCCTTGTTG
Source organism: Dovyalis caffra (assembly GCA_963924115.1). Taxonomy (NCBI): domain Eukaryota; kingdom Viridiplantae; phylum Streptophyta; class Magnoliopsida; order Malpighiales; family Salicaceae; genus Dovyalis; species Dovyalis caffra. The sequence goes on from CAWUPB010001179.1 coordinate 1,258,158, forward strand.
TTGTTGTTGTTATTATTTTCTATGTTTCAAAAAAAATTATTTTCCCTATTTATATTTATTTTAAAATATTTATTTTGTCAAAAATTTTAATACTATATTTCAAAAAAAATACTTTTATTTTGTAATGCAATGACTAAATTAAATAGATTTTACATCGACAGCTGGTCCAGCATTAGCTAATGGGACTGATCATCTGCCTAAATGCTCACATCATTCGAGTGGCTGTGGTCATAGTGCAAGCAAGTAAGATCCCATGATTTGACGCAGGAGGTGGTTTTTGTTAATTATTTCCGTCCTCCTAATTTGCTGGCTTTTGTTATTCATTTTGACCATTTGTCTTGTTTTGATGGCGTAATCTTTTCTCAAGCTTTTGGTATTTGCACTCATTCTTCATCTTGCTTTAGAGTAAATTATAGTTTTTTTTTTTAAGAAAAATAAATTAATCAATCTCTTTTGTTTTAAAAATTATTAATTTAGTTCTTATGTTTTTAAATATACTTGTATTTTAATCCTTTTTACTATTTTTAAATTTATTTTAAGAAATAGAAAAATAAAAAATATGAAAAAAATTGATGAGGAAAAAAAGATATTTCATAAAATAAAAATAATATTAAATTAAAACTGATCAGTTAAAGAATTAAATAATATTTTTTACAATAAAAAAATTAATTAGTTAATTTCTTGAAATGAAAGGTACTAATTTATAATTTACTCCCTTGCTTCGTATCGTCCCTGTGATGCTTTCAATAAAGTTTCTTCATTTATATAATAATAATAACAATAAAAATAAAAAAAGTAAAATGAAATGAAAATCCTGAACCCATTCCAGACGAAGATTGGTTGTGGGTGTTATGAGATCTTAGAATGACAAGTAAACTGTTTTTTATTTTATTGCAAAACATATTTTGAAATTGGAAAAAATATAAATGAAAAAATTAAATTAATATTTTTATATACATAGAGGAGGAAAAAAACATTGATCAATTTCTACAAACGGTTTTTTGTACCATATTAAACATATAAGCTTGCTTTCAACAAAAATTAGCAGCTTCATTTGGTATGATTTGATAAAGTGAGGATATCAGTGACAACGTTCTTTTGTAACAAGTGACAACATATTTAAATCCTAACAAGTTAATTATACTAAGAATTTTAAGTGTGTGAGTTAAAAAAAAATAGAATGAGGATATATTTATGGGATAAGCATCGGTGTGATTCTATTTAGATGAAATATTTTTATAGTTGTTAAGGATATAGTTAGTTCAATTAATTATAGTATAATTTAAATTGGGTTAAAAATTCAAGATGTTTATCTATTGTTTTGTTTGTCTTAGTCGTGTTCTCTTACTAAATTTTTCATTAATTTCATTCATGAATTTTAACTATGTGTCTAAATTTTTTTTTTTGTTAGAATTTTCACATAACGACATTAACTTTCAATGACAAACGCACATAATGTCGACACATAATAATTTTTTTTTAATTTTCCAAGATAGGTCGCCTTAATCAAACATGATCATGTACTGCATATTTTAATTTTTTATGTATTGTATATTAACTTTTCCAAAGCGAGCCGTCTTAAACGAAATGATCATGTAATGCATATTTACCTTTCCAAGGTGATCGCCTTTACAACAAGATCCCGTAATGCATATTTAATTTTTTAATAATACATGTTTAAATTTCCAACATCCATTGCACTTTACTTTTTGGGGGCAAACCACCATGCACCATGAGGCTATTGCATTTCGAGTTTAGAACAATCATTTAGCATGTTCAAACAATTTTCCCTTGCGAGGTTACTTTTTTTTACAAGCTTATTAAACAAACTAAATCTGAAATTGATATTTTTAGCTAGCTTTTACATTGTAAGCATTGTAAAGAAGTGGTAACTATCATTAAAAAAAAACAATTTTTTTAAAAATAATTATGATAATAATAAATAAAATATGCCATTTATTTATTTTATTTTATTTAGCCACCTTGTTTTATTTTTAAGAACTTAGTAAAAAAAAATAACAAAAAATTAAATATATAAAAAAAAGATTGAAAACACAAAAATTGGGGGATTTTACACCCAAGGATGCAATTGAACTAAATGAAAGTGTAATTAAAATAATTGAGGGCCAAATGGATACAACTGGATTTACAATGACTAAAATTTCATAACAAAAGAATTCAATTGATAAAATCCAATTCACAAGGACCAAAATTGCATACAAAAGGAGATAAATTTAAGACTAAACTAAATATGGTACCTTTTTTCAAAAAGGACGTTTTTGGGTGATCGATATCTTCCCAAAAGCATAACTAACTCCTTACTATAAAATCTCCGAACCAATGCCATTTTAGTCGCCTAGTTCTTTTAATACTAGGTGACGACTCCAAACTCGTAAATAACTATATTGATAATATCTTTAAATACAATAGCTTTCTTAAAAGTCTCGTCGGACGTCGAGTAGCGACAAACATTAAAAGAAATTATACGAATCATAAAAAAAAATTTAAAATACATTCGTATTCAAATTCATAAATACATATCAAATCAAATCACATTTTCTCAAATGCATTTAAATCTCTTTTCCAATTCATATCAAATCATTTTTTATATGAAATCATTTCAAATATTCATGGATTTCGTTCCCATGTAAGTTCTAATAAAATTCTCTTAAATCATACTTAAATTGATGATGCATGATGAACATAATTTAAAAAATGAAAACATTGTACGTTATATAATATCTACTCACGAGTACAAATGAAAAAATCGATTGGATTGAACGGATCAAGGTCGTTGTGAAGGAGTCGCCCACTCGAAGAATCTAATAACACATAATGATGAAACAACCATCAATACCATATATCAAAGAATAATTCAAAATAATGAATTATTCTTGAAACAAGAATACAAGATGATCAATAAAATGGAATTGATCGAAAGACTCAAACCGATAACTTTAACTAAATTCTATAATCTCTCCAATAATTCTAAATAATTACCTAATTATATCCCATCATCAATTTCAATTCAATTCAAATTTCATACAAACCATATTTTCTCAATTTCAATTCAAACCTTTAAGCAATAAATTTTCAATTAAATCATCAATTCAATTCTAATTTACTCAATCCCTAATCCATTCATCTCTAAGTGCATCTATATTATTTAATTCTTCATTTTCTCTAAATTCTTTTCAATTAAAACCTAAATTTTGGATTGTCTACTATTCATTATCTTCAACCTTTCAATTACTCAAATTCACTTAATTCTATTTCAAATTAACTTCATAAACTACTAACCCAAGATAATTAAACACCATTCAAACACTTAGAATCGTTTAATCAACTCTTTCCCTAATTAGGTTTCAAAAACCCTAACCTTAATCTAATTAATTCTTCATACAACAAACCCAATACAATTTCAATTCAAGTTCATTATTAGCCACTTATAAACATCACAATTCAAAGAGCAATTGATCAAAAATCCTATCTTTGAGAATTTATCCTTCAATTCTCACGTCAATCCTAGTTCTCCAAGCTTTCCAAGCTCTACTCAAATCTATTTGTTTAAGGTTTTTCTAAGCTAATTTAACAATGATTTAGCTTAGAAATCAAATAAGGAAATTGGGAAAAAAAATGGGAGAGAAAATGGCATGAGAGGAGGAGGAGAAAAAGGAAAGAAAATTTTGAAAAGAGGATAGTTACTTGCCTCTTTTATACCAGACCTAATTTTTTTCTTAAATATTATTTTTAGATTTAGTTATTACATTCTTCCCTCTTAAGAAAATTCATCATCGAATTTAATTCTACTCATATCTTAGTAGGCAAACAAGTTAAGACACTTCCTCTTCATTTCTTCCTCGACCTCCTAAGTAGCGTTTTCGATTGAATGATTTCTCTAAATGACCTTGATGGACATAATCTCCTTATTTCATAATTTTTTATCCTAATGGTCTACTACTATCGGTAATTGCTCCTTAATGACAAGTTAGGATTTAGTTCCATCAATTATGATTCTAAGATGTGGGATGGGTTTGGTTTATATTTCCTTAGTATGAAATATAAAACACTAGATGCACATTTGGAAATTATGAATGCAACACCAACTCATAAGCCACTCGCTCCAATCCGAACAATGACCTCAAACAGTCTAATATATCTCCGACTCAACTTTCCTTTTTTGTCAAACTACATTACTCTCTTCATCAAAGAAACTTGAAAGAACATAAAGTTACCATGTGAAAACTTTACATATCTCCTCTTAGGATCTATATAACTCTTTTATCTAGTATGTGGAGTCCTAAGATGTTTTTAGATCAAACTCACCTTCTCGACGAGTGAGCTGAATCAATTCTATACCTAAAGGTTCATTCTCTTTGGCTTATGTCCAAAATATTAGTGATCTACACTTTCGGCCATACAAGGCCTCATACGATGCCATATTGATGCTAGAGTTATAATTGTTATTATACAAGAATTCAACCTATAGTAAGTGATGATCTCAACTACCTTTTAGATCCATCATACATGCTCCAAGTATTTCCTCTAAGGTCCGGATTGTTTTTTCTAACTAATCATCTATTTGAAGATGAAATGTCGTACTAAAGTTTAGTCTCATACCAAGTGCCTTTTGTAATTTTCTCTATAATCGAGAAGTAAATTGAGGACCTTGATCCGAAATGATGAAGATCGAGATAACATATAAGGACACTATTCCATCAATATATAGCCGAGTGTATTGAGCATACCTATAGGTAGTCTTTATAAATAAAAAAATAGCAAACTTAGTTAATCTATCCATAATCACTCAAATTGAATCATACCCTTCTTAGGTTAAAGGCAAACCTATCACAAAATCCATTATCACTCTCTCTAACTTTCATTCTATAGTGGCAACTCTTGCAATAGTCTTGTCGACCTATAATGCTCATATTTCACTTGCTGATAAGTAAAAAACCATGAAACAAACTCTATAATATCCTTCTTCATTCCAGTCCATCAATAATTCTAACAAAGATCCTTATACATATTAACACAACTAAGATGTATAGAATATATCATATTATAAGTCTCTATTAAAGTTTGTTCTCTTAGCACTCGATTCTTTAGCTCACACAACCTTCGATTAAACCATGAAGTGCCTCTATTATTCACTCTAAAACCCAAACTTTTCCTTTTTACATCTTAGTAAAAATCTCTTATATCTCTTCATCATTCACTTGAGCCTCTAAGATCTTATCCACAAAAAGTAGCCTAACATCAATATGGGGCCAGGAGAGAACCCAATTTATTAATTACAAACTCTATAATATCCGGATGATACAAGATAGTACAATCATAATCCTTCACTCCAGAATCTCATAATCTATTCACTTTAGATGCCCATAGCCACTTCAATAAATGAGCCAAACTCTCGACTAACTTTCTACCCAAAGCATTGGCTATCACATTAGCCTTACCCGAATGATACAATATAGTACAATCATAATCCTTCGGTAATTCCATCCATTTTCTCTACCTTAAATTTAGATCCTTTTGATCAAACATGTATTTTAAACTCTTATAATCTGTATAGATCTCACGAGTCTCTCCATATAAATAATGTCTCTAAATTTTTAAGCAAACACCACCGATGTCAATTCCAAGTTGTGTGTAGGGTAGTTTTATTCATGTTTCTTCAACTTCCTCAAAGCATAAGCTACTACCTTACCATGTTGCACCAACACACATCCTAACCTCACTCTCAAAGCATCACAAAACACCAAAAATCCACCATTTTCTAAAGGTTAGGTAAGGATTGTTCGCTGTGGTAAACACGTCTTCAACTTTTGAAAGCTCTCTTCATACTTATCCGACTACCGGAACCTCACATTCTTTTGAGTCAACTTGGTCGAGTGGTGCCGCAATCCTTGAGAAGTCTTGCATTAACCTTCGATAATACCTATCTAGACCCAAAAAGCTATAAATCTCTTTCATTGAAGTAGGTCTCGACCAATATCTTACTGCCTCTACTTTCTTTGGATCAACTATAATCTCTTCTTTAGATACAATGTGTCCTAGGAATGCCACACTCTCCAACTAGAATTCACACTTTGAAAACTTGGCATACAACCTCCGATCCCTTAATGTCTGCGACACTCACCTTAGATTATTCTCACGCTTTCTCTCATTCTTAGAATACACCAATATATTATCAATAAATACTATCACAAACTAATCGAGAAAGCATCAAAACACCCTATTCATTAAAGCCATAAAAGCTATTAGGGCATTAGTATGGCCGAACGAAATCACCAAAAATTCATAAATGGCCATGCCTCATCCTAAAAGTAGTTTTGAAAATGTTCTCTTTCTTAATCCTCAACTCGCTGGTATCCGGACCTCGAATCAATTTTAGAAAAGTATCTTACACCTTACAACATGATCAAATATAAAAATAATAATATGAGAAACACATCCAAACTGATATACTTATAAGAAATCATATAAAGTATCAAGAGATTTCAAAAAAAAAGACTATAATAAAATAGTAGTATAGCCACAAATAAACCTAAACTACTTAACATATTTCAAAAGATTGATTGTAAGTAAGGGAATTATCATAAAACTTTTTACACAAATTTTAAAATTTTTGAATGACATCTAATCTTAACTTTCATATATTAAAACATTTCTCAAAGCTGAACGACCAAGTTTCTCCAATTCTTGCCTTTCCGTCCTCCACTTAGTAGCCCGATAAATAAATATTTTTCTATTAGAAAGTCCAAAGTTAGGTTGACGACAAGGGGTTCTTGTTCGTCGTATGAAGGGAGATGGGATTAAGAATGTTAGGAAAGAGAAACAAAAAGGAGACAACACAAGGAAAAGAAGGAAAAAATATTTTGAGAGAGTTCTAGAGATTGTGTGGTTAGCCATGAATTATTGCATTCTTACACAATTTTATGTTATTGTTTAAGGAGGGTTTAGTAATACTTAAAGAAAGATAAATACAAAGAAGAAGAATTATTATTTTTTTTAAATTGAGTTTAGTTGAAAATATTTTTATTAATTTATATGGATTCAAATGCTAATTTTTTTTCTTTTATATGTCTATCATTCCCTTCAAAATAAATACATAAGATAAGTATTGTTAATTATTTTTTAAATATTTTAAAATTTCTTCTTGTCTTACACGTGTTTGTAACAGAAAAGTAGGCCCTTTGAATTCATTGAATTAAGCCCATATTAGGATTTTCTCAACCCAATTTTTCTTTTATTTTGTATTCATTGCTTTCAATCGCTTTGATTTTTTATTTTGGCTAATTCTATTGAACACCACCACCAAATTCAAATCAAACTAGAGATATGCTCTCCGTATGTTATGATAATAATGGGTATGTAAAAGTTTCAAGTTTAAAAAATTTATATTTGTAGGATTGAATTAAAAATTAATATAAAAGTATTTTTGAATTTTAATTATTCAATAGGTTAAGTTTTTGTATGAAATTATTATTATTTTTTTTACAAACTATTGTGTTCATTTTTTATTTAAACAATTTCAAAAACTAAAATAAATTTTTGAAAACAACAATTCTTTTTCTTTAAGATTTCATGTTATCACAATATCACAACCATCACCTCACCACTAATAACACAACCACTAAAAATAAAGATTTAAAAATGTACTATTTGAAAATCAAGTAGGCTATTTTTTTCTACTCTCTTGTATAAAGTTTCGGAGTAAATTACTATAAATTAATTCTTCTAGTTTGGAGAAATGAATTAAATAGTCATTCTCATTTTTAAAATTTAACTATTCAGTTCTTCATGTTTTAATTCATTATTAACTTAATTTTTTAATTAGTTTTTTGTTAGATTAGTGATTTTTTTTCAAATTATATTTCCTTTAATGCCTTATTTATCTTTTTCATTTATTTTTTCTCTTCTCAAAAAAAAAAAAAAAAGAAATGAAAAGAAAAGCAATTTAGGAACAAAAATTACTAATCTAATATAAAATTGATAAAAAAACTAAGATATTGACATAATTTAAATAAAAAAAATAATTAGTTTTTTTAAAAAATAAGATGTCAATAATTCGTTTCTTTAAACGAAAGAGACTAATTTATAATTTACTCTAATGGTAGTCAATATATATATATATGAAAAGAAAAGCAATTTTTATTTTTTCTTCTCAGATCTTTGGTGCTTAAGAAATTCCTTTATAGATAACGCAACGCTTAACCTTTAGAAACATTAGAAATAAACACACCACCACTGCACCACAAAGTTTACTGGAAAAAAAGCAAAAAAAACACACAGAATTTTCTCAATCATCAGAGGAGTGGGGCGCCAATCCAATGGGTTGAGAAAATTCTACAAGTCTGTTTTGGTGTTGTGTTTTCGGTAAAAATAGTAGTACTAAAAAAAATTAAAGGGAACATTAGGTTAAACAAGTGTCTTCTTGTCACTTGATATTGGATTAAACCATTACGATAATAGGATGCCGGATGATACATGAAGAGCAATATTGACATTTCACATGGAGGGAAAGGGTAAATGCTAGAGTAATATTAACATTTCACAAGGATGGAAAGGGTAAGACCGTAATGTTACTGCTCTAAGACTTTTGCGGGCATGTTGATGATGGGATGCGTAAGCGTCAATCAACTCTCATGCATCAGTGACTGACTACTCATGCACTGGCATCAACCTTTGCTTCACGCTATTAATGGTGAACAGAATGGGAAGAGTGAAAAACACTTTCCGAGACCAGAAACGAAGTCGTTTCAAACTAATAAACCAATCCAAACAGACCCCAAGCAACTCCCTTGTCAGACACAGGACACTGCGTCTCAAAGAGCGGCAAAACACTAGAGAGAGAAAAATCAAAAATTCGAATTCTCGAAAAAGCTGAATAACCCATCACTTATCGGCTAAAGCTAAAAGAAAAAGAGAGACAAAATTTCCCTTTCACATACACTCCATCGATGGCCAGAAAGAAAGCTCCGGCTACTCGAGCACGAAGCAGAAGCCAAAGGCAATCCGGTCAGATCTCTCTCTTTACATATAATTTTATCAACATAAACGAAAAGGCAGAATGGCATAATTTATGGTTTTTTTTTTTTTTTTTGGGTATAAAACACGTATTTGTTGTTTTCATATTTATATGTAAATGGTTAGGGTTTCTATTTTTCTCTTTTTTTGTTATAAACCTTAACTTTTTATGTTTTCCTTCGTGACGTTACAGAAGCTGCACCATCTACACCTAGAGCGCCAACATCATTGGTACCTCCCTCTTTCTCTCTCTGTTTTGTTGTTTCTTGTGATTTTTTTTGTTGCCTGTTTGGTTGCTGAGAAAATGCGTGGGAGGAAAGTGACTACTAATTATTTGTTTTAAACTCCTGTTTTACGTTTTGTATAAATTTGAAAGAAAAAATTAGAAAAATAAGTTTGCATAAGCTGGAGGTAATTAGTTATGGAAAACCCTGGGAAGGAGAAACTTTGGAATAATAAAAAAAAAAGTGAATGTTTTAAATATTTTCATGGCTATTGAACTGAACCTTTGTTTGCTAATTTGTTATTTTCTGCTATTGTTTTAATTTCCTTGGTAAAGTTAGAAATGGGTAAGACATGAAGGAAAGAAACTTAAAATTCAATACACATTTTCTCTTTTTAACTGTTATTTTAGTAGAGAAAGAAATGAAAAAAAAACCCAAAACAGTTATACATGTCTTGTTTTTCTCTTGCCTTAAATTTCAAATGTTCTAGTGTTTCCTTTTGTTGTTTAACGATCTCATATTTTATTTTTTGGTTGCAGAGGACAAGATCAACAGCAAATGCCCAAGAAGGTGAGTTATTTTATTTTTTGGGTGAAATTCGGTTCTTGTTTTATATTGAGTTGTTCAACTTGATTGTATTGACATGTGTTTTTTTTCTGGGATGCTTTTGCTTTATTTGTTAATATTTGTAAAAGGTTCATCCACAGAAATGCAGAGGAAAAAGCACCGCTTCCACCCAGGGACAGTAGCTCTCCGGGAAATTCGGAAGTGCCAGAAGACATGGAAGTCACTCATACCAGCTGCTAGCTTCATTCGATGCGTGAGCACTCTCTGTTGTAACTTTTTTTTATAGTTTATTTTGTTAATCCAATCATTGGATGTCATGTTTAATTGTTCTGTTTCTTGCTTGTAAAATTCAAATTAATTGGGTATCTTTGCATTTGTCATCTTGATAACTTTTTGAATTCGGGACTTAATTTGGTAATCGTAGAATGAATGGAATGTTTATAAATATTTGATTGACTTGCTAGTTCTATGTGCATGATCTCCATGAAGATTAGTATTATATCCGAAGTCTGGTTTGGTAAAACTCAGATTGTCTAAAAATGTGCTAAACAATCAAACACTTCATGGGAGTGGGTTTCTTTGCATATATGTGCATGTAAAATGTTTGCATATGTACATATATTAAAACATGTAGATAAGTTTATATGACAATTGGCTAGATATGATGTTGGTTCCCACACCAAAATAGGTCACAATTATTACTGTGATGACCCAGTCAAGATTGACTTGAATAGCATGCACTAGAATTATATGATTTATACAATGTTTGATATTGCTCAATTCAGGAAAGTTGACAAATTAATCATACAAATCTCACGGTTTTTTACTCATTTCAATTGCATTGCTCTCATGAAGTTTCTTTATGTTTGCAGTGCATATTAATGTTTCTTTCTGTCACATTACAATCTGACATTTGATTCATCTTATTGTTTGGATCTGAAGTTGTATTTCTATTTGCGACCTTCCCACAACCCATTGGTTTTTCTCCTCCTGCTGAGTCCCCAAATTTCTTTTTGTTATTCCCAGTTGATTGTTCCTCATTGAAACCTTTTTTTTACAATTAAATGCTTTATTTATGATTTGCAACATCTTTTTGCCAATGAAAAACCAAAATTTTCTTCATTGAAAATTTGTACTTTTTTTCACCTCGAAATTTGTTTTTTTTTTAAAAATGGATGGACAAAGTTGGGACTTGAACTTGAGACCTCACTTGTCTTGCTTTTGCTAGATTACCATTAAGCTACAAGCTCATTGGTACAATTGGATGCTGTGTTTATAAGGAGTTATTTTTATTTTTTCCCAACAAAATAGAAGTTGGATCTATCTGAATGCTCATACGCACAAAATTCAATGGTGACTCTAGATAAAAACAAGGTTTTTTTGGTAAAGAACACCAATAGTTGAAACCTTTTAAACCACTCCACTCTCTTGTGTTGTTGTAACCTCACAATGTATTTGTTAAATTCACCTGTTACTTATTCCACTTTCATGGTTTAGTGACTTCGCTGTTGTTTCTCTCTCTGCATGAATTTGTTGAATTCACCTATTGCTTATTTATTCACAACATTGAGATTCTACAATTAGTTTTTGTTAACAATGCCCTTTGGACATTATGCATTTATCTTTTGTGCGTATGATCTTGCTATTGAGGTTTAATTGGATGTGGCAATGTTTGTTATCATTTTACAGGTAAGAATGATTACCCTGAAGTTTTCCCAAGAAGTTAACCGATGGACTGCTGAAGCTTTAGTTGCAATTCAGGAGGTAAAGTGATTTTTTTTAACTGTCTGCTATTAGTATGCTGCATTACTTTAATCCTCCAGCAAAAATCTGTACTTGTCTTCAAAAGTCTCAGCGTACATGGATTTTCAGTTTAAGACTACGCAATCCCTTCTTAGTGTTGTCATCACCTCTAGTCTTGTTCAGTATGGTCATGTAGTTTTTGGTAAAAAAGGGGACCAAGGGCTCTAAACACTTAAAATAAGAGAACAAACACGTGGAACAACCATCTCCATTAAGTCATTAAAAAGGAAACATCCCAAGCCTGAACCAGACCCTCCAAAGCCACTTCTCCAGACTCCATTGCTATCACGAACCAGAGCCCCCAAACCAACTAATTACTCTGCTCTGGGTGTACTTTTCAGAAGATTAGGGAAGTTGTGCTATTAAATCTTGATGCATGCCAGTTATAGTTTTGTTACTTGTGTAGGCAGCAGAGGATTTTTTGGTTCATTTGTTTGAAGATGGAATGCTATGTGCAATTCATGCAAAACGCGTTACATTAAGTGAGTGAGATGCAACTATTATAATTACATGCTTTGCCTTTTCTTTTTTCTCCTTTAGTTTCATGAGCTAATTTTTCACATTATGATAGAATTTTGATAAAATCTAGTTCAGTGATTTCTGCTCTATACACGCTTAATAATCTTCAGTTTAGTGCATAGCAGGTCAAATCAAGTAAGTTAGATTTTACACAACTACATCTATTATGATCATGACCATTTTGTGTTTCCTTCAAATTCTATTGGAAAACTTTGCACTTCTATTTATTTATTTAGATGGAATTTTGATCAAGTTCACTTCAGTGGTCTTAGAATCTTCAGTGTAGATGTGTACCAAATCTTATGCTGCTTCTGTGTTGTATAATTGCTAGTATGCTTTGCATATTATTGATATTTCAGAGACTAATTTTTTAGGATTATCTGAGCATCCTTGAAATTATCTAGGTTGATTTGTGAGTTTGAAGAAGTCAGTCAAGGTGAAACACAAAAACAAGGGAACTAACTCTAACATTAACAAACCATAGACTATACAACATACTTCTAATAGTTGCGAACCTACTTAACCTTGATCGCGATGGTAATGTTTCTCAGCTTCTACTCTAAAATCATTTATAGAAGTTCTTTTGGCATAAATATTGGCTGTTTTACTCAGACAACAATGCCTTCCTTTGCCCCTGCCACTGATGCACCTCTTTCTATGGCATTCAAAAGTACATATTAATAGATAATAGTTGGGATATTCTGAAGTGCGTTGCTGCAATGTTCACATTGTGCACAATCATTTGGATTCACCAATATTATAGATCTTACTGTTGATGATCCCATAGCAGCATGCCTATGATGTTTTGTCCAATTCAAATTCATTCAATCTTGCTTCAGAATTTTATATGAGCTATTCAGTGTAAAGAAACTTGTTTTATTTGCTTTCTTGCCTCAGTGAAAAAGGATATTGAGCTGGCTTGTCGGCTTGGAGCAAAGGGACGACCTTGGTGAGAGTGTCACAGTACAAGAGCATTTCTGATTCTAATCACCTTGATATGCAATTACATTGTTGTTCTTTGACAGCCATTACTTTCTTGTTGTATAGGTGTAAAGGGCGCAGTAAAGAGCGCAGTACTAGGAAGTAGATATCAGTCACCATCCTCATCACACCACTTGCAATGTGGCAGCTTTCAGAATTTTGCGTACAAATTTTGCGGTGCATCATATTTTTGACTACAGGGAAGGTAGATCCCGTGGATTAGAATCCACTAGTCGTGTTAGGGTCATAATTGGCCGGTTATGTTATTGTAAGCAGGTCAGCACCCTTATTTACTCGTACAACTGTCGGTTTTTGTTTGAAAAGGCTTGTTTTGAAGGGGATCTAATAGCTGATGTGTCCGTTGACCGGTGTATGTTGTCCTTAAGTCTCTCACTTTGATGACTAACACCTGGCAATTTTAATCTATTTTTATTGCTTGTTTGACGTGAAAATTGGAACCTAACTTAGATCTTATGGGCATGCGAAACTGGCTATCTTTTGGAAATTTGATGACAGCTAACTGGTGGATATATAGAGATTTCATATGGATAAATAATATTGATCAAAGTAGAATAAGTCATGGATAAGTAATATTGATCAAAGCAGAATAAATCAAATAAATGTTCAAACTTTCCTGGAGAATTTAGGGGAAAGAAAAATATGTTCATTTTCTTGGATGTTGATCACTGTTTCATTTATGGTTTGAAGTTTTTTGCATAAATATAATGATTTGAAGTTTTTGCATAAATATATTGATTGGTTGCAAGACGTAATCTTCGCCATTTTTTTAAGGCTATCTTTTCATTTTGCATTGTTTTTGTAGGAAGAGAGCAAGAGAATGCTAAAATTAAAATTTGTTTTTCAATTCTATTTATTTGCTTGAGTGAAACTTACCATTTAAATTATTATAAATTTTTATTTTTGAATCTTGAATCAATGCATAAAAAGAAACAAATCAATTTTTTCTTTTTAAAAAATGATTTTTTTTTTTTATAGGAAATGCAAGGAATAGTTGATTAAATGCAATAATTTATGCATTGTAACTCTTTTAAGCAATAATATTACTAATTGACTCGTTAGGAGCCCAAAACGACTATTAGTGTTGTGTTTCGATCAAGAAGGTTGACACACTTAAAACGACAACAAGGAGTGTTTAATTAAATGGTAGAACAGTTTGTTTAGACATAATTAAAATTTCTCTCGTTTTTGTTATATTCTGCGACTTAGATAGAATTATGTTAGGAAACATTCTAGAAGAAATAACTGATGTAAGGGTTGATTCCTTGTGTCTTTAAATATATGAAATTGTAACCAAATGAGATATGAATATTAGTAAGAAATTTCATTCTCAAATTCTCTCTCCTTTTCTTTGCAATCTCTTCTTCCTTTGCCTTTCAATCGCCCTCTCCGATTGATCCGCAACACCACTTCTTCTAGCTCATTTGCACTCACCTCCGGTTCCTTACAAGTGGTATCGAGCTCTTTTGCACTATGGCTGAAGGTACTAGACTAAAAACCTTAAATGAACAAGTCAAAAATCTTGAGGGTTAGCTTCGATCCCTACAAGTCGATGTAGCAAAAATTCAAACTAATGCGCAACAACATTATTATGAAAATAAACAAATGTGGAACCAAACTCAAAAAGCCATACGAGAGATTGGTAGAAGCTATGAAAGCTTTTCAGCTTGCCAATTTGGGGGGACCAAAAGGAGCTAGCGGCTCATCTATTCATACCACGGACACCGAGAAGGGAATCTTACCCACACCTATAGACATTTACTCACCCCACACCGGACACAACCCCGCATACCAAAACATCAATCAATACCATATAATCAATTCGGATCACTCGACCTATCACCAAGCGTCGAACCGGCTATGGCCAAAGATGGAGTTCTAGTACTTTGATGGAACTAACCTTAGGTTGTGGGCTAGAAAATGCTAGAAGGTGTTTCAAGTTTATCAAGTCGGGGAGGAGGCTAAGGTGGAGATTGTTGTTATATTCTTGGATGTCAAGCACGACATATGGTTTCAAGAATGGAAGGAGGATAATTAGGAGGGTCTATGTAGAAGATTTAGGGAGCAAGAAGAAACAAGCTGTGATAGAAGAGTTTCATAGGCTTCAACAAACCGGCACGGTAGAAGAGTATTAAGAGAGGTTTGAGGACCTAAAATCTCCGGTAAAGAAAATGAACCTAGGCTTCACGGAAGGGTATCTAGTAAAGGTTTTCATAGGAGGACTAAAAGGAGACCTCGGCTGGCGAGTGAAGAGATTCAAACCTGTGGATCTCGGGGAAGCGTTTGAGCAAGCCAAGCTCAATGAGGCCTTAAGAAAACCCACACCCAATCTAAATAAACTACCCAATATACACCACTCCCAATCTCATAGACC
Organism: Dovyalis caffra; assembly: GCA_963924115.1. NCBI lineage: Eukaryota > Viridiplantae > Streptophyta > Magnoliopsida > Malpighiales > Salicaceae > Dovyalis > Dovyalis caffra. The sequence goes on from CAWUPB010001179.1 coordinate 1,273,677, forward strand.
TTCATAAACTACCACCATTATTCCAAAGCCAACATACTCAACCCAAACTTCCAATAGAAACGTACCCTACCGATCACAAAGAGAATATTAGAGTAGGCCACACAACGGGAATGAAGTGAGAAGAGAACCTGGTAAATGCTTTAAGTGTGGGGATAAATATTTCCCGGGGCACCGAGTGCAAATTGAAACAGTTGCTACACATGATTCTCGAAGAAGTGGAGCAAGGCAAGCTATAAGACAAGTATAGGAGTCGAAGAAGACCAACCCGCAATAGAAGAGGAGCTAGTAGTCGAAGTTGATAGTGGCATTTCCTTACATGCCTTGAGTGGTAAGACTTCTCCTAATGCTTTCAAAATTAAAGGGTATGTAGGAAAAAGGGGTATAAGTATTTTGATTGATAGTGCGAGTACCAATAGCTTCATTGATAAAGGGCTAGTGAGAGAGTTAAAGCTTTATACCATGCAAACTAACTCATTGATAGTGACGGTAGCTAATGGGGCTAAGATGAAGAGGGAGTCTAGGTGTAGGGAGTTTCGATGGGTGATGCAAGGTTGAAACTATATTGCCGACTTAGGGGTGCTAGGCTTAGGGGGTGTGATGTGGTGTTTGGTCTAGATTGGATGGAGAGCTACAATCCCATACATTTTGATCTTAAAACTAGAGAAGTCACCATATATCAAGGGAATGAGAAAATTACCTTTAAAGCTGAAAAAAGGGAAAGGGTCTTACGGTTTATTAAAAGGAAAAAGAGTGGAAAAACTTTTTAAACGAGAGAATGAAGGGGGTCACCGGCCACATGTTCATGATGATATGTGAAGAGAAGGGGGAGAAACACAAATACACGAATTCTCTTCTAGATGACTACCAAGATATCTTTGAAGAACCAAGGGCACTACCACCTCACCGAGCCTTAGACCATACCATTCCCTTGAAATCAAACACGAAACTAGTCAATTTGAGACCATATAGGTACCCTTATTTTAAAAAAACAGAGGTAGAGAAGCCGGTGAAAAAGATGTTACAAACTTCCATAATCCAACCTAGCCATTCCCCTTTTGCTTCACTAGTGTTGTTAGTCAAAAAGAAGGATGGATCCCGGAGGTTTTGTGTGGATTATAAGGGGCTGAATGACATTAATATTAAGGATAAATTCCCTATTCCTTTAGTAGAAGACTTAATGGATGAGCTAAATGGAGCGAGTGATCTTCTCTAAGATTGATCTTAGGTTTGGTTACCACCGCATTAGGATGGCCAAGGAGGACATCCCAAAGACAACATTTAGAACTCACCAAGGCCATTATGAGTTCAAGGTTATGCCCTTTGGGCTTACCAATGCACCAGCCACCTTCCAAGCATTGATGAACCGGTGTTTGCTAATTATCTAAGGAAGTTCGTACTAGTTTTCTTTGATGATATACTTATCTACGAGTGATGACTTAGAGACACACCTAGATCACCTCAAGGCCGTGCTACAAACACTACAACAACATAAATTCTATGCTAAAAGATCCAAGTGTTCGTTTGGAGTAGATCAAGTGAAGTACACGGGTCACATCATCACAAGAGAGGGGTAGCAACAAACCTTTCTAAGTTTAAAGCCATGAGAGAGTGGCCACTACCAAGTAACCTCAAGTCACTAAGGGGTTTCTAGGACTCACCGGCTACTATAGAAGGTTCATAAAAAATTATGGGAATATCGGTAGACCCTTGACTAGTTTACTAAAGAAAGATGCATTCAAATGGGGGAGGAAGCCACACAAGCCTTTGTCCAACTCAAAGAAGCTATGTGTTCGGCTCCAGTATTGGCATTACTTAACTTCAAGAAGACATTTATCCTTGAGACGGATGCTTGTGACACGGGTATATGGGTCGTTCTAATGCGGGATAAGAGGCCTATAGCCTACTTCGGTAAGGCCTTATGTTCAAAGAATCAAGGCCTATCGACTTATGAGAAAGAACTCCGGCTATCCTCACGGCAGTTGACAAATGGAGGCACTACTTAGAGGCCAAACACTTCATCATCAAGACGGACCACTACAGACCTCAAATACCTTCTACAGCAGAAACTTCACACTCACATACAAAAGAAGAGTCTCACCAAACTACTAGGCTTTAGCTATCACATAGCATATAAGAAAGGGAGGAAGAATGTTACGACGGATGCATTATCCGAGGCTACATGAAGAAGGACATGACAATGCCGCCCTTGAAACCATCACAATGATTGAACCACGGTGGCTAAATGAAGTTAAACAGAGTTATGAGGGGGATCCCATAGTCCATAAGGTAATTGTAGCATCACAAAAATCGGGAGGGTCGCCTCTAAACTACTCTTACAATGGGGGTCCGTTGAGGTATAAGGGCGAGGTTGTGTATGGGTCAAACGGGGAGCTTAAACAAAAAATCCTCAAGGACTTGCACTCATCACCTAATGGGGGGCACTCGGGATTCGAGCTACATAATATCTAGCTAAACACTCATTCTATTGGCCGGCTTGAAACAAGACGTTAAAAGAGAAGTAATGGAGTGTGAAGTTTGTCAACAATGCAAGGTCGAAAAAGTCCTCTACCCCGATCTACTACGACCCTCGCCGGTTCTTATGAAATCTTGGAAGCATGTTAGTATAGACTTTATAGAAGGGTTACCCCTTCGAAGGGAAGCATGCTATCATGGTAGTGGTGGACAAATTCACTAAGTATAGCCACTTTACCGCACTCACTCATCCCTACACTGCAAGATAACGTAGCTAAGCATTTCCTATAGGATATCTACAAATTGCATGGCCTCTCTCACACTATAGTCTTAGATAGAGACCCCATCTTTACAAGTCAATTTTGATAAGAATTGTTCAAACAATTGGGAACTACTCTATTACTAAGCACAACCCACCACCCACAAACGGATGATCAAACGAAAGGGTAAATCAATGCTTAGAAAATTACCTCGGATGCGGGACCTTCTATGAGCCCCAAGCATGGAGTAGATGGTTATATTTGGCCGAGTGGTGGTACAATACCACTTACCACGACTCATTGAAAAGCACCTTATTCGAAGCTCTTTATGGCTTCAAACCCCCAACTCACTCGATTGCATTTGAGGAAACGCCTAGGGTTGCAACGAGTAGAGTCACACCTACAAGAAAAGGAAGAAATGCTGAAGTTAGTCGAGCAATAATTGTTGAAGGACCAAGACCGCATGAAGGCTTAAGCGGACAAAAAGAGAGTGGAAAGAACTCTCGAAGTGGGAGACATGGTTTACCTCAAGCCGTAGCTTTACCAACGATCCTCGGTGGCCAAACGCACAAACCGAAAGCCGAGTGCTGGATTCTATGGCCCGTACGGAGTCAAGAGGAAGGTTGGGAAGGTGGCCTACCATTTTGAATTCCTACAAGAAAGCTCGAGACACCCCATTTTTCATGTATCTTTACTCAAAAAGAAGATAGGGTATGGTCAATCTATCTCCACCACTCGCCACCTGTGGAGGATTCCAACGAGAAAGAAGCATTCACACCAACGAAGGTGTTGGATCGAAGGTTGTATAAGAAAGGAAACCGAGTCGGGGTGAAATGGTTAATTCTATGGAAAGGTCCGGGAATAAAGAATGTGACATGGGAGGATGCTAATTTTATATTGCGCCGGTTTCAAAATTTGAAATTCATCCTTGAGGTCAAGGATGATTTTAAGGGGAATAGGTTGCCGGGATCCCAAAACGACCATCGGTGTTGTGTTTCGATCAAGAAGGTCGACACGCTTAAAACGACGACAAGGAATGTGTTTAACTAAAGGGTAGAACGATCTGTTTAGACATAATCAAAATTTCCCTCGTTTTTGTTATATTCGAGCTCAAACGGAATTCTATTAGGAAACATTCTAGAAGAAATAACCGATGCAAGGGTTGATTCCTTGTGTCCTTAAATATAGAAAATTATAACCAAATGGGATATGAATATTATTAAGAAATTTCATTCTCAAATTCTCTCTCTCTTCTTCTCTGCAATCTCTTCTTCCTCTCGCCTTTCAATTTTTCCTCTTTGCTTGATCTACGGTACCACTTCTTCCAACTTATCCGCACTCACCTCCGGTTCCTTACATTGACATCATGACTTACTAGATTTTTGAATGAAATCTTTTTATTGTTTTTGACTTTTAGCATTATATAAAGATTCTAAATTGGATCGTGCTATTTAGATCACCTATATATTTATGTAGTTCTTTTTTTTGCATTACATCTATTAAGTTTCAAAGTATAAGTAATGGGTTAATCTCAACATCCTTTTTGATCAATATTGCTCAAACATCAAGCTTATTATAGTATGTGTATTTGTTTTTGTTAAACGTTATGTCGGAGGATATCAATAACCGATATAGCTTAGATGTGAATATGATATAATATTTTTTGTGTTTGAGGTTTCTATGCTATGTGTCTAAGAATCTATATAAAGAATTTTCAATTCTAAATAGAAACATAATGTTGCTATGAAGCATGCTTTGATAAAATCAAAATTTATGATTCATATAAGAGAGTTTTCCCTCATTACTTCTTTCAAGACAACAAATTATTATTTAGCTATTTTCGATCTTCTTTCTAAATCAAGTTAACTTTTTCTTCATACTCGGGACCAAATGTTAGAAAAGAAATTCTTTGTGCATGTTCTCTGTTCTAGTCTTGGATGGTGGCGACCTAATGGATCGGTTATGGATTCTACTTGTACATAGAAATATTGCACTTTATTGTAGTTCAATTTAGTATCATTTTAGCGTTAAATTGTAAAACCAAAATGCACTAAGAATAAATTATACTTTCTAATTTTTGTTAGTAGTGTTTATTTTGCGAGAAAATATTTTTATAATATTTTTATATTTTTTTGATGTAAAATATTTTACGGAAAAACTAATTAATATAAATTTAATTTTAAAAACTTCTTTATTATAATCATACAACATCATTCTTGTGCAATTTACATGTATGTTTATAATATTTTTTAGTAGTGCTTTATTATTTTTATTTTAAGCAATAAAATGGGATCTATAAAAGCTATACCTCAAATTGTCCCAAATAGATATATTTCACCTACAACACATTAACAATTAAAAGAAATTTATTCCACCTCTATGGAAACTAAAACTCAAAAATACCTTTGCAAACAAGACCACAAGACATAAAGTTGCCATCGTGCTACCATATGTTTGATTATTATAGTGAAAGTACTACAAACTGAAATACTAGCAAACAATATAGAGTAAGACTAGATGGGTACTCGCGCTATGTTGCGAGTTGAGCACCCATTATATACGTAGCGTTAATGATTCGTATAGTATACTACGAGTAAAAGTTTTATTTTCAATGATTAATGTAAATATAATCTATATATTGAGCGAAATCGCTTCATATATATATGTATAAACAAAATATTTAATAACATTAGCATAAAAATTTGTATTTGAATAATAAGGAAGTTCTTTCAAAACATTATGTAAGCTATTTTATTTTAAAAAATAAATTTTAGAATATAAAAAATAAATAATAAATAATTAATATTATGCGTGTAGATATATAGTTAATTTTTAATAAAATTAATGATACATATACATATCATACTTAATAGATTCATAGTATATAGAATAAATAGAAAAATATACAAAAAAACCCATCTAAATTGTATGAAATATATTAAAGTCAATAGATTAAAAAAAAAAACTACAAAAAAATTGATTCGATAAATTTTGAATATATATATAAAACTTGTGATTTTTTTTTTGAAAAATTGAGCCAAACTATCTAAAAAATACTTAGCTCTCTCTCTCTCTCTCTGTCTGTCTCTCTCTCTGTGTGTATATATATATAATCGAATTTATAAATTGTAGTAATATATTTTTAAAATATAAAACAACAACGTTCTAAAATTTTGTTTCAAAATTCATATATTAAAAAAAATTATTAACAAATAAAATTATATCAAAAAAATAATTTGATGAGAATTTTAATAAGAAACAAATAATTAAAGAAATAAATTTTAAACAATAAGAGTAATATAATCGGATATATATGTTCAAACTAAAATCTTAAAAAAATCATATATATTCTATCATCTTCAAATGTATGTAAAACTAAAAAAAATAACGATTTATTTTCTCTATTTTTCACACTTAATTTCATGATAGTATATATATAGAAAAAAAAAGATCGAGCTCACTAAATTGTATAAAATATATTGAAGTCAATAGATTAAAATAAAAACTACAATAAAATTGATTCTCATAAATTTTGAATAAATATATATAAAATAGCAAATAAAACTTATGTCTTTTTAATCGATTATTAATTGTTTTTTTAAAAAATTAAGATAAACTATTTAAAATATACTCTCGATTGTGTGTGTGTGTATAACAAGAGTTTATAAATTATAATAATATATTTTAAAAAGTAAAACACTCATTTAAAAAGGATAAAAGTAATTTATTGTATAAATTATAATAATATATTTAAAAAAAATTGACGTTTTAAAATTTTATTCCTAAATTCATATATTAAAAAACCAAATTTATTAATGTTGTCACCCAAATTTTTACCTTTATTAGTTTTACTTCTATTGCAAAATACCAAACAAAAAATGAAAATGAAAAAAAAATGAAAAATGAAAAGATAAAAAAAAATAATCAAAACTAGTGGCTCTTTAATTAAAATAAGAAGGGGGCATAATTTGAAAAATTCAAAAAGAAAAGTCCCAATTAATTGAGATTTGAGGGGGCCATCGAAACAAAAATAAAAAATTAAACTTAAGTTAATGGATGATAAAGGATTGGGGACCAAATTATAATTTTGCAAAAAAAACCCCATCTATAAAAGATTCCCATGCATTTTTTGGTAGATTTTTACTATTCATTATCACCTTCAAAAGAAAAAATTCCCTGCGGCCACACATCTTCCTGACAAGGTGCACCAAGCTTCCTTCTCACCTCGCCCACCTTCTACCCGGAAGCCAGCCATCGCTCACCCCTCAAACCTCTACGCTTGCTCTCTCCCTTTCGCCCCCACTTCCCCACTCCAGCACCCTTAAACCTCACAACCCGTAGCTCTCTCTTGCCCTCTCGCCAGCTCTCGCACCAGCCGCCACACATACACAGACCCGAGCTCTCCCTCACGCCAAACACACTGCTTGCAAGTCCCCTCTCGCCCAAGCCTTCTCCCTCGCCAACCTCCATACACCACAGGCCATCACACACCAAGCTCCACTCCAGCCCTTCTCGCCCCACACAGCCATACACCTCCTCACTCTAGAACGCCACAGCCCACATCTCCAGCTTTCCCTACACGCAGCACCTTTCAGCCTACTACCCCTACACTACACACACACACACACCCAACCACGCTCCATGCCTACGGCCCACACCACACTAGTGAAGCTCCAGCCCCTCTCCTCACCTAACAACACTTATCAACCAACCCTCATTCTAGCCTTCTTCTAAATCCCAAAAAAACAACCTCAACCAGACCTTTAAACACACACCAAAACCCCTAAAAAACAGAACCGCACAACAGACCCAAAACCCACTGAAAGCCCCTCAAAATCAGCTCTACAACTGCTACCAACAACCCCCCAAAACCCTTACAAAGTAACCTATTCGAATAGCTCCCTTAAACCACCCCTAAACCAGCTTTAAAATAACCCAAAAAACTCCCCAAAACACCCACTAAAATAGTTACAAAACCCCCCTCAAAATAGCTCATTTGAACACTTTTTTTATTGCGAAAAAGGAGAAGATAAGGAAAAACATAGCAGCAAAAGTCACTTTGAGTTTTCAAGAATCCTACAAAATTTACAGCAACATTTGGAGTGATTGCACAAGTAATAGTGGAACTTTTGGGCGGTTGCTCTCCTTTCTCGATTAATTGTATAATCGATTTTCATCGGGATCGAAGAAAGTAAAGCTGACTTTGTTTTAAATATTGAAATTTCAGAACTTTTGGGTAAAACTCTAAAACCATTGCATTCGTTTCTAAAAAAATGAATGATTAAAAATGATTGGGATTATTTGCTTGTGTGAATGAAATTGTCGCATTTTGTTTAAATATCCATGGTCTAAATGTGGTTGAAATAAGTATTGCGGTGATGGATACTAAAGGACAAACTACTATATTTTCTTGTTTTTTATGCTTATCTCGTTTAAATATGAAGTTTGTGTTATTTTATAGTTTAATTGATTTTTCATGATTGTTTGCAATTATACAATGAAGTTGCCGATAGCTTCCCACTTATATGAAGAAGGCTGTCGGAGGGCTTTAGAGCAATTTTATCGATTTTTATGCCTAATTCCCATTTTGCAATGCTCGTTTGCCCCGTGTCTCGTTTATGATCGCTAATTGCTTGTTCTTTATGTTTTATTGCTTATTTCATCAAAACGAAGCTCGTTGATGGCTTCCCACTTGTGTGACGAAGTCGTTGGAGGGTTTCAAAATAATTTTAAAACGAAGCCGCTTCGTAGCTTCTCACTTATGTGAGTAGTAGCCGATGGTTGTTCAAAATATTCATTTGCTCCTCGCTTGAGCGACATAAAGTTACCGATGACTTCTCACCTATTTGATGAAGTTGTCAATAACTTCTTATATGTATGACTCGAAGTTGTTAGTGGCTTTCCACTTGTGTGAGTGCGATTATCGATGACTTGTATCTCGTACCAATAAAATGTTATTTATCTTCGGGAACTCACTTATTTTTTGATAATAGGTTATGTTCGCTAATGATTAGCTGAAATTCTATTTTTTTTTTTTAATCTTTTTCCCTTTTGGGTAGGGCGTATTGGCCTTGGACCGACTCGAATGCCCAAACTACCCCGTTTCACACATAATCCTTCTCATCCCATATTTTTTACCAAATAAATTCTTTTGAATAGGCATAGAAGTATAACTGAATAAAAAAAATAAATTTTTATATTCATAGATAAATAATGCGACCTACCTTAGGTAGGATTGGATGGTGATGACTTCATATCTTTTCCATATGTAACCGACCTCTTATCCAAATATCTATGTAGACTAGTATGTTTAGGGTTTCGTAGTTTTCCTTGATTAGCTAGGTGGCGACTCTTTGTTATGGCCTCTTTGCGATGGTTGATGTCGACAATTAACAAATAAAATTATATCAAAAAATTAAGTTGTTTAGGATTTTAATAAGAAACAAATAATTCAAGAAAAAAATTTTAAACAATAAGAGTAAAAATTTTAAAAAAATAAGAAAAAAAGTAATAGTGAAATTTTTTTAAAAAAAGGAAAAAAAAAACTAGGATTGAGTAGTATAGTGTGAGAGTAAAGTAAATCATCGACTTGTGTGGGAAAAAAATACGTTCGATTTTTAAAAATTTTAACACTCAATCAAATAAAAAAAGAAAATAAATTGATGAGAAAAAACAAATAAAAAAAGACATATAGTGCATCGGCTAGAGATTAAAAATTTTATTTTAAAATTTTACAGATTAAAATGAAATAATTTGAAGATTTGAAAAAAAACCTAAGAAAAAATACTAAGGGTGAAAATTAAAAAAAATAATTTACTTTTTTTAAAAAATAAGAAAATAAGTAAGAGTGAAAATTAAAAAAGAAAGAAAAAAAAAGATTGAATAGTATAGTTAAGGGTAAAGTAAAAGTAAAAGTAAAAAAAATTAAAGTTATACTTGTTTAAAAAAAAAAAATCGAAGAAAAAAACATATATAGTGCATCGGCTAGGAATTAAATTTTTTTTTAAATTTTAGGGATCAAAATGAAATAATTTGAAAACTTAAAAAAAACCCAAGAAAAAAAAAACTAAAGGTGAAAATAAAAAAAATAAAAAAATTATTTAAAATTTTTTTCAAAAATAAGAAAATAAGTAAGGATGAAAATTAAAAAAGAAGGAAAAAAAAAAAACTAAGATTGAGTAATATGGTAAAGTACAAGTGAAAGTAAAAAGTATATAAAAAAAATTTATATTGTTCAAATAAACAATACAACCGCGTGATGGTTTCAATGTTCATTTGAATAGTAAAACTATCACGTGTTTTAGTTTAAAAGTAATTCTTAATAACTTCAAGGAAGAATCAACACAAAACTACGTAAATAAATATAAGAATAACTTGGTGGTATTTTTGCTTCATTAGAGTGTATTACGACATTTAAAAAAAAAAAAAAGAAAAGAAAAGCAATGAAGAGATTAAGATGTTTAGTTTGAGTGAAAAAAATTCTAATAGTTTAAAAAAAAAATTTCAGATTCAAATTTTTATATATATATGAAAAATTCTTTAAATATTTATCCTTATTTTGTATACTCGTTAGGACTGCGAAGGACTAGTATGAACCTTCAAGCTTGGAATACTTTAAAAGATCCAAAATAATAATAATAAAAGCAATGAAGACGAGTGTCCCATACCTCATGCTGTCGGGCTGGTTGCCTGAATAGGAAACTACGTATCGTTAAACGAACCTAGTGACGCTTGAAAAAGAAAAATTTGTGCGAGTTAAAGCACCATCCAGCCCTTCTTTCAGAAATGGTATGGTTGTCTTTTCCGGGAATGAAATGGCCGAAATAGGGCATATATGACCGCATATCCATCAACAGGGACAACTGCAAGTCAAACAATTCCAAATTTGTATGTTTGGTAGGACCTGTGGTTCGTTGATCTCCCTAATCCCTATGCCCATGTAACATTTAACGCATTCAACAACTACCTTGATTTAAAGTCCCTCTCCGGTCTCCTCCCCTGATCAGTGTCTTTCTCGGGAAACTAATAATACACTGTCGGTTCTTTCAACCCACAAATTCTGTTAGGTTTTCTCTATTAATTAATTCTCCTGTCTCAGACAGTTACCTTGCTCGTCTATTTCTCAGTATCTTTTTTTCTCTCACTGGAACAAGTAAAATAAAAAATGGACAGACGTTGGAACAAGCTAGCCAAGACCACAACTTACTGCTATGATCAAGGTGAGTTTCCTACATTAATTATAACTACTTGTGATGGTCTTTTATATTTCATCTTTTCCAAGTTTCTCTCTTTCCAGTTTGCTGCTTGAATCATTTTAGTGATACATGACATTAATGGTGTAAAAAAAAATCATCATAATTTTAAAAGGATAATATTTCCTTGAAGGAATACAAGAGTATTTTATTTCAATGAATATTATGTCATTTAATATTTTCACTTTTCAAATTTACTCCTAATCTCTTTCTATTTTTAGAAATAATATCTGTCATCATGGTGTCACCAAGCATTTTTCTTATAAATTAAGAGTGTTTGCTTCACTCTTTTTCTCGTTTTAAATTTTTTCTTTGAATTTTCTCTTGTATGCCCTTTAATTTCTTGCGAGACCATTTCTCTTTACAGTTTCTCTTTTTCATTCTAGCTGCTTCACTACTCTTTCTCTCTACAATAATTTACCAGAGGTGAGCAGCATTGAATGGGAGTTCATTAACATGTCAAAACAAGAAGATCTCATTTACAGAATGTGTTAGCTGGTCCGAGACAGGTAAATTAGGAAGCTTGCCTTTTCTTTTTCTTTTTTTGCAGTGCAATTATGAAAACCAAAAAGTTCTTCTTTTTTCCGTGTATCTTATAACTGATGGGATGTGTAGTTGGGTTTGGCGTTGTAAATGGGAAGTTAATTCACTCAGCAGGTAGGTCAGCGATACTGTCACGTTATTTCCTTGTATGTTCTTTCTTTTCCTGATCGTTGAGGTAGAATTTAATTCATGCACTTCTCCCATGTTAAGAGGAGTTCCTTCTAAAATGTCTCTGGCTTTTTCAAACAAAATAAAACGTACTAGTATTTACATACATGGATTGTGCCGGTGCATGATGGATAGAGTACTCATAGTCAATACTTTTATTCATAGAATCCAAACATGGTCCGGATTCCGGAATGGTTCTCATTTGATGTGTTGCCCTCAATTTTGTCTGAAAAATATCAATTCTATTTTCAAAGATAAAAACATTTGGACTGAAAGGAAATTGTTTTGGGAGGGTTACTATAAGCTAATGCCACTAGAATTTTCCAAATGCATTGTACAAAATGCATATTTATTAAGAAGAATGATACTATATACATATCATCCCGTCCCTACACATGTAATGAAGGAGGAGGTTTTTTTTTTTTTTTAATAACCGAATGGTTAAGCATTCATAAAAGTAGCTTCGCTGATGTAATTATGGAAAGCTACATTCTCATTAAATTTACATGAAATACAAAATTAGGGATTGTTGAAAGTCTTGAAAGAAGGCTCTAAAGAGTGTAATGATAATATATCTAGATTTTATGGTTGGAAGAAACATAGTATATTTTGAGATCTTCCTTATTGGAACTCTAATTTAATTCGATACAATTTGGATATGATGTACATTAAAAAATATCTTTGACAATGTGTTTAATATAGTTATAAATGTGTTAGGAAAACTAAAAGATAATACAAACTCTAGAGAAGACTTAAAACTTTATTGTCAATTGTTAGAATTAGAAATATATGAAAAGTTTGGAAAATGCCCCAAAGCTTGTTGCACTCTAGATAAACAATAAAAAATACAATTGTTTGAATGGATTAAACAACTCAAGTTTCTCGATGGATATGTATTGAACTTGAGTAGGTATGTTGATATGAACAACTTTAGATTGCATGACATGAAAAATCATGATTGTTATGTATTTATATAAAGGTTAATAACTTTCGCATTTCGTGACCTATTATCCATGGTTGAATAGAGATACATTTAATTTTATGCAAACTTAAGCGTATATTTTCATTAAGTTTTTTCAACTCAATGAAACATCTTCTAGTCCCCTTGGCTTATGAAGCAAAAATAATAGGATCAGTATAATATCGATGGACGTATTTGTTTGAAAGGTAAATATATTGATTTTGAATCCTTATTAATTTAGTTTTTAAAAATATTTGTTAACTAACATACATATATACAATACGTATCTTTAAAAATTAAAAAAAAATATAAAGAACAAAGCTAGAGTTGAAAGGTCAATATGCAATGCATATTTAGTTGAAGAAACGTTAACGTTTTGTTCATATGACTTTGAGCTTCATGTCCATACCAAATATCAAAAAGTATCATAGAACTTTGAGTGTCCTTGAGAACCAAATGACGATATTGAAGGAATGTTTTCTATATTCAAACCAAAAGGTCAATCTCTTGTTCGAGCAAAATCATATGTGTTGATAGATCAAGAAAAGCTTACACCGATACCTACATTTTGTTAAACTGTGATGAGGTGACACCTTACACTAAGTAATTGCTATAATTAGCAAAAATTTCAATACTCAACTTCGTTAATTATCAATTATTTTTGTTAAATAAATAAAAATCTTATAATAGTTTTTTTCCATAGATATTTTGTGATCCAACTTTATCAAAGTCATCCTAACATATCAAAGAATGAGGTTGATGCTCGGCTTGAAACATAATTTACATCATGGTTCCATCGATATATGAGTATCATAAATTTTGATTTTTTTTTTGTTATTAAGATGGTATTATGAAATTTCATACTAACATTAAGTAATGGATCTGGACTTCACGGGCAAGTAATGCCTAATCCAACACGATAATCGACCATTACATTAAAGATTTTACAAAAGAACCATTGCGAACTACTAAGTTGTATCCAAGATACATTGTGAATGGGTAGAAGTTCCATGCCAAAGGTCATGGTTTGGATAGAGCAACAATGCATAGTAGAGTATGCATAAAAGGAGTTAGTTATGGTGTAGAGGAAAATGACTACTATAGTAGATTGACTAATATACTCGAAACTTGAGTATCCCGCCTTTCCAATTAAGAAAACCATATTGTTCAAATGTGATTGGTCTACTACACCTAGCATTGGTACAAGAGTTCATGATTAGTACGGACTAATAGAATTAAACGAGTTGTAGGATATCAAACAGATTCGATCCCTTTATCCTATTAACATAAACATATTAAGTGTATTATACAACATATCCTACATCAACACACATCGGGCATGATTGGTTGGTCGTATGTAAGGTAAAACCTCGATCGACGGCGGATGTGCTCGAATCGTCTATTATGGTCCAAATAATTATGGAATCGTTTCAAGAAAACGAAATAGAAGACCAACACGATGTCATCTAAGTTGATGATGATGAAGGTCAATCTTTGAGTGATCCAAGTAGAGTGTTAATAGATTTAAAAGAGGGTAAAATTAGTAAAGAGAATGAAATTAAATTTGAAACGAGATGTTGAAGAAGACTTAGATGAAGACTGTAACAATGATGACCAAGATATTGATTAGCGATAGGGTTTGATTGTCCTACATAGTTTACTTGAAATTATTAATTAAGATAACATATAAATATATATGCGTGTATATGTTTTAATTTAATTATGAAATTATTTTTTCATCGTAAAATAAATATATTTAAACTTGTTTATGTTAATACCAATGTTTTGTTTTAATACTTAATTTTAACTAATTAATGTGATAATATGTATGTTATGCCTCATGGTAGGAGACGTTCTTACATGTAATGGTCCATGTCATATGGTGAGGGTCGTGGTTTAGACACCGATGATGACAATGATTGTAGACGTGGGCGTAGTCCTACTTTCGTTCTTAGTCGGATGGCCCTCATTCGATATGTATGCATACCACCCTCCCGGTGCCACGTTGTCAAACCCATCAACATTTGACATATCTCGGTTTGAGCTGCATTATTATGAACTTCGTTCTCTTTTATCTAACTCTTTGTTGTCATTAGGGCCTTTTCCCAAACAAGATGATCGCATATTCCCGAACATGGCTCATCGTCGAACGTCCTTTCTATTTTTGCTTTTGAACTTATCGGATCTACGTTCGATCCTTGGATTGTGATCGTTGATGGCAAGAAATACATATTATGCATATTTTTATAATTTTTTATTATAATTATGTATTCATTTAACTCGTTAATTAATGTCTTATTTGACATCTTGTATCCTTTTAATATTTACACTCGTCATATCTATATAAGACATTCCATGAGTTTATTGATATATCCGGATCGACATAGAAGTTAATTAGTTTGAAAAATAAAGACTTATATTGAAAAGAGTTCAAGGTAGTTTTTAGTTTAATTAATTTATTACATGAATATACATTCCGGTTAAGAAACACTAATGTTAATTTAAATGTACTAATAAATATTTTAAACGTTGTTATAGAAGTCTTTTAAGTTGGAGCTGAATATCGAGGTAAGCATAAAGAAAGCATGGCGAGTACGGCACAAAAGCGATATTTCCACTTCCTTTATAAGATAAAGAGAAACCTCAAACCAACATATATCTCATGAGAGATATGAGATGCATGACATAAGGAATGGGCAAAAATTGAGTCTCGTGCTCGATTTGAGATGATGGCCTAAAACTATAAGAGCAAGACTAATGGCATCAAAGATGGTTCATCTAGACATACAAAGGGCGATCACCCACATGGAGCATACAATACGCATGGTGTGTGTGTGTGTGTATCAACATCATTAATTAAACATTTAAGTGTATTTATTTCGGGGTAGTGAGTTAAGTCATGAACTCGATGGTCATGAGGTTTTCTAGGGGACTTGCAAAATAAGGTTGATGATCGGTATGTATTCATCGATCAACGAATAAGAATTCTCAAAATAAGTAATTAATTTATAAGGTTATTTTATACTCACTTTTATATAACTTATTGAGATAGTTATTTAATATTAAAATTTATGCGGTTATGTAGGAGAACTCAAAAATGTTTTTGAGGAGGAGGTTGCTAGGCGATAGACGGAGGGTACTTCATCACCCGATATCGACATAAGCGAGATTTTTAAAAATGCTATTGGAGGAGGAGATAGTAATAGGAAGAGTATGTATGGACTCAAGTCATAGGCCTCTCACTATTACTCTAATTTCAATATATCCTTTAATTCGACCATGTCGCAGTTCCATAGCAATATTGAGGCACAACAAAAGGAAAGGGAGGCTCATAATTCTAGACAAATAGAAAAGATTGAGAAACTTGAGAGAAGCTGTTACATTGTTCTTAGCTACTATAAATGAGTTGTAACGAGTATACTTGGGAGCGATATATGATGATGTAACGAGATGTTGCTGAATATGCAGAGAGGCGGTTCATCCACCGATCCTTTGACAAATGACCCTATCGATCTCTCTTAGCTTTTATGCTTTTTTTTAAAGAAATTAACAAACTTTAAAATAATTTAATAATTTGATGTTTTAATATATATTTGATTTTATATATTATAATGGTTGCATAATATTTAAAAATCTTATTTATAGCATTTTTTTTAGTTGTTAAATTGGAATAGATTAAAATTTTATTCTAAGCAATGAAATAAATAATTAGAAAATTAAAAAAATTCATACGGATTTAGCGATGGTTTATAATTGTCGCTAAATTTATATTTAGTGTCGGTTATAAGAAATCGTTGCAAATTGTTGATAATTTGTGATGGTTTCAAAAATGGATGCTAAACTATCCAAATTTTACGTTGGATTTGGCATTGATTTATAAATACCGTCGATCTGTCTAAAATTTATGATGGTTTTTTTTAATGACGATTTTGTCGTCGCAAAATCGATGACGATCTTAAAAAACCGTCGCTAATCACTTAGCAACAAAGCTTTTCCGGATGGTTTTAAACCGTCGATAAACCATCGCTAAATAATTTTAGCAATAGTTTTTTTGTAATTAAGCTGTTGCTAATTGCATCTTTCTTGGTAGTGATAGATAATCCGGTAAAATTGTCCTTGATGTTTGCTAATGCACGTTATGGACTCGGTAATCGGAATTAGGGTTTTTAATTTAAGAACTCCACTTTCTACTTTCTTTAGTGGTCCAAATGCGGAGCTATTCGGTTGATAAGGTAGCTAAAGGACTTTTTTTTTATATTTTTTTTGAGGATAATCAATAGTTTTATTATTGTATAATTTAAAATAAAATTTTTTAAAACACTTAAAGAGTAATTAATAAAAATAATAATTAATCAATTTGATGAAAGAGATAAATACAAAAAAGAAGAAAAATTGCATTCAAATTCATAAAAAAAGATAATTTTTTGTAGCTAGACTCAAATATTAAGAGACACAAATTAATACAAGTATTTATATTAAAATAAATAAATAAATATTTTATTGTCAAATAAGATATTTTAAATTTTAAGGAAAAAAATGAATTTGTTTGCATTTCTAGTAAATTCTTAAGGATAAACTAAAGATAATAAAAACATATTCGATACTTTTTATGTTCAATCAAGCATAAATGTCATTCGATACTCATATTTTCAACTCGTCACATTTTAAAACCCGTACATTGAACACCCTTTTAACGACAACTATACGAATCGTAATCTGGATTCAAACATTTTTGTATATACTTATGTTAAAGATCGCTACTAATTGTACCGTTCTCTATACCCTAATTCTCCTCAAACTTAGTCTTGCCCGTGGTGCAATAAGAGAAGGTTATAGTGTAAACATGGATTGCTTTTCACAAGATACCTAAAAAAGGGAAAGGGTTGCTTGAATCCACTAAACGTGGCTTTTATTTTTTCTTCTCCTTTACCTTTCCTTTCTCCTCTTCTCCAATTTTTTTCCCCACTAAAAAAACCGACCTTTCACTCACCCAAAGCCACGAGTCATGTCACTCGTCCACTTTTTCTTTGCTTTGCCTCTCCTCTAAATTTAGTTAAAATAAAAACATGTCCCGTGTCGGCACCGAATTCGGTCCCCGATCATGACGTCACTATCACATAGTTAGACAACTTTCCTCGTAATGTGTGCCTGAAATTTTAGGACCCGTCCGATCTCATTAACCCTATGTTTGGATAATTCCTCTTGGGAGGAAAGAAAAGAGAGGAAAGAAAGTGAGAGAAAAGAAAAGAGGGAGGAAAGAAAATCATTTTCCACTTGTTGTTTGGATAAGAGTGGAAAGGAAAGGAAAGGAAAGAAAATACATTTCCTTTGTTTGGAAGAGGAAGGAAAGAAAATGTATGATTGTATATTTACTATAATACCCTTGTGATTATATTTATATATTTAAATACTTATAATAAATTTGTATGAATATTTTGGTAATGAAAATAAGACAAATGATGATAAAAAAAAATCTAGCATGTAGATATATCCGAAATGATAAGATAGATAATGAATCGTCTCTATAGCATAACCGATAACTCGTTTATTAATTAATTAATCCAATAGCCAATTTATATTAATTATCAACATAAAATTAATTTAAATATGTACAACATGTATTATTAGCTATGCATATAATAAGTTAGTTGCTTTTACTCATCATTTCTCTTTTTTTTTTTTAGAATAAACAATTACTATTAAGCAATTAAAAAAAAGAATATATTTTAACATTGCGAACAATCATCGAAAGTCAATTGAATCACGGAAAATGAGACAAATCATAAATAATTTTTATTTATTTTTTTCTTTTGCATTAACTCCAAAAAGTGTTCCGGGGGATGTCTTGAGGGATATTTTGTGTCTATTTTGGTGGATTTTTTTGGGGGTTTTTTTGGTGGTTTTGAATCTGGTGTGGGGTTGTTTGTGGAGCTTCTTTGGTGGTTCAAATGGCCTTTGCAAAGGGGTTGCTCTGTAACGGTTTTCGGGGCTATTGGTAACGGTTTCGTGGCTGAGTTTAGGGGCTTTTCGATAGGTGTTGGGTCTGTTTTGGGGGTTGGTTTTAGGCCTCATTTTTTAAGGGTTTTGAGGTTTGTTTGGGTGGTTTTGAAGCTGGTTTGGGGGTGTTTGTGGAGCTTCTTTGGTGGTTCAAATGGCCTTTCCAAAGGAGTTGCTCTGTAACGGTTTTCGGGGCTGTTGGTAATAGTTTCGGGGCTGAGTTTGGGGGCTTTTCGATAGGTGTTAGGTCTGTTTTGGGGGTTGGTTTTAGGCCTCTTTTTTTATGGGTTTTGGGGTTTTTGTGAGTGGTTTTGAAGCTGGTTTGGGCGTGTTTGTGGAGCTTCTTTGGTGGTTCAAATGGCCTTTCCAAAGGGGTTGCTCTGTAACAGTTTTCGGGGCTGTTGGTAACAGTTTCGGGGCTGAGTTTGGGGGCTTTTCGATAGGTGTTGGGTCTGTTTTGGGGGTTGGTTTTAGGCCTCATTTTTTTTATGGGTTTTTGGGTTTTTTTGGGTGGTTTTGAAGCTGGTTTGGGGGTGTTTGTGGAGCTTATTTGGTGGTTCAAATGGCCTTTCCAAAGGAGTTGCTCTGTAATGGTTTTCGAGGGCTGTTGGTAACAGTTTCGTGGCTGAGTTTGGAGGTTTTTCGATAGGTGTTGGGTCTGTTTTGGGGGTTGGTTTTAGGCCTCATTTTTTTTTATGGGTTTTGAGTTTTTTGTGGATGGTTTTGAAGCTGGTTTGGGGGTGTTTGTGGAGCGTCTTTGGTGGTTCAAATGGCCTTTCCAAAGGGATTGCTCTGTAATAGTTTTCGGGGCTGTTGGTAACGGTTTGTGGCTGAGTTTGGGAGCTTTTCGATAGGTGTTGGGTCTGTTTTGGGGGTTGGTTTTAGGCCTCTTTTTTTTATGGGTTTTGGGGTTTTTTGGGTGGTTTTGAAGCTGGTTTGGAGTTGTTTGTGGAGCTTCTTTTGTGGTTCAAATGGCCTTTCCAAAGGGGTTGCTCTGTAACGATTTTTGGGGGTTGTTGGTAACAATTTCAGTGGCTGAGTTTGGGGGCTTTTCGATAGGTGTTGGGTCTGTTTTGGGGGTTGGTTTTAGGCCTCGGTTTTTAGATGAAAAGTTATGCACTCACAAGCACTACCTCAAGGAATTATCAATTAAGCCTCGATCAAAAAAGAGTAATTACAAATTCATTTCCTCTACGTGAGTAATAATTCTTGAATCGGAGGATGGATAAATGGAAACTCTAAATTATTTGACAAAGGAAGGATACGAACATCACAATACAAGTTTACATCCATTATCCCACGTACTTCATATAATTATGTAAGTTATACATACACATTATAAATAATTATGAAAGTCTTAGCATTAATTTGTTCAGCTACCACATTCAAGTTACATGAGTTTCTAGTTAAGTCATTACAATTTAAGACAATATCCACATATAATATCCGCTAAATACACTTAAACATCACAATATAAAAAAATTCAAGTGTGATTCGAATCAATTCCCTTGCATTATATTTCAGCAATTGATTGCACAAATAAGTAGCCCAACTGTAAATTAAAAAAACAAACAAAATTAATGAAGCGACGAGTGCACATTGAGTAACAATAAGGGAACAGTTTTCATAAATTTGAAACAATTGAAACAAACAACAAATTATACTCCAACTTGTGTATGATTAACTTACTTTCATCGACCACCTCTTTCAGCCATCACCTGTGTTAGAAATTCAAGTCTTCTATGATGAGGCAACCCAAAGAATTATCGTGTAAGTGATGCGTTATCGGCCAAAAGGTGATATGCACTCATTTGGAAGCTAGATTGCGATCCTATCGCCTTAAGTTCGGTGAATATCTCATCCTCATGAAAAAAATTTTGACGTCCCTTTTCTAAAATTGTCAATGACCTTTGTGCAATGAAGTTTCCTTCTTCAAGTATTGAATTGCCCCTTTCTAAAATTTCCAACGACTTCTCTCGCAATTGTATTTCCTTTCTTTATTACTTCGGAGACTTCTTTCATTCCTAAACGCACCATTTTAGATTGACTCGAATTGCTTCCACCATATGAGATTTATGTTTAGTTCCTCTAGATGAGTTTGTTTCTTCGGAATTGGGCGAAGCTATATAATCGGGAGTATAGAAGCTAGCATTTGCATGGTACCTTGGGTTTTGTTCCCCCAATTTGTTTCGCTATCCGATGTTATGTTATTATCCTCATTGAGATCAAATTGGCTCCACGAACCTTCCCTTTTCCACATCATCACCCTCTCTTTAGCACTTGCAGAACCCTTTCCAGTTGCTCTATATTGGCCATATATCCGATACAATTTATCATAGTTGTTGATTGGATGATGCATCCACTTTCGCGCTTCGGTTTTGCCTACACATTAAGAGTAATTTATCATATACTTTGCAAGTATATATATTCATAAAAGTTATATATGATAGTCACCGAATTAGCTCTCTCCAAACCTCGGTACTTGCTTCAAAAGTCTTTATCTCGGGATTCCAACCAAATCCACTTGCACCATGAAATAAGTCTTTCACCTCACTAAAAGTTGTCTTCAATGTCTTTTGTCTATTCTTAATATGGTTCTTTTGGATTTGATTCCCAAATTTAGCTCTTAGACCTCGCAACATATTATCTAAGGTCGTTGTTGTCCAATGTCCATCCGGTCGATTACCTTTGATTTTCTCTTCAAGCATGCAATCAATTAATACATTATCCATTTCAACACTCCAATATATATTGCTTCGGTAGAACCATCGTCCTGTGAACTCCTTTCTTGCTTCCCCCTACGCATCTTCTATACTCGCAAAGCATCCATTTTAATTCAACAATTTTGTAAATGTTTGGCATTGCATGGAAATACGTTAAGAACACAACAAACGATCATAAGTGTTAAAATTAAACATTTTATTAACTTGAATTAGTGTCATAATTCATACATACTTATGTAATATATCTCGAAAAAATACAACAATACACGTTAAAAACACGGACATCATCAAATTTAATAACATGAAAAGCATTCAACTAATTGATTTAGTTGCATTCTACAAATTTTGTTCATAGGCATTCCACATTTCGATCGCTATAGAATCTCGTAAAAGTGCCCCTCGTCTTGCTTCATGATCGGTATTGCGTCCATCGTATATTTCTTGGTTATCTTGACTATCACTTTCAAGTAGCTCTTTATCGACTTCGACAAGGATAGCATCATCGGGATCAACTCCAATCAAATAGTTATGCAATATAAAACAAGCAAGCACTATGTCCGTCATTGTATGAAATGAGTAATGTGGTTTTGTTCCACTTGTGATGATGGGAAATCTTTTTTTCATTACACTAAATGCTCTTTCAATGACATTTCGAAGGGACGCATGACGATGGTTGAATAACTCCTTATAATTCCGAGGGCCACGTACGAATATTCTTTCAAATGGTATCGCACACCTCTATATGGGGTGAGTAATGTACTTTTTAACATGTAACCCGCATCCACCAAATAATATTTTCCTATGAAAAATGATTACATATGGTTAGAAGATATATAGTTACATTCGAAACACGGGAGTAGAACTCTAGAATAATTAAACTAACCTCAAGGAATTATCGGTTTGTCTTCCCTATCTAGAGCATTTTTTAAAATTCTTGAATCGGATGCTTGTTCCCTCCCATCCGGCTAAAACATATGTAAACTTCATGTCAAGGTCACAAGCGACTAATACATTTTGTGTTGGCCAATCTTTTCGACCTTGATATCCGATTGCAATATCATTTGGTACCTTAATACGAATATGTGTTCCATCTATTGCCCCAATACAATCCCGTATAAATTTATATGTATAAATGATTTCATATATCATATAATTGTTAAATAAATAAATAACTTAGAAAAGTTGTTTAAGTAAAATATAAAGAAGGTTTCTTACCTTGAAAAAAGGAAAAAATCTACTACTATTTCTAATCGATGTGGAACCTCCGAACTAAGTGGTTGTTTAAGCGAGTTCGCTTTCAAGGGAAATCACTCGCTCGCAACACATTATGAAAATGTCGACTAATAGTTTCACTCGACCGATGAAAATAAAATACGAGCTCTCGATTTTTCCAGTTGTGACCTAAAATGTGGAGGAACTTAGCAATTTGCTCCTTTACCGTTGCTTGCCTATAGTCCTTCAAATTACCACTTCCTCTCAACATCCGACATAAGCGGAAGAAAGCTTGGGGACTCATTCATACAATATCTCGACAGGACGTCTCATTTGAAGTTAACCTATTTACTAATTCTTTCCGTAGATGATCTCTTGCAGCACTTCCTTTGGGTATAGGTTTACGAACTACAAATGCTTGAGCATTAATTAGGTGTACTACATGCACAAGATGACAAATTAGTTGTAGAACGACCATTCGACGTCTTCTTTCCCAATTCTTAATGATCCTTCGATGCCGTTCTTGACATTCCTTAATTTTTTTCGAATGTTTTGCAACTTTCTCGGGATCGAAAGAACATCACCATTTGCTTGTAGCAAGTTCCCATTCACCGTATTACATCTTTGTCCTTCATCATGCATGTTCTCAATGACATTCATTTCCATCTATGTTACATGCAAAATATTGTAATATTACTATCTAAACTAATGGCATAAAAATATAAACTCGCTTGAAAGTAAAGAGTGCATATATGTAGCATGACATAATATAGAAACACAGATCAAATGATATATGTTGATAGATTCCAAATACAAATATAGTTTTATAATAGTCAAATATATAAAAAACTTACCTCTATTAGTTGTAGAAGATATGGCTTATCATGAATCAAATCCAGTTGACAACCCTCGACTCGCTATTCTCCTATCTATAATTGAATATCCATAAAAGCAAATGAGTCAACATTTCAAATGAATTTTAAAAGACTGATCCAAAGCAATCTATATTACACATCAAATTCACATTTACAAAAATAAACGGACAAATTGATTACGGCTAAAATAGCAAACCAAACCATGAACCATCAAACAAAAAACAATATATATATATATATATATATATATAACTTGGCCGACTATTACAAAAAAAAAAAAAAAGAAGCATAATGCAAGAACCCTCTAGTATTTGAAGGTGTTAGTTGAATGAAAAGATACTTAATGACATAACAGGTAATAGCTAGTGTTAGAGCTACATAGTGTTTTGATACATATTTGCATGGGGCAATCATTTAACAAGAATTGAAAAGGGATAGTCCAAGCTTCCATTTTACAATAATTACATTTCATATTCTCTCTTTCAAAAAACATCAATTACATGTTGAGGAAAAAATTATTAAGTTTTTTATTTCATTTTTTGATGGAACAAAAAACAAATGAAGGTGCACGTGTGAGACATTGTCAATATATATTAATACCAACGAGTTCGGGTGATGATTATCCTTTTTAGTAATTTGAGTGGGATGTAAAAAAGTATCACTAAGTTTATTCATTAAATGGTTATTTATATAAATGTTTTTTATACAATTATCAATATATTTTTCATCAATTATCAAAAAAATTGATAAGAATACTAATTTAATTGATGAATTTATGTGTATCCCATATCAAATACTATA
Source organism: Dovyalis caffra (assembly GCA_963924115.1). Classification (NCBI taxonomy): domain Eukaryota; kingdom Viridiplantae; phylum Streptophyta; class Magnoliopsida; order Malpighiales; family Salicaceae; genus Dovyalis; species Dovyalis caffra. The sequence continues at coordinate 1,297,941 of CAWUPB010001179.1, forward strand.
ACTCGTTTAAGTTGCAAAAATTGCATATACTGCTTGGAACATGCAAATGACATGAAATGATAATTCTGAATCATGTTTGCTGATAACAATATGTAATTTCAACAAGCAAGTTACCATATCTAAGTGACACCCATCCAACGAAGCATGTACAACTAAAAACATTCAGGTCTGTAATCGTCGATTTCTATATTTCTAAATAATGGCTTCCTTACGCTTTCTACTCTCCTACTTTATTCTATTAAGATCTTCCTCTTCTTGTTTAGCTAATTTCAATGCAATCCTTTCTTCAAAATCATCTTGTTCATCTTTATCTCCGAAACCACATATAAAAAACGGAAAAGTTAGGCCAAAAAACATGCTCGCTTGATATATATTTTGGTGAAGGTAAAAAGACGTTTTGAATTGAAATATGGCATATCAATTATGAAGCTTAATTTTATATGCGAGTTGACACGTTAATGGCAAGAATAAGCGGGATACAAAATAAGGATGCGGCAAAGCACTCGTTGATGGTTCTATCAAATTGAACAAAAGTCAATAGTAGATTACGGAAAATGAAAAATTTTTGTAATCACAATATTCATGTTGGAATTTCAAGAAATGGCAAGAGGCCATTTTCATGTAAATACATTCATTCAAGCGACTCAAGTAATTAAAGTGATGCAAATGCATGAAAGCATGAAAGCAAGTAATTCTATAGACTCAACAACTCACATAGATACAAACGGCAAACTTCGGAATGCCTTCAACAAGCAAATCCGCACCCTTTCGATTCTTCCAAACCAAATAACGCCCCCAAATACCTTAGATTAGTTCTCCGACTTCACATTATTGCAAACAAACCCATCAATTGAATGACGAACAAACTCAAACCAAATAATACCTGCAAGAACAAAATCAAAAAAATCATACACGCCCCTGCCGACGGTACAAACTTTGGAGGAGCTGCGAATGGGTGTCACAAAGGGGTCGCTCGGAAACACCACGACGACGTTGTCGGATGCAAGCAACTGGAAACAAAAAAAAATACAAATTATAGGTCGTTGGTAACGGATTCAGCGAGAGAGAGGGAGTGGGTTTGCAGAGGCGAGATCGGACAATACAACGAGAGAGAAGGGCGGGCATATATCGGAAATGGCGAGATGGGGTTTGCGAGAGACGAGTTTCGTGGTCGTTTTGATAACGGATTAAGCGAGAGAGAAGGAGTGGGTTTGCAGAGGCGGAGGCGAGATCGGACACTACAACGAAGGGAAGGGCATGAATATATCGGAAATGGCGGATGGGGTTTGCGAGAGATGAGTTTCGAGGCCGTTTTGGTAACGGATTCGGCGAGAGAGAAGGAGTGGATTTGCGGAGGCGAGGCGAGATGGTCGAGCAATAGCGAGGAACGGTAGGCAATGGCGGAACATGAGTTTCCTTCGTTTTACGGAGAGAAGGAGTGGATTTGCGAAGTTCGATGATGGTCGTTGGTAAGTGAGAGAGGAGAGAGTGCAAGGAAGAGGAAGAGAAGGGGTGGGTGCCGAGGGCGAAACTAGAAGAACCATGAGCTAAATGAGTTTCCTTTTGTTTTTCTCCCTATTTTCTCCCAATTTTGGGAGGAAAATGGGTCCCACCTTTTTAGCTTTGTTTAATATTTTTTTTCTTTCTTCAGTTTTCTTCTACAAGCCAAACGGAGGAAACCTTTTCTTTCCTCCCTATTTTTTTCCTCTCCCCCACTTTGTACCCTATCCAAACAGAGGGTAAATCAAGATTGATAAAAATAAATCTACAAATAAGATCTAATTATCAAATTATATTTATTTAATATATTGTTGTCAATATAAATGTAATATGTTAATAAAAAAAATACCTCGAGTTGAAAACCTCTGTTAGTCCACGTCTAAATTACTTGACACGTCAGCACATTGCATCAGTGGTTGTTGGACCAAAAGCCTCAGCCAACCGTGTGTACTTTTTTTGTCGCGATCCTTTTTCTTGTATTGTCTTTTACGCTGAAGACAGGTCTCGCCTCGTGTATCCTAGGTGGCTGCGTTTTTCTATTTATAATCCATATAATCCATCAAAGGTCGCTTGTCAGCAGCAACAATTTGCTCTTTCATTTGGTATATTTTCACTTTTGTCACTTTATTTTTTTCCTTAATGATGCATGCACATTTACAGTAAGGCAATCGGTTTGCTTGTATGATATTTGTTCAACTAGTAGGGATCTGTTTGTTTGTTTTGAAAATAATATTTTTTAGAAAATTGTTTTTTAATTTGTTACTGTGAAACAAAAAAATTGAAAAATAAGTTAACAAAAATATTTTTCAATAAACCTATGAATATTGTTAATTTGAAGAAAAATATTTTAAACTTGTAAAAGAAGAGAATATATTTTTCTTAATACTATTGACCCATTGCTACCATTACTACTACTTTATTCCACTTTATTATTGTCAATTGCAACCACTTGAAGTTAGAGATGGCAATAAGCAAGTACTTGATTTATTAATTTAATTTTTTTATCATACTTATTATCCAGTAAAATATATATATACATATCCTACCCATGCTAATTTATTCATTCATTTAATACTTATTAAATACTCGTTAAATTTAATTTGTAAAAAATATTCATTTTAATCTTTATAATTTTTAAGAAAAGTTTTTTTGATCCTTAAAATTTATATTTTTTTTTCTGTTTTTGTCATTTCTTTATAAGTTTTTTTTGTCCTCAAAGATTTCAAAAAAATATTTTGATCCTTAATTTTTAAATTTTATGCAATTAGATTCTTGCATGTTAATAAAAAATCTAAATAAATTAGTGGTTATTAATAGAATAAAAAATGAGTATCCATACCTTGAAACCATATTAGAGGGCATGTTCGTTTTCTTTATTTCTTTCTTTTTATTCCTATCAATTTCAATACCCATTAGAACCATTAGACATTCTTAATGGGTATTTATTGGATCGGGTAAAATGGATACCCATTTTATACTTGGTCTATTGTCATCCCTAATTGGAGCCATTAAAATCTTTCTCTTAATTACATTGTCCTATAAGATCAAGGATTCAACTCCTCCAAAAGTCCATGGCCACATTTTTCTTGGAGTTCATGGCCATGGTCTTTCAAAAGTTCATGACATTATTTTTGTGAAGGATTGGAACAAACTCAAGCTCCTAACTCTTTTATTTATGGTTGTTGAATTTAGAACCCTTAAAAGGACTTAAGAAATTCAAATCTTCTTGAGGAATTGATAGATAAAAAGGAAGTTCCTACCTTTTAGATTGAAATTAACAAGCAAGTCCCGAAATCAACAAAACAAAATTTCATGTAGATCTATTAGAAAGATCAAATACATTTATCAAGCAAATCAATTCGGAATGACTAAAAGTTTAACAAAATGTAATTAAGAGATAGATGAAACTATTATCCAAATTTTAGCTTAATCGGATGAGTTTTGACTCCTTTCGTTGCTAAGTCGAAGTTTTGTTTAGATTTTGCCCTAAACCAAAATTTCGATAATGAAGAAACTAATAAGTAAACTCAAGTTATGTTGATTGTCAAACTTGTTAGAGTTTAACCCTAAATGATTTTAACGAGATTGATAATCGTTGAATTAGATTGTGATAAAAAAAGACACCCATCTTGGTTGATCAAGTGAAGGATGTGAAAAACAAACCATAAACACAAGGGTTTAAGAGATTTGAGAGAAACTTCTCTAGTATTTTATTAATTCTTAAAGCAAGGAAGATGCATCTCCGTAGAAGCATTAAATACTTATTTATACTACTCTATAGGTCAACCACACATGGTTTACATGTCTTTGTGAAATTTAGTGTACAAGAGATAAGGATAAGACCAAAGAAAAACATGTCCAACATGAATCGCAAAACTCTAGTCTCCTTTTATTTTTTTTATTTTTTTATGACTCTCTCGATTCTATCTTTATCTAATTTGAATAAAGAACTCCTAATCTACTTGACTCCATATTACATTCAAACCTTGAAAAAGCATAATCACATAATAATCATATCCCGATAAGGCATAAATTTTGCCCCATCATAAAAAAACACCTATTGATTTATTTGTGTGTGATCTAAAGGCCTATATGAATATCTTGAACCATCTCCATGTTAAGCACCCCGAATTGAAGAAAAATCAACCTCAAGTTTTGAAACCTTATTTTCCATAATCAAATGGAAACTTAATCCGATTGCCTAACCCAAACATGTTAGCCCAACTTCTAAGTTTATGTTGGCCGCACTTGAACCACCACTAACACTTTCAATTGGAACCTTAGAACCTTTCCTATTGACACTCTAGACATCCTCATCTCGCATGCTTATTAACACCAATTTTTGTGTCATGCCTCATCCTATCCAACATGACGAGTCCTTATTTTAGACTTCAAGCCACGGGAACTAGAATATTGTCCATAAGACATGAGCAACCCAACTCCGTAAATAACCTTAAAATTTTTTTTAGTTTGTATTTTTTCTTGCAATCTTTCAACATCCTTATTTGAATTCCAAGTAGTAGAAGATTTTAGAAATATATTGAATGTTGGCTACTCGGGCTTTTTTTGCAATTCTTTGAAGACCCATGCACAACCTTTTGGTAGATGGAATTGGTTGTACTATTAATTTCTTTAATATGTTGCTAGAATTTGCATAACTTCTAATAAGTTAGGATGAATGAGATAGGTTTTTGTTCCGCTTACTATAACAAACTTATGCAAGTTAAGGAATCACACACATTTGGCTTTTTAAAATTAGAAGATGTTTCCTTTTGTCCGTCACAAGTTAACAAAGTAACATATACGTCTAGCTTTATGTTATTGACAATAGTTATTTCTCTTATACTCTCGTGATTCTACCCTATCAACACATAAAGACATTCTTTGTAAGCTTAATAGCAATAAGTTTTAACCTTTTTATCATAGTTTTTATCCTTAAGAACCTTTTTTAATTCAAAAACCCTTTTAATAGTGCATCTAGTTAATGAAATCGTTGAGATTGAGTTTTCATTTAAGGTTAGGTATATTGACTTTGATTCTAAAGTCTTGAAATTGAGATTTTTGCCTCTTCACCATACATATTAGATGTTAGAAAGAATGTATATCCTCCATAGATGAGTCATATCTCAAAGCCCTCAAAGGATTTGCACTTGCAATACCCTTTTTTTAGTCTTCCTCATTTTACTCATCCGTGGCTCTCTTTCTTTCAAGCTCTTACACCTTCTTAAGAAATCGTGCATTCTCCTCTTCCAATTCAACCATAGTAACACACATTAACTACTATCTTTTGGGTAGCATCTTCATAAAAATTGGTTAAGAACATTTAAGGAAGCAACCTTCGCTCCGATACCAAGTTGACATCATTTTTATAAAGAATTAGAACAAGCCCAAGCTCCTAACTATTTTATTTATGACTATCGAATTTAGAACCCCTTAAAAGAATTAAGGAATTCAAAATCTTTTAGAGGAATTGGTGGATGAAAAGAAAGTTCTAACCCTTTAGATTGAAACTAATAAGCAAGTCCCACAATCAACACAACAAAATTTTATACAAACCATCATAAAGATTAATTACGTTCACCAAGAAAATCAATTTAGAGTGACTTGAAATGATAATGGAAAGTAATTAAGATATAGATGAAGCTGCATTCCATATTTTATATTAATTCGATGAGTTTTGACCCTTTTGTTGATAAGTCAAAGTTCGTTCGGATTATGTTCTAAACTAGAATTTTGAGAATAAAGAACTAACAAGTAAATTCATGTTATATTGATTGCTAAAATTATTAGAGTTTAACCTTATATGATTTTGGAAAGATTGATAACCTTTTTACGTCTTTGAATTAGATTGTGATCAAAGAATCCACCTTGGTTGATCAAATCAATGATGTAAACAACAAACCCTAAACACAAGGGTTCGGGATATTTAAGAGAAAATTCTCTAGCATTTTATTAATTTTCAAAGCAAGGAAGATGTGTCTCTCTATAAGTATTATACCCTTATTTATACTACTCTATAAGTTAGCCATATAAGGTTTGCTTATCCTTGTGAAATTCGACTTACAAGGGATGAGGATAATTTCGACCCATCATAAAAAGAAACCTCTTGATCCATTTTTATGTGATCTTAAGGGCTATATGAATATTTAAACCACACTCTATATCACTCTATTCTCATATTCTTTTATGACTCTACGACCGAACTCCTCTAGAAGAAAATGACCACATTCTTTCAAAACCAATGAGTAGGTCTCTTTAGGGTAGCCGACCTAATTCTTTAGATAATAAACCATTTTAGTGCCAAAACATCATAAATACATGACCTTAAATATAATTGTTCTCATGTTTTTGTATCCTTAAGTTGATCTTTTAAGGTGGTGATATCGTTATTAGTTAAGGTCATAATGGAGTTTTAAATCTTACCAAAACGAATCAAAGTTAGGGTTATCTTTGTTAATTATCAAGCTAAAGTTGTACTCGGAGTTTTTCATCTTGCCAAATCAATTAAACCTAGGGTTCATTTTATTGTTTAACATAACTTTTCCTTTCTAAGGTTTTATTATTTGAAAATCTATTATTTGTCTTCATAAATTTGGTATCAACCTTTTTTTCCCTTTTTTAAGGCTCGTTTGTCAATTCTACGGGGTATGGAGGGTAGTCTATTCGACCACCATAACTGGATTTTATCTTTGAAGGTTGCCTTATGTAAAGTTTTTGACTCTTTTAATTTGACTTCTTACTCGTGTAAGAGGACTTTAACTTATTTGATTACTTGACTAAATCCTTTCAAGTTTTATGAGTAAACTCATAGAGATTCTCCTACTTTCTTTTCTCTACCTTTCACCTCAAAAGATTATTGGTCTAGAGTTAGAGGATGTAAAAACAAGAATTGGATTATAAAACAAAACGAGAAGTAGCACAATAATAAAATTGCATATAAAGCACTTACATTAGAAGAAAATTGGATAGACATCCTTATCTAACTAGCTTATGAGGTATTGGATCGCGAACCTATAATTCCTAGGAAGTGGGTTAGAAACCCCACCAATCAAACACCATAGCCCTCTTAGTATCCCATAAAGTGGGGTTATCCTTGAACATGGTGTATTGTATTTCCACCTACTCATTTATAAAAAAATTAGGTATGGCAAGCAAAAAACTAGTCATTAGAGGGGTAGGAGCAATGACCTCTTTATTCGAGCATTAAAATAGGACCTTTGAATCGATAGAGCATCAAATTTCTTCATCTTATGGGAGAAACCTTCCTAAATTTGGTAGGAAATGAAGAAATTTAGATCCTTTCTTAAGGAACTAGAAGAAACTCCAATTAGTGGAGTAGAAATGAGGAAGGGTTCCTAGGTCTTTTTCATTAATTGCAAGATAAAAAATCCCAAATACATGGCTTCTACCTCTTTTCTAATTTCTTTGAGATTTGAAAACTCGAATGTCTAGATTGAATAATTTATGTCATTATAGTAGTTAGATTGATCCTTACTTTTAGTCTCACTCTCCGATGAAGTAGAAGGAGAATCCTCACCTAGTAAAGGGTTGAACACCTTTTATTTCAAGTTTTATTTGAGCTCTAACATGCCAACTCATCCTTTAGCCCTTACACAACATAATAAAGAGATAGCAAATAAAACAAGTAAAACAAGGGTAATAAAACAAAAATAAAATCGAAGGCAAATCCGAGTTATATTAAGAATTTAGGTTTTGAATCCACTCTTTGCTAATAGGTTGATCTATTACATCCCTCCAAATTTCTTTACAACTTGAAAGAATTATTCCTCGCTTAATTTACGAGTGAGAAAATTATCATAGTTTTTGGTTGATATCTTTCAAAAATAAGCGCACCCCCACACATTCACTAGCTTGTATAGGGAAAAATTACTAGTGTAACATACAGTGAAATACTTTTCCCTATATTCTTTAATATGGTTATAATTTTTGACAATCAACCCCTTCATAAGACTATTCCTTTAAATAAAAAAAGGTGAAGAATCAATCCAACTCGCTTGCATACCCTTTGCTCCTAAACAAGAGGTAAGAAAACTTGAATAACATAAAGGTAGGCAGAGTCTTATAAATTTTACAAAATTAGGTAACTTTGCCACCATGACCCACCCATTCGGATGGATATGGCAAACAAACCGGTTGTAATAAGAAAATATGTCCCTTACAAACCCTATCAGCAGATAACTATACCTAAAATTCAACATACATATATAATTATATATGTCATAATACTCCAAGTCTCGGATGGTTGCTTGTTAATCTTATCATCAAAGTAAGAGGTCTTGACTCGATATCTAGGGCTAAACATGTTATTGTACTAAACTAATTTGTTGGCATCAATCCTATTATCACTTAATTTTTTACCCTTTTTATTTTTATAAAATTTTCCTAACAAAATAAAAAAAATTGAACATTTTTTAAATCCATTTGATTTTATAAAATTTAACCTTTTTTGTTAGGATTTTTAGGAATTCCATAATTTTGGGAGTTTAGAGAAAATTAATAGAAAAAGAAAGAAAATAGAAAAGAATAAACGAGATAGAATTCAAGTCTAATTGAAAAAATGTGAGAAGTGAGGACAAAAGGAAATCCAATTGAAAGGAATAAAAAAAAGAACTTTAATTGAGAATAAATTGAGAGAAATTAAAAGAAAAAAGATTAAAAAACTTCAATTGAGGGTGTGATTGGAGAGAAAATGAAGAGATATAAGCCAAAATTGGAAAAGAAAGAGAAATGGAGGATAAATCAAATTTTCACCCACAATCTTAAAAAACCCACTATAAAACCATTCCTTTTTCTTTTTCTCCCTAGTAGCCACCATCATTTTCCTCACACAAATCCTTACTGCTACAACTCTTACTCGCCCGACCACCTTATTGCTACAATCTATCGATCACTACCCTTGCCATTATAATATGCTAATCACCTACTATTTATCCCATAATCTAGTTGCCATTCTCTATAGCTCGAAAACCATAACCTAACCTTGTTGCCACTCTCTTCAACCCAAAATACCATGCTCACCCTACTACACAGTACCAAACCCAAAACTATCTTCCCCTTTATCGAACCACTCACAAATAGCTCTAAACCACAACATAAACCTCTAATAACGACTCTCCATTATAACACCGTTAAAAACTCACTTTCTCTAGATTTGAAACCCCACTCTCCATAGTCCCAAACCACCAACAAACACCTTTAGCCTCGAAAACCATATCTTATAAATGCAAAATGCCACCACACTAAGCCCCATCATAGTCACCAAACAGAAACTCACCACCACTCTTCCCAAACCAAAATCCACTTCAAACATAACAACTTAAACCCCTAAAAAAACCTAAACATGAAAAAATATATTCCAAAGTGATGATGACTTTTGAAAGATAGGGCTTAATTAGTTAAAAATGTTATTACCTAGTCTTTTTACCCCGTATTATTTTCTTTTAATTCTTGGCAAAAAAAAAAAAAAAAATTAAAAAAGTAAAAGATAGAAGATTGCAATTAAAATAAGTGGCTAAAATTAGTCCTAGGGATCCAATTAAAAGGAAGAACAAGTTTAGGAACTAAAAAAAGAAAAAAAAACACCTAATTGACAAGTGCAGTTCAAAAATCCCTAATTAAAAGAAACAAATGGTGCAATTGTAGAAAATTAGATGAAAAAGGCTTGATTAACTCCAATTAGGGGTGCAATTTAAAAAATTAGAAAGATCTACATTGAAATTAAAAAAATAGAGGAAGTAAGGACTAAAGTTAATATTTTCCAAACCTTAATTTCCTCGTATACATACCAATATAAACTGTTAACAAAAAGAGTGAGGGAAAGCCTTTTTATTTTCCATCATCTTCTTCCTTTCATTTGATTGTAACAATATTATATTCAACTTCCACTCAAGCCGTCACTTGAAACCCCTCTAGCCTTAACTCTAGTCAAGCTTCCACTCGAACCATCCCATCTTCGAATAAACAACAATTGCCAACATCGATTCCACCTTCTTCTTCATTTAGTTGAACATCACGGAACCTAAAAAACCCACTCATTCAACCTTCAACCTCCAACCAAAACCTCAAACCCTATAAAAGCCACCATCTATACCCGAATCAACAATAGACCCTCCTTTCTATGACAACTTGAAATCTAAATGAACCCATATACCATTATAGCTTGAAATTTTCCTAACCCATAACCAAAAATAGACCTACCATTAACCTATTAGCATTCTATATTGAACCTTCTTTTCCAAAATACCAACATAGGAACCACTAGCCACAACCATTATCGAGCCACCATCATCATCGTTATAGATCCATAAAAATCGAGCCATTTTTATCAACAACCCATTGTCAACCTTGATAATTACCTTCATTTTCCCCATTGCAAACTCTTGAAACCTCTCAAACACTAACTCGAAACCCTTATTCCCTTAAATTCAAATCAAATCAGACTTTAAAACCTTATCCTCACTAGCCCAATCTTACTAAACATGACCCAAGCACCAAAAATCTATTCAATCATCAAAGCATCCAAAATCGATACAAAAATAAACTTTCTCAAGCTTAAACAACCACTTTCTTTTTAAGAGAAAATAGGATAGAAACAGAGCTGAAGCTTCCTAAAATTAGCCAAGACCTCACCCAAAAAAAGGTCCAAGCTTTTTCCTTTCCTAAGCCAAATCTATCCCAAATTGTTTTTATCCCGAATGCAAGTAGAATAGACTAGTAGAAAATCCTAAACTATTTTGGTTAACACTAATGGGTTTCAAATATAATAGAATGAAGAACAAAAGCTAAAATTGTTTCTAGATTATTGGTTAATTTTTGAGTTTGGCAAGAACAACATGATTTTTTAAACTCGTATTCTTTATAATGTTTCTATTTATTGGTAAGCCTTTCAGCCCTAGGGTGCACCCCTTAGCAGGCCACTACCTCACTAGCAACTCATCCTAATAGCTACAAAAGTGGTAGCAACCCTATTAGGACATACATTAATAATCTTGGCAACGGACAACTACCCTCCTCTCTCGACCAACTAAACAATTAGTTTTCATCTTGGAGGAAGAGAGTATAACTAACCACAAATGGAGTTTTTGATAGTTTTAACACCTTTTGACCTGTTTTGGATAACATTCAAACATTTGTGCCCATTGGATATTATTGACTAAATTGCTTTATTTTGGAATATAAGATTACTTTGATTGTAATTATGATTGAATGATGTGATTGATTAAAATCTAGATTTTGATATTTCAAAAACTTGTTATTCATGTCCAATGCATGATAACCTAACTTCCTACTAGATTGAAATAAAGTTTTCGATGACTTTCTAGCTATGTGGACGAAGTTGTCAATAGTTTCGAGTTATTTTATCTCGTTTTTTACTCATTTGAAATGAAGTCGATATTGGCTTTTCACCTATATTGTCAAAACTACATATCACCTCTAAATCTTTTTACTCAATTTCTCTACTCTAATATATGATTATCTAATTGTTCTTTTCCCCAAGATGAAGTCAATAATGGCTTTCCACTTATATAGTCAAAGCTACTTATGGCTTCTAAATTTTATTATGTCAAATGATTTTTGTTATGAGCTTTTCATAAAAAAAATTACCACTTTTATTTTGTTAAATGATTTTTATCATAGGTTGTAGTCGTAAAGAACTCACCATTTTTATTTTAATGATTTCTTATGGGCTTGAGTCATAGAAGACTCGTCGTTTTATTCTAACGAACATCTCTATTATGGGTCGCAATTACTAGGGGCTCATATTTTTATTTCAATGATTTTTTTTATGGGTTTGAGTGATAAGAAACTTGCCACTTTTATTTTGACGGAGCAACCTTGTTATAGACTTGAGTTACAAGAGGCTCAATATTTTTTATTCAAGCATCAATTGTGACTATTTTAGGGTTTGAGGTTTTGATTGGAGATTGAAAGTGGAATGGATGGGTTTTTTGGTTTTGTTATGTTTGATTGAATAGAGAAGAAGATTGAATAGGAGTTTTGCAATGGGTATTTGTTTGGAGATGATGGTGGTTTAGGGTAGAAGCTTGATTAGAGTTGTAGTTGAGGGGTGTTTTAGGTGAGGGTTTTAATAGAGGTTGAAGATAATGTTATTGTAGTTGAATGAGAGGAAGAAGATGATGGAAAATAAAATGGATGCCCCCCATCTTTTTACTTATGTGAATAAAAAATTTTAAGTGACTTTTTATTTATAGATGAAGTCATATGTAGTTTTTTAATTATATTAATATGGGCTCGTAATCCAAAAGACTCACTTTTTACCAATACAAGTTCGTAGTCACTAGGCGTTTAGCTAAAATTCTAATTCCTATCCATTTTTCTTTTTTAGAGTATTGGTATAGGCCTTTGACATATCCCAACCCCGAATTACTCTGCTATTAGTCACACAAATTGTCTTATTTTGGAATTTTTGAAATTCCTCACACTCTCGTTGCGTCCCTTGTCTATTTCTTTAAAGTGGTATCCACCTAAATGATATTTAGAATCCATGTTTGTATTATTTGAGGTTGTGATTTTTGTTATGGAATATGGATAGATTGATTATTGTTTAATAGGATCAAACACATGCATGTTGTTTTTCCGGTTAGATTGGATTCTAGCAATCTATGGTAAAAATATCATAACTCTTAAACGAAAGATCAAAATTTGGTAAAATGTTTTGTGAATGAAACTAGACTTCCATATCTTTCTAGAAACATTAGAATCACTTAAAAATGATTTTCTAGTGGGAGATATACTAGTTCAAAGTCACAACCTAGGCAGTAGTGATTTTGGATAACTTTTATCTCAATAATTTTGATTGTTTTAAAATTTTTTTTCAACTTTTAATTATAAATCAAAACTGGTTTTTGATCTTACTAGAATATATGATATTCATGAATGCTTATTTCAATTTTTCCATAATTAGAACAACTATATTTAATCAAAGATTACTTGAATATGTGATATTAAAGTGGTTTATGGAATTGTTTCATGGTCAACATAAATTGTAATTTGTTTGCATGAGTTATATATATATATATATATATATATATATATATATATATATATATATATATATATATATATATATATATATATATATATATATATATATATATATATATATATTGTTTTGAATGAATGAAAGTCACGATGGATGATCATGGACTTAGAAAACCAATGTGTGATTTTTTTTAAGTGGGAATGTAATAACTAATTTTAGGGTGTTGAAATATTCTCTATTGGGTCTTTTGAGCTCTTTTGTTTGTTATCTCCTTGGTATGCCATTGATATTTATGTACTTATGAAGATATGAAAACGACGATCAAAGGAAGATCAACCCATCGTAATGCCTAGTTGAAGCATGAAGTTCATGAGTTGAAGAGCATGTTCAAAAGATATTAACCCTAAGCCCCACCCTATTCCTTGTGGCTAGGATTTAGGTGCATAGATAATTCATGACCATGCCTTTTACATTATCTATGCATAAATGTGATGTACGTGATATGTATGAGATGTTTATGATAAAATGGATAATTTTAGAAGTTTTAAACATTAAGACATCTTCTAGTTATTATTGTTAAGCATGAGATATTTTTGACATATGGATACATTATTTACTAAGGACAAAAATGTGAACTTGAGGTTTTTAATGTTCAAATCCATATGTTTAGTGGTTCAATGGTTAATAGGCTTAACTAGCGTGAAAGGCCAAGAACCGCAATATGAACCTAAGGTCCGTAGCATTCTAGATAGATTAAACCTCACATGAGATGTGATGAACAAAATTTGTTCACTCATAAGACATTATTGTTCCTAGAATGGAATTTTGAACGTAGGGATGTTAATAGTTTTATGAGAATGTTAGTCACTTACTAGAAGTTCATTAACGTAACTTCTATTTTCTACTTGAAAGTGTAGAATTTACCAAATTAGTGAGAGGACTATATTTGATTAAAGAACAAATCATTATGGTAATTACTTATCACATAAACTAATTAATCTTATTACTCTATATAGATTATCTCTCGAAAATGATACCTACCAACCCATTTACGAGGATACTTGATGCTAATAGGCTCACAAGGCCTAACTTCTGGACTACTTGAGAAACCTTAAAATAGTCTTAGATTTAGAGTTTATATTGTATGTGGTTGATATATCAATTTTTGACCCTTTACCTAAAAGGGCCTTTGATGAGGAATGGGCTACACTTGAGAAGTGGAAGCTTCATGGCATGTAAGCAAAATGTTCCATGCTTGCTTTTAAGACCAATGAGTTATAGAGGTAACTTGAAAAGATGAATGATTTCTATTCTATTGTTCTTCACTTGCAAGAGTTTTATGGTGAGCATAACAAAACTCCAAGATATGAGATATCAAAGCAGCCTATTCCATATTAAGATGCATGAGGGTACTGGTGTTGGAGCTCATATCCATAAGATGATAAGTGTTATTAAGGAACTAGAAGGTTTATGAACTTCAACCTCCAAATGGATTTGATCCTTCGAGTCCCTTCTAGATTCTTTCTCTCAATTCATTTTGAACTTTCACATGAACAAAGTGGAATGCATCTTTTAGAGTTGTTAAACATCCTTGTATAGCTAAAAAATCTATGATAAAAGGGAAAGAGGTTGTTGCAGCTTGCTTCTTTTTTAGTAAGACCAAAAAGAAGAAAGGCGAAGGAAAGACTTCAAACTTTAAGCCTAAAGATGGTGTGTCAAAGGCCAAGGCCAATAAAAAGGTGGATGAGGACAAAAAACTGTTTCCATTATCAATAAGTTGGATATTGAAAGTGTAACCGCCTAAAGTACTTGGAGTCCTTAAAGTGTAAAGGAAAGGACAAGACTTCGAAAGTATGTCTTTATCATGTTATTTAAGTTATATCAGCTTAAGTATTCATCAAATGTTTGGATTCTTTATACGGGTGCAAGTTCTCATATTTATGCCTCTATGTAGGAACTAGCAAATAATTAGATCTTGAAGAAGGATGAGGTGACCCTAAAGCTTGGAGATGGAACAAGCATTGCCTAATGCTTTTAGAAATATTTTCTTTATATCTAGTATGACTAAGATGGGTTATGAATTCCTCTTTAAGTGTCATATTTGTTTAATATATTATAATAATAATATTATTGGTAAACTATGCTTGATGGTCTTTATTATTTGGCCAATAATAATAACAAAACAACTCTAAATGTATGTGACTTTATGACAATGAATGATTATAGTAAAAAACATCTTTGGCACTTAAGATTAGGTTATATTATAGAAGATAGAATCACTAAGCTAGAGAAAATGAGGATTTTGAATCCACTTCGTAATATACCAAATCCACCTCGTAATATACCAACTCCAACATGTGAATCTTGTATTTAAGGTAAAATAACTAGATCACCTTTCATTGGTCAAGGGGTAAGAGCAAAAGAAGCTTTAGAACTCATACATAGTGATGTATATGGTCTATTTAGTGTAATAGCTAAAGGTGGTTTTTCCTATTTTATTACATTTACTAATGATCTATCAAGCCATGGATATGTATATGTAATGAAACATAAGAATGAACCCTTTGAAAAGTTCAATGAATTCAAATGTGAAGTGGAAAAATAAAAAAGAGGCAAATACTTAACCAAGTTCCTTGAATTTCTTAAGGAACATGACATAGTTTCACAACTCACCCTCTTGGAACACCACAATTGAATGGTGTATTAAAAAAGAGGAATCACATCTTATTGGATATGGGGAGATCTATGATGAACTATACCGATTTACCCATCTTCTTATGGGCATTTGCACTTTAGACTACCTATTATATCCTTAACGTAGTTCTTTCTAAATTTGTTTGAACTACCCCATATGAAATATAGAGTCTCAAGACACCAAGCCTTAACCATGTTAAGATTTAGGATTGTTTAGCTTTTACGAAAAAGTTAAAGATCGGTAAGTTAGAAGCTAGATATGTAAAAGGTATGTTTATTGGATACCTTAATGGATGTTCGGGGTATTATTTCTATCTTCCTATAGAACAAACAATTGTTGTTAGCATGGATGTTATTTTTTTCTTGAAAAAGAGTTTATTCAAGAACATAGCAAAGGAAGGCGAGATAGAATTGGATAAAGGGTCGTCTAAAGAGATCCAACAAGATTATTAAATGTGAATTGATCAATTCTATGATGAACCTAATACTATTGATGATGTCACCACGCTAATACCTCGAATCTAGTAGAATATCTCACCCACCGAGTATGATATGGTTTTCTTCATCACAAACAAGACTTGTTTGCTATTAGAGAGACTAATCATAGAGATGATCCTAGTACATATGAGGAAGCTATATTAGATATAGATTCTTGAAAATGGCTAGAAGCTATGAAGTTCAAAATGGATTCCATGAATGCTAACAAAGTTTGGGAACTTATTGATCCACTCGAAGGCATTGTATCTATAATGAATAAATTTTAAAAGAAAGATTGGTGCATATGGAAAGGTAGAGATCTTTAAAACAATGCTTATAGTTAAAGGGGTTAGCTAAAGATAAAAGGTTGACGAGTAAGACATTCTCGCCGGTAGCCCCGCTTAAATACATTAGGATATTATTCGTTTTTTTCGCCACACGACATCGGACGGGACCCGCAAAAGAAAATTAAAAGTCCGAGCGTTAATTATTATAAAATTATTTACGGCGTTTTGGAGTCGCCACCTAGTATTTAAGGAACTAGGAACCTAAAAGTAGCACTCGGTTCGGAGATTCCTAAGGTAAGGAGTTGGTTACACTCTTAGGAAGATATTTAATCACCTAAGATCGCCCTTTTCAAAAAAGGTACCATGTATGGTCTAGCTCTAAATTCTCCTAAAAATACATGTCAAGATATTTTCTAATTTTTAAACTCCTATTTTTTTAGATTAAATAAATTTTTTAGTTTTGGGCGTGGCATCATATTGAATCGATCATTGGTCCCCTTCGTTGGGTGACGCGTTGATTCAAACATCGGATCTACTAAAAGCCTTGACACAACCGGCGTGTCGAAGGACGTCTTGACTAAAAGGTGATTTTTTTTTCTTTCGTATGGCGTCGGTCCCTATCAAATAGGAGACTTCACCATTTTTTTTTGGTATTTTTTTTACGACGTCGGTCCCTATTAGATAGGAGACTTCGCCAAGATTATATATATATATATATATATATATATAATTTTTTAGCAATACATATTAAAGAAAGAAAGAAAAAACTAAAATAAAAGTTCTAAATTAATAAAGAAAAACTACAAGAAGTAAAATAAATAGGCCAAAAATTAAATGAAAAAAATAAAATAAAAATAAAATACAAAAAAAAAATCATCCTATGTAAGCGAGTAAAAAAAAAATAAAAATCGACGATAAAAGTTAAAAAAAAAATTCTATACCTAAAATATTAACCTACCACTTTTACTCTTTTTTTTTTTTTTACCCATACCCCTTTTCTTATTTTTCTTTTTACCAATTTTTTTATTCCCTAATCCTTTTTTTTGTTTTATTTTGTTTTATTTTTTTTGGATGGTGGGTCGTAGGTCGGGCCTCCTTTTTTTTTTTTTTTGGGGAGAAAGGGTGATTCGACTCTGACCCCCCTTTTTTTTTTTTTTTGGATCGGGCTCGGGTCGGGTCAAAGTCGATCCGACCTTTGCTTCTTAATTCCCGATCGGGCTCAAGCCCACAAACGGATCCGAAGTCAAAATCTAAAAAAATCCGATCGAATGTAAGTCCCTATCCATTCTCTCTCATGTTCTTCATGTTCTAACTTCCTCTTAGTGTTTTAAATTTTTCCAGGAAATCAAAAGACTCAATTATGCAATCTAACCAACTAAATCGCAAACGAAATACAAGATGAGCAACTAACAATAATGAACGTATGAAAAAATTAGTCGGGAATGATCAAACAACAGGGAGCTTACACGGAAATCATGATTGAAGAACACCAAACGAACCCAAAAGAACAAAGGAACCGATAGACTCAAAATGAAGATTTCGTGCTTTTTTCGATTGTTGGCCCTCGATTTCTTTTTCGGTATTCAAAAGAACAACGATATCTCTCAAAACAGCCCTAAATAATCCCTTTCAATCGACCCAAAATGAAGAACATAAACCCGGAATGAAGAACACTAAGAACACCAACCCGTAAAAAACCCGAAACGCGAGTGGCTAAAAATAAAAAAAATCAACCCATTTGTTTTCAATTTTTACTCTCTTTTAACCGAATTTCACACTCAATTTTCTCCCTCTCTTATTTCGTGAAATTCAAACGTTTTATAGCCAAAAATTTCCTAAAATTGAATCTAAATCCCCGAATTTTCCGTCAAAAATTTTTCTCTTTAATTCATGATTAATTGTGAAATCAAAACAGGAAATTCTCATTGATTCCCGTTAGCATTGGTTTTGGCAAAAAAATCCATGATTAATACACATTCAAAAACAAGAAATTCATGGAGGATTTGGGCGATTCTCCCAAAGATTTTCGGAGAGAATATGCCTTGGAGCGAACGACGAGTCGTTTGTTCCATTTCGGTCCTATCGTTCACTCTAAACTTCCAGTTTAGTCCTCGCGTTTCAATTTCGGTAATTACGCCCATCCGTGAAATAATTTCAGTACAATCTCAACAAGTAGGTCCCCGGAGGTGCAATTTAAGGCCTAAACTTTTTAATTGACTCGATTACACCCCTAATTACTTCAATTGTATCCCTAAATGAATTTTTTTTCATCATTTTTTTTCTTTTTCCTTAATAAAATTCAAACAAAAAAATGAACAAAGATAATAAGTAATAAAAAAATGAAAAAAAATACAAAAAATACAAAAAAAATACAAAAAAAAATTTTGGGTTATTATAGTTGCCCCCTCTTTACAATGCTTATGGTGCAAAGTCGAGTGAAAAGATTGCTTTTCATTGACTTTGTTTAATAAGCTTATAAAGAAAAGGTTTCTTTTTAAACCAGAGGCCAAGCTATGATGGAATGATCGTAAAAATTAAAATGCAATGCATGGCCTTATTGTAAAGGGCGACTTACCCTAAATTAAACGTGTGAAGCATGGCCTTATTGTAAAGGGTAGCTTACCCCGAAAATTAAACGTGCGTATGTGTGACCTTATTGTAAAGGGCAGACCTATCCCAAAAAATAAACGTGTAAGTGCATGACCTTATTGTAAAGGGCGACTTACCTTGAAAATTAAATATGCAAGTGCGTGGCCTTGTTGTAAAGGGCGACCTACCCCGAAAATTAAATATGTGATGCATGGCCTTATTGTAAAGGGCGACCTACCCCGAAAATTAAACATGCAAATGCGTGGCCTTGTTGTAAAGGGCGACCTATCCCGAAAATTAAACGTGAAGATGCATGGCCTTATCAGTAAAGGGCGACCTACCCCGAAATTAAATGTGCAAATACGTGGCCTTATTGTAAAGGGCGACCTACCCCGAAAATTAAACGTACAAACTCGTGGCCTTATTGTAAAGGGCGACCTACCCCGAAAATTAAACGTTTGAGAGAAACTTCGTAATCTTGCCCGTTGAATTGAGTTAATTATCCTTACCCGAAAGTGATGGTTCAACTTAGGGCTTCGCACTTGGGCGATGGTCTATTATGAGGTGACCATACCCGAGGTGGATTTTTGAAGAGTATTGCTTCTCCATTTCCTTTGCGCCGTTGGGATTGCAATGTACCCGAAAACAAACTTAGCATACCGGTTAGTCTAGGCCACCCCGCTCGAATCCCTTTGTTTGACTTGTCTTTTTCAACTATTAGCAGTCGATCGGCTATCGGTGCTTCGAGCTCCGTGGCCCCGCCCCTCGATTGTGTTTTTACTTTCTTGTGAACCTAATTGATCTATCCTTCAAAAGTTTATGAGGAGTACGGTAGTCCTCTCGGTCTATTGATGGTAATGGTCGTTCCCTAACTTGATCACCGCCCACTCGACCGCTTATGGGGAGGATGGTGGATTTGTTGTTGCTTTAGATTGATTGTCGCTTTGGTGACCTTCCTTGTAAGTTAAGGTTCCATATACTTTTTGAAATGTTTGACACTTCTCCCTTTCGTGAATTTTCTCCTTCATAGGGAAAGCTAGGTAGATCTCATTCGGAGGTTTTGGATTCAAAGGTCGAGCAAAACCCATCGTGGTCGTGGACTTGTCATGCAAATGTTTTGAGGATAGAGATAATGGTTTTTTTTTGTTCGAATTCCGAGCTTTAACGATGGAAAATCACAGGTTCGATGATAGAAGATATTATTTGCCCTCAAGTATTAGCGCCAACTATGATATTGACTAGCCTATGCTTCGATTTTAACTATCTATTTGATAAAATTTCTTTTGTTGGGGCTCACAAATCCGACACTTGTCCGATCGGTTATCCGTCTCTAGTTAGAAAGGACTTTTATCGGTCCGTAATGTAGGCTAAGGCATGGTTTCCTGAAAAAATGGATAAAATAGGCTCAAATAGTGTTTCGGGGTTCGCTTGGCATAGGACCACTTTTTTCTTTTTTTTTCTTATCGGATTTGATTAGAGGCATGTTTGATTGTGATTTTGTCAACCTAACTCGGGGATTGGGGTCCGTGAGGTGATTTACTCTTTTCTCTAATGAAGCAGGACCTTTTTTTTTTTTTTGAGGTGCATGGAAAGATCATGACCTTATTCCTCCTTTCTTCCCAATCCTTTTTAGTAGTGACTCTTTTTGGGTTTTTTAGATCACAAGTTGTTTGGTGATATGCCTCTCAAATCTTTTTGTTTTTTTTTTGCCCCTAGTGTGAGGGGTGATCCTAGTCCGGGTTTCATAAAGAAAAATAGAAAGCTCAAACTTGGTTTTCAATGGATATGTTTCATATAAGTATGAAAAAATCCCTAAGAAAGCCTTTCCTCATCCTATCGACAACAGTATTTGATCTATATGAGCTTTATTTTCTTGAACCCCTTTTATTAGATTAATATCAAAATAGGACTTACAAACCTAAACTTTTGCTATGTCATTTTCATGGACGGTGCCATAGGAGCAATTTTGGACATGTACCAATGAAAAAGACTTTGGCTTATTTTTTTTTGGCATGTCGCGTGACGAGCCTCGAGTGTCGACAAGGCGTACTCATTCCTTTTCACCCGGATTACCTCTACCTTGACATCTTGGTTGCTTTCCCTAGTTCGGAGTAATCTTGATATGTTTGAAGTAGCTCCAATTCAAAAGGCATATAGATCCTAAGTTCTTCCAAGGTTCATCGGGTTCTCTCTTTTTTTTTTGGAGAAGATCGAGCTCGTCATTCGTTAAGTAAAACACTCGCTATCTTAATTGGCTTGCACATTATTTATAATATTAATAGAGATCATGAAATGATAAAAGAGGTAATGTATTTATGGGGTCAAAGAAACGAGAGATGGAAAGAAAAAATGCAATGTACATGTTTGGCTTCGAATTTCATTCTTTATTTCATGAAGAAGAAAACAACAATCCTCAAGCATAATATTTCTTAATCGCATCGGAATTTACGGGTTTGACTTGTTCTCCCCATCCATACTGGTCAAAAGGAGTGCTCCCCCGAAAATACTTTTCTCACTACATAAGGGCCTTCATAGTTGGGTGAGCACTTGCTTTTATTCTCCCCGTGTAGCGATAAAATTTTTCTAAGCACCGGATCTCCTTCATGAAATTCTCTTGGTCGAACCTTTTTGTTGTATGTATCGGCCATCCTTTTCGATACATTCTTACATGACAAATGGCAACTAGCCTCTTTTCACCGATCATGTTCAACTGTTCATATCCGATCCGAGCCCATTCCGCTTCTTCTAACCGTGTCTCCATGAGTACCCCGAGAGAAAGGATTTCAACTTCCAAAGGCATCACCGTCTCTATCCCATAAACCAACGAATATGGTGTTGCCTCCGTGGATGTTTTTACGGTCGTACGATATGCATGTAGGGCATAGAGAGCTTTTCATGCCGATCTCGTATGTAACGACTATTTTCTATACGATCTTCTTGATATTCTTATTTGCGGCTTCAACCACCCCATTCATCTTAGGTCTATAGGGTGTCGAGTTCGGGTGTTTAATCTTTCACCTTCTACATAATTCTTCGATCATTTTTCCATTGATGTTCCGAGCATCATCGGTGATTATTGTATCCGAGTAAACCATACCGACAAACCAAGCTCTTCTCTATGAACCACTGGACCACCTTTTGAGTGACATGAGTATAAGAAGCCGCTTTAACCCATTTGGTAAAATAGTCACGGACACCGAAGCAATGTACCATCAAAACTCCGTTTGTATAACACTTCACCATCTAAGTAAAAATCCATGGCTAGCCTCCTCAAGGCCTTCGATTAATCTTAGAGATACCCGGAGGATACTCTCGATTTTTAACAAACATCCGAATGTTGTGGTACCATGGCTTCTCATCTATTCCTCCTCAATAGCACAACAATGGGCTGGTGCGTTTCTAGTCTCAATGCAAATAGGCCGTACCTTGACTCCGGGATCAAGTCGAGTCATCGAGGCTAGAGTGGCCAATGCATCGACAAACCGATTCTTGTCCCTTCTCATATGAGCAAATTCAATTTCCTCAAACTTTTTGGCTAATTTGGTAAGATAAACTCGATAAGGCTTCGACTTCTCATCTTTGTTTTGCCATTCCCCTTTTACTTGACGGATTATCGGCATCGAATCACCATATACCTCAAGCTTTGTGATCCCTCTCTCTTTAGTCGCCTCCAGTACTATGTATGCAAGCTTCATACTCGGTTATATTGTTGGTACAATCAAAACAAAGTCGAATAGCTATTGGATACCGCTTACCATCCGGCGAGATCGAACGACCCCTACACCATTACTCGATACATTCACCACCCCATCAAAGTACATGGTCCATTTCTCGTCGCCTAATTGGACAACCGTAACTTCGGATGCCATGATATCTTCATCAAGGAAGTTAAAATCTAACGGTTCGTAATCATTGATCGCATTCTCTCGCCAAATGATCCGCAATCGCACTCCCTTTTCTTGACTTTACGGTCATATACACAATGTCGTATTCCGCCAATAACACTTGCCATCTTACAATTTTGCTTGACAAATATGGTTTCTCGAAGATATATTTGAGAGGATCTATTTTCATAATCAACCATGTTGTGTAATACAACATATATTGCCTCAGCTAGTCGGGCACTCCATACTAAGCCACAACATATCTTTTCTAAGGTACTATACCGAGACTCACGATCCGTGAACTTCTTACTCGGAAAGTAAATTGCTAGCTCCTTCCTTCCAGGTGTCATCATGCCGACCCAAAACATAGCCTATTATAGACTCGGTTATTGTCGGATATAGAATCGGAGGTTGATCCGGCACCGATGGGACCAAGTAGAGGAGGGTTTTATAGATATTGCTTAATTTTATCAAAAGCGGATCGATATGTATCATCCCAAATTCCTGAATTGTTCTTTCTCAATAGTCTAAAGATAGGTTCACACATCACCGTGAGTAGAGAAATGAATCGGGCTATGTAGTTCAATCGGCCTAAAAACCTCGAACTTTCTTTTCGCTTACCGGGTGCTTGGCATTTCTTGGATGGCTTTAACTTTATCGGGATGCACTTCTATCCCTCTATCACTTATGACAAAACTCAATAATTTTTCAAACTTGACCCCAAAAGTACACTTGGCGGGGTTCAACTTCAATCGATACTTTCTTAACCGTTCGAACAACTTTCTCGGTGTCCGAATTTGATCTTCTTCGGGCTTCATCTTGGCAATCATGTCATCGACATATACTTCAATTTCTTTATGCATCATGTCATGGAAAAGAGTGACCATTGCTCGTTGGTAAGTTGCCCCGACATTCTTCGGACTAAACGGCATGACCTTGTGACGATAGGTCCCCCATGGTATGATGAAAGTGGTTTTCTCCATATCTTCCTCTCGCCATCTTGATCCGATTGTATCATAAGAACCCATCCATGAATGAGTAAGTGGAATTCTTTGTAGCATTGTCTACCGAGCATGTCGATGTTCGGTAAGGGGAAATCATCCTTAGGATCGGCTTTGTTCAAGTTTCAAAAGTCAACACACATTCCGATCTTCTCATTTTTCTTTCTAACTATCACGATGTTTGATACCTAAGTTGGGTATTTGATCACCTTGAGAAAGACTCGCCTCAAACTGTTTGATGACCTCTTATTTAACCTTTATAAGGATGTCCGGCCTCATCTTCCTTAGCTTCGCTTTACCGATCTATGATTGGGTAATATTGGAACCCTATGCACCACTATACTAGTATCTAGACCGGGTATATCCTCATACGACTAGGCAAACACATCCACATATTCATGCGAGTAAAGCGATCGGACTCTTTTTTTCTTTTTCGAAATCGGGGTCCTAATTTGAAGCTCTTTTTTGTTCTCCGTTGTCCCCACATTGATGATTTCTAACTCCTCTTGATAGGGTTTTATGGATCGTTCGGATAATTCTACAAGTTTAGCAAATTCATCTCTCTCTTCTTCATCCATAGCAATCAATTTCTCATCAAATTTAGGCCAAACATGTTTGATGCAATTATTTTAGGTTTTTAGAGGATATTTATTTTTTACATCCCCGAAAGTAAAAAAATGCGAAAATAAAAGGGATGGAAAAGAAAGGTTGCAAAGTGGAAAGAAAATTCATGATCTCATATTAATACCGGAAATAAATGCTCCACACAAGTCTTTCTCAATACCTCGAGCTAGATAATTGAGAGATTAAGATAAAAAACAAAAAACAATGAATTACTCAATAGTGTATGTAGGCAAAATCTCTTTCTCTTCTCAATTGTTGAGCCCCTCGCCCGATGCTCCTTTCTTTATCGGCAAGTCGATGGGCGAGCATATCCTCTATGGCATTAGCGATCGGTTGTGGCGGCATCATTGCTTGAGGAACGACCACCGACATCTCAAAGCCAACGATCTCTTCGTCTCCAGCCTCTTCATTTAGGTAATTGATGGATAGATCAACCATTCTTGCCCCTAAGTTCACCATTTCTTGACTTTGATTGATGATACAAGCGGGGTAGGGGAAGGTAACTCGAATGTGAGGAATAAACATCTTCTCTTCATAAGGCTCTCTACCCTCGATTTTAGCCAATCACTTTTCCTTTTTCAGCTCTAAAGCTCTTAAAAAATCCTTTATAGTGGGCTTAAACCCTAGCCCAAAATGATGCTCCGAATTGGCTCTACCTATCGCTCCCCATGTTCCATCACTAATATCTCTACTCATCGAGAATCCATATTTCATCAAGTATTTCGTCGCCATCTTTACAGACATTAGATACTCTTGGTTGTCTCAATACAAGCATGCTCGGGCACCCAATCCGTGTTCACGATTTCAAAAGCATGCGGATTATCGTCTCGACTCCCTTCGACCTCAATATAAGGTACCGACACATTTTTGAACGGAGGCAATGCTTCTTCCGCCATTATTGTGACCAACTTGCCCTTCGTCATATACTTCAATCTTTGGAGTAGTGACGATGCCACGACATCAGCTCGAGTGGATCCACGGCCTTCCTAAAAGCATACTCGTATGATGGCCGTATGTCAATAACTTGCATAGTGACTTAGAATCGGTTGGGTCCAATATCTAATTTAATGTCGATGTCTCCTATCACCTGCCTTGGAGACCCATCATAAGCTCTAGCCATCATGCTACTTGGACACATATGAGATACATCCACGAGCAATCGATCTAAAACCATTTTAGGCAAGACATTCGTAGTAGACCCATTATCAATTAGCACTTTAGCAATCACGTGGTCTTTACATTTGATCGTGATATGTAATAGCTTATTATGTCCCGTGCCTTTGGGGCCCAACTCATCTTCGGAAAACGACGAGTAGTTGATTGCTTAAATCTTTCCCACCAAATGCTCCACGTTATCCGAAGTAACATCCCGAGGGACATACGCTTCATTCAAAACCTTCTACAACACCTTCCGATGAGGTTCTAAACTTAAGATTAGTGATAATAGAGAGATTTTAGCCGGTGTCCTTTTCGGTTGCTCTACCACACTATAGTCATCGTTCTTCATCACCTTGAGGAATTCAATGGCTTCATCATCATCAACGAGCTTGTTCACTTCTCCCACCTTGGTGAGGTCTATTACTTCCTTGTCCTTTTCAACCCTCCTCAACTCTTCGAGGTATAACATCTACCACTTCGGGTGAGGCTAGCAACACTAGTATTAAACGATGTGTTTAATACCGAATAAGTATAGCTTACGATATTGTAAGGTGGGGCTAGACGGTTTTTCAGCCTAGATAGAATCATTCTAAGAGGCCCATTACCCGTTGGTTGATACCTACAAACTTCTTTCTCCGTTGGTGAGACCATCGCTACCGAGTGGTCCTTCCCCATCTTTCTTAAATCTCAAAGTGCCCAAAATTATCATAGTCTCTACCTCTTCGTGAAACTCCTTGCAACCATCGATATCATGTCCTTCCATCCGTTGGTATCTATAATATCGACCTTGGCCCTTCTCATTTTGATTACCAACCGGCCTTCTAAGATAGCCGGTTTGGGTTAGCATCGAAAATAAGCTATCCATCGATACTCTAACCTTCCTCTCTTCTCTATCAACCTTCCTCTCTTCAAGCGTTATCATGCTTACATTCCTTCCTCCAAGTAACATGATTTGGAAGTGGATTAGTATTGACGTTGGGTGTGTTGGAATCATCAAAACTTATCCAGTTGTGCTTGATAAGGAACCTCACCTTCCTCTTAAAAGCCGGACAATCTTCAATAGAATGGCAAGCGATACCACTGTGGTACTCACATTGTTCATTGTCTATATATCGGGATGGGAAAGAAGGTCATATAGGCTCGAGCGGGGATAGAGACCACCTGACCAATGTTGACCGGACGATGAAACAATTCTTTCAAAGAGAATATGAGAGGTGGTAATGGTTCATAGTCTTTTTTGTTGTAGTTATTGTTGCGGTTGGATTGGTTTCGTGGTGTTTGGTTGTAGTTGGGAGGACCTCGAGGTAGTCCGATCGAGCGAGGGAATTGGTTGTTTTGATAGGTGGGTATGGTTGGGTAGTATTGGGGCGATAGATTCGGTTGATGGGGTAGGTAGGTTTGGTTTGGCATGGGGGGTCTTGTTTGTGTTGTAGGAAAAGTGACGGCTATGGGATGTGTTTGCTAAGGTGTTTGGGGGTAGGATATCGATTGTACTTGATATGGGCTTTGATGGGTATACGACCTTGAATTGTTCCAATTACTTCTAAGCCCATGCGAGCCGACTTGGTGAACTTCCCTTCTCTCTTTATTACCCTCACATTTTTTCTATTCTCCGTCCCTCCATAGATCTTTCCAGCTTTGATAGCTAATTCAACTCTCTCGGCGATGACCACCACATCGGTGAAGTTGGTTGAGGCATTCCCAATAAGATATTCAAAGTATGGCGCTTTAAATGTGTTTGAGAAAATTGAGATCATTTCGGATTCGGGCAACGGTGGATGAATTTGAGCGACCACTTCGCGCCACCTTTGTGCATATTCCTTGATCGTTTCTCTTGGCCCCTTCTCCATCCCTTGGAGATCCAATCTATTCGGTGCTATCTCCATGTTGAACTTATACTTCTTGAGAAAAACATCCGCTAAATCTTTCCACCTTCGAATCTTCGACCCCTCTAATCTCATGTACCATCTCAAAGCTGAACGTCCCAAGCTCTCATAAAAGAAATGGATTAGTAGCTTCTCTTCGTGGACCACTTTTGCCATCTTGCTACGGTAAACCCTCGAGTGAGTCATGAGACACCTGGGTTCCAGTGTACTTGGGAAAATCTAGCACCTTGAACTTTCTTGGAATCACCACATCGGTACCAAATACATTTCGGAGGCCCTAATCGGATCGTAGGCATCCTCCCCTCTATTGCTCTTAAGCATTCTTTTAATGCCATGAGTCCGTCCATACTTGGGCCTTCAATCGCCTTAGGCCCATGAGCTTCTTCTTCCGGAGGATCTACCGGAGGCCTTTACGGGACTCTTGGGTCATGGGGTAAGCAAATATCCCGGTAGGGTGTGAACCTCCGGCATGAAAAGTTGCTCGATTGGAAGGCTCCGACCGATGAGGTGACAAAATAGCATGTTGTACTTCGGGTTGTCCTTGATTCAAGTTACCTCTCCCTCTTAATGCTTGCCCTAACGGGGATGTCCTCCGAGCCACACTTTCTTTCAATATGTCAAACTTTTATTGGCTAATTAGCTATTGTCATGGTCTTTCTTTGTTCTCCATTTGGCGAGCCCTAAATCGAGCGTTGTAGACACGCGAAGGGATTAAGCAGAGTGACCTATGTTTAATTCACGGGAATCGAACAAAAAAAAATAAACATAAATACTAAAAGCAAATGTATGCTTTTTGAATTGGGTTGAATACCTTTATTTTATTTGTTGCATATTAAATCATGACGGAATCTTGTTGAGGACGGGTCGGCTCAAGCTAGTACTCGGCGAGGGTAAAATTATCCCACGGATACTTGGGCGATTAGGGAGATATGAATTGCTCAAATTTCAATCATGACTAGATCTTGAAATCGTCTCATCGTAATCGGATCTTGAAACCATCTTATTAACGACCCAAAAAAATGAAATAGAAATAATATTTTTATTGCAATCGAAATCTTTATCACATTCTAAATGTGATTTATTACAAGGAGACAAAAGCCCTATTACATAGAAAATCCTCTTCTAAGTTTGGCCACAAACCCAAGCCTTCATAGGAAATCATGCCATTTATGAGCCTTCGGAGCTTTTCGTAAAATAGTTGAATCGCTTCATCTTTTGGGCGAATGCCATCAGCTAGGAGCTCTATAGTGTTTTGCATTCTCAAAGCATAGTCTTTAGCATTCGAGCTTGTAAATGATACTTCATGGTCCTACTTCCCCACTTAGCGGCTTCCTTTCTTAAGGCATCCCTTTCTTTTATCATTGTTCGCACAACCATGGCGTGCTCCTCTCTAGATCCGACTAGTCGTTCTTGGTTGACCCTATCTTTTCTTTTCAATTCCTCCACTCGAGTACTCAAATGGCGTATTACATCTGATTGGTTAGCCATATGTGCTCGTGTCGTGTCTTTAAATTCCTTGAGGCTATCCTTCTCATCTCTAAGCTTTTCAACAACTCCCTTTGTCGGTTGGAGTTGACTACGAAACTTCTTGTTTTCTTCCTCTAAAGCCTTCATCACATGATCTTTAGTATCCGAATCTCTTCTAACTTCCTCTTCTTTTGAGCTAGTTCAACCACTTGAGCATTTAGGTCCTCATTGAGTATCTCATGTTGGGCATTCACTTCTTGGCCAACATCCTCCATTGTCTCATTCATCAATCGAGATAGGCCCTCGAATGGTGGCACGCGGTACCCTTTCCCTCTAGTGCTTTGCCATTTTGGATATCCAAGTGAGGTTTCTCCATCCACTCTTCTTTTAGAAGTGACAATCCCTCTATTTCTCCAAGCAATCCTAGCTTCCTCTAAGAACTTCTTAGGGACCCTCGGATCCTCATAATACTCATTTAAATCAATCGTCCTTGGAATGAATTGCTCGAACCCCAATCGCCTTAAAAACATATTTGGACGATCACTAATGCAACGAACGAGCCCCAATTAGTGGCACCCAAGGAAATTTGCCATAAAAGGTCGTGTAACTCCAAAAGAAGGCATATCGAGCTCTCTAATGAAATTCGACTTTTCTAAATTGAAGAATAATTTCTCCCAGATCGTTTTACCCAACTCGTTGAGGGTGTGACAAGCAAAATTCTCCAACTTAGAATGCAAGTGCCATAGGGTGCGAAAAATACCGGAGGTTTCCTCGGTCACCACATGGCTCACGAGTCCAAACAAACAACAACCGCACATAACACCTCAAATGCCCATCTTTTCTTTGAAAGAAATTTTATGAAGAGAGGGTTTCGGCTAGGATTGCTACGGTAGGATTAACCTTCGGAGATACCACACTTTTAAATACGTTGATCGCCTCTATGTCGATCATGCTCTCGACCAATGGTAATAACACCAATCCATATATTGCTAGGGCCAATATTCGAAGTCTAACTTGGTTATCGGGATTTTGTAAATGCTTCATGAATTCTACTTGAAGGATGTCCTAAAACCAACCTTGAGATTTTCCCCTTTGGGTTAGTTGCTTCTTGGCTAAAGTGGTGTTGGTCCCAATCAACCATGCAAAGTTTGATAGAGCATGTTTAGGCGGATTATAGAAGTAGACGGCCTCTGTTTTGGAAAATGCTAGCGAGCCTCATATTCCTTAAGTGTAGGTGACGAGTCTACGCTCCCAAAGGTAAAACAATGATAATCTGGATCCCAATAGCCTATCTTGGCTTGAAAGCATGCGATCCGAGCCTTGATCTTGAGCGAGATAAGCTATGTCCCCATATGTTTTCCGAAAATCAAGTTGGTCCTTGGAAGTGAGCATCTCCCAACAAGCGAGAAGCGGACTAGTGCTGGTCATCCTGTCGGCTAACTTAACCCTTTCGGTAGTTTCGACACGAAATTTGAAGGCGGACAATCTCCTTCCTCCTTTTGAGCCCACTAAAATCCGACCCTAAAATCCTCGACCTCATTTCGATTTCTTCTATCAAGATTTAATATGAAGGATAACTCGTAAA
This sequence comes from Dovyalis caffra, assembly GCA_963924115.1. NCBI lineage: Eukaryota > Viridiplantae > Streptophyta > Magnoliopsida > Malpighiales > Salicaceae > Dovyalis > Dovyalis caffra. The sequence continues at coordinate 1,328,617 of CAWUPB010001179.1, forward strand.
ACCAAGGGTTAGTATCATCGTCATTTGATAATAATTCGTGTCTTAATTAGGTCAACCCTAATAGATAGGATCTAGCTTTTCTATGGTTGGGCAAAATTTGACTAGTCCTAAAGATTTTTCAATCCTCTAGATCGCCTAAATTACCGATGGGGTAATCCAGCCTCTAACCTTATATGTTAGGAGGTAGGGCAAGGTTATTTCACTATTTACGTATAGGATGAGTTTCGGTCTAAACGAGAGTTTGGAAGAGCATCGATAGACTTTCGTCATACTCACCTCTAAATCCCTCTATCTAATTCCTATTAGGGTTTAACTCGGGTCCGAGCTTTTAGGGGTTTCCTTCGTGGTGTGTGCAACGAGTTAAAAGGAAAAGCATTCAACCCAATTCAAAAAATAAACGTGTAGCGAAAAGAAAAATAAATGACAAAGATTTAAATATATACACAAATAAATCAATCAATAAATAACACAATAAATAAATAAAAATCAGAAAATAAAATGACAAAAATAAACATAGGACATAAATAAAAAACTAAACCTATGGCCTAACTCTAGTCCCAGTGGAGTCACCATTACGTCGCTACAAGAAATTGGAGGGGACCCCTCAAAAGAAAATAAAATGTTTGAGCGTTAATTATTACAAAATTATTTATAGAGTTTTGGAGTTGCCACCTAGTATTTAAGGAACTAGGAACCAAAATGTAGCATCGGTTCGAGAGATTTCTAAGGTAAGGAGTTGGTTACGCTCTTAGGAAGATATTTAATCACCTAAGATCGCCCTTTTAAAAAAAGGTACCATGTATGGTTTTGTTCTAAATTCTCTTAAAAATCCATGTCAAGATATTTTCTAATTTTTAAACTCCTATTTTTTTAGACTAAATAAATTTTTTAGTTTTGGGTGTGGCATCATATTGAATCGATCGTTGGTCCCCTTCGTTGGGTGACACGTCGATTCAAACATCGGATCCACTAAAAGCCTTGACACAACCGGCGTGTCGAAGGACGTCTTGATTAAAAGGTGATTTTTTTTTCTTTCGTATGGCGTCGGTTCCTCTCAAATAGGAGACTTCACCATTTTTTTTTGATATTTTTTTTACGACGTCGATCCCTATTACATAGGAGACTTCGCCAAGATTTTATACATATATATATAATTTTCTAGCAATACATATTAAAGAAAGAAAGAAAAAACTGAAATAAAAGTTTTAAATTAATAAAGAAAAACTATAAGAAGTAAAATAAATAAGCCAAAAATTAAATGAAAAAAATAAAATAAAAATAAAATAAAAATAAAAAAAATCATCCTATGTAAGCGGGTAAAAAAAAAAAAAACTCGACAATAAAAGTAAAAAAAAAAAAAATTCTATACCTAAAATATTAACCTACCACTTTTACTCTTTTTTTTTGTTTTTTTGTTTTACCCATCCCCCTTTTCTTATTTTTCTTTTTACCATTTTTTTATTCCCTAATTCTTTTTTTTGTTTATTAAAAGGTGATTTTTTTTTCTTTCGTATGGCGTCGGTTCCTCTCAAATAGGAGACTTCGCCATTTTTTTTTTTTGATATTTTTTTTACGACGTCGGTCCCTATTAGATAGGAGACTTCGCCAAGATTTTAGACATATATATATATAATTTTCTAGCAATACATATTAAAGAAAGAAAGAAAAAACTGAAATAAAAGTTCTAAATTAATAAAGAAAAACTATAAGAAGTAAAATAAATAAGCCAAAAATTAAATGAAAAAAATAAAATACAAAATAAAAAAAATAATCCTATGTAAGCGGGTAAAAAAAAAAAAAGCCGACAATAAAAGTAAAAAAAAAAAAAATTCTATACCTAAAATATTAACCTACCACTTTTACTCTTTTTTTTTTTTTGTTTTACCCATCCCCCTTTTCTTATTTTTCTTTTTACCATTTTTTTATTCCCTAATTCTTTTTTTTGTTTTATTTTATTTTATTTTATTTTTGGATGGTGGGGTCGTAGGTCGGGCCTCCTTTTTTTTTTTGGGAGAAAGGGTATTTCAGCCTGACCCCTTTTCTTTTTCTTTTCTTTTTTTTTGGATCGGGCTCGGGTTGGGCCGAAGTCAATCCAGCCCTTGCTTCTTAATTCCCCGACCGGGTTCAAGGCCATAAACGGATCTAGAAGTCAAAATCTCAAAAACTCCAATCGAATGTAAGTCCCTATCCATTCTCTCTCCCGTTCTTCATGTTCTAACTTCCTCTTAGTGTTTTAAATTTTCCCAAGAAATCAAAAGACTCAATTATGCAATCTAACCAACTAAATCGCAAACGAAATACAAGATGAACAACTAACAATAATGAACGTATGACAAAATTAGTCGGGAATGATCAAACAACATGGAGCTTACCCGGAAATCGTGATTTAAGAACACCAAACGAACCTAGAAGAACAAAGGAACTGACGGACTCAAAACGAAGATTTCGTGCTTTTTTTCGATTGTTGGCCCTCAATTTCTTTTTTAGTATTCAAAAGAATAATGATATCTCTCAAAACGACCTGGATAATCCCTTTCAATCGACCCAAAATGAAGAACATAAACCCGGAATGAAGAACACTAAGAGCACCAACCCGAAAAAACCATGATTAATACACAATCAAAAACAAAAAATTCATGGAGGATTTAGGCAGATTCTCCCAAAGATTTTCGGAGAGAATCGCCTTGGAGTGAACAACGGGTCGTTTGCTCCATTTTGATCTTGTCGTTCGCTCCAAACTTTCGGTTTGGTCATCGCGTTTTAATTTCGGTAAGTACGCCCCTTTGCGAAATAATTTCAATACAATCTCAACAATTAGGTCCCCGGAGGTGCAATTTAAGGCCTAAACTTTTTAATTGACTCGATTATACCCCTAATTACTTCAATTGTATCCCTAAATGAATTTTTTTTATTTTTTTCATCATTTTATTTTTTTTCTTTTTCCTTAATAAAATTCAAAAAAAAATATAATAAATAATAAAAAATACAAAAATAAAAAATACAAAAATACAAAAAAAAATACAAAAAAAAAAAATTAGGTTATTACGAGTTTTAACAACACACTATGATTATGAAGTTTGGCAAATAGATGTCAAAATTTCCTTCCTTAATGGTTTCAACGAAGAAAACATTTCTATAGTACAACCTAAGGGTTTTGAATCCAAAGATAATACCTCTGGATCCATTTATGGTTTTAAGCAAATTTTGAGTAAGTTGAAACTATTTTTTTGATGAATCTATTAAATCCTTTGGATTTATAAAAAATGAAGATGAGTTATGCGTTTACAAGAAGGTTAGTGGGAGTGCACTCACTTTTCTTATCTTATATGTGGATGATATTTTTTTGTATAGGAAATGACATTGGTATGCTACTCATTATAAAATTTTAGTTATCTTGTACTTTCTCTATGAAAGAATTAGGAGATGTAACCTATATTTTTGGTATTCTTATGTTTAGAGATAAATTTAAGAGAATAATAAGACTCTCTTAAATTTTGTACCCGGAAAAGGTGTTGAGAAGGTTTAACATGCTTGATTCCAAGAAAGGATTGTTGCTCGTAAGGCATGGTATCCATCTATCTAAAGGGATGTCTCTAAAAACATCCAAAGATAGATAAAAAAATGATAAAAATTCCCGATGCTTCGACTACTAGAAGCCTTTTCTATGCTATATTGTGTAGTAGATCGGATATTGCATATGATGTTACTAAAACTAGTAGACTCCAATCCAATCTAGGTTTGGAACGCTAGAATGATGTCAAAGCGATCCTAAAGTACTTGAGAAGAACAAATGATCTTATTTTGATATATGGAGGAGGTGACTTGAGACTAGATTGGTTCATAGATTCTAATTTTCAATCGGGTATTGATGATATAAAGTCTATCTTTGGGTTTATGTTTATCTATAATAGAGGTGCAATATGTTGGAAGAGTTCCAAACGGAATATTGTTATAGAATCGACTACCGAGGCTAAGTATAGTGTTGTATTAGAAGTCTGTAAAGGATGCTTGTTTGGATCGAAAGTTCATGATATAACTTAGTATGCTTCCTTTCGTTAAGTCACCAATTTATCCGTATTATGACAACAATTATGCTATAGCTTAAGAAAAGGAACCAAGGTCTTACTAGAAATCCAAACACATAGAAAGGTGTTATCATATTATCGGAGAGATTGTTGAAAGAGGTAGAAGATAACAACGAGCATAAAATCTTATTGATCCACTAACAAAGGCCATAACACAACAACGAGTTAGACTATCATCTTGATTAGATGGGACTTAGATACTCAAGTGAATGGCTCAATGCAAATGAGAAATGGTTAGATATTCATATAAAAAAGCCATATGTATAAATAATTATCATTTTATGGCATTAAAAGATATATTCATTATATGAAATTTATTTTTATTCTAAATATAGTCCTTAAGTATATTATTAGAATATCTATTCTAAAAGTTGTTTAGAATATGAGTGATATATATTTCTAAAATAAAATACTTTAAAGAGTTCATGGTTATAGGATACCTAATTGAGTATCATTTATTCGAAAGACTATTACCTCTCGTTTATTTATGATAGTGAGTCTCATGCTATTAGATATGTGATATTAGAACAAACATGTGGACGAGTCATCTTGAGTAGGTTAAACGGTGACATTAGATGATGATAGCATAAAGATCGTCAATAATTCATTATCTTGATTAGAATAGTGCATATAATCCTTTGATCCGAGGTGACATTATTATCTCACACATAGGTGATTATAGGGTTTGTAATTGACTATCACAAACAAATAAATCCTAATCTCCTACATGTGAGATAATCGTTTCACCTCAAGTCATAGGATTATAAGCACCATTATAATCTAGATGATGAATTATTGGCAAGTAGAAAAATCTTCATGTTATCATCATCTAATGTCATTGCTCAACTTACTCAAGATGAGTGTCCACATGTTTATTCCGATATCATATATCTAGTAGCATGAGGCTCATTATCACAAACAAATAGAGGTGATAGTCTTTTGGATAAATGATACCCAATCATATATCATATGGCCATGAACTCTTTAAAGTATTTTATTCTATAAATATTTGTAATGATGTGAATTTGATCTTCCAACTTAATTAAGCCCAATCAGATGTCCTTTCCCGATGACTATGTTCTCTTTTGAGCCGATTACTAAAGGATCACTCCCATCGATTCGTCGAGTATATCTTACTTTTGGGCTAAGTCGCACCTACTCCACATTATCATGATATTAATTCTTGGTATGTTAGTATATGTACCGAGTATGGCTTCTCCGTTTTACATGATAGTGAAAGTATTGTATAAGTAGATAGGTCGTTAGTAATGGGAAGATATCTTATAAATAAATAAATAACTTTGTAGTAATGTGGTACTGAATTGACTATTATGTAAAATATCGATAGGTTATATGTTAACCAAATTATGGATATTTTAATAGTAATATAACAAGATATAGTAGTGTGTGAATGTAATTTTCTTTAGTTAACTACTTACATGTCAATGTGGACAATAAAATGGATAACTAAATGAAAGCGAGAATAATAAGGAAATGGTAATAATAAATGAATAAATAATTTAATGAGAAATGATAATTAATAAAGGGAAAGATTGGACGATCGAATAACGGGTGCGAGCTAAATAATTTTATTTTGATTAATAAAAAAGAGAATTCAATAAAATTAAGAGACACAAATATACTTATTTCAGTTCAAATTATTTAACTAAAATATTAAAACAAAAAAATTTAGTAGTGTATTTTTTGCTGAAATTTGCATGCGAATTAGACCTATTTAATATTCAACGAGCTTCCACAGTAAAAACCATATCTAATGACACCATAGGAAGAACACAATGCCTTGTTTTTACATTTATTTTGAGGCAAACAATAATATCCTCAGCCTACCGATATTGAGGGAAGAGGGAGTCGGGGAGAGAGGGAGAGAGAAGGAGAGGTGAGAGGGAGAGAAAGAGGGAGAAAGAAAGGAAGAGAGAGGGAGATAAAGGGGGAGGGAGAGAGGCTGGAAAAGGGAGGGAGAGAGAGAGAAAGTCCGAGAAAGTGAGAGAGGGAAGGAGGGAAGGGAGAGAGAGGGAGAGGGTAAGAGGGAGAAAAAGAGGAGAGGGAGAGGGTAAGAGGGAGAAAAAGAGGAAGGGAAGGAGAGAGGAAGGGAAGGAGAGAGGGGGATAGAGGAAGAGAAAGAAAGAAAAAGTGAGAGAGAGAAGAGAGAGATACGAAAGTAAAGAGTAAAAAGTGAAAGAAACCCTAAGAGCTTATAAAATACTAGTTTCCCAAGTGGGATTATGGCTTACACACATTCCGGTTGTTATATAATACAACTAGCAAATAATATTTATTTATATAAGGATATTGTGTGAGATAGAAGTCTTGAGAGGAAAATTAATGCAACCTTTAAACACCATAACTTATAGCTAGCACTTCGACTTGAGGTGACTCTTCATTCCGAATTGTCCTAGTGGTTGAGACATTAGTGTGGATGTCAATAGATCTTTGCTATTGATTCAAGTAGCCCTCACGTAAGAGATGTAATATGTGCTACAAGAGGTAATGATCTTATCAATGGACTTTGTTGTTTTTGTATGGATCTTGTGGCGTTTGGAAGTAAAGTTATTATACATGATATTATTTTGATTGCATCAATGCCTTTAGAAAGGCATAGAGGTAGAGAGAGGGAGGGGGAAGAGAATGAGATAGAGGGAGAGGGAGAGGTAGAGTAGGAGTGGGAGAGATAGGAAAAATGAGGGAAAAGAGAGAGAAGGAGAGCTAGGGAGGGAGAGAGGGAATGAAGAGGGAGATATGGGTAGAGAGAGGTAGATCTCTCCCTTTATCCATCCCTCCATCTCTCTCTATTCTCTCTATCTCTTAATCCTTCTCTCCCTCTCCCTCTATCCATCTCTCACTCGTCTCCCTCCTTCTTGATCTCTCCCCTTTCTCTCCCTCTCGATCTTTCCTCTCTCTCTCTCATTTCATCTCTCCTTTTATCTTTCTATCACTCTCCCTCTCTCTCCCTCTCGCCCCATCTTATATTTCTCTCTCCCTCTTTATCACTCGCTCCCTCATGCCTCTCTCTCTCTCCCTCTCTCGATCTTTCTTTATCTCTCCCAACCCTTCTCCTTTTCCCTCTCCTTCTCCCTCTTGCCCTTTCCCTCCCCCTTCGCTCCCTCTCTCTCCTTCTCCCCCTAACTCCTTCTACCTCTCCCGTTTCTCCCTCTCACTCTTCCTCCTATTATTCCTCTCTCTTACTCTTCCTCTCTCTTTGCATCCCTCTCCCTCTCTCTCTCCCTCCCACTCTCCCTCCCTCTCTCTCTCTCCTTTCTCTCTTTCTCATTTTGCCTCTCACTCTCTCCCCTCTCTCCCTCTCTCTCTTCCCTCACTTTCCCTCTCCCTCACTCTATCTCCCTCTCTCCCTGCCCTCCCTCTCTCCCTATCTCCCTATCTCTCTCACTCTCTCTGCCCCATCCCTACCTCTATCTATTTATTTCTCTCTCCCTCTCTCACACCCTATCCATACCTTTCTCTCGATTTCTCTCCCTCTCGGTCTCTCTTCCCTCGCTCTCCCTTTCTCTCTCTCCCTTCCTCTTTCTATTGATCTCTCTCTCCCTCTCCCTTCCTCCCTCTATAGCTCTCTCCCTCTCCCTCTCTCTACATCCCTCTCTCCCTTGCTCTCCCTTACTCCCTCTTTACTCTCTTTCTCCCTCCCTCCTTTACTCCCTCCCTCTTCTCTCTCTCCCTCCTTTCCCTCTCTTGCCCTCCCTCCTTCTATTGATCTCTTTCCTCCCTCTCCCTCCATCCCTTTCTAGCTCTCCCTCCCTCCCTCTCCCTCTCTGTAACCCCCATAAAAAAATCCTTAACCGTAAAGCGATACGTATTAAAATATTTATATATATGCATCTATTAAATGTAAGTATAATTCTCATTACAACATGAGAAATTAATGCTTGAAATGAGTGATTTATGTTGAATTAAAGTTATTGTGCTTGAAATTAATGGTTTAATTATTAAAGAAATCAAATATGCAAAATCGGTGTTTTGAAGACTATATTCTGTCCAAAATTTGTATGATTTATTTGAGAACCTTAGAGTGATTTCTAGGTAAAAATTAAAGAATAAAGTTGTTCATATATATGTCTACTATCTCTTTGTAAATTTCGTAATTTTTAGATCTATGTATAAAGATTTATTACAATTTTAGTACAGATCGCTTTAGAGGCATCACTGCTAAAATATTTTTAGGGGAAGGAATTCGACTTTAAGGTGAGGAATTTCCAAAACAAATTGTGAGAGGGAGGGATGTTTAGTTACTTGAACTAGATTAGTTAGAGTGTTGAGTTAGTCTAACCAATTATTTAGGACACATAAGCCCCCTTAATTAATGAATTAAGGCCAACTCACACTAAACCCATCAAACCCGCCACTCTCTCTCTCTTGACTCATCAATAGCTTTCCACTCTCTCAAATTAAATTAAGAAATTTGTACATTTGATTATACTAAGATTTTAAGCATGTATATATATATAGAATCAGTGAGAATGGAAGAAAATTTTAGGCAACTCGTAGCTACACAAAAGGGAGAGAAAAACGATAAGGAAAGAGAGGAAGAGGAAAGGAAAAGAAAAAGAAAAAAGAAAGAAAAGAAAGAAGGGAAAGCCTAAACAACCTTTAGGAAATTCAAGCAAAGTAAGTAGGTTCCATTTATAGTTATTTTATGTCTTAATTTTTTTTTAAGTGTTTATTTCATGGGTTTGTAATAATTTTCAATGTTTGCTATGGTTGTTTGTGTTGGTGTTAGGGTATGAAAAATTATGATGGATCTATGTGTTTGTGTTGTCATGCAAATTTTGTTTGATGTGTTTAAATATGTGGATGGTTTGAAAAGAAAAACAAAAGAAAAGGGTATGGACCGAATTGGTTAGAGCCAAACTAGATTTGGTGAGCATGACTTGAAAAGGAAAGGAATCCACTTTTAGAGTTGCCCTAGGTTAAAACCATTTGGTCAAGTGGGGAAAATTAGGAAGGAATGGATCTTTTGGGGAAATTAAGGGCCTAGAATATCATGGTAACTCAATTAGGAATGGGTTAATAGTTTATGGTGGAAATAAATTCACTAGACATAAAAGGCAATCCATGGTCATCTTAACAACCCATTCGACCTAACTAAAAGAAAAATAGGGTTTTGGACTTCATTAAGTAAATTGGATATTTGATGGCTAAATTTGGTTTCTTTTGTGGACCTTAAGGTTTAGATCTCCTTGGTAACCCTTCTAAAGTATGGTTTGGTAAGTTATTGGCAAGTTAATATAAAAGGAATTAACCTAGAAAGGAAAAAACAATTTCTTGCTCATTTTGGGATCAATCGGCCTAGAAAAGAAAATTATTAACAATGAATCCTTTTATGTAATTAGAGATCAAGAATTAAAGGTGAACTCAAATAGATACCAATTATTATAAGACATATAAATGGAGTAATGAAAAAAAGAGAATTCAAGAAAAAACGAGATTAAGACCTAGACCCATTCCGAGTCAACCTTGATTGCTAAGATTAAAGGTTCGAATTAAATAAGATTTTAGCTTAAGTATGTCACATATGAATACTTAGGATTAATCGGTCTTGTAAACTAAGTAATAAATTGAAAATTCATGCTTAGACTTGCCGAGTACACGAGAAGGAAAACTCATAAGTACGAAGTAGATTTATGCAATGAATGATACCAATGAATGGGATTTGTGCTCTAATTTCGAATACTTTGAATGGTACATGAAACACTTGTGAAGTCCCGAGTGTGCATCGGACACGAGAATGGATCGAGAAAAAAATGCTGATAGCATAATTAGTTGAATGTGTTAAACATAATACCATGTGCATCATGTGCATTCGAGGGTGGTATAAAATTGAGAAAAATCACCGAGACATGAGATAATACCATTTGGCAACTAAATTGAATGGAATGGGTAATAGCATGAAACTATATGCGTGCTCTATTACTAACACCGTTAAGCGAGGGATAATTTCGTTATGAGCGAGTAGGTGATAATGAGATCACTAAGAGAGAGTAATAGAGCGAGTAGGTGATAATACGACCATCGAGAGATGGAACGCATGGTCTTACTAATACCTAGGGTACTCGGATTAAAATGGATGGGTAGAATGGGAAACAAAATTTCATTACATATCACATACATCACCCTACTTACTAAGCTTCGGCTCACCCCATTGTTATTTTCATGTTATGAAAGGAACGAGTCAAAGTAGTAGAGATGCTAGCGGGTCCTCCAAAAAACCTCATGTGTGATACAAGTGTACCAAAAAATTTTTTAACTGTAATTTCGGGGTTGGGGTGTCGATAAATAGTTTGATAGTATTATAAATAAATTTTGTAATTTCTTCCACTGTATTGCTAATATTATGTAAATTGTCTTGTCCGTGTTTTATTGTATGATAAGTCCTTAATGTATAAGCACATATGTGTTTAAGGTTAATTTTGAAATTGGTCGTGTCGGCGTGACGTGCTCCTTGCCTAGCCACTCTTTTTGGGTATTTAACAAGTGGGCCGAGGAAGGGGGTGTCACACTCTCCCTCTCCCTTTCCTTTTCTCTCTCTCTCCCTTTACTCTATCCCTCCCTCTCTTTCTCCTTTCCTACCCTTCTCTCTCCCTCTCTTTCTCCCTTTCTTCGTCTCTGTCTCTCTCTTGCTCCCTTCTTCTCAACCTCTCTCTTTCCCTCTCTCTTTCCCTCCATCTCTCTCCCTCTCCCTCTCACTACTCCCTTTTTCCGTCTTCTTCTCCCTCTCCCTTTCTTTTTCTCCCTCCCTCTTGCTCTCTCTCCCTCTCCCTCCCTATTTTTCCCCACCCTCTCCCCAACTCTATTTCTCTCTCCCTCTTTCACCCTCCAGTTCCCTCTCCCTCTCACTATCTCTCCCTTTCCTACTCCCTCTATCCCTCTCTCTCCCTCCCTCTCGCTCTCTTTCCCTCTCTATCCTCTCCTCCCCTCTCTTACCCATTTTCTCCCTCTCTCTCACTCCTCTCTTTCTCTCTCGCATCCGCCCTTCTCTCTCTCCCTATGTCTTTCTTCTTGTGTCCCTCCTTCTCTCTCTCCATCTCTTTACCTCTCCCTTTCTCATTTCTCTTCTCTCCTCTCTCTCATTTTCTCTCTCCCTCTCTTTTATCCTCTATATCCCTTCACTCTTTATCCCTTCCTTTTCTCCTTCTCTCTCCCTCTCTTCCTCCCTCCATCTCCCTCTCTCCCCCTCTATCTCACTCCCTCTTCTATCTCTTCCTCCTTTTCTCTCTCCCTTTCTCCCTCTCTCTCTCTTCTCTAATCTCTCTTTATCTCTCTCCCTCTTCCTATTTATATGTGTCTCTCCTTCTCTCCCTCTCTCCCCTTCGCTTTCTCTCCCTTTATCTCTCTTTCACTCTATCTCATTCTCCCCCTCTCTCACCCTCTCTCTCTCTCTCTCTCTCTCCATCTCTTTCTTTCATACTCTTTCCTTCTCTCTCACTCTCCCTCTCCTTATATCTCCCTTTCCCTCTCTCTTCCTCCTCCTCTCTTCCAATCCCTCTCTCTTTCTCCCACACTCTCTCTCCCTCTCTCCGCCCTCTCTCATTCTCTCCCTCTCTTCCTCTCTCTCTTTCTCATTCTCCCTCTCTCTTCCACTCTCTCCCTCACTCTGTCTACCTCTATCTCCCTCTCCTTCCCTCTCTTCCTTTTTCATTCTCCCTTCCTCTCATACTCTTTCCCTCAATCTACCTCTCTCTATCTCCTTCTCCCCCTCTCCTTTTCTCCCTCTTTCTCTCTGTCCCTTTCCCTCCTTCCCTCTCCCTCTCTCTCTTCTTCTCTCTCTTCTTTTTCCTTCCTCTCTCTTTCTCTCTTCCCCTCTCTCCTTAACTCTCATTATCCCCCTTCTCCATCTATCTCCCTCTCTCTCTCCCCCTCCTCTCCCTCTCCCTCATCTCTCTCTCGATCTCTCCCTCTCTCTTTCCTTCTCTCTTCCAATATCTCTCTCCTTCTCTCCTCTTCCCTCTCTCTATCTCTTTATCTCTTCCTCTCTCTCTTTCCCTCTTTCTCTCTTCTTCTTTCCTTCCCTCTCCCTCTCCCTCTCTATCTCCCTCTCCCTCATTCTCTCTCCCTCCCTCTCTCCCTCTCCCTCTCTCACCCCCTCTCTATCTCCCTCTCTTTACGTCTCTCTCCCCCTTCTTTCTCTCGTCTTTTCTCTCTCCCTCTCTTCTCCTTTTTTTCCTTTCCTTTCCTCTACCTCTCATCTCCCTCCCTCTCCCTTCCCTTCTCTCCCTCTCCATCTCCCTTGATCTATCTCCCCTTCTCTATATATGTCTCTCCCTCTCTCCCTTCGCATCTTTCTCCTACTCTCACCTCTCTCCCCCTCACTCCCTCTCTATATCTCTCTCTTTATCTCTCTCCCCTCTTTCTCCTCTAGTCTCTCCCTACCTCTCTCTATCCCTTCGTATCTCTCCCTCTCTCCCTTTCTATCTCTCACCCTCTCTCTCTCCCCTCTCACCTTCTTTCTCCTATTCCCCCTCATTCTCTCCCTTTCAATGTCTCTCCCTCTATCTCCCCTTTTCTCTTTCCCTTCTCTTTCCCTTCTCTTTCTCTCTCGATCAATCTCTTTCCCTCTCCCTCTCCCTCTCACCCCTTCTCCCTCAATCTCTCGCCTCTCTCTATCACTCCCTCCCTCCCCCTCTTTCTTCCCTCCTCTCTCTCACTCTCTCATTGCACTTCTCTCTAATTCCCTCTCCCTTCCTCTCTCTCCCTCTTCTTTTCTCTCCCTCTCTCTTCCTCACTTTACCTCTCTCCTAATCTCTCTCATACACACTCTCTCTCTCTCACTCTCTCTCCCTCTCTCTCCCTCTTTACTCCCCCTCTCTCCCTATCTCTCCTACTCTCTCCTCTCTCCCTCTCTCCCTATCTCCCTCCCTCTCTCCTACTCTCTCCCTCTCTTCTCCTTCTCTCTCCCTGTATCTTTCTTCTCTATCCCTCTCTCTCACGCTCTCAATTTCTCTCCCTCCCTTTCTCTCCCCCTCTCCCTTCCTCTCTCTCTCCCCCTCTCGCCCTTCCCCTCTCCTTCTTTCTCCTCTTGCTTCCATACTTTCTCTCTCTATCTCTCTCCCTTTTTGTCTCTCTCCTCTTCTCTCTTTCCTTAAATATAAAGATCCTAAATCTGTATATATTTTTAACCTTTTCAAATAGACCATAAATCTGTTTGGTATCATTTTGATTACTTTTAATTGTCTCGATTAAGGTTTAGCCAAGTTATTTGGCAAGTATAAATTTACCTAATGTGAATCCAATTCTTTCTTATAATAAGTCTCAAAGCCACTATTATCTCTTGTTGAGACGCTAATTAATCCGATGCAAAATATACGTGTCAATATTTCGGATCGTGGTACGTGAAATTGTTTCCATTGCTACATACCACATTTGATCGGACCGTCTTTCAGTCGTCTTCATTGTGTTGGAATCAAATCAAATGAGTATTAATCTTCAATCCTTATCCTTATGTTGGAAAGATTTAATCTTCTAATAAATGTTAACTTTCTACTTGATATGAGACTTGTCATTAATCCTTACTAAAGTTAATTTCCTAATTAAAACTTGTAATTGATTGGTTAAAACTACTATAAAACTAAAGTTAATTTCCTAATTAAAACTTGTAAGTGATTGGTTAAAACTACTATAAATATAGAAACATGCTTCTTTGTTTAGGTGTATCTAGTGATTTAAAAAAAAACACTAATATTGTGCACGTATACAGAGTTATAGTAGATTATGCATGTGGTCTCTAATTTAAGTTTTCGTATATCTAAAAAATTATCTAGATAATTATTTTCGTTTTATGTGTTTGACAAAATAATAAAGGATTAGTCTGGATTTTTGAGCTTAAAATATTCGGAGAGTCAAAAAACAAACACACTAATACAATACATGTAAACTGAGTTATAATAGATTAGTTTTGTGAATTTTAAATAAATTAATATATACTATTTGTTTTTGTTTTTTATTCGATAAGATAAAATATTGCATCTGGATTTACTTTCCTACATTTGGTAATGGAGTTTTCATGAAGTACTAACACACTGCGAAAAACATTTATGTCTCTGTTTGTGGTAAGAGATGAGATGGAATAAAATGCAGAAATTATTTGTTTTGTAGGCGCCACCATCACCTTGACCATACGTACTGGGATCGTAAGCGAAACAAGAAATGAATCGCACGAGTGCCGTTTTTCACTTGGCAAAAACAGAAAATGAAAAGAAACACAAGTATGCTTCAATTTATGGCACATTCAGAAACAAATATGATGATTTGTAGTCTTGATGTGTGAGGATTCCAGGATCCAGGCGATAAGCCTCCACGATGCTTTCTTTGTGCATGAACGTACGTACATTGAATACAGGCTGTTATTAAATGGGGCTAACCAAAATCCCAAATATGCAAAGCCATACACACCTTTCATATGCACGAGGGCAATGACATGTACCATATTTCTACCTTTGCATATTGAGATAGTGGCCTCGCTAGCTACTTCTTGCCATTGTTATTCTACGTAGAGTTTGAGAATTCTACTTGGCATGCACCAGTCAAATTATTGATCAGAATATGATGAACACCATGGAAAAAATGACCATGTTGAACATCAATTGAAAGAACCTAGTAGATTGTGTGGCTTTTGAAAGTTAAACATACTAAATTAGAAGCGGCACAAATATCTGAGAATTAAAGAAATTTAAAACTCATCAAACTTAGAAATCTAACAATTCCCCTTTGTGTGAAACATGTCTCTAATTCATTCCATACTGGATGACCTTGGACGTCTTTCCTTTCTAGTGAAGTAGATTCAAGTCACTGAGGTAGCTTAGTAGAGTGAAATTACTTCTTGACAAAGTCAACAAATTTATAAAGCAAAAGGCAAAAACTAAAGAAGAAAATAGTTCAGGCAAGGGAAACTAGGCTAGTCCAGATTACAGACTCAAAATCATGAGAAAAAGTAAAACGCAAAAATACAGAAAAGGATCCATTCAAAGAGCAATTCAAGCCAATGACATTGGACCCGGCTAGCTACTTCTTGCCAGCTTACATTACAGAGCCATTAAGTGAAATGGACTAGAATATTGGTGCATAGCCAATACTAACACCAAAGATCTTGATTTCTTTTTCAGCACAAACTTTGTAAGAGGTTGTTGTAGTAGCTCGATTCTTATACTTAAAAAACCTAACCTTGTCACCAATTTTTAGGTTCTTGCTGTTAACGAATGCAAGCCAATCCTTTGTAAGAACTCGCTTCGGGTGTCCTCTTTTGCGGATGGAACATTGAAAGACCCAAGCTTCACCTCTCTCATCTGTAGCTTCAAACTCACGACATGGCTTCCCAACTCGAAAGGCGGAAGAGACTCGAGAAACTGGATAGGCACTGACAGTCTGTTCTTAGTATCTGTCTTGCCGAAGATCTTCGAGAACTTTTCGGTTTCCTAGGGCAGACAGAAAGATACTAATAAAATATGCTGTTGTAGGTAAGAGCTTTACTTACGTATTTATAGAAAAAGCTCCTACAAGGTAGATTATTTAGGAAGATTTCTACGTCACATGACATCAACAAGTTTTCTTTCTTTCTTTTTTTGGTAAGAATTCCTTCATAAATTCGAATGACTTATCCAATATGTTGGTCGTGCGATCATTTAGCCAATCGGCCGATGTCAACCACAAAGCAAAAGCGGTATCGCACGATGTGAAAAATTAATTGAAGTGTTATATGCTAATTTTATTCCATTAATTATGATCTAATTAATTAAGTTGTTTATAACCAAATCAAGTATGCATTTATCTTTTTCAAGTCAGTGAAAACCTAATTAAGATAGTTGTAACCCGAGAGAGAGAGAGAGAGAGACCCTAAAATATAATGCAATCTAGAGCTAAAAAAACAAATTCATTCTATAATTAAAAAACCCCTCATTAATATAATTTTTTTTTCAATTAATACTATTCTTTATAGATTCTATAATTTTTTTTTTTTAAAAAAAAACACAATATGAAGGTAGACTTGGATTGTTGTGGATTCATCTAGTTATAAAATTAATTATAGAAAGACGAAGATGTGAATGTAGTGATTTTTATTTTTTAAATGAATGGTTAAAGTTATTATTATAATTCAAACCAATGATTTTTTTCCCCTAATGTTGATTACTTGGTTAAAGACTCTCAAGATAAATTTTTTCTAACCTCTCTCGCATGCACTTATTTTTTTTAACCTCTTTCGTCCAATAAAAAAGAAAATAAAATAAAATTTGTTTTGTAGGTATATCATCAAATCCAACCATCTCAATCATAATTCTCGCGCAACAACTTGTTTCCCTCAACCGTACAAAATGTTACATCATCTAGAGAAACTTTCAGATATAATCACGTCCAACTTTGCTAGCTTCAATCTTTTTATCTTTGCCAGCTTATCTTAGACCATGATTGGATTTGGATCGATTCCCATTTAAAGCGAGCGCTGAAATTTGAAGACAGCCTGCTGTTTTTGCAGCAGCAAGCTTGGTTGAAGGAAAGGAGAGGAAGAAATGTGCTTTTGCAATGTTGTATCTAAAATTTATTTCTCTAACTTCATCAAACTACTGTAAAAATTGTATTTTTAAAATACATCATCTAAAATGTGATTTATTTTTTTATTAATAACATACAAATTGGTTAGAAAAATATCATTTAATACTGTTAATAAAAATAAAAAACATCACATTAAATTTAAATTAAGACTCTAAAATATTGAGACACTACTTACACGTAAGCATCTCATCATTTTAAATTCTTTAAAAAAGTTAATTAAAAGGAGCATATATGTCATCATGTTGACACTAATCTTTCTGCGTCAGTAGAAGTGAGTGCTTCTTGGCCAACATCGCACGATGCAGCTGAAGAAAAAAGGAAAGATAAAAACCCTAATCGTGCGATCACCCAAATCACATACAGCGATTGGGTCTTACAAGGCGAGACATGCAATGTACCTTAGTCACGTTATTATCTAAGATAAGATTTTGTCTCCATTTTCGTGACATAAAAAAGAAGGGCTTGGATTTCTTAGCCTCTTCCATTTGTTATTCATTCTTCCAGAAAAAAAACATCACATTTGGAGAATTCAAAAAATTAATATTAAAGACAACATTCAATGTAAAAAGATTACTATGAGTATAAGATTTTAATTTGAAGCCTAATTGTATGGTCGGCTGTAGATATGGTCGGCAGTAGACTCGTGTTGCAAGCTAGGAGTTAGGCTTAGTAGCTAGATTAATTTTATTTATTTATTTAGTTAATTATGTGTCCTATCAAGTTAGGAAAAAAGATTACTATATATGAATTATTTACTAATTAATCTAGCTTTTGCTTTATGTTTATTTTTTTATCCCCATTTCAATAGTTTTTCCACTTAATAACCTAATTGCTTTTCTAGATTTTCTTCCTAAATAATCTACCTAAAAACGTCACATTTATCCTTGGATGCCAAGTTCAATAAGTTAAAATTGGAAAGACAAAAAAAAGTACTTGACTTCCCCATATAATCCCCATGAAGACTTTTTTGGCACTTTGAAAAACTAAGATTTGGAATTGCATGATTTGGCACCCAGCAGAGCGATTTCCAAGTTGTAATTAACTAAAAGGTATCGCGGCAAGTTAAACGAACCATTAAAGCTATATATATATAATTTTCAATAAAAACTATTAAAAAAAATATTTGCATCTATCGGACTGAAATTATACAACCTGATTGGGAATTAAGGAACGTATGATTAATGAGTTTTCTTTTTGGAATTTTTTTCTTTGCACATTATTATTGTTATTTTAAAATAAAAATATTTTCAAATCAATTAGATGTCAATCAAAATAAAAAAAAAATTAATTTAGAAAATATAAAATAATAATAATATATATATATAAAAAAACCCTTCTTGACAGTCACTCCAAACCTTTTATGTTTTTTTATCTCTCAACTCTCAAGTTTCAACCAATCAGCTCATGCACGCATGTTCATGAACCCAACCTGTGTGGGTACCAGGGATGCACTGGCTGGCTCATAATCGGCGTCTAGAAGATCTAAAGCATGAGAATCTTATTGGGCTGGGACCCATGGATTGGAAACTTGATTAATATTGTACGGATACTTGCATGCAACCGGTGATTTGATCAATTTGGCCAAAAAAAGAAAAAAAAAGGTCCTCTACTTTAACGTCCCCTTCAAGGTAACTTGTTGGTTCCGAATTACGGGAAATCTAGACCGCGGATAATTTGAGGTTGCTGAAAACAAAATGTAGTTAAGAAAAGATTTGAGAAAAAACACTAAATATGTTTCATAGGATCACCTTTTTTCGGCACCTGACGAACCGAACCCATTTATTATCTGATTATTATACTTGAATGAATATGATATTAGCGGGGATCAGAAAGCAATTGATTTTAAATTTGAGTTGCTATACATATAAGAGATTAATTAATTTCTTAAACCTTTTGAATATGTTTGGTATGGATATTATTCATTTATATAATTTTTTTCCTTTTTCAGTTTCAATATGATATGAGTATAGTGAGTAAATCGATTTGCTAAATATTCAAGAACATTCTAATTGGTCAAACCGTCTTAAATTAGATAATTAAGATTTATAATTAAATCGAAAGGTTCATGATCAAATCAATTTTAAACTAGATAAGGTTTGTAATCAAATCGAATGGTCAATGATCAAGTCAAGACCAAATTGAATGAAAAAAAAAACAACTCTTTATTTCTTATTTAGAAATGAAAAGATTAAACCTATGGATTAATATGATGACCAATCCGTAAGTAGATCTGGATTTGATCATTGTTGAATTGAATTTACCAACTATGTATTCAATATATATATAAAACTCATAAAAAAATTCCCAATCAAGTGAGGTTAAAGACTTCTTTTGGCTTTCTCAAAGAAAAGGGAAGAAAAATAAAAAAGTTTTTTTCAGCGATTCAACAGCACTTAGCTAGCTTCTTGTGGGCAACATCCTTCATTCAAAGTGCAAATTAAGTGTACTGCTTCAATATAATATTTTCAACTTTTTATTATTTGTTTAATCAAAACACTAATTGCTAGCTACATCTGATGCATCCTTTCTTTCCCTAATTCTATGCTCTGCATTGAAAATTATGGTGTAACTTTGTTTCATGAGAATCAAAATAATTTAATTAGACATATGTTAGTAATGAGACTTGAACTCCGGACCAATTTGGTCAACCAAGCTCTAATATTAGTTTAAACTCGTTAAGTGATGTCTCATGATATAATTTATATTACTCGTCTAACAATAGTTCTAGATTAATTACCAATCTCCAATGCGTTGCTAGATATTATCCAATATATATATATATATATATATATATATATATATATATAGCATAAACCATTATAGAAAGTAGGTGTATAATGCGTTACCTTTGTCTTACAATGTTGATGTCATTTTAAATGTTGTTTTCTCGTGTGTCAAAAAATCAGATTCTATAAATGAATCTTAACCATCCTAAAAAATAAAATGGGTAAGTTTTTTTTTTTTTTTTTCAGACTTACCAATGGTATAGATATATATTAAAAAAGCTGATGAATGCCTAAAATAAATAAATAAACAAAAAGTAGATGGAGAAATCCTTTGGCAATCAAAAATTCAAAACTACCATTAAAAAAAAAAAACTTTGATTGTCAGGAATATATTGGCACTAAAATTAAACCATTTCATCTCTGAAATTAAGAGTTATAAGGATTTGAAATTTGAAATTTAAAAACTTTCAAATCAATTTTTGTGTTTATTAGTTGTTTAAAAATGTATTTTAATTAAAGTTATTTTTAAGTTAAGAAGGATTAAGGAAACCTTTATAAGTATTTTTTTGGTGAAAAATAAAAATACAAGGATGATTCGTTGTGTCACTTTCGATCTAGCCAAAATTCGATGTATTGGTCAGAATCGAAAGACTCAAGGAAGAAGGAGACTTGAACGAGGTGTCATCCGCAAGGATGACACGTCGTCCAAGCCTTCATTTCTTGACTGAATTGACTTCGGTTCACCCAATGCCTCCAAAACACAATTTCTATTTTTAAAAAATATGAATTTATCACTTTTGTTTCCTTTTTTTTTTTTTACTCTTATATGTACAATAAAATATGCCATAAATTTTCTTTTTTTCCCAGCAAACTATATTTTTTTATGTGATTTTATGTGTATAAAAACCATTATATTTCAATTTTTGTGCTTTAACTATTATAATTTTTTAGCAAAAAAAAAAAAAAAATATATATATATATATATATATATATATATATATATATATATATATATATATATATATATAATGAAGTAGAAAAATATTTTTTGCAGTATTCTAACCTTCAAATATAGAGACAATACATAAATTAATGTACATAATTTTACTTCAACATAAATTATTTTATATTGAATAGAGTATGTCTATATATATCAACAAAAATATTTAAAATATATGTAAGAAAACACATGTCCAGCATAACATGCACAAAAAATATATTATAAGCATAAATAAAATATGTTCTACAATTTATTCAATCTCATTGATCTCTTACCACAAAATAGAGACATAAATTTTTTCTACATTTATTTTTATCATACACAAATCAGTCACGTCTTCTACTATCTCGTCTACACAATCTTGTTCTATGCGTCTTGTTTTTCTTCTAAATGCAATAAAAATATTATCAATGAAACGACAACAACAATTATTATTATTATTATTATCAAACACATGTCCACCTACTTGAAAAAAGTCCAAAGTTAGAGCTACTCTTTATTATTTTTTTTTAAAAAAAATGACACAGTTTGTTGTCTAACTATAAATACACATATTTTAGCATGTGATGTAATTTTTTAATTTTTAGTATATACTAATTCACTATATTATAAATATTCATATGATATATTCATTTGCTCTTTATAAAATAATCAAACAAATAGTTGATTGCATTTTGTTATATATTTGCTTCAAATTCTTACATAGTTTAAGAAAATAATTGTACTATCCAATATAATAGTACCACCATTAATTTAACTATCATAACCATCTGTTAAGTCTGTGGAGACTAATGTAAATGTAAAGTTGAAGTATAGGATGCTAATAAAAAATCATAATAAAGTCATAAAGTATAATTATCGAATCACGTAAATCTCTATATTGTGTAAGCTGTTCTTGTCTTTTTATTTATTATTATTATTTTTTACTTGATTCATTTTCTAACCACCACAACTATTCAACTAGTCAATCACTAATATTACCACCATTATCGCCAACATTACCGCTTTTCTCATTTCATTACCGCCACCAACTATAAATAAAAGATAACTATTTTATTTTTATGAGTATTTTTTAATTAATTTCAATTAATTTTAGCGTTTGTGTCTATATATATATACACACTCGCTAGCATTCCATATTAATGCTAGCGTGTGTGTGTATATATATATATATATCTTATTTTTTTATTTTTAATTAACATGTCTTCATAGTTTTTTTCCTTATTGCATTTACAAATTTTCTCATAAAAAAATATTTTCACATTTACATAAATGTTCTTTTATGCGTTGCTAGTTCTAGAACCCTCTTCATCGTAGTTGAGTTTGCAACTCTTGGTGGGCTAGCTCTCGTACTTGTTTTAGTCCGGTAGCCGATATCCACTTTTGGGCTCTCGTATTTAAACTTTTCCATTGGGCTAAGATCCCAATTGGCCTTGCTTTTTGGTCTTTACATTCAGCTTTCCCTCTTCGTTAATGCAATTTCACAAGGAAAAGAATATATACTATTATTAAGGGAAAAAAAGGAAAAATCAAATGAAAAAAAAAAAAACAAACGACATAAGACACCAAGCATAGATGTTTACTTTTGAAAAATTTTCAATCTTTTTCTACAAAAATAGAAAAATTACTGAATAATTAGCTAATTATATGTAATTAATGATAAGGGTAGTTTTCAATGTATCTTAAGGAGGAAAGGATCTCAAGAAAGTTCTCCTTTAGGCAATAAAACAATCAAGATTCTTTGGTCCAGAAATTATCGGCTAGAAAATGGACGAAGCTTGTCCCATTTAAGAAGTTTCCATCAAGCTTTCTAGTGGCCAAACTTGTTTCAGCCCACGTTGAGATGACAATAAGTCTCGTAAACTAAATCGGATGTCACTACACCAAGCAAGGTAGTTTAAGAAATTCAAGTGCAAGTCATTCAATGACATACATAAAAACCCTAGATTTCACATGAATACATTTTACTCAAATCAACGCATACAAGTCATAAGTCTTGTGATGAGTTGGAGTTATACTTACTTTAGGTTTGATTGAAGATGAAATCACGATAAACCCCCCAAAAATTACACCTCTCTTCTTTGCTTAAAGTTTTGGCCAAAACAACCGCTTCTTCCTCTCAATAATTTTCTCCTTCTTTCAGCCTAAACTTGCTTCCTTCGAATAATTTCAGCTTTCTCCCTTAAAATTTTTTGGTTCTCTCTTACTTTTTATCTTGTGAATTGGTCTCTCTTGCTCTTTTTCTCTCTTAATGTTCAAAATTTCTCTCAAAGATGGATGGTGTCAAAATGAAATGTCAAGTAAAAACTAAGGAAAATTTCCCCCTTTTATTCCCGTCCTTTGGCCGAGATTTTGATCCAAAATACCTTTAATGAGCTACATGTCCTAAAGTAGTTATTTTACACTTATACATTTTAATTTATGTAGAACACCTAATTAGAATATTATTTTTTAGATTAATACATGTTTAGGTTACTAATTAAGATTAAATCCTCGATTATACATGTATGAAAATTATTTAATTAAACTACAATTTTTAAATCTTTCATTTGTCGATTAATTCGCTATTTATATATAACACCTAACAACATTAATTTTGCAAACAAAATACTTATTGACAATATCACAAACATGGCTTGAACTTACTTAGCAAAATAAATATTCACACAAAGCATATAAAATAAATTCGGGTATTACAAATTTAGGTTGAATGTACAAATCACTCGCAGTTATCCGCAATTGATTGAATGTTAACTTTAATGTAGAACATTATTTTTTTGAAAAGTGTTAGAACGAGTTATGTTAGTTAATAAAAGAGTTGATGTAGGTTGATAATTGTATCACTACAAGAAATCGACAATTAACGACGTATATTTTCGTCATCGATTATCACAAATCTGTCACCATATTCCATTAACAATGGATTTATGGTGAAAAAATTCCATAGCCAAAACGATTGTCGCTAACCATAGCAATGGATTGAATAGAATCCGTCACTATATGAGCGACAGAGTATCCATCGTTAAAATGTTTTTTCCATCACCAGTTTGACTAAAGTGCAAGTCATTCAATGGTATAAATAGAAACCCTACATTTAACATGAACACATTTTACTCAAATCAACATATACGGACCATAAGTCTTGTGGTGAGTTGAAGTTACACTTACTTTAGGTTTTATTGAAGATCAAATCACTTTAAACCACCTAAAAAATCACACCAATCTTCCTTCCCTAAAGTTTCGGCCAAAACAGACCCCTTTTTCCCCCTCAATAATTTTCTCCTTTTTTTGACTAAGCTTGCTAGAGTTATGGAAGGTATAAACAAAAATCACTATAAAAGGTAGAGTTATTGATGATATTTGTCATGCATCTTTACATTTAGAGATTATGGAAGCAATAACTACTACAAATAATTGGCTTTCAAATCAATACGAGAAAAACCTATGGTATTTCATTTACTTAACTCATTATAATTTTACTCTTTATGCATTAATGAATTATGAAAAAATATATGATAATATTAATAGATTTTCTTTCCTTTTTTTGCAATATATATATATTATTTATCGTATTTCCTACCTAGTTCAAGACAAACTTTTATTAAAATTATTTAATTTTGTGCTTTTAAAATTGTGTGGTATTTTGAATTTTATACAAAATTAATAGATGAAATATTATCTTAATATATTTTATTATCCTTGTATGTCGTGGTTGAAATATATTTTATATCCAAACAATATATTAAATGTAGTAAGCATAAATTTTCTTTAAAAAATCAATTGATAAATTAGATAGAGTTTTGAATCGATCTACATCTATTAGGATTCAAACTTATATTTTAAAATTCTTATTTGAATTTAAAAAATTTGATCCGATGTGTTTTACTAAACAAATAAGATTCACATCTACTATGATTTGATTCAAATTCGATCACTCAATAGGCATACTCATGTCAATCTAATTAAAATGAGAACATCAAAATTAAATGTCATATAGTCTTTATTACGAGTGGTGACCATGATCTACCTCTCTCCCTCTCTCTCTCCATCTCTCTCTTCATGTATCCTAATCACTCTCTTCTCTCTCCCACTCTACCTCTCTTCCTCTCACTCTCTCCCTCCCTTGCTCGCTCTCTCTCTCTCCTTTTCTCTTACTCGCTTTGTCCTTTTCCCTCCCTTATTCTCCCTCTCTCTTTCTCTCTGCCTCTTTGACTCTCTCTATCTTCTTATATATTTATATATCTCTATCTCCCCCTCTCTCCCTCTCCCTTGCTTTTTGTCTCTCCCTCTTTGTCCCCTCTCTCTCCCTCTCTATCCCTTTCCTAATTTCTATCTCTCTCTTTCCCTCAATATTTCTCTTCCTCGCTCTCTCCTTTATTTTCTCTATATCTATCCATCTCTCTCTCACTCTCTTCTCAGTCTTTCCCTTTCTTTGTCACCCTATTTCCTGCTTTATCTCTCTACCTCTCCCACCCCCTTGAATCTCTTCCTCACTCTCTCTCCCTCTCTTTTTCCCCTTCACTCTTCCCCTCTTTCCCTCTCTCTCTCCTTTTTTCTCTCCCTCTCTCTCCCTCTTTTTTCTCTTTGTCACTTTCTCTCTTCCTCTTTCCCTCTCTCTAGCTTTCCCATCTCTCACTATCTTTTTCTCTCTCTTTCCATCCCTCCCTTTCTCTCTTTTTCCCTCTACACTCTCTCCCATTTTCTCCTTTTCTCTCTCTCTTTTTGCCCCTCTCACCCCCTTTCTCTCTCCCTTTCTCTCTCTCCCTCTCTCTATCTCTTTTTATACCATCTTTCTCTATCTCTCTCCCTCTTTCTCTCTCTCCTCCCTCCCTCACCTTCCATCTCCTTCTCTCTCTTATTATCTTTATCTCCTCTTTCTTTCTATCTTTTTCTCCCTCCATCTCCCACTCTCTTTCTTTTTCCCTTTCTCTATCTCTCTCCTTCTCTACCCCTTTATTCTACTCCCTTTACCTCTCTTTCCCTCTCCCCCTCTCTCTCCCCTTACCTCGCTCCCTCTCCTTATCCCTCTCTTTCCTTCTCCTTTACTACTTATCCCTCTCTCCCCTTACCTTGCTCCCTCTTCTTATCCCTCTCTCTCTCCCTCTCCCTTTCTATCTCTCTATCCCCTTCTCCCTCTTTCCCTTTTTCTTTTTCTTTCTCTCCCTTTCTCTCTCTCTTTATTTCTCCTTCTCTCGGTCCCCCTCTCCCTCTCCCTCCCTCTCCTTATTACTCTCCCTCCCCCTCTCTCTCCCTCTCTCTCCCTTTTTTCCCTCACTCCCTCTCTTCCCCTCTCTCTTTTTCTATCTCACCTACTCTCTCCCTCTTTGTCCCCATCTTTCACCCTCTCTCCCTCCCCTCTCCCACTCTCTCCCCCTCCCTCCCTCTCCATCTTTCTTTCTCTCTCCATCTCTCCTTCTCCCTCGCTCTTCCTCTCCCTCTCTCTCACCCTAACTCTCCTTTCTCTCTTTGCCTTTCTCTCCCTCTCCCTCCACTTTCCCTCTATCTTTCTTTTTCCCTTCTCTCTCCCTCTCTCCCACTCTCTTTCTCTCTCCCTCCTCTCTTTCTTCCCCCTCTCGCACACTCTCTCCCCTTCTCTCCCTTTTCTTTCTCCCTCTCCCTCTCCCTCTCTTTCCCTCTCTCTCCCACTTTCTACCTTTCCCCCTCTCTCCCTCTTCCTCTCTATCTCTCTCTCCTTCTCTCCTTTCTTTTTCTTCCCCTATATCACTTTCTTGCTCTTTTTCTCTTCCTTTCTCTCCATATCTCCCTCACTCTCCCTCTTTCCCTTCCTCCATCTCATTCTCTCCCTTCTTCTCATATACCATCTTTCTATTACCCTCTCTCTATCCTCTCACTACCTTTCTCCCACTCCCTCCCTTTCATTCGCTTCCTCTCTTTCTTTCTCCTCTCTCTCCCCCACTCCTATAATCTCTCTCCCTCTCTCTCTCCACCTCCCTTTATCCCCATTCTCTCTCTTCTTCTCTCTTTCTCCATCCTTCTCTCTCCTTCTCTTACTCTCTCTTAATATCTCCCCCTTCTCTTTTGAACTCCCTCTAACTCTACCTCTCTCACACTCTCTTTTATCTCCTTTCTCTCTCCATATTTGTCTCTACCTCTCTCTTTCCCCTTTATTCTCTCTTTCCTTTTCTCTCTCCCTATCTACCTTCCTTTCTTGCGCTTGTCTCTCTCTCTCTCTCAACTTCTCTCTCCCTCCCTCTTTCTTCCTCTCTCTTCTCCCTCTCCCCCTCTCACCACCTTCTCTCTCACTCTCACCTTCTCCCACTTTCTCTCACTCCATCTCTCCATCTCCCTCCCTCTCTCCTCCTTTCCCTTTTTCTCTCCCTCTCCTTATCTTGACCTCTCTCTCTCTCCCTTTCCCTATCTCTCTCTTCCTCTCTACCCTCTTATCTATCTCTCCTCTCTCTTCTTCTTTTCCCTCTCTTTCTCTCCCTCTCTCCCTCCCATAATCTCTCCATCTATCTCTCCTTCTCTCCCTTACTCTCTCTCTCTCATTCTTTCCCTTTCTCTCTTGCTTTCCCTCTCCCCCTCCCTCTCTCTCTCCCTCTCTCTCCTTTTCTCTCTCTCCCTCCTTTTGTCTCTCATTCTCTCTCCTTCTTTCTCCCTATCTCCTTTTCTTTCTCCCTCCCATTCTTTATGTCTTTCACCCTTCTTCTTTCTCTCACTCTCTCTCCCTGTCTCTTTCTTTCTCTCCCTTCCTCCTTCCGTTACTCTCTCTCACTCCCCCTTCCTCTCTCTTCCTCTATCTCCCTTCGTCTCACTTTATCTCCCCGTCCCTCCATCTTTTTCCTACTTTCCCTCTCTTTCCCTTTATCTCTTGCACTCCCTTTCACTCTTTCTCTCAATCTCTCTCTTTCCCTTTTCTCTCTCCTTCACTTCCTCTCCCTCTTTCCCCTCTTCCTCTCTCTCCCTTTCATCCTTCCCCTATCTTTTGCCCTCTCTCCCTCTCTCCCTTATTCTCTCTCTCCCTCTCCCTCCTTTTCTCTCTCTCTATCTCCCTCTCTCCCTCTCCCTTCTCTCCCCTCTCTCTTTATACTCCCTCCTCTCTCCCTCTCTCCCTTTCACTCCCTCTTTCTCTTTCCCCTCTCCCTTCCATTCCCTATTTATCTCTCCCCCTCCCTTTCCACTCCCCCTTGCTCTACCTTCCTCCTCTCTTTCTTTATCTCTCCCTCCCTCTCTCCCCCTCTCTTTCACTCTCTTTCTCCTCCCTCTCTCTCCTCTCTCTCTTCGTCTCCCTTCCTCTCTCCCTCTCCCTCTCACCCTCTCTCCCCTACTCTTCCTCCTTATTATTTCCCCCTCTCTCTTTTGTCTCTTTCCCCCTCCCTTATCCCTCTCCCTCCATTTCTCTCCCTCTCATTCCCTCTTTCTCCCTCTATCTCCCTCCCTCTCCTTTATCTCTCTCCCTCCATCTCGCTTTCTTTACTTCTTCTCCCTCTCCTTCATTTTATCTCCTACTCTCTTGCTCTCCCTCTCTCTCCCTAATAGTCTCTCTTCCCTCTCCCCCTTTCTCCCTCTTTCTCACCCTCACTCCCTATCCATCTCTCTTTCACCCTCTCTCTCCTTCTCACTCTCACTTTCTATCTCTTACTTTAACTTTCTCTTCTTTTCCCTTCATCTCTTCCTCCCTTCCTCTCCCTCTCACTCTCTCCCTCGCTCCCTCCATCTCCCTCTCCTTCCTTTCTTTCC
The DNA here is from genome assembly GCA_963924115.1 of Dovyalis caffra. Lineage (NCBI taxonomy): Eukaryota > Viridiplantae > Streptophyta > Magnoliopsida > Malpighiales > Salicaceae > Dovyalis > Dovyalis caffra. The sequence goes on from CAWUPB010001179.1 coordinate 1,356,699, forward strand.
CTCTTTTCTTCTCTGTCGCTCTCTTTATTGCTCTCTTTCTAAATAACTCTCTCTCCATCTCTCTTTCTAGTTCCTTGTCTTTATTTCTCTCTTCCTAACTCTCTATCCCTTTCTATCCCTCTCCCTCTCCTTCACTCTCTCTCTCACTCACTCCCTCCCTCCCTCTCACTTTCTCCCCTCTCTCCCCATCTCTTCTTTCATCTCTCACTCTATCCCTGTCTCTCCCTTCCCTCTCTCTCTCTCTTCCTCTCTCTTTCTCCCTCTCCCTTTCTCCCTTTTCTCCCTCTCTCTCCCTCTCTCTCCCATGCTCTGTCTCTCTCTAACTCTCTCATCCTTTACTCCCTCATTCTCCCTTTCCCTTCCTCCCTTCTTTACTCTCTCTCCCTCTCCCTCTCCCTCCCTCCCTTCCTCACACTCTCTCACTCTCTCCTACTCTCTCTCCTCTTCTCTCTCGTCCTCTCTCTCTCTCTTTATATCTTTATCTCTCTCTTTCCCATTCTCCCTCTACCCCTCTCCTTTTTTATCTTTCTCCCTCTGTCTCCCCTTCTCCTTCTCCCTTTCTTTCTCTCACACTCTCTCACTCTCTCTTCCTTCTCTCCCTCTCTCCATATATCTCTCATCTCTCTCTACCACTCTCTCCCTCTCTCTCTCCCTCTATCTTCCTCTCTACCCCTTTCTGTTTCCCTCTCTTAGCCATCTCATTTTCCTTTTTTGTCTCACACTCATGCTCGTCTATTTCTCTCCAACTCTTTCTCACCCTTTCATCCTCTTTATCTCTCCCTCTTTTTCCCTCTCCCCTCATTCTCTCTCCTATCTCTTCCTAACTCTCTCTCCTTCTCCTTATCTCTTTACCTCTATCTCTTTCCCACTCCCTCTCAACCTCTCCCTCTCCCTCTCCCCTCTTCCTTCTCTCTCCATCTCTTTTACCTCTCTCTCACTCTCTTGCTCTCTTTATCCCTCTCCCTCCCTCTTTCTTTCTCCATCTATCTTTCCCACCCTTTATCCCTTTCTCTCCTCCCTCTTTTTCTATCCCTCTCTCCCCCTCTCCCTTTCTCTCTCATTTTTTCAACCTCTCTCCCTCTATCTCTCCCCTTTTCTCTCCCTCTCCTTCCCTCTATCCCTCCTTTCACTTTCCCTCTCTCAAAATCTCTCTCCCTATCTCTCTCCCTCACTTTGTTTCCCTTCTTCTCTCTCTCTCCCTCTCTCTCTCACCCTCTTTATTTTTCTATCTCTCTCCCCTCCTCTCTCTCTGCCCTTACCTCTCTCTCACCCTTCTCTCACTTTTTTCTCCCTCCTTCTTTCTCTCTACCTCTCTCTCCCTCTCTCCCTACTTCTCCCTCTCCCTCTCTCCCTCACCCTCTCTCCTTCCCTCAACCTCTCTCTCTCTCACCCCTTTCCCTCTCTCTCTCTCCCTCACCCCTTTCCCTCTCCCTCTCTCCCTCACCCTCTCTCTTTTCCTCAACCTCTCTCTCTCTCACCCCTTTCCCTCTCCCTCTTCTCTCTACCTCTATCCCGCTCTCTTCCTACTCTCCCTCTCTCTCTCTCACCCTTTTTCTCTCTCCCTTTTCTCTTTACATCCGTTCCCCGCTCTTCCTACTTTTCCCCCTCTCTATCTCTTTACCCCTCTCTCCCCCTCTCCTACCCTCATCCCTCTCTCTCCTTCCCTCCCTAACCCACTCTCTCCTTCCGCCCTCTTTATCTCTCTCCTTCTCTTTTTCTCTTTAACTCACTCCCTCTCTCTTTTTACCCCTATTTCCCTATCTCTAGCTCTCTCTCTATCTCTTAATCACTCCTTCCCTCTCTCAAAATCTCTCCCTCTATCTCTCTCCCTCGCTTTGTTTCCCTTTCTCCTTCTCTCTCTCCCCTCTCTCTCTTACCCTCTTTATTTCTCTATCTCTCTCACCCTCTCTATTTCTTTCTCTCTCTCTCTCTCTCTCATTCTCTTCCTCTCTTTTCACTTCCTCTCTTCTCCCTTACCCCTTTTCGTTTCTCCCTCTTCCTCGACCTATCCCTCTCCTTCTCTTTTCTCTCTCTCCCAATCTCTTGCTCTCATCTCCTTTTTCTCTCTCCCCTTACTTGTCTCTCCCCCTTTCTCACCCTTTTCTCTCTGCCTCTCTCCCTACTTCTCCCTCTCCCTCTCTCCCTCACCCTCTCTTCTTCCCCTAACCTCCCTCTCCCTTCGCTCTCTCTCCCCGTATCTCTCCCCCTCTTTATCCCTCTCATCATCTTTATCTCTCTCCCTCTCTCTCTTTCCTAATTTTCCCTCTCTCACCTTATCTCTCTTCTTTTCTCTCTCCCTCTCTCAAACCCATTGTTTCTCTCCCTTTCTCTCTTTTTCTCTCTCACTCTCTCTCTCCCTCCCTCCCTCTCTCTCCCTTCTTCTCTCTGTCTTTCTCCCTACCTATCTCTCCCTCCCTCTCTCCTTCTTTTCTCCCCCTCTCTTAACCTTTCTCTCTTTCTCTCTCCTAACGTCTCTTTACGTTGATCTCTCCCTCTCTCTAGCTCTCTTTCCTCCTCTCTCACCTTCCTTTTCTCCCTCTCTTCCTCTCTTTCTCCTTCGATGTTCCTCTCCCTTTCTTCCTTTCTCCATTCCATCTATCCCTCTCTCTACCTTCCTCTCTCACACTTTCTCTCCCCCTCTCAACCTTTCTCTCTCCCTCCCTCTTTAGCTCCCTCTACCTTGCTCTCTCTCTCTCCTTCTTTCTTGCCCTCTTTTTCCCCCTCGTAACCTCTTTTTCTTTCTTTCTTCCTTTATCTCTCCCATATTTCTCATGTTCTCTCCCCTCTTCTCTCTTCTTTTCTCTCTCTCTCTCTTTCTCTCTTTCCCTCCCTCTTTTCTCCTCTCTCCCCTCTTCCTCCCTCGTTATGTCCCTTTCCCCTTCTATATATCTCTTCTTTTCTCTCTCCTAAACTCTCCCTCTCTCTTTCCCTCTCTACCTCTCTCTCTTGCCTCACTTCCTCACCCCCTTTTCTTTCCTTCTCTATCTATTCCTTAATCCCTTTTTCCCTTTCTCTTCCATATCTCTCCTTCTCTCTCTCTCTCTCTCTCCTTTCTATCCCTTTTTCTCTCCCTCTCTCTCCCTCCCTCTTGCCCCTCCCTCTATCCGTCTTTGTCTCTCCCTCTCTCTCTCTCCCTCTTTCTATTTTCCTCTCTCCCTCTCACCCTCTCATTTCTCTATCCTTCTAACCCTCCCTCTCTTGCTTTCTCTTCCCTTCTCTCCCCTAACCCTTTCTCTCTCTCATTATCTCTCCCTCTCTCTTTTCCCCACTATCCCTCCCTCCCTCCCTCTCTCCCCTATCTTACCCCCTCACCCTCTTTCTTTCCCTCCCTCCCTCCCTCTCACCTGTCTCTCCCTTTTCCTCTCTATCCGTATCTTTCTCTATCTCTCTCTCCCTCTCTTTCTCCCTTTCTCTCCCTCCCCTTCTCTATCCCTCCCACCCTCTCCCTCTCCCTCTCCTTCTCCACCTCTCTCCCTTTCTCCCTCTCTTTTCCCTCTCGCCCCCTCTCCCTATCTATCTTTCTTTCCCTCTCTCTCCTTGCTCTCTCTCCCTCCCTCTCTCTCCCCTTTATCTCACCACCTTCTCTATCCCTCCCTCCCTCTCTATCTCTCTTCCTCTCCCTCTCCCTCTCTCCCTTTACCTCCCTCTATCTTATCTCTCCCTCTCCCTCTCTCTCCTTTTATCTCTCTTTCCTTTTTTTCCCTCCTCTCTCTCTCTCTTTCTCTCTACATCAATCCCTATGTCTCCTAATCTCTCCCTTCCTCCCTCTCTTTCTCTTCCTATCTCTCCCTCACTTTCTATCTCCCTCTCTATCTTATCCTCACCCCTCTATCTCCCTCTCTCCCTCTCCCCCTCCCTTCCTCTCTACCTCTTTACCTCTCTCTCCCCCTATCGCTCTATCTTTCTCTCTCTCTCTCTCCCTCTTTCTCTCCCCCCATCTCTTTCTCTTTATACCACCCTCTTCTTCCGTCTCCTTCCCTCTCTCCTACTCCCTCCCTTACTCTTTTTCTCTCTCTCTCACTCTCTCCCCCTTTCCTTCTTTCCCACTCTTTCACTTATTCCCACTCTCCTCCCTCTCTTTTCTCTCCCTCTCTATCCCTCTCTCTATCCCCCTCTCTCTCCCTCCCCCCACTCTCTTCATCTCTCTCTCCCTCTCATCCCCTCTCTTTCTTTCTCTACCTCTTTCTCTCTCCTACTCTCTCCTTCTCTCTCTATCTCTCTATCCCTCCTAATCTCTCCCCCTCACTCCATCTCTCTCTATCTCTCTCCCTCGCTCTCGCTCTCCCCCTTTCTCCTTATTTCCCTCTCCTTCTCACTTTCTCTCTCCTAATATCTTTCCCACTCTCTTTCCTCCTCTCTATCTCCTTCTTGCCTTCTCTATCTCTCTCTCTTTTAATCTCTCCCTCTATATCTCTCTTTCTTTTCCTCTCCCTCTCCCTCCCCCTTTCTCTCTCATCCTTTTCTCTTTCTGTCTCTTTGCTCTCTCCCCTTCTCCCTAACATCCTCTCTCTTAGTCCCTTTCTCCTTCCCTATCTGTGTGCCTCACTCTCTCTTGATCTCTCCCTTTGTCTCCCTCTCCCTCTCCCTCTTAGTCCCTCTCTCCTCCTCTTCCTCTCTCACTCTCTCTTTTTTATCACTCTTTCTCTCTCTCCCTCTCTATCCCTCTCTCGTCCATCTCTCTCCCTCCGGCTCTCTCCCCCTTTATATCTCTCTTTTTTCTTTCTCCCTCTCTCCCCCTCCCGACCTCTCTTTCTCCTACCTCTCTGTCCTTTTTTCTTCCCCCTCTCTTGCCCTTTCTCCATCCCTCTCTATCTCTCTCCCACTCTCTATCTCTCACCCTATCTCTCATTTTCTCTTTCTCTTTATCTCTCTCCTCCTCTCTCTTTCTTTTTCTCTCCCTCCTTGTCCCTCGTCTCTCCCTCTCCTTTTCTCTCCCTCTACTCCCTCTCTCCTTATCTACCCCTCTCTCCCCCTTAGCACTCTCCCCCTTTCTCTCTCCTCTTCACTCTTCCTCTTCCCTCCCTCTCTTTCCCTTTCCCTCTCTTTATCTCCCTCTTCCCTTCCTTTCTTTCCCTTTCCCTCTCTTTATCTCCCTTTTCCCTCCCTCTCTTTCCCTTTCCCTCTCTTTATCTCCCTCTCCTATTATCTCTCTCTCCTTCTCTCTCTTCCCTCTCTATCTCTCTCCCTCTATCTCCTTTGCTTTCCCTCCTCTCCTTCTCTTTCCATCTCTCTCTCTCCCTCCCTCTCTCCTTGGTCTCTCTCACTTCTTTCCCCTCTTTAGCTTTCCACTCTCTCTATCTTTCTCCTTCTGTCTACCTCTCTTTCTTTCCCAATCTCTCCCTCTCTTTCTTGCTCTCCTTATCTATCCCTCTCTCCCTCTCTTTCTCCCTCTCTCTGCCTCTCTCTCTCCATCCCTCTCATTTTTTCCATTTCTCGCTCTCCCTCTCCTCTCTTTCTATCTCTCTCCTACTTGTCTTTCTCACTTTCTACCTTTCTTTCCTTATCTCTCTCCCTCTCTCTATATCTCACCCCCTCTCCCTCCTCCTTCTCCCCTCTTTGTGTCTTTTCCCTTTTGTCTACCTCTTTCTATCCCTCCCTCTCTCTCTGTCTTGATCCCTTCCCCTCTCTATTTCTCTCCCAATCTCTCCTACTCTTCCTCTTTCTCTCCCTCAATCTCTCCCTCCCTTTCTCTCCCTCCCTCACATTCTCTCTCCCTCTCTCCATTTCTCTTTCTTCCTCTCCCATTTCGCTCTCTCTCTATCTCTCTTTCTCTATCGCTCTCTCTCTCTCTTTATATCTCTATCTCTTTCTCCCTCTCTATTTATCTCCCTCTCTCTCTCTCCCTCTCCCTTTTCTCTATCTTCATCTCTCCCCCACTCACTATCTCCCTCTCCCTTTCCCTATCTCTCCCTCTCTCTAAATCTCTCCCTCTTTTCCCTCTCTCTCCCCTTCTCTCCCTACCTCTCTTTCTCTCCTTTTTTCTTCCTCACTCGCCTCTCTTTATCCCTTTTTCTCTACCTCTCCTTCTCCCTCCCTCTCCCTCTCTATTTATCTCTCTCCCTTCTCTACCTCTCTTGTTATCTATCCCTTTCCCTTTCCCTCTCTCCCCTCTCCCTCCCTTTCTTTTTCTATCTCTCTATCTCTCTCTCCCTTCCTCCCCCTTTAACATACACACACACACCCTATCTCACCCTATCCCTTTCTTTCCCTCTCCCTCTCTCTCTCATTTTTTTCTCTCCACCCTCTCTCCCTCTCTCCCTCTCTCCCTCTCTCCCTTTCTTTCTCTTTATCTCTTCATCTCTCCTCTCTCCTTCTCTCCCACTCCCACTCCCTCTCTTCTCTTCTCCCTCTCTCCCACCCTCTCCCTTACCACTTTTCCCTCTCTCTCCTCATGTCCCCCTCTCTCTCTTTCTCTTTCTCCCTCTTTCTCTCCCAATACATCTATCTCTTCCACTTTTTCCCTCTCCCTCTCCCTCTTTCTCTCTCTTGCTCTTTCTTTCTTAACTTTTCTTAACCTCTCTTAACCTCTCTCCCTCTCTCCCTTAATATCTCTTTTTTTCTCTTTCCATCTCTCTCTCTTTCCCCTTGCCCTCTCTATTTCCACCCCTCTCTCTTCCTCTTCCCTTTTCCCTCTTATTTTCTCTCCCTCATATCCCTCTCCTTCATTTTACCTTTCTCTCTTACTTTCCCTTCCTTTCTCTCTTCCTCTCTCTCCCTTTCTCTCCCTCTTTCTCTCTCTTACCCATATTCTGTCTCTCTCCCTCTCTTAATTTCTCTATCCCACTCTCTCTTAATGTCTCTCCCTCTGCCTCCTCCATAATCTCTCCCTCTCTCTTCCCTCTCTCTCACTTCCTCTCTCCTTCTCCCTCCCTCTCCCTCCCTTTTTTCCTCTCTTTATCTTTCCCTTTCTCTCTCTCTCAATCTCACTCTCACTCTCCCTCCACTCTCTCTTCCTCTCTCCCCCTCTCTTTATCTCTCAATCTCTCCCTTTCTCTATCTCTCTAGCTCATCTCTCTCTCCTTCTCTACTCTCCCTCTCTTTCTTTCTCTCTTTTCCTATTTATCTTTTACCTTCTATATTTCTCTCATTTCCTTTTATCAGCCTATCCCTCTCTTTGCCTCCCTCACTCTCTCTCCCTCTTTTTATCCCTTTCTTTATCTCCTCTTTTTAGCTCCCCCTCCCTTTCTCACTCCCACCCTCTATCTCCCTTTCTATCCCTCCCTCCCCTCCCCCTCTCTGTTCCTCTATTTCTCCTTCACCCTTTTTTCTGTCACTCTTTCCATTTCTATTTCCCCCTTTCTATCTTTCCCTCTATCTCCCTCTCTCTTTCCCTCTCTCTCCTTTCTCTCTTTCTCTTTCTCTCCCTCCTTCTCTGTCTTTCTCTCCCTCTCTCCCTCTCTTCCTCCCTCATTCTCCCATTATCTCCCTCTCTCATTTTTCTCCTTTCCCTTCCCTTCCTCCCTCTCCCTCTCTCCCTCCCTCTCTCTACCTCTTTTTTTCTCTCTTCTACCCTCTCCCTCCCATGTTTTCTCTCCTTCTCTATACCTCTCTCGCTTCCTCTCTCTCTATCCCCTCTCTCCTACTCTTCCTCTCTCTCTATCCCTTCTCTCCTAATCTCTCATACTCTTCCTCTCTCTCTATCCCCTCTCTCCTAATCTCTCCTACTCTTCCTCTCTCTCCCTCTCTCCCTTACCCTATCTCCCTCTCCATCCCTCTCCTTCCCTCTGTCCTCCTCTTTTCCCTTTCTCTCTTTTTCTCCTTTTCTCTCTCTCCCTCCCCCTTTCCATCTCCCTCTCTCCCTCTGTCCCTCCCTCTCATTCATTCTCTCTCTCTCCTACTCTCTCCCCTCTCCCTCTCTCTTCCTCTCTCTCTCTCCTTACCTCTCCTTCCCTCTCCTTCCCTCCCTCTCCCTTTGTCTCCCTCCCTCTCCCTTTATCTAGCTACCTCTCTCTCTCTCCCATTCTCTCCACCTCTCTCTCCCTTTCTATTCCTTCCCTCAATCTCTCATACTCTCCCTCTCCCTCTCTCTCCCTCTCTCCCTCTCCATTTTTGTATTCCTCTCTCTCTCTTTCCTTATCTCACCCCCTCTTTCCTCTTGCCCTCCCTCTCTTTAATTCTCTCTCCCTAACTCTCTCCCCGCATCCGCTCTCTCCCTCTCCCTCTCTATCTCCCCTCTCCCTCTCTCTCCCTCTCTCACTCTCTCCTTCCTTCTCTCTCTCTCTCCCTCTTTTCATCCCTCTCTCTCCCTCTCACCCTCTCCTTGTCTCTCCCCCTCTCTCTCCTTCTTCCTTTTTCTCGCTATCTCTCCTTTTCTCTCCCCCTCTCTCCCTTTCTCTCTCCCTCTCTCCTCCTGCTCTTTTTCCATTCCTTTATATCCCTCTCTTTCTCTCATTTTTTCTCCCTCTTCCTTATCTCTCTCTTTCTCCCTCCCTCTCCATCTCTCTCCCCCATATTTTCTCTCTTTCTCTCTCTCATTTTCCCTTTTCTTTCTCTCTCCCTCTCTCCCTCTCTCCCCTTCCTCGTCCTTCTACCTTTCTCCCCTCCCTCTCTCTCCTCTTCTCCCTATTTCTCCTCTCTCTTCTTCTCTTTCGATTCACCTACTCTCTCTCCATCCTCTCTCCCTCTCTCTCTCTCTCTCCCCCTCTCTCACCCTCTTTCCTTCTCTTTCTCTCTCTTCCTCTCCCCTCTATCTCTCTCTCCCTCCTTCTCGCTCTCCCTATACCTCGTAATGGGCCTATTATATTACATCTAGCTTAATTATAATTAGAACTAATTAATTAAGCTAGATTGAGGCTCACTATTGTAAGCCTATTATTTATCCCTAAAAAAGGAAAATGAAAAGGATGTGTAGATGACATACCCTTATGGTTACAAAGAACATGCAAATAAGATTTGTAAAATGCTACGGTCCATTAATAGACTTAAGGATGCCTCTAGGACTAAAATTCAACGTTTTATGAAATGATCAAAACTTTAACTATTCATCAAAAGACAAGGACAAACCTTATGTATATAAAAAGTTAGTAGGAGCTTACTAGTCATGGTTATTAGACACAAAATTACACCTCGACAATAATATTATCATGCCGCAAACAAAAGATTAAAAAATCTAGAAGAAATTTCCTAAGAATGACGTGGGAGAGTAACCTACAATCTAAGAGTATAGATCTATAAAGATTGATCACTTGGAATCCGAGGAGTCTCTCAAGGTAGTTACAATGACATGATACTAAAAGATTTAGTATGGAAAAATTGAAGAAAGCTTTGTTCTAATGTCATAAAGCTTGATGGTTGATAATAAAGGATCCATAGCACTAGCTAAGGAACCAAGGTCTCATCAATGATCTAAACACATACTACATTTCTATCACTTGATTATAAAGATAAAAACGTCGTGGTAACATAAGGGTAGAAAAGGTCCACACTATGATAAAATAGTTGACCCCTAGACTAAGCCTTTATCATAGATGAAATATCAAACCCTCACTTGATCGTTGAGATTAAGGGACATGGCTAGTTGGGCCAGTGCAAGTGAGAGATTATTAGTATAGGTGCCCAAGATCTAATCATGTTTAGATGGGATTTAGTTAATATATTATTGCATCATTTATTTCAATAATAATAAAGAAGTCATTATATTAATTCTTGTGTTTCATGTTGATAAATTCAATTAGAATCGGATAGAAGTCCTTATGATATGCATTTGCAATAGTGATTGATCAAGAGATATGAGACAAACACTAATGCATATAAATTATATCATTAAATATCTCAAGTCATAGAATTATCAAGAATGGACATTAACTATATACGAGATAGACTTATGAGTCTATGTTCATGCTATATGATGGCGGTAGGAGATCCTACACCTATTGGTATGTTGAAGCCAAAATAAACACTTAGGTGATTATGTTAAAGAACATATCACTGGACTTGACTCATCATGAAAACTCATTTAGTTTTATTCCATGAGAATATCAAACGTGATGGGTAGAAATGGTCCTTAAACTTAAAGTCATCATGGTTATCTTATTAGAGAACTTATGCACTTTGACACTCGTTTTAATAGACCTATTAAAGGGTTGCATGTGATGATTCGTTGGGTGCACTAGCAATCTAATGGAGCTAGGTGTATGACTAAGATAGAACATGTCATTCTTTATACGCTAAAGGAGCTATCACATTGTACTTCAATAAATGTCCGCTCGAGAAATCTATGGTCACGAGTAGGAATACACGAATAGAGCATAGTTAGTTTACTCTAATAGTTAAGGCATTTAGGAATCGAAGAAAACTTGTATAATCATAATCGAACAAGACTTATAACTAGGTTTAGGATCACATTATGATAAGTTGACATGAGGATTGAATTGCATGATAACCGTACTCATGAAAGGTGATAATTGATTAGTTAATCCTCCTAGAGAATTGAGTAATCATGAGGCCTTGCCGGAGGGTAATCATGATTTATGTATCATGAGATAAAAGAGGAGTCTTTTGTTCTTGATACATTGCCAATATATCTAGGAGTCTATTGAGTCATACGCATAAGTTTAAGTATTCACATGATGAATAAGAAGCAAAGATATTAAAAAAGGTTTTCAATCTTGAAGGTTTCCTATTTTGGAAAAGGTTTCCAAAATGAAAAGTTTTCTTAAATAAGAAGTTTTCTAAAATGGAAAGTTTTCTTTTTTAGAAATCAGTTTTCTAATTTGGACGTTAGTTTCAAATTTAAAAATAAATAACCTAAAATGAAAATGAGTTTTCTAATTTAGGTTAAAGAATATTTTAGGAAATTACTTCCTAATGTGAACCCGACTAAAATAATCTAAGATTATTTATTTGGATAGTCCAAATAAATTAATTAGGTTAGAATGGTTTTGGCTCATTAAGTTTAATTAGAAGCCTTAAGATATTTTGGTGAGAGGATAAACATTAACCTTATCGGGTGAGGATGAATGTTTTAAAGATGATGACCAAAAGTTTACATGTAAAACAACTCCTCATCCTTGGAGCATTATAAAGTAACAACCATAAGTCCAATTATGACTTATTTGTTGCCACTCTCCTTGTCCATGGAGGACAAGAAAACTCTCCTCCTATAAGGTAGGTTTTTAGGGAGAGAAAATTCAGGCAACACAAAGGAAAAAGAAAGAAAGAAAAATTCGACCGACCACAAAAAATCATAAGGTACATAACAAAGAAAGAAAAAAGGAATGTCCAAAACCTTAGTGTGCCATACACTTTCCTTCTCTTTTTAAGGTTGTTGCAAAATTACCCAAGATTGATTTCTATAAGAAACATTACATAAATTAGAAAAGGTGAAGCTAGCACCCTATCGATTTTGAGTGCATCTTTGTGGGTACTTAGATTACGTAGATCATCAATAACGGTCGAATACTTGGATGGCTTTTTTAAAAAGGAATTTAGATCCGCACTACAAGAGAAAATTATTTTTTCATTGCTTTAAATTCATGCATATATGGTTAATAGATTCAATGACTTGATCTTAGGCCCTTAGATGAAGGAATTGTTTTTTATCTATTCCACACCTCTATGGGATGCATGATCCTTTAAGAGGGATAGAGAGAGAGAGAGAGAGAGAATGGAAGAGAGTTACGGAAAATGGGAGAGAGTAAATAATAGAGGTAAAGGGAGGGGAGAGAGAGAGGAAGGTAGAGAGAGGTTAGGAGATAGAGGGAGAGGGAGAAAGAGGGATAAAGTAAGATGAAGAAAGGGAGAAAATGATTTATAGGGAGCAAGAGAGAGTGAGAATGGGAGAAGGAGAGAAATGGGAAGAGATAGGGAGGCATGGAGGGAGGGAAAAGAGAAAGAGAGAGACAGTAAGAGACATGAGGGAGCGAAAGAGGAAGGGAGAGGGAAAGGGAAAGGAAAAGGTGAAGAAGGAGGGTGAAAGAGAAGAAGAGGGAGCAAGATGGAGAGAGGGAGACAGGGAAAGGGTGAGAGAGAAAGAGATGAAGAGAGGGAGAGAGACAGAGAGTAGGAGAGAGGGATAAGGAGTTAGAGAGAGGAAGAGTAGAAGAGGGAGAGAGGGAGAAGGTGAGAGAGAAAGAGATAAATAGGGAAGGGAGAGAAAGGGTGAGGGAGAGAGAGTATGGGAGAGAGAGGGAGAGAGAGTATGGAGAGAGAGGGAGAGAAAAAAGGGAGAAAGAGAGTGAGAAAGAGAGGGAGAATATGAAGGGGATTGAGATAAAGATAGAGAGAGAAAGAAGAGTGGGGGAGAAAGAGGGAGATAAAGGAAAAGAGTGAGGTAGAGTGAGGGAGAGAGAGGGAGAGGCGAAGGAGAGGGGGAGCGAGGGATAAGGAAAGAGAGAGAGGGAGAGATGGAAAGGGAGAGAGAAAGAGAGGAAAAGCCGAGAGAGAGAGGATAGAGAGAGGGAGAGAGATAGAAGAAGAGTGAGAGAGAGAAGAGTGAGGAAGAGGGAGAAAGAAAGGGAGGGAGGGGGAAAGACAGAGAGAGAAGGAAAGAGGTAGTGGGAGAGAGAGGGAGAGAATGAGAGAAAACGATAGGGACGAGAGAGGGAGAAAGAGGAAGTCGGAGGGAGAGAGGGAGAGAAAGGGAGGGACAATAAAGGAGGGAGAGAGAAGGGAGAGACAAAGGGTGAGAGGGAGATAGAGATAGAGAGGAAGGGATAGAGAGGGAGAGAGGGAGAGGGAGAAAGAGGAAGAGGGAGAGAGGGGGATAGATAGAGAGGGAGAGAGGGGGATAGATAGAGAGGGAGAGGGAATAAAAGATGAAGTGGGAGATAGAGAGGGAGAGGCATCGAGTGCAAGAGAGGGAGGGACGAGAGTGAGGGAGAGAGGGAGTGATTAAGAGGAGGAGAGAGGAAAAGATGAGAAAGAGAGAAAGAGGAAGAGAGAGAGAGAGAGGAGGAGAGAGTTAGGGAGAGAAAGAAAGAGGGAGTGAGAGAGGGAGAGGGGAGAAGATAATGAGGGAAGAGAGAAAGAGATAGAGAAAGGGAGAGAAAGGAGTAAGAGAGGGAGAGAGAAAGAGAAATAAAGGAGAGAGGGAGAGGGAGGGAGAGAAATGGAGGGAGAAGGAGAGTAAAAAGAGGGAGAGAGTGTAGGAGATGGTGAGAGCATAGGTGAGGATCGGAGGAGAAAGAGGAAAAGAGAGGGAAAGAGTGTAGGAGTGGTAAAGGAAGAAAGAGGAAGAGAGGGAGAGGGAGAAAGAGGGGATAGTGAAAGATAAAAGAGGGACGAAGAGAGGGAGGGTATGAAAGAGAAAGAGAGAGAGAGTATGTGTGTGAGTAAGGAAGATGAATAGGGAGAGGGATAAGGAAGGAGAGAGTAAGAGTAAGGGAGATAAAGGAAAGGAGAGTGACAGAGGGAGATAAGGACCGAATGGGAGGGAACGAGAGGGATAGGGAGCGAGAGAGGGATAAAGGAGGAGAGAGAGGGATAGAGGGAGAGAAAGAGGGAGGGATAGGGAGAGAGGAAGAGAAAAGAGAGTGATGGCATGTTGTACCATCAATAAATTAGTAATTTATGTTATCCTCACAAAACCTTAACAACAATAGTGTAATTAGGGCAAATAAGGGTCGAACCCATAATGAAAGAGTCTTAATTGATCATTTCTTTTGGTGAAGTGTTTTTATTGTATGAAAGGGTGTTTTTTTTTAGAATGCTTAAAAATAATTAAAGTAAATTAAAATAATAATGATAAATAAAACCTTTATTGATCTTTAGTATCTACTTTTAGCTTGATTGCTGATCATCGATTAAATAATTAACTTATCCTAAACATGAATATTTACCGTAAGACAACAACATGTATGTTGACTCTAGTCTTTCCTTACCTAGTCGTTAATTAAATATATGATACCTAATTAATTATCTCGCCTATTGAATAACCTACTAAGTACTAGATAGATTTAATCCAATAACAACATAAAAATGAGAAAGACAAGTGAAGCTAGGCTACCTTCTTAAGCACTAGAGAAGATGTAACCTAGTTTTATGCTTTCCGAGGAATTGAACGAAAACATAACTAATCATCAACCCCTAGCTATGACAAGAAATTTTAGACAAGCAATTACACCGACTTGAATACTTAGCTAGTAATAAGTAATATGAATAAACAAGTAGTGTGCACTATAATTGATTTAATCATACAATTATAAACCAATCATGTAGAAAGACATAAAATACCCAATAGAGATAAGTTTAGAAATAAAACCAATAATCTCACAATGATTAACCAAAAGCTTTAACTTGATTCAACCAAGAATGTAGTTTGTTTATTAATAATGGATCGTAAGAGAGTTTTAATGAATGGTGGCTGCAAGGAGGGGAGAATGAGAGGTAGTTAAATAATACTCTAGCTTTGCTATTTATAGTAAAAGGTAGGGTTAGAATATACTCTTGGCTATCTACAAATGTCACACGAATTAGGTAGCTAAGGCACATTGTCATGTGCCTTTTCACTTCATCTCATGTCTTTTATTGCTTTATCCCATGTGAAAGCCTTTTACTCGTTTGGATTTACACTACACCTCATGTCTTTGAATAGTTTTCTTGAATGGACTTGATATAAGCTAAATTAGGAATAAAAGTTATAGCCTTACATCTTAGCTTTCCAATGAATGATGGCTTGCACTAATTGGATATCTATAACTCAAGTTATGATCTAAACACTAACATTGATTCAATTTGTGTATCTAGCTTTAGGATTTCACTTTATAGCTAAATTCATGAATGACATTGACCTATTATGGATTCAATTCCTTCATAAGATTTGTAGGTATGCCTCTTAGGTATTTTTCTTAGCCTTACATCAATTAGAGTTCTGAAACTCTAGATATGAATGAAACTCCATAACTAATCTAGATTTCAAATAAGATTCAAATCATTTTTCAAAGCTAGAATATGAAATGTCATTTAGAGGCACAAACAAGTCTTAGATTATGACCCACTTTAATATTTTGAAAGATTGAGATGTCCTCTACAAAGTCTTTAAAGACCACTTCTTTCAAATCCAACTCTAAGGCTTTAAGAAGTCTAAAAGGTCTATGTTAATCATACTAGACATCAACATTGTTTCCTTCTTTGTTTCATACAGACGGTAGTTATTCCTTCCTATATCATACATAGACGTGACTCTTTTAAGTGTTTTTGATGACTTCTCTCTTTTTTGCTTTTGTTTTAGTTTTTTCTAGCTCCAATTCATCATTTTTCCTACAAAACCCAAAACCATCATCTTGATCTTAATTATCCTAATATAATAAACACTAGAAAGTTCAATATAATAAAGCATAAAAATTATGCTAATTATACCCTCATTAGAGAGAGAAGGAGATGGAGAGGGAGAGGGAGAGAGAGGTAGAGGAAGAGAGGGAAAGAGAAAGAGAGAGAGGGAGAAAAACCAAGAGAGAGGGGTGGGAGAGCAAGAAAGAGAAAAGGAGTGAGAAAGGGAGTGAGAGAGATAGAGAGAGAAAGAGGGAGGGAGAGAAAGAAGGGGAGCGATATAGAGGGATAGAGAGGAAGAGAAAGAGGAAGGGAAACTGGGTGGAAGAGGGAGAGAGGGAGAAAAAAGGGAGGGAGTGAGGGAGAAAAGGAGGAAGAGGGAGGGAGCAAGGGAGATAAAGGTAAAAGGGAGAGAGGGAGAGTTAGCATATGAGAGAGAAAGGAAGAGAGAGAGTGAGGGGGAGAGAGAGGCATAAAGGGTGAGGAAGAGGGAGAAGAATAGAGAGAGGGGGAGAGGGTAAGAGGGAGAGAGACAGAGAGAAAGAGAGAGGGAGAAAGGAAGAGGGAGGGAGGTACAGAGAGAGATAAAAAGGGAGAAAGGGAGGGAGATGAAGGATCATGCATCTTATGGAGGTGCGAAATAAATACAAATTTTTTTCTCCATCCAAAGCTCTAAGATCAAGCCGTTGAAACTACTAACCATGCATACATGAATAACAAGCTTTAAGTGAAGGATTACCTTTTGTAATGTAGATCTAAACTCTTTTTTAATAAAGTCGTCCAAGTGTCCAACCTTTATTGATGATCCATACAGACCCAAGTATCTATAAAGAAGGACTCAAAATTGATGGGGTGCTAGATCCACCTTTTCCGATTAAGTATTTTCTCTAGAAATCAATCTCGGATAACTTTACGACAACCTTAAAAGAGAAGGAAAGAATATTTCTTGCTAGGGTTTAAGAGAAAACTATTTTTTCATTTATTTTCTCTCTTGTCCGTGTGCCCTAGATGAATTTTTAGGCTAGCCGAATTTTTCCTTCCTTTTTTTTTCTTATGTTGGTTGAATTTTCCCTCTCTCTCCTTTATATTTATAGGAGAGTTGTCCTTCAAGGATAAGGAAAGTGGCGGCTATGAGTCTATAAAGGACTCTAGGTTGTTGCTTCCTTATCCTCTAACGATGAGGAGTTATTTTATATATGGACTATTTGATCATTATCTTTAAAACATTCTACCTTATCCAATAAGATTGATGTTTATCCCCCCAACAAAATTATCTTAAGGTTTTTAATTAAACTTAATGGGCTAAAACTATTTTAGTCCAATTAATTTATTTTGACTATCCAAATAAATATTCTTATATTATCTTGACGGGGTCCATAGTAGGAAACAATTTTTCAACATACCCTTTAACCTAAATTAGGAAACTCCTTTCCGTTTAGGTTCTTTATTTCAAAAATTTGAAACTAACTTCCAAATTAGAAAATGATTTCTAAAATAGGAAACTTTCCATTTTGGAAACTTTTTCCAAAATAGGAAACTTTTATAATTAGAAATGTTTTTCCAATATCTTTGCTTTTCATTTGTAATGTGAATACTTAAACTTTTGCATGTGACTCAATAGACTCCTAGATATGTTAGCAATGTATCAAGAATAAAAGACTCCTCTTTAATCTCTTGACACATAAATCAAGATCGGCCTTTAGCAAGGCATCATGACTACCTAATTCCGTAGGAGGATTAGTTAATCCATTATTACCTTTCACAAGAATGGTTACCATACAATTCAGTCCTTATGTCAACTTATCATAATGTGATCTCGAACTTAGTTAGTAGTCTTATTTGATTACGATCACATAAGTTTTTTTTTGATTTCGAGATGTCTTAGCTCTTATAGTTAACCAACTATGCTCTATTGGTGTACTCCTACCGTGGCCATAGATTTCTTAAGCAAACATTTATCGAAGTGTAATGTGATAACTCCTTCAACATATAAGGAATTACATGTCCTATCTTAGTCATACACCTATCTCTATTGGATTCCTAGTGCACCTAATGAATCACTCACGTGCAACCCATTAATGGGTCCATCGAAATGAGTGTCAAAGTGCATAAGTCTTCCAATGAGATAATTGTGATGAGTTCAAGTCTAAGAATCATTTTTACCCATCTCGTATGAGATTCCCATAGACTAAAACCAAATGGGTTCTCATCGAGAGTCAAGTCTAGTGATATGTTCTTTAAAATAAATCACTTAAATGCTTGCTTTGGCATCACTATGTCAATAGCTGTGAGATCTCCTACTGCTATCATCTAGCATGAGCATAACACTCATAAGCCTATTCGCATATTGTCAATGTCGATTCTCGAAAATGTTATGACTTAGGATATTTAATGATATCATTTATGTGCATTAGTATTTATCTCATATCTTTCGATCAATCACTATTATAATCGCATATCATAAGGACTTTTTATCTAACTCTAATGAATTTATCAACATGTAAACATAAGAGTTAAAACAATGACTTCTTTATTAAATGATATAATAATACATTAACATGGGTCCATCCAAACATGGTTAGATGTTGGGCACTAACACTAATAATCTCGCACTTGCACTAAAGCTAACTAGCCATGTCCCTTATTTTTGACAATCGAGTGAGGGTTAGATGCTTTAGCTATGGTGAGGGCTTAGTGTGGGCTCAATTATGCTACCATAGTGTGGTTCCTTTCTATCCTTATGCTACTACAACCCTTTTATCTCTATAATCAAGTGATAGCATTATAGTACTTACTTGGATCATTGACGAGACCTTGGTTCCTTAGCTTGTGCTATGAATCTTGTTGGTCATTAAGCTATATGACATTGGAATAAAACCTTCTTTGATTGTTTCATACTAAACCTTTTAGTATCATGTCATTGTAACTACTTTGGGAGACTTCTCACATTCCAAGTGATCTATCTCTTAGATCTATACTCTTAGATTGTAGGTTTCTCTCACATGTTATCTTTGGAAAATTTCTTCTAGATTTCTAATCTTTTATTTTCAATATAATAATATTATAGTCAAGGTGTGATTTTGTGTCAAATAGCTATGTCTTAGCAAGCTCCCACTAGCTTTTTATATACACAAGGTTCATCTTTGCTTTGATGAATAATCAAACTCTTTGATCATTCCATATAACATGGATTTATATTCCTAGAGGCTTGGTTAAGTCTATTAATGGACATTAGCCTTTTGCAAATCTTATTTACATGTTCTTGGGAACCATTACGGTGTGTCAACTACACATCTCTTTTATTTTTCTTTTATAGGAATCAATATCTAACATTGCCATTTCAAAAGTATTAGCTTTTTGTCCCTTCGAGGGCTGACATCACAATGTGTTAAGATAAAAAGATCATATATCTTTTGTCTTTTTGGCGAATTTGCTTTGAACTTTTAAAATTCTTGTGTTTTTGTTTATGAGAGAGTTATAACTTTTTATAATCATCCTACTTTAGGATTCCTTTACTAAAGTGTTAATTTGTGAGTCCACTCAAATCTTATTGAGTTTAAATTTCCTCTCACTCGTTTCTAGCGTCCATAAATTCCTTCCCAAGAAACATAGTGTGCTTAGTATCTCAAAATATAATACTTTATTGATTTTAGACTTCATTTTGCTTTGTCAAACCCTTTGACGTATATTTTATAGGTTTAAATCTTTAAGGGATGATTAGTTCATTTTTCTTCCTTTCCCATATCTCATATGTGATCTATCTTCAATAGATTAGAATCCTATTCATTTCAAAGATTGTAGTAAGGCGTATTCATTCATAATTAGGGATATTAATTTGACTCGTCATGGACTGATCATGTCTAATATGTGATGTCCATAGAGAATCTCATTCTCTTTTAGGTGATCTAATATTTTAACATTTAAGTATTCAGCTCCTCGATCTAATCGAGATGCTTTAAAACTCTTACTAGTTCGTCATTTGACTTTTCAAGTCTAAAATTTTAAATATTTTAAATGTTTTAAACTTGTGTCTTATAACCATAACATGATCCACTATCATTAATGGTTATATGACAAACATGTTCTCCTCTTGCTTAGGTGAACATAGGCTCATATAAATCTCTATGTATAAGGACTATATTAATTAGTAACTTTTTCTCCTTTTCAACTAAAAAGGGATACATGTCCTTTTGCTAAGTAAACAAGATTCCTTAGACATCATCTAATGAATCTAAATATCCTTTTGTATAAGTAGGTTGGATATGAGATTCTTTCTTATATGACTAAGTTCAATGTTGTTTACTAATTAATGTTTGTTTAGATCATTTGAGTCTTCTAGTATTTATGTTGTACATTTGGAAGTTATGTTTAACACATATGATCATTATCAAAATATTTTCATAAAAAATCATTCTTAAAAATAACTATTATTCTTAAAAATGAAACACTTCTTCAAAACAAGAAATGAAAATAACATCTTTAGTCTCCATTAAAATAATAATGATTGAGTGGTAACACATCCCAACATGGTAGTGTTAGCTCATAAATACCTACATCTAATGGTCTAACCCTTTGATCAATTATGGTTATGTAGATATTCTCCCCTTGAAGCTATCTTCCTACCTTTTTTAAGCTCCTATATATTTAAAAAATGTAAGCACCACATTGAGTATCATATACTTATGAGGTCGAATTTAGAAATAAATGGATTAGCATTAATGAAATAAATACCCGAGGTGGTGGTAGAACTCTTCTTTTGCACCCCTTCTATGTACTCCTTGCAGTTGCATTTCTAATATCCCTTTTTGTTACAATGAAAGCAAACTGCATCCTTTGGGCTATTTTGAGCCTCGACCTTTTTCACTCTTTCGGTAGGTACAGTTGAAGAATTTTTCTTCTTTTTGGGCTTTTCTTGCCCTTTACTCGCACCTTTTCCCTTATTAATCGAAAGTATAGATCTTTTGTTCTTCTTGTTAATTTCGAGTCGAGCTTCCATTAGCATGGACAATAACTCTCTAAGAGTCTTTTGCATGTGCATCATGTTGAAGTTCATGATGAATTGTCCAAAGCTATTGGGCAATGATTGCAATACTAGGTCAATGGATAATTCAACATCCATTCCAATTTCAAGTTCCACTAGTCGATCGATATAGCCTATCATTTTTGTGGGATGCTTTTTGGCATTAGGTCCCTCATCCATTCTAGCCTTAAAGAGCTTCCTTGCTATCTCATGGTGCTCATGCCTAGTATTCTCCTAAAATAAGATTTTGAGTTTGCTATGATATCAAAAGCTTGTGAGCTTCGTGTTAACGGCTATGCTCCAACGTCATAGCAGCAAGCATGAGCTATAAGCAGTGATTGCATCATCTCTATGTTTGATCTATGCTTCATGAGCTTCAGCTTGAACTAGAGGAGGCTCAACTGGAAGAGCTTTCCCTATCGTATGGAGAATTTTCTCATGTTGGATGACTATCCTCAAATTCATTTCCTAGTTGAGAAAGTTTATGCCATTAAAGGTATTACTTCCATCAATGATCGATCGTATCGATGTGTTGCCATTCATACCGTGCAATCCGACATAGTAGAAAAGCATATGGTTTGGTTAATTAAGTTGCAAAAAACTAAACAAAGCATAAATTAAAGAAGTAAAATCTATGTCTTCTCTCACTATTTTCTTCAAGTTCTATAACCTTCAATATAGTACTCGAGAAAACCTTTTGATTTGTTTTCCTACTAGGCAAGGATCTCATCCTCTAACATGCATTAGTCTTGATTTATCTCAATAAGCCATACATGAAGGATTATGTAGGTAACTCCTTACAAATTACATCTAATGTAATTTCTAATTCCATTGGTGTTACAACTCTTTGTCATCATCACATCTTATGTGGATACCAATCCTTGCTTATAAGTTTATTGGACCTTGAGTTATCTCGGTAAGCCTAACAACTCATTTAGGTTAGACCCAACATTCGAGGTCATTGCATAGCTATGATTTGTTTTCCTTGAAAATGAAGTGACCTTGAGTTATCTCAATAAGTCAACAATAAGTAAGAGAGTTCTTGTCTCACAACATTGAAAAGTATTTAACTTAATATTTTATTTGAAGGATTTAACAAGGTTGGTCTTATCCTAGCATATATACTAAATAATAATCACATTATTCTTAATCATACATACTAATATTTATCTCTTCACATTCACACATCTCATGCATGACTTAAGGACTGGTAAATGGTAATGGATTTCTAGTACTAGCCCCCTCGAGCCACAAGAGGACTAGTCGGTCGATTCCTAGGTGAAAAATTATTACAAATTCTTTATGAATATCTTCATTCCATGGCATCTCCCTCTTGTATCTATTCTACTTCCTATCCACTACTTTTACATTTATTTGAAATAGGAAATGTCGAGTTACATTCGAGGGGAGTAAGATGGGAAAAAAATATAATAAAGTAATAGAGAAGACGTAACACGTAGGCTCTATTTATCCAAAAAATACCAAGCATTCATAAAACTAGGTTGACTTATCCTTACGATTCACCCATGCTTCAATCATATTGATACATGACATACTAATGAAACAATTTCATTTATAAAACGATTATAAATCTATTGTTTTAGTCATTTTATAAATTTATTAAAATTTTTCTAAATTTTAATTTTATAACCTTTTCGGGCCTTAGGCCTACTTTGGGCCCATAGGATTTTGGGCCTCGAGGGTTCACGAGTTTTTAAGCCCAAACCCTTGGGTTCATGTGCATCTACCTATGACCACCGACCCGGCGCGAAAGCACCTAGCTAGTGGGCTACCGCATTGCCGACTCACTTGGCGTGTAGGCCGGCTAGCCTAGGCGCACGAGCAAGCACGCGACCTAGCAAGCCTAGCCTCGTCTTGTGCGACTAACATAAGGTCTAGGAGGCCTAGCCTCTACCGCACACGTAATATGTTTGGCACACACCTAGCATGCTATAACACCCGCGAAAGTCCTAAACCATAAAATGACACGTTGTAGAATATTTATCTCTCTACATATATCATTCTCATTACACCATGAGAAACTAATACTTAAAATGTTTGATTTATGTTTAATTAACTTTATTGTGCTTGAGATCAATGGTTTAACTATTGAAAGAAATCAAATATGCAAAATTAGTGTTTTAAGGACTAAATTCTGTCCGAAATTTTAGGTGATTTATTGGAGGACTTTAGAGTGATTTTTGGATAAAACTCTAGGTGTCTAGTAGCTCTCTATAAAATTTTATGATTTTTAGATAAATATGTAAAGATTTATAGCCATTTTAGTACAGAGTTGGTCCCGAGGCATCACTGCTGGAATATTTTGGGGAAAGGAATTTTCGAATTTTAGAGGGAGAATTTCCAAAATTTAATGAAAGAAAAATATGTTTAATTACTTGAACCAAGTTAGTTAGGAGGTTTAGTTATCTTAAGTATGTAGTTAGACACCTAAGCCATGCATTAAATGAATTCATGGCCAACTCACCCAAAATTGCTAGCTAAACCAGCACAGCTCTTCCCCATGACTCACCACTTGCTTTGCACCTTGCCTAATTAATTTAAACCACATGTATAGCTATTGAATGCAAGGAACAAGGGAGTGTATATATATATGGAAAGGATGAAATCTGATCATTTTCTTTATCTAAACCGTAGCTCACTCAAAGGAAAGAAAGAAAAGAGAGAAAATCAATTGTGAAAAAGGGAGAGAAAGTCACGGTAAGGAAAGGGGAAAAAAGGAAAAGAAAGGAAAGGAAGGAAAGAAAAAGGGAAAAAGCTAAGGAAAATTCCTAATCTATGTAAGTAGGTTTATTTTCATGCCTTTAGTTCTCTTTTTAAGGTGTTTAAGATGTGTGTTGGTTGTATTATTTGTTGTATTGTTAGTGGGTTTTCTTTATTACTTTATGCCATGCAATTGATGTTATTGTCAATGGTTAAGCTTGTGTTTTATGTTATGATGTTTGTTGGCTTGATTATGTTGGTTAGGTTGTTCCATGATTGGTAGTTGCTATGGTTTGATTGTGATGATTAGTTGTGTGATTATTTGTTAAGTGTGGGAAGTTGGTATTTAGTTAAATCCATATATGGATGAGTGTAGCTAATGGATTTGGTTGACCTACACATGGTGGGTGAAAGTGGAACTTGTATGGACTTGAATAAACATGAAGTAGGAAGGAAAGAAAAAGGACATTTTAGGGTTTTCGTGAATAAAATTTCGAGCGAGAGAGTTACACGGCCTCTCACACGGGTGTGTCCTTTCCCGTGTAATGAAGAAATGTGTTTTTCTTGAAGTCGGAGAGTTACACGGCCTTCTATATGGATGTGTCCTTACCCGTGTTATGAAGAAATGTGTTTTTTTTTGAAGTCGAGAGTTATACGGCCTCCCACACGGGTGTGTCCTTGCCCGTGTGATGAAGAAATGTCTTTTCTTGAAGTCGGAGAGTTACACGACCTCCCACATGGGTGTGTCCTTGCCTACATAATGAAGAAATGTGTTTTCTTCAAGGAAGAGAGTTACACGACCTCTCACACGGGTGTGTCTCTTCCCATATAATTCACCGATCACTTAAAAGTCACTCTTTTTATTTTATACTTGCTTGGTTTCCATTCCTTTTACTAAGAAAACGTAATAAATGGTTACTTAGGCTCAAATAGATAGAAAATGAAGGGAAAAAAGTATACCTTAACATATTTGAAATTTGGTGTAAATACGAATAATTATGTAATTTAAGAATACAATGACTTAACGATTTAAGTTACTACGAAAAGAAAAGGGAAGTATTTACACACATAATTAGACCTATGACTCAACAAATACCATATGTTGGTATTTCATTCTAGTGAGAGGAACATGATGATAAGGGTATGAGTATGCCCGACACCCTGTGTGGGTTAGATTATGAAATCCTGTGTGGATTGGAGGAATGAAAGTGTAAGGTATAGTATCCATGATTGATTAAATGTAATGAATGAGCATCACGTGCGTCATATGCATTCGGGGGTGGATTGAAATAAGGAAAATGATTAAATTGAGATAGATGAGGTTTGGTAATCGAACCGAATTAAATGTGCATGATTAATATGGATAATTTCGCCACCAAGGCTACAACGAGGGATAATCTCGTTACTAGCGATAGGTGATTGCCGAGGTCATTCGGCAATCATCGAGGAATGAAAGTAAATGAATGTCGAGGTTATTTAGCAATGATTGAATGCCGAGGTTATTCGATAGTGAATGAATGCCGAGGTTATTCAGCAGTTGAATGAATGCCGAGGTTATTCCGCAATAGGTGATTGTCGAGGCTATTCGCCGATCATCGAGAATAAAATAGACTTGCTAATACCCAAGGTACCCGAAATTAAAATATGATAAGAAAAATGGAGAAGTTTGGTAGCATTACATATCACGTGCATCATCCTACTTGCCGAGCTTCGGCTCACCCCGTCATTATTTTTATGATGTAACAAGAAGAGGACAAAATAGTAAGGATGTGATCGGTTCCTCCTAAGAGGCTCATGTGTAACACGGAAGCTAAAACAAGTTTTTTCCGTAATTTAGGGGTATGGAATTTGTACGGAATCAATCGCTAATTGTAATATTTTTTTATCGTAATTAGTTATGTCATGTAAAATTTTCTATATGCGAGTCTTGTTATGTAAGGTGCTCGTTAATTTCTTAAGTACATCATACGAGACATGATTAGGGTTTAGGTAGTGTTAGTGTGACACGCCTTGCATAGTCACTTCTATTTGGGTAATAGTCGGTGGATTGAGGTTAGGGCAGCACACGTACGGCTTTGTAGGCCGATGATCGCCCGGTGCGTGCCTAGCGCGTTGCTAGTAGTAGGCTACCATGCGCGTGAGCATTGACGTCCAACATCGAGCTTGCGTGCTCTTACCGATTTTGACCCAAAATTTCAGTTTCATATTTATATAAAATACCAAAACTCGTAAGATTTATAATCAAGTATGTCTTATTCATGTAGTTAATTACAATTAACCAATCATACAATCAAAGATTCAATGGAGGCTCGATACCAATTGAAGGATCATGCATCCTATGGAGGTGCGGAATAAATCAAAATTTTTTCCTCCATCTAAGGCCCCAAGATCAAGCCGTTGAATCTACTAACCATATATACATGAATAACAAGCTTTAAAAAAGGATTCCTCTTGTAGTGCGGACCTAAAATCATTTTCAACAAAGTTATCCAAATGTTCGACCTCTATTGATGATCCACGCAGTCCAAGTATCCATAAAAAAACACTCAAAATTGATAGGGTGCTAGCTCCACCTTTCGATTAAGTATTTCCTCCGTAAATCAATACCGAGCAACTTTACGACAAACTTAAAAGAGAAGGGAAGAATATTTCTTGCTAGGGTTTAGGAGAAAACTATTTTCTCATTTACTTTCTCTCTTGGTTGTGTGTTCTTGATGAATTTTTTGGTCGGCTGAATTTTTCCTTCCCTTTTTTTTCTTATGTTGGCTAAATTTTCCCTATCCCTTCGATATATTTATAGGAGAGTGTCCGCATCCTCTAAGGACAAGGAAAGTGGTGGCTATGAGTCCATAAAGGACTCTAGGTTATTGCTTCCTTATCCTTCAAGGATAAGGAGTTATTTTATATGTGGACTATTTGATCATTATCGTTAAACATTCAACCTTATCCAACAAGATTGATGTTTATCTTTAAAACACTCATCCTTATCTAATAAAGTTGATGTTTATCCTTCCATCAAAATTATTTGAAGGCTTTTAATTAAACCTAATGGGCCAAAACTATTTTAGTCCGATTAATTTATTTAGGCTATCCAAATAAATATTCTTAGATTATTTTGATGGAGTCCACATTAGAAACCAATTTCCAAAATACCATTTAACCTAAATTAGGAAAATCTTTTTCTTTTAGGTTCTTTATTTCGAAAATTAAAACTAACTTTCAAATTAGGAAACTGATTTCTAAAATAGAAAACTTTCCATTTTAGAAACTCTTTCAAAAATAGAAAAATTTTATAATTAGAAACTTTTTCGAATATCTTTGCTTTGCATTTGTAATGTGAAACTTACACTTATGCATGTGACTTAATGGGCTCCTAGATATATTGAAAATGTATCAAAAATAAAAGACTCCTCTTTAATCTATTAATACATATATCAAGATTGGCATTTAGCAAAGCATCATGACTACCCAATTCTCTAGGAGGATTAGTTAATCCATTATTACCTTTCATAAGCATAGTTGCCATACAATTCAGTCCTCATGTCAACTTATCACGAGTGTGATCTTGAACTTGGTTACTAGTCTTGTTCAATTATGATCACATAAGTTTTCTTCGAATTCTAAGTGTCTTAGCCCTTAGAGTAAACCAACTATGTTTTATTGATGTGCCCTACCGTGGTCACAAATTTCTTGAACGAGACATTTATCGAAGTGCAATGTGTTAGCATACAAGGAATGATATGTCCTATCTTAGTCATACACCTATTTCCATTGGATTCCTAGTGCACCCAACGAATTGCCCATATGCAACCCATTAATGGGTCCATCGAAGCGAGTGTCAAAGTGCATAAGTCCTCCAATGAGATAACCATGATGAATTCAAGTCTAAGGACCATTTTTACCCATCTCGTATGAGATTCCCATAGACTAAAACCAAATGGGTTCTCATGGCGAGTCAAGTCTAGTGATATATTCTCTAACATAAATCACCTAAGCGTTTGCTTTGGCATCACTATGCCAATAGCTAAGAGATCTCCTACTCGCAATTATATAACATGAGCATAGCACTCACAATTCTATTCACATGTTGTCAATGTCTATTCTCAACAATGCTACGACTTGAGACATTTAATGATATCATTTATATGCATTAGTGTTTTTCTTACATCTTTCGATCAATTATTATTGCAAATTCATATCATAAGGACTTTTATTTAAGTTTAATGAATTTATCAACATATAAACATAAGAATTAATAGAATGACTTCTTTATTAAATGATGCAATAATACATTAACTTGGCCCATCCAAACATGATTGGATCTTGGGCACCAACACTAACGAGGAGAAAGATAAATAGGGAGAAAGGGAGAGAGAAGGATAGAGAGAAGGAAAGAGAGATAAGGGGAGAGAGGGGGTAAGGAGAGAGAGGGGGAGAGGGAGATAGGAAAGGGAATGAGTGGAGAGAGCGGAGTGGAAGAGGGAGAGAGAGGGAGAGAGGGAGGAGGGAGAGAGAGAAAGGGAGATAGAAGGACATAGGGAGAGGCAAAAAAAGAGAGGGAGAGAGGAGGAGATAGGGAGATGAAGATAAAGAGAGGAAGAGAGAGGGAAGGAGAGGGAAAGAGATAACATGAGAGGGATAAAGAGGGAGAGAGGGAGAGAAAAAAATAGAGAGAGATAGAAAAGGAGGGAGAGAGGAAGAGAGATGGGCGGATAGGCAAAGAGAGAGAGGGATAAAAGGAGAGTGAGAGGGGGAGAGAGATTGAGAGGGAGTGAGAGAGAGGAAGGGAGAGAGGGAGATACAAAGAGAGAGGGAGAGAGAAGAAGAGATGGAAAGGGGGATAGGTAGGGAGGAATAGAGAGAGGGAGGAGGAGATAGAGAGAGGGAGAGAGATGGAGAAAAAGAGATGGAGAGGGAGAGAGAGGGAGAAAAAGAGATGGAGAGGGAGAGAGGGAGGGAAAGAGAAGGAGAGAGAGGGAAGGATAAAGAAAGAGAGAGGGAGAGAGAGAGGGAAAGAGTGAGAGAGAGAAGGAGAAGGATGAGGAAAGAGAAAGAGAGGGAAAGGGAGAGAGAGATAGAGAGGGAGAGGGAGAGAGGAAATGAGAAAGTAAGGGAGAGGAAAATGGAGGGAAAGAGAGACAGAATGAGAGGGAGGGAGAGAGAAGAGATAGAGGGAGAGGAAAAGAGAGGTAGAGGGAGAGGGATAGAAAGAGAGAGAGGGAGAAGGAGAGAGATAAAGATGGAGAGAAAGAGAGGTAAAGAAAGATAATGGGAAGAGAAAGAGAGGAAAGGTAGGAAGAGAGAGAGAAAGAGAGAAAAAGAGGAAATAGGGAGATAGGTAGAGAGAGGGAGAAGGTTAGAGAAGGGGAAAGAGAAGGAGGGAGAAGGAGAGAGATGGGTAGAGTAAGAAAAGGAAAAGAGGAGAGAGAAAGAGAGAGATAGAAATGGATAAAGAGAGAAAGAGAGAGAGAGAGAGTGAGAGAGTGAGAGAAATAGAGAGATAGGGTAAGATAGAGAGAGGGAGAGAGAAAGAGATAAAGAGATAAAAAGAAAAAAAAGGGAGAGATAGAGAGGAGAGAGTTAAAGGGGGAGCAAGACAGAGAGAGAAAGGGAGGGAAAAGGAGAGAGAAAGGGAGAGAGAGGGGGAGAGAGAGAATGAGAAAGAGTGAGGAAGAGATTAGGAGAGAGAGGGGGATAGAGAGGGGAGAGTAGGAGAGAGAGGTGAAGAGAGTAAGAGCAAGAGAGAAAGAGAAGAGAAAAGAGAGAGAGAATGAGAGGAATAGTGAGGGTGAGAGAGATGGAAATTAGGAAGGAGGGAGAAAAAGAGAGATAGATATAGTCAAAAAGAGGGAGGGTAAAAGAGAGGGAGAGAGGGAGAGAGGGTGAGAGTAAAGGGAGAGAGGGATATGTATATAGAAAGAAAGAGGGAGAGTGAGAGGGAGAGAGAGGAATAGAGGGAGAACAAGAGAGAGAGAAGAAAAAGAGGGATGGAGGGAGGGAGAGAGATTGGGGGAGAGAGGGTTGAGAAAGGGAAAGGGAAAGGGAGAGGGAGAGAGATAGAGAAAGAGGGAGAGGGAGAGGGAGAGAGGAAGAGTGAGAGAGATAGAGAAAGAGAGAGGGAGAGGGGGAGAGCAAGAGTGAGAGAGGGGAGAGGGAGGGAGGGAGAGAGAGGAAGAGAGAGATAGATTAGAGAGATAGGGGAAGAGAGAGGAAGAAAGGGTGAGAGAGACAATGAGAGAGGGAGAGAGGGTGGGAGAGAGAGGAAGAGGGAAAGAGAAAGAAGGAGTGAGGGAGATAGAGATGGAGAGGGAGAGAGGAAAAGATTGTGAGAGACGGGAGAGTAGGAAGAGAGAAAGATTTAGTGAGGGAGAGAGAAGGAGAGAGGGGGAGAGTGGGAGAGAGAGTGAAAGAGAGGGAGAATGGAGAGATAAGGTGTGAGAGAGAGAGGGAGAGGGAGAGGGAGAGAGAGATAGAGAAGGAGGTAGAAAGGGAGAGAGGGAGAAAATGAGAGAGGGATAGGGAGAAAGGAAGAGAGGAAGAGAGAGATTAGGAGAGAGAGGAGGGAGAAAGGGAGATAGAGGGAGATATGGAGAGCAAGAGTGGGAGAAAGAGAGAGATAGAGAGAGGAGGAAAGGGGATTAGACAGTGGGAGTGAAAGGGAGAGTGAGAGTGATGGAGTAAGAGAAAGGGAGAGAGCAAGAGAGAGAGAAAGGGAGGGAGAAAGGGTGGGAGAGAGAGGAAGAGGGAAAGATAAAGAAATAGTGAGGGAGAGAGAGATGGAGAGGGAGAGAGGAAAAGACTGTGAGAGAGAGGGAGAGTGGGAAGAGAGAAAGATTTAAAGAGGGAGAGAGAAAGAGAGAGGAAAGGGGAAGTCGGAGAAAGAGGGACGAGTTGGAAAGAGAGCGAAAAGAGGGAGATGGGAGAGATAAGGTGTGAGAGAGAAGGGGAAAGGGAGAGGGAGAGGGAGAGGGAGAGAGAGATAGAGAAGGAGGTAGAAAGGGAGAGAGGGATAAGGGGAGAGAGGGATAGGGAGAAAGGAAGAGAGGAAGAGGAGAGAGAGATTAAGAAAGAGAGGGAGATAGAGGGAGATATGGAAAACGAGAGTGGGAGAAAGAGAGAGATAGAGAGAGAAGGAGAGGGATTAGATAGTGGGAGTGAAAGGGAGAGTGAGAGTGATGGAGTAAAAGAAAGGGAGAGAGAGATATAAACACTAAGAGAGGAAGAAAAAGGAAAGAAAGAGAGAGAAAAAACGAGAGAGGTAGAGAGAGGCATAGGAGAAAAGAAGAGAAAAAGAGAGAAGGAGAGTTAAGAGAAAGAAAGAGAGGGAGAGAGGGAGATATGAAAAGGGAGTAGGAGAAAGAGAGATAGAGAGAAGGAGAGGGGGTTATAGAGTGGGAGTAAGAGGGAGAGTGAGAGTGATCAAGTAAGAGGAAGGGAGAGAGAGATATAAAGATCGAGAGAGGAAGAGAGGGAAAGAAAGAGAGAGAAGGGGAGAGAGGTAGAGAGAGGGAGTAGGGGAGAGAAAGAGAGAGAGAGGAAAGGGAGAGATAGATGGGAAAAGATGGAGAGATAAGAGAGAGGGATAGAGAGAAAGAGAGGGAGAGAAGAGAAAGAGGAAGAGAGGAGTAGCGAGATATAGGGAGAGAGAGGGAAGGATAAATAGAGGAAGGGATAGGGATAAATCGAAAGATGGAGAGAGGAACCACGAAAGAGAGGAGAGGAAGAAAGAGTGGGAGAGAAGGAGAGAATGGTAAAGGGATAAAGAGAGAATGGGGAAAGAAAAGGAGTGAGAGAGAATGAGAGAGAGAAAGATAAAGAGATAAAAGGGGGAGAGAGGGTGAAAGGGAGATAGACAAAGAGAAGGAGGGTGAGAGAGATAGAAAGAGAAGGAGAAAGATAGAGAAATATAAGGAGAGAGAGGGTGAGTGAGAGAGAGAGAATGAGAGGGAGAGAGAAAGAAAGAGATAGATAGATAGAGAGGGCAAGAAGGAGAGGGAAAGGGAAGGGAAGAGAGGGAGAATGGTAGAATGAGATAGAAAGGGAGAGGGAGAGACGAGGTAGGAGAAAGAGGGAGAGTAAGAGGGGATAGAGGCGAGAGGAAGAAAGAAGAAGAGGGAGAGGGAGAGGGAGAGAAAGAGAGGGAGAGAGAGAGATAGAAAGGGAGAAAGATATATATATATATATATATAAAGAGATGGAAGGGGTTGATAGAGAGAAATAAAGGGAGAGAAAGAGTGAGAGAAAGAGGGATAGAAAGAGAAAGAAAGATAGAGAGAGAGGGAGGGAGAGAGAGAGAGAGAGGGAGAGTAAGAGAGAGAAAAAGGAGGAGAACATGATAGAGGGAAAGGGGAGAGAGATATTGAGAGAAAGGAAGAGAAAGTGAGAGGGAGAGAAAAGGAAAGAAAGAGGGTGAGAGAGAGTGAGAGAGGGAGAGTTGGAAAGAGAGAGAGAGATGGAAAGAGAGGGAGAGATGGAGAGGGAAAGAGAGAAAGAGATGGATAGAGAGAGGGAGGGGAGAGGGAGAGAGAGGAAGAGGAAATGAGAGATAGGGAGATGTTTGGAAAGAGAGGGAGAGGGAGATGGAGGAGAGAGTGAGAAGGAGAGATAGAAGGGGATGGAGAGAAAGATAGAGGGAGAGGTAGAGGGAAAGAAAGATTAAAGGACATGGTTAAGGGGGAGAGGAAGAGGAAGATAAAGGGAGAGAAGAAAGGGAGGAAGAGTTATTGATGAAAGGAGAAGAAGAGGAAGGAGAGGGAGAGGAGGAGTAGAGAGGAAGAGGGAAAGGAAGATGAGGGAAAGTGAGATGAGGGGAGATAAAGAGAGATTTAGAGAAAGAAAGGGAGATAAGGAGAGAGATGGAGAAGGAGTAGGAGAAAAGGAGAGAGAGAAGGAGAGAGAGGGAGAGATAAAGAGGGAGATGGAAAGAGAGAGGGGAGAGATAGAGAGAGTGAAGGAGAGGAGAGAGAAGGGAAGATAAGGAGAGGGAGAACAAGATAGTGAGGGTGAGAGGGAATAGAGAGGGAGAGAGGGAGAGATTAGGAAAGAAAAGAGAGAGGGACATAAAGAAGGAGTGAAAAAAGAGGGAGAGAGGGTGAGAAAAGGGACGAGAGGAAGAGCAAAAGAGTGGGAAAAAGAGAAAGAGAGAGAAGGAGTGAGATATTGACGGTGAAAGAGAGAGATGGAAATTGGAAAGGTGAGAGAAAGGGAGGGAGAGATATAATGGGAGAAAAATAGAGAACGACATAAATGGGAGAGAGGGAGAAAGAGACAATAAGAGAGAGGGAGTGGGTTAGAGAGGTGGAGAGAGAGGGAGGAGTGAAGGGTAATGAGAGAGAGGGAGAGAGATCTAAATAGGAAGAGAGAGTTAGAGAGAGAAATAAAAAGGGAGAGAAGAGAGAGGGAGTGGAAGGGAGGGATAGTGATAGGAGAAAAGAGAGGTAGAAAGAGAAAGAGGGAGAGGGAGATCGAGAGATAGGGAGAAGTAGGGAGGGAGAGAAAGAGAAAAAGGGAGAGAAAGAAAAAGAAGGAGAGAGAAAGAGAGGGTGTAGAAGGGAGAGAGGGAAAGATTAGGAAAGAAAGAGTGATAGATAAAGAAAGAGAGAGAGGGAGAGAGAATGAGAGAAAAGGTAAGGGAGATAGGGAGAGAGAAGGAGAGGGTGGGAGAGAAAAGGAAAGAGGGATAGAATAAGAGAGGAGGGAGATATGAATAGAGAGATAGGGAGAAATATTGAGAGAGAGAATAAGAGGGGGAGAGACTAAAAGGGTTGGAGAGAGAGGGAGACGAGGAGAGAGAGAGAGAGGGAAAGACAAGGAGAGAGATGGAAAGGAAAAAAAGAGAGAAGGGAAGGGATAAAGAGAGAGAAAGAGGGAGAAAGGGAAAGGGAGAAGGAGAGGGAGTGGGAGAGAGAGGTAGAGGAAGAGGGAGAGAGGGTGTGAGAGAAAGGGAGAGGGGTAGAAAGAGAGAGAGAAAGAGAGGGGTAGAGAGAAAGAGGAGTCCGGGATAGGGAAAAGGAGAGGGAGTGAGAGAGAGGTAGAGGGGAAAAAAGAGACGAGAAAGAGAGAGGGAGAGATAGAAAAAGAGAGGGAGAGGTTTAGATAATGAGGGAAAGAGAGAAAGAGGGAGAGAAGGTGAGGAAGAGAGGGGAAGATAGAGAAAAAGATATATTTAAGGAGAGAAAGGAGAGATAGAGAGAGAGGGAGAGGAAAAGAAAGGGAGAGGGAGAAAGGTAGAAAGAGAGGGAGAGGTAGAAGGAGAGGAAGAGTGGAGGAGAGGGAGAGGGAGAGAGAGAGAGAGAGAGATATAAAAATAAAAAGGGAGAGAGGGAAGAGAGAGTGTGTGAGAGAAAGAATGAAAGAGATAGAGTGAGAGAGATGAAGAGGGAAATTGATAGAGGGAGAGAGGGAGAGAGAGATAGAAGGAGAAAAGGGAGATGGAAAGAGAGAGATAGAGGGTATGAGGGGGTGGGAGAGAGAGAGATAGAAGGAGAGAGGGAGAGAGAAAGGGAGAGAGGGTGACGGATCGAGAGAGGGAGAGATTGAAAGAGTTAGAAAGATATAGAAAGGTAGGAAAATAAGAGAGAGGAAGGAGAGAGGGGAGAGAGAGATGTAGAGTGAGAGGTAGAGAGAGAGAGGGAGAGAGGAAGAAAGAGGGAGTAGGAAAAGGAGTTAGATAAAGAGAGAGATAGAGGGGAGCAAGAGAAAGGGAGAGAGTAGGAGAGGGAGAGAAATAAAGAGGGAAAGAGAGAGGGAAGGGAGTGAGAGAGAAAGAGAGGAGAAAGAGATACGAAGGGGAAATGGGAGAGAGAGAGCATGAAAGAGAGGGAGAGAAGGAGAGTGAGAGATGAGGGAGAGGGAGAGAAAGAGGAGGAGAGAGATGAAAAGCAAGAAAGAGGTATATATATATATATATATTACTAGAGAGAGAAAAGAGAGAGAGAGGAAGAAAGAAAGGAGAGAAAGGGAAAGAAAGGGGGAAAATATAGAGAGAGAAGAAGAGAGAGGAAGAGAGAGGAAGAGAGGGAAAGGATAAAGATAAAAGGGGAGAAAGAGTGATAGAGAAAAAGAGAGAGAGGGAGAGAGGGAAGGAGAGAGGGATAAAGGGAGAAGGTAAGATAGAGAGAGAGGGAGTCATAGAGAGAGTGGGAAAGAGAGCGAGTTAGAGAGAGGTAGAGGGATGGGGAGAGAGATGAAGAGGGAAGGTGAAAGAGAGAAGGATAAAGAGTGATAGTGAGAGAGAGAGAATGATGGAGAGGGAGGGAGAGAGAAGGGGAGATGGAGAATAGAACAGGTGGAAGAGAGAATAGGTAGGTGAGATAGAGACATAAAAAGACTCCCTCCCCTTGTCTTTTCTCATTTTCTCCTCTTCTCTCTCCACCCTCTCCCACTCACTCTTCCTCTAACCCTATCTCTCTCCCTCCCTCTCTCTCCCTCTCACTCTCTTTCTTTCACTATCTTCCTCTCCCACACTTGCTCTCTCTCACACTCTCTCCTTCTTTCTCTCTCTCTTACTTTCTCCTCTCCCTCTCTCCTCATTCTCTCTCTCCCTCTCTCTTCCTCTATCCCTCTCCCTCTCTCCCTTTCTCTCACTCTCACCCTCTCTCCTTCTTCCTCATTCTCTCCCTCTCTATCCCCGTCTCTCTCCCTCCTCGCCCCTCTCCCTCTCTACCTTTCTCCCTTTCCCCTCTCTCCCTCTTTCTCTCCCCTCTCCCTTTTTCCCTTTCTCTCCCTCTCTTTTATTTTTCCCCCTCGATTTCCATCCCTCTTTCTTTCTCTCTATCTCTCTCTCTCCCTCTTTGCCAACCTCTCTCTTCCCTCTTCTTTTCTCTCTCTTTCTCTCTATTCCTCTCTTGCTTCCTTATTTCCTCTCCCTCTCCCTCTCTCCTTCTTCCTTTTTCTCTATCTCTCTTTCTCTCCATCTCTCCCCCTTTCTCTCCCTTTCTCCTTCTCTTTGTCTCTCATAATCTCTCTCCCTCTCTCTTACTCTCTTTCTCCCCCTCTCTCTCACTCTCTCATTTCTTTATCCATCTTTCTATCCCTCTCTCCCTCTCTCACTCTCTCTCTCCCTCACTCTATCCCTCTCCCCCTCTCACTCTCTTTCCCCCTTTCCTCTTTCCTATCTATCTTTCTCTTACTTTCACCCTCTCTTCTTCTCCCTCCTTCTTTCTCTTTCTCCCTCTTTATCACTCTTTCTCTTCCTCTCACTCTTTCCCTCTTTTCTCTCCCTCTCTCTCCCTTTCACTCCCTCTTTCTCTCCTTTTCCCTCTCCTTCCCTCTCTTTCCCTATCTATTTCACCCTCTCTCCCTCCGTTCTTCTCTCTTTTCCCTTTCTCCCTTTCCCTCTCCCTCACTCTCTCCATCTCTCTCTCCCTCTCTGTCCCTTTCACCCTCTCTCTCCTTTCCCTCTCTTTCTCTTTCCCTCTCTCTTTATCATCTCTCCCTCCTCTCTCCTTCTTTTTCCTCTCCCTCCATCCCTCTCCATTTCTCTCTCTCTTTATTTCTCCCCCTCTCTCCTTTTCTCTAATCTCTCTCTCCCTCTCTCTCCCACCTCCCTTCCTATCTCTAACTCTCTTTCCCTTTTCTATCCTTTCTCACCCTCTCTTTCTCTTTCTTACCTTCTCTTTCTTTTCTCTTCCTCTCCCGCTCTCCCCTCTCCGACTCTCTCCCTCTCTCTCCCTTCTCCTCTCTCCCTATCTCTTTTCCTCTATCCCTCTCTCTCCTTTCCCCCTCTCCCTCCCCCTTTCTCCTCTCTCTTTCTCTCTTTATCTCTCCCCTCTTATCCTCCTTACACTCTCTTTTACTCTCCCTCTCTCTCAATCTCTCTCTCCTTCTCTCAATCTCACTCTATCCCTCTCTTGCACCCTCTCTATCTCCCTCCCCCTCTCTTTTCCTCTCTCATCCTTTTTCTCACCCTCTTTGTCCCCTTCCCTCCCTTCTACCTTATCTCTCTCTCTCTCTTTCTCTTCCTCCCTCTCTCCTTCCTCTTTTGCCCTTTCTCTTGCTCTCTCCCTCTTACCCTTTCTCTCCTATCTCTCTCCCTCTCTCTTCCTCTCTCTCTCTCCCTCGATCTCCTTCACCCTCCCTCCCTCTCTCTCCTACTCTCTTTTTTCCTCTCTCTCCCCTCTCCCCCTCTCTTCCTTTCTCTCTCCCTCTCTCCCCCTCCCCTTCTCTCTCAATCTCTCTACCATCCCTCTCTATCTCTCTACTCTCCCTCTCTCTCCCCCTCTCTCCCACTTTTCTTTATTTATCCCTCCTCGCTCTATCTCTCTCTCCCTCTCTCTTCATCGCTCTCCACCACTCTCTCCCCCATCCTCTCTCTATCTCCTTCTCCCCCTCTCTCCCTCTCTCCCTCTCTCTCTCTTTGTGTCCCTCTTCCTCTCTTTATCTCTCTCTTCCTCTCTCTCACTCTCTCTATCCCTATCTCTTACTCACCCTCTCCCTCTCTCTCCCCTTCTCGATCCCTCTATCTCCCTCCCTCTCTTTATGTCTCTCTCCTCCTTTCTCACCCCTTCTTTCCCTCTCTCTTTCCCCCTCCCTCTCTCTTCTCTCTTTGCCTCTCCATCTCTCACCTCTCTCCTTCCCTTCCCTAACCTCTTTTTCACTCTCTCTCCCTCTTTCCATTTCTCACCCTCTCTATCTCCTTATCATTCACTCTCGCACCCTATCACTCTCTCCCTCCTCCCACTCTCTATCCTTCCTTCTCTCTCTCACTCTATCTATCCCTTTTGCCCTCTCTTTCCTTCTCTCTCCTCCTTTCTCCTTCTCTTTCACTATTCCTTTCTCTCTCTCTCTTTCTTTCCCTCCCTTTTTGTCCCTCTACCCGTCTCTCTCCCTCTCTCACCTTCTCTCTTCTTCTATCCATCTCTCTCTCCCCATCACTCTTTCCCTCTCTCACCTTCTCTCTTCTTCTATCCATCTCTCTCTCCTCATCACTCTCTCTCTCTCTTTCTCTCCCTCTCTCTCTCCCTCTCTATCACACCCTCTTTGTGTCTCTCCCTTTATCTTCCCCTCTCTATCTCTCATAACCTTTCCCTCTTCCTCTCTCTCCATCTCCCCCAATCTCTCTCCCTTTCTCCCCCTCTATCCCTTTCTCTTTCCTTCCCTCTCATTCTCTCTTTCTCTTCCACTTTCTCTCTCCTTTTCTCTATCTCTCTACCTTTGCTCTCTCCCACTTTATCGCTCCCTCTCTTTCTCTATTTCCTTACATCTCTCCCTCTCTCACTCTTTCCCACTCTCTCTCTCACCCTCTTCTTGCTCTCTCTCACTCTCTCACTCTTTCTCTCTCTTTCCCTCACTCACTCCATCTCTTTCTCTCCCTCTCTCTCTCTCCCTTTTCCCCCTCTCTCCCTCTCTCTATCTCCATCTCTCTTTGTCTCTCTACCTCTTTCTCTTCCTCTCTCTCCCTCTTTCTCCCCCTCCCGCTCTATCCTTCTCTCCCAGTCTCCCTCTCTTTTTATCTCTCACACACTTTCCTTTTCTCTATATCTCTTTATCTTTTTCTCTATCTCTCTCCCTTTCGCTCCCCCTCTCTCCTTATCTCTTTATCTCCCACTCACCCTCTCTTGCCCTCTCTCCCTCTCTCCTTTCCTCCCTCCCTTTCTCTCTTTTAGCCCTTTCTCACTCCCTCTCTTTCCCTTTCTTCTTTCTCTCTCTCTCCCTCTTCCTCTCTCCCTTCATTTATCCTCTCTCTCATTTTCTCTCACTCTCTCTTTCTCTCTATCCCTCTATCTCTTCCTCTTTCTCCCTCTCTCTCCCACTCTCTTTCTCTCCCTCCCTTTATCTCTCCCCCTCTCTCGTTCTCTTACTCTATCTCTATCTTTCTTCTCTCTTACCCTTTCTCTCTTGCTCTCTCTCTCATTCCTCTCCCTCTCCCTCCCTCTCCCACTCTATCTTTATCTCTTGTCTCTTCTTCTCTTCTTTCACTCTTTCCCACTCTCTCTATCTCTCTCTCTCTCACTCTCCCTCCCTCTCTGCATCCCACCCTCCATCCCTATCTCATTCTCTCTCCCTCTCTTTCCCTCCCTCTCTTTCTCGGTCTCTCTCCCTCTCTCTATCTGTCTCACCCATTCTCTTTCTCTCTTTCCTTCTCTCTCCCTTTCTATCCCACCCGCTCTATTCTTTTCTTTATCTCTCTCCCAATCTCTTTTTTTTTCTCTTGCTTTCTCTCCCACCCTCTCTCTTTCTCTCTATCTCTCTATCTCTCTCCCTATAGCTTTCTCCTTTTCTTTTTCCCTCACACTCTCCATCTCTCACCCTCTTTCTCCCTCTTTCTATCTCCCTCTCCCTCTTCCTCTTTCCCCCTCTCTCCCTCCTTTTATCCTCTCTCTCATACTCTCTCCTTCTCACTTTCCCTCTATCCCTCTATCTCTCCCTCTCTCTCTCTATCTCTCACTCTCTCTCCCTATCTTTCCCTCCCTCCCTCTCTCCCTCTATCTCTCACTCTTTCTCTCCCTTTCCAACTCTAACTCTCTCACCCCCTCTCTCCCTCTCTTCCTCTCTTTTACCTTCTCTCTCTCCCACTCTCCATCTCTCTTCCCTTCTCTCTCTCCCACTCTCTATCTCTCTTCCTATCTTCCTTTTTCTCCCACCTAATTTCTCCTACTCTTTATCTCTCTCTATCTCCCTCCCTCTCGCCTTATCTCCCATTCTCCCTCACCTACTCTCTCTCCATTCCTCCTACCTTCTCTCTTCCTCTCTCTATTTCTCTCTTTCTTTCTCTCTCTTAACCTCCCACCCTCCCTCTCTCTCCTTCTCTCTATCTCCCCCTATTTCCCTCTTTCTATCCTCTCTCTTTCCCTCCTTCTACCCTCTCTAACTCTCTCTCCTTCTCTCCAACTCTCTCTCCACCTTTCTATCTCTCTTTGTCTCTCTACCTCTTTCTCTCCCTCTCTTTATCTACCTCTCTCCCCTTCTTCCTATTTCCCTCCCTCTCCTACTCTCTCTTCCCCTCTCTCTCACCCCTCTCTCTTTCTCTCTCTATATCTCCCTACCCTTCTCTTGTCCTCTTTTCGTGTCTTTTTATCTCTCACCCACCCTCTCTCACCCCCTCTCCCTCCTACCTCTCCCTAGCCCTCTCTCCTTCATTCTCTCCTCCTTTTCTCTCTCACCCTCTCTCCCTCTTCCTTTCTCCTACCTCTTTCTCTCTTCCTCTCTACCTATCCTCTCTCTCACTCTCTCTCACCCTCTTTTTCCCTCTATCCCTTTATCTCTCCCTCTCTCTATATCTCCCTCTCCCCCTCCCTTTCCTCCTTTTCTCTCTCTCCCTTTCCTACTCTATCTCTATCTTTTATCCCTCTGCCTCTCTCCTTTTCACTTGCTCACTCTCTCTATATCTCCCTCTCTCCCTCTCCCTCTCTACCTCTATCTATTATCTTTCTCTCTTTCACTCCCTCCCTCTCTCTTTTTTCTCCCTCTCTCCTATTCGCTCCCTCACTCTTTCCCTCCCTCCATCTTACTTACCCCGTCCCTCCCTCTCTTACTCCCTCTCTCCCTTACTATCCCTTTCCTTTTCTATCTCTCTCCCTTTCTCCCTTCCCTTCTCTCTATTCCTCTTTTTCTCACCTACATCTCTTCCTCTCTCATTCCCATTTCTTCTTGATCTCTCCCTCTTTCTCCCCTCTCACTCCCTCACTCCCTCTCTCTCCCTCTCTCCCTCTCTATTTCTCCCTCTCATTCTCTCACCCTCTCTCCGTCTCGCTCTCTCTCCCATCCACTCTTTGTCCCTCTACCTCTTACTCTGCCTTCCTAATCTTTCCCTTTCTTTATCTCTCCCTCTCTTTATGTCTCTCTACCTCTCTACCTCTCTCTCCCTCTCTTACCCCCTCTCTCCCTCTATCCCTCTCTTTCTCCCCCACCCTCTATCCCATCTCTTTCTCTAGCTCCCTCTTTCTCTATCTCACTCCCCCTCTCTCTCACTCACTCTCTCTTTGCCTCCCACTCCCTCTCCTTCTCTCACCCTCTCTTTATCTCTACCTCCCTATCTCTATCTACCTTTCTCCCTCTTTATCTCAAGTTGTCTCTATATCTCTCTTTCTTCATCTCACCCCCTCTCTCTCTCCCCCTTTCTCTCCCTCTCTCCCTTTCTCTTCCTCTCTCCTCCTCTCTCATCTTCTTTTTGTGTCCCTCTCCCTATCTCTCTACCTCTCTCCTTCTCACTCTCTCACTTTCTTCCTCCCTCTTTACCTCTCTCTCTATTCCCCTCACTCTCTATGTCTCTCCCTCTCTTCATCTCCCTTTCCCTCTCTCCCTCTCTCTTCCTCTCCATCTACCTCCCCGTCTCTCTCTTTCAACATGTCTCTCTCACTTTCTCTTCTCCCTCCTCCTCTCTCCTTCTCTTTTTTCTCTCCCTCTCACTCCCTCTCTCCCTATCCCTCTCACTCCCCCTATCTCCTCTCTCCCTCTCTTTCACTCTCATTCTCTCCCCCTCCCTCCCTCCTCCCTCCCTTTCGCTCTCTTTCTCTCTCCCTTTCTCTTCCTCTCCCCCTCTATCTCTCCCCCTCCCTTTCTCTTTCTCTCACTCTCCCTCTATCTCTCTAACTCTCTATCTTTTAACCTCTCTCTCCCTCCTCCATATCCTAATCTCTCTATCTCTTTTTTCTCTCACCCTCTCTCTCTATCTCCTTCCTCTCTTTCTCTCTCTCCTTTTTCTCTCCCCCTCCTCATTTCTCTTTTCTTATCCCACTCACTCCCTATGTCCCTTCTTCTTCCCTTCTTTCTCGCTCCCTCCTTCTCTCTCCCTCTACCACTCACTCTCCCTTCCCAATCCCCCTCTCTTCTCTCTTTATCTCTCTACCTCTCTCTCTCTTACTATCTTAACTCTCTCTTTCTATCTCTTTCTCCCTCTCCCTCTATCCCTCTCCCTTTCTCCCTCTCTCGGTCTCTCCATCTATCTCTCCTTCTCCCTCTTCTTTTCCCTCCCTTCCTCTTTCTCCTTCACTCTCAATCTCCCCTTTTCTATCTCACTCCTAGATCTCTCCCCCACTCTCTATTGCCCTTTCTTGTTCTCCCTCACTCTCTCGCCTTTCCCTCTTCCTCTCTCCCTCTCTCTCTCTATCCCTCCATTTCTCTCTCCATCCCTCCCTCTTTCTCTTCTCCTCTCTCTCCCTCTCTCTTCCCCTTTCTCCCCTTCCCTCTATCCGCCTCTTTCTCTCCTTTTCTATCTCTCTCTTAAGTCTCTCTCCCTCTTCCCTTCCCTTCATCTCTTTCTCCTCCCTTTTACCTTCTCCCTCCCTCTCTCTCCTTCTCTCTCTATCCCTCTCTCATTCTCTCCCTTCCCCTATCTCCCTCCCTCTCTCATTCTCTCCCTTCCATTCTCTCCCTCCCTCTCTCTCCCCCACTCTCACCTTCTCTTACGCTACCTCCTTTCCTCTCTCTCCTCCTCTTTACATCTCTCCCCCTTACACTCCCTTTCTCTCCCTCCCTTTCTCTCCCTTTCCTTCTCTCTATCGCTCCCTAACTATCTCCCCGTCCCTCTCCCCCTCCCTTTCTCCCTCTCCCTTCCTCTCCCCTCTCTCCTCCTACCTCCCTCTCACTCGTCTCCCTTTCTCTCTCCCTCTTGAAGGTTCATGCATCCTATGGAGGTGTGAAATAAATAAAAAATTTTTCTTCTTCTAAGGCCCCAAGATCATGCTATTAAATCTACTAATCGTACAAACATGAATGATAATCTAAATTAAAGGATTACCTCTTGTAGCACAGATCTAAATCCCTTTTCTTTGATTAGTCGTCCAAGTATCCGGTCTCTATTGATGATCTATGCAGCCCAAGTATCCACTAAAAAGCATTCAAAATTAATGGGGTGCTACCTCCACCTTTTCCGATTAAGTATTTCCTCTAGAAATCAATCTCGGGCAACTTTGCGACAACCTTAAAGGAGGAGGAAAAAGTATTTCTTGCTAGGATTTAGGAGAAAACTATTTTCTCCTTTATTTTCTCTCTTGGTTGTGTGCCTTAGCCGATTTTGGAGGTCGGCCGAAATTCTCACCCTTTTTTCTTTTATTAGCCAAATCTTATCTCACAATTTTGCTTGGTCAAAAATACTTTTTTTTAGGTCATCACCCCCTTTATGTCGCACTTCTCCTCCTATTTATAAGGGGAGATTTTCTTTGTCCTCCAAGGACAAGGAGAGGGCGACTTTAAGTCAATAAATGACTCTAGGTTGTTGCTTCCTTATCCTCTAAGGACAAGGAGTTATTTTGTATGTGGATTACTTAATTATTATCTTTCAAAACATTCAACCTTATCTAATAAGGTTAATGTTTATCTTTAAGACATTCATCCTTATCCAATAAGGTTGATGTTTATCCTCCCATAAAAATTATCTTTAATCCTTTTAATTAAATCTAATGGGCCAAAAATATTTTAGGCCAATTAATTTATTTGGACTATCCAAATAAATATCTTAGATTATTTTGGTGAGGTGCACATTAGGAAATAATTTCCCAAAATACCTTTTAACCTAAATTAGGAAACTCATGTCTTTTAGGTTCTTTATTTCAAAATTTGAAACTAACTTCTAAATTAGAAAACTGATTTCTAAAATAGAAAAATTTTCATTTTGGAAACTCTTTTCAAAATAGAAAACTTTTATAATTGGAAACTTTTTCCAATATCCGTACTTCTCATTTATAATGTGAATACTTAAACTTATGCGTATGGCTCAATAGGCTCCTAGATATGTTGGCAATGTATCAAGAATAAAAAAACTTCTCTTTAATCTCTTGATATATAAATGAAGATTGGCTTTTAGAAGGGCATCATGACTACCCAATTCTCTAGGAGGA
Organism: Dovyalis caffra; assembly: GCA_963924115.1. Lineage (NCBI taxonomy): Eukaryota > Viridiplantae > Streptophyta > Magnoliopsida > Malpighiales > Salicaceae > Dovyalis > Dovyalis caffra. The sequence goes on from CAWUPB010001179.1 coordinate 1,399,425, forward strand.
TTAGTTAATCCATTATTACCTTTCATGAGCATGGTTACCATACAATTCGAGTCCTTATGTCAACTTATCACGAGTGTGATCTTGAACTTGGTTACTAGTCTTGTTCAATTATAATCACATAAGTTTTCTTCGATTCCTAAATGTCTTAGCTCTTAGAGTAGATCAATTATGCTCTATTAGTGTACTCCTACTATGGCTATAGATTTCTTGAGTAGACATTTATCGGAGTACGATGTGATAACTCTTTTAGTATACAAGAAATGACATGTCCTAGCTTAGTCATATACCTACCTCCAATAGATTCCTAGTGCACCTAATGAATCGCCCATATGCAATCCATTAAGGGGTCCATCGAAACGAGTGTCAAAGTGTATAAGTTCTCCAATGCGATAACTATGATGACTTAAAGTCTAAGGACCATTTGTACCCATCTCATATGAGATTCCCATGGACTAAAATCAAAAAGATTCTTATGGTGTGTCAAGTCTAGTAACATGTTCTCTAATATAAATCACCTAAGTGCTTACTTTGGCATCACCACGCCAATAGGTGTGAGATCTCCTACTCGCTATCATATAGCATAAGCATAGCATTCATAAGTTTATCCATATTTGTCAATGTCCATTTTTGATAATGCTATGACTTGAGACATTTAATGATATCATTTATGTGCATTAGTGTTTGTCTCACATCTTTCAATCAATCACTATTGTAAATGCATATCATAAAGAATTCTATCTAATTTTATTGAACATGTAAACAAAAGAATTAATAGAATGACTTCTTTATTATTATTAAAATAAATAATGCAATTATACATTCACTCAAGCACATCCATACATGATCTGGATCTACGGCACCTACACTAACAATCTCACACTTGCACTAAAGCCAACTAGCCACATCCCTTAAACCCAATGATTGAGTAAAGGACTCATGTTTTTGCTATGAAAAAGGCTTAGTCAAGGGATCTACTATGTTATCATCAGTGTGGACCTTTTATATCCTTATAGTACCATGAATAATGATCTCTCTAATCATTTGGTAGCGTCATAATACATAATTAGACCTTTGATGAGACCTTGGTTTCTTGGCTTGTGCTATAGCTCCGTTGTTGTCATAGTAAAATACAATTCGATCAATAATACTAGGAACCACTTATAGTCTAGGAAAAAATTTATGAATCCAAACGGCCTCCTTTCGTTGTTTCTATAGCTACAATATATTCAGACCTCGGTTGTTGAGTCGACTATTATTTTTTTCTTGGAACTCTTCTAACTAATAGTACCACCATTCAATTGAAAAATGAATCCTAATTGTGATATAAAGTCATCATGATCAAATTGAAAATGAGCATCCGTGAACCCTTTCACGACTAGTTCATCTCCTTCATGGACCAAGAAGGCATCCTTAGCTCTTCGTAAGTACTTTAGAATGCTCTTCACATCAATCTAGTGTTTTTCACTCGGATCAGCTTGATATCTACTACATATACTCAAAGCATATGAGACATCAAACCACATACATATCATAGCATACATGATAGATCCTATGGCTAATGCATAAGGAATGCGATTCATCCTTTCCCTTTCATTTTGTGTGTTGGGACACTTAGCTTTGGAAAGTTTTATACCATGTAACATTGGAATAAGTCCTCTCTTGGACTCTTCCATACCAAATCTTTTTAGTATTTTATCAATGTGCATGCTTTGGGAGACACCTAACTTTCTTCATGATCTATCTCCATAGATCTTGATTCCTAGAATGTATGCTACCTCTTCCATGTCTTTCATAGAGAAATTCTTAGATAGCAAATCTTTTATAGATTACAACATATTGGTATTATTTCCTATAAGTAGAATGTTATTGCGACGCCCCTAGCTCCCTTATCGATTACATAAAAGTGTTGCGACGCCCCTAGCTCCCTTATCGATTACATAAAAGGCATGGCTAATTGCATCACATTTAAGAGACTAAAGTCTCAAATTTACTCCCATACACATATTCACAATGAACTGGATATCATTACAAAAATTACAAAATAATGTAGGTATTATTACAAGCAAAAGTGAATCCTATAGTTCATGTGTCACACATGAGCCTTTTTCTAGGAGGACCGATAGCTTCATTATCGGCACTATTATCGCCTTTACCTATCATGGCATGAAATAAATATAGGGTGAGCTGAAGCTCGGTAAGTAGGGTGATGCACATTATATGTAATGATTTTCCGACTCCCCCACTTTGACTCATCAAATTTTAACTTCGGGTACCACGGGTATTAGTAAGTCAACTCTATTGGTGATTTCAAAATCACCTAATGCTAACAACGAAATTACCCTTTGTTGTAGCCACTTGCTAGCGAGAATCCATCACCCAATAGTGTAGTCACATAGATTAGAGCACGCACACGGCTAGATCGCTAGTACTGTTTAATTGAGTAGGTTACCAAACCTATCCAATTCCGTTCGAATCGATTACCAAATCACATCATTTTTGACTCCATGATTCTTCTCAATTTAATCAATTTCCATAGAGATATGATGCACGTGATGTTATAGTCATTACATTTTAAAAATTACGAGTACCAATCCGTATTATTAAATCATTCTCACGACTCGATCCGCATTCGAAATTTCATATGTTTTTCACCTATCTTTCATGATATCTCCCGAGAAAATACCATATATACCCATTGGTATGAATCAATTCATAAGTTTACTTTGTACATTTGTGTCTTTGTCCTCATACACATAGTAAGTCTAACTTCGGATTTCAATGTACTACTTAGTCTACATAACCTTAAATTCTAAGGATTCATTATGATATACTAAAGATGAAATTTCTTTTTAATCGAAACTTTAACCTTAGTAGTCAAATTTTAGCCTTTAATGGATCTAGGTCTTAATCTCGATTTTCCTTGAATTCTTTACCTTTTAATACTTGATTTTATCATATTAGGGTGTAAATAAAACATTACTCATGAATTTGGGTGGTTGGAACTCAATCTCTAAAAATTTGGGTTTAGGTTAAGTGTTTCCTAATCTAAACCAAAAGTTTCATTTTTCTTGAAATCTAACTTTTCTATACTTCAATTTATACTTATTTAGGTACATTTGAACCATTAATTCTCAAGTTGGATGAATGGAACTCAAATCCCTAAATTTATGGGTTTAGGCCGAATGGGTCCATTAAGGGGCAAAGGATTTTCTTTTATTGCTATGTAATTTCTTCTCAAGCTAACTCACTTAGTTATACTTTAATGGGTTCCCATGGAGTTCTAGATCTTTAAATCCATTAAAATAAATCCACACTTGGCCTTTTTAGTACCTAGGCCTAATGGGTCCATTAAGATGTCCAAGCCCATTTTGGTTTAACTAAACCCATTCATGCACATTTCCAAGCCCATGTTATTGTAACCAAACCCATCCACACACATTGATACATACATAACATATAGATCACATAGATCCCTACACATATCAACCTTCTATCATCACATCACAAAAACCATACTAGATCAATTATAAAACATCAAAACACAACCTCAACACAAGCAACCATAACAAAATATTACGTGGCTTAAAACATAACTCATAAATGGAACATTTAAAATAGAACTTAAATCATAAAGGAATCTAAAATGAAACCTACCGACAATGATGTTTTTCACTTACATGGTCTTTTAAATATATGTTGTAGGAAAAATAAATAATGACTAACTAAATTGTCAAAAAGTTATTCGATAAACACTTCCATAAACCTTAGATATTCTAACACCACAAAATATAAAAGAAATGGGACGAATTACACCGACATAACTATGGATATTCCGGGAGATATGTTTCTCGGGAATCCACATTTACGGCATATCAAAATAAAATAATTTTTTTTTCAATTCCATATCTCGTCACCAAACATGCACATGACACATAGATCATAATTTAAACTTAGTAGATGCGGATAGAATTATTTCGGTACGTATAGCTAAGTTAAGGAGTTTCGCGGGGGTTACATTTCTCCCTCCTTAAAGAAATTTCATCCTTGAAATTCGGCTTACACAAATAAATTTAGGTATTTCTCTTTCATTTCCTCTTCTAGTTCCAAGTAATTTCTTTGAGTTTATGATTCTCCTACAAAACTTTAACTAGGGCAATGTCTTTATTCCTTAAATATTTAAGTTGTCAATCGAGAATCTGGATTGGTCTTTCCTCGTATGTTAAGTCCGGAGTCAAGTTTGATGGTGCTACCTCCAAAACCTAACTAGGATCTTCAATACATTTTCTTAACATAAACACAAGAAAGATATCATGTACTTCGACAAGGTCGACGTTAGCAATTGGTGGTATGCCTTTTTGCCTATGTGATCAAGTATCTTAAATGGTCCAATATAGCATGGACACAATTTGCCTTTCATCCTAAATCTTAGTATGCCCTTTATCGAGGAAACCCTTAGGAAGACATAATCACCCATTGTAAAATCCGGATCCCTTATTTTCTAGTCGGCATAGCTTTTCTATCGACTTTGGGCCATCTCCATCCATTGATGAATCTTCTCCATGACTTCAATCATTTGTTGCACCAATTTAAGGCCCAATAATTTTCTCTCCCCTACTTCATCCCGGTGCATTGGAGATCTATATCGTTATCCATACAAAGCCTCATAGGGAGCTATTCCGATGGACGTTTGATAGTTATTATTATAGGCAAACTTCATAAGGCATACGTACTTCTCTCATTTTTTGGACCAATCAAGAACGCATGCTTGTAGCATGTCTTCGAGTATTTGAATGACCTATTCGGATTGTCCATCGATCCGCTAATGGTAAGCTATGCTAAAGTTTATCCTTGTCTCTATAGCCTTATGCAAACTTTCCCGAATGTTGCGGTGAATATAGGATTTTGATTTGACGAGATTGAGACTAGGACCTCATGTAGTCTCACAATTTCATCGATATACAATCGAGCATACTGGCTTAGGCTATAAATGGTCTTAACTGGAAGGAAGTGCACCAATTTGGTCAACTCGTATGATTACCCAAATGGCATCCGACCCTTTTCTCAATCTTGGCAATCCAATGACAAAGTTCATAGTGATGTGCTCCCATTTTCATTCCGGAATCGCTAATGGTTTTAACATTCCCATAGGTCATTGATGCTCTACCTTCATTTGTTGACGAGTTCGACAACTCGTCACATAGTTCCCAATGTCATTCTTTATTCCGGACCACTAATAACTTCATCTCAAATCTCGATACATTTTAGTACTTCTTGGATGTATTGAATACGGGGATACATGTGCCTCTTTTAGGATTTCTTTCTTCAAATTGCTACCGACGAAACAAAAATCTTTCGTTGAATCTAACCACTCCATTATCATCTACCATAAAGTCGGACTCCTTCAAAGCCTCTACATTTTTCCTCCATTCTTTCACACATTCCGTCCGTTTGTTGCCTAACTTGAATTTTTTCTTGCAGAGTTGGTTGGACTAAAAAGCCGACATGATGCTTCCGTAGTCCATAAGGATGATCTCTAATTCTAGCTTTTGCAAATCCCTCACGAGCGGCAACTCGGATGACTTACATTGTTGCTATCAATTTTCTACTCAAGGCATTAGCAAAGACATTGGCTTTTCCCGGATGGTAGTTGATGATGCAATCATAGTCTTTCACCAACTTGAGCCACCTCCTTTGCCTCATGTTTAGCTCTTTCTACGTGAAGATATATCGTAGACTCTTATGGTCTATATATATCTCACATTTGGCTCCATATAAATAATGTCGCCAAATCTTCAAAGCAAAGACGACGACTACTAACTTCAAATCATGTGTTGGATAATTTTGCTCGTATTCTTTCAATTGTTGGGAAGCATAGGCCACCACCCTTCCATTTTACATTAACACCACTCCTAACCCATTCTTAAAAGCATCGCTATACACCACAAAGTTTCCATCTTCGGACGGAATCGTTAGTATTGGGGTCGTGACTAACCTTTGTTTCAATTCTTGAAAGCTCTTTTCACAAGCATCCGTCCATTGAAACTTAACGCTCTTCATCATCAAGCTCGTAAGGGGCCTTGCTATCTTAGCGAAGTCTTCAACAAATCTTCGATAGTAACCAATCAAGCCTAAGAAACTTTATACCTCCGACACATTCTTTAGAGTAGGCCAATTTTGAATAGCTTATATCTTCTTTAGGTCCACAACTATGCCTTCTTTTGTCACCACGTGGCCTAGAAATACTACTTGTTCTAACCAAAACTCACACTTTGGGAATTTTACATACGACTATTGCTCCCTTAGCGTTTGTAAGGTAGCTCGTAAATGCCGTTTATGCTCCTCATCACTCCTAGAATAGACTAGGATATCATCAATAAACATGATGATGAATTATTCTTAAAATTTCATAAAGACTCTATTCATCGGGTCCATAAAAGTGACTGGAGCGTTAGTCAATCCGAATGGCATCACTAGGAACTCACGAGTGACCATATCGTGTCTTCAATGTCATTTTCTTTACATCTTCCGACCTTACTCTCAATCGGTGATACCACGATTGCAAATCAATTTTAGAGAACATCATCACGCCTCATAATTGATCAAAAAAATCATCTATTCGGGGTAACGAATACTTATTTTTTATCATCACCTGGTTTAACTCCCGATAGTCGATACATAGTCTTCGACTCTCCTCCTTCTTCTTTACCAATAATACTGGAGCTCCTCAAGGTGAGGAACTAGGGCATATAAATCCTTTATCTAGTAAGTCTTGTAACCGTATTTTCAAGTCATTCAACTCGATTGAGGCCATTCGATAGGGAGCTCTAGGTCGATCTCAAATTCTATCTCTCCGTGGTGGCATCTTCATCAACATTTCAAGAAATACATCTAAAAATTCCTACACAACTTTGATCTCTTCGGTTTTGATTTTTGTTTTGCTCGATGATCTATCACATATGCTAAGTATCCTCGACAACCTTTTCCTAGCATCTTTTGAGCCTCTAGAATCGAGATGGTCGATATGACTCAAAACTTCAAATCGGTTTTAAACTCTAACTATCGATTCCTAAGTCAAAAATTACCCATCTACCTTGATAGTCTATTGTGGCACCACGCCTTGTCATTCAATCCATTCCCAAGATCAAATTAAAATCTTGAAGGTCTAATACTATCAAATCGGCCTCTAGCTCGCTTATACTCGGACACTTTTTCACTATACTCAATAACTCCATAAGTTCTTCGAAAGGGACAACTATAAGATACCCTACGACTAATGTATCCGGTTTAACACCTAAGATTTTTACTAATATTGTTTATATGAATGAATGAGTAGCACCAAAATCAATCAAAACATAACTAACTAAGCTAAGGAGTGAGACATTACAACAAATCACTACCACATCCTTAAGGCCAACCTCCTCTTGAGTCATCGTATACACCCGAATAGGTATCCTTCTCGATCCTCGTTTCTATACTAGGGGCGGATGTATGATACATGTCCCGGCTTATGATAGATATAGCATGTCCTCAAATCCGATCGACACTCCTCGGTGTGAAACCTTCCACACTTATTGCATCGAGGTTGGGTATTCATCAACCGTCCCGACTAATTATCTAATAGTGGCCTCGATGTATATGGTGCTGGTCCGGGCGCTCTTATATTACTCGGGCCACCACTTCTAATGAACTTCCCGGGTAGACCTCATCTTAATAGTCCAAATGAAGAGGCTCCGGATTTAAATGCTTCCCTCTTCTACTCGTATCTCCTTTACTATCTCTCTCGATCTTCGTTTGCCAACATGGCCTTGTTTACCATCTTTGGAAAGGTTTGGGCGGTGACATTGATACCATACTCCGAACCCTTAGGTTTAACCCTTTTAGGAATTGATTCTTCTTCAAATTTTTGTCCCCCGCTATAAAAGGGATAAATCGATACCTTTGTTCAAACTTTCGCACATACTTACCTACGGACATACCATCTTGTTTCAATTCTATAAATTCTTAGATTTTATTGGCTTTCACATGTGCTATGAAGTATTTATTGTAAAAGACCTCCTTAAATCCTTATTAGGTTAAATGAGGCACATCTATCATTAATCATGCGCTCTTCCACTAGGTGCGGACATCTTTAGTTAGCATAAAGATAACACATGACACTCATTCATTATTGGAAAATTGTAGATACTCAAATATCACTTCTAGTGACTTAATCCATTCCTTCACTATAATTAGGTTAACACCCTTGGTAAACTCTTGGGGATTTATCTTTCGAATCTTTCTACTATGTCGTTTCTATGTTGAGGTGGAGGGAGAGTCTGTTGATGCATAGCCAATAGCTATCTTATTTGCTCTGTGTGGGTTTGTTGTTGTTCTTACATTACTTGTTGTTGTTGTTCCATTAGGTCTATCAAAAAATTCATAGCGTCTTATGGATTCACATTGTTAGTATCGGAGGTTCCTTCCTCTCCTGCTCGTACGGGATTCCGTCTTGACATGCTTTGAATTTGTACATGTCATATTACGTTCGGGTTAGTTTTCATATAAAAAATCTTAATTTCATACATCACACACTAGAAATAAGTCAAGAATATATAGATAACAAATCATAGCATACATGCCCAACATTCATAACAACATACATGGTTACATCCCAAAAGGTTTAATGCTAGAGTACACATAAAAGGGGCATCGCTAGTTTCAAAAGGGCATGTCTAGTCACATTAACAAGTGCACAAAGATCTCAAAATGTCCACGGGGCACTAGGCCATACGATACATTTCCTAGACACACATCTACTCCGTCCAATTAACAAAGCAAACACATCGTGGAAAGGAGGCCTCGACTCTCCACCATTTAATAGTGCCAATCGACGTGATTTATGCAATGTCGCGAGCTAAAGGTAAGGGTTGACCCTATTTATACATCAACCTAGTCGGGGTCCGCCTAACCTATATCGACGGAAAGACTTGTATCCATTGCGATAAGAATATCGCTCTATTATGCTCTTCCACATAGTATCTAGTAGCTCGTAGATACATTGGCAAAAGAGTCTAACGCATTATTAGCATTAGAAACTCGACACTATGGTATAGTTCAAAGGAGGCATTAACGAATACTATTCGCTAAATCGGATTATAGACTCGGATCACATGCTCCATCAAATCCTACTCCGAGGCCATGGTGAGGCTCGTTAAACTCGGCTTAGTATACGGCGAGAGCAACCCACTATTGACGTGTCCTAGGGATGCCGAGAACACGAAAAAGAATCGGCATCTACAATATAAATCCTTACCATTAACCATGTGTCTAAGTAGCGACTACATAATATAAAGAATACAATAACCACTCATATTTATACACGGTAAACACTCATATTTATTAAATACCAAGAAGTAGACTTTTCTTATTAAGTCACGCATCGATGCTCGAGCTTATGTGACACTTAGATTTCTACTCGAATAACTAAATCAAAGCTCTAATACCATCTCTACGATGCCCCTAACTCCCTTGTCGATTACCTAAAAAGCATGGCTAGGTGCGTCATAGTTTACGGATTGAAGTCTCAAATTTACTCCTATACACATATTCACAATATACTCGAATATCATTACAAAAATTACAAAATAATGTAGGTATTATTATAGGCAAAGTGAATCCTATAGTTCACGTGTCACACATGAGCCTTTTTCTAGGAGGAACTAATAGCTTCATTATTAGCATTATTGTCACCTTTACTTGTCATGGCATGAAATAAATATAGGGTGAGCCGAAGCTTAGTAAGTAGGGTGATGCACGTGATATATAATAATTTTCGACTCCCCACTTTGAGTCATGAAATTTTAATTTCGGATACTCTAGGTATTAGTAAGTCTACTCTATTGGTGATTTCGGAATCACCTAATACTAGCAACGGAATTATCCCTCGTTGTAACCACTATTAGCGAGAATCCATCGTCCAATAGTGCAATCACACATATTAGAGCACGCACACAATTGGATCGATAATACCCGTTTAATCCGGTAGGTTACGAAACCTATCCAATTCCATCCAATTCGGTTACCAAGCCTCATCGTTTTCGACTCCATGGTTTTTCTCAATTTAATCCATTCTCATATGCATATGATGCATGTGATGTTATAATTATTACATTTAATGAATTATAGGTACCAACCCGTATTATTAAATCATTCTTATGACCCGATCAACATTCGGGATTTCATATGTTGTTAACATATCTTTCATGATATGCCTTGAGAAAATTCCATTTCCACCCATTGGTATAACTCAATTCATAAGTTGACTTCGTACATTCGTGTCTTTCTCCTCATACATGTAGTAAGTCTAACTTTGGATTTCACTGTACTACTTAGTCTACATGACCTTCAATTCTAAGGATTCATTCGATATACTAAAGATGAAATTTCTTTTTAATCCAAACTTTAACCTTAGTAGTTAAATTTTAGCCTTTAATGGATCTAGGTCTTAATCTTGGTTTTTTCTTGAATTCTTCACCTTTTAATACTTCATTTTATCCTATTAGGGTGCAAATAAACCATTACTCATGAATTTGGATGGTTGGAACTCAATTTCTAAAAATTTGGGTTTAGGTCAAGTGTTTCCTAATCTAAATCAAAAATTTCATCTTTCTTGAAATCTAACTTTTCTATACTTCAATTTATACTTATTTAGGTACATTTGAATCATTAATTCTCATGTTAGATGAATGGAACTCAAATCCCTAACTTTTTGGGTTTAGGCCGAATGGGTCCATTAAGGGGTGAAGGATTTTCATTTATTGCTATGTAATTTCTTGTCAACCTAACTCACTAAGTTATACTTCAATAGGTTCTCATGGTGTTATAGATCTTTAGATCCATTAAAATAAATCCAAACTTGGCCTTTTTAGTACCTAGGCTGAAATGGTCCATTAAGATGTCTAAGCCCATTTTGGTTTAACTAAACCCATCCATGCACATTTCTAAGCCCATGTTTTTGTAACCAAACCCATCCACACACATTGATATATACATAACACATAGATCACATAGATCCCTACACATATCAACCTTCCATCATCACATCACAACAACCATACTAGATCTATTACAAAACATCAAAACACAACCTCAACACAAGCAACCATAACAACATATTACATGGCTTGAAAGATAACTCATAAATGGAACATTTAAAATAGAACTTAAAGCATAAAGGAAGCTAAAATGAAACCTACTTATAATGATGTATGCTTGCTTAAGATTTCCTAGACTTTTCCTTCCTTTTCCCATTTCTTTCCATCCTTCCTTTTTCTTTCTTTCTTTTCTCTCTTTCTTTTCCTCACAATGCCGTTTCTCTCCTCTCTTGGAAGCTATAGTTTTTTTCAAGAAAATGGCAAGGTTTTAACCTTTCTTTTATTTTTATATCACGCCTTTCTCCCTTCATTTATTAGTCTTCCAAGTGTCAAAATTTTGTGGTAAATTAAGGTCAAATGATGGGACTAAATGGGAGGCAAGTTGACAATTTAAAAATCTAAGTGGGTGTCACACTTTTAGAAAAAGTGGTAGATTTGGTGTCAAATCAACAACTAAATGTGGGAACTAAAAAGGTAACTAAGCTAACTAAACTAACCAACTTCCTTACCCCATCTGGTTCCTAAATTTTAGCCATGCACCTTGTTTGGAAACATGTTTTTCACTTGCACGGTCTTTTAAATATATGTTAACGGAAAAATAAATAATCACTAACTAAAGTCCCAAAAAGTTATTCCAATAAACACTTCCATAAACCTTGGATATTCTAACACCACAAAATATAAAAGAAATGACACGAAATTATACTCACACAACTATGGATATTTTAGGAGATATGTTTCCGGGAATCCATATTTGCGACATGTCAAAATAAAATTAATTTTTTTTTCAATTCCATATCTCCTCACCAAACCATCACATGACATATAAATCATAATTTAAACTTAGTAGATGCGGACATAATTATTTTAGTACATATAGTTAGGTGAAGGAGTTTCGTGGGGGTTACGATCTTCTACATATAGTACAACAAATACAATTGAGCTACTAGTAACCTTTTGGTATACACAAGGTTCATCTTTGTTTTTGTGAAGAATCAAACTCTTTGATTGCTTAAGTCCATAAATGGATCTTTGTAATTTTACATGTTCTTTGGTGACAAAAAATCGAGGTTATGTCATGTACACATCCTCGTTTTATTTTTGATTAAGGAAAGTAGTTTTTACATCCATCTCGCCATATCTCATAATCATGATATGTAGCAATTACAAGCATAATCTGAATGGATTTAACCATTGCAATTGCAACTGGCGAGAAAGTTTCATCATAATCAACACCTTACTTTTGATGATATCCTTTAGCCACTAATCCGGCCTTGTATATATATACATGTCTATCCATGTCGATCTTTCTTTTAAAGACCCACTTACACCTAAAAGGTTTAACACCTATAGGGGGATCAACTAAAGTCCATACTTGGTTAGTGTACACTGGATTTCATCGCCTCATGCCACTTTTTGGAGTCAATGTCTAACATTGCCTCTTCATAGGTATTAGGTTCGTCATCTCGTATGATACAAACATCTCCATGTGTTGAGACTAGAAAGCCATACCTTTACGGCTCTTGATGAATCCTCTTAGACATATGAAGTTCTTGTGTATTGGTTTGTGGAGTAGTTACAACGCTTTATAACTTTTCTATTTGGGGTTCCTCGAATGTAATGTCAATTTATGAGTCTTCTTGAATCTCATTGAGTTCAACTTTCCTCCCATTGGTCCTAGAATCTATAAATTCCTTCTCAAGGAATATTACATGCCTAGCAATAAACACCTTTTGTTCTTGTGGTTGGTAAAAGTAATATCCATTTATTTCTTTTGGATATCCCATAACTTTACACTTTATTGATTTAGGCTCGAGCTTGTCTACGTCTAAATGTTTGACATATGCTTCACGACCCCAAATCTTAAGAAAAGATAAGTTTGCTTTCTTTCCTTTTCATATCTCACATGGAGTCCGATCAATAGACTTTGTTAGAACTCGATTCAAAATAAATGTCACGGTAAGGAGTGCATATCCCCAAAATGATATTGGGATATTAGTTTGACTCGTCATGGATCGGACCATATCTAATAGTGTCTTATTTCTCCTTTCGGACACACCATTCATTTGAGGTTTTCCAGTTGGGATCTCACTGTGAGAGAATTCCATTCTCTTTTAAATGATCTAAAAATTTAGTGCTTAAGTACTCTCTATCTCGATCCGATCGAAATGCCTTAATACTTTTGCTAGTTTGTTTCTCAACTTCAAACCTAAATTCCTTAAACTTTTTAAAGGCTTCAAATTTGTGTTGCATGAGATACATATGACCAAAACATGATCTATCATCGATAAATCATATCCTCCTCTAGCTTAGGTGGACATGGGCCCATATACATCACTATGTATTAGGCGTAACAAATCGGCAATGTTTTCTCCTTTTCCATGAAAAAAGGATTTTGTCATTTTTCCAAGCAAACAAGATTCATAGACATCATAAGATTCATAATAAAATAATTCTAAATATCCATTCTTATGTAGCTTGGATGTGCAATTTTTTTTATATGGCTAAGTTGACAATGCCACGGATATGTTTTGTTTAGATCATTAGTTTTGAGTATTTTTGCATTTATGTTATATACTAGTGTGTCTATGTTTAAAACATATAAACCGTTATTCACATAAGCACTTCCATATAAAACATCATCTTTATAAAAGGAACAACTTTTCTTCTTATATAAAAACAAAAAACCATTTTGGTCCAAACAAGAAATGGAAATGATATTCCTAGTTATACTTGGAATATAATAATAAATTACGAGTATAAGCACAAGTCTAAATGGTAGTGCTAACTTGTAGATACCTATTGCTAATGGTACAACTCTTGAACCATTACCCAAGCATAAGATAACCTCACCGAAGCAGTTTTTCTAACCTCTTTTAGTCCTCTTAAGTTTGTGCAAATAGGTGCACCACATCTAGTATCAAATAGCCAAGATGTTGGACTAGAAGTAGAAAATTTTACTTTAATAACATGAATACTTGAGGTACATCAATAACTCTTCTCTTGTACCCTTTCATGGTGCTCCTTATTGCCTATCGCATAGACCATTTTTACATGTTGGAGGACATTCCTCTCTTTCATGTTCCGAGTCAAGGAAGTTTATGTCATTTAAGGCATTCTTTCCATTAGACATCGATCTCATCGATGTATTGCCAATCATAGTGCGTAACAACCTTGATAGGATAGAAAAACATACAATTTAGTTAATTAAATTGCATAGAACAAAGCATAAATTAAAGGAGTAAAATCTATTTTCGCTCTCACTATTTTTTCAAGTTCTATAACCTTTAATATAGTACTCGAGAAAAATTTTCGATTCATTTTCTTAGTGGGTTAGGATCCCATGCTCTAACATGCATTAGCCTTGAGTTATCTTAACAAGCCATACATGAAGGATTAGGTAGATACCTCCTAACCAATTATATCTAATGTAATTCCTAATTCCATTGGCATGAAACTCCTTATCCTTGTCACATCTTATGTGAATACAAATCCTTGCTTACAAGTTTATTGGACCTTGAGTTATCTCAACAACCCAATAACTCATTTAATTTAGACATAACGTTTGGGGTCACTACATGGCTCATGATTTGTTTCTCCCGAGAAAGAAGTGATCTTGAGTTATCTCAATAAGCCAACAATGACCAATAGAGTTCCCACCTCATAACATTGAAAAACATTTAACTTAATATTTTATTTTAAGGAATTAATAAGGTTAGTCTCATACTAGCATGTATACTAAACAATGATCACCTTATTCCTAATCATGCATACTAACATTGATCTCATCATATTCACGGATCTATGCATGACTAAAGGACTAGTGAATGGTAATGCATTTCTAGTACTAGCCCCCTCGAGCACAAGGAGACTAGTGGGTCAATTCCTAGGTGAAAAATTATTACAAATTCTTCATGAATGTCTTCATTCCTTGGTGTCTTCTCCTTGTATTTATTCTAATTACTATCTTTTACTTTTACATTTATTCAAAATAATAAACCTCAAGTTCCATTCGAGAGGAGTAAGATGAGAAAAGAAATATAATAGAGTAATAGAGAAGGTAGGACACGCGAGTCCTATTTATCCAAAAAATACCAAGCATTCATAAAACTAAGCGACTCATCCATACCATTCACCCATGCTTCGATCACATTGATAAATGACATACTCATAAAACAATTTCATTTATAAAATGATTATCAATCTATAGTTTTGGTCATTTTATAAATTTATTAAAATTTCTCTAAATTTTAATTTGAAAACCTTTTTGGGTCTTGGGCCCATAGGCTTTGGGCATCGAGGATTCACGGGTTTCGAACCCTAAACCCTTGGGTTTGTGTGCATCTACTCACGACCATCGATCTAGCATGAAAGCGCTTGGCTAGTGGCTTGCTGCATTGCCCGCATGCCTAACACGCAGGTCGGTGGACCATTATCTTGAGCACGGAGTGCGGCTAGCATGCGACACAGTAGGCACTGGCTTGTACCACATGCCTAACACGGACTGCCTAGCGAACACATAACATAGGCTTAGAGTGCCGCTTGCTTAGTATAGCTTGGAAGGCTAGCGGCTGCCGGTGTTCACCCGGTCTACCGTGCATCTAGCGCACACCTAGTAGGCCGCTCGGCGTATGCATAGTGCATGGCTAGCGGTAGGGTTACCATGCGCATGACGATAACGTTCTACATCTACCTCACATGCTCTTATTTATTTTGATCTAAAATTTTAGTTTTATATTTATATAAAATACCAAAAACATTGGATTTATAATCGGGCATATCTTATTCATGTAGTATGGAATAAATAAAAAGTTTTCCTCCATCTAAGGCCCTAAGATCATGTCGTTAATCTACTAATCATGCATGCATGAATGATAAGCTAAAGTGCGGGATTACCTCTTGTAGGGTAGATCTAAATTCCTTTTCTTTGATTAGCCATCTAAATGTCCGACCTCTATTGATGATCCACACGACTCATGTATCCACTAAGAAGCACTCAAAATTAATAGGGTGCTAGCTCCACCTTTTCCGATTAAGTATTTCCTCTAGAAATCAATCCCGAATAACTTTGTGACAACCTTCAAGAAAGAGGAAGGAGTATTTCTTTCTAGGATTTAGGAGAAAACTATTTTCTCCTTTATTTTCTCTCTTGGTCGTGTGCCCTAGCTGATTTTGAAGGGTGGCCAAAATTCTCACCCTTTTTTTCTTTTATTGGCTGAATCTTGTCTCACAATTTTGCTTTGCCAAAAATACTCTATTTTTTAGGTCATCACCCCTTTTAAGCCGCACCTCTCCTCTTATTTATCGGGGGAGAGTTTCTTTTTCCTCTAAGGATAAGGAGAACGACAACTTTGAGTCTATAAAGGACTCTAGGTTGTTGCTTCCTTATCCTCCAAGGATGAGGAGTTATTTTCTATGTCGAATACTTGATTATTATCTTTTAAAACATTCATCTTTATCTAATAAGGTTGATGTTTATCCTCCCATCAAAGTTATCTTTAAGCTTTTAATTAAATCTAATAGGCCAAAACTATTTTAGCCCGAGTTACTTTATTTGGACAATCTAAATAAATATTCTTAGATTATTTTGGCGGGTCCACGTTAGGAAGTAATTTCTCAAAATACCTTTTAACCTAAATTAGGAAACTCATGTCTTTTAGGTTCTTTATTTCAAAATTTGAAACTAACTTCTAAATTAGAAAACTGATTTTTAAAATAGAAAACTTTTCATTTTAGAAACTCTTTTTAAAATAGAAAACTTTTGTAATCGAAAACTTTTTCCAATATCCTTACTTCTCATTTATAATGTGAATACTTAAACTTATGCATATGACTCAATAGGATCCTAGATATGTTGACAATGTATCAAGAATAAAAAAACTTCTCTTTAATCTCTTGATATATAAATCAAGATTGGCCTCTAGTAAGGCATCATGACTATCCAATTCTCTAGGAGGATTAGTTAACCCATTATTATCTTTCACAAGTATGGTTACCCATAATATTCAAGTCTCATGTCAACTTATCATAGTGTGATCTCGAACTTAGTTATTAGTCTTGTTAAATTATAATCACATAAGTTTTTTTTATTCCCAAATGTCTTAGCTTTTAGAGTAGACAAATGATGCTCTATTGGTGTACTCCTACCATGGCCATAGATTTCTTGAGCGGACATTTATCGAAGTGCAATTTGATAACTCCTTTAGCATACAAGGAATGACATGCTCTATCTTAGTCATACACCTACCTCCATTAGAGTCCTAGTGAACCCAACGAATTACCCACATTCAACCCATTAAGGGGTCCATCGAAATGAGTGTCAAAGTGTATAAGTCCTCCAATGAGATAATCATGACAACTTCAAGTCTAAGCACCATTTGTACCCATCTCGTATGAGATTCTCATAGACTAAAACCAAATGGGTTCTCATAGCAAGTCAAGTCCAATGACACGTTCTCTAACATAAATCACCTAAGCGCTTACTTTGGCATCACTATGTCAATAGGTATGAGATCTCATATTGCTATCATATAGCATGACCATAGCACTCACAAGTCTATTCACATTTGTCAATGTCCATTCTTCACAATGCTATGACTTGGGACATATAATGATATCATTTATGTGTATTAGTGCTTGTCTCACATCTTTCGATCAATCATTATTACAAATGCATATAATAAGGACTTCTATCTAATTCTATTGAACATGTAAACAAAAGAATGGTGCTTAGACTAAAATAAATAATGCAATGATACATTAACTTAAGCCCATCCGGACATGATTGGATCTAGGGCACCTACACTAATACCTCTTCATCTCTCTGCCTCTCTCTCGATATCTCTCTCCCTCTCTCCCTCTTACTCTCTTGCTCTCTCTCCCTTCATTACCTTTCTCTATTCCCCTCCCTCTGTATCTCTCTCCCATTATTCATCTCCCTCACCCTCTCTCTCTTCCACTCCCCTAATCACTCTCTCCCATTATTCATCTCCCTCACCCTCTCTCTCTTCCACTCCCCTAATCACTCTCTCCCATTATTCATCTCCCTCACCCTCTCTCTCTTCCACTCCCCTAATCACTCTCTCCCTCTCTCTCCTCCTATCCCCCTCTCTCGCCCTATCCCTCTCTCTCCCGCTCCTTCTCCCTCTCCCTCTTTCTCTCTTTCTATGTGCCTCTCCCTCTCTTCACTTACTCCCTCTCTCTCCTTCTCTCTCCCTCTTTCTCCCTTACTCTCTCCCCTCTTTCCCTCGCTCTCCCTATCTCTCAATCTCTATCTCTCTCCCTCTCTCTATTCCTCTATCTCCATATCTCTCTCCTTCTCTAACTTTCTCATTCTATCTCTCTTTCTCTCTCTCTCTGTTTTTCTATCTCTCTCTCCCTCTCTTGCTCCTTCACTCTCCCTCTCTACCTTTCTATTCCCCTCTCTCTCACTATATCTCCCTTCCTCTCTCCTTCTCCCTTTCCCTATCTTCCTCTACCTCCCTCTCTCTTTCCTTATCTTCCCTCTCATTATCTCCCTCTCTCTTTCCCTTTCTCTCTCCTCATTTCCCATTCTCACTCACTCTCTCTCTTCTCTCTCCCTGTCTCATTCTCGATCACTCTCCTACTCCCTTTCTCCATCTCTCTCGCCCCCTCTAGCTCTCACACCTACCTCTCTCTCACCCTTCCCCTCTCTATACCCCTCTCTCTCTCCCCCCATTTCCTTATCCCTCTTCCTTTTTATACCTCTCTACCTCTATTTCATCTCTTGCTCTCCCTCTCTCTTTCTTTCCCTTTATCTCTCGCTTTCCCTCTATTCTTCTCCCTCCCTCTCTTTCCCTCTCTATAGCTCTCTACCTTCTCTCCCTACACTATCTCCCATTTTCTCTCTGTCTTAATCTCTTATTCCTTTGCTCCCTATCCTTCTCTCCCTCACTCTCCCCCTTTCCTTCTTTCCCACTCCCTCCCTCCCACTCTCTCTCACTACCTCCTGTTCTTGCTTCCCTTCTCTCACTCTTCTCCCTCTCTCCCCTCTCTCCATCATTTTCTTTGTTCCCTATGCCTCTCCCTCTCCCTCTTTCTACCTCCCTCCCTCTATATTACTCTATATCTCTCCCCACTCTATCTTTCCCACTCTTTCCCTATCTCTTCTTCTCTTTAGCTCTCTCTCCTACCCTCTCTCTCCCCCTCCCTCTTTCTCTCCCCCTCTCTCTTTATCTCTCTCTCCTCTTTCTCTCTCTTTTTCTCCTTCTATCTCTCTCTACTACCTGTCTCTCCCACTCTAAATTTTTCAAGTTCTCCCTCTCTCCCTCCCTCTCCTATCTCCTCCTCTCTCTTGCCCCTTCACACTCTCTTCCTCTCTCTCCCATCCTCTAGCTTTCTCTCCCTCTCTCTTTTTCCTCTTGCTCTCACTCCCTCTCTCTTGCTCACTCTCCCACTCTTATATTTCCCTTTTTATCTCTCTACCTTTCTCTCTATCCCTTCCACCTTCTCTTCCTCCCTTTTTCACTCCTTTTATTCCCTCTCCGTCTCTCTATCTCTCTCCCTCTATCATTTCTCCCCCTCTATCACTCTCTCCCTCTTCCTTTCCCTCTCTCTCCCTCTTCCTCTCTCTCATACTCTCCCTTTTTCACTTTCTCTCCCCTTCTCTTCCTTATTCCCTCTCTCCCTATCTTCTTCCACCTCTTTCTCCCATTTCCTCTCCTTTCATCTCTCTCTAGCTCCCTCTCTCCCTCTCCCTCTCCCTCTCTCCCTCTTTTCCTCTTCTTCTTTCACCCTCATTCTCTTTCTTTCTCCCTATCTATCTCCTCCTTACTCTAGCTCTCTCCTTCTCCCCTCCCTTTATCTCTCCCTCTCCCCTCATTTTCTCCCTCTCCCTCACACACACACTCTCTCCCTATCTTCCCCTCACACACTCTCTCCCATTATCCCTCTCTTGCTCTCTCCTCTCTCCCTCTAACTCTCTCCCCCCCTCACTCTCCCTCCCTCTCTCCCTCTCATTCTCTTTAGCTCTCTCTATCCCTTCCACTAACTCTCTCTCCCCTCACTCTCCCTCCCTATCACCCCTTCCCTCTTTCTCGTACCCTTTTTTCCCATTCCCTCTCGCTCCCTCCCTCCCTCTATTTCCCTCTCTCCATCTGTCACTCTCTCTTTCTCCCTATCCCACTCTCTTTCCCTCTCTATCTCAATCCCTCTCTCTTCCTTTCCCTCTCTCTCTCCCTCTTTCTCCTTGTCTTCCTTTCTCATGCTCTATCTCCCTCTCTCTCTCTCCTTTTCTTTCTTACTCTCTCCTCCTCTCATTCTCCCTCTCTCCCACTCTTACTCTCTCTAAATCTCTATCCCTCTCATTCTCCATACCTCTCTCCCTTTCCCCTCTCCCTCTCTACCCCTACCTCTCTCCCTCTTTCTCTCTATCTCTATCCTTTTCTCCTTCTCACTCTCAACCTCTACCACTCTCCCTCTCCTTCTATCTATCTCTCTCCCCCTTTCCCTCTTACTCTATCACTATCCCTCTTTCTCTATCACTTCTCCCTCTCCCTCTCTTGCTCTCTCCCTATCTCTCTACCCTCTCTCTCTTTTTCTTTATTCCGCCTCCCACTCTCTTTCTCTTTAACTCTTTCCTTCTCTCTCTCCCTCTCTTCCTTTGTCCCTCTTCTTTTCTCTCAATCCCTCCATCCATATCTCTCTCTCTCTCCATCTCCCACTCTCTCCCTCTCTCCCCTCTCACTCTCCCTTTCTCCATCCTACTCCTCTCTCTCCCCTTCTTTTTCTCCCTTCCTCTCTCTCACTCTCCCTCTCCCTCTCACCTGTCTCTATCTTTCTCCCTCTTTTTACCTCTCTCCATCTTTTAATATCTCCTTCTATCTCTCTCCCTCCTCTCTTTCTCTCTCTCATATTCCCTTTCTCTCCTCCTCTCCCTTTATCTCCGTCCCTCTCTCCTCTCTCCCTCCTTTCTACCTTCCCTTTCTCCCTATCTCTCTATTTCACCCTTTCTCCCCATTTGTCTCTCACCATATCCTTCTCTCCCTCCCTCTTCATCTTTCTTTCCCTCTCTCTCCCCCTCACTCTCTGTCCCTCTCCTTCTCTGCCTCTCTCTCCCTCTCCCTCTCTCCCTCTCCCTCCCTCTCTATCTCTGTCTCTCTCTCTTTCTATCTCCCTCTTTCTAACACTCACTCTCCCTCTCTATCTCTCACTCCCTCCTTCTCCCTCCAACCCCTCTATCCCCCTTCTATCCCTCCCTCTTGCCTTCTCCTTCCTACTCTCCATCTCTTCCCCTCATTCCCTTGCTCTCCCTCTCTCCCTCTCTCTCTCCTATTCTCCCTCCCTCACTCTCTCCCTCTTTTTCTCTCACACACTCTCTCTCACTCATACTCTCTCTTTTACTCTTTCTCCTTCCCTACCTCCCTCCCCACTCTCACTCTCTCTCCCTCTTTCACCCTCTCTCTCTCATCTCTCCTCCATGTCTTTTCTCCCCCTCTCCCTTTCTCTCACACTCTCTCTCCCCTTCATATTCTACTTATCTCTCCCTCCCTCTTTCTCTTTCTTTCTCTCTCTTGATATCCTTCTCTCCCTCTTATTTTTCTTCTCACTCGACCTCCCTCTACCTCTACCTCTCTCTACCTCTCTTTCTCTATCTTCAATCCTCTCCCTATCTCCCTCTTTCACTCTACCTCTTTCCCTCTCTATTTCTCCCTTACTATCTCTCTCTCTTTCTCTCAATCTTTCTCTCTTTCTCTCCCTCTTTTCTTATCTTTCCCACTCACTCTCTCTCCCTCTCCCTTTCTAACTCTCTTTTGCTCCCTCTCCCTTTCTATCTTTCCCCCTCTCTCTTCCCTTCCCTTCCTCCCTCACTCTCTCTCTCCATCTCTCATTTTTCCCCTTTCTCTCCTCTCGGTCTCTCCCTTTTTTTCCTTACTCGTCCCTTCCTTTTCTCTCTCCCCACTCTTTCCCTTTCTCTTTCCCTCTTTCTCTCTTCTCCCTCTCTCTCTTTAACTCTCTCTCCCCCTTTCTTTCATCCTCTACCCCTTCTCTCCCTCTTTCTTCCTTTCTCTCTCATACTCTCTCCCTCCTTCTCTCTCTCGCTCCATATCCCTCCCTCTCACTTTTTTATCTCCCATTCTTTCTTACTCTCTCCCCTCTATCTATCCCTCCTCTGTCACTCTCTTTCCCTCTCTATCTCTCCCTCTCTCCCCTTCCATCTCTAACTCTCTCTCCCTCCCTCTCTTACCTCTACCCCTCACTTTCTCTTTCTCTATCCCTCTTTCTTTCTCTCTCACTCTCTTTTTATCCTCTCACTCTCACTTAAGTTCTCTCTCCCTTCTCTCTCTCACTCTCCCTTAAGCTCTCTTTCTCCTCTCTCTCTCACTCTATCTCTCTCTATCTCTTGCTTTTTGCCTCTCTCCCTCTCTCTTTCTCTGCATCCCTTTATCTCTTTCTCTCTTTTCATCTCTCTCACTCTCTAACTCTTCCTCTTTTTTACCTCTATCTCTCCCCCTCCCTCTAGCTCTCTATCCCTCTCACTCTTACTCTCTATCTCCCCTTCTCTCTCACTCTTCCCTTTTTCCTTCTCTCTATTCTTTCTTTCGTCCCCCTCTCCCTCTTTTTCTCTCTCTCCCACTCTCTTTAACTTAATCTCTTTCTCTCCCTCTCCTTCTTCCTCTCTCTCCCCACTCACTTTAGCTATTAGTGTAAGTGCCTAAGATCCAACCATGTTTGAATGAGGTTGAGTTAATGTATTATTGCATTATTTATTTTAATAATAATAAAGAAGTTATTTTATTAATTCTTGTGTTTGTAAATTGAGTAGAATTAGATAGAAGTCCATATAATATACATTTTCAATAGTGATAAATCGAAAGATATGAGACAAATATTAATGCATATAAATGATATCATTAAAGACCCTAAGTCATAGGATTATCAAGAATGGACGTTGAATATATGCGAGATAGACTTGTGAGTGCTATGCTCATGCTATATGATAGCGAGTAGGAGATTTCACACCTATTGTCATGATAATGCCAAAGCAAGCACTTAGGTAATTCATGTTAGAGAACATATCACTTGGATTTGAGTCACCATAAGAAACTATTTGGTTTTAGTCTATGAGAATCTTATACGAGATGGGTATAAATGGTTGTTAGACTTAAAGTCATCACGGTTATCTCATTAGAGGACATGTACACTTGGACACTCATTTTGATGGACTTATTAAATGGTTGCATATGGGCGATTCGTTAGGTGCACTAGAAATATAATAGAGGTAGGTTTATGACTCAAATAGGATATGTCATTCCTTGTATGCTAAAAGAGTTATCACATTAAACTTCGATAAATGTCTACTCGAGAAATCTTTGGCCATAGTAGGAGTATACCAATAGAGCATAGTTGGTTTACTCTAAGAGCTAAGACAATTGGGAATCGAAGAAAACTTATGTGATCATAATCGAGCAAGACTTATAAACAAATTTGAGATCACACTTGTGATAAGTTGACATGAGGATTAAATTGTTTGGTAACCATGCTTGTGAAAGGTAATAATGGATTAATTAATCCTCCTAGAGAATTGGGTAGTCATGATGCTTTCCTAGAGGTTAATCTTGATTTATGTATCAAGAGATAAAAGAAGAGTCTTTTGTTCTTGATGCATTGCCAACAAATCTAGGAGCCTATTGAGCCACATGCATAAGTTTAAATATTCACATTATAAATAAGAAGCAAAGATATTGAAAAAAATTTTCAACTATGAAAGTTTTCTATTTTGGAAAGAGTTTCCAAAATTGAGAGTTTCCTTAAATGAGAAGTTTCCTAAAATGAAAATTTACTAAATTAGAAAGTTTCCTAAAATGAAAAGTTTCTATTTTAGAAATCGGTTTCATAATTTGGAAGTTATTTCCAAATTTGAAAATAAATAACTTAAAATGGAAATGAGTTTTCTAATTTAGGTTAAAGGGTATTTTGAAAAATTACTTTCTCATGTGGACCCACCTAAAATAATCTAAGATTATTTATTTAGATAGTCCAAATAAATAAATTAGATCAAAATGGTTTTGGCCCATTACGTTTAATTAAAAATCCTTAAGATATTTTAATGGGAGGATAAATATGGACATGGTTAAATGTTTTAAAGATAATGATAAAAAATTCCATATGTAAAATAATTCATCATCCTTGGAGGATAAGGAAGCAACAACCTAGAGTCTTTTTGAGACTCATTTCCACCCTTCTCCTTATCCTTAGAGGACAAGGAAACTCTCCTATATATGTATAGGAGAGAGGGAGGTGCGGCAACATCGGGAGATTATTAGGAAGAGAGAGTTTCAACCACAACAAGAAAAACAAGGAAAAGATAAATTTGGCCACCCTTAAAATAATTATAGGGTACATAGCAAAAAGAGAAAAAATAGGAGAAAATAGTTTTCTCCAAAACCCTAGGAAGCCAAACTTTTCCTTCTTTTATAACGTTGTCATAAAATTGCCCAAAAATTGATTTTTATTGGAAGCACTAAATCAAAAAAGGTGGATCTAGCACCCTTCCAATTTTGAGTGCTTCTTTATGGATATTTGAATTGCATTGATCATCAATATAGGCTGGACACTTGGATAGCCTTTCTAAAAAGAATTTAGATTTGCACTACTAGAGGTAATCCTTGTTCGTTGCTTTAAATTCATATATATATGGTTAGTATGTTCAACGACTTGATCTTGGGCCCTTTAATGGAGGAAATTTTTTTGTTTATTTTGTACTTCCTTTGTATGCATGATCTTTCAACTAGTATTAGAGCCTCTATTGAATCTTTGATTGTCCGATTGGTTATTATGTTTAACTACTTGAATTAGATATGGCTAATAATAAATCTTATGTTTTAGTTATTTTATATAAACATAAAACTTAATTTTGGGTTAAAATCGGTAGGGGCATGCGAGGTCGATGTTGGACGTCAATGCTCACGTGCATAGCGACCCTACTCCATTCGTTCACTAGTCATGTAGACGAGCCTGTTGGCCTATTAGGCCTCACGCTACATGCGGAATAGGCATGCCTATTGGCCTATTAGGCTGCACGCTATATGCACAATAGGCATGCCTATTGGCCTACTAAGTTGTGCACTAGGTGAGTAGGGCAAGCAAAGTGCCAAGCGTGCTAGCCTGCTAGCTCGCATGCTAGGCATATAGGCCAAGCAATAGGCCACTAGCCGAGTGCTTTCATGTCGAGTTGGTGGCCACGGGCAAATGTGTAAACAAACTTGAGGGCTTGGGTTTTGAAGCTCGAACCCTTCGAGCTCAAAAGCCATAGGTCCATCACCTAAAAGGTTTTAAAAATTAAAATTTAGAGAAATTTTGATAAATTTATAAAATAAATTTATAAAATGACCAAAACCATAGATTTATAATTATTTTATGAATGAAATTGTTTCATTTATATGTCATGTATCAATTTGATTGAAGCATGAGTGAATGGTATGGATGAGTCGATCTAGTTTTATGAATAAATGCTTGTATTTTTGGATCAATATGGCTCGTGTGTCCTACCTTCTCTAATACTTTATTGTATTTGTCTTCTCATCTCACTCCCCCAATGTAACTTGAGGTTTCTTATTTCAAATAAATATAAAAATAAAAGATAGAAATTATAATAGATACAAGGAGAAGATGTTAAGGAACAAAGACATTCATGTAGAAGTTGTAATAATTTTTCACCTAGGAATTGACCCACTAGTCTCCTTATAGCTTGAAGGGGATATTATTAGAATTCAATTACCATTCACCAATCATTGAGTCATATATGAGATGTATGAATGTGATGAGAGCAATATTGGTATGCATGATAGGAATAATATGATTATTATTTAGTATGCATGCTAAGATGAGATCAATCATATTAAATTATTCAAATAAAATATTAAGTTAAATGAACTAAATCTTATCGAATTACACGGTATGATTGGCAACACATCGATACCATCGATAATTGAAAGAAGTAATGCTTTTAATGGCACAAACTTCCTTAACTAAAACATGAATTTAAGGATAGTCCTCTAACATGAGAAAATTCTCTATATGATAGAGAAAGCTCTTCCGGAAGAGCTTCCTCTAGTTTAAGCTAAAGCTTATGAAGCATGGATCAAATATAGAGATGATGTGATCACTACTCAAAGCATCATACTTGCTGCTATGATGTTGGAACAGAGGCACCAACACGAAGCTTTTAAGTTTTTGACATCATAGCTAAGCTCAAGAGATTATCTAAGAAAAAAACTAGGCATGAGTATTATGAGATAGCAAAGAAGCTCTTTAGAACTAGAATGGACGAGGGAACCAACATCAAAAAGTGTGTCATTGAAATGATAGGCTATATCGACGAGTGAACGAACTTGAAGTTGGAATGGATACTGAATTATCCATTTACCTAGTATTGCAATCGTTGCCCCATAGCTTTTGACGAGTTCATCATGAACTTCAACATGATGCACATGCAAAAGACTCTCGAAGAGTTATAGTTCATGCTAAGGAAAGTCTGAATCTAAAATTAATAAGAAAAAAAAAGTTCTAGACTCCTAGTTAATACGGGAAAGGGTGCGGTAAAAGGTAAAAAAAAGCCCAAAAAGAAGAAGTCTTCAAGCTGTGCCTATTTAAGGAGTGAAAAAGGCCGAGGCTCATACTAATCCAAAGGATGTTGTTTGCTTTCATTGCAACAAGAAAGGGCATTGGAAGTGCAACTGCATGGAGTACCTAGAAGGGGTGCAAAAGAAGAGTTCTACCATCACCCTCCTCTCTCTTACCCACCCTTCCTTTTTCCCTTTCTCTTTCCTCTTCCTTCCCTCTCCATCTCTCTCCCTCTTTCACCCTTTTCCCTCTAACTCTCTCCCTCTCTCACCCTCCCTCTCTCTCTTCCTCTCTATTTCTCTATTCATCTCTCTCCTTTTCCCTTCTTTTATCGATCTCCCTCTCTTCTTCTCTCTCTCTCTCCCTATATATCTCTCTCTCCCTATATCTCTCTCCCTAACCCTAATCTCTCCCTTTCTCTTCCATCTTTCTTCTTTTCTCTCTTTTTTCTTCCTCTATCTCTCTTTTTCTCTCTCTCTCTCCATCCCTTTATCTCCCTCTCTCTATCTCTCCCCCTCCCTAACTCTCTCTCCCTCCCTCTTACTCTCTCTCCCTCTCTTTCTTTCCCTCTCCCTCTCTTCTTGTCTCCTTCTTTCTCCCTCTCTGCTTCTCTCCTTCTCTCTCCCTCTCTCCTTCCCTCTCCTTTTCTCCATCTCTCTCCCTTTCATGCCTCCCTCATTATGTCCATCTCTCTTTATTTCTTTCTATTTCTCTCATCATCTCTCTCCACCCTCTACCTTTGTCTGTCTCCCTTTCTAATTCTCTCTCCTTCTTTCCCTCTTTCCCTTTTCTCTCTCCCTCTTTCTCTCTCCCCCTCTCCCGCTTCCTGTCCCTCTCCTTCTTTCTCTCTTTCTTCTTCCTCTACCTCTCTCTATCTCTCTCTCTATCTCTTTACCTTTATCTTTCTATCTCTCCCCTCCCCACCTCTCTCTCCCTCTCTATCTCTCTTTTCCCTCTCCTTCTCACTCTCTCATTCCCTCTCTCGCTCTCTCCTTCACTCTCCTTCTCTCTCCTCCTATCCCCCTCCATCTCCCTCCCTCTCCCTCTCTTTCCCACTTCTTCACCCACTCTCTCCATGTCCCTCCCTCTCCTTCTCACCTTCAGTCTCTTTCTCTCCTTCTCTCTTCATCTCATCCCTCCTTTTTTGTTCCATCTTTATCTCTCCCTCCCTCTCTATCTTCCTCACCCTCCCTCCTCTCTTTCCCTTTCCCCCTCCTACTCTCTCCCCTCTCTCTCTATCCCTCTCTCACTTTCCCTCTGTCTCTCCCTCTCTCTCCCTTCCATCTCGCTCCCTCTCTATCCCTCTCTCCCTCTCCCTCTCTCCCTCACCCTCCTTTTATCCCCCTTGCTCTCTCTCCCTCTCTTTTCCTCTATGCTTCCTACTATCTATCCCTCTCTATCACTATCTACCTCTCTCCCCCTCCTTCTCTCTCTCCCTTACTTCCTTTACTCCCTTCCATCCCCCCTTTCTCCACCCGTCTCTCTCCTTTAATCTGTCACTCTCCCTCATCCCTCGCTCTTCCTCGCTTCCTCTCTCTCCCTCTCTCCCTCCCTCTCTCCCTCTCTTACTCTCCTCCCTTTCTCACTCTCTCTTTCTTTCCCTTTCTTACTCTCATCCCACCTTCCTAGCTCTCCCTCTCTTGCTCTCTCCCCCTCTCTTAGGCTCCCTTAATCCCTTCCACTCTCTCGATCCTTCTCCCTACCTCTTTTCTTTTCTCTCTCCCTCTCTCTCTCTCTTTTTGTCTCCCTCTCTATCCCTCCCTCTCACTCTCTCTCCCTGTTCATCCATCTCTCCCTCTCTCATCATCTCTCTACCCCCTTACTCTCTCCCTCGCTCTCCCTCTCTCTCCCTCTCCCTTTCCCTCTCCCTCACACTCTTCCTCCCTCTACCCCTCTCACTCTTCCTCCCTCTATCCTTCCCACTCTCTCTCCTTCTTTCTCTCCTTCTTTCTCTCTTCTTCTCTCTCCCTTAATCCCTTTCTCTCCCTCCCTTCCTTCCCTTCCCTCTTTCATTCCCTCTCTCCCCTCTATTTATCTCTCTCCCTCTATCCCTCACTTCCTCTCTCCCTCCCTCTTTCTCTCCCTCTCTCTCTCCTTCTCTCTCTTCCTTTCTTCTTCTCTCTTCCTCTATCACTTCTTCTATTGCTCTCCCTCCCTCTCTTCCTATCTCTTTCTTTCCTTTACTCTTTCTCCCTTTCATCTCACTCCCTTTCCATCCCTTTCTCCCTCTCTATGTCCATCTCCCCTCTCTCCTTCTTCCTCTCTCCCTCTCCCTTTCTTTCTCTCCCTTCCTCTTTCTCCCACACCCTCTCCCTCACCCTCCCTTTATCCCTCTTGCCCTCTCTCCCCCTTTTCTTCCCTCTATGCTTCCTACTCTCTCTCCTTCTCTATCACTTATCTACCTCTAGCCCCCTCCTTCTCTCTCTCCCTTACTCCCTTTATTCCCTTCCATCCCTCTCTCTTCGTCCCTCTCTCCCCCTCATCCCTCGCTCTTCCTCGCTTCCTCTCTCCCTCTCTCTCTCTCCCCCTCTCTCCCTCCCTCTCTCCCTCCCTCTCTCCCTCTCTCCCTCTCTTACTCTCCCTCCCTTTCGCACTCTCTCTTTCCTTCCCTTTCTTACTCTCCTCCTCCCTTCCTAGTTCTACCTCCCTCGCTCTCTCCCCCTTTGTTTCTCTCCTTCTCTCCTTATTTTCTCTCTCTTTCCTTTCCCTCTCTCTTCTTTACTCCCTCTTTCCCTCCCTCTTTCCCTCCCTCTCCCTCTCTCCTTCCCTCCCTTCTCTCCTTCTCTCTCCTTCTCTCTTTCCCTCTTCTTCTCTTCTCCTCTCTCCCTTTCATGCCTCCATCCCTATGTCCCTCTCTCTCTTTGTTTCCATTTCTCATCATCTCTCTCCCTACCCTTCCCTTATCTATATCCCTTTCTCATTCTCTTTCCTTCCTTCTCTCTCTCTCCCTTTTCTTTTCTCTCTCTCTCCCAGTAACTACTTCCTATCCCTCTCTTTCTTTCTCTCCTTCTTTCTCCCTTTACATCTCTCTCCTTCCCTCTCTCTCCATCTCTTTATCTCTATATCTCCATCTCTCCCTTCCCACCTCTCTCTCTTCTCTCCCTCCCTATCTCTCTCTTCCCTCTCCTTCTCACTCATTCACTCTCTCGCTCTCTCCTTCACTCTCCTTCTCTCTCCCCCTCTCCCCCTCCATCTCCCTCGCTCTCCCTATCTCTCCCTCTCCTTCACCCACTCTTTCTATGTCCCTCCCTCTCCCTCTCACCTTCCCTCTCCTTCTCTCTCCCTCTCATCCTTACTTTTTGGTTCCCTCTCTATCTCCCTCTCCCTTCTTCCTTTCTTTCCCTTTCCCCCTCCCAATCTCTCCCTCTCTCTCTATACCTCTCCCATTTTCCCTCTATCTCTCCCTATCTCTCTATCCCTCTCCCACTTTCCCTCTATCTCTCCCTCTCTCTCTCCCCTTCTATCTCGCTCTCTCTCCATCCCTCTCTCCCTACCCCTCTCTCCTCTCTCTTTCTCTCCCTCTTTTTTCCATCTCCTTCCATCACCTTCGCGTTCTCCCTCGCCCTCCCTCACCCTATCCTCTCTCTCTCCTTTTTTCTCCTTCTTTCTCCCTCACCCTCCCTTGATCCCTCTTGCTCTCTCTCTCCCTCCCCCTCTCTCAATGCTTCCCACTCTCTCTCCCTCTTTATCACTATCAACCCCTCTCCCCCTCCTTCTTGCTCTCCCTTACTCCCTTTACTCCCTTCCATTCCCCTCTCTTCGTCCCTCTCTCTCCCTCCATCTATCACTCTTCCTCTATCCCTCACTTTTCCTCGCTTCCTCTCTCCCTCCCTCTCTCTCCCTCTACTCTCTCTCCCTCTCTCCCTCTCTCTCCCTATCCCTCCCTCTCCCTCTCTTGGTCTCTCCCTATCTCTCCCTCACCCTCTCCCTCCTTCTATCCCTCTCACTCTCCCTCCCTCTATCCTTCCCACTCTCTCCCTCTCTATCCCTATCTCCCTCTCTCTCCCTCCATTTGTCTCTTTCCCTCTATCCCTCACTCTCCCTCACTTCCTCTCTCTCCCTCTCTCTCTCCCTCCCTCTCTCTCTTCCTTTCTTCCTATCTCTCCCTCTATCACTTCCTCTCTTGCTCTCCCTCTCTCTTTTCCTCTTTCCTTCTTTCCCTCCTTCGCTCTCTCCCCTCTCTTTCTCTTATTCTCTCTTTATTTTCTCTCTCTCTTTCGTTTCCCTCCCTCTCCTTTTCTCCTTCTCCCTCTCCCTCTCTCATTCCCACTCCCTCTTTCACTCCCTCCCTCCCTCCCTCTTCATCTCCCTCCCTCTCTCTCTCTTCCTTTCTTCCTTTTTCTCCCTCTATCACTTTCTCTCTAGCTCTCCCTCCCTCTCTTCCTCTCTCCTTCTTTCCCTTCCTCGCTCTCTCTGTATCTCTTTCTCTCCTTATTTTCTCTCTCTCTTTCCTTTCCCTCCCACTCCCTCTCTCCTTCTCCTTCTCCCTCTCTCCATCTCCCTCTCTCACTCCCACTCACTCTTCCACCCCCTCCCTCCCTCCCTTTCTCCTTCTCCTTCTCCCTCTCTCCATCTTCCTCTCCCACTCCCACTCACTCTTCCACTCCCTCCCTCCCTCCCTCTTCATCTCCCTCCCTCTCTATCCCTCTCTCTATCCCTCTCCTTCCCACTCTTTTTGTCCCTCCATCTCCCTCTCCCTCTCTCTCCCTCTCGCTCTATCTCCCTCTCTCTCTCTCTCTCTCCCGCTCTCTGTAACCCTTGTGAAAATCCTTAACCGCATAGCTATACGTACTAGAATATTTATATGTGTATATACTAATTGGTGTCATTTATGTGCCATTTTAATATTTTTTATGTTAACATGCTTAGTGTTTATGTGAGGATTTATGGGATGAGCTTTGGACAACCTAGCTAGTTACCATTTATTTCCTTTAACATATATTTAGAATGTACCATGAAGTGAGAAAAATTACCTAAAGGTGTGGAGAGTGCCGAAATTTGCAAAATTGCCTAAAAATTAAATGAATGTCGAAATTTTAGGGAGAGAAATGTAACTCTCGTGAAAATTCTGAATCTTATAAACATATACTAGATGTGAGTGGAAATTTAAGTGATAGTTTTTATATTTTGTGGTGATAATATAATTGACATTTAAGTGAGTACTTATGGGAGTAAACATTCGACTAATTTAGTAGTCACCAATTGTTCCCCTTAGTAATTATTTTGAATATATCATATAAGTGAGAAAAAGTAATTTAACATTGGGAAATGCCAAAAAAATTTATAAGAGATGCTAAATTATTGGAACCAAACTACCTTAGAAATTTAGTTAGTCTAATTACCCATTTTAGTTATAAGTTGGACATCTAAGCATCTCCATTATTCTATTTGCTGACACTTAGCAAGCTTTGATCATTGAACCATCCACCTTGCTTCCACTTTGTCTCCATCACTTTACACCTCATAACCATAAAAGTAAGACACATGTTATACTAATTAATGAGAAGAAAAAGAAAAGGTGGTGTATATAAGTGTGAGAGAGAGTTAGACTTACCATTTTTTTAAGGAAAAACAGTAGCTCACTAAAGAAAAAAAGGGAATGGAATTGAGAGGGAAGAAAACAAAAAAGAAAGAAAAAGAAAGAAAGAAGAAAGGAAAAAGGGAAAAGCTAGGAAATCTTTAGGAAAGCTTAAATCAAAGTTAGTAGGTTTTATGATGCATTATGTTATGTCATAAATTTCATTTCTATGTGCTTAAATTAGGTGGTGGTTTAAAGCTTTCTCTTATGTTGTTATGGGTTATTCATTTTAGTATTTTGTGTTTGATGGCTTGATGTAAAATTAATAGTTGGATTGTATATGTGATGATGAATGGTTGGTATGTTTATGTATCCTTGTGTTGTGTATGCCTAAATATTTATTGATGGTTTTGGTTAAACAAATGGGCTTGGACTAAAGTTTGGATAAATTAAACCATGGTGGACATGGACTTGAAAGAATAACTTAGCAAGAAACAAGAAAGAATTCTTAGAGTATCCTTAAGGAAATTATTCGGCCTAGGTACTAAAATGGCTAAAGTTTGGATTTTTTTTAATGTAACTAAAGATCTAGAACTTAATGATAACCCAATTAAGTATATATTAGTATGTTAGGATGAAAAGAAATTACATAGAAACAAAAGAAAATCTCTTGCCACTTTTAGAATCCATTCGGCCTAAAGTAACAAATTTAGGGGTTTGGGTTCCAATCATCCAACGCCATAATTAATGGTCCAATTACACCTGAATAAGTATAAAATGAAGTGCTTGGAAGGTAAGATATCAAGAAAAATCAAAATTAGGACCTAGACCTATTATAAGCTAAAGTTGGTTATTAAGGCTAAATTTCGGAGTTAGGAATGAAATCCCATTTCAAATGTGCTCAAATGTTTTCGTAGGACTAAAATATAAGAATTCTCTCCCTCTCCCCATCTCTCTATCTCCTTCTCTTATTTACTCTCTCCCTCTTTCTCTCACTCTCTCCTCCCTCTTTCTCTCCCTCTCCCTCCCTTTATCCCTCCTTCTCTTTAACTATTTCACTCTCTACCTCGCTCTCCCCCTCTCCCTCCATCCTTCTCTTTCTCCCCTACCTCCCCCCTCTTGCTCTCACTCTGCCTCCTCTCTCGTTCTTGCTCTTCCACCCTCCCTCTCTCTCCCTCACGCTTTATCTCACTTCCTTTCCTCTCTCCCTCTTCCTCTCCCTCTCTCTCCTTCTCTCCCTCGCATATTCTCTCTCTCTCACTCTCTCCATCCCTCTCCCCATCTCCCCTTCCCCTCTCCCTCTATACTCGCTCTTTATATCCCTCTATCCCTCTCTCCCCTTCGTCTCCTTCCTCCTTCTCTCTCTCCTTCCCTCTCCCTTTCCCTCACTTTCTCTCTCTCTCTTCCCTCTCCCTTTCCCTCACTTCCTCTCTCTCTCCTTCCCTTCCTCCCCTCCCTCTCTCTCCCACTCACTTCCTCTCTCCTCTTTATTACTCCCTTTCTCCCTCTCTCTCCCTTTCTTGCTCCCTGTTCTCACTCTCCCTCTCTCTCCTTTTTCTCTATCTCCCTCTCTCTATCTCTTTAGCCCTTACTCTTTCTCTCTCTCTCTCTCCCTATCTCTCTATCCCTCTCTATCTCTTTCTCTCTCTCTCCTTCTCTCCCTCTCTCCCTCTCCCTTATGCCCTCTTACTCTCTCTCCCATCCTCTCGCTTGTCTCCCTCCCTTTGCCTCTCTCTCCCCCTTTAGCTTTCTCTCCTCCCTACCTACCTCTCCCTACCTCTCCCCTTTCTCACTCTCTATTTCCCTCATCCCTTCTCACTCTTTTTTCCTTTCTTCCTCTCTTTCTCAATCTATGTCCCTTTACCTCTCTCCCATCTTTTTTCTCCATCTCTCCTTCTCTCTCCCTCTCTCTATCATCCCATCTCCCTCTCCCTCTGTCTCTCCCTCATACTCTCTTTATGTCCCTCTCCCTCCTCCTCTTTCTTTCTCTCTTTCGCCCTCTCTCCCTTACTATCTCTCACTCTATCCTTCCCTGCCTCTCTCTCCTTCTCTTTCTCTTTCTCTTTTTTCATATCCCTCTCCATCTCTCCCACTCTCTTTTTCTCTTTTGCTCCCTTCCTTCGTCCACCTCCCTCCCTCCTTCTCTTCCTTAGTCTCCCTATCTCCCTCTCTACCCTTCTCTCTCCCTCCTTCTCCCACTCCCTTTATCTCTCTCTTTCCCTATGTCCCTCTCTTAATCCATCTCCCTTCTCTTTCTGCCTCTCCCTCACTCTCTATCTCCCTCTCTCTCCCACTCTCACTCTATCTCTCTTTGTCTTTCCCTCTCCCTCCCTCCTACTGCCTATAACTTTTCCTCCTTCTTCCTTTCTCTCTCATCTCTGTCCCTCTATCTCTCCCTTCCTCTTCGTCTCCCTCTGTCTCTCCCTCCTTCCCCTACCCCTCTCCCCCTCCCTTACTCTCTTCTCTCTCTCTCACTCCTTTCCCTCTTCCTCGCTCCCCTCTCTTTCTCTCTCTAAAAATCTCCCTATATCTCCATCCCTCCCTCTCTCTCCTTCTCCCTCTTCCTTTCTCTCCCTCTTCTTTCCTCTCTAGCTCTCTCCCTCTCTCTTGGTCTCCCTCTCCCTTACTCTCCCTCCCTACTACTCTCCACCATCTTTTTTCTCTCTCCCTTTCCCTCTTCCTCTCTTGCTCCCTCTTGCTCCCTCTTCATCTCACTCTATTTCTCTCTCTCTCTACACTTCCTCTATCTCCCTCTCTCTCTTTCTCCTTCTTGTGCTCTCCCTTCCTCTCCCTCTCCCTTAGTACCCTCTCATTCTCTCTTTAAAGATCTCCCTATCATGTTGTTCCTCTTTCTCTCTCTACCTCTCCCTCTCCCTCTACATCTCTCTCTCTCTCTCTCTCATTGTCCCTCTCCCTCTATCCAATTCTCCCTCTATCTCTCTCCCTCTCTCACTCCCTCTCACCCTATCTCCCACCTTTTTTTCCTCTCTTTCCCTTTCCCTTTCTCTCTCTCTCTCCCTCTTTTTCTCTCTCCTACTCTCTCTTTTTCTCTCTTGCTCTTCCTCTCCCTCTTTCTTTCTCTTTCTATAAATCTCTCACTCCCTTGGCCATCTCCCTCCAACTCTCTCTCCCTCTTTAACTATCTCCCCCTCACTCTCGCTCTCTCTCTCCCTCCCTCTCTCCCTCTCTCCCCTATCTCCTTCTCCCTCTCCCTTTCCCTCTCTCCTCTCTCCCCTATCCCTCTTCCTCACTACCTTCTCTCTCTCTAAACATCTCCCTATATCTCCATCCCTCTCCCTCTCTCACCTCCTCTCCCCTCCCTCTCTCGCCCCTCCTTCTCCCTTCCTCTCTCTTTCCTTTCCTCTCTTCCTCTTTTCCCTCTTTCTCCCTACTACTCTTCCTCCCTCATCTTTTCTCTCTCTTCCTTTCCCTCTCTCTCACCATCCTCTCTCCCTCCCTCTCCTTCTCCCTCTGTCTTTCTCTCCCTTTACCTTTCCCTCCTCTCCTTTTCACTCTCTCCCTCCTTCTTCCTCTCCCTCACTCCCCTCTCCTTCTCTCTCCAAACAGCTCCCTATCTCTCCTTTCCTCTTCCTCTCTCCCCTATCCCTCTCTCTAACCCTTCCTCTCTCTCTTCCTCTCTCAATCCCTCTCTCTTTCTCTCTCTTTCTCTCTCCCTCTCTTTTTCTCTCTTTCTCTCTCTTTCTCTCTTCCTCTCTCAATCCCTCTCTTTTTCTCTCTTTCTCTCTTCCTCTCGCAATCCCTCTCTCCCTCTTTCACTCTCTTACCCTCCCTCTCGTTTCTCTCTCCGGCTCTCCCCGTCCCTCTTTCTTCCTCTTTCTATCCCTCTCTCACTCCTTCTCTCTCAATCTTCCTCTATCTCTCCCTTCCTCTTTAACTTTCTCCCTCTACCTCTCACTCTCCCCCTCTTTCTCTCTCCCTCATCTCCCTCTTTCTCTCTCTCCATCCATCTCCCTATCGTTCTCTACCTCACCCTCTCACCCACCTTCTCCCTCTGCCTCCCTCTCTTTCTCTCTCCCCCTCTTCCTCTCCTTCTC
Organism: Dovyalis caffra; assembly: GCA_963924115.1. Classification (NCBI taxonomy): domain Eukaryota; kingdom Viridiplantae; phylum Streptophyta; class Magnoliopsida; order Malpighiales; family Salicaceae; genus Dovyalis; species Dovyalis caffra. The sequence goes on from CAWUPB010001179.1 coordinate 1,435,715, forward strand.
TCTCCCTTTTGGCCTCTCATATGCCCTGTCCCTCTCTCTCCTATTCTCCCTCCCTCTCTATCTGCCTTTCTCTTTTTCTCCTTCCCACTCCCTCCCTTTCTCCATTTTTCCCTCTTTACCTCTCTCTCATTCCCTCCATTTTCCTCTCTCCCTCTCTCTCTCCCCTCTTTTTCCCTATTATCTTTCCTATTCTTTCTCCCTCTCTCCCCCATTATCTCTCTCCTTCTCTTTTTTCTCTCCCCCTCTCCCTCTTACCCTCTCACTTGCTCTCCCTCACCCACTCTCCCTTGCTCTCTCTCTCTCTCTCTCCCTCTCCCTCTCCCTCTATCCTACTCCATCTCCTCCCTTCTCCCTCTACCTTTTCTCCCTCTCTCCCTCCCGATCTCTTTCTTATCATCTTTTTCTCCCACCATCCCTCTCCCCCTTTTTCTCCCCTTCTCTCATTCCCTCTTTCACTCCTCTCCCTCTCTCACTTCCTCTCTCCTTTTCACTCTTACTCTCTCACTCTCTTTCTCACTCTTGCTCTCCCACTCTCTCTCTCTCACCCTTTCTCCCTCTCTCTCCTTCAACCTCTCTCTCTCCCTCTCTTTTTCTTCTTTTCTCCCTCTCTCTCTCCCTCTCCCTCTCCCTGTCTCTCCCTCTCTCCCTCTTCCTATCTCACTCCCTCTCTCCCTCTCTCTCTCTCTCTCTTAACCCCTCTCATGCTCTCTCTCTCTCTCTCCCACTTAATCTCTATCCCTCTCCCTCCCTCTTTCTCTCTCACTCTTTTTCCTTTTCTCGTTCGTCTCTCCTAATCCATCCGACTCTCCTTCTCCCACTCCTTACCAATCTCCCTCACCTCTCTACCTCCCTCTTTCTCTCTCCCTCTCTCTCTCCCTCTCTCTCTTTTTCTTTTCGTCTTTCTCCCTCTCCCTCCCTCTCTTTACTTCTCCATCTCTCTCCTCCTCTCCCCATCTTCCTCTCCCTCGATCTCCCTCCCTCTCCCTCCCTCTATCTCTCCCCATCTCTCCCTCTCCCTCCCTCCCTCTCTACCTCTCTTTCTCTACCTCTCTCTCCCTCTTTATCTTTCTCTCTTAATCTCTCATACTCTCCCTCTCCCTCTCTCTCTCCCTCTCATCTATCTAATCCTCTCTCTCCCTCTCTTTCATACTCTCTCTTCCTCCCTCTTTATTATGCTCTCTCCCTCTCCCTATCTTTTAGTTTTCCTCTCTCACCTTATCTCTATCCCTGTCTCTATTTTTTTCCTCTTTGTCTTTCCTTCTCCTACTTTTCTACTCTCTCCCTCTCCCTTTCTCTCCCTTCTCACTCTTTCCCTCTCTCTTACACTCTTGTCACTCTCTCTCTATCTTTTCCTCTCTCCCTCCCTCTCTCTCTTTACCCCTCTCTCATTACCTCTCTCTTCCTCCCTCTCTCCCTCTCTCTCTCCCTCTCCCCTCTCTCCCCTCCCTCCCTCTCCTCCTCTCTCTCTTTCTTCATCTCTCTCCTACTCTCTCTTCGTCGCTCTATCCCTCTCTCCCTCTCTCTTTCCCTATCCTTTCTATATCTCTCTTTCTCTCTATCTTAATTTCTCTCTTTTTTCTCTCTCCCCTTATTTCTCTTTCCTTCTCCCTCTTTCTCCTTCCCTCTCTACTTCTCTCTCTACATTACTCCTTCTTTCTCTCTCCCTCCCTTCTTCTCCCTCTCTCTTCTTCTCTTTCTCATTCTCTCTCACTCTCTCTCCCTTTCTCTACCTCTCCCCCTTCCTCTCAGCCTCTCCCTCTTACCCTCTCTCTCCCTCTTTTCTCTCTCCCTCTTTTCTTCTCTTTCTCATTCTCTCACACTCACTCTCTCCCTCTCTCCTTCTCTTTCTTACTCTACCTCTCTCCCCCTTCGCACCCTCTCTCCATCTATTTCTCTCTCTCTCCCCCTCTCTCCCTCCTCCTCTATCTCTCTTTTTCTTTCTCTCGTCCTTTACTATTCTCCTTCTCTCTTTCCTCACTCTTGCCCTTTCTGTTTCTATCTCTCTCCCCCTCTCTATCACACTCTCTCCCTCCCTCCCTCTCTCCTTCTCTCTCTCCCTCTTTCCCTCCCTTTCCCTTTCCTTCTCTCTCTCCCTCTTATATCTCTCTCCTTTTGTCCCTCTCCCTCTTTATCACTCTCTAACCCTCTCTCCCTCTCTCTACCTCCCTCTCTCTTTCACTCTCTATCTTCCCCTCCCTCTCTCTCACTCTCTTTCTCTCCCTTTCCCTCTCTCCCTCTCCCCCTCTTCTTTCTCTCCTTCTATCTCTTTCCTGTTTCTCCCTCTCTTTCTCTCTCTCCCCTCTCCCTTCCCCCTCCCTCTCCCCCTCTCTTTCTCATTCTCTACCTATCTCTCTATCCCTCTCTCTCCCTTTTTATCTCCCTCCCTCTATCCCTCTCTCCCTCTCTCTCCCCTTCTCCTTTCACCTCTCCCTCCTCTCACCTTCTCTATTTCTTTCCCTCTCTTTCTCTCCCTCTCCCTCTCTCGTTCTCTCTACCCCTTCCTCTCTCTCCCTCTCTCTATCTTTTACTCTCTCCCTCTACCTTTTTCCCTCCTTCTCCCTCTTCATCTCTGCTCTCTCTCTTCATCTATGTCATTTTATTTCTCTCTCCCTCCCCCTCTCTCCATATATATATATATCTCCTTTTCTCCCTTTCTTTCATACATTCTCTCGCTCTTCTACTCTCTCCCTCTTTCTCACCACCCTCCCTCCCAATCTCTTCCCCTCTATCTCTCTCACTCTCTCCCTTCTCTCTCTCTCCTTCCTTATTTTTATCTCTCTCTCTCTCTCTTACCCTCTTGATGTGAACTCCACGTATAAAGATGAGAGACCCAAACACCTTTGTTACTAGACAACCCTAAGAACGTGCCCAATCATATTATAGTAAGCAAAACTTGACCTATCACCTATAACGAGGCAAGAATTGAAGCTATGATGCAATTGAGTGAAGAATGCCACACCCTATGGAGGATGATAAGTTCAAAGATACCATAAGGGTTGTAGTCCTTGATAAGTCATATTTAGTTCTCAAAAGAATCGAGAAAGAAAATCCTATCAAATTTATTAACTCTCAAAATTATTGTGTAACTAAAATAGAATTAAACTAGCCTTTAAATAGGCTAACATGCCACTCCTAGCCCTAAAAGAACTATAATTGTCCTCGCCACCTAAGAAGAATAGAAACGGACCCTAATGGTCTTCAAAATATATGCAAATAATAGGACGTAAGCATAGAGCCCAAATTTGACTTAATTAGTTCTAATTATAATTAAGCTAGATATAACAAAATAGGCCCAATATGATTTAAGAAGTCCAATCTTGGACTTGGATCAAATTGACAAGTCTTAGATACCCCTCTTCTCTTAAGATGGTGCCATAATGCTCCCTTGGGCCCTTAGAAGTGCATTTTTGCTCAACACTCTTGAATCGGCTCATGAAGAGCTTTTTAAGCGTCTTAGTCCTATCCCACATCATTGGACCATCTTTAATATGTAAGGGATCAAATCATAGAATTACAAACTCGTCATCTTGGATCTCCTTAAAGACGCCACCTTGTTAGCCAATTTGGCTCCTCGGTTTCCATTAATACAACCTTGACTTTCTTTATTAACATAATTCTCACTTTTCTAAAAAAGATTCAACCTTGAATCTTCGTCTTAGTCCTCATGATATTCCATCGATTGGAGAACACTTTTCCTCAAATCTTGTAATAACAAAGTATCAAAAAACACGTACCCAACCTATATAATATGAACAAATAATGGCAAAAAAACAAAAATTCAAATTTGATTTTGTTATCATTCATCTCCTTCAAAAGGACAATTTCAATATATGGTATATTCTTTTGAACATCCAAAATCTTCTCATTGTCTTCTTCCTTTTGCATAACCACAAGGTTATCAAATTTGTCCTCTTTTGGATCTTCTTGTTGTTCCGCCAAATCTTCAATGAACATAGACTCTTCTCGTTTAATACTCTCTAAGTTCTCCTCAAGCACTAGTTCTCCTAAATTAAGATTGAAATGGATGCCTAGGCTTTAGGCTTCTAATCACCCTTGGTTAACTCTTTATTGACAGTAGCATAATCATCATTATGACTAAAAATTTGAGTGCTCTCAACACCCATAAAATTAGCGAGCAGCATAGCCATCGTTATGAATGAAAGCTTGAGTCCTCTTCACTCTTTTTCTCTCAATTTCTTGTTTTAGGCTCATATGGTCCTCATAAACTTGCTTAGGTTACAATGGAACGGGTATTACTTTTTATTCCCTCATTTCAAATGAATATTTATTGCTAAACTCATCATATGTCACTTTTTTAACAACTTGCCAAGGTTTTCCTAGCAAAATATGACCCACTCTCATTGGCATGATATCACACACAACCTCATCCTTGTATTTCCTAATAGAAAAAGACATTATCACTTATTACCTCAACTTCTCTAAAATCATTTACCCATTGCAATGTATATGGTCTAGGATGTTCAATTACAAGCAAACTCAATTTTTTGACTAACTCCGGACTAGCAACATTGAGATAACCACCCCCATCTATTATCAAATAAAAAAAATCTTATTATTAACAACATGACATCGGGTATAAAAAATATTCTCTCTGTGCCTCCTCACTTTTCATTTGCATGCTTATAGTACGCATAATTACTAATGACTTACCACAAACATCATTATCCACAATCACTTCACTCTTTACCCGAGGATTTTTATCTTTTGACATGTTTAAAACCTACACAAAATTCATTAGTAATAAAAATTTCTCACAAACACTCCCTCACGTGTTCCACTCAAATTGATGACACTCAATGCTCATGTTTGCACTATTTTAGGCTTTCTGTCTTTAATATGCTCACATTCTCCGACCTTTTACCACTCTAACTCACTCTTTTGGTTCTTTTGCAAAATAATCCTAATCACACAAGAACTAACCAATTGCAAGTGATTCAAAAACTTCACTTTTCAATGATCGGATTTTGGATAAATTTAGAACAGTGGAATTGATAAACTAATTCAATCAAGAATTTTTAGTTTTTGAACACTAAGAATGACACTAGAATTGACTTAAATTGAATTTAAACAAGGCAATAACAAATGAGATACAATGGGATAGATACAAAACAAATAAACTTCTCTTTTTTTTTTTTAATTGAAACCGATTCAATTTGGACTAAAACAACATTAAATATAAATACACGAAATCGGATAGAAGATAATGAAAAAGAACATAATTTATATTGAAAAACAAAGTTAAATACAAATTATACTTTCTCTTTTATATATATATAAATATATATATATAAAACATAATTTCTCAAGTATAGGAACACGAGACTCAAACAAGAAAAGCTATGGTAGAATAACAAGAAGACACAACAAAGAAAACACGACTTATACAAAATAAAAGATGTAAGGACTATAAATAAATAACCCGACTTTGCACAACCTAGGCTTTGATACCAACTAATGTGAACCCTATGTATAAACATGAGACCCGAACACCTTTGTCACTAGACAACCCCAAGAACGTGCCCAATTAGGTTATAATGAGTGAAACTCGACCCATCACCTATAACGAGGAAAGAATCGAATCTATGATGTGATAGAGTGAAGAACGCCACACCCTATCGAGGATGATAAGTTTAGAGATGCCACAAGATTGCAATCCTTAATGAGTCATATTTTGTTCTCAAAAGAATAAAGGAAGAAAATCCTTTTAAATTTATTAACTCTCAAAATTATTATGTAACTAAAATAGAATTAAAATAGCCTTTAAATAGGCTAACACGCCACTCTTAACCCTAAAAGGACTCTACTTGTCTTTGCCACCTTAAGAAAATAGAAACAAACCCTAATGGTCTTAAAAACATATGCAAATAATAGGGCTTAAACATAGAGCCTAAATCTAACTTACTTAATTAGTTATAATTACAATTAAGTTAGATATAACAAAATAGGACCAATATGATTTAAGAACCCCAATCTTGGACTTGGATCAATTTGACAAGTCTAGGATCCCCTTTTTCTCTTAAAATGGTGCCACAATGCTCCCTTGGGCCCTTCAAAGTGCATTTCGCCCAACACTCTTGAATCAGCCCATAGAGAGCTTTCTTAAGCTTCTTAACCCTAGCCCACATCATTAGAGCATCTTTAATATGTAATGGATCAGATCTTAGACTTGAAAACTTGCCATCTTGGATCTCCCTTAGAGACGCCACCATGTTGGCCAATTTAGCTCCTTGGTTTCAATCAATACAACCTTGACTTTCTTTATTCTCATCATTATTTCTCTCCCTCTCTCCCCTTTGCTCTCCTAATTTCTCCCCTTTTTCTCCCTCTCTCCCCTTTGCTCTCCTAATTTCTCCCCTCTTTCTCCCTCTCTCCCCCTCTCTCTCCCTCTCTCTCTCTCCTATTCTCTCTTAATCTCTTTCTCAATCTCTTTCCCTCACTCTCCCCCTCTCTCCCCTTCTCTCTCCCTCTCGCTTCTCTCCTCTTTCTCCTCGTTCTTCTCTTTCTCTCTCTTTCCCTTTTTTCTCTCTTCCTCTCCCTCTCGTCTCCCTATCGTTCCTTATATCTCTACCACACTCTCTTTCTCTCTCTATCTTTCCTTCTCTCTCCCACTCTCTTTTTCCTTCTCTATCTCTCCCTCTCCCTCCCTTCTCTCTTTCTTCCTCTCTCTCCCTCCCTTTCCCTTGTTAGTGTATGCCCTAGAATCCAATCATAATTTGATTGTACTAGAATACACTTAACATGTTATTATTACACACACACACACACACACACATATATATATAAGGCATTCCATTTATAATGTTTATTTATTTTGTATTTTATTAAATGAACATGGTAAAGTCCTAAGAATATTATTATTCTTAAATGTCCCTAATCAAGTGTTTTATTATGGATATATTAAAGGGGCAACAATAAAGCATTGAGACTGATACATGTAATTACTATAGCAATATGTTATGGATATGAGATACCAAGTTGACACATGGTTACCGTAACCCCCGTAAAAACCTTTATCCATAATGCGACGTGTATTAGAATAATTCTATATATATGTATATTAAGAGTAAGTATAATTCTCATTTCATCATGAGAAATTAATGCTTGAAATATGTGATTTATGTTAAATTAAAGTTATTGTGCTTAAGATTAATGGTTTAATTATTAAAGAAATCAAATATGCAAAATCGGTGTTTTAAGGACTATATTCTGCCCGAGTTTTATGTGAATTATTTGAGACTTTTAGAGTAATTTTTGGGTCAATATTAAAGAATGAAAGTTGTTCATCTATGTGTTTAATATTCTTGTATAAAATTGTATAATATTTTCACCTATACATTAAGAGTTATACCAATTATAGTGAGGGTTATTTCGAAATGCATTCTGCTGGAATTTTGAGAGAAGAATCTGCCTGAATCTTGTGAGATTTATTTGATGCTGCTAGAATCCTTTCTCAGAAAAACGTAAAGAATAAAAGTTGTTTTTCTATGTGTTTACTAGCTCTATATACAATTTTATAAATTTTGGATACATATAGAAAGCGTTATGCACATTTTAGTATAGATGGGTTAGGAGGAAATACTACTAGAATTTTGGGGGAAAAGAAACTCCGAATTTTAAAAATGGAATTTCTGAATTATTGATGAAAGAAATTTATCTAATTACATTAACCCAGCTTACTAATGTTTTTTTTATTTATCCTAACTTTTCTTTAGCCACCTAAGCACTTGAATTAAATGCTTAGAAGCCAAATCATCACCTTTGACCTCCAAAACATGCCAGCTTTGCCTTCCAAGCTTCCTCCACTTTACATTTGGCCTAATTAAATTTTAACACTTATGATATAAATAAATGTGAGGATAAAAGGTGGGTATATAAAGGAAAGAGAGGGTTAAATGGCTGCCATTTTTAAGTCAAAAATCATAGCCATCCAGAATTTGAAAGAGAAGCCAAATTGAAGAGAGAAAAACAGCAAAAAGAGAGAAAGAAAGAAAAGAGAAAGAAAAGGGAAAAAGGAAAGAAAAAGAGCTAAAGAAATTCTAATCAAAATTAAAAGAGGTAAGTAGGTTTCATTTTCTTGGCTGATTAATGTCTTAAATTACTTTTTTAAAGTTATTTGTTAGTGTTTATTTCATGGGTTGTAATAATCTTCATTGGTTATATGCTTGATGCTTGGGATAAATCTATGTATGGATGCCTTTTTGTGATGATTTATGATGTTATAATTTCTTGTAAAATGTCCAAGTATGTGGTGATGGGTTGGATTGAACTTGGACTAAATTTAATTAAACTAAAACATGTTTAAAATTGGCTTGGAATGAACTAATAAATTAGTGTTAATAAGGAGTAAACTCTGTCCGAATTGTGGGGTGTCTATTCAAGGATTTTAGATCGATTTCTAGGTGAAACTTAAAGCATAAAGGTTGTTCATCTATGTTTCAAATAACTTCCTTTAAAATTTCTTGGTCATTGGATTATTGTACAAAGAGTTACACCCGATTTAGTATGGATAGCTCTAGATAAACTACTATTAGGCAGATTGCTCCCTAAGTTTCAAAAATTTGTAATTAATTGTGTACTTGGTATTTAGACCTAATTTTTGGATATGTTATAAATAAATATGTCTAGTATCTAAAATAAAATGAGTAAGATTTAATTATATTCTAAAATTAGAAAATTATTTACTCAATTAGGAGTTGCCCAAGTAATAAATCCTAAAACCAAAAAAATTAGACTTTGACAAAATTAATAGATTTGGAATAAACTAAATGAGCTTGGACTAAATAAAATGGAATTAAATAGAGTCAATGGACCTAGTATAAAGTTAATGGTCTTGGATTAAATTAAATGGACTTGGACCTTCTTTTAAATATTAATGAACCTAATGAACAATATTAATGAGCGGAGATTGTGTTCCCGCTGTGGGTATCATGATTGGTATGTGAGCAATAGATAAATTCCGAGTGTGAGTTGGACCGTGAGTATGGCATGAGAATGAAGGGTTGGTACCCGAATTTGGTTGAATGTGATTAAATATGTCATCACGTCCATCATGTGCATAGTGGGTGGTTTAAGACAAGTCAATTGATTGAGAAACGGTTTATACATCTAGGTTTGATAACCTAATTGGAATAAGTGGGTATTAGTAGTCCAAGACTCTAGGTCGTGTGCCCGCACTATTAGATGATGGATTTTCGCTAATAGTAGTTACAACGAGGGATAATTCCGTTGTAGCGAAGATGATCCGAGGATCATCCGGATGAAATCAAGTTGTGTGCTTGCACTCGTTAGATGATGGATTCTCGCTAACAGTAGTTACAATGAGGGATAATTCCGTTGTAGCAGAAGGTGATCTCGCGGACCACCCGGATGATAAATAGAGTAGACCGGCTAATACCCAAGGTACCCGAGATTAAAATTTATGAGTATGGTGGGAAGTCAAAACAATATTGCATATCACATGCATCACCCCGCTTACCGAGCTTCGGCTCACCATATTGTTATTTTTTTTTATGTCTTGACAGAAAAAGGACAAGTTGGTACGGATGCGACCGGCTCCTCCTAACCGGCTCATGTGAGGCACCATATATTAGTTTTTATTTTGTCCGTAAATTTGGGGTATGGAGTTCGTGAGAAATTGAATATTGCTCGTAATGTTTTATTAATGTATTTAATTATGTTATGTAAATTTTATCTTAAAGAGTTATATACGTAATGTACTCGTTAAAGTCCTAAGAATATCATAAGAAAACTACTTAGAGTTTAAGGTATGTCGGTATAACGCGCTTCGTCCAGCACTCTACTTGGGTAGTAGAAATACAACTCGGGGCGGGGCGTTACAACATGGTATCGGAGCAATGGTTTAGGGAGTTGGGTAGAACCGTAAGTGCCATATGAGCCCGAGGATCGGTTTGCTACTCGGATGGGTAATTTTAATTTCCGGTTCTCTTAAACTATGTATGTTTTTTTTTATTGTGTAATGTGTATGAAATTTTGTTTGAAATTATTAATAACAACAAACCCTATCACTCGTAGATATCGGCTTTGTATCGAGTACCAAGCGTGCCTAGAACATGATGGCAACGGCGCCGCTAGTTGCGTTTAGGCCGAGCTAAATAACCTTACTATGGTTCCGAACGGGACCCGATGGCACATATTATGCGATTTCATGAATCTCATTCGCCGATGCCTCCTTTAACCAGTATTTTAGCTCGGACTTCCTTCGGATAACTTTACGTCGGACTCTTCCACCGGAGACCACCGATTGTTAGACGAAGTTTGGGAAGACATGATAGACCAACACTCTTATCGGGCTCTAATTCGAACCTTTCTACCAACCCGAGCCGGACGATCCCTCATTCGGCGATGTACGGATGGGGACTACCCTTACCCATTGCTCGTGAGATAGTCCATGCGGCAATGGAAAACCGCATTGATCGGTGGTTACTAGAGGGTTCTTTTCCTCGACGTGTTCGATAAATAAGTTAATAGGGATCTCACCACATGTCGTGGTGTCTTTTGTATGTTCTATAATATAAATAGGAGTGCTTTTGATTGTAAATATAACACAAAAACCTAGTAAAGGTGTGTATGAGATTCTTACTATGTATAAAAATGTATAATTTCATACGAGCATGAGTGATTAGCATTAAATGCTAAAATCCATACTAAACTAATGTGAACTTAATGTGTACATAAAGATAAACTATGCCGCCAAGAAAGAACCATGTACGAGCCGGAGGTGAAAGGACCTCTAACGATAATAGCTCGAACCGAGCAAGAAATGTTGAATCAAATGATGGAAATAATGCAACAACGAAGAACAAACTCTACAAGAACAACAACAAGTTCACGCGGAACAAATGAGGCGAACTTTTAGCTACACAACAACGACTCTCCACCCCAGAGACAGGAATGATGCAAGTAGAAAGATTCCGTAAGATGAACCTTCAAGAGTTTGCTTGGGGAGTGAACCCAATGATAGCCGAGGAGTGGATTAAGTCTATGGAGGCAATATTCGAATATTTACGGTTTGCCAACCGAAGCGAGTGTCGTGTGCTATTTTTCTATTAACTAAAGATGCTCACACATGGTGGGAGAGCGCACGACTAATCGTAGATGTGCCGACTTTAACTTGGGAAGGATTTAAGGAGGTCTTCTATAATAAATACTTTATCGCGTACGTGAGGGCCGAGAAGATTCAAGACTTTTTGGAGTTAAAGCAAGATGGGATGTCGATCCGTGAATATGTACGAAAGTTTGAACAAGGTCGTAGATTCGTCCCATTTATTACTGGGGATGAAAATCTAAAAAGGAACAGATTTCCGACAGGATTAAACCCAAGAGTGCGAAGTATGGTACGGATGTCGACCGCCAATACCTTCTCGTAAATGGTGGATAAGGCGATGATAGCCGACAAAGATCGAAGGAGATTTCAAGGGACTTACAACAAAAGAGGCAAGGGTTTAGATTTGGAGCCTCTTCATCGGGACCAGTGAGACGAGCTCCGCCTAGGAATTTCAATCGAAGTGGTGGTCCGAGAAACTCTCGAGCCACTAGACCGAGCACCATATGTTCCGAGACCACCGCCAAGCGACCAACCGAGATCAATGACGGGCGGTCCGCCCGAGTGTAGAAAGTGTGGAAGGTTCCATGCTCGGGGAATGCGGATTAGACAGCCGGGTATGCTATGTGTGTCAAAAGCCGGGACACATGTCCTACAATTGCCCACAAGTACGTAAACGAGGACCGGGAAGAGTACTGCTCGGGTGTATACTATGACCCGGGAAGAGGCGGATCGGAGGGATACAATCGTAATTCACGGTAATGTCTCAATCCTTGGCTTAATTGCATATGTTTTGATGGATTTCGATGCCACGCATTCTTTTATTTCAAACACATTAGTGAAAAGCCTAGGAGTCAAACCGGAGACATTAGCCGTAAGATATCTTATAGCGGTTCCTTCCGGTGACACCATGGAATCGTCAAGTGTGGTTAAAAAATGTCCGGAACATATTGAAGATAGGGGATTAGAAGCGGATCCGATAGTGCTTGGACCTCCGGGATTTTGATTTGATCCTAGGGATGGACCGGCCGACAAAGCATGGCGCCAACATAGATCGTCGAGGAAAAAGAGTAACTTTTGATCTACCCGAAGTCGACGAGTTAGAGTTTAAGGCCGATTCAAAGCTTCGAAAAACATCGATCATTTCGGCTATTAAAGCTCAAAAAATGCTAGAAAAAGGATGTATGGGGTACTTAGCGCATATGGTAAATAGCTAGATGGAGCAAAAGTTGAAACCGGAAGATATAGAGATTGTACGAGAATATCTAGATGTGTTTCCAGAGAGTTTGACCACGCTACCACCGGAGAGGGAAATAGAGTTTGAGATTGAACTAGAGCTAGGTACGGCTCCGATTTCGAAAACCCCCTATAGAATGGCTCTCGCAGAGCTAAAGGAGTTGAAGGTGCGAGTTACGGGACTTACCGGATAAGGACTTTATACGTCCTAGTTCCTCACCTTGGGGAGCTCCGATACTATTCGTGAAAAAGAAGGATGGGAGTCTAAGGCTATGTATCGACTACCAAGAACTAAACCGGGTGACCGTTAAAAATAAGTACCCATTACCCCGGATCGATGATTTATTTGACCAATTACAAGGGGCGACGGTATTCTCTAAAATAGACTTACAATCTGGATATCACCAATTAAGGGTGAGATCGGAAGATATGAAGAAGACAGCGTTCGTAACGAGATACGGTCACTACGAGTTTTTAGTGATGCCATTTGGGTTAACGAACGCCCCACCCGCCTTCATGGACTTGATGAATCGAGTCTTCAAAGGGTTCCTGGATAAGTTTATCATCGTATTCATCGATGATATCTTGGTTTACTCTCGAAGTGAGAAGGAGCATAGGGAACATCTAAGGGCCACCTTGCATACGCTAAGGGAGCAACGGTTGTATGCCGGGGAGCAACAGTTGTATGCCAAATTCAAGAAATTTGAATTTTGGCTAGGGCAAGTGGCTTTTCTAGGCCATGTAGTAACGAAGGAAGGCATCGCGATGAGACTCAAAGAAAGTAGAGGCTATTCGGAATTGGCCTACCCCGAAGAGTGTAACGGAGGTACGAAGCTTCTTAGGGTTGGCGAGTTATTATCGGAGATTTATGGAAGGCTTCTCGAAGATAGCTAGGCCTCTTACTAACTTGATGAAAAAGAGCACCGGATTCCGAGTGGACGGATGCTTGTGAGGAGAGCTTCCAAGAGCTAAAACGACGGTTAGTCACGGCTCCAAGTGCTAACCATTCCGTCCAAGGATGGAACTTTCGTAGTTTATACGGATGCCTCCAAACATGGATTAGGAGCGGTGTTGATGCAAAATGGAAGAGTAATAGCTTATGCATCACGGTAATTAAAGGAGTACGAGCGAAACTATTCGACACATGACCTAGAATTAGCAGACAGTGGTATTTGCCCTAAAAATCCGGAGACATTATTTGTACGGGGTAAAGTGTGAGATATACACGGATCATAAGAGCTTACGATACATCTTCACATAAAAAGAGCTGAACATGAGACAAAGAAGATGGTTAGAGCCGGTAAAGGACTATGACCGTATAATCAACTACCACCCGGTAAAGCCAATGTTGTTGTCGATGCCTTGAGTAGAAAATCAATCGCTGCAGTATGGGTGACCCGGACGTTGATAATGAAGGACCTACAAGCACTCGGAACTAGAAATAGTTCCTATAGGCCACAAGAACATGCTATCGGCACTATTAATCCAACCGATGCCGCAAGAAATAATTCAAATTGAGCAAGCAAAAGGATGAAAAGATGAAGGAATTGAAGAAAGGTATAGAGGCCGGAGCGTAGTCCGATTTTGTGATGGATGATAAAGGAATGATTAGGTTCAAAGGAAGACTATGTGTTCCTACAAGTAGAGGACATAAAAGATGAGATACCGAAGGAAGCACACATAACCCCATATTCAATACACCCGAGGAGTACGAAAATGTATCGAGATTTACGACAGTATTATTGGTGGGTAGGAATGAAGAAAGATGTAGCCGACTTTGTGGCAAGGTGTCAAACTTGCCAACAAGTGAAGGCGGAGCACCAAAGACCCTCGGGAATGTTAAAGCCACTAGCAACTCCGGAATGGAAGTGGGAGCATGTAACTATGGACTTCGTCATGGGATTGCCAAGATCGGATAGAGGGTCAAATGCCATCCGGGTAGTCGTTGACGAGTTAACCAAATCAGCACACTTTCTTCCCGTCAAAACCACCTATGATTTAAACCAATATGCCTAATTGTATCCGGACGAAATCGTGAGACTACATGGGATTTCGGTCTCAATTGTGTCGGATCGAGATCCTAGATTCACCTCCGTATTTTGGAAGAGTCCGCATAAGGCCATAGGCACCAAGCTCAATTTCAGCACGGCTTATCATCCACAAACCGACGAAAAATCCGAACGTGTAATCCGGATTCTTGAAGATATGCTACGGGCGTGCATCCTAGATTGGTCCGGAAGGTGGGAGAAATACATTCGCTTAGTTGAATTTGCGTATAACAATAGCTACCAAGCTTCAATTGGGACGGCTCCCTATGAGGCTTTGTATGGATGACGATGTAGATCTCCGGTGCATTGGGATGAAATAGGAGAAAGAAGATTGCTAGGACCGGAATTGGTACAGCAGACAGTCGAAGTAATAGACCGGATTCGCCAACGGATGAAAGCAACCCAAAGTAGACGAGAAAAGTTACGCGGACAAACGAGAGGAAGGATCTAGAGTTCGTGGTCGGTGATTATGTATTTTTAAGAGTCTCACCAATGAAAGGCGTACTACGATTTGAAAAAAGGGGAAAGTTAAACCCGCGGTACATAGGACCATTTGAGATACTCGGAGCGAGTAGGAGATAAAGCGTATCGCATATTGCTACCACCATCCTTAGTAGGAATACACAATGTATTTCATGTGTCTATGCTAAGGAAGTGCATTGGAGAGTCGGGTCAAATTTTAAATATAGAGCCACCGAATCTTACTCCGTACTTAACGTATGAAGAGAGACCAGTCCGGATTCTCGATCGACGGGTCAAACAGCTTGAAAAATAAAGAGATAGGGCTAGTTAAGGTTTTATGGGAAAACCATAAACTCGAAGAAATGACTTGGGAACGTGAGCAAGAAATGAAAGATAAATACCCCGAGCTATTCAAGTGAATCAATTTCGAGGACGAAATTTCTTTTAAGGAGGGAAGAATTGTAACCCCCGTAAAAACCTTTATCCATAATGCGACGTGTATTAGAATAATTCTATATATATGTATTTTAAGAGTAAGTATAATTCTCATTTCATCATGAGAAATTAATGCTTGAAATATGTGATTTATGTTAAATTAAAGTTATTGTGCTTAAGATTAATGGTTTAATTATTAAAGAAATCAAATATGCAAAATTAGTGTTTTAAGGACTATATTCTGCCCGCGTTTTGTGTGAATTATTGGAGAACTTTAGAGTAATTTTTGGGTCAATCTTAAAGAATGAAAGTTGTTCATCTATGTGTTTAATATGCCTGTATAAAATTGTACAATATTGGGACCTATACATTAAGAGTTATACCAATTATAGTGAGGGTTGTTTCGAAATGCATTCTGCTGGAATTTTGAGAGAAGAATCTGCCCGAATCTTGTGAGATTTATTTGATGCTGTTAGAATGATTTTTGAGAAAAACGTAAAGAATAAAAGTTTTTTTCCTATGTGTTTACTAGATCTATATAAAATTTCATAAATGTTGGATACATATAGAAAGCGTTATGCACATTTTAGTATAGATGGGTTAGGAGGAAACACTGCTGGAATTTTGGGGGAAAAGAAACTCCGAATTTTAAAAATGGAATTTCTGAATTATTGATGAAAGAAATTCGTCTAATTACATTAACCCAGCTTACTAATGTTTTTTTTATTTATCCTAACTTTTCTTTAGCCACCTAAGCACTTGAATTAAATGCTTAGAAGCCAAATCATCACCTTTGACTTCCAAAACATGCCAGCTTTGCCTTCCAAGCTTCCTCCACTTTACATTTGGCCTAATTAAATTTTAACACTTATGATATAAATAAATGTGAGGATAAAAGGTGGGTATATAAGGGAAAGAGAGGGTTAAATGGCTGCCATTTTTAGGTCAAAAATCGTAGCCATCCAGAATTCAAAAGAGAAGCCAAATTGAAGAGAGAAAAACAGCAAAAAGAGAGAAAGAAAGAAAAGAGAAAGAAAAGGGAAAAAGGAAAGAAAAAGAGCTAAAGAAATTCTAATCAAACTTAAAAGAGGTAAGTAGGTTTCATTTTCTTGGCTGATTAATGTCTTAAATTACTTTTTTAAAGTTATTTTGTTAGTGTTTATTTCATGGGTTGTAATAATCTTCATTGGTTATATGCTTGATGCTTGGGATAAATCTATGTATGGATGCCTTTTTGTGATGATTTATGATGTTATAATTTTTTTTAAAATATCCAAGTATGTGCTGATGGGTTGGATTGAACTTAGAATAAATTTAATTGAACTAAAACATGTTTAAAATTGGCTTGGAATGAACTAATAAATTAGTGTTAATAAGGAGTAAACTCTGTCCGAATTTTGGGGTGTCTATTCAAGGCTTTTAGATGGATTTCTAGGTGAAACTTAAAGCATACAAGTTGTTCATATATGTTTCAACTAACTTCCTTTAAAGTTGCTTGGTCATTGGATTAGTGTACAAAGAGTTACACCCGATTTAGTATGGATAGCTCTAGATAAACTACTATTAGGAAGATTGCTCCCTAAGTTTCAAAAATTTGTAATTAATTGTGTACTTGGTATTTAGACCTAATTTTTGGATATGTTATAAATAAATATGTCTAGTATCTAAAATAAAATGAGTAAGATTTAATTATGTTCGGAAATTAGAAAATTATTTACTCAATTAGGAGTTGCCCGGTAATAAACCCTAAAACCAAAAAAATTAGACTTTGACAAAATTAATAGATTTGGAATAACCTAAATGAGCTTGGGCTAAATAAAATGGAATTAAATAGAGTCAATGGACCTAAGATAAAGTTAATGGGCTTGGATTAAATTAAATGGACTTGGACCTTCTTTTAAATATTAATGAACCTAATGAACAATATTAACGAGCAGAGATTGTGTTCCCGCTTGTGGGTATCATGATTGGTATGTGAGCAATAGATAAATTCCAAGTGTGAGTTGGACCGTGAGTATGGCATGAGAATGAAGGGTTGGTACCCGAATTTGGTTGAATGTGATTAAATATGTCATCACGTCCATCATGTGCATAGTGGGTGGTTTAGGACAAATCAATTGATTGAGAAACGGTTTATACATCTAGGTTTGATAACCTAATTGGAATAAGTGGGTATTAGTAGTCCAATACTCTAGGTCGTGTGCTCGCACTATTAGACGATGGATTTCCGCTAATAGTAGTTACAACGAGGGATAATTTCGTTGTAGCAGAAGATGATCCGAGGATCATCCGGATGAAATCATGTTGTGTGCTTGCACCTGTTAGACGATGGATTCCTCGCTAACGGTAGTTACAACGAGGGATAATTCCGTGGTAGCAGAAGGTGATCCGCGGACCACCCGGATGAGAAATAGAGTAGATCGGCTAATACCTGTGGTACCCGAGATTAAAATTTATGAGTATGGTGGGAAGTCAAAACAACATTGCATATCACATGCATCACCCCGCTTACCGAGCTTCGGCTCACCATGTTGTTATTTTTTTTTATGTCTTGACGGAAAAAGGACAAGTTGGTACGGATGCGATTGGCTCCTCCTAACCGGCTCATGTGAGGCACCATATATTAGTTTTTATTTTGTCTATAAATTTGGGGTATGGAGTTCGTGAGAAATTGAATATTGCTCGTAATGTTTTATTAATGTATTTAATTATGTTATGTAAATTTTATCTTAAGGAGTTATATACGTAATGTACTCGTTAAAGTCCTAAGAATATCATAAGAAAACTACTTAGAGTTTAGGGTATGTCAATGTAACGCACTTCGTCCGGTACCCTACTTGGGTAGTAGAAATACGGCGGGGCGGGGCGTTACGATTACCTATTGGAGAACATATATTGCACCGACTTTCCATGAGATCACTACTTGGATCGTTATATGAGTCTCAATGTGACTATTGTGTGCATGGTCCTTTGACTTGAAGTCATTATAGTTCCCTACATGAAAATTCATATATTTTCATACCATCAAATGTCACTTGTAACTAGATGGACTATAAAGTTGGTTGTTGGATATACCATGAATCATGCATAGGGATGCAAGTGATATAGATAGGACTTGTCTCTCTTATATAATCAAAGTGATATCTATGGGACCCTTGATTGAGCGAGATTGTGAAATGCATGGCCAAGCTCAAATGAGTTGATATGAGATATCGATCTCATTTATTTGGAGCAGATCAAATCATGGATCAAGAAACACTAAGATTAAACTATATGAGGATGACACATTCCATGTCTTATGTTTAAATCTAGACATCTAGGACAAAGGGACTAGACTACATGGTACCATATGTCATGGACAAGGTTATGTCAAAGCACTAACATTATTATTACTTACATAGTAGTGATGCATTGCTAGATGCCACTCACTATTTATGATTCTAAATTATTATTTTAAGATTACTATCAATATAATAAGAACCTACAAGGCTACACACAAAGAGCAACTCGAAATTGGGGTATGATCAAAAGTTCTATTTAGATTAGGATTCTTAGTCAACTTAAGATTCCTAGTGAGACTAAGATACATTTTGAATTATAGTATTTAATTACACTAGTGGGCTAGTTTGATTAAGACATATAAAATGGGTTTCATAAAGTCCAATTCCAAGGCTATTGCATATTAATTTTTAAAAATAATCAGCCTATATTTTTCTCTTTCCTTAGGGTTAGGAAATTAGTTTCTTGGTGGGATTATGGCTCACACATATTCTAGTTGTTATAAAATACAACCAACACATAGTATTCATTTGTATAAATGTAATTATGAGATAGAAATCCTATTAATTATGAGGATAGAAACCCTAGCTACCTTGACTAGAAGACTAATCAAGCCTTTAAACACTATAACTCATAGCTAGCACTTCGACTTGAGGTGACTCTCCATTCCATAATTGTTTTAGTGGTTGAGATATTCATATGGATACCAATAGAGGTGTAATTCATATATCAATGTTCATGATTTAGGCATGCCTCGGGTAAGATATAGGATTTGTATTACAAGAGAGATGTAGTTTGTAAATTTTTGCTCATGATTCGAGCATCCCTCACGGAAGATATGTGATCTATGATATAAGAGATAATGATCCGACCCTCCGATTTTGAAACTTGCAACATGTGTTAGCTTGTTTGATCTTATCCTTGTAAATCCCGAGCCTTATCCAAAATGGCTCAAATTTATCCTTCCACTAAAAGTATCTTGTAGGCTTTTAAATTAAGCCTATTAGCCTAGATTCTTTTAGCCCAATTAATTACCAATTAATTTACACTATTCAAACAAATTGGGCCAAATATTTTTTAGAAAGCCAACATTAGGAAATAATTTCAAAAATATCCTCAAAATAAAATTAGGAAACTAATTTTTTTTAGGTAACTTACTCCCAAATTTGAAACCGACATCCAAATTAGGAAGCTGATTTCTAAGACAGAAAACTTTTTATTTTAGAAAACTTTCAAAACTACAAACCTTTTCCAAAATTTTTGCTTTCTTATATTATATGAATATTTAAAATCAAGATTAGCCTCTAGTAAGGTAACATGACTATCCAATTCTATAAAAGGATTAATTAATCTATAATTACCTTTCATGAGCATGGTTACCATATAATCCTCTTATCAATTTATTATGGTGTGATCTCAAACTTCGTTTATAGTCTATTTGATTATCATCGCATAAGTTTTCTTCGACTTTCAATCTCCATCTCTCTTGCTTTTGCTCTCCCCACCTCTCTCTCACCCTTTCTCCCTTCTCTTTCTCTCTCCCCCTCCCTCTCTCTTTCTCCCTCTCTCTATCCCTCTCCATCCCTCTATCTCTCTGCCTCTCTCTCCCTCTCTTTCTCTCCTTTTCTCCTCCTCTCTTATTCCTTCTCTTTCTCTCTCTCCCCCTCTCCCTCTCCCTCTCTCTCTCCCTATCTCTCTTTCCCAATCACTCCCTCACTCTCTTTCCCTTTTTCTCCATTTGTCCCTATCTCCCTCTCACACCCTCCCTCTCTCCGTCTCCCTCTCTCCCTCTCTTTCTCTCATATTATTTCTCTCTCCCTCTCTTTCATACACACACTCTCCCTATATATAAATCTATATCCCCCTCTCTCCCCCTCTCTCCCTCTCTTTCTCTCTCCCCCTCTCTAACTCTATCACTTGTCTCTACCACTCTTTCCTACCCTATCCCTATCTCTCTCTCTTTCTCCCTCTATTTCACTCCCTCTCCTTCTCTTTGTTTTTCTCTCCGCCTCTCTCTTCCTCTCTCTCTTTCTCGTTTTATTTCCTCCCTCTCTCTCTTTCTCATTTTATCTCCTCCCTCTCTCTCCTAATCTCTTCCTCTCTCTCTCCCTCTCTCTTTCTCTACCATTCCCCTCTCTCTCCATCTCTTTCTCCCTTACTCTTTGCTTTTTTACTCCCTCTCTAACTCTCTCTCCCTCTCACTCTCTCTCGTATCTCTCTTTCTCTCCATCTATTTCTCTCTTCCTCCTCCCACTCTCTATATTTTCCTCTCTCCCCTTTCTATTCCTCTCTCTCTCTCCATCCCTTTCTCCCTCTCTCTCTTCCTCTCCCATGCTTTCCCTCTCTCTCCTTCTCTTTCTCCCTCCCTCCCTCCCTCCCTCTTTCTCTCTCCCTCCTCTCTCTCTCCACCTCTCCTTCTTTTCCTCTCCTTATGTTTCTTACCCTCTCCCTCTCCCTCCTTCCCTCCCTCTATCATTTCTCCCTTATTCCCTCTCTCTTGATCTCTCTCCCTTTTTCTCTCTTATTCTCTCCCTCTAATCCTCACTCTCACCCCCTCTTTCTCCCTCTCCATCCCTCACTTTCCTTCTCTCTCTATCCCTTATCCTCTCTCTCTCCTCCTTTCTCTCCCTTAGTTCCCTTTCTCTCTCACCCTCTCTCCTTCTCCCTCCCTTTCCCTCTCTCCTTCTCCCTCCCTTTTATCCTCTCAATCTCTCTCCCTCTCAATCTCTCTCTTTCTCTCCCTCTCTCCCTCTTCCCTCTCTTTCCCTCTCTCCCTTACTCTCTCTCCCTCTCTCTCCCTCTTCCCACTCTCCCCTCTCTCCCTCACTCTCTTTCTCTCTCCCTCCCTCTCCCTCTCTCTCTGCCTCCTCTCTCTTTCCTTATCTCTCTCTCAATCTCTTACTCTCCCTTCATGTATCTCTCTTTCTTCCTCTCTCTCCCCTATCTCCCCATCTTTCCTCTCTTTCCCTCTCTCCCTTACTCTCTCTCCCTCTCTCTCCCCCTTCCCACTCTCCCCTCTCTCCCTCACTCTCTCTCTCCCTCCCTCCCTCTCCCTCTCTCTCTGCCTCTCTCTCTCCTTCCTTATCTCTCTCTCAATCTCTTACTCTCCCTTCATGTCTCTCCCTTTCTTCCTCTCTCTCCCCTATCTCTCCCTCTCTACCTAACTCTCTCCCATTCTCTTTCTCTATCCCTCTTGAAGGATCATACATCCTAGAAAGGTGTGGAAGAAAATAAAATTTTATTCTCCATCTAAGGCTCTCAAGATTACACCATTACAAAGCATGAGTAAAGGATTGCCTTTTGTAGCACGGATTTAGCTTTTGAAAAAAGAGCCACTTAAGTGTCTAACCTTTATTGATAATCTATGTAGCCCAAGCATCTATACGAGAAGCAATCGAAGTTGCAATCGAAGTTGTAGAATGCTAACTCCACCTTTTTCTAAATTGATTAATTTTTCTCTTTAGAAATCTATTTTGGGATATTTTATGGAAACCCTAACGAGAGAGGGAGAGAGTTAGCATCATTATATGGAGAGATAACTATTTTCTCTCTTTATTTTTCTTATGTTGTTTATGCCACTAATGTTTAGTCTTTCTTTAGAAAACAATTACCTTTCATAAGTATGTTTATCATACAATTTAGTCCTCATGTCAATTTATCATAGTGTTATCTCAAACTTGGTTTATGGTCCGTTTGATTATGGTCATATAAGTTTTCTTTGATTTTGAAATATCTTAGTTCTAGAGTAAGCCAACTATACTCTATTGGTGTCCTCCTATTATGGCCATAGATTCCTTGAGTAGACATTTATCAAAGTGCAATGTGAAAACTCCTTTAGCATACAACGAATGACATGTCCTGTCCTAGTCATCCACTTATCTCCATTAGATTCCTAGAGCACCCAACGAATCAACCATATCTAGCTTCGATTAAGCCCATCAAAATGAGTGTGAAAGTACATAAATCCTCTAGTGAGATAACCATGATGAATTCAAGTCAAAGGACCGGTTGTACTAATCTCATATGAGATTCCCATAAACTAAATCAAATAGGTTCTCTATTATAAATAACCTAAGTGCTTGCTTTGGCAACACCATGTTAATAGGTGTGAGATCTCCTACTGCTATCTTATAGCATGAGCATGGCACTCATAAATCTTATCTTATATAGTCAACATCCATTCTTAATAATGCTACGACTTGGGAAATTCAATGATAGCATTTAAGAGCATTAATGTTTGTCTCATATTTTTTTATCAATTACTAATGCAATACATATCATATGGAATTCTATCTAATTCTATTAAAAATATAAACAAAAAGAATTAATAGAAAGACTTCTTCTTATTAATAAAATACAAAATGCAATATCATAATGAGTCAAACTATTCAAACAAGGTTGGATATTGGGTAATTACTCTAACACCTCTCTCTCTATTTTTCTCCCTCTCCCTTCTTCTCTCTCACCCTCTCCCTCTCCCTTCTTCTCTCTCACCCTCTCCCTCTCTCCCTGTCTTTTTATTGCTCTCTCTTCCTCTTTCCCTCTCTCTCTCTCTTTATCGCTCTCTCTCGCCCTCTCTCCACCTTTCTATCTCCATCTCTCCCCCTTTTTACCACTCTATCCCTCTCTCTCTCTCTATCTCTCTCACCCTTTCTCTCTACCTTTCTATCTCCCTCTTTCCCTCTCTTTACCTCTACCTTCTATCTCTATATCCCTCTCTATCTCCCTCGCCCACTTTCCCGTTCTCTCTCCTTGCCTTCTCCCTTTACCTCTCTCACCCTCTCCTATTCTTTCTCTCTCTCCCTCACCCTCTCTCCATCTCTCCCAATCTTTCTCTCTCTCTCACTTTCTCTCCTACCCTCTCCCTCTCTCCCACTATGTATCCCTCTCTTTCTCTCTCTTCCTCTTTTTCTCTTTCTCTCCTCTTACCTTTTTCTCACGTTAACTCCTTCTCTCTCTACCTATCTCTCCCTCTCACTTTCCCTCTCTCTCTCTTTCTCTCCTTTCACCCTATTTCTTTCTATCTCATATTCTCTCTCTCCCTCTCTCCCATTCAATCACTGTCTTTCCCTCTCTCCCTCTCTGTTAACCTTTCCCCTCCCTCTCTCCCTCTCTCTCAATCTCTCTTTCTCTCTCTTGTCTCCCACCTTTTTCTTAATCTCTATCCCTTTCTCTCTTTATATCTCTCTCTACTTGTTTCTACCTCTCCCTCTTTCTCCCTTTCTTTATCCTCCTTTCTTTGTCTCTCTCTCTCCCCCTCTCGCTCTCTCACTCTCCCTCCCTCCTAATCTCTCTCACCCTCTCTCCTATCTCTCTCCCCCTCTCACTTCATCTATTTCTCTTTCCCTTTCTCTCTCTCTTTTACCCTCTTATTTCTCCCCTTTTTCTCTCTTTATCCCTCCCTCTCTTCCCTCCCTTTCCCACTTCTTCTCTCCCCACCTCTCTCTACTTCACTCTCTCCTCTCCCTATCCTATTCCTTTTCGCTCTTCATCATTCTCTACCATACACCTTCCCTCTATCCCTCTCTTTCCCTCTCTCCCTCTCTCTCCCCTTCCCACTCTCCTTCTCTCTCCCCCTCTATCTCCCTCTCTTTCCCTCTCTCCCCTCTCTCTCCCCTTCCCACTCTCCTTCTCTCTCCCCCTCTATCTCCCTCTTTTTCTCTCCTGCTCTCTCCTTCTCCTTCCTTCTACCTATGTCTCTCTCCTTCTATCCCTTTCAATCTCTGTCTTTTGCTTCTCTCTCTCCTTCTCTCTTTTTTGCTCTCTCTTATTTTCTCTTCTTCTCTTTCCCTTCCCTTTCTCTCCCTCTCTCTCTCTCTCACCATCTTCCTCTCTTCTTCTCTCTTTACCTCTTTCTCTCGCTCTTTCTCCCCATTCCTCTCTTTATCTCTCCCACTCCCTCTCCCTCTTTCCCTCTCCCTCTTTCCCTTTTTCTGTCCTTCTCTCTCCATTTTTCTTTCTCTTTTTTCCTCTCTCTCCATCACTCTCTTACCTCCTTCTCTCTTTTTCTCTCCTAATCTCTCACTTTCTCCCAATCTCCCCTTCTCTCCTTCCCTTTCCTTCTAGCTCCCTCTCTTTCTCCCTCCCTCTCATAACCTCTCTCTTCCTCTCTCTTTCTCTCCTTTTGTCTATGTTACCCTTTCTCTCCATCTCTCTCCATCTCCCTCTCCCTGTCCCTCTCTCTCTCCCTCCCTCTCTCCCTTACCCTCTCTCTCCTTCTCCCTCTCTCTCCCTCTTTCTCTCTCTTTCATTTTCCCTCGCTCTCTTACTCACCTCTCTCTCCATCTCCTTATCTTTACCTCTCCTTATCTCTCCCACACTCTCTTTCTTTATCTTTCTCCTAACCCTCTCTCTCTCCCTTGCTCTATCTTTCTCTCTTCCCATCTCTCTCCCTCTCTCCCTCTCTTTCTTCATCTCTCTTGCTCTCTAACTCTCAAACTCTCTCTCTCTCTCCCCTATCTCTCCTCCTTCTATCTCTTCATATATATATCTCTCTCACTCTTTTTCTCCCTCTCTCCTTGTCTCTTTTGCCCTCTTTCCTCCCTCCCTCTCACCCTTTCTCTCCCTCTCCCCTTTTGTCCCTTCTTCCCTCTTCTCCATCTCTGTCTCCATCATACTCCCGCCCTCTCTCTCTCCCCCACTCTCGTTCTTTCTCTCTCTTTCCCCCTCTTTTCCCTCTCCTTCTCTATCTCCCTATGTCTATCTCTTTTTTCTCCCTCTGCCTCTCTCTACCTCATCGCTATCTCATTATATCTCGGTCGTTCTCCTTCTCTCTATCTTTCTCTCTCTCTCTATCCCTTTCTCTCTCCCTCTCTCCTTCTATCTCTCTCTCCATCCCTCTCCCACTCTCTCCCTCACCCTCTCTCCCCCTATCTATCTTTCTCTCTCTCTGTCTCTTTTGTTCTCTCCCTCCCTCTATCTTTACCTCTTTTTTTCTCTCTCCTAATCACCTCTCTCCCACTCTCCTTCTCTTGTTCATTCCCTCTCTCCCTTCCTCCCTCTCTTTCTATCTCCCTCTCTCCCTCTATCTCTCTCTCTCTCTCACTCCTTCTCTCTTCCTCTCCCTCTCTCTCACTCTTAACCCCTTATCCCTCTATCTCTGCCTCTCTTTATCCCTCTCTCTCCCCCTTTCTCTCTCTCACCCTCTCACTCTCTCCTTTTCTCTTTATTCCCTTCCCCCTCCCTCTCCCTCTCCCTCTCTCTCCCTTCCCTCTCTCTCTCCCTCTCTCTCTCTCCTTTTCCCTCTCTTCATCTCTCCTCGCTCCATCTCACTCCTTTCTTTCACTCTCTATCCTAATCTTCTTTCCTTGCTTTCCCTTTTCCATTCTCTCTCGCTCTATCTCTCTTTTTCTCTTTCTCTTCCCTTTTTCTCCCCTCTCTCCCTCGCTATATCTCTCTTCCCCTTTTTCCTTATCCCTCTCACTCCCCCTCTCTCCCTCTCTTTCTCTCTATCCCATTCTCTCTCACTTGTCTTCTAATATATTTATATACACATACCTCTCTCCCTATGTTTCTCTCCCCTCTCTCATCTCTCCTTACCCCTCCCTTCATCTATCTCTTCCCCTCTCTCACCCTCTCTCCCTCCTTCTCTCTTTATCTCTCTATCTCTCTCCTTCTCTCTTGATCTCTCCACCTCTCTCCTTTTGTCAATTTATCTCTCTCTCTCCCTCTCTTCCTCTTCCTCTTTCCCTCCTCTCTCTCCCCTCCTCTCCCTCTCTCCCACTATCTACCTCTCTATCTCTCTCCCCCCTTTTTACTTCTCTCTCTCTCGCTCTTTCCCACTTTTTTTCCCTATGTTGGCCAAAATCTCCTCTCTTGCATTACCCACTTTATGCCACACCTCTCCTCCTATATATAGGGAGAGAGTTTCCTTGTTCTCCAAAAACAAGAAGAGGGGCGGCTATGAGTCCATAAAGGACTCTAGGTTGTTGCATCCTTATTCTCTAAGGATGAGGAGTTATTTTATATGTGGACTATTTTATTATTATTTTTAAAACATTCCACCTTATCCAATAAGGTTGATGTTTATCCTCCTACCAAAATTATCTCAAAGCACATAATTAAATTTAATGAGCCAAAACTATTTTAACTCAATTAATTTAATTGGACTATCTAAATAAATATTCCTAGATTATTTTGGCGGGGTCCATAATAGAAAACAATTTCTCAAAATACCCTTTAACTTAAATTAAGAAACTCCTTTCCTTTCAAGTTCTTTATTTCCAAATTTGGAACTAACTTTCAAATTAGGAAACTGATTTCTAAAATAGAAAACTTTCCATTTTAGAAACTTTTTCCAAAATAGGAAACTTTTTGTAATTGGAAAATTTTTCCAATATCTATGCTTCTTGTTTATAACATGAATACTTAAATTTATGCATGTGACTCAATATGCTCCCGGATATGTTGGCAATGTATCAAGAATAAAAGACTTCTCTTTTATCTCTTGATATATAAGTCAAGATTGGCCACTTAGTAAGGCATCATAAGCGCCCGATTCTCTAGGAGGATTAGTTAATCCATTATTACCTTTCACGAGCATGGTTATCATACAATTCAGTCCTTATGTCAACTTATCACGAGTGTGATCTTGAACTTAGTTATTAGTCTTGTTAGATTATGATCACACAAGTTTTGTTCGATTCCCAAATGTATTAGCTCATAAATTAAACCAACTATGCTCTATTGGTGTACTCTTGCTATGGCCATAGATTTCTTGAGTAGATATTTATTGTAGTGCAATGTGATAGCTCTTTCATCATATAAGGAATGACATGTCCTATCTTAGTCATACACCTATCTCCATTGGATTCCTAGTGCACCCAACGAATCGCCCACGTGCAACCCATGAATGGGTCCATCGAAATGAGTGTCAAAGTGCATAATTCCTCCAATGAGTTGACCATGATGACTTCAAGTCTAAAGACCTTATACTCATCTCATTTGAGATTCTCATAGACTAAAACCAAATGGGTTCTCATGACGATTCATGTCTAGTGACATGCTCTCTAACATAAATCGGCTAAGCGCTTGCTTTGGCATCATCATGCCAATAGGTGTGAGATATCCTACTGCTATCATATAGCATGAGCATAGCACTCACAAATCTACCTATATATTCTCAATGTCCATTCTTGACAATACTACGACTTGAGACATTTAATGATATCATTTATGTGTATTAGTATTTATCTCACATCTTTTGATCAATCACTAACACAAATGCATATCATAAGGACTTCTATCTAATTCTACTTAACATGTAAACATAAGAATTAATAGAAACACTTCTTTTTATTTTTTAAATAAATAATGCAATGATATATTAACTCAAGCCCATCCATACATGGTTGGATCTTAGGCACCTACACTAACAATCTCCCACTTACACTAAAGCCAACTAGCCACGTCCGTTAATCTTGACGATCGAGTAAGGGTCTCATGTTTTTACGGTGACAAAGGCTTAGTTAAAGGGCTTCTATGTTATCATTAGTATGGACCTTTTCTATCCTTATATCACCATGATCGATAATCTCTCTAGTCGGATGGTAGCAACATAATACATGCTTGAGACATTTAATGAGACCTTGGTTCATTGACTTGTGCTATAGCTTCATTTTCATCACGAGTACAATACTATTGGATCAATAATACTAGAAATCACTTGTATTCTAGATAAAAATTTATGAATCCAAACGACCTCCTTAGCTACTTACGCAACTACAATATATTCGAGCCTCGATTGTTGATTTAGCCATTGTTTCTTACTTGGAAATTTTCCAACTAATAGTGCCACCATTCAACTAAAAAATCAATCCTACTTGTGATTTAAAGTTATCATGGTCAAATTGAAAACTAGCATCCATAAACCTTTCACGACTAGTTAATCTCCTCCATAAATCGGGAAGGCATCCTTAGTTCTTCATAAGTACTTAAGAATGCTTTTCATAACAATCTAGTGTTTTTCACTTGGATCGGCTTGATATCTACTACATATACTCAAAGCATATCGGACATCAAACTACGTACATAACATTACGTATATGATAGATCCTATGGTTGACGTATATAGAATGTGACTCATCATTTTCCTTTTGTTTTGTGTGTTAGGACACTCGGCCTTGAAACGTTTTATGTCATATGACATTAGAATAAGCCCTCTCTTGGATTCTTCCATACTAAATCTCTTTAGTATTTATCAATGTGTGTGTTTTAGGAGAGACCTAACATTCTTCGTGATCTATCTCTATAGATCTTGATTCCTAGAATGTATGCTACCTTTCTCATGTCTTTCATGGAGAAATTCTTAGATAGCCAATCTTTTATAAAGTGTAACATGGTGGTATTATTGCCTATAAGTAAAATGTCATCTACATATAGTGCAACAAATACAATTGAGCTTCCACTAACCTTTTTGTATACACAAGGTTCATCTTCATTTTGTGAACAATTAAACTCTTTGATCATTTCATCAAAACGTTGGGTCCAACTCCAAGATGCTTACTTAAGTTGATAAATGGACCTTTGTAATTTATAAATCTTATTTGCATGTCCTTTGGTGACAAAACCATTAGGTTATGTCATGTACACGTCCTTATTTAACTTTTTATTAAAGAAAGCGAGTTTTGACATCCATCTACCATATCTCATAATCGTGATATGTAGCAATTGCAAGCTTAATCCAAATGGATTTAACCATAGCAACCGGTGAGAAAGTTTCATCATAATCGGCTCCTTGCTTGTGACAATATCCTTTAACCACCAATCGGCTTTATATGTGTGTACATGTCCATCCATGTCGATCTTTCTTTTAAAGACCCATTACACCCAATCGATTTAACACCTTTAGGGGGATCAATCAAAGTCCATAGTTGGTTAGTGTACATGGATTTGATTTCAAATTTGATGGCCTTGTGCCACTTTTTGGAGTCAATGCCGACATTGCTTCCACATAGGTATTAGGTTCGTTGTCTCGTATGATAGACACATCTCTATGTGTTAAGACTAAAAGCCATATCTTTCCGGCTCTTGATGAATCCTCTTAGACTTACGAAGTTCTTGTGTATTGGTTTGTAGAGCGGTTACAATGCTTTGTAACTTTTCTACTTAGGGTTCCTTTAATTCGGTGTCAATTTGTGAGTCTATTTGAATCTTATTGAGTTTAACTTTCCTCCTACTAGTCCTAGCAATTATGAATTCCTTCTCAAGGAAACTAGCATGCATAGCAACAAACACCTTTTGTTTTTATGATCGGTAAAAGTAATATTCATTTGTTTTTTTTGGATATCCCATGAATTTACACTTTATTGATTCGAGTTCAAGCTTGTCTTTATCTAAAAGTTTGACATATGCTTCACAAACCCAAATCTTAAGGAAAGAAAAATTTCCTTTCTTTCCTTTCCATATCTCATATAAAGTTTGACCAACGGACTTTGTTGAAATCCCGTTCAAAATAAATGTCACGAAAAGGAGCGTATATCCCCAAAATGATATTGGGATATTAGTTTGACTTATCATAGACTAGACTATGTCTAACGGTGTCTTATTTCTCCTTTCGGACACACCATTCATTTGTGGTGTTCCTAATAGGGTCCATTGTGAGAGAATCCCATTTTTTTTAAATGATATAAGAATTTAGTGCTTAAGTAATCTTTACCTTGATCCGATCGAAGTGCCTTAATACATCTCAACAAACCTAATAACTCATTTAAGCTAGACCTAACATTCGAAACATCACATGGCCCATGATTTATTTTCCTTAAGGAATAAGTAACCTTGAGTTATCTCAACAAGCCAACAACGACTAAGAGAGTCCCCACCTCAATATTGAAAAGCAATTAACTTAATATTTTATTTGAAGGATTTAATATGATTGGTCTCATCCTAGCATGCATACTAAACAATAATAACATTATTCCTAATCATACATACTAACATTAATCTCATCACATTCATACATCTCATGCATGACTTGAGGATCGATGAATGGTAATAGATTTCTAGTACTAGCTCCTTCGAGCCACAAAGAGACTAGTGAGTCAATTCTTAGATGAAAAATTATTACAAATTCTTTATGAATGTCTTCATTCCTTGGTGTCTTTTCTTTATATCAATTCTAAGTCCTATCTTCTACTTTTACATTCATTCGAAATAAGAAACCTCGAGTTACATTCGAGGGGAGTAAGATGAGAAGAGAAATACAATAGAGTAATAGAGAAGGTAGGACACGTAAGTCCTATTTATCCAAAAAAATAACAAGGATTCATTCATAAAACTAGGTCAACTCATCCATACCATTCACCCATGTTTCAATCACATTGATATATGACATACTAATGAAACAATTTCATTCATAAAAATGATTATAAATCTATAGTTTTTTTCATTTTTATAAATTTATCAAAATTTATCAAAATTTTAATTTTAAAACCCTTCTCAGCCTTGGGCCCACTTTGGGCCCATAAGCTTTGGGGTTTGAGGTTCACGGGACTCGAAGCGGCCCTAAACCTTTCGGTTCATGTGCATGTAAACATCTCCCTATGGCCACCGGCCCAACGCGAAAGGGCTTGGCTAGTGGCGTACTATGCTCGTTGTGCACCTAGTGCTCGAGTCGGTAGGCCACTATCGCATGCCTAGCATGCAAGTTAGTTGGCCAACAAGCTCGGTTTGCATACGGCGTGAGTTGCTTTGCTCACACACCCAATGCCTATCTTGGTAGGCTAGCAAGCTTGCAAGTATGCGGCTGGCAAGCCAACAACTCGCCTAGCGTGTGGCCTACCAAGCCTACTTCCTACTTACTATGAGCCTAGTGCGCTATTGGCGATAGGGTCGCCATGCACATGAGGTTGATGTCTAATGTCGACCACACGTGCTCCTATTGATTTTGACCCAAAATTTTAATTTCATATTTATAAAAAAAGAACACCAAAAACACAAGATCTATAATCAAGTATAGCTAATTCATCCAATTAATCATAATTAATGCAACATACAATCAAAGATTCAATGAAGGATTTGATACTAATTGAAGGATCATGCATCCTATAGAGGTATGAAATAAATAAAAATTTTCCTCCATCTAAAGCCCCAAGATCAAGTCGTTGAATCTACTAATCATATATACATGAATAATAAGCTATAAGTAAAGGATTACCTCTTATAGTGCGGATCTAAATTCCTTTTCCAACAAAGCCGTTTAAGTGTCCGACCTCTATTAATTATTCACGTAGTCCAAGTATCCATAAAAGAAGCACTTAAAATTAATGGGATGTTAGCTTCACCTTTTAGGTTGTCGTAAAATTGTTTTTGTTTTTCACTCTTGGCCGTGTGCTCTAATTTTATTTTTGGATCTGGTCGAATTTTCTCTCCTTTTTTCTTTCTTATGTTGGTCAAAATCTCCTCTCTTGCATTAGTCACTTTATGCCACACCTCTCCTCCAATTTATAGAGGGAGAGTTTCCTTGTCCTCTAAAGATAAGGAGAGGGGCGACTAGAGTCCATAAAAGACGCTAGGTTATTGCTTCCTTATCCTCCAAGGATGAGGAGTTATTTTATATGTGAACATTTTTTTATTATCTTTAAAACATTCAACTTTATCCAATAAGGTTAATGTTTATCTTTAAAACATTCAACCTTATCCAATAAGGTTGATATTTTTCCTCTCACTAAAATTATCTCAAAGCTCTTAATTAAATTTAATGGGCCAAAACTATTTTAGCTCAATTAATTTATTTGGACTATCCAAATAACTATTCCTAGATTATTTTGGTAGGGTCCACATTAGGAATCAATTTTCCAAAATATCCATTAAACTAAATTAGGAAACTCCTTTCCTTTCGGGTTCTTTCTTTCTAAATTTGAAACTAACTTCTAAATTAGGAAATTGATTTCTAAAATAGAAGACTTTCCATTTTGGAAACTTTTTCCAAAATAGGAAACTTTTTTCAATATCTTTGCTTCTTATTTATAATGTGAATACTTAAACTTATGCATGTGACTCAATAGGCTCCTAGATATGTTGGCAATGTATCAAGAATAAAAGAATCCTCTTTTACCTCTTGATATATAAGTCAAGATTGGCCTCTAGCAAGGCATCATGACTACCTAATTCTTTATGTGGATTATTTAATCCATTATTGCCTAATTCGTTAGGTGGATTAGTTAATCCATTATTACCTTTTATGAGTATGGTTACCATATAATTCAGTCCTTATGTCAACTTATCACGAGTGTGATCTCGAACTTGGTTATTATTCTTATTCAATTATGATCACATAAGTTTTCTTTGATTCTCAAATGTCTTAGCTCTTAGAGTAAACTAACTATGTTCTATTGGTGTACTCCTACTATGGTCATAGATTTCTTGAGTAGATATTTATCGAAGTGTAATGTAGTAGCTCCTTTAGCATACAAGGAATGACATGTCATATCTTAGTCATACACCTATCTCCATTGGATTCCTAGTGCACCCAATGAATCGGTCGTGTGTAACCACTAATAGGTCCATCGAAATGAGTTTCAAAATGAATAAGTCCTATAATGAGATAACCATGATGACTTCAAGTCTAAGGACCATTTGTACCCATCTTATATGAGATTCCCATAGACTAAAACCAAATGGGTTCTCATGAGGAGTCAAGTCTAGTGACATGTTCCCTAACATAAATCACCTAAGCACTTGTTTTGGCATCACCACACCAATACGTGTAAGATATCCTACGGCTATCATATAGCATAAGCATAGCACTCATAAGGCTAACCGCATATTGTCAATGTTCATTTTGATAATGCTACGACTTGGGACATTTAATGATATCATTTATGTGCATTAGTGTTTGTCTCACATCTTTCGATCAATCACTAACACAAATACATATCATAAGGACTTCTATCTAATTCTACTAAACATGTAAACATAAGAATTAATAGAAAGAATTCTTTATTATTCTCAAAATAAATAATGCAATGATACATTTACTTAAGTCCATCAATACATGATTGGATCTTGGACACTTACATTAACATCTTCCACTCTCATTGTCCCTCTCTTTCTCTCCCTCGCTCTATCTCTCTCTATCCCTCTCTTTATTTTTATCTCCCTCTCTCCATCTCTCCCTTTACTTCTCTCTTTGTCCCCCTCTCTCCTCATCCCTCTCTCTCTCCCTCCCTCTTTATCTCCCTCTCTCCTCCTCACTTTCTCTATCTATCTATCTCTCCCCTTATATATATATATATCTTCCTCTCCCTTTTTCTCACTCTCACTTTCTCCCTCCCTCCCTCTCTCTCCCTCTCTCCCTAGAGAAAGGAAGAGTAAAGGGGAGAGAGAGGAAGAGAGGTAGAGAAATAAAAGGGTGAGTGAGAGAGAGAAAGAGAGAAGCACGAAAAAGAGAGGACGAAGAGCGATTGAGGGGCCGAGAGGGAAGGGAGAGATTGAGTAGGAGAGAGGGAGAGAAATAGAGAGGATGAGAGATAGGGAAAGAAAAAGGAAATGGAGGGGGAGAGAGAGAGGTAGTGAGAGATTAAGGGAAAGAGAGGGTGAGAGAGAGGGAGAGGGAGATAAAGGGAAAGAGAGAGGAAGGATAAAGATAGAGAGGGAGAGAGAAAAGGAGAGAAATAGAGAGAGGAGGAGATAGAGAAAAGGGAGACAGAAAGAATAGGGAGAGAATAGAAGAGGGAGAAGGAGAGAGCATGAGAAAGAGAGGAGGGAGAGAGAGGGGGAAGGGAGGGAGAGAGGGAGAGAAAGGGAAAGGGAGGGAGGGAGAGATGGAGAGAACATGAGAAAGAGAGGTAGAGATAGAGAGGAAGGGAGAGAGAGGGAGGGAGGGAGGAGGGAGAGAGAGAAGGAGAGAAAGGGATGGAGAGAGTGAGAGGAAGGGATGGAAAAAAGGGAGATAATATGAGAGAGAGGAGGAAAAGGTGACGGGGGAGAGGCGAGGGGAGAGGAAGGGAGATAGAAGAAGGAGGAGAGAGGGAGTGGGTAAGAGCAAAAGATAAAGAGTTGGTAAGATTGAGAGAGAGGGAAAGAGAGAGAGTGATGGAGGAAGAGAGAGAGAAGGAAAAGAAAAAGAAGAAAGGAAGAGAGGGAGAGATGGGAGGGAGAGAGAGAGAGGGTGAAAGGGAAAGGGAGAGTGAGGGGTATTGAGAGAAAGAGACAAAGAGCTAAAGGGAGAAAGAGAAATAAAGAAAGAGAGAGATAGAGAGAGGGAGAAACAAAAAAGAGAGGGAGATGGAGGGAGGGAGGGGGAAGTAGGGGAGAGAGGGAGAGAGGAGGAGAGATAAAGAGCAAGTGAGAGAATGGAAGAGGCATAGGGGAGAGAGAGAGGAAGAGAGATAGAGAGTGAGGGAGAGAGAGGTAGAGAGAAAGAGGGAGAGATAGATGGAAAAGGAGAGGGAGATGAGGAGAGGGATAAAGAGAGAAGGAGAAAAAGAGATAGAGTGGGAGAGAAAGAGAGGGAGATGAAAAGAGATATTAGGCGAGAGAAGAAGAAAAGGGAAGAGAGAGGGTGAGAGAGATAGAGAGATAGAAAGAAACAAAGTGCGAAAGAGAGAGGGAGAGGAAAAAGTGAAATGAAGAGTGTGAGAGGGAGAGAGGGAAGAGAGAGAGAGAGGGAAAGAGAGCATGAGAGAGAGAGGAGGGAGAGAGAAGAAAATGAATAGTGGGAGAGAGAGGGAAATAGTGAGAGTGTAAGAGAGAAGGAGAGAGAGAGAGAGAGAGGGTGAGGTAGAGAGAGAAAGAGGGATGGAGAGGGAAGAGGAGAGAGAGGGAGAGAATGGAAAAGAAAGAGGGGGTAGAGGAATGGAGAGTGGGAGAGAGCATGAGAAAGAGAGGGGAAGAGAGAGAGGAAATGAGAGAAAGAAAAGGGAGAGAGGACGGGAGAGAGAGGGAGAGGAAGGGAGGGAGAGAGGGAGAGAGCATGAGAGAGATAGGCAAATAGAGAAAGGAAGAAAGACATAGAGGGAGGGAGGGAGAGAGAAGGAGGGAAAAGGATAGAGAGAGCGAGAGGAAGGGAGGGGAAAAGAGAGGGAGATAATACAATTGAGAGGTAGAAGGGAGACAAGGGAGAGGGAGGGAGAAAAGAAGGGAGATAGAAGGAGGGAAAGAGAGGGGATGGGTAAGAGTAAAAGATAAGGAGTTGATAAGAGCGAGAGAAGGAAAGAGAGAGAGTGATAGAGGGAGAGGGGAGAGAGAGAAGGGGAAACAAGGGGGAGAGATGAAGAGAGGGAGGGAGAGGGGAAGGAGAGAGTGAGTGAGAGGGAAAGAGAGAGGGGGTGAGAGAGTGAGAGGAAAAGGGAGAGTGAGGGGTAGTGAGAGAGAGAGACAAAAGCTAGAGGGAGGAAAAGAAATAAAAGGGGAGAGAGGAAGGAGAGATGGAGAGAGGGAGAAAGATAGAGGAGAGGGAGAGATAGAGAGGAGTAAAGGGAGGGAGGAAGGGAGGGAGGGAGAGAGTGAGGGGAGAGAGGAGAGATAAAGAGAGGGAGAGAGAGAGAGCAAGAGAGAGTGAGTGAGAGAGAGTGGAAGAGGGATAGGGGGAGAGAGAAAGGAAAAGGGATAAAGAGAATGGGAAAGAGAGGGAGAGAGATGGAAAGGGAGAAGGAGATAGGGAGAGAAATAAAGAGAAAGGGAGAATAATAGATAGAGTGGAGAGAGAGAGAGAGAGGGAGATGAAGAGATAGATTAGGTAAGAGAAAAAGAAAAGGGGAGAGAGATTGAGAGAGGGAAAGAAACAGAGTAGAGGAGAGAAAGAGGGAGAGACAAAGAGAGAAACGAAAGATGTGACGACGGGAGAGAGGAAGAGAAAGGGTGAGGGAGAGAGAGGGAGTGAAAGAGAGCGTGAGAGAGAGGGAGAGAAAAAAGGAAAAGTGAGAGAGAGAGAAAGAGTGAGAGTGTAAGAAAAAAGGAGAAAAAGAGAGGGAGAGAGAGGGATAAAAAGTGAGATAGGGAGGGAGAGCAAGGAGGGAGGGAGAGAGAAAAATAGGGAGAAGGGGGAGAGAAATAAGGAGAAAGGAGGAGAGAGGGAGAGACAGAGGGAGGAAGAGAGGGAAAAGAGATATAAAGGAAGGGAGATAGAGGAAGAGGGAGAGAATGAGAGAGGGAAAGAAAAGTAGAAGGAAAGAGGAAGAGGGAGTGAGAGAGAGAGAGAGAGAGGAATAGGGAAAGAGGGAGAGATAGGGAGAGGGAGTAAGAGAGGAAGGGGAGAAGGGAGAGAAGGAGAGGGGGAGAGAAAATAAGAGAGGGAGAAAGAGTGGGAGAGAGACATAGAGGGGGAGACAGAGAGGGAGAGATAGGGGAGAGAGTGAGAGAGGAAGGGAGAAAGAATGAGGAGAGGGAGAGAGAGGGAGAGGGGGAGAGAAAATAAGAGAGTGAGAAAGGGAAGTTAGAGAAGGAGAAAGGGGGAGTGAGAGTGAAAGGGAGAGGGAGAGGGCGAGAGAGATTGAGGGAGGGAAATAGAGAGGGAGAGGAAGAGAGGGGGAGAGAGAGGAAGGAGAGGAGATCGAGAGAGAGAGATAGGGAAAGATGGAGGTGGAGAGAGGAGGGAGAGAGAAGGAAGTAGAGAGGGATAGGGAGAGAGAAGGAGAGAGAGAGAAAGAGGGAGAGGGAGAGAGATAGAAGGTGGGAGAGGGATAGAGAAAGGGTGAGAGAATGGGAAAGAGAGGGAGAGAGTGAGAGAAAGAGGCTTAAGGAGAGAGAACTAGAGGGAGGGATAGAGAGGGGGTAGAAAGAGGGATAGAGAGATAGGGAAGGAGTGAAAGAGGAGAAGAGAGAGAGGGATAGAGAGATAGAGAGGGAGAAAAGGGAGAAAGAGAGGGATAGAGAGATAGAGAGGGAGAAAAGGGAGAAAGAGAGGGAGAGAGAGGGATTGAAGGGGTAGTGAGAGACAAAAGGGAGAAAGAGAGAGGAAGAGAAGGGAAGGGAGAGGGATAGAGAATGAGAGAGAGGAAAAGAGAGGGAGAGAGATGTAGAGGGAGGGAGAGGGAGAGAGATAGAGAGGGAGGGAATAAGGAGGGAGAGAGAGATAGAGGGAGAGGTAGAAGAGAAGAGAGAGAGAGAAAGGGAGAGGGAGAGAGAGAGTTAAGAAAGGAGAGAGAGAAAGAAGGAGAGAGAGAGGTAGGAAGGGAGAAAGAGAGAGAAGGGATAGGGAGACAGAGGGTAGAGAGAGGGGGAGAGAGAGCAAGAGAGAAGGAGAAAGGAGGTGAAAGGAGAAAGGGAGAAGGAGAGAGTGAGCAAGAGAGAGAAAGAGATAGAGATAGAGAGTGAGGGAGAGAGGGAGGGAGAGAGGGAAAGAGAGAGTGAGCAAGAGAGAAAAGAAAAAGGGGAGAGAGAGGAGGAGGGATAGAAATAGAGGGACGAGGGGAGACAGAGAGGGAGAAAGAGTGGAAGATAGAGAGAGGGGGAAGAGAGAGAGAGGGAGGAAGAGGGATGGAGAGAGGAGATAGAGGAAGAGAGAAGAGAGGGTGGGAGAGTTCGAAAGGAAGGGATAAGGAGAGAGAGGGAGAGATAATAAGTGAGTTAAAGTGGAAGAGTGAGAGGGGTTGATGGTAAAAGGGAGAGAAGAAGAGAGAAGAGAGAGGGAGTGAGAGAGAGGTGAGAGAGAAAGATGGAGAGAGAAAGTAAAATTGGGAAAGAGATAGCGAGAGGGAGGGAGAGGAGGGAGAGAGAGAGTTTTAGAGGGAGAGAGAGTAAAAGAGGGAGAGAGATTAGAGTGGGAGAGGGATATGAAGAGGGCGAGGGAGAGGGAGAGATAGAGAGGGAAAGAGGGGGAGAGAAAGGGAATGGGAGAGGGAGATAGAGAAGGAGAGAGAAAGAGAGGTAGAGAGAGGGAGATGGAGAGGGGGAAAGAGAGAGATTGAGAAATGGAGGTAGGAGAAGAGAAAGAGGTAGAGAGGGGAGATGGAGAGAGGGAAAAGAGAGAGATAGAGAAATAGAGGTAGGAGGAGAGAGAGAGAGAGCAGAGAGAGGGAGAAAGGGAGAAAGGGTGGGAGGGAGAGAGGCGGAGGGGGGAGAAAGGAGAGATGGAGAGAGAGAGGGAGGGGGAAGGGAGAGGGATAGGTAATGGGAGAGATGGAAATAGTGGTAGAGGGAGGGAGAAAGAGGGGGAAAGAGGTGGAGAGAGGGAGAGGGAAAGAAGGAAGGGATTGGGGGAGAGAGAGAAAGAGGGAGAGGAGGGAAATAAGAAGAGAAAGAGAGGGAGAGGGAAAGAGAGAGGGTAGGAGAGAGGGTGAAAGAAGAAGAGGAAGAGAGAGATAGAGGGAGAGGGAGGGAGATAGAGAGAGGGATAGGTAGAGGGAGATGGAGAGATAGATAGAGAGAGGAAGGGAGAGAGAGAGTGTGTGAGAGAGCTAGAGAGAGGGAAAGAGAGGGAGTAAGGGTGGGAGGGAGAAAGGGTCGGAGGGGGAGAGAGGAGAGAGGAAGGGAGGGAGATAGCATGAAAGGGAGAGAGTTATAGGGAAAAAAAAAGAGAGAAAGGAGAGGGACAAAGAAGGTGATGAGAATAAAAAATTCAAGGCTATATTAATGGAAACTAAGGAGCCCATCATAAGATGACTATGCCGCTATTGATTTTATAGGTGTTGACGAGCACTCAAATTTTTAGTCATGATGATTATTATGCTGCTATTGATTTTATGGGTGTTGAGAGCACTAAAAGTTTCAATCATGATAATGACTATGTTACTCGTCGATAAATAGTTAACCGGGGGTGATTACAAGGCCAAGGCTAAGGCATCCAAATTCAATCTTACTTTAAGAGAACTAGTGCTTGAAGAGAAGTTAGAGAGTATTAAACGAGAAGAGTCTATGCTCAATAAAGACTTGGAAAACAACAAAAAGAGCCAAAAAAGGATGAGTTTGATAATCTTGTAGCCATACAAGATGAGGAAGACAATGAGAAGATTGTGGAAGCTCGAGAGAATATACAATATATTGATTTTTTCCTTCTAGTGGAGATGAATGACAACAAAATCAAATCTAATTTTTTTTTCCATTACTTGTTCATAATTTTGTAGGTTAGCTAAGTGTTTTTGATACTTTGTTATTATAAGATTCAAGGACTAGTGTTCTCCAATTGAAGAAGTATGATGAGCATTAAGACACTCGGTTTAAGGAGGATCTTTTTAGAAAAGTGAGAATGATGAGAATAAAGAAAGTGAAAGTTGTATTAATGGAAACCAAGGAGCCAAATGGGCCAGCAAGGTGGCATCTCGAAGGGAGATTCAAGGTGGCAAGTTTGTAAGTCTAAGATTTGATCCATTACATATAAACAATGGTCTAATGATGCAAGTTAAGGTTAAAAAGCTTAAAGAAGCTCTCCATGGGCTAATTCAAGAGTGTTGGGTAGAATGCAATTCCAAGGGGCTAAAGGAGTATGATGGGATCATCTTAAGAAAGAAGGAGGATCCAAGACTTGTGCATCCGATTCAAGTCCAATATTGGACTCCATAAATCATTTTGGGCCAATTATGTTATATCTAAATAAATTATAATTAGAGTTGATTAATTAAATCAGATTTGGCCTCAATATTGTAAGCCTTATTATTTTTGAAATCTTTTAAATCCTTTAGGGTTTGTTTATGTTCTCCTTAGGTGGCGGGACATGCATAGTCCTTTTAGGGTTAGGAGTGGTGTGTTTAGGTTATTTAATGGTTGGTATAGTTTTGTTTCAAAGAAACACAATAATTTTGAGGGTTCATAAATTTGATAAGATTTTCTTCCTTTGTTCTTTTAGGAACCAAATCGACTTATCAAGGATTGCCCTTCGTGGAATCTTTGAACTTATCATCCTTCATATGGTATGGCGTTCTTCACTCCGTTACAACATAGCTTTAGTTCTTGCCTCCTTATAGGTAAAGGGTCAAGTTCCACTTATTATAACCTAATTAGGCACATTCTCGGGGTTGTCTAAAGAAAAAGGTGTTTGGGTCTCTCATCTTTATATGTGGGTTTCACATTACAAGGAGGGAGAGTGAGGAAGGGTGAGGGAGGGAGAGGGATAGAGAAAGAGAATGTCGGAGGAGAAAAAGGAAGAGGGGGAGAGAGAGGGAGGAAGGAGAGACAATGAGAAGAGGAGAGAGAGGGAGAGAGTGAGGGAGTGAGAGAGAGGAGAGAGGGGAGTGAAAGGGGAAGGAAGAAAAGGAAAGAGAGAGGGAAAGGATGAGTAGGAGAGAAGGAGAGATATTGAGATAAAGGAAAGGAGAAGATGAGAAAGCGAGAGATAATGAGAGGGAACAAAGAAAGAGAGATGAAAAGAGGGAGAGGGAATGAGAGAGAGGGAGAGAGGGAGAGGGAGAGAGTGGGAATGAGAGAGAGGGGATGGAGAGAGAAGGTTAGAGAGAGGGAGATAGTGCATTAGAGTGAGGGGTAGAGAGAGAGAAAGAGGGAGAGTGAGTTAGAAGGAGATGGAAGGAGAAAAGAAGAGGGAGGGAGAGAGGGAATGAGAGATAGAGAGAGGAAAGGGAAGAAGGAGAGGGAGAGAGAAGGTGGGTAGAGGAGATAGAGGGAAAGAGGGAGAGAGAGCGAGAAAAGGAAAAGGGAGAGAGAGGGAGGGAGAAAGTGAGAGGGAAAGGGATGAAGAGGGATAGGGAGGGAGGGAGAGAGATGGAGATAAAAAGAGAGGGTGAGGGAGAGAGAGAGGGAAGAGAGAGAGGGAAACAAAGAGCTAGAGGGAGTGGGAGAGAGAGGGAGAGGGAGAGAGCGAGAAAGAGGGAGAGAGAGGGAGAGAGATTAGGAGAGGGAGGGAGAGGGGAAAAGAGAGCTAGAGAAAGAGAGAGGGAGAGGAAAGAGCTAGGGAGAGAGCGAGAAAGAGGGAGAGAGAGGGAGAGAGAGATTAGGAGAGGGAGGGAGAGGGGAAAAGAGAGGGAGTGAAAGAGAGAGAGAGGGAGAGAAAAGGAAATAGAGAGGGAAAGGGAGAGAAAAGGAAAGAAAGGGACGGAGGGGAAGGAATAGAGAGGGTGAGAGAGTGTGTGAGAGGGAGAGTGAGAGGTAAAGGGAGATAAAGGAGAAGAGAGAGAGTGAGAGAGTGTGTGTGAGAGAGAAGGGGGAGAGAGGTAGGAGAGAGATAGATGGAGAGAGAGAGGAAGAGAGAGGGGGAATGAAAGTGAGATAGGGTAAAGAGAAAGGAGAGAGAAAAAGGGAGAAAGAGAGAGTGAAAGATTGAGAGAGGGAATAGAGAGAAAAAGATAGAGAGAGGGTAAGAGAGATATGGAGAAGGAGAGAGAGGGTGAGAGAGATCGAGAGAGGGAGAGAGTGGGTGGGAGAGATAAGGATAAGGAGATAAAGATAGAGAATGATATTAAGGGAGAGGGAGATAGAGTGGGAGAGAAAGGTTGGGGGAGAGAAAGCGAGGGAGGATAAGAGGGGAGGGAGGGTGGGAGAGAAAGGGAGATGAAGCAAGAGAGATAGATAGATAACAAAGGGGAGAGAGAGTGAGAGAAGAAAGAGGGAGGGTTGGAGGGAGGGTAAAAGGGGTAGGGAGGAGAGAGAGTGATAGAAAGAGAGGGAGAGAAGAGAAATTGACGAGAAGAGAGTAGGAGAGAGAGTGAGAGTGAGGGATAGAAATAGGGGAAGAGTGAGCTAGAGGGAGGGAGAGAGAGGGAGAAAGAGAGAGCTAGAGGGAGAGAGAGAGGAAATGGGAAAGAGAGAGAAAGGGAGAGGAAGAGAGAGAATACGAAGAATAGAGAGTGGAAGAGATATAGGGAGAGAGAGGTAGACAGAGAGATAGAAAAAGAGTATTTGAGAGTGAGGGAGAGGAGAGAAGCTAGCGAGAGAGGGACGGTGAAAATGGAGGTGGAGAGAGAGGGAGTAAGGGACAGAGAGCTAGAGGGGATAGAGAGAGATGAGAGATTGAGAGAGAGAGAGTGTAAGAGAGAGAGAGAGAGGGATGAAGAGAGAGGGAGAGGGAGAGATGTAGAAAAAGAGAGAGGGAGAGAAATAGTTAGAGAGAGAAAAGGGGGATAGAGAGTTGGAGGGTGTGAGAGCAAGGGGTAGAAGGAGAGGGAGAGTCAAGGTGAAAAGGAGACAAAGGGAGATAGAAAGAATAGAGGAATGAAAAAGGAGGAAAAAGAGGAATAGTGTAGGGAAGAGAGGGAGAGAGAGAAGGAGAGAGAGAGGTAGAGAGAGGGAGAGAGGGGGAGGGAGAGAGGTAGAGAGGGAGATGGAGATAGAGAGAGATAAAAAAGAAAGAAGGAGAGAGTGTGCAAGAAAAGAGAGAGAGGGAAAAGGAGAGAGAGGAGGTAAGAGAGAGGAAGAGAGTTAAAGGGAGAGAGAAGGGAAAAATAGAGAAGAAGAGAGAGGATGAAGGGAGAGAGTGATAGACGGTGAAATTAAAGGAGAGAGGGAGGGACGGTAGGAGAGAGACGAATGGTGGGAGAGAGATGGAGAAAAAGCCGGAAAGATAAATAAAGAAAGAAGGAGAGAGTGAGAAAGAGCAAGAGAGAGAAAGGGGAAGGGATGGAGGGAGCGAAAAGAGGTAGGGAGGATAGAAGGAGTTAGAGAGATAGTGATAGAAGGAGAGGGAGAGAAGAGAGATGGAGGGGAAGAGAGTGGTAGAAAGGGAGTATGGGACGAGGAGAGAGGGTGAGAGTAAGGGATAGAAAGACGGGGAGAGTGAGTTAGAGGGAGGGAGAGAGAGGGAGAAAAAGAGAGCAAGAGGGAGGGAGAGAAAGATGGAGTGGGAAAGAGAGGGGAGAGAGAGGAAAGGAGAGAGGAAGAATAAGAAGAATGGATAGCGGAAGAGATATAGGGAAAGAGAGGTAGATAGAGGGATAGAGGGAGAGTATTTGAGAGTGAGGGAGAGGAGAGAGATAG
Organism: Dovyalis caffra; assembly: GCA_963924115.1. NCBI lineage: Eukaryota > Viridiplantae > Streptophyta > Magnoliopsida > Malpighiales > Salicaceae > Dovyalis > Dovyalis caffra. The sequence continues at coordinate 1,479,056 of CAWUPB010001179.1, forward strand.
TAGTAGAGGGAGAGTGAAAGAGGGAGGTGGAGAGAAAGGGAGTAAAGGATAGATAACTAGAGGGAGAGAAAGAACGAGAGAGAGAGAGAGAGAGAGGGAGAGTGCAAGAGATAGATGAAGAGAGGGGGAGAAAGAGGGATAACGAGAGAGGAAGAAAGAGGGATAAAGAGAGGGAGAGCGGTAGAAAAAAGGAGAGGGAGAGAAATAAATGGAGAGCGAGATAGGGATAGAGAACTAGAGGGAGTGAGAGCAATAAGCGAAGTAGAAAGAGAGAGAGAGAGAAGGAGAGAGAGAAAGGGAGTGAGAGTTGGCTTTGGATTCCCGAAACTACTCGTATGAGTGAGCATAAAAAAATTTATAAGAAAACTGTCAATCCGAGTTTTCGGGGTTTTTGAACATACCTCATGCCAAACAAGACAACCATCGAAACTCATCGACCTTGGCGATGACACGGAGGTGATTTTAGCCAAAAAAAACATTGGCCAAGTTTTAAGTCGTTTCGGACCTAGTTCAATTCCAAAAAAGCCAACGATCAAAATTCATCCCCGTTGGCTATGACCTCGAGGTGATTTTTTCCAAAAAAACATCGTTTAGATCCTCAAAATATACTTTTTTATTAGTCTTTGAAATTATGCGAGTCAACAAGCTTTGGAATTCCTATAATGGTAGGTATGAGCGAGCATGACAAAATTTGTAGGAAAAGCTGTCGGCCTAGTTTTGAGGTTTTTTACACCTACCTCATGCTAAATGGGATAACCATCGAAACTCATTGGCCTCGATAGTAACTTGGGGGTGATTTTGGCCAAAAACGTTAGTCAAGGTTTTGAGTCGTTTTAGACCTAGTTCGATGTCAAATGAGTTAACAACCAAAACACATCACCAATAGCCACGACCTTGGGGTATTTTTGTCAAAAAACATCATTTAGGCCCTCAAAATACACATGTTCTATTTTTTGAGTTGGTATGGGCCAACGGGCTTTGGAATTCCTGGAATGATCCGTATGAGCGAGTGCGACAAAATCTATAGGAAAATTGTTAGCTTAGTTTTGAGGTTTTTTGGACCTACTTCATGCCAAACGAGATAGCCATCAAAAACTCATCGGCCTCGACAATGAACTAAGAGTGATTTTGGCCAAAAAACATCTACTAAGTTTAAGTTGTTTTAGGCCTAGTTCGATGCTAAACGAGTCAACGATCAAAGCACATTGTCAACGACCACGACGTCGAGGTAATTTTGGCAAAAAAAAACTTTATTTAGGCCCTCAAAATAAACTTTTTCTATGCGAGCCAGCGAGCTTTCGAATTCTTGAAACAACCGTTATGAGCGAGCGTGACAAAATATGTAGGAAAATTGTCAACCTAGTTTTGAGGTTTTTTGGACCTACCTCATACAAAACAAGATAGCCATCGAAACTCATCAGCCTCGGCAATGAACTAAGGGTGATTTTAGCTAAAAAATGTCTACCAAGTTTTAAGATATTTTAGGCCTAGTTCGATGCCAAACGAGTCAACGATCAAAACACATCGCTAACAACCACGACCTCGAGGTAATTTTGGCGAAAAAAAACTTTATTTAGGCCCTCGAATTAAACTTTTTCTATTTCTTGTGTTGATGCGGGCCAACAAGCTTTGGAATTCTTGAAACAAGCTGTTACAAGTGAGCATGATAAAATCTATATGAAAATTGTCGGCCTAGTTTGAAGGTTTTTTGGACCTACCACATGCCAAATGGGACAACCATCGAAACTCATCGGCCTCGATAATGACCGAGAGGAGAATTTGGCCTAAAAATGTTGGCTAAGTTTTTGAGCTATTTTAGACCTAGTTTGATGCCAAATGAGTCAATGATCAAAGCACATCGTCAATAGCCATGACCTCGGTGTAATTTTGGCCAAAAACTTCATTTAGCCCCATAAAATACATTTTTTTATTTTATTTTCAAGTTGATGAGAGCCAACGAGCTTTAGAATTCCTAATATAGTCGGTATGAATGAGCGTGATAAAATTTGTAGGAAAGCTATCAGCATAGTTTGAGATTTTTTTGGACCTACCTCATGCCAAACGAGAGAACCATCGAAACTCATTGGCCTCGACAATGACACGGGGGTGATTTTGGCCAAAAAATATTGATAGGGTTTTGAGCTATTGTAGACCTAATTCAATGCCAAGTGAGTCAATGATCAAAGCACAACACTAACGACCATGACCTTATGGTGAGTTTTGTCGGAAAATATCGTTTAGACCCTCAAAATACTTTTTTTTGTTTTTTTAGTTAATGTGGGCCATCGAGCTTTAGAATTCCTAGAACGTTCGGTTTAAGCAAGCATGAAAAAATCTATAGAAAAATTTTTAGCCTAGTTTTGAGGTTTTTCGAACCTACCTCAAGCCAAATAGGACAACCATCGGAACCGATCGGCCTCGATAATGCCTACGGTGATTTTGGCCAAAAAACATCGATCAACTTTTGATATATTTTAGACCTACTTCGATGCCAAATAAGCCAACAATAAAAACACACCATCGTGGGTCATAACCTTGGGGTGATTTTTGCAAAAAAAAAAAATGTCATTTAGGCCATCAAAATACACTTTTTTGTTTACGGAGTGATACAAGCTAGCGGGCTTGAAAATTCCCGGAATGGTTGGTATGAGCATGCGGGAAAAATCCGTAAGAAAACTATTAGCCTAGTTTTAGTTTTTTTAGACCTACGTAATGCCAAACTGGACAACCATTGGATCTCATCGGCCTCGACAATGACTTAGGGGTATTTTGGCCAAAAATTATTAGCTAAGTTTTGAGTTGTTTAAGACCTAACTCGATGCCAAACGAGCCAACGATCAAAACTCATCCCAATTGGCCACGACCTCGGGGTGATTTTGGTCGAAAAACATCTTTTAGGTCCTCAAAATGCACTTTTTTTGTTTTTCGAGATAATGCGAACCAATAGACTTTGAAATTCCTAGAACGGTCGATATGAGCAAGCGTGAAAAAATCTATAGAAAAAATATCAACCTAGTTTTGAGGTTTTTGGACCTCCCTCATGCCAAACGGGACAACCATTGGAACTTATCGACCTCGACAATGACTTAAGGGTGATTTTGGTCAAAAAACATTGCCCATGTTTTGAGATGTTTTAGACCTAGTTCGATGCCAAATGAGTTAATGATCAAAACACATTACCAATGGCCATAACCTCAAGGTGATTTTGGCAAAAAAAAAAAAAAAGTCATTTAGTCTCTAAAAATACACTTTTTCTATTTTTCATGTTAATGCGGGCCAATAGGCTTTGGAATTCCTAGAATGGCCAGTATGAGTGAGCACAAAAAAATCTATAGGAAAACTATCAACCTAGTTTTAAGGTTTTTTGACCTACCTAAAGTCAAACGGGACGACCATTAGATCTCATCGACCTCAATAATGACATGGGGTGATTTTGACCAAAAAAAGTCAACCAAATTTTAAGATTTTTAAACTTGTTCGATGTCAAACGAGCCAATGATCAAAAGTCAACCCCCTTGGCCATGACCTCTAGGTGATTTTGGTCCAAAACATTATCATTTAGGCTCTCAAAATATACTTTTTTTTTTAGAGATGATGCGGGCATGAACGATCGATATGAGCGAGCATGAAAAAATCTATATGAAAAATATCAGCCTAGTTTTAAGGTTTTTTGGACCTACCTCAAGCCAAATAAGACAACCATTAGAACTCATTAGCCTCAACAATGATCCGGGGTTGATTTTGGTCAAAAAACGTTGACTAAGTTTTGAGTCGTTTAAGACCTAATTCGATGCCAAACAAGTCAAAAATCAAAACTCATCTTCGTTGGCCATAACATTGGGGTGATTTTTGTCAAAAAAAGTCATTTAGGGCATTAAAATACACGTTTTTTATTTTTTGAGATGATGCGAGCCAACGGGATTTGAAATTGCTCGAATAGTCGCTATGAGCGAGGGTGACAAAATTTGTAGAAAAAATACCGAGTCTAGTTTTGAGGTTTTTTGGATCTACCTTATGTCAAATGGGACAACTATTGAAATTCATAGACCTCGACAATGATCTAGGGGTGATTTTGGCCAAAAACATCGATCATGTTTTTAGTTTTTTCAAATCTAGTTTAATGCTAAATGAGTCAATGGTCAAAACAGATTCCTAACGGCACGACCTCGGGATGATTTTGGCCAAGAAACGTCGTTTAGGCCTTCATAATACACTTTTTCAATTTTTTGAGTTGATATGAGCCGGCGAGCTTTAGAATTCCTGTAACGGTTGGTATGAAGTGCGACAAAATCTATAGAAAAACTATCGGCCTATTTTTAAGGTTTTTTGGACCGACCTTAAGCCAAACGGGACAACCATCAAAACTCATCGGCCTCGACAATCACCCGATGATGTTGACCAAACAATGTCGGCCAAGTTTTAAGGTTTTGAGAACTAGTTCGATGCAAACAAGACAATGATCAAATCTAATCCCCGTTGACCATGAGCTCTTAGTGATTTTGGTCAATAAACATTTTTAGGCCCTCAAAATACACTTTTTTTATTTTTCATGATGATGCGGGCCAGCAAGCTTTGGAATTCTTAGAACAATTGGTATGAGCGAGGGTGACAAAATCTATATGAAAAATATCAGCCTAATTTTGAGGTTTTTGGACCTACCTCAAGCCAAACGGGACAACCATTAGAGCTCATCGACCTCGACAATGACCTAGGTTGATTTTCACAAAAAAATGTCGGCCAAGTTTTACGACTTTTAGGCCTTGTTTGATGTCAAATGAGCCAATGATCAAAATTGATCCCCGTCGGCCATGAGCATTAGGTGAATTTGGAAAAAAAAACATCATTTAGGCCCTTAAAATACACTTTTTCTATTTTTCGAGATGATTTGGGCCAACGAGCTTTGGAATTCCTAGAATGGTTGATATGAGCGAGTGTGACAAAATCTATAGAAAACATATCGACCTAATTTTGAGGTTTTTTAGACCTACCTCATGCCAAATAGGACAACAATCGAACTCATCTCGCCTCGACAATGACCTATGGGTGATTTTGGCTAAAAAACATCAACTAAGTTTTTAGCTATTTTAGACCTAATTCAATACCAAAGAAGTGAACGATCAAAACTCATCCCCATTGGCTATGGCCTCGGGGTGATTTTTTCTAGAAAAATGTTGTTTACGCCCTCAAAACAAACTTTTTCTGTTTTTTAAGATGATGCGGGCCATTGGGCTTTAAAATTGCTAGAATGATCGGTATGAGTAAGCGTGATAAAATCTATAGGAAAAGCCGTCGGTCTAGTTTTGATTTTTTTGGACCTACCTCATGCCAAATAGGACAACTATCGGAACTCATCGGCCTCGACAATGATTTGATTTGATTTTGGTCAAAAAACATGATTAAGTTTTGAGCTATTTTAGACCTAGTTCGATACCCAACAAGTCAACATTCAAAACTCATTCCCGTTGGCCATGACCTCGGGGTGTTTTTTTGCCAAAAAATATCATTTAACCCCTAAAACTACATTTTTTCTATTTTTTGAGATTATACGTGCCTACATGCTTTGGAGTTCCAAGAACTGCTAGTATGGCGAGCATGAAAAAATCTATAAGAAAATTGTCGATCCGAGCTTTGAGGTTTTTAGGCCTACTCATGTCAAACAGGACAACCATTAAAACTAATCAGCTCGTTAATGACTTGGGGGTGATTTTGGACAAAAAATGTCGATCAAGTTTTGAGTTTTTTTAGACTTAGTTCTATACCAAAAAAGTCAACAATTAAAACAAATCATCAATGCCCACGACGTTAAGGTGATTTTGGCTAAAAAATATCATTTAGACCCTCAAAATACACTTTTTTTTGTTTTTCAAGAAGATGCGAAGCTAGCGAGCTTTCGAATTCTTGAAACGATCGATATGAGCAAGCACAACAAAATCTATAAGAAAACTATTAGTTCAGTTTTGAGGTTTTTTAGACCTACCTCATGCGAAACATAACAACCATCGAAAGTCATCGGTCTTGAAAATGACCTTGGGGTGATTTTGAAAAAACTATTGGTCTAGTTTTGAGTTGTTTTAAAGATATTTGATGCCAAATGACCCAATGATCAAAACCCATCACCGTTGGCTATAGCCTCGGGGTGATTTTTTTGAAAAAAACATCATTTAGACCCTTAAAATATAATTTTTTGTTTTTTAAGATTACGTGGGCCATGGGGTTTTGGAATTCCTAGAACGGTTAATATGAACGAGCGTAAAAAAAGTCAATAAGAAAACTGTCAGCCCAGCTTTTAAAGTTTTTTGGGCCTACCTCAATCCAAACGGGACAACCATCAAAAGTCATCGGCCTCGACAATGACCTAGGGTATTTTGGCCAAAAGCATTAGCTAAGTTTTGAGCTATTTTAGACCTAGTTTGATGACAAACGAGCCAACGATAAAAAATCATCCCTATTGGCCATGCCTTTGGGGTGATATTTGCCAAAAAACATCGTTTAGGCCCTTAAAATATACTTTCTTTGTTTTTAAAATTATGTGGGCTAATGGGCTTTGGAATTCTTGGAACGAATGGTATGAGTGAGCGTAAAGAAATTTGTAGGAAAAATATCAACCTAGTTTTGAGGGTTTTTAGACATACCTCATGCCAAATGGAACAACCATCGAAACTCATTGACCTCGACAATGACCTAGGGGTATTTTGGCCAAAATACATCAATCAAGTTTTGAGTTGTAGACCTAGTTCGATACCAAACAAGCCAACAATCAAAACTCATTCTTGTTGGTCATGACCTTAGGGTGATTTTGGTCACAAAACGTCATTTAGGCCCTTAAAATTCACTTTTTCTATATTTTGAGATGATGCGGGCCAACGAGCTTTCAAATTCTTGAAACAGCTTGGTATGATCGAGTTCGATAAAATCTAAGGAAAACTATTAGCCTCGTTTTGAGGTTTTTTTTTTTACCTACCTCATGCCAAATGGGACAACCATCATAACTCATCGACCTCGATAATGACCTTAGGGTGATTTTGGCCAAAAAACGTTGATCAAGTTTTGAGATTTTTTGGACCTCATCATGCCAAATGGAACAACCATCGAAACTCATCGACCTCAACAATGAACTAGGGGTGACTTTTGCTAAGAAGCATTGATTAAGTTTTGATCTCGTTTTAGACCTAATTCAATGCTAAATGAGTTAATGATCAAAACACATTACCAACGACCACGTCCTCGGGGTGATTTTGGCCAAAAAAAACATCATTTAGTCCCTCAAAATATAATTTTTCTATTTTTTGAGTTAATGCGAGCTAGCGAGCTTTAGAATTCTTGTAACACCGGTATGAGTGATTGCGATAAAAATTATAGAAAAACTGTTAGCCTAGTTTTGAGGTTTTTTGGCCTTACCTAAAGCCAAACAAGACAACCATCAAAACTCATCGGCCTCAATAATGACCTAGGGGTGATTTTGGCCAAAAAAGGTCGACTAAGTTTTGAGCTATTTTATACCTAGTTCGTTGCCAAATGATTCAACGACCAAAACACATCATCAACAACCACGACCTCGAAGTGATTTTTGCAAAAAAAATATCGTTTAGGCCATAAAAATACTTTTTTTTTCTATTTTTCAAGTTAATTCGGGCCAATAGGCTTTGGAATTCTTGGAATGGTTGGCACAAGCATGTGTGACAAAATCGTAGAAAAATTATTAGCCTAGTTTTGAGGTTTTTTAGACCTACCTCATGCCAAATGGGATAACCATCAAAACTCATCGGCCTTGACACCGACCTAGGGCAATTTTTCCTAATAAATGTTAGCCAGTGTTTTAAGCTATTTTAGACTCGGTTCAATGCCAAATGAGTTAACGATCAAAACTCATCGTTGTGTGCCATGACCTAGGGGTATTTTTTGCCAAAAAAACATCATTTAAGTCCTCAAAATACACTTTTTCTATTGTTGGAGCTGATGTGGGCCGGTGGGTTTTCAAATTCCAAGAACGATCGATGTGAGCGAGTGCGAAAAAATATTTAGAAAACTATCACCTAGTTTTGAGGTTTTTTAAATCTACCTCATGCCAAACGGGACAACTGTTGAAACTTATCGACCTCGACAATGACCTAAGGTTGGTTTTGGCTAAAAATGTTGACTAAGTTTTTAGTTGTTTTAGATCTAGTTCGATGTCAAATGAGTAAATGATCAAAACTCATCCTCGTTGGCCATGACTCGAGGTATTTTTGCTAAAAAAATCATTTACGCCCTCAAAATATACTTTTTTATTTTTCGAGATGATGCGAGCCAACGGGCTTTGGAATTCCTAGAATGGTCGGTAGAAGTGAGCGTGAAAAAATTTATAGGAAAATTATCGAGTCCAATTTTGAGGTTTTTTGGACCTACCTCATGCTAAACAAGACAACCATTGAAACTCATCGACCTCGATAATGACCCGGGGTTGATTTTGGCCAAAAACCATCAACCAAGTTTCGAGCTCTTTTAGACCTAATTTGATACCAAACAAGCTAACAATCAAAACTCATCCTCATTGACCATGACCTCGGGGTAATTTTTGTCAAAAAATATCATTTATGTCCTCAAAATATAGTTTTTATATTTTTCAAGATGATGCAAGCTAGCGAGGCTTTCAATTCCTAGAACGGTCAATATGAGTGAGCATGAAAAAATCTATAGGAAAATTATCATCCTAGTTTAAGGTTCTTTGGACCTACCCGAAGCCAAACGAGATAACCATCATAACTCATTGCCCTCGACAATGACCTAGGGTTACTTTGGCCAAAAAAGGCCAACCGGGTTTTAAGCCTTTTAGACCTAGTTCGATGCCAAATGAGTCAATGATCAAAATTCATCCCCATTGGCCACGATTTTAGGGCGATTTTTGTCAAAAAAACATCTTTTAACCCCTTAAAATACAATTTTTTATTTGTTAAGATGATGCGAGTCAATGAGCTTTAGAATTCCTAGAACGGTGGCATAAGCGAGTGTGATAAAATCTATAGGAGATCTATCAACCCATTTTTAAGGTTTTTAGTCCTACCTCATGCTAAACGGGACAACCATTGGAACTCTTCAGCCTCGATAATGACTTGGAGGTGATTTTGTTCGGAAAATATTGACCAACTTTTGAGTCGCTTTGGACCAAGTTCGATGGCAAATCAGCCAACGATCAAAACTTATTGCTATTGGCTATGACCTCGGGGTGATTCTATCCAAAAAACATCACCTAAGCCTTAAAAATACACTTTTTTAGTTTATTGAGATGATGTAGCCAACGGGCTTTCGAATTCCTAAAACGACCGGTATGTGTGAGTGCAATGAAATCTATAGAAAAACTATTAACCCAATTTTAAGGCTTTTTGGACCTACCTCACGCCAAACGAGACTACTATCAAGCCTCATCGGCCTCGACAATGACTCGTGGGTGATTTTGGCCACAACATGTAACGCCTCTAGCTCCCTTACCAATTACCTCAAAGGCGTGGCTATGTGCGTCACGGTTTAGAGACCGACATCTCAAATTTACTCCCATTTTTTCATGGCCAAAATAATAACATATGAAATATAAAGTATGTACAATAAAATTAATAAAGATAATTACAAAAAACATAAAATATTCACGATGTCATTTACCCTCTAATAGATACCATATCCCTTAATTATAATCACAAGTGAATCTTATAATTTTTTTGACACACATGAGCCCTTTTCGGGAGGAACTAGCAGCTTCTTTATCAAGCACTACCATCACTTTTACCTATCATGGTATAAAATAATATCAACGTAAGCTAAAGCTTAGTAAGTAGAGTGAAGCACGTGAGATGTAATGCAATCCTATCACCTAGCCTTTCCCATTGATTTTAATTCGAGTACCCAAGGTATTAGCAAGTTTTCTCTATTCTCATTCCTCGGTGATTACCGAATCACCTACTACTAGCAATGGAATTATCCCTTGTTATAGCACACGATTAACAAAATTATTCATCGCCTATGGTATATTTAATTCATAGAGCGTGCACATAGCTTCATTGCTAATACTCATTTAATCCAACTAGGTTATCAAACCTATCCAATTTTCAAACCAAGTCGATTATCGAACCCCATCATTTCTAGACTCAAATGTTTTTCTCAAGTCAAACCACCCCCAAATGCATATGATGCACGTGATGATTTGTTTACCACATTTCACCAAATCACGAGTACCAAACCCTTCATTTTCATACAACATTCAGAATCATCGTGGTCACGGAAGGAATACAAGACATGCCTATTGAGGTTAATCAATTTCTATATTTGAGTCCTAGGAATGTGATGGAGCACATTCGAAGTGGGATTTCCCTCCTAACCCGAAATTGAGCCTTATTTTGTTTCTAATAGATCTAAGTCTTAATTTTGATTTTTCTTGCAATCTTACATTTCCACACTTTGTTTTATACTTATTTAGAAGTCATTAGACCTTTACTTATGCCGTTGGATGATTGGAACTCAATGTTTAAAAATTAGGGTTTAGGTCAAGTGTTTCCTAGTCTAAATCAAAAGTTGCGTTTTTCTTGGAATATAACCTTTCTACACTTCAATTTATACTTATTTAGGTGCATTTGAACCATTAATTCTCAAGTTAGATGAATGGAACTCCAAACCCAAATTTTTAGGTTTTAGGCCGAATGGGTCTAAAAAGGGCAAAAGATTTTCTTTTGTTTCTAGGTAATTTCTTTTCATCCTAACTCACAAATTTCTACTTCATTGGGTCACCAAGGAGTTCTAGATCTTTAGTTCCATAAAAAGAAATCCAAACTTGACCATTTTGGTACCTAGGTCGAATGCTTTTCTTAAGGATATCTAAGTCTATTTTGTTTTCATCCAAGCCCATCCACACACATATCCAAGTCCATATTGTTGTAACCAAACCAAACCAAACCCATCCACACATATAAAAACATCCATCACACATAGATCTCACATGGATACATTAACATGCCAACCATCCATCATCATAATTGTAAAATCCTACACAGATTTCACCATTAAATGCACATCAAGCCATCTAACACATATTACAAACATAATCAACATAAACCAATATACACAACATAATAGAAAGTCTTAACTAACCACCCCATTTAAGCACATATACAAGAAATATAGAGCATAAGATAAAATAACATAAACCTACCTATATTGCTTTAGCTTTCCTAAAGATGGTCTAAGCTTTCCCTTTTTCTTTTTTCTCCTTTCTTTCTTTTCTTTCTATTTCATCTTTCTTCCCTCTCAAAGCCGTTTCTCTCCTCTCTTTTTGTAGCTATGGTTTTGTGTAGCCAAAATGGCAAATGTTACATCTTTTTCCCACCTTTCTATCACACTTTTAGACCACTTTTTCCCTTCATTTATGAGTATTACTTGTGTCAAAATTCTATGGTTCAAAACGTCAATTGATAGAGACAAAATGGAGGCAAGTTGGAAAACCGAAACTCAAAATGGATGGTGGTAGATTTGATGTCAAATCAATAACTAAAGATGGGTAACTAATAGGTAACTAAACTAACTAAACTAACCAATTTCCTAAGGTCTTTTGGTTCCCAAAAATTTAGCCCATGCACCATGTTTGGGAAATTCTTTCACTTGCATAGTCATTTTAAATATATTATTAAGAGAAAATAAAAAATGGCTAGTTAAATTTCCAAAAAGTTTATTCTTATGAACAATTTCATAAACCTTAGATATTTTAACACCATAAAATAGAAAAGAAAGGGCACATAAATCATACCCATATAACTATGGATATTCCATGACATATGTTTTTCTTAAGAATTAAAATTTCGACATGTCTAAACAATAATATTTTATTATTATTATAGTTATTTATTTATTTATTGATGTTTTTCCCACATTTCACCACTCTTCATCCTTTAAATAATTTTTTTCACTTTATAATACGTTCTAATATATGTTAAAGGAAAAAAATGGTAACTAGATAGGTTAGTCGATATACATCGCATAAGCCTCGGATAAACACGACGCATTGAGCAAATAAAAAAATATGAAAATGGCACACTAATCACATAGAGACTTAGTATATATGCGGATTAGATATTTCGAGTACTTATAGCTATGTAGTTAAGGAGTTTCACGGGGTTTACAAAGCACATCGACTAAGTTTTAAGTCTGTTTTAAATCAAAAGAAAATGAGCCAACAATCAAAACTCATCCCCTTTTTCCATGACCTTGGGGTGATTTTTGGCCAAAAACATCGTTTAGGCTCCTAAAAATACTCTTTTTCAGTTTTTCTAGATGATGAAGGCTAGCGGGGTTTGGAATTCCTAAAATGATTGGCATGAGCGAGTATGAAAAAATCTATAGAAAAAGCTGTCGGTCTAGTTTTAAGAGTTTTTGGGCCAACAATATTCCAAATAGGACAAACATCGAGACTAATCGACCTCAACAATGACTCGGGGTTGATTTTGGCCAAAACACATCAGCTAACTTTTGAGCTATTTTAGACCTAATTTGATGCCAAATGAGCCAATGATCAAAACTCCTAGCTTTTGGCGATAACCTCGAGGTGATTTTGGCCAAAAAAAATCGTTTAGGCCCTAAAAATACTATTTTTCAATTTTCCTCGATAATACGAGCCGGTGAGCTTTCGAATCTTAGAATGATCAGTATGAGCAAGCATGATAAAATATATATGAAAAATATCAATCTAGTTTTGAGGTGTTTTGGACCTACCTCATGCCAAACGGGACAACCATCAAAACTCATCGGCCTCGATAATGACTTAGGGTTGATTTTAGCCAAAAAAACATCGATCAAGTTTTGAGCTCTTTTAGACCTAATTCTAAGCTAAACAAGCTAAAAATCAAAGCTCATCCCCATTAGCCATGCTCTCGAGGTGATTTTGGCAAAAATACATCGTTTAGGCCCTCAAAATATAGTTTTTCCGTTTTTTGAGACAATGTGAGCCAACGGGCTTTCGAATTTGGAGAATGCTTGGTCGAAGTGAGCACCGTAAAATCTATAAGAAAACTATCATACTAATTTTGAGGTTCTTTGGACTTACCTCGAGGCCAATGAGACAACTATTGAGACTCATTGCCCTCAATAATGATACTAGGGTTGATTTTGGCCAAAATATGTCGACCAAGTTTTGATCTATTTTAGACCTAGTGCCAAACGAGCTAACGATAAAAACTCATTGTGGTTGGCCATGACCTCAAGGTGATTTGACTAAAAAACAATGCTTAGGCCCTAAAAATATATATTTTAGTTTTTCGAGATGATGCGGGGCTAGCGAGGCTTTTGAATCCTTGGAACGATCGATATGAGCGAGTGTGATAAAATCCGTAGGAAAATTATCAACCTAGTTTTGAGGTTTTGGGGACATACCTAATGCTAAATGGGACAACCATCAAGACTCATCGACCTCAAAAAATGACTCGGGGTTGATTTTGGTAAAAAAATGTTGATTTAGTTTTGAGTTGCCTTAAACCTAGATCGATGCGAAATGAGCTAACAATCAAAACTCATTGCTTATGGCTATGAGCTCGGGGTGATTTTTTTTTTAAAAAGAAAGGTCATTTAGCCCTTAAAAATACACTTTTTTTCAGTTTTTGAGATGATTCGAGCTAATGGATTTTTGAATTCTCGGAACAGTTGGTATGAGCGACCGCAACAAATCTATAGGAAAACCGTCAACCCAATTTTGAGGTATTTTTGACCAACCTCGTGCTAAATGGGATAACCATCAAAACTCATCGGCCTTAACAATGACTTGGGAGTGATTTTGGCTAAAAAACATTGGCCAAGTTTTGAGCTATTTTAGACCTAAGTCGATGCCAAACGAGCAAACGATCAACACATATCGCCAACGACAACAACCTTGGGGTGATTTTCGTCAAAAAACATCATTTAAGCCCTAAAGAATACACCTTCTTAGTTTTTTCAGATGATACGTACCAATAGCTTTCGAATTCTCGAAACGATCGATACGAGCAAGTGCAAAAAAAAATCTCTAGGAAAACTATCGGACCGGCTTTATGGTTTTTTAGACCTACCTTATGCCAAACGGGACAACCATTGAGGCTCATTTACCTCTATAATAACTTGGAAGTGATTTTGGTTAAAAAATGTTAGCCAAGTTTTGAGTACATTTTAGACCTAGTTCGATGCCAAACGAGCCAACTATCAAGACTCATTGCTTTTAACAATGACCTTAGGGTGATTTTTGCTAAAAAAACATCATTTAGCCCTAAAAATATATTTTTTATGTTTTTGAGATGGTGCGAGCTAGTGGACTTTCAAATTCTTGGAACGACCATTATGAGTGAGCATGAGAAAATCTGTAAGAAAATATTCAACCCAATTTTGACATTTTTTAGGCCAACCTCATGCCAAACAGGACAACCATCGAGACTCATTGGCCTCAATAATGACTCGTGGGTATTTTGGCCAAAAAACATTGACTAAGTTTTAGATTGGTTTAGACCTAGTTTGATGACAAATGAGCCAATGATCAAAACTCATTGCTTTTTACAATGATCTTAGGGTGATTTTGGCTACAAAAAATGTAGTTTGGGCCCTAAAATACATTTTTTAGTTTTTTAAGATTATACGAGCTAGCGGGCTTTCAAATTGCTAGAATGATCGATATTAGCTATCGTAACAAAATCCGTAGAAAAACTATCAACCTAGTTTTATGATTTTTTGGGCCTACTTCATGCCAAATGGGATAACTATCGAGACTCATCGACCTCGACAATGACTTGGGGGTGATTTTGGCCAAAAAATGTCAATCAAGTTTTGAGCTATTTTAGACCTAGTTCGATGCCAAATAAGTCAACGATCTAAACTCATCACCACAAGTCATGACCTTGGAGTAATTTTAGCCCAAAAACATCGTTTAGACCCTAAAAATCAAATTTTTTAGTTTTTCGAGATGATGTAGGCCAACGAGCTTTCGATTTCATAGAATGGTCAATTTGATCAAGCATGAAAAACCCTATAAAAAAACAAAACTATCAACTCGGTTTAGAGATTTTGTGAACCTACCTCATGCCAAACGGGACAACCATCGAGACTCTTCGGCCTCAATAATGACCTAGGGTTGATTTTGGCTAAAAAACGTCGATCAAATTTTAAGTCGTTTTAGACCTAGTTCGATACCAAATGAACCAACAAGCAAAACTTTTTAGCTATGACCTCGGGGTGATTTTGGTAGAAAAAACATCATTTAGGCCGTAAAAATGCACCTTTTAATTTTTTTGAGATAGTGTCGGCCAATAAGGTTTCAACTTTGTGGAACGCTCGGTATAAGAAAGCATGATAAAATCCGTAAGAAACCTATCAGCCCAATTTGGAGGTTTTTTAGACCTACCTCATGTCAAAGAAGACAACCATCGAGACTTATCCGCCTCGTCAATGACCTAGGGTTGATTTTGGCCATAAAATGTCAATCAATTTTTAAGTTGTTTTAAAGCTAGTTCGATGCGAAATGAGCCAATGATCAAACCTCAATGCCATTAGCCATGGCCTCGGGGTATTTTTGTCAAAAAACATCTTTTAGGACCTAAAAATACACTTTTTTTAGTTTTTTTAAGATAATGCGAGCCAATGGTCTTTTGAATTCCTATAACGATGGATAAGAGCGAGCATGATAAAATCTATAGAAAAACTATCGATCCGGTTTTATGATTTTTTAACCTATCTCATGCCAAACAGGATAACCATCGAGACTCATCAACCTCGATAATGACCCGAGGCTGATTTTTGTAAAAAAACATCTACCAAGTTTTAAGCTATTTTAGACTTAGTTCAATACCAAATGAGCTAACGATAAAAAATTATCGCCTCCGGGCATTACCTGCGGGTGATTTGGGCCAAAAACGTCGTTTAGGTCCTAAAAATACACTTTTTAAGTTTTTCGAGATGATGCAAGCCAGTCGGCTTTCAAATTCCTAGAATGATCGATATGAGTGAGCATGATAAAATTTGTAGGAAAACCGTTAGCTTAGTTTTGAGTTTTTTGGAGCTACCTCATGCCAAACGGGACAACCATTGTGACTTATCGATCTCGACAATGACTTGGGGTGATTTTAGATAAAAAATGTTGGTCAAGTTTTGAGTTATTTTAGACCTATTTCGATACCAAACAAGCCAATAATAAAAACTTTTAGCTATCACCTCGGGGTGATTTTAGTAAAAAAACATCATTTAGGCCCTAAAAATATGCTTTTTAAGTTTTTTTAGGTGAAGCGGGCCGACGAACTTTCGAACTCCGAGAACGATTGGTATGAGCGAGCTCGAAAAAGTTTACAAATAAATTATTAGCCTAGTTTGGAGGTTTTTTGGACCTTTTTCATGCCAAACGGGACAACCATCTAGACTCATTGACCTTGATAATGACTTAGGGTTAATTTTGATATAAAAAAAAAACATCAACCATGTTTTGAGCTTTTTGAGACCTAGTTCGATGCCAAACAAGCTAACAATAAAAAATTTTAGCTATGAACTCATGGTGATTTTGGCAAAAAAAAACATTGTTTAGGCCGTAAAAAACACACTTTTTAAGTTTTTTGAGATGATACGGGCCAGCGATCCTTTGAATTCCTAGAATAATTGATATGAGTGAGCGCGACATGTAAGAAAACCGTCGACCCATTTTAGAGGTTTTTTGGACCTACCTCATGCCAAACGGGACAACCATCAAGACTTATCGGCCTCAATAATGACCTAGGGTTGATTTTTTCCAAAAAACATTGATAAAGTTTAGCAATGTTTTAAACCTAGATTAATGCAAATAAGCCCACAATTTTAACCCATTGCCTATGGCTATGAGCTTATGGTGATTTTGGCCAAAAAAAGTCATTTAGGCCCTAAAAATATACTTTTTTAGTTTTTCAATATGATGCGGACTAACGGGCTTTTGAATTCCTGAAACATTCGGTATGAGCGAGTGCAACAAAATCTGTAGGAAACTCTTAACCTAATTCCGAGGTTTTTTGGACCTACCTCATGTAAAACAGGACAACATCGAGACTCATTGGCCTCGATAATGACTTAGGGGTGATTTTGGCCAAAAAAAATTGATCAAGTTTTGAGCTTTTTTAAACCTAGTTCAATGCCAAATGAGTCAATGATCAAAATGCAACGGCCATAACCTCGGGGTGATTTTGGTCAAAAAAATGTTTTTTAAGCCCTAAAATACATTTTTTTAGTTTTTTGAGATGATGCGGGCTAGCGAGCTTTCGAATTCCTAGAACGGTCAGTATGAGTGATTGCAAAAAATTCTATAAGAAAACTTTCAGCTTAGTTTTGAGCTTTTTTGGACAAACCTCATGCCAAACGGGACAAGCATTGAGACTCATTAACCTCGAAAATAATCCAAGGTTGACTTTGGCCAAAAAACATCGATAAAGGTTTAAGATATTTTAGACCTCGTTCGATGCCAAACGACCCAACAGTCAAAACTCATCACCACAAGCCATGAATTCGGGGTGATTTTAGCCAAAAAACATCATTTAGACCCTAAAAATACACTTTCTTAGTCTTTCAAGATGATGCATGCTAGCGAGCTTTCGATTTCCTGGAATGTTTAGTTTGAGCAAGCGTGAAAAAATCTATAGAAAAATTATCAACTCCATTTGGAGGTTTTGTGGGCCTACCTCATGTCAAACGGAATAACCATCGTGACTCATCAGCCTCAATAATGACCTAAGATTGATTTTGACCAAAAAACATCGACCAAGTTTTAAGCTCGTTTTATACCTAGTTAATGCCAAACAAGCCAATAAGCAAAACTTTTGGTTATGACCTTAGGGTGATTTTGGTCAAAAAAACATCATTTAAGCCTTAAAAATATATTTTGTTAGTTTTTTTGAGATGATATGGGCTAACGAGGCTTTCAAATTCTTTGAATGATCAACATGAGTGAGCATCATAAAATCTATAAGAAAAGTTTCATCATAGTTTGGAGGTGCTTTAGACCAACTTTATGCTAAACGGGACAACCATCGAGACTCATCGACCTCATCAATGAGCTAGGCTTGATTTTGGCCAAAAAACATCAACCACGTTTTAAGCTATTTTAAACCTAGTTTGATGCCAAATGAGTTAAAGATCCAAACTCATCACCATTGGTGTTGACGTCGAGGTGATTTTTGACAAAAAACGTTATTTAGGATCTAAAAATATACTCTTTTAGTTTTTTGAAATGACGAGAGCTATTGGGCTTTCAAATTCCTAGAACGATCGATATGAGTGACTATGACAAAATCTATAGAAAAATTATCAGCCTAGTTTTGAGATTTTTTTGACCTACCTCATGTAAAACGAACAACCATCGAGACTCATTAACCTTGACAATAACTTAAGGGTGATTTTGGAAAAAAAATGTCAATCAAGTTTTAAGTCTGTTTTGGATAGAGTTCGATGCTAAAAGGGCCAATGATAAAAAATCATTGCCTCTAGGCATGAGCTCGGGGTGATTTTGGCCAAAAAAATGTCGTTTAGGCCCTAAAAATACACTTTTCATTTTTTCAAGATGAAGCGAGCCGACAAGCTTTCGAATTCCTAGAACGATCGATATGAGCGATTGTGACAAAATCTATAGGAAAATTATCAACAATGTTTTTAGGGTTTTTAGACCTACCTCATGTGAAACGGCACAACCATTGAAACTCATTGGGCTCGACAATGACACAGGGGTGATTTTGGCCAAAAATGTTAGCTAAGTTTTAAACTATTTTAGACCTAGTTCGATACTAAACGAGCCAACAATCAAAACACATCGCTTATAGCCATGACCTCGTGGTGATTTTTCAAGAAAACATCGTTTAGGCCCTAAAAATGCATTTTTTCAGCTTTTTGAGATGATGCGAGCCGCAAGCTTTCAAATTCTTGGAACGATCGATATGAGCGAGCGTGATGAAATTTGTAGAAAAACTATCCACTAGTTTTGAGGTTTTTTGAGCCTACCTCATGTCAAATGGGACACCATCAAAACTCATTGGCCTCGATAATGACCTAGGGGTGATTTTGGTCAAAAAACGTCACCCAAGTTTTGAGTTGTTTTAGACCTAGTTCGATACGAAACAAGCTCGTGATCAAAACACATCACCAATAGCCATGACCTCGAGGTGATTTTGGCCAAAAAACATTTTTAAGAGCCTAAAAATACACTTTTTTAGTTTTTCAAGATGATGCAAGCTAGCGAGCTTTCGAATTCCTAGAGAGAGATTTCTTTCCTTCTCCCTCCCTCTATTTCACTCCCTCTCCTCCTCCTTATTTTTCTCTCCCCCACTCTCTCACCCTCCCTCCCTCTCTCTTTCTCGCTTTCTCTCCTTCCTCTCTCTCCTAACCTTTTCCTCACTATCTCTCTCTCTCTCTCTCCATTTCTCTCTCCCTCACTCTTTGTTCTTCTTACTCCCTCTTTAACTCGTGGTGCCCCCTACACAGCCCCACTCGCTAATGACCTAAAATGAGTGGTTAGGCGAGGAGCGTGTCACGCCGACACGAACAATTTTTGACTTAACCCCAAACACATACATGCTCATACATTAAGGACTTATCATATAATAAAACGCATACAATACAATTTTCATAAAACTAACAAATATAGTGTAAGAGATTATAAAAATTTTATTTACAATACCATCAAAATGTCTACCGATACACTAACCCAAAAATTATAATCAAAACAAACTTTGGTATGTTTGTGTCACGCATGAGCCTTTTGGAGGATCCGACAATATCCTTACTACTTTGACTCTTTCCGATCATAACATGAAAATAACAACGAGGTGAGCCAAAGCTTAGTTAGTTGGGTGATGCACATGATATGCAATGATGTTCGTTTCTCTTGTTTCCCATCCATTTTATCCGGTACCCTAGGGATTAGCAAGTCCATGCGTTCTATCTCTCGGTGATCATGTTATCACCTCTATCGTATTACTCTCTCTCGGTGATCTCATTATCACCTACCGCTTACAACGGAATTATCCCTCATTGTAGCACATGGTTAGCGAATTATCTCTCGCTTAACGATGTTAGTAATAGAGCACGAATATGATTTCTTGCTATTATCCATTTCATCAATCCACCCCCAATGCACATGATGCACGTGATGTCATGTTTACCGTGTTAAACATATTGTGGCCCTTAACCTTTATACTATTAATTCATTCTCGATATCCAACCTATACATGACTTAATTTCATACACTTTCGTAAGTCCAACCCTCACGAGTTTTGGGTATTCTCATACCATTCATCATAATATTCATTTTGTTAGAGTTAACACCGACAATTGATATTTGTTGAGTTACGGATCTAATTATGCACACGAGTACTTTTCGTTTTTTTCCTCTAGCAAATCTTGTCATTAAATCATTCTACCCTTGACTTGCATAGTTATTAGCATTTGGACCGATTTTTAATATGTTATGGTAGGATTTTCCATTCTACTTCATCTTTAAGACTTTTAGGTTGAACTTAGTCCTTAGGTCTAGGTTTCAATTCGTTTTTGTAGGTTTACCTTTCGACTTTCCATTTTCTATATATTTGAGCCTACATGAACCATTAATTATCAAATTCATACAAGGGAACCCAAAGCCTCATTTTCTCAAGTTTGGGCCGAATGGTCCCTAAATTGGGCAAGAAGTTGTCTTTGATGTTAGATAAAATTTCCTTTTTATTTAACATAGCCATTCAAAAATAATTTGTTCCTATTAGAAGTTTAAGATCTTAGGTGTCCAAAGAATACCATTTCTCGCATTCTTGGCCGAAAGTTTGCTCAAGAAAAACCCTAAAATTCCATCTTTTCTTCTTTCCTATTTTACTTTATCTATGTAACACCCCTTCCCCGGCCCACTTGCTAAATACCCAAAAGGAGTGGCTAAGTGAGGAGCGTGTCACATTGACATGACCAATTTTTGAATTAACCTCAAATACATATGTGCTCATACATTAAGGACTTATCATACAATGAAACGCGAATAAGACAATTTACATAATATTAACAATACGATGAAAGAAATTAGAAAATTTATTTACAATACTGTAAAAATGTTTATTGACACCCCAACCTTAAAATTACAATCAAAGAAATTTTGGTACACTTTTGTCACACGTAAGCCTTTTTGGAGGACCCGGTAGCATCCTTACTACTTTGACTCTTTTATGTCATAACATAAAAACAACAACGGGGTGAGCCTAAGCTCGGTAAGTAGGATGATACATGTGATATGCAATGAAGTTCTATTTCCCGTTCTACCTATCCATCTTAATTTGGGTACCCTAGGTATTAGCAAGACCGTGGGTTCTATCTCTCGGTGATCATATTATCAACTACTCGCTCTATTACTCTCTCTCGGTGCCTCATTATCACATACTACTCACAACGGAATTCTCCCTCATTATAGCACACGGTTAGCGAAATTATCCCTCGCTTAACGGTGTTAGTAATAAAGCATGCATATGGTTTCATGCTCTTACCCATTTCATTCAATTTGGTTATCAAACCGTATTATCTCATTACTAAATCATTTTTCTCGATTTCATACCACCCCTGGATGCATGTGATGCACATGGTATTATGTTTAACACATTCAACTAATTATGATATCAACATTTTCTTCTCGGACCATTCCCATGTCTCGACGCACACTCGGGACTTCACAAGTGTTTCATGTACCATTCAAAGTATTAAAAATGAGAATACAACTTCCATTCATTGGTAGCATTCATTGCATAAATCTACTTCGTGCTTACAAGTTTTCCTTCTCGATTACCTAGCGACGTTAGGCTTGGATTTTTGATGTATTACTTAGTTTACAAGACTCGGTTAATCCTAAGGATTTATGTGTGACATACTTAAGCTAAACTCTTGTTTAATTCAAACCTTTAATCTTAGTAGTCAAAGTTGACTCATAATGGGTCTAGGTCTTAATCCCGATTTTTCTTGAATTCTCTTTTTCCATTACCCCATTTATATGTCTTATAGTAATTGGACTCTACTTGAGTTCACGTTTAATTTTTGATCTCTAATTACACAAAAGGATTCAATGTTAGTCACTTTCTCTCTTAGGCCGAATGGTCCTAAATGAGCAAGAAATTGTTTTTCCATTTCTAGGTCAATTCCTTTTTATACTAACTTACCAATAACTTACCAAACCATGCTTAGAAGGGTTACCAAGGAGATCTAAACCTTAAGCTCCACAAAGAAAACCACATTTAGCCATCAAATATCCAATTTTACCTAATAATGTCCAAAACCCTATTTTTTTCTTTTAGTTGGGCCGATTTGGTTTTTAAGATGGCCATGGATTGCCTTTTATGTCTAGTGAATTTATTTCCACCCTAAACTATTGACCCATTCCTAATTGAGTTACCATGGTATTCTAGGCCCTTAATTTCCCCAAAACATCCATTCTTTCCCAATTTTCCCCACTTGGCCTAGTGGTTTTAACCTAGGGCAACTCTAGAAGTGTATTTCTTTCCTTTCCAAGTCATGCTCACCAAATCTAGTTTAGCTCTAACCAATTCGATCCATACCCTTTTCTTTTGTTTTTCTTTCCAAACGATCCACACATTTAAACACATCAAACAAACTTTGCATCATACCACAAACACATAGATCCATCATAATTTACCATACTCTAACACCAACATAAACAACCATAGCAACCCATTGCAAAATTATTACAACCCATGAAATAAACACTTAAAAAAAAACTAAAGACATAAAATAAACTAAAAATGAAACCTACTAACTTTTCTTTAATTTTCTAAAGGTTGTTTAGGCTTTCCCTTTCTTTCTTTTCTTTCTTGTTTCCTTTTCTTTTCCTTTCCTCTTTCTCTCTTTCCTTGCCATTTTCTCTCCCCTTTTGTGGAGCTATGGGATGCTTAAAATTTTTCTTGCCATTTTCACTTATTCTCTATATATATATACATGCTTAAAATCGTAGTACTAATTAAGTGTACAAATTTCTTAATTTAATTTGGGAGAGTGGAAAGTAATTGGTGAGTCAAGAGAGAGAGAGTGGCGGGTTTGATGGGTTTAGGGTGAGCTGGCCTTAATTCATTAATTGAGGGGGCTTATGTGTCCTAACTAATTGGTTAGACTAACTAAACACCTTAAATAATCTATCTCAAGTAACTAAACATCCTCCCTCTCATAATATTTGGAAATTCCTCACCTTAAACTCGAAATTCCTTCCCCTAAAAATATTCCAAGTAGTGATTCCTCTAATGCGATTCGTACTAAAATGGCAATAGCTCTTTATAAATAGGCCTAAAAATAACAAACTTTTACAGGGAGTTATTTGAAATATAGATAAAAAAACTTTTATTTTTAGGATTTACCTAGAAATCACTCTAAGGTCCTTGAATCAATCACATAAAATTCGGATAGAATATAGTCCTCAAAACACTAATTTTGCATATTTGATTTCTTTAATACTTAAACCATCAATCTCAAGCAAAATAACTTTAATTTAACATAAATCATACATATCAAGCATTAATTTCTCATGTTGCAATGAGAATTATACGTACAATTAATATATGCATATATATAAATATTTTAATACATGTCGTTCTATGGTTAAGAATTTTTACGGGGTTACAATCTAAGTCCATATCAATACTAAATTAATCTACCAAGTTTTGGTCAAACCCAATTCCACCATTCATATCCACCAAAACATAAATCTAGCTATATACAAGGCTTTCTAAGCTTTGGAAGCAACCAACACAACCAACCATAACAATAAACAATTGTAAGGCAAGCCAACCAACACAACCAAACACAACAACATATCACAACCTAAACACAATTTTAGCCAATTACATAAGGATAGAATAAATGGTATAAACAAATAAAAAGGTAACCCACTTTGTTAGGTTGATTAAGAATTTTCTTAGCTCCTCCCTTTTTCTTTCTTTCCTTTTTGCCGTGTCTTTCTCTCTCTTTCTTGCAATTGGTTTTTCTCTCGTTACTTTTATAAACATATATACATGCTTTTTTCCCCATAAATTAAGGTTATAAGTGTCTCAAATCAATTTAACAAAGTAAAAAACAATTGGGTGAGTCATGGGACAAGTGGCGAGTTTGATTGGGTTTAAGGTGAGTTGGCTTCCAAGTGTTTAATTAACGTGCTTAGGTGTCTAATAGTCAACCAACTAGAAAACTAGGCTAACTAAGTCTTTAAACTAATTTAGTTCTAGTGAAAAATTCCATTAAGCTAGTTTAGTTTCAGTCATACACATACACCTCAAATCTGTTTGTAGAAGATGCATTACAAGGCGACCTCTTATCAAGCAACAACATCCCACTTTTTAAGACAATTAAATCCTATAATTTTTATATTATAAAATATATATATTAATTCACAACATATCAAAAAATTATCCTAAAATACCAAACAAATGAGTAATAACATAATTTTGAATTTTTTGACTCAATCAGTCCAACAGTAGTTCATCCGAATAATATGTACTAAAATAGGCGTAACTTTTTATATATAAACCTAATAAGAAAAATATTTTGTAGAGGGGTCGATGAGACATATATGAACAACTTTGATTCTTTAATCTTCACCTATAAATCAACCTATGGTCCTTGAATAGGCCACACAAAATTCGAATAGAACTCGAATTCTCAAGAACACTAATTTTGCCTACTTGATTCCTCTACCATTTAAACCATTAATATCAAGTAAAATGGCTTTAATTTAACACAAATAATACATATCAAGCATTAATTTCTTATGGTGTAATTTTCCAAAATTTCATTCCATAAACCCTCACCTAAACACCTAGCATAGTGTCATCCCAAAATACTCAAATGACACACATACACAATCACACCTTCACTTATTTGAATATTCTGACCCATATATATATAATTAAGGATTTTCATCGGGGTTACAATAACTTTCTCTCCTTCTCACTCTTTCTTCCTATCTTTCTCTCAATCTCTTTCTCTCTTCCTCCTTCCTCTCTTTGTCTTTTCCTCTCTTCTCTTTTCTTTTTCTCTCTCTCTCCATCCCTCTCTCCCTCTCCCACTCTCTCCTTCTCTCTCTCTCTTTGTCTCTCCCTCCCTCCCTCTTTCTCTCTGCCTCTTCTCTCTCTACCTCTCCCTCTTTCCCCTCTCCTTATCTTTCTTACCCTCCCTCCTTCTTTGCCTCTCTCACTTTCTCCCTCACTCCCTCTCTGTTAACCTCTCTCTCTTTCTCTCTCTTTCTCTCCCTCTAATTATTACTCTCTCCCCCTTCATCCTTCACTTTCCTTCTCCCTTTATATCTTATCCTCTCTCTACTCTTCTCTCTCCCTCCGCTCCCCTTCTCTCTCACCCTCTATCCTTCTCTCTCTCCCTATGTCCTTCTCTTTCCCTTTCCCTCCCTCATTCTCCCTCTCTATCTCTCCTTATCTCTCTCTTTACCTATCTCCTTCTCCCTCCTTTTGTCCTCCCAATCTCTCTCGCTCTCTATCTCTCTCTTCCTCTCCTTCTCTCCCTATTTATCTCTCTCTCCTGCCCTCTCTCTCTTGCACTCTCTCCCTCTCTCCCTCACCCTCTCTCTCCCTCCCTCTCTCCCCCTCTCTCCCTCCTTATTTCTCTCCCCCAATCTCTTACTCTCCCTTCATCTCTCCCTTTTTCCTCACCCTCCCTATCTCTCCCTTTTTGCTTGTCTCTTCCCCATTCTCTTCCTCTCTCCCTCTTGAAGGATCATACATCCTATAGAGGTATGAAACAAAATAAAATTTTATTCTCCATCTAAGGCTCCTAAATCAAGCCGTTACAAAGCATGAGTAAAGAATTGCCTTTTGTAGCATAGATTTAGCTTTTGTAAAAAGGAACCACCAAGTGTCCAACTTCTATTGATAATCTATATAGTCCAAGCATCCATACGAGAAGCAATCATAAGTTATAGAATGCTAGCTCCATTTTTTTCGACATGTTTAATTTTTCTCTTTAGAAATATATTTTGGGATATTTTATGGCAACCTTAAGAGAGAGGGAAAGAGTTGGCATCATTAGAGGGAGAGAAAAATATTTTCTCTCTTTATTTTTCTTATGCCATTTATGCCCTAATGGTTAGTCTTTCTTTAGAAAACAATAACCTCTCATAAGCATGATTATCATACAATTTAATCCTCATGTCAATTTAGCATAGTGTGATCTCGAACTTGGTTCATGATCTATTTGATTATGATCATACAATTTATTTTTTTTGAATTAGAAATATCTTAGTTCTAGAGTAAGCCAACTATATCTATTAGTGTACTCCTACTATGATCATAGATTTCTTGAAAAGACATTTATCAAAGTACAATATGAAAACTCCTTTAGCATGTAAGGAATGACATGTCCTATCTTAGTCATACACCTATCTCCATTGGATTCCTAGTGCACCCAATGAATAAACCATATCTAGCTCCCGATCAAGCCCATCAAAATGAGTGTGAAAGCACATAAATCCTTTAGTGAGATAACCATGATGACTTCAAGTCAAAAGACCAATTGCACCCATCTCATATGAGATTCTCATAAATTAAACCAAATGGGTTCTCATGGCGAGTCAAGCCTAGTGATATGTTCTCTAATATTAACAACCTAAGTGCTTGCTTTGGCATCACAATGCACTATAAAAAAATTGGTTTTAGCGACGAAAAATTCCATTGCTAAACATAATAATTCGTCACTAATTGCAAATAACGACGAAAACAATTCCATTGCTAATTCGGCTGGTTGCTAAATTTTAGCGACAAAATATTAAGTTCGTCGCTAGATTTAGTGACAAAAAATCCATCGCTAACCCAAAAAATTTGTTGCTAAACTTGACTTGGGATGGCTCTCCTTTTTCAT
Organism: Dovyalis caffra; assembly: GCA_963924115.1. Lineage (NCBI taxonomy): Eukaryota > Viridiplantae > Streptophyta > Magnoliopsida > Malpighiales > Salicaceae > Dovyalis > Dovyalis caffra. Next base: position 1,505,915 of record CAWUPB010001179.1, read on the forward strand.
ACCTAATCCATCACTAATTTTGAAAATAAATCCATTGCTAAATTTGAAAATAAATCCATCATTAATCCGTCGCTAATTTTGAAAATAAATCCATCACCAATCGGTCATTAATTTCTATCTCTAATCCATCGCTAATTTCAATAATAAATTTGTCCCCAATCCATCGCTAATTTTCATCGCTAATCTGTTGCTAATTTTAATAATAAATTTGTTGCTAATTTCTATCACTAATCCATCGCTAATTTTCATCGCTAATTCCCATCGCTATTTTCGAAAATGAATTTTTTCTCAATTGCTTCGCTTTTGTTGAAATTTTTGAAAATTATATTATATTATTAATATAATATTTAATAATTAAAATTAGTAATAAACAATCATAAGTAATCATGCATATATGAAAAATAAAATGACATTAAAAAAATCATTCTAGAATACGTTTCACAAAAATACAACATAAGAAACAAGTGACTAAATATTATATAACTCATCCTGCTTGTCTAATCCCATATCCTTATCCTCATGCTTGTGTTAGGTGCTCGCTTGGAGAGCTGAACTAGAGGCCGAGTAGAAGGACTAGCGGATTGTCGAATGATCGACGAATCTATAGATAACCCGAATGTACGTGCTAGTTGCATTAATAAGGATGCCATGGAATCATATTGAGACTTCACGTTCCAAATAGTCTCCTTAAGCTTGATCACCTCTTCCTTAGTGGCCTCATAGTCCATCCAAAGCCGTTCACTACCCGGATCGATCATGTATTGTGATGTCGTAGAGGAGGAGCTACTACCACTTGACCGAGACACATAATGCATCGATTATGTGCTCGATCCCATAAAATCCTTTTTTTCTTTTCCCCAAAAACCTATATTTATATGGCATTCTAGTCTACTTTTGGCTCTAAGATTCTCGCCTTCCTCTAAGCCTCAACTTCCTCATTGATTAGCTACTCCACACGGTCATGCATTAACAAAATAATAATATCATTGTTATAGTATTAAAATAAATTTGAGAATAAATTTTCATATTTAATATTTGAAATTGAAAAATAAAAAACTATGTATGCTAGGAGCGCATATCAATAAATGAACCATCACGTTTCTTATGAGTACTTTGGAACAACTCAAAACTCGTAGGTGGGTGTCCCAATTCTATTGCCTAAAAAAAACATTACAAATAATATGACAAGTCCCAAATTGAAATGTTATGAAATAAGTAAATAATAATAGTGTAATTTACCAAGCGATGTGCATGCTCTCGTGAAGATATTGAGCCCCCGTATGTCTAGAAAGACTTGAACCAGGACCACTTGGTCTTTGATAATCGATTACGCGATGCTTGCTCTAAACAAGCCATGCGATCGAGCTTCTTGAAATCAACTTGCCACTCATCCCATGCCTCCTAACTCATAAATTGAGGTCGCTTAGGCATCAAACTAACCTTGTATATGAAGTTAGCATAGTGTTTCCTAGCGAGATGCTCCCATGCCCTTCTAACAAATGGATCGATATCGACATCCCATTCAAAATGTTCTTGCACAAGTAAAAAAAATTATATAGCTTATTTGATGAGATAATTTTATGTAATTATAAAAAAAATTATAAATACGTTACCTTAAATTCACTAAATTAGAAGTCTTTAGTGACATCAAGGACATCCTTCCATGACGATCCTTTCTTGTCAACCTATTCCTTAAAAATCTCAAAGATCTTTATAGAATAATCTTTACTATCTAGAGTCAATCTATGAAGCAAATAACAAAATGAGGAAACAAATATTTTAAACACAATTATTAATGAAATTACATATTAAAAAATAAATACATACGATACGTAATCGATAGAAACAATATGCTCGCTAACGGGATAAGTCTGTGAGAACTCTTTGGAGTGTCGGACACGTGTGTGAAGGAGCCACTCTTGGAGATCGTTGGTGGAACCTTTAGTGTAGAAAGAGGAATACTCGTCGATGTAGATGTGCTAGCTCCATGACTACGGGAGCCGTTGGATGCACGAAAACATCCTATTGTTAGAGACCCATGACCGATACCGGTAGGGGATCCTAATGGACTACCATCCGATAATGATGCTTGTCTACGATTACCAAAACATGATCCGATAACACCTCCCGAGGGCGGATGCAAACCATGATTACCATGAGTCATTGCTTGTATGATCTACCATGAAACAAAAAAAAAATACAGCAAATATATTGTTAGGGTCCATTAATGGGTAAATAAATTAAAATACATCATTTTTTATGGATATAAAACACTCAAAATATACGACAAATATTTATTGAAGGTAGAAAAACAAAAATTAATAAATTAATAAAGAAAAAATTACATAACTTCTTATTAATACAACAAAAAATGAAATATAAATTTAATTTGGACTATCATAATAATTGTTTAAGTTATAATCTTCATCATCCGAAACATTGTGACATTCATTTTCTTCGTCGACCACACCTACTTCTATTTCTACAAACGATCCATTTAGATCATTCAACAAAGTGATGTCCTTGATTTTATCTATTAATGCATGTCGAATTTTCAAATCGTCCTACTAAAATGGTTCAACATTTTGTTCTCCGAGTACTTGATGGATCGGGAAAGTCAAACATAAACCTAGCTTTGATCTTACATACGACCCACCAATCTCGATTGTTGCATCTTAAGCTAGGGTACTCCATATAATACCGTTGAGTCAAGCTGTGATGCTATGACAAATGGTTCGTAATTATTCAAAGTTCTTTTACGGTTAACATCTACAAGTTTGTAATATGGATGAACCCTTGTTCCTTATGGTATGGGATCAAACCAATCACATTTGAACAATACTTGTTCACTTGATTAGTAATGTAGGATACTTTACTTCAATAATTTTTGTCAACATCGCATGATAGTCACTCTTAGTTGAGGTATAATTGCTTCCTTCAACGCATACGAGTACTATTGAAATACCTAATTTTTGAAGATCCCTCAAGTGTGCGGAACCTATAACTATTAACAAAATAACCGTTGTACGATATGACGGTTAGCAATGAATCTTGTGCAAGATCTTTAAGAACTAATCTTTCATGCCAATTGCTTGTGCATTACGTGATCCGTAAATTAAACATAAAATCACCTCTAAATTTAGTTATCTTTCTATTAATGCTATCAAAAAACTAAATGTATAAAATGATCATACTTACATATTGATTAAGCTAAGAGGCAAACTCATTTTCAATTAGAGCATCGACTTCATTCTCGGACGAGAATGAATTGTTCCGTTGCATTTCGACCGTAAATCCATTAAAGACAAGAGAATTATTTAAAAAATATAAGTTAGTATCTACTATCTTCCTAATATGAATTATTAAATATAATAAAGAGGTCAAACTCACTCAATGTAAGGTTTGAGTTCTTCACAATTCAAGCAATGTGTGCTACTCTATGTTCTTGTTGTGTCAATTTTCTTATTTTGTATCGACCAATTGATCGGCACGGTTGCTTGAATATGGATAACATCCGTTCAATGTGGTTTTCTTCTTCATTTTTGAATTCAAAATTACATGGCATTTTTCGATGCTTTGTATCCACATAAGGCTCAAAATAATGCGACCAAAATATAGAGGCTTCTTCGACCAAATATGCGTTACATATTGATCCTTCCACTTTGGCTTTATTCATAACATTATTTTTTAGTTTTTGTAGATAACCGTAAATATGAATAATTTTAATGTTCGAAAATAAGAAATTTATTTAATTTTATTTTTAAATTGAATGTCAATACCTTTTAAATGGATACATCCATCGATATTGCAAAGGTCTAGTAATAGATGCCTCATATGGAAGATGAATTGAAAGATGTTCCATGGAGTCAAAAAAGCCGAGCGGAAATATACGTTCTAGTTTGCACAAAATGATAAGTATCTCATCATTAATTCGCACCATATCCTCTTGCTTTATGACTTGTAGAAGTGAATTGCTTGAAAAATAAACTCAACTCTTTAAGTGATTGATAAACATTTTTTGATAAAAACTCCCAAAATGAAATTAGAAGTAAACGTTGTATGAAGACATGAAATTCATGACTTTTTATCCCATAAAGTTTGTCATGCTGCATATCAACACATCTAACTAGATTTGGACACATATCCATCGGGGAATATGAGTTGTTTTACCCATTCAAGCAATCTTCTTTTTTGTTGTTTCGACGGAGTATATGCGACTTTAGGATACTTTCCGGACACATCATCCTTCGCTAATTCGGGCCTTTTACAAAAGATTTTTAAGTCTTCTTTGGAGTTGACATTATCTTTAGTCTTTCCCAACACATTCATGATTGTGTTAAAAATATTATCGATAATATTTTTCTCGGTATGCATGGCATCTAAATTATGTCGGATGATATTTGTACTCCGATAAGGAAAATCTGAAAAAATACTCCACTTCCTCCATCCACACATCTAAGAGATTCTACCATTATGATCATCTCGCATTATCTTCCGTCACCTTCAACAACCCCCGTCGTTTCACTAGATGTAACATCATTGTTCCGGATCGGATTAGAGGAGGACCAAATTTAATAACTTTGTTGGCGATGAATGCTTTCTTGTTTCTTCTATATGGATGATTATGAGGAAGAAAAATTTGATGGTTGTCAAACCGAGTGGTCTTCCTTCCATTTGGAAGGGAGAAAGCATCCGAATTTTCCATATAGTAAGGTCAAGCTTGTTTTTTTATAGTACTCCAACCGAGATAGCATTGAATATGTACGAAAGTCATTGATAGTCCACATAACTACAGACTCTTAATAAAAAATTTTGCTTACGGTACACATCGTAGGTCACTACACCCACCTCTCATAATTGAATAAGCTCGGATATAAAAGGCTATAAGTAAACATCCAACTTATGTTTTGGATTTGTTAGACCCGGAACAATCACTCGTTAGGAACATATATTCCTTCTTCATACACATCTATGGTGGCAAATTATATGGAGTCACAATGACTAACCATGAGGAATATTATGCATCGGATTGACCAAATGGTTGAAACCCATCAATACACACTCATAAGCGGATGATCCTTATTTTAGCTGCAAAAAAAAGATTAATCTGATTGAAACTTTGTCATGTAATTGAATCGAAGGATGATGCATTACTCCTACATCATCCCCCCATGTTCGGCATCTCACATCATATGCTCAACCATTGCATTCGATGCATACAATCATTGCGGACGCGTAGTTAGAGGAAAATAATACATTTTCTTATTCGGAATAAGTTTTCCTTTTCTCGATCCTTGACAAGAACTTTGATATCAAGGATGTTGATAAAATTTATATTTATCTAATTTATTAACTTCCTTTCGATAAATCATGCACTCGTTATGACAATAATGAATTTTTTTCACCGAGTAAACCCATCCCCTTCACCAGACTTCTTTGTTTCATAAAAGTTTTATGTCATACAATTATCAATTGGCATTAACTACTTCATTAGCTCACACAACTAATCAAAACACTTTTCCGGAAAGTGATATTCGGCTTTTAGGTTAAGCATTCAAGCAACTGCCGACAATTATGAATGCTTATCACAACTAGGCCAAATCTCTCTATGTAATGCATTCAACATATCATAAAAGTGTTGAGAGCTAAGATTAGGAACCTCTTTTGTGTTGGATAGATCAAAGGATGGATCGACTACATCCATTACCATACTTTGATATGGGTTTTGGGGCTCACTAGAACTACCTTCGCCTATATAATAATTTCTCGAAATATGCTCGACTCTTAGAATTTTCGGATGTCATATAGGCTTCAAATTCATCATGATGCACCCAATTATAATATCCTAGCATGAAACCTTTATGGCACAAATGATATTTGATCATGTCAATCTCAATCTCTTCATAATTCGGTTTCGACACTTACCGAAATTACAAGGACACCTAATTTTGGTTTCGTCCATACATTCGGGATGCTCAACAACAAAAGCTAAAAATTGCTCTACACCTCTAACAAATTCATCATTTAACAATCCATTTACTAATATAAAAATCATCCATTGTCGATCGAGTCTCATTTTTTAAATTACTACAAAAATAATAGAATCATTGCAAACAATTACTTGTCATCATTCCGAATTAATTTAAACAAATATTAAACAATTATATTAGTTATATAATTATCCGTAATTATTTATTAATTTTAATTTTGAATTTTACTTCCTATTTAAATAATTATATAAAGAATGATTATATTTTTTTAATAAATACTTAATTTCTTAATATTCAATAACTTTTTGTGTAATTTTTTAACATATTCAATCTTAAGTGCAATATATAATAACGTTAACCTAACCTAAACAAAACAATTAACCTAATTTAAACTACCTTAGGTAATTTAAGGTAATTACATTATCTAAATATTTCTATAATTTTAACACTTTTAAAGTTATTTAAGTAATTACATTATCATTTTCACTTAAAATACATAAAATCTTAGACTTTATGAACCAAAAAAAGGTTAAATTACATTATCACCTAAATAATTTTTAAAAATATTCAACTAAAATATTTAGTTCATTCTATTAATTAATAAAATATTTATAAAATTTTTAATGTTTATTTTAATTTGTTAATTATAATTTTTTCAATATTTTTTCAATCCGATCAAATCATTATACATGTTATAATATTTTAATTTTAATAATTAAACTAATAAAATTACGTATAAAATTTTCGTTCGAATTTACTAAACTACATAAAAAATAGTATAATTTCAAAATTAAATTTAAACAAATAACTAAGCAAATTAACCTATAACACTAAAAAATATATATATATATAGTTAATTCAATTAATCATACTAACAATTTAAGATTAAAAACTTAAATTTTAATCTAACAATTGAAAATTAACCAAATTTATATTTTTAAGCTTTACATTAACATAAAAATTAACCTAACAACTAAAATAACAACAAAATAAACTTAGCGAAATAAATCTAACGAGTTATAAAAATAAAATAACAACTAACAAATTTAAACTACCGCATACCAATTAACATAGCAAGGTAATTAACAACATTCAAATAATGAATAAAATAATAAATAACAAAATTTATCTAACTTAAAAAAAAAAGTTAGAAAGAAAAATTTTGAGGAAGAAAGATATCCCTTACTTTGTTGAATGCTTTGGATAAAATTTAGTGGTGTGGGTGGGTCGTTTTCGTGGTCGGTACCGGAAAGTGAGGTGTAGTTGAGGTGAGGGAAACAAATGAAGAAGTAGGAGAGAGGGGAGGCTAGTATATATAAGCAAAATAGCGATGGACCCGATTCTGTTGCTATGTGGGGGAGAAATTTCCCCCAAATAGCGATGGACGACTCGTCCGTCGGCTGAATGGAGGGAAATTTCCCACCCAATCGGCGATGGATAATGGTCTATCGCTGATTAGTGATGGATCAGCACTGTTCATCGCTAAATATTGATGATTCAGCTAGTATGTTACTGATTTGGGGGGAAATTTCCCCTTATTCAACAACGATTGGCTCGTCCGTCGTCGTTTGAGAGGAAAATTTTCCCCTAATCGACCACCGGCGACAATCCTTCTTTAATTCCCGTTTATCGCTAAATAGAGACGGATCGACTGATTCGTCGCTAAGTGGAGGGAAAATTTTACCCCTCCCATCGGTGATGGATCAAGTCCATGGCCGATTAACGACGGACTAGCCATCCATCGCCGATTAGCGATGGAATGGCTTTCCATAACTAATTTTTAGGGGTAAATTCCCCCTCGAGAGCTAGCAATAGACTAAATTCGATCTCTAATTTTATATTTAGTGATCGAATTTTTGTCGCTAAGCCGTCATTGATTTTTGTTCTTTTTTCCTCGCCTTATTTAGCGATGGATTGTTTTTTGTTACTAAGTGTCCATTGTTAATCTGTCACTAAACCATCGTAAAAAATATTATTTCGTAATCCGTCTCTAATTAGCAACGAAAAATGATCCTTCACTAAATTCCATCACTAATTCATTTTTTTCTAGTAGTGATGCTAATAGGTGTGAGATCTCCCAATACTATCTTAAAGCATGAGCATAATACTCACAAGTTTTACCATATATAGTCAATGTCCATTCTTGACAATGCTACAACTTGAGAAATTTAATGATAGCATTTAAGAGCATTAATGTTTGTCTCATATCTTTTGATCAATCACTAATCCAATGTATATCATATGGACTTTTATCTAATTCTATTCAAAATATAAACAACAAGAACAAATAGAAAGACTTCTTCTTATTAATAAAATAAAAAATGTAATATCATATTGAGTCAAACTATCCAAATAAGGTTAGATATTAGCCAATTACACTAACACCTCTCTCTCCATTTTTCTCCCTCTCCCTCTCTCGCACTCTCTCCCCTTCCCTCTCATGCTCTCCTTCTCTCTCCCTCTCTCCCTCTCTTTTTATCGCTCTCTTTCCCTTATTCCCTCTCTCTTTATCACTCTCTCTATCTCTTGATCTCTTTCGCCCCCTCTATACCTTTCTCTCTTCCTTTTTCCCTCTCTTTACCACTTTGTGTTTCCCTCTCTCTCTCTCTCGATCTCTCTCATCCCTTCTCTCTACCTTTCTATCTCCTTCTTTCCCTCTCTCTCCCTCTCACTACCTCTCTCCTTCCATCATTATATCCCTCTGGATCTCCCTTACCCACTTTCCCATTCTCTCTCTCTCCTTCTACCTTTGCCTCTCTCTCCCTCCCCTTTTCTTTCTCTCTCTCCCTCACCCTCTCTCCATCTCTCTCAATCTTTCCCTCTATCCCACTTTCTCTCCCTCCCTCTCTTTTCCTCTACCTTTTTCTCCCATTATGTCTCCCTCTCTTTCTCTCTCTCCCCCTCTTTGTCTTTCTCTCCTCTTATCTCTTTCTCCCATTAGCTACCTCCTTCTCTCTCTACCTCTCTCCCCTCTCCCTCTCCCTCTTCATCTCTCTATCTCTTTTTGTTTCTCTTTCTCTCCCTCTCTCCCTCTTTCTTTTTATCTCTTTTGTCTCACTCTCTTTCTCTCTCTCCCTCTATACCTATCCCTCTCCTTCTCTATCTCCCTCTCTCTCTCCCATTCCATCACTCTCTCTCCCCCTCCCTCTCCTAACCGCTCCCCTCCCTCTCTCCTAACCTCTCCCCTCCCTCTCTCCCTCTCTCTCAATCTCTCTTTCTCTATACTCTCTCCCTTCTTTTCTTAATGTTTCTCCTTTTTTCTATCTCCATATCTCTCTCTACTTATTTCTACCTCTCCCTCTTTCTCCCTTTCTTTGTCCTCATTTCCTTGTCTCTATCTCTACCTCTCACTCTCTCACTCTCTATCCCTCCTAATCTCTCTCACCCTCTCTCCCTATCTCTCGTCCCTTTTTTCCCGTCTCTCTCTTTTTTCCTCTCTCACTCACTCTCTCCATCTTTATTTCCATCTCTCTCTCTTACCCTCTCTATTTCTCCCTCTTTCTCTCCCTCTCCCACTTCTTCTCTCTCCTTTCCTCCTCTCCCTCACTCTCTCTCTCCCTCTCTTTATCCCCTTAATTTCCCTCTTCATCATTCTCTCCCCTATACCCTCCTTATATCCCTCTCTCTCCCTATCTCCCGCTTCCTCCTCTTCCCTCTCTCTTTATCTCCCATTCCCTTACCTTCCCTCTCTCTTTATCTCTCCCCCTTTATCTCCCTCTCTCTCTCTCTCCTATTCTCTCCCTCCCTCTCCCTTTCTCTTTATCTCTCTCCCTCTATCCCTTTCAATCTCTATCTCCCTCTCCCTCTTACTTCTCTCTTCCTCTCTCTCCCTTTCCATCTCTTTCTCCCCCTCTCTCCGTCTCTCTCCTTATCTCTCCCTCTCTCCTTCTTTTACTCTCTTTTTTCTCTCTTTTTTCTTCTCTTTCCTTCCCTCTTTCTCTCATTCTCTCTCCCTCTTACCCTCTCCCTCTTTCTTTCTCTCTTTACCTCTTTCTCTCGCTCTCTCTCCCTTTCCTCTCTCTATCTCTCCCCCGCCCCTTCCGCTCTTTCCCTCTCTCTCTCTCTCCCTCCTCTCTCCCTCTTTTTTCCTTCTCTCTCTATCTCTCTCTTACCCTCCCTCTCTCTCTTTCTCTCTTAATCTTTACCTGTCTCCCAATCTCCCCTCTCTCCTTCCATCTATCTCTTTCTCTCCCTTCCATCTCTCTCTTTCTCTCCTCATCCTTCTCTTTCTTTCTCTCACCTTCCCTCTCTCTATTTCTCTCTCTCTTTCCCTCTCACAACCTCTCTTTTCTCTCCTTCTCTCCTTCTAGCTCTTTTACCCTTTCTCTTCATCTCTTTCTCTCTCCCTTTCCCTCCCCTCCCTCTCTCCCCCTCTCTCCTTCTTCCTATTTCCCCCTCTTTCTCTTTTTCCCTTTCCCTCGCTTGATCACTCACTCTCCCTCTCTATCCCTCTATCTTTCCCTCTCCCTCTCTCACCCACACTCTCTCTCTTTATCTTTTGCTCCACCCTCTCTTTCTCCTTTGTTCTATCTCCTCTTTTTCTTTCCTATTTTTTTCTCTCTCACCCTATCTCCTCTCATTGCCCCTCTCATTCTTCGTCACTCTCCCTCTTTTCCTCTCAAACTCTCTCTCCCCCTCTCTTTCTCTTCCTATATATATCTCTTCCCGCTTTTTCTCCCTCTCTCCCTATCTTTCTTCCCCTCTCTCCTTCCTCCTTTCCCCTCTCTCCCTATCTCCCTCTTTCCCTCCTTCCTCCTTCTTAATATCTCTCTCTATCTATCTCTATTTCACACTCTCACCCTCCCTCTCTCTCCCCCTCTCTCTTACTCTCTCTTTCGCCTTCACCCTCCATCTTTCCCCCTCTCTTTCCTTCTTTTTCTTTATCTCCCTATGTTTGTCTCTCTCTTCCTCTCTCTACCTCTAATTCTCTATCATCTTGCTCTACTTAATCACTCTCCCTCTATCTTTATCTCTCTCCCTCTTTTATCCCTTTCTCTCCCTTTCTTCTTTTGTCTCTCTCTCCATCTCTTTCCACTCCCTCCCTCTCTCCCCATCTCTATCTCTTTCTCCCTCTCTCCCTTTTGTTCTTTCTCCCTCTATCTCTCCCTCTTATTTTCTCTCTCTCCTAATCACCTCCCTCCATCCTCCTCTCTCCCTCCCTCCTTCTCTTGTTCACTCCCTCACTCCCTCTCTTTCTCTCTCCCTCTCTCCTTGTCTCTCACTCTTAACCCCTTTCCTTCTATGTTTGGCTCTCTTTATCCCTCTCTCTCCCCCTCACTTTCTCCCTTTCTCTCTTTGCCTCTCCCTTCTTTCTCTCTCCTACTCTATTTCTTTCCCTCACTCCCACTCTCTTTCTCTCTTTCCCTCTCCCTCTTTCTCTCTCCTTTCACCCTCACTTTCTCTCCCTCTAACTCTCTCTCCTTCTCCCCTCTATCTCTCTCTCTCTATATCTGCCTCTCTTTATCCCTCTCTCTCCCCTCTCTCACTCTCACTCTATCTCTTTCTCTCTGTACCCCTCTCCTGCTCCCTCTCTCTCTCTCTATATCTACCTCTCTTATCCCTCTCTCTCCCCTCTCTCACTCTCACTCTCTCTCTTTCTCTCGTACCCCTCTCCCGCTCCCTCTCTCTCTCTCTCTCTTTTCCATCTATTTTTTCTCCCCTTACCTTTATCTCTCTCCCTCCCTTCCTCTCTTTCTTTCTCTCTTCCTCCCTCTATCTATCCCTTTCTCCCTCCCTCTCTCCCGCTCCCTCTCACTACCTCTCTCTCACTCTCTATCCTAATCTTTTCCCTCACTTTCCCTCTTTCACTCTCTCCCACTCTCTCTCTTTTCCCTTTCTCTCCCCTTCTCTCTCCCCCATCTCTATATATCTCTCTATCTCCTCCTCTCTCCCTATCCCTCTCACTTCCCTTTCCCTCTCTCACTTTCTCTCTATCCAGTTCTCTCTCACTCTCTTCTAATATCTATATACATATCTATCTCCCCCTCTTTCTCTCCCTTCTCTCCTCTCTCCCTACCCCTCTCTTCCTCTATCTCTTCCTATCTCCCTCTTTCCCTTCCCTCTCTTCTTTCCTCTCTTTCCTCCTCTCTCGCTCTCTATGCCTCTCTCTTTGTCTATTTCTCCCTCTCTCTCCCCCTCCATCTCCCTCTCTCCCACTATCTACCTCTCTATCTCTCTTCCGCTCTCATCTGTCCTTCTCTTTCTCTCCCTCTCTTTATCTCTCTTTATCCCTATCTTTCTCTTTATCTCCCTCTCTCTATATCTCCTTCTACTTCTCTTTTGTCCCCCTCTGTCCCCTCCCTCTCTCTCTCTCCCTGCCTCTCCAGCTCCCCCTCTCTTTCTCTCTCTCCCTTTCCCATTCCACCTCATTTTCTCTCTCTCGTCCTTATATATATATATATATATATATTCCTCTCCCTCTTTCCCACTCTCACTTTCTCCCTCCCTCCCTCTCTCTCCCTCTCTCCCTAGAGAAAGGAAGAGAGTGAGGGAGAGAGGTAGAGAAATAGAGAGTGAGAGAGAGGGAAAGAGAAAAGCGAGAGAGAGGGAGAGAGATCGAGAGGGTGAGAGGGGAAGGGAGAGATTGAGTTGGAGAGAGGGAGAGAAATGGAGAGGGTGAGAAAGGGAAAGAGAAAAAGTAAGAGAGGGAATAGAGAGAGAGAGGGAGTGAGAGATTAAGGGCAAGAGAGGGTGAGAGAGAGGGAGAGGGAGAGAGAGAGTGAGGAGGAGAGGGAGATAAAGGGAGGGAGATAGAAAGGACAAAGACAGACGAGAGAAAGGAGGAAGGATAAAGACAGAGAGGGAGAGAGAAGGAGAGGCAAGGAGGGAGAAGGAAAGAAAGAGAAGGAGGTAAGAGAAAGAGAAGAGGGAGAGGTAGGAAGGAAGAGAGGGAGAGAGCATGAAAAGAGAAGAGGAGAGAGAAAAGGGAGAGAGAGAGAAAAGGAGGGAGGGAGAGGAGGAAGGAAGAGAGGGAGAGAGCATGAAAAGAGAAGAGGAGAGAGAGAAAAGGAGATAGAGAAAAAGGAAGGAGGGAGAGACCATGAGAAAGAGAGGGGAAGAGAGAGAGAGGGAGGAAGGGAGAGAGAGAAGGAGATAAAGGGATGGAGAGAGCAAGAGGAAGGAAGGGGAAAGAGAAAGAGATAATATGAGAGAGAGGTAGAAAGGGTGATAGGGGAGAGGGAGGGAGAGTGGGGAGGCGGAGAGGGAGAGGAAGGGAGATAAAGGAGGGAGAGAGAAGGAGTGGGTAAGAGTAAAAGAGAAGGAGCTAGTAAGATCGAGAGAGAGGGAAAGAGAGAGAGTGATAGAGGAAGAGATTGAAAGGGAAAGAAGAGGGAGAGGGGGAGAGAGGAAAGGGAGAAAGTGAGTGAGAGGGGGAGAGAAAGAGGAAAGAGAGAGAGAGAGTGATAGAGAGAGAGATTGAAAGGGAAAGAAGAGGGAGAGAGGGAGAGAGGGAGAGGAGGAGAGAGGGAAAGGAAGAGAGTGAGTGAGAGGGGGAAAGAGAGAGAGGGTGAGAGAGTGAGAGGGAGATGGAGAGTGATGGGTAGTATGAGAGAGAGAGATAAAGAGCTAAAGGGAGGAAGAGAAAGAGAGGGAGAGAGAGAAAGGGAGAGATAGAGAGAGGGAGAAATATAGAGGAGAGGAAAAGAGAGGATGAAAGATGGAGGAGAGGGAGAGAGGGAGAGGTAGAGAGGGAGGGAGGGAGTGGGAGAGTGCGGGAAGAGAGGAGAGAGGGAGAGAGGGGGAGAGAGAGTAGGAGAGAGTGAGTGAGAGATAGAGAGGAAGAGGGACAGGGGGAGAGAGAGATGAAGAGGGATAGAGAGAGTCGGAAAGAGAGGGAGAGAGAGAGGGAGAAAGAGATGAAAAAGGGAGGGGGATAAAGAGAGAGGGAGAAAAAATATATAATGGGAGAGAGAAAGAAAGGGAGATGAAGGGGCGATTAGGAGAGAGAGAGGAAGAAAGAGGGAGAGAGAGGGTGAGGGAGATGGAGAGAGGGAAAGAAATAGAGCAAGGGAGAGAGAAGAAGAGGCAAAGAGAGAAAGGGATGTTAGTGTTGGTGCCCAAGATCCAACCATGTTTGGATGGGCCCAAGTTAATGTATTAGTACATCATTTAATAAAGAAGTCATTCTATTAATTCTTATGTTTACATGTTAATAAATTCATTAGAGTTAGATAGAAGTCCTTATGATATACATTTGCAATAGTGATTGATTGAAAGATGTGAGATAGACACTTATGCGCATAAATGATATCATTAAATGTCCCAAGTCATAGCATTATCAAGAATGAACATTGACATTATGCGGATAGACTTGTGAGTGCTATGCTAATGCTATATGATAGCAGTAGGAGATCTCGCACCTATTGGCATGGTAATGCCAAAGAAAGCGCTTAGGTGATTTATGTTAGAAAACATATCACCGGACTTGACTCGCCATGAGAACCCATTTTGTTTTAGTCTATGGGAATCTCATATGAGATGGGTACAAATGGTCCTTAGACTTAAAGTTCTCATAGTTATCTCATTGGAGGACTTATGCACTTTAACACTCATTTCGATGCACTCATTAATGGGTTACACGTGGGCGATTCGTTAGGTGCACTAGGAATCTAATGGAGATAGGTCTATGACTAAGATAGGACATGTCATTCCTTGTATGCTAAAGGAGTTATCACATTGCACATCAATAAATGTCTCGCTCAAAAAATTTATGGCCACAGTAGGAGTACACCAAGAGAGCATAGTTAATTTACTCTAAGAGCTAAGACATTTAGGAATCAAAGAAAACATGTGTGATCATAATCAAACAAGACTAATAACCAAGTTTGAGATGACATTGTGATAAGTTGACATGAGGATTAAATTGTATGGTAACCATGCTCGTGAAAGGTAATAATTGATTAACTAATCCTCTTAGAGAATTGGGTAGTCATGATGCCTTGCTAGAGGCCAATCTTGATTTATATAGCAAGAGATAAAAGAGGATTATTTCATTCTTGATACATTGCTAACATATCTAGGAGCCTATTTCGTCATATGCATAATTTTAAGTATTCACATTACAAATGAGAAGCAAAAATATTAGAAAAAGTTTTCTATTTTGGAAAGAGTTTTCAAAATAGAAAGTTTTCTATTTTAGAAATCGATTTCCTAATTTAGAAGTAGTTTCAAATTTTGGAATAAAGAACCTAAAAGGAAAGGAGTTTCCTAATTTAGGTTAAAGGGTATTTTGAAAAATTATTTTCTAATGTGGACCCCGTCAAAATAATCTAAGAATATTTGTTTGGATAGTCCAAATAAATTAACTGGGCTAAAATAGTTTTGGCCTATTAGATTTAATTAAAAAGCTTAAAGATAATTTTGGTTGGAGGATAAACATCAACCTTATTGGACAAGGTTGAATGTTCTATAGACAAACATTAACCTTATTAGATAAGGTTGAATGTTTTAAATATAATAATCAAGTAGTCCATATATAAAATAACTCCTCATCCTTAGAGGATAAAGAAGCAACAACCTAGAGTCCTTTATGGACTCATAGCCACCCCTCTCTTTGTCCTTGGAAGACAAGGAAACTCTCCCCCTATATATAGGAGGAGAGCTACGACTTAAAGGAAATTGATCAACCATAGAGTATTTCAGCTAAGTTAAAAAAAAGAAAAGAAATTTGGCCAAAAGAAAAAAAAAGAGTGGGAGATTTCAGCCGACCTTAAAAATCACTTAGGGTACACGACTAAGAGAAAAAAAAGAGAAAATAATTTTCTCCTAAACCCTAGCAAGAAATACTCTTTCCTTCTCCTTTAAGGTTGTCGTAAAATTGCTCGAGAGTGATTTCTAGTAGAAATGCAAAATCAAAAAAGGTGGAGCTACCACCCTATCATTTTGAGTGCTTCTTTGTGGATACTTGGACTATATGGATCATCAATAGAGGTTGGACACTTTGATGACTTTATTGAAAAAGATTTTAGATCTCCACTATAAAATGTAATCCTTTACTTGTAGCTTTTTATTCATATATGTATAGTTAGTAGATTCAACGGCTTGATCTTGAGGCCTTAGATGGAGGCAACTTTTTATTTATTTTGTACCTCCATAGGATGCGTGATCCTTCAAAGGAGAGAGTGTGAGAGGGAGAGATAGAGGAAGAGAGAGGGAAGATAGCATGAGAGAAAGAGAGGAGGAGAGAGAGAAAAGCAAAAGTGGGAGATAGAGAAAGAGTGAGAGTGTGAGAGAGAAGGAGAAATAGAGGGAGAGACGGTGAGGGAGAGAGGAGAGAGAGAAGGGGAGAGAGAGGGATAGAGAGTGATAGAGAGTGAGATAGGGAGGGTAAATGGGAGGTAAGGAGGGAGAAAAATAAAGAGAAAGGGGAGAGAGAGAAATAAGGGGAAAGGAGGAGAGAGGGAGAGACAAAGGGAGGGGGAAAGAGGGAAAATAAGAGATAAAAGAAGGGAGACTGAGGAAGAGGGAGAGAGAGGGAGAGGAAGTAGGAGAGAGACATAGAGGGGGAGACAAAGAGGGATAAGCAAAGAGGGAGAGATTGGGAGAGAGAGTGAGAGAGGAAGGGAGAGAGAGAGTGAGGGAGAGGGAGAGGGAGAGAGAGGGAGAGGAAGTAGGAGAGAGACATAGAGGGGGAGACAAAGAGGGATAAGCAAAGAGGAAGAGATTGGGAGAGAGAGTGAGAGAGGAAGGGAGAGAGAGAGTGAGGGAGAGGGAGAGGGGGAGAGAAAATGAGAGAGTGAGAGAGGAAGAAAAGGAGAGAGGGAGAGAGAAGGGGAGTGAGAGAGGGAGAGGGAAAGGTAGAAGGAGAGGGAGAGAGAGAGGGATAGAGGGAGAGAAAATGAGAGAGGGAGAGAGGGAGAGAGGGAGTGAGATAAGGAGAGGGAGAGGGAGAGGTAGAAGGAGAGGGAGAGGGAAAGGGAAAGAGAGGGAGAGGGAAAGGGAGAGAGAGGGTGAGAGAGAGATTGAGGGAGTAAGATAGAAAGGGAGTGAAAGAGAGGGGGAGAGAAAGAGATGGAGAGGGAGATCATGAGAGAGAGAGGGAAAGATGGAGATGGTGAGAGGGAGAGAGGGGTAGGTAGAAAGGGAGAGGGAGAGGGAGAGATAAGGAGAGGGAGAGAGAAAAGGAGATGGAGAGAAGGTGGGAGAGGGAGAGAGAAAGGGACAGGGAGAGGGTGAGAGAAAGAGCCTTAAAGAGAGAGAGCTAAAGTAAGGGATAGAGAGAGGAGGAGAGAGAGGGATGGACAAATAGAGAGGGAATGAGAGAGTGGAAGAGAGATGGACGAAAAGAGATAGAGAGGGAGAAAGATGAGAAAAAGAGGGAGGGAGAGGGAGTGGGGGGAAGTGAAAGAGAAAAGGGAGAGAGGTAGAGGGAGAGGGAGAGAGAATGAGAGAGAGGGAGAGGAAGAGAGAGGGAGAGAGATATAGAGGGAGGAAGAGGGAGAGTGGGAGGGAGGGAATGATGGAGAGTTAGGGAAAGAGAGGGAGATAGAGAAAGAGAGGGAGAGGGAAAGGGAGAAGGAGAGAGAGGGAAAAGGATAGAGAATGAGAGATAGAGGGGGAGAGAGAGTGAGAGAGGGAGAGAGAGACAAAGGGGGAGAAGGGGAAAAAGTGAGAGGGGTAGAGAGATTGAAGGAGAGAGGAGAGAGGGAAAGAGAGAAAGATAGTGGGAGAGAGAGAAAAAGAAGGGGAGAGAGGGTGAGAGGGAGTGAGAGAAGGAGACGGAGGGAGGGAGACAGGTAAAGAGGGAGAGAGAGAGAGAGAGAGAGAGAGGGAGAATAGAGGAAGGGAGAGGCAAAGAGAGGGAGATGGATAAAGAGTAAAAAGAGAGAGGGGGATAGAGATATAGGAAGTGAGGGATAGATTAGGAGAGAGAGAGAGGGAGAAAGAGAGGGACAAGAGAAGAAAGAAAGGAAGATAATGTAATAACCCAAATTTTTCTTATTTTTCTATTTTATTTTATTTTTATTTATTTATTTATTGTATTTTATTTTATTCTTGTTTTTGTTTTTTTTTTTTTTTGTTTTTAATTTGAAGTTTATTAAGGAAAAAGAAAAAAAAAGAGAGAGAGAAAGAAAATGATGAAAAAAGAAAAAATGAAAAAAATTCATTTAGGGGTGCAATTGAAGTAATTAGGGTGTAATCGAGTCAATTGAAAAGTTTAGGCCTTAAATTGCACCTCTAGGGACCTAATTGTTGAGATTACACCGAAATTATTTCGCGAGGGGCGTAATTGCTGAAATTGAAACTCAAGGACCAAAATGAAAGTTTGGAGCGAACGACAGGATCGAAATGGAGCAAACGACCCGTCGTTCGCTCCAAGGCAGATTCTCTCCGAAAATCTTTGGGAGAATCCGCCCAAATCCTCCATGAATTTTGTGTTTTTGATTAGGTATTAATCATGGATTTTGTTGTCGAAACTAACACCGATAGGAATCAATGAGAATTTCCTGTTTTGATTTCACAATTAATCATGAATTAAAGAGGAAAATTTTTGGCGTAAAATTCGAGGATTTCGTTTCAATTTTAGGAAATTTGTTGGCTATAAAACGTTCGATTTTCACGGAAAGTGGGAGGATTTTTGGAGGCGAACAATTTTGGGTAGAGAGAGTTTAGAAATCGAAAGCAAAAAGATTTGATTTTAATTTCCGGCGATCTAGTTCTTTCGGGTTTCGGGTTCTTATTCGGGTTTGTGTTCTTTAACCCGTAACTAGTGTGGAGTGTTTTTAACTTTGATTCAAGGTAATTTTTGGTCCGTAAGGCGAAGGAAAGGAAATTGAGGGCGAGGTTTCAATAAATTCTTGAGAAACAAATGTCCCTAGGGTTACGTTTCCGGGTTTCTTGCCGTATTTTTCCGGGTTCGTGTTGGTGTTCTTCGAATAGGTAAACCCTCTAATTCGATTGCATGTTTGTTAGATTCTATCTTTAACTTTAAATCTGGATATTTTTTACTTGTTATTTTGAATTGGGGTGCGTGTGTGATCGAGTTCATCGCTTGAAAGGGTGTTTAATTTTTGGAAAATTTGAAGAACTAGAGAGAGAAAATGAAGAACACGAAGAACAGGAGAGAGAAAGTTTAAAACTGAAAAATTTTGGTTTTTGATCCGAGAATTAAAAAAAAAAAGAAACGGGTCTATTTTTGGGCTTCGAGGTCCGACCCGACCCGCGACCCAAAGAAAAAGAAGAGGGGGTGGGCCGATTTCAGCCCAACCTAGCCGATGCAAAAAAAAAAAAAAGGGTCGACCTGACCCGCATCCTTTACCCCAAAAAAAGGGGGGCCCGACCACGCCCTTTCTTAAAAAAAAAAAAAGAGGAGGAAATGAAAAATAAAAAGAGAGTTAGGAAAAAAATAAGAAAAAAAGGAAAAAATAGGGATGGGTGTTAAAAAAAATAAAAAAAATAAAAAGAGAGTAAAAGTGGTGGGTTAATATTTTAGGTATAGGGGTCGACGAAGTCTCCTATCCGATAGGGATGACGTCAAAAAAAAAATGTCTAAACATTTCGACGAAGCCTCCTATTTGATAGGGCCGACGTCATCAAAATCACTTTTAATTAAGACGTCCTCCGACACGCTAGTTGTATCGAGGCTTTTTAGTGGATCCAATGTTTGAATCGATGTGTCACCCAACGAAGGGGATCGACGATCGTTTCAATATGATGCCACACCCAAAACAAAAAAAATTATTTAGGCTAAAAAGATAGGAGATTAAAATTCAGAAAATAGCTTAACATGGATTTTAGGGGATAATTCGTAACTAAACCGTACATGGTACATTTTTTTTCGAAAAGGGCGCTTTTAGGTGATTTAATATCTTCCCAAAAGCGTAACCAACTCCTTACCTTAAGAATCTCTCGAACCAGTGCTTCTTTTAGGTTCCTAGTCCCTTAAATACTAAGTGGCGACTCCAAAACTCGTAAATAATTTTGATTAATCAACATCCAAACTACTAAAGTTTCTTTTGAGGGGTCCCGTCCGACGTCGTGTAGTGACGGAATGACGACTCCGTTGGGGACTAGAGTTAGGCCATAGGTTTAGTTTTTAATTTATCTCTTATGTTTATTTTTTTGTCATTTTATTTTTTGAATTTGATTGATTTATTTATTTGTGTATATATTTAAATTTTTGTCATTTATTTCTTTTTCTCTTCTACTACATGTTTATTTTGAATTGGGTTGAATGCTTTTTCTTGTAACTATTGCACACACCACGAAGGAAACCCCTAAAAGCTCGGACCCGAGCCGAACCCTAATAGGAATTAGATAGAGGGATTTGGAGGCGAGTATGACGAAAGTCTACCGATGCTCTTCCAAACTCTCGTTTAGACCGAAACTCATCCTATGCATTGGAAATGGTGGAATAATCTTCCCCTATCTCCTAACGTATAAGGCTAGAGGCCGGACTACCCCACTCGGTAATTTAGGCGATCTAGAGACTTGAAAAATCATTAGGGCTAGTCAAACTTAGCCCAACCATAGAAAAGCTAGATCCTATCTCGTTAGGGTTGACTCGATTAAGACACGAATTATTATCAAGTAAATGATGATAATGACCCTTGGTTTTACAGAGTTATCCTTCATATTAAATCATGACGAAGAAATCGAAATGAGGTCGAGGATTTTAGGGTCGGATCCGAGTGGGCCCAAAATGAGGAAGGAGATTGTCCGCCTTCGAATTTCGTGTCGAAACTACCGTGAAAGGGTTAAGTTGGCCGACAGGATGGCCAACACCGATCCGCTTCTCGCTTGTTGGGAGATGCTCACTTCCAAGGACTAACTCGATTTTCGTAAAACATATAGGGACATAGCTTATCTACTCAAGATCAAGGCCCGGATCGCATGCTTTCAAGCCATGATAGGCCATTGGGACCCGCATTATCGTTGCTTCACCTTTAGGAGTGTAGACTCGTCACCTACACTCGAGGAATATGAGGCTCGCTAGCATTTCCCAAGACAGACGCCGTCTACTTCTATAGTCCGCCGTAACATGCTCCATCAAACTTTGCATGGTTGATTGGGACTAACACCACTTTAGCCAAGAAGCAGCTAACCTAAAGGGGTAAATCTCAAGCTTGGTTTTGGAACGTTCTTCAAGCGGAATTCATGAAGCATTTACAAAGGAGATGGGCATCCGAGGTGTTGTGTGCGGTTATTGTTTGTATGGACTCGTGAGCCATGTGGTGACCGGGAAAGCCTCGGGTATTTTTTACACCCCATGGAATTGGCATTCTAAGCTCGGAGAATTTTGCTTGTCATACCCTCAACGAGTTAGGCAAGACAATGTGAGCCGAATTATTCTTCAATTTAGAGAAGTCGAATTTCATTGGAGAGCACGATATGCCTTCTTTTGGAGTTACACAGCCTTTCGGGTAAATTTCCTTGGGTGCCACTAATTGGAGTTCGTTGTTGCATCGATTCATCGTCCAAACATGCTTTTGAGGCAATTGGGGTTCGAGCAATTCATCCCAAGGATGACCGGTTTAAACGAATATTATGAGGATCCGAGGGTCTCTAAAAAGTTCTTAGAGGAGGCTAGGATTGCTTGGAGAAATAGAGGGATTGTCACTCCCGAAAGAAGAGTGGATGGAAGAACCTCACCTGGATATCCAAAATGGCAAAGCACTAGAGGAAAGGGATACCGTGTGCCACCATTCGAGGGCCCATCTCGATTGATGAATGAGACAATGGAGGATGTTCGCTAAGAAGTGAATGCCCAACATGAGATACTCAATGAAGACCTAAATGCTCAAGTGGTTGGACTAGCTCAAAAGAAGAGGAAGTTAGAAGAGATTTTGGATACTAAAGATCATGTGATGAAGGCTTTAGAGGAGGAAAACAAGAAGCTTCGTAGGCAACTCCAATTGACAAAGGGAGTTGTTGAAAAGCTTAGAGATGAGAAGGATAGCTCGATGGAATTTAGAGACATGACACGAGCACAAATGGCTAACCAATCGGATGTAATACGCCATTTGGGTACTCGAGTAGAGGAATTAAAAAGAAAAGATAGGGTCAACTAAGAACGACCGGTCGGATCTAGAGAGGAGCACGTCATGGCTATGCGAACAATGATAAAGGAAAGGGATGCCTTAAGAAAGGAAGTCGCCGAGTAGGGAAATAGGACCATGAAGTATCATTTACAAGCTCGAATGCTAAAGACTATGCTTTGGGAATGCAAAACACCATAGAGCTCTTAGTTGACGCGCATTCGCCCGTAAGATGAAACGATTCAACTATTTTACGAGAAGCTCCGAAGGCTCATAAATGGCATGATTTCCTATGAAGGCTTGGGTCTCGTGGCCAACCGAGAATAGGATTTTCTATGTAATAGGGCTTTTATCTTATTGTAATAAATCACATTTAGAATGTGATAAGGATTTGGGTTGCAATAAAAATATTATTTCTATTTCATTTTTTGGGTCGTTAATAAGATAGTTTCAAGATCAAGTTACAATGAGACGGTTTCAAGATCCAGTCATGACCGAAATTTGAGTAATTCATATCTCCCTAATTGCCCAAATATCCGTAGGGTAATTTTACCCTCGCCGAGTACTAGCTTGATCCGACCCGTCCTCGATAAGATTCCGTCATGATTTAATGTGCAACAAATAAAAGAAAGGTATTCAACCCAATTCAAAAGCATGCATTTGCATCTAGTATTTATGTATATATTCTTTATGTATATTTTTCCAGGAATTAAACATAGGTCGCTCTACTCAATCCCCTCCGCGTGTCTACAACACTCAATTTAGGGCTCGTCAAATGGAGAATGAAGAAAGATCATGACAAGAGCCAATTAGCCAGCAAGAGTTTGACACGTTGAAAGAAAGTATGGCTCGAATGAAATCCCTATTAAAGAAAGCATTAAGAGAGGGAGGTAGCTTAAATCGAGGATAACTCGAAGTACGACATGCTCGTTCCGTCGCCTCATTAGTCGGGGCCTTCCAATCGAGCAACTGTTCATGCCGAAGGATCACACCCTGCCGGGGCATTTGCTTAACCCATGGACCTAAGAGTCCCACAAATGCCTCCAGCAGATCCCGTAGAGGAAGAAGCTCATGGGCCTAGGGTGGTGGAAGGGCCAAGTATGGACGGACTCATGGCATTAGAAGAATGCTTAAGAGCAATGGAGGGAGAGGATGCCTACAATCCGATTAGGGCCTCCGAAATGTGTTTGGTACTCGATGTAGTGATTCCAAGGAAGTTCAAGGTGCCGATTTTCCTAAGTACACGGGAATCCAAAGTGTCCCATGACCCATTTGAGGGTTTACCGTAGCAAGATGGCGAAGTGGTCCACGATGAGAAGCTCGCTAATCCATTTCTTTCATGAGAGCTTAGGAGGTTCAACTTTGAGTTGGTACATGAGGTTAGAAGGGTCAAAGATTCGAAGGTGGAAGGATTTAGCGCATGCTTTTCTCAAGCAAGTATAAGTTCAACATGGAGGTAGCACCGAATAGATCGGATCTCCAAGGGATGGAGAAGGGGCCAAGAGAAACGATCAAGAAATATGCACAAAGGTGGCGCGAGGTGGTCGCTCGCATTCATCCGTCGTTGCCCGAATCCGAATTGATCTCAATTTTCTCAAACACATTCAAAGTGCCATACTTTGAATATCTTATTGGGAACACCTCAACCAACTTCACCGATGTAGTAGTCATCCCCGAGAGAGTTGAATTAGCTATCAAAGCTCGGAAAGATCTCCGGAGGGACGGAGAAGAGAGCAAATATGGGGGTGAGAAAAGAGAAGGGGAGGTTCACCAAGTCTTCTCACATGGGCCTAGAAGCAATTGGAACAATTCAAGGCCGTACACCCATCAAAGCCCATATCAAGTACAACCACTACCCTACCTCCAAACACCTTACTAAACACATCCCATAGCCGCTACTTTTCCTACAACACAAACAAGACCCCCCATGCCAAACCAAACCTACATACCTCATCAACCGAATCCATCGCCCCAATACTATCCAACCATACCTACCTATCAAAACAACCAATTTTCTCGCTCGATCGAGCCACCCCAAGGTCCTTCCAACTACAACCAAACACCATGAAACCAAGTCCAACCACAATAATAACTACAATAGAGAAGATTATGAACCATTACCACCTCTCCCATTCTCTTTGAAAGAATTGTTCCATCGTCCGGTCAACATTGGTCGGGTGGTCCCTATCCCCGTTGAGCCCGTACGACCTCCTTTCCCATCCCGGTACAAAGACAATGAACAATGTGAGTACCACAGGTGGTATCACCGGCCATTCCATTGAAGATTGCCTCGGCTTTTAAGAGGAAGGTGAGGTTCCTTATCAAGCACAAATGGATAAGTTTTGACGATTCCAACACACCCAACATCAACACTAATCCACTTCCAAATCATGATACCGGAGGAGGGAATGTAAGCATGATAACGCTTGAAGAGAGGAAGGTTAATAGAGAAGAGAGGAAGGTTAGAGTATTGATGGATAGCTTATTTTCGATGCTAACCCAAACCGGCTATCTTAGAAGGCCAATTGCTAATTAGAATGAGAAGGATAAAGGTCGGTATTGTAGATACCATCGGATGGAAGGACATGATATTGACAATTGCAAGGAGTTCCACGAAGAGGTGGAGACCATGGTGATTTTGGGAACTTTGCAATTCAAGAAAGATGGGGAAGGACCACCGGTAGGGATGGTCTCACCAATGGAAGAAGAATTTTGTAGATATCAACCAATGGGTAATGGGCCTCTTAGAATGATTTTATCCAGAGCCGTAGCCCCGCCTTACAATATTGTAAGCCACGCTTATCCGGTATTAAATACATCGTTTAATACTAGTATTGCCGACCTCACCCAAAGTGGAAGATGTTATACCTTAGAGGAGTTGAGGAGAGCTGAAAAGGGCAAGGAAGTAATAGACCTCACTAAGGTGGGAGAAGTGAACAAGCCGATCGATGATGAAGAAGCCATTGAATTCCTCAAGGTGATGAAGAATAGTGATTATAGTGTGGTAGAGCAACTAAAAAGGACACTCGCCAAGATTTCTCTATTGTCACTAATCTTGAATTCGAACCTCATCGAAAAGTGTTGCAAAAGGTTTTGAATGAAGCGTATGTCCCTCGAATGTTACTTCGGATAACGTGGAGCATTTAGTGGGAAGGATTCAAGCAACCAACTACTCGTCATTTTCCGAAGATGAGTTGGGCCCCGAAGGCACGGGACATAACAAGCCGTTACATATCACGGTGAAATGCAAAGACCACATGATTGCTAAGGTGCTAATTGACAATGGGTCCGCCTTGAATGTCTTGCCTAAGATGGTTTTGGATCAACTACCTATGGATGCATCCCATATGCGTCCTAGTAGCATGATGGCTAGAGCGTATGATAGGTCTCCAAGATAGGTGATAGGAGACATCGACATTAACTTGGACATTGGACCCAACCAATGCCAAGTCACTATGCAAGTTATTGACATACAACCCTCATACAAGTATGCTTTTGGGAAGACTATGGATCCACTCACTCGGTGTCGTGGCATCATCGCTACATCAAAGGTTGAAGTACGTGGCAAATGGCAAGTTGGTCATAGTAATGGCGGAAGAAGCATTACCTCCGTTTAAAAATGTATCGATACCTTACATTGAGGTCGAAGGGAGTCGAGATGGTGATCCGCATGTTTTTGAAATCGTGAACACGGATTGGGTACCCGAGCATGCCGTATTGAGACAACCAAGAGTACCTAATGCTCGTAAAAATGGCGACTAAATACTTGATGAAGTGTGGATTCTCAAAGAGTAAAGATCTCGATGATGGCACATGGGGAGCGATAGGTAGTGCCAATTCGAACATCATTTTGGGCTAGGGTTTAAGCCCATTAGAAAGGATTATCTAAGAGTCGTGGAGCTAAAAAGGGAAAGACGATTGGCTAGAATCGAGGGTCGAGAGCCTTATGAAGAGAGGATGTTCATTCCTCATATTTGAGCTACCTTCCCCTATCCCGCTTGTGTCATCAATCGAATCAAGAAGTGGTAACTTTGGGGGCAAAAATGGTTGATCTATCCATCAACTACCCGGACGAAGAGCTGGAGACGAAGAGATCGTTGGCCTTGAGATATCGGTGGTCGTTCCTCGAGCAAGGATGTTGCCACAACCGATCGCCACCGCCGTGGAGGATATGCCGCCCATTGACTTGTTGATCAAGAAAGGAGCACCGAGGCGAGGGGCTCAACAATTGGGAAGAGAAAGAGATTTTGCCTACATACACTATTGAGTAATTCACTCGTTTTTTGTTTTTATCTTAATCTCTCGGTTGTCTAGCTCAAGGTACCGAGAAAGACTTGTGTGGAGCATTTATTTCTAGTATTAATACGAGATCATGAATTTTCTTTCCACTTTGCATCCTTTCTCCTTCCATTCCTTTTATTTTCGCATTTTTTTTTTTACTTTTAGGGATATAAGAAATGAATATCCTCTAAAAACCCAAAATCATTGCATCGAACATGTTTGGCCTAAATTTGATGAGAATTTGATTGCTATGGATGAAGAAGAAAGGGATGCGGATGAATTTGCTAAGCTTGTAGAATTATCCGAACAATCTATAAAACCCCATCAAGAGGAGTTAGAAATCATCAATGTGGGGACGAGAAAAGAACAAAAAAGAACCGCAAATTGGGACTTTGATTTCGTAAAGAGAAAATGAGAGTCCGACCGCTTTACTACATGAATATGTAGATGTGTTTGCATGGTCGTATAAAGATATGCCCGGTCTAGATACTAGTATAGTGGTGCACGGGGTTCCAATATTACCCAATCATAAACCAAGTAAAGCGAAGCTAAGGAGGATGAGGCCGGACATCCTTATGAAGGTTAAAGAAGAGGTCATCAAACGAGCTTGAGACGAGCCTTCTCAAGGTGATCAAATACCCAACTTGGGTGTCAAACATCGTGGTAGTTAGTAAGAAAAATGGAAAGATCGGAATGTGTGTTGACTTTCGAAACTTGAACAAAGCCGATCCTAAGGATGATTTCCCCTTGCCCCACATCGACATGCTCGGTAGACAATGCCGCAAAGAATTCCACTTACTCCTTCATGGATGGGTTCTCGGGATACAATCGGATCAAGATGGCGAGAGGAAGATATGGAGAAGACCACTTTCATCATACCATGGGGGACCCATCGCTACAAGGTCATGCCGTTCGGTCCGAAGAATGCTCGGGGTGACTTACCAACGTGTCATGGTCACTCTTTTTCATGACATGATGCATAAAGAAATTGAAGTATATGTCGATGACATGATTACCAAGACGAAGCCCGAAGAAGATCACATTCGGACACCGAGGAAGCTCGTTCGAACGGTTAAGAAAGTATTAGTTGAAGTTGAACCCCGCCAAGTGTACTTTTGGGGTCAAGTCCAAAAAATTATTAGGTTTTTTCGTAAGTGGTAGAGGGATAAAGGTGGATCCCGATAAAGCCAAGGCCATCCAAGAAATGCCAGCACCCCGTAGCGAAAAGGAAGTTTGAGGTTTTTGGGCCGATTAAACTACATAGCCCGATTCATTTCTCAACTCACGATGACATGTGAACCTATCTTTAGATTGTTGAGAAAGAACAATCCAGGAATTTGGGATGAGGCATGTCGATCCGCTTTTGATAAGATCAAGCAGTATCTACAAAACCCTCATCTACTAGTCCCACCGCACGGGTCGACCTCCGATTCCGTATCCGACGATGAACCGAGACTCGCAATGGGCTATGTTTTGGGTCAGCATGATGACACCGGAAGAAAGGAGCAAGGAATTTACTTTCCGAGTAAGAAGTTCACGGACCGCGAGTCCCGATATAGTACCTTAGAAAAGATGTGTTGTGGCTTAGTATGGAGTGCCCGACGGCTAAGGCAATATATGCCGTATTACACGATATGGCTGATTGTGAAAATAGACCCTCTCAAATATATCTTCAAGAAACCATATTTGTCAAGCGTAATTGCAAGGTGGCAAGTGTTATTGGCGGAATACGACATTGTGTACATGACCGGAAAGTCGGTAAAAGGGAGTGCGATTGCGGACCATTTGGCGTGAAAATGCGATCGATGATTATGAACCGTTAAATTTTGACTTTCTTGATGAAAATATCATGGCATCCGAAGTTATGTTAGTCGAGTCGGATGATGAGAAATGGACCATGTATTTTGATGGGGCAAGTGAATGTATCGGGTAATGGTGTGGGCGCCGTGTTGATTGTACCAACAATATAGCCGAGTATGAAGCTTGCATACATGGGTTAGAGGCAGCTAGAGAGAGAGGGATCACAAAGCTTGAGGTATATGGTGATTCGATGCCGATAATCCGTCAAGTAAAAGGGGAATGGCAAACCAAAGATGAAAAGTCGAAGCCTTATCGGGTTTATCTTACCAAATTAGCCGAGGAGTTTGATGAAATTGAATTTGCTCATATGGGAAGGGACAAGAATCGGCTTGTCGATGCATTGGCAACTTTAGCCTCGATGACTTGACTTGATCCCGGAGTCGTGGTACAACCCATTTGCATTGAGACTAGAAATACACCGGCCCACTTTTGCGCTATCGAGGAGGAAATAGATGGGAAGCCATGGTACCATGACATTCGGATGTTCGTTAAAAATCGAGAGTATCCTCCGGGTATCTCTAAGACGGATCGGAAAGCCTCGAGGAGGTTGGCCATGGATTTTTACTTAGACGGTGAAGTGTTGTACAAATGGGGTTTTGATGGGACATTGCTTCGGTGTCTAAATGCGATTGAGGCTAGGAGAGTGATTGAAGAGGTCCATGAGGGGATTTGTGCGACTCATGCAAATGGTCACACTATGACCCATTAGATACAACGATGCGGATATTTCGGTTGACAATGGAAAGGGATTGCATAGAGTATGTTTGCAAGTGCCATAAGTGTCGAGTCTACGGAGATCGGATCAATGCTCCTCCCGTTCCACTCAATAATATGGTATCACCTTGGCCTTTCACCATGTGGGGTTTGGATGTCATTAGGCCCATCAATCCCAAAGCAAGCAACGATCATCGTTTTATCTTGGTGGCAATCGACTATTTTACCAAATGGGTTAAAGTCGCTTCTTATGCTCATGTCACTCGAAGGTGGTCTAACGGTTCTTAGAGAAGAGTTTGGTTTGTCGATATAGTTTACCGGACACAATAATCACCGATAATGCTTAGAACTTCAATGGAAAGATGATCGAAGAATTATGCGAAGGTGGAAGATTAAACATCCGAACTCGACACCCTATCGACCTAAGATGAATGGGGCGATTGAAGCCGCAAACAAGAATATCAAGAAGATCGTACGTAAGATGGTGGTCACATATAGAGACCGGTATGAAAAGCTCTCATATGCCCTACATGCATATCGTACGACCGTAAGAACATCCACGGGGCAACACCATATTCTTTGGTTTATGGGATGGAGGCGGTGATGCCTTTGGAAGTCAAAAACCCTTTCTCTCGTGGTACTCATGGAGACGCAGTTGGAAGAAGCGGAATGGGCTCGAATCGGATATGAACAAGTTAAACCGGATCGGTGAAAAGAGGTTAGCTACCATTTGTCATGCAAGGATGTATCGAAAAGGATGGCCAGTGCATACAACGAAAAGGTTCGACCAAGAGAATTTCGTGAAGGAGATCTAGTGCTTAGAAAAGTTTTGTCGCTACTCGGGGAGAATAGAAGCAAGTGGTTGCCCAACTATGAAGGCCCTTATGTAGTGAGAAAAGTATTTTCGAGGGGAGCACTCCTTTTGACCGAGTATGGATGGGGAGAACATAGGCAAACCTATAAATTCGATGCGGTTAAGAAATATTATGCTTCGAGGATTGTTGTTTTTCTTCTTCATGAAATAAAGAATGAAATTCGAAGCCAAGCATGTACATTGCATTTTTCTTTCCATCTCCGTTTCCTCGACCCCATAAACACATTACCTCTTTTATCATTTCATGATCTCTATTAATATTATAAATAATATGCAAGCCAATTAAGATAACGAGTGTATTACTTAATGGACGAGTAGGCTCGATCTTCTCAAAAAAAAAAAAAAGGGAACCCGATGAACCCCGGAAGAACTTAGGATCTATATGCCTTTTGAATTGGAGCTACTTCAAACATATCAAGATTACTCCGGACTAGGGAAAGCAACCAAGATGTCAAGGCAGAGGTAATGCGGGTGAAAAGGAATGAGTACGTCTTGTCGACACTCGAGGTGCGTCATGCAACATGCAAAAAAAAAAAAATCGAGCCAAAATCTTTTTCATTGGTACATGTCCCAAATTGCTTCGATGGCACCGCCCATGAAAATGACATAGAAAATGTTTAGGTTTGTAGGTTTTATCTTGATATTAATCTAATAAAAGGGGTTCAAGAAAATAAAACTCGTATAGATTAGATACTCGTTGTCGATAGGATGAGGAAAGGCCTTCCCGAGGAATTTATCATACTTATATGAAACATATCCATTGAAAACCAAGTTTGAGCTTTCTATTTTTCTTCATGAAACCCGGACTAGGATCACCCCTTACACTGGGGCGGCAAAAAAAAAAAAGATTTGAGAGGCATGTCACCAAACAACTTGTGATCTAAGAAAATCCAAAGGGGAGTCATTATTAAAGGTGATTGGGAATGAAAGAGGAAGAAGGTCATGACCCCTCCACGCGCTCAAAAAAAATAAAAAAAGACCAAAGCTTCAACAAAAAAAAGGGGTCTTACTTCATTAGAGAAAAGAGTAAATCACCTCACGGACCCCAATCCCGAGTTAGGTTGACAAAATCACAATCAAACATGCCTCTAATCAAATCCGATTTGAAAAAAAAAAAAATGGTCCTATGTCAAGCGAACCCCGAAACACTATTTGAGCCTATTTTATCCATTTTTTAGGAAACCATGCTTTAACCTACATTACGGACCAATAAAAGTCCTTTCTAACTAGAGACAAGTAACTCGGTCGGACAAGTGTTAGATTCGCGATCCCCTACAAAAGAAATTTTATCGAACGGATAGTCAAAATCGAAGCATGGGCTAGTCAAAATCATGGTTGGTGCCAATACTCGTGGGCAAACAATATCTTCTATCATCGAACTCGTGATTTTCCACCGTTAAAGCTCAACATTTGAACAAAAAAAAACCATTATCTCTATCCCCAAAACATTTGTATGACAAGTCCTCGAGCCCGATAGGTTTTGCTCGACCTTTGAATCCAAAACCTCCGAATGAGATCTACCTAGCATTCCCTATGAAAGAGAAAATTCACGAAAAGGAGAAGTGTCAAACATTTCAAAAAGCATATGGAACCTCAAGTTACGAGGAAGATCACCAAAGCGACGAATCAATCTAAAGCAACGAACAAATCCACCATCCTCCCAAATAAGTGGTCGGTAGGCAACTGATCAAGTTTGGGAGTGACCATTACCATCAAAAGACCGAGAGGACTACCGTACTCCTTGTAAACTTCGAAGGATAGGTCAATCAAGTTCATAAGAAAGTAAAAACACAATCGAGGGCGGGGCCACGGAGCTCGAAGCACCGATAGCCGATCGATCGCTAATAGTTGGAAGAGACAAGTCAAACAAAGGGATTCGAGCGGGGTGGCCTAGACTAACTAGTATGCCGAGTTTGTTTTCGAGTACATTGCAATCCCAACGGATACAAAGGAAATGGAGAAGCAATACTCTTCAAAAAATTCACCTCGTGTATGGTCACCTCATAATAGACCACCGCCCAAGTGCGAAACCCTAAGTCGGACAACCGGCTTCGAGTAAGGACAAGCTAACTCAATTCAACGGTAAGATTACGAAGTTTTTCTCAAGCATTTAATTTTCGGGGTAGGTCGCCCTTTACAACAAGGCCGTGCATTGCATATTTAATTTCGTGGTAAACCGCCCTTTACAATAAGGCCACGCACCGCATGTTTAATTTTCACCGCATATTCAATTTCTAGGGAAGGCCGCCTTTACAATAAGGCCACGCATCCGCATGTTGATTTTCGTGGTAGGCTACCCTTTATAATAAAGCCACATTTTGCACGTTTAATTTTCAGGGTAGGTCGCCCTTTACAATAAGGCCATGCATCTTTATATTTAATTTTCGGGATAGGTTGCCCTTTACAATAAGGCCATGCATCGCATATTTAAGGGTAGGTCGCCCTTTACAATAAGGCCATACATCGCATATTTAATTTTTCGGGGTAGGCTACCCTTTACAATAAGGCCATGCTTCGCATATTTAATTTTCGGGGTAAGTCGCCCTTTACAATAAGGCCATGCATCGCATTTTAATTTTTACGATCATTCCATCATAGCTTCACCTCCGGTTTAAAAAGAAACCTTTTCTTTACAAGCTTATTAAACAAAGTCGGTGAAAAGCAACATTTTCACTCGACTTTGCGCCATAAGCATTGTAAAGAGGGGGCAACTCGTAATAATCCAAATTTTTCTTATTTTTTATTTTTTTATTTTATTTTATTTTTTATTTTATTTATTTATTTATTGTATTTTATTTTATTTTATTTTATTTTATTCTTTTTTTTGTTTTTGTTTTTGTTTTTGTTTTTAATTTGAAGTTTATTAAGGAAAAAGAAAAAATGAAAAAAATTCATTTAGGGGTGCAATTGAAGTAATTAGGGGTGTAATCGAGTCAATTGAAAAGTTTAGGCCTTAAATTGCACCTCCGGGGACCTAATTGTTGAGATTACACCGAAATTATTTCGCAGAGGGGCGTAATTGCTGAAATTGAAACTCGAGGACCAAAATGAAAGTTTGGAGCGAACAACAGGATCGAAATGGAGCAAACGACCTATCGTTCGCTCCAAGTGCGATTCTCTCCGAAAATCTTTGGGAGAATCCGCCTAAATCCTTCATGAATTTCATGTTTTTGATCGGGTATTAATCATGGATTTTGTTGCCAAAACCAACATTGACAGGAATCAATGAGAATTTCCTGTTTTGATTTCACAATTAATCATGAATTAAAGAGGAAAATTTTTGGCGGAAAATTCGGGGATTTCGTTTCAATTTTAGGAAATTTGCTGGCTATAAAACGTTCGATTTTTACGGAAAGTGGGGGGATTTTTGGAGGTGAACAATTTTGGGTAGAGAGAGTTTAGAAATCGAAAGCAAAAAGATTTGATTTTAATTTCCGGCGAGTCGAGTTCTTTACGGGTTTTCGGGTTTGTGTTCTTCAACCCGTAACTAGTGTGGAGTGTCCTTAACTTTGATTCAAGGTAATTTTTGATCCGTAAGGCAAAGGAAAGGAAATTGAGGGCGAGGTTTCAATAAATTCTTGAGAAACAAACGTCCCCGGGGTTACGTTTCCGGGTTTCTTGCTGCATTTTTCTAGGTTCGTGTTGTTGTTCTTCGAACGAGTAAACCCTCTAATTCGATTGCATGTTTGTTAGATTCTCGTCTTTAGCTTTAAATCTGGATATTTTTTACTTGCTATTTTGAATTGGGGTGCGTGTGTGATCAAGTTCATCGCTTGAAAGGGTGTTTAATTTTTAGAAAATTTGAAGAACTAGAGAGAGAAAATGAAGAACACGAAGAACAGGAGAGAAAAAGTTTAAAACTGAAAAATTTTGGTTTTTGATCCGAGAATTAAAAAAAAAAGAAACGGGTCCGTTTTTGGGCTTGAGGTCCGACCCGACCCGCGGCCCAAAGAAAAAGACAGAGGGGTGGGCTGATTTCAGCCTGACCCAACTCATGCAAAAAAAAAAAAAAAGAATCAGCCCAGCCGCATCCTTTACCCAAAAAAAAAGGGGGCCCGACCCACGCCCTTTCTTTAAAAAAAAAAGGGAAATGAAAAATAAAAAGAGAGTTAGGAAAAAAATAAGAAGAAAAAAAGGAAAAAATAGGGATGGGTGTTAAAAAAATAAAAAAATAAAAAGAGAGTAAAGGTGGTAGGTTAATATTTTGGGTATAGGGGTGACGAAGTCTCCTATCCGATAGGGACCGACGTCAAAAAAAAAATGTCTAAACATTTCGACGAAGCCTCCTATTTGATAGGGGCCGACGTCATCAAAATCACTTTTAATTAAGACGTCCTCCGACACGCCGGTTGTATCGAGGCTTTTTAGTGGATCCGATGTTTGAATCGACGTGTCACCCAACGAAGGGAATCGACGATCGTTTCAATATGATGCCACGCCCAAAACAAAAAAAATTATTTAGGCTAAAAGATAGGAGATTAAAATTCAGAAAATAGCTTGACATGGATTTTAGGGGATAATTCGAACTAAACCGTACATGGTACCTTTTTTTTCGAAAAGGGCGCTTTTAGATGATTTAATATCTTTCCAAAAGCATAACCAACTCCTTACCTTAAGAATCTCCGAACCAAGTCTTGCTTTTAGGTTCCTAGTCCCTTAAATACTAGGTGGCGACTCCAAAACTCGTAAATAATTTTGATTAATCAACATACAAACTACTAAAGTTTTCTTTTGAGGGGTCCCGTCCGACGTCGTGTAGTGACGGATAAAGAGAGGGAGAGGAAGAGAGAGAGGGAGAGAATGGGAGAGGGATAGGAAAAGGATATAGAGGAAGAGAGAGTGATAGAAGGGGAGAGTTAGGAAGGAAGAGATGGGGAGAGAGAGAGTGAGAGATAGTGAGAAAGTTAAAGTGGTAGAGTGAGAGAGGGAGGTGGCAAAATGAAGAGAGGGAGAGATGGGAGAGAAGGAGTGAGAGGGAGATGGGAGATGGGAGAGAAAGATAGAGAGAGAGGAGAGAGAAAGTAAAAGAGGGAGAAAGAGATAGAGAGGGAGAGAAAGAGAGACGAAGAGAAAGTGCTAGAGGGAGAGAAAGTGGGAGAGAGAGAGAGAGAGAGTGGGAGATGGAGATGGAGAGGGTGAGGGAGAGGGAGAGAAAGAGAGAGGGATAGATGGAGAGGGAAAGAGGGGAGAGAGAGGGAATGGAAAAAGGAAGAGAGAGAGGGAGAGAGAGGAAGAGGGAGAGGGAAAGAGATGGAGGGAGAGAGGTAGAGAGAAGGAGATAGAGAGAGAAGGGAAGAGAGAGAGAGAGATGGAGAAATAGAGGTAGAGGGAGAGAGAGCTAAAGAGAGGGGGAGAGGAAGAAAGGGTGGTAGGGAGTCAAGGAGAGAATGGGGAGAAAGGAGAGAGGGAGAGAGAGGGAGAGGGATAGGTAACGAAGAGATGGAGAAGTGATAGAGAGGAAAAAAGGAGGGAGAGGTGAAGAGGGCGAGGGAAAGAAGGATAGGGATTGGGGAGAGAGAGTGAGGGGGAGAGGGAGAGGGAAATAAGGGGAGAGAGGGGGAAAGGGAAAGGGAGAGGGTGGGAAAGAGGGCAAGAGAGGAAGAAAGGAGAGAGACAGAGGGAGAGGGAGACAGAGGGAGAAGGAGATAGAGGGAGAGGGAGATAGAGGGAGAGGGATTGGGGGCAAACAGAGGGAGATAAAGAGAGAGATAGAGAGAGGAAAGGAGGGAGAGAGAGTAAAAGAGCTAGAGAGAGGGAAAAAGAGTTAGTGAGGGTGGGACGGGGAGAGGGTAAGGGGGAGAGGAGAGAGGAAAGGAGGGAGATAGCATGAGAGGGAGAGAGGTAGAGGGAAAGAAAGAGGGATAAAAGGAGGGAGTGGGAGAAAGGGAGAGGGTTAAAGAAGTTGATGAGAATAAAAAAGATGGAAACCAAAGAGCTAATCAAAATGATGACTATACTGCTGTTGATTTTATGGGTGTTGAGAGCACTTAAATTTTCAATCATGACGATGACTATGCTACTATCGATACAGAGTTAACCAAGGGTGCTTACAAGCCCATGGACAAGGCATCCAAATTCAATCTTAATTTAAGAGAACTAGTGCTTGAGGAGAAGTTAGAGATATTAAACAAGAAGAATCTATGCTCAATGAAGACTTAGCAAAACAATAAGAAGAGCCAAAAAAAGATGAGTTTGATAATCTTTAGTCGTGCAAGAGGAGGAAGACAATGAGAATATTGTAGATGTTCAAGAGAATATACAATATATTGATTTTGTCCCTCCAGAGGAGATGAATGACAAAAAATCAAATCTAAATTTTTTTTCCCATTATTTGTTCATATTTTGTAGGTTGGGTACGTGTTTTTGAT
The DNA here is from genome assembly GCA_963924115.1 of Dovyalis caffra. Lineage (NCBI taxonomy): Eukaryota > Viridiplantae > Streptophyta > Magnoliopsida > Malpighiales > Salicaceae > Dovyalis > Dovyalis caffra. The sequence continues at coordinate 1,541,979 of CAWUPB010001179.1, forward strand.
ACTTTGTTATTACAAGATTCAAGGACTAGTATTCTCCAATTGAAGGAGTATTATAAGCATCAAGACAAAGATTTGAGGATGAATCTTTTTTAGGAAAGTGGAAATGATGAGAATAAAGAAAGTGAAGGCTATATTAATGGAAACCAAAAGGCCAAATGGGCAAACAAGGTGGCATCTCTAAGGGAGATTCAACATGGCAAGTTTGCAAGTCCAAGATTTAATCCATTACACATTAAAGATGGTCAATGGTGTGAGCTAGGGCTAAAAAACTTAAAAAGCTCTCCATGGGCTGATTTAAAGAGTGTTGGACAGAATGCAATTCTAAGGGGCCAAGGGAGCATTGTGGCATCATCTTAAGAGAGGAGGGAGATCCAAGACTTGTGCATCTGATCCAAGTCCAATATTGGACTCCATAGTTCATTTTGGGCCTATTATGTTATATCTAACTAAATTATAATTAGAACTAATTAATTAAATCAGATTTGGAGTCAATGTTGTAAGCTTTATTATTTTCATAATCTTTTAAATCCTTTAGGGTTTGTTTCTTTTCTCCTTAGTTGGCAAGGACATGCATAGTCCTTTTAGTGTAAGGAGTGGTGTGTTTAGCCTATTTTAAGGCTAGTATAGTTTTGTTTCAAAGAAACCCAATAATTTTGAGGGTTAACAAATTTGAGAGGATTTTCTTCCTTTGTTCTTTTGAGAACTAAATCGACTTATCAAGGATTGCAACCCTTGTGGCATCTCCGAACTTATCATCCTCCATAGGGTATGGTTTTCTTCACTTCATTGTAACATAGCTTCATTTCTTGCCTCCTTATGGGCAAAGTGTCGGGTTCCATTTATTATAACTTGATTAGGCATGTTCTTAGGGTTGTCTAGCGATAAAGGTGTTTGGGTCTCTCATCTTTATATATGGGGTTCACATTAGAAAGAGGGAGAGAGGGGAGAGAGAGAGAAAGAGGGAGGGGCAAGAGGGAGAGGAGGGAAAAGAGAGAGGGAGAAAGGAAAGAGAGTGAGAGTAGGAGAGAGAGAGGGAGAGAGAGTGAGGGAGTGAGAGAGAGAGAGGGAAGGGAGAAAAGGAAAGAGAGAGAAAAGAATGAGAAGGAGAGATATTGAGATAGAGGAGGGGAGAAGGTGAGAGAGGGAGAGAAAGTGAGAGGGAACAAAGAAAGAGAGAGATGAGAAGAGGGAGAGGGAATGAGCAAGGGAGAGAGGGAAAGGGAGAGAGTGGGAATGAAGAGAGAGAGGGTAAGAGAGAGAGGACTAGATAGAGGGAGATAGTGTATTAGATTTAGGGAGAGAGAAAGAGGGAGAGTGGGTAAGAGAGGGAGAGTGAGTTAAAGGGAGAGGGAGAGAGAGAAAGAGAGAGAGGGAGCGAGGGAATGAGAGATAGGGAGAGAGAGGGAGCGCAAGTGAGAGGAAGAGGGAGATACAAGGATAGGGATGGAGAAAGGGAATGAGATATAAAGAGAGGGAAAAAGGGAGAGGGAGAAAGAGAGATGAAGGTTGAAGGAGAGAGAAAGAAAGAGAGAGAGAGGGAGAGAGAGTGAGAGGAGGAGAAAGGGAGAGAGAGGGAGGGAGAGGAAGAGAGGTGAGGGGAGAGAGTGAAAGGGAGAGGGATGAAGAGGGATAAGGAGGGAGGGAGAGGAAGAGAGGGGTAGATAAAGAGAGAGGGTAAGGGAGAGAGAGGGAGAGGAAGACTAAGGAAGGAGAAAGGGAGAGAGAGGGAGGGAGAAGATGAGAGAGGAAGGGAGAGAGTGAGAGGGGGAGGGATGAAGAGGGATGGGAAGGAGGGGTAAGGAAAGAGGGGGATATAAAGAGAGAGGGTAAGGGAGAGGGAGGGAGAGAAAGAGAGAGGAAGGAGGAGAGAGAGAGCTAGAGGGAATAGGAGAGAGAGGGAGAGGAAGAGAGCTATAGAGAAAGGGAGAGAGAAGAAGGGAGAGAGAGGTAGAGATAGAGAGTGAGAGAAAAGGAGAAGGCTAGAAAGAGAGAAAGGGGGAGAGAGGGGAGAGACCAAAGGGATATAGAGAAGGAGATAGAGAAAGGTAGGTAGAGAAAAAGGGAGAAAGAGAAGGAGAGATAAAGAGAGGGAAAGAAATAAAGAGATAAAGGGATAGAGGAAGAAAGAGAGGGAGAGGGAGATAGTGAGATATCGGATAGATGAAGAGGGAGAGAGAGAGGAAGAGAGGGATAGTAAAAGAGGAAGAGAGATGGATAAAAGAAGAGGGAGAAGAAGGGGAGAGACGGAGAGATGAAGAGAGAAGAGAGATGGATAAAAGAAGAGGGAGAAGAGGGGGAGAGAGGGAGAGATGAAGAGAGAAGAGAGATGGATAAAAGAAGAGGGAGAAGAGGGGGAGAGAGGGAGAGATGAAGAGAGAAGGAGGGAGAGAGGGAGAGGGAGAGAGGGTGATAGAGAAGGGAGAGAGAGTGAGGGAGGAAGAAAGAAAGGGAGATAGGATGAGAGAGGGATAGTGTGGGATAGAGAGAGGGAGAGAAAGAAAAGGAGAGAAAGACAGAGAGAGAAGAAGAGAGAGGATGGGAGAGAATGGGAAAAAGAGGGAGTGAGAGAGAGATAGAGAGGGAGAGAAAGAAAATGAGAGAAAGACAGAGAGAGAAGAAGAGAGAGAATGAGAGAGAATGGGAGAAAGAGGGAGTGAGAGAGAGAGAGGGAGAGAGGGAGAGAGATAAAGAGAGGGAAAAATAGTGGGATAGAGGGTGTGAGAGGAAGAGTTTGAGGGGGAAAGAGATGATAGAGAGAGGTAGAGAGACAAAAAGAGTGTGAGAAAGGGAAAGATATAGAGAGATAGAGAGACAAAGAGTGAAAGAAAGAGGGAGAGAGAGGGAGATAATGAGGGGAGAGGGAGGGAGAGAGTAAAACAAAGAGGGTACGAGAGTGAGTGAGGAGAAAGGAAGGAAGGGAGGGAGAGAGAAAGGGACATGGAGGGAGAGTGGGAGAGGGAGCAATAATGAGGGAGAGAGGTAGAGAGAGATAAAGATAGATAGGGGAGATAGGGAGGGGGAAAAGAGAGGCTGAGTGAGAGAGAAGGAAAGAGGAGGGGAGAGAGATGGAGAGAGAAGGAGAGAGGAAGAGTAGGAGAGTAAGAGAGAGGCAATGAGTGAGAGAAAGGGAGATAAATAGATAAAAGGGAGATAGATGGAGAGAGGGAGAGAGTGAGAGGGAGAGAGAGTGAAAAATAGGGTAGGGAAGGGTAGGAGAAAGGAAGAGAGAAGTATAAAGATAGAGAGAGAGAGAGTGAGAGAGGGAGATAGAGAGGGAGAGTGAGGGAAGGAGATAAAGGAAGGGAGGGAAAGAAAGAAAGGGAGGGAGTGATGGGGAGAGAGAGGGAGGGAGGGCAAGAGAGAGTAAGGTCAAGAGAGTGACAAAGCTAGAGATAGAGTAGAGAGGCGGGGAGGGAGAGAGAGGGATAAAGAGGGGAAGAGGGAGAGGGAGAGAGAGAGAAGGAGTGACGGGGAGAGAGCAAGAGAGTGAGAGAGAGGAAGAGAAATAGATGCGGGGATAGGGGGATGGAGAGCTAAAAGGAGTTAGAGAAGGGGAGAACAAGAGAGAGAGAGTGAGAGAGAGGCAAAGGGAGTAAGACAGAGGGAGAGTAAGAGAGAAAGGGAGTAAAAAGAAGGAGAGAGAGAGAGAGAGTAGATGAATGAAAAAAGGAAGAGAGAGGGAGATAATGGGGAGAGAGGGAGGAAGAGAGAGAGTTAGAGAGAAGAAGAGTGGGAGAGAGAGGTTAAGAAGGAGAGGGAGGGAGAGGAAAAGAGGGAGAGTGAGAGAAACGAGAGAGAGATGGAGAGAGAGGGGGTAGAGAGCTAGAGGGAGTGAGAGAAGGGGAGAACAGGAGAGGGAGTAAGATAAAGGGAGAGAAAGGAGGAGAGAAAGCGAAAGAGAAAGAGAAAGAGAGAGTGAGAGAGTAGAGGAATGAAAAAGGAAGAGAGAGAGGGAGATAGTAGGGAGAGAGGGAAGGAGAGGGAGAGGTTAAGAGAAGGATAAAGGGAGAGAGAGGTTGAGAATGGAGGGAGGGAGAAGAATAGAATGAGAGGAATAGGTAGAGAAAGGAGAGAGGGAGAAAGAGGGAGAGGAAAAGAAAGAATGAGAGAGAGAGGGAAAGAATGAGATGAGAAGAGAGAGGGAGAGAGAAAGAAGGAAATGGATTAAAGGAGAGACAGTACGATAGGGAGAGAGAGTGAGGGAGAGAGGGTGAGGAAGAGGGAGGGAGAGGGTGGAGAGAGAGGGAGAGTGAAAGAGGGAAAGTGGGAAGAGGAAATGATGGAGAGAGAGAGAGAGCTAGAGGGATAGAGAAAGAGAGGAAGGGAGGACGAGTATGAGAGAGATTGAGAGAGGGAGAGAGAGGGAAGAAAAGAGAGGGAGAGATGTAGAAAGAGGGAGAGGGATGAGGAGAGAGATAAATAGATAGTGAGAGAGAGAGGGGGATAAGAAGCTAGAGGGAGTGAGAGAAGGGGAGAACAGGAGAGGGAGTAAGAAAAGAGAGAGTAAGGGAGAAAGGGATATAAAGGGGGAGAGAAAGAGAAGAGAAATAAAGAGTGAGAGAGCGAGAGGAATGAAAAAGGGGAGATAGTAGAGAGAGAAGGAGGGAGAGGGAGAGATAGAGAGAAGGAGAGAGGGAGAGAGAGGTTGAGAAGGAGAGGAAGGGAGAGGAAAAGAAAGAGAGCGAGAGGGGGGAAGAATGACATGATGAGAAGGAGAGAGAGAGAAAATAAAGAGGGAGAGAGAAAGAAGGGAAGGGAGCAAAGGAGAGACAATGAGAGAAGGAGAGGGAGCGAGGGAGAGAGGTGAAAAGAGGGAGGAAGAGAGTGGAGAGAGAGGGAGAGCGAAAGAGGGAAAGTGGGAGAGAGGAAATGAGGGAGAAAAAGAGCTAGAGGGATGGAGAGAGAGATGGAGGGAGGAAGAGTATGAGATAGATTGAGAGGGGAGAGAGAGAGAAGAGAGAGGGAGAGATGTAGAATGAGGGAGAGGAATAAGGAGAGAGAGAAATAGATAGAGAGAGAAAGGGGATAGGAAGCTAGAGGGAGTCGGAGAAAGGGAGAATAGGAGAAGGAATAAAAGAGAGGGAGAGTAAGGGAAAAAGGGAGACAAAGAGAGAGAGAAAGAGATAGAGAAAAAGAGAGTGAGAGAGTAGAGGAATGAAAAGAGGGAGAGAGAGGGAGATAGTGAGGGAAGAGGGAGGGAGAGAGAGAGGTAAAGGCAAGAAAAGAGGGAAGGATAGGTTGAGAAGGGAAGGGAGGGAGAGGAAAAGAAAGAAAAGCGAGAGAGGGTGGAAAGAGTGAGATGAGGAGAAGAAGGGAGAGAGTTAGAGGGAGAGAGAGTGAAAATAGAGGGAGAGAGAGAAAGAAGGAATGGGAGTGGAGGGAGACAGGTGATGAGGGAGAGGGAGCGAGGGAGAAAGGGTGAGAAGGAGGGAGAGCAAAAGAGGGAAAGGAGGAGAGAGGAAATGAGGGTGAGAGAGAGCTAGAGGGGTGCAGAGAGAGAGAGGGAGGGAGAGTATGAGAGAGATTGAGAGAGGGAGAGGGAGGGAAGAAGAGAGAGGCAAAGATATAGAAAGAGAGTTAGAGGGAGAGAGAGTGAAAATAGAGAGGGAGAGAAAAAAGGATATGAAGTAAAGGAGAGACAGGTGGGGGAGGGAAAGGGAACGAGGAAGAGAAGGTGAGAAAAAGGTAGGGAGAGGATGGAGAGAGAGGGAGAGATAAAGAGGGAAAGTGGGGGAGAGAGAGCTAGAGGGATGAGAGAGAGAGGGATGGAGAGAGAGAGGAAGGGAGGGAGGGTACAAAAGAGATTGAGAGAGGAAGAGATATAGGAAGAGGGAGAGGGATGAGGTGAGAGAGAAATAAATGGAGAGAGAGGTGGTGTTGAGAGCTAGAGGGAGTGAGAGAAGGGGAGAATAGGAGAGGGAGTAAGAGAGAGGTAGAGTAAGGGAGAAAGGGAGACAAAGGGGAGAGAAAGAAAACGAGAAAGAGAGAGTGAGAGAGTAGAGGAATTAAAAAGGGGTAGAGAGGGAGATAGTGGGGAGATAGGGAGGGAGAGGGAAAGGTAGAGAGAAGTAAAGAGGGAAAGAGAGGTTGAGAAGGAGAGGGAGGGAGAGGAAAAGAAAGAGTGGGAGAAAGGGGGAAAGAGCTAGATGAGGAGAGGAAGGGAGATAGTTAGAAGGGGAGAGAGTGGGAATAAAGGGGGAAGAGAAATAAGGAAAGGGAGTGGAGGAGAGACAAGTGATAGAGGGAGAGGGAGCAAGGGAGAGAGGGTGAGAAAGAGGAAAGGAGAGGGTGGAGAGAGAGGGAGAGCAAAAGAGGGAAAGGGAAGAGAGGAAATGAGGGAGAAAGAGAGCTAGAGGGATGGAAAGAGAGAGAGGGGAGGAAGAGTACGAGAGAGATTGAGAGAGGAAGAGAGAGGGAAGAAGAAAGAGAAAGAGATATAGAAAGAGGGAGAGGGAGAGGGAGGAGGAGAGAGAGGGTATAGAGAGCTAGAGGGAGTGACAAAAGGGGAGAATAGGAGATGGAGTAAGATATAGGGAGAGTAACGGCAAAAGGGAGACAAAAGGGGAGAGAAAGAGAAAGAGAAAGAGAGAGTGAGAGAGTAGAGGAATGAAAAAGAGGCAAAGAGAGGGAGATAGTAGGGAGAGAGGGAGGGAGAGGGAGAGGTAGAGAGAAGTAGAAAGGGAGGGAGAGGTTAAGAATTAGAGGGAGGGAGAGGAAAAGAATGAGAGGGAGAGTGGGGGTAAAGAGTGACATGAGGAGAGAGAGGGGGAGAGTTAGAGGGAAAGAGATTGAAAATAAAAGGGGAGAAAAAATGGAAAGGGAGTAAAGGAGAGACAGTGAGAGAGGGAAAGGGAGCGAGGAAGAGAGGGTGAGAAAAAGGTAGAGAGAGGGGAGATAAAAAAGGAAAGTGGGAGAGAGGAAATGAGGGAGAGAGAGAGAGCTAGAGACATGGAGAGAGAGAGGGAGGGAGGGAGAGTACGAGAGAGATTGAATGAGGGATAGAGAGGGAAGAAGAGAGAGAGGGAGAGATGTAGAAAAAGGGAGAGGGATAAGGAGAGAGAGAAATAGATGGAGAGAGAAAGAGGGATAGAGAGCTAGAGGGAGTGAGAGTAGGGGAGAACAAGAGAGGGAGAAATAGAGAGGGAGAGTAAGGGAGAAAGGGACATAAAGTGGGAGAGAAAGAGAAAGAGAGAGTAAGAGAGTAAAGGAATGAAAAAGGGGGAGATAGTGGGGAGAGAGGGAGGAAGAGGGAGAGGTAGAGAGAAGGAGAGAGCAAATGAGAGGTCGAGAAGGAGAAGAAGGGAGAGGAAAAGAAAAAAGGGAGAGAGGGGGAAAGAGTGAGATGAGGAGAGGGAGGGAGAGACTTAGAAGGATAGAGAGTGAAAATAGAGGGGAGAGAGAAAGAAGGAAAGAGAGTAAAGGAGAGACAAGTGTGAGAAGGAGAGGAAGCGAGGAAGAGAGGGTTAGAAAGAGGTAGGGAAAGGATGGAGAGAGAGGGAGAGATAAAGAGGGAAATGGAGAGAGAGGAAATGAGGGGAGAGAGAGCTAGAGGGATGTAGAGAGAGGGAGGGAGGGGAAGCATATGAGAGATTGAGAGAGGGAGAAAGAGGGATGAAGAGAGAGAGGGAGAGATGTCGAGAGAGGGAGAGGGATGAGAAGTGAGAGAAATAGATGGAGAGAGAGAGTGGGGTAGAGAGTTAGAGGGAGTGAGAGAAGGGAGAATAAGAGAGGGTGTAAGAGAGAGGGAGAGTAAGGGAGAAAGGGAGACAAAGGGGGAGAGAACGAGAAAGGGAAAGAGAGAGTGAGAGAGTATAGGAATGAAAAAAGGGAGAGAGAGGGAGATAGTGGGTAGAGAGGGAGGGATAGGGAGAGGTGGAGAGAAGGACATAGGGAAAGAGAGGTTGAGAAGGAGGGGGAGGGACAGGAAAAGAAAGAGGGGGAGAGGGGGAAAGAATGAGATAATGAGAGGGATGGAGAGAGAGTGAAAATAAAGGGTGAGAGAGAAAGAAGGAAAGGGAGTAAAGGAGAGACAGTGAGGGAGGGTGAGGGAGCGAGGGAGAGAGGGTGAGAAAGAGGAAGGAAGAGGGTGGAGATAGAGGGAGAGCAAATGAGGGAAAAGGAGAGAGAGAGCTAGATGGATGGAGAGAGATAGAGGGAGAGAGGAAGAGTACGGAGAGTTTGAGAGAGGGAGAGAGAGGGAGGAAGAGAGAGAGAGAGAGGTGTGGAAAGAGGGAGAGGGATGAGGGGAGAGAGAATTAGATGGAGAGAGAGGGGGGTAGAGAGCTAGAGGGAGTGAGAGAAGGGGAGAATAGGAGAGGGAGTAAGAGAGAGGGAGAGTAAGGTAAAAGGGAGACAAATAAGGAGAGAAAGAGAAAGAGAAAGAGAAATCGAGAGAGTAGAGGAATGAAAAAGGGGCAGAGAGAGGGAGATAGTAAGGAGAGAGTGAAGGAGAGGGAGATGTTAAGAGAAGGATAAAGGGAGAGAGAGGTTGAGAATGAGAGGGAGGGAGAGGAATAGAATGAGAGGGAGAGTGGGGGTAAGGAGTGAGATGAGGAGAGGGAGGGGGAGAGTTAGAGGGAAAGAGAGTGAAAATAGAGGGGGAAATGTAAAGGTAGTAAAGGAGAGACTGTGAAAGAGGGAGAGGGAGTGAGGAAGAGAGATTGAGAAAAGGGTAGGGAGAGGATGGAGAGAGAGGGAGCGATAAAGAGGAAAAGTGGGAGAGAGGAAATGAGGGGAGAGAGAGCTAGAGGGATGGAGCGAGAGGGAGGAAGGGGGAGCATGCGAGAGATTGAGAGAGGGAGAAAGAGGGATGAAGAGAGAGGGAGAGATTTAGAAAAAGGGAGAGGGATGAGGAGTGAGAGACATAGATAGAGACAGAGAGGGGAGATAGAGAGCTAGAAGGAGTGAGGGAAGGGAAGAACAAGACAAGGAGTAAGAGAGTGGGAGAGTAAGGGAGAAAGGGAGACAAAGAGGGAGAGAAAGAGAAAGGGAAAGAGAGAGTAAGAGACTAGAGGAATGAAAAAGGGGTAGAGAGATGGAGATAGTAGGGAGAGAGGGAAGGAGAGGGAGAGGTCGAGGGAAGGACAAAGGGAGAGAGAGGTTGAGAATGAGAGGAAGGGAGAGGAATAAAATGAGATGGAGTGTGGGGGTAAAGAGTGAGATGAGGAGAGGGAGGAGGAGAGTTAGAGGGAAAGAGAATGAAAATAGAGGGGGAGAAAGAGAAGGAAAGGGAGTAAAGGAGAGACAAGTGAGAGAGGGAGAGGGAACGAGGAAGAGAGGGTGAGAAAAAGGTAGGGAGAGGGTGGAGAGAGAGGGAGAGCAAAAGAGGGAAAGGGGGAAAGAGGGAATAAGGGATAGAGAGAGAGAGGGAGGGACGAAGAGTACGAGAGAGGTTGATAGAGAGAGAAAGAGAAGAAGAGAGAGAGGGAGAGGGATGAGGAGAGAGAGAAATAGATGGAGAGAGAGGGGGATAGAGAGCTAGAGGGAGTGAGAGAAGGGGAGAACATGAGTGGGAGTGAGAGAGAGGAGAGTAAGTGAGAAAGGGAGACAAGGGGGAGAGAAAGAGGAAGAGAAAGCTAGAGGGATGGAGAGAGAGAGAGGGTAGGAGGAAAAGTACGAGAGAGATTAAGAGAGGGAAGAGAGGGAAGAAGAGAGAGAGGGATAGATGTGGAGAGAGGGAGAGGGATGAGGGGAGAGAGAATTAGATGGAGAGAGAGGGGGATAGAGAGCTAGAGGGAGTGAGAGAAGGGGAGAACAAGAGAAGGAGTAAGAGAGAGGGAGAGTAAGGTAGAAAGGGAGACAAAGGGGGAGAGAAAGAGAGAGAGAAAGAGTAGAGGAATGAAAAAGGGCAGAGAGATGGAGATAGTAGGGGGAGAGGGAAGGAGAGGGAGAGGTTGAGAGAAGGAGAAAGGGAGAGAGAGGTTGAGAATGAGAGGGAGGGAGAGGAATAGAATGAGATGGAGTGTGGGGGTAAAGAGTGAGATGAGGACAGGAAGGAGGAGAGTTAGAGGGAAAGAGAGTGAAAATAGAGGGGGAGAAAAAGAAGGAAAGGGAGTAAAGGAGAGATAATAAGAGAGGGTTAGGGAGCGAGGAAGAGAGGGTAAGAAAAGGTAGGGAGAGGGTGGAGAGAGAGGGAGAGCGAAAGAGGGAAAAGGGGAGAGATGAAATAAAGGGGAGAGAAAGAGCTAAAGGAATAGAGATAGAGGGAGGGAGGAAGAATACGAGAGAGGTTGAATATGGGAGAGAGAGAAAAGAAGAGAGAGAGGGAAAGGGATGAGGATAGAGAGAAATAGATGGAGAGAAATGAGGGATAGAGAGCTAGAGGGAGTGAGAGAAGGGGAGAACGGAGAGGGAGTGAGAGAAAGGGAGAGTAAGGGAGAAAGGGAGACAAAGGGGAGAGAAAGAGAAAGAGAGAGTGATAGAGTAGAGGAAGAAAAAAGGGGACGAGAGAGGGATGAAGAGGGAGAGGTGGAGAGAAGGAGAGAGGGAAAGTGAGGTTGAGAAGTAGAGGGAGGGATGGGAAATGAAAGAGAGGAAGAGAGGAGGAGAAGAGCGAGACAAGGAGAATGAGGGATAAAGAGTGAAAATAGAGAGGGAGATGGAAAGAAGAAAATGGAGTAAAGGAGAGATAGTGAGAGAGGGTGAGGGAGCGAGCGAGAGAGGGTGAGAAAGTGGGAGGGAGAGCGTGCGAGAGAGGGATAACGAAAGAGGAAAAGGGGGAGAGAGGAAATGAAGGGGAGAGAGAGAGCTAAAGGGATGGAAAGAGAGAAAGGGAGGGAGAAAGAGTACAATAGAGATTGAGAAAGGGAGATAGAGGGAAGAAGAGTATAAGAGAGATCGAGAGAGGGAGAAAGAGGGGGAGGGATGAGGAGAGAGAGAAATAGATAGAGAGAAAAGGGGGATAGGGACCTGAGGGAGTGAGAGAAGGGGAGAACAAGAGAGGGAGTAAGAGAGAGGGAGAGGAAGGGGGAAAGGGAGACAAAGGGGGAGAAAGAGAAAGAGAGAGTGAGAGAGTAATGGAATGAAAAAGGGGGAAAGAGGGGGAGATAGTGGGGAGAGAGGGACGGAGAGGGAGAGGTAGAGAGAAGGAGAGAGGGAAAGTGAGGTTGAGAAAGAGAGGGAGGGAGAGGAAAAGAAAGAGAGGGAGAGTGGGGGAAAGAGCGAGATAAGGAGAAGGATATAGAGAGAGTGAAAATAGAGGGGGAGAGAGAAAGAAGGAAAGGGAGTAAAGGAGAGACAGGTGAGAGACGGTGAGGGACCGAGGGAGAGAGGGTGAGAAAGAGGGGGAGAGGGTGCGAGAGAGAGGGAGAGCAAATGAGTGAAAGAGGGAGAGAGGAAATGAAGGGAGAGAGAGAGAGCTAGAGGGTGGAGAGACGAGAGGAAGGGAGGAAAAGTACGAGAGAGATTGAAAGAGGGAGAGAGAGGGTAGAAGAGAGAGAGGGATAGATGTGGAAAAAGGATGAGGGATGAGGGGAGAGAGAATTAGATGGAGAGAGAGGGGGGATAGAGAGCTAGAGGGAGTGAGAGAAGGGGAGAACAGGAGAGGGAGTAAGAGAGAGGGAGAGTAAAGTAGAAAGGGAGACAAAGGGGGAGAGAAAGAGATAGTGAGAGAGTAGAGGAATGAAAAAGGGGTGAGAGACGAAGATATTTGGGAGAGAGGGAAGGAGAAAGGGGGAGAGAGGTTGAGAATGAAAGGGAGGGAGAGGAATAGAATGAGATGGAGTGTGGGGGTAAAAAGTGAGATGAGGAGAGAGAGGGGGAGGGTTAGAGGGAAAGAGAGTGAAAATAGAGAGGGAGAGAAAAAGAAGGAAAAGGAGTAAAAGAGAGACAGTGGAAGAGGAAGAGGGAGAGGGAGCGAGGAAGAAAGGGTGAGAAAAAGGTAAGGAGAGGGCAGAGAGAGAGATAGCGAAAGAGGGAAAGGGGGAGAGAGGAAATGAGGGGGGAGAGAGAGAGGGACAGAGGAAGAGAGAGAGAAGAGAGAGAGGGAGAAGGATGAGGAGAGAGAGAAATAGATGAAGAAAAAGGGGGATAGAGAGTTATAGGGAGTGAGAGAATGGGAGAATAGGAGAGGGAGTAAGAGAGAGGGAGAGTAAGGGAGAAAGGGAAACAAAGGGGGAGACAAAGAGAAAGAGAGTAATAGAGTAGAGGAATAAAAAAGGGAGAGAGAGGGAGATAGTGGGGAGAGAGGGATGGAGAGAGAGAGGTAGAGAGAAGGAGAGAGGGAGAGAGGGTGGAGAGAGAGGGAGAGCAAAGGAGGGAAAGAGGGAGAGAGGTAATGGTAGGGAAAGAGAGAGAGGGAGGGAGGAAAAGTATGAGAGAGATTGAGAGAGGAAAAGAGAAGGCAGAAGAGAGAGAGGGATAGTTATGAAAAGAGGGAAAGGGATGAGGGGAGAGAGAATTAGATGGAGAGAGGGGGATAGAGAGCTAGAGAGAGTGAGAGAAGGGGAGAACAAGAGAGGGAGTAAGAGAGAGGGAGAGTAAGGTAGAAAGGGAGACAAAGGGGGAGAGAAAGAGAGAGAGAAAGAGAGAGTGATAGAGTAGAGGAATGAAAAAGGGGCAGAGAGACGGAGTTAGTAGGGCGAGAGGGAAGGAGAGGGAAAGGTTGAGAGAAGGAGAAAGGGAGAGAGAGGTTGAGAATGAGAGGGAGGGAGAGGAATAGAATGAGATGGAGTGTAGGGGTAAAGAGTGAGATGAGGAGAGGGAGGAGGAGAGTTAGAGGGAAAGAGAGTGAAAATAGAGGGGGAGAAAAAGAAGGAAAGGGAGTAAATGAGAGACAGTGAGGAGCGAGGAAGAGAGGGTGAGAAAAAGGTAGGAGGAGGGTGGAGAGAGAGGGAAAGGGGAGATAGGAAATGAGGGAGAGAGAGCTAGAGGGATGGAGAGAGAGAGAGGGAGGGAGGAAGAGTACGAGAGAGATTGACAGAGGGAGAGAGAGAAGAAGAGACAGATGGAGAGAGATGAGGAGAGAGAGAAATAGATGGAGAGAGGGGGATAGAGAGCAAGAGGGAGTGAGAGAAGGGGAGAATAGGAGAGGGAGTCAGAGAGAGGGAGAGTAAGGGAGAAAGGGGGAGACAAAGAGAAAGAGAGAGTGATAGAGTAGAGGAATAAAAAAGGGAAGAGAGAAGGAGATAGTGGGGAGAGAGGGATGGAGAGGGAGAGGTGGAGAGAAGGAGAGAGGGAAAGTGAGTTTGAGAAGGAGAGGGAGGGAGGGGAAACAAAAGAGAGGAAGAGAGGAGGAAAATAGCGAGATAAGGAGAGGGAGGGATAAAGAGTGAAAATAAAGGAGGAGAGAGAAAGATGGAAATGGAGTAAAGGAGAGATAGTGAGAGAGAGAGAGGGAGCGAAGAAAAGAGGGTGAGAAAGAGGTAAGAAGAGGATGGAGAGAGAGGAAGAGATAAGAGGGAAAAGGGAGAGAGGAAATGAGGGGTAAAGAGCTAGAGGGATGGATAGAGAGGGAATGAGGGAGAGTACGAAAGAGATTGAGAGAGGGACAGAGAGGGAAGAAGAGATAGAGGGAGAGATGTAGAAAGAGGGAGAGGGATAAGGAGAGTGAGAATTAGATGAAGAGAGAAAGGGGGATAAAGAGATAGAGGGATCGAGGGAAGGGGAAAACAAGAGAAGGAGTAAAAGAGAGGAAGAGTGAGGGAGAAAGGGAGACAAAGAGGGAGAAAATGAGAAAGAGAAAGAGAGTGTAAGAGAGTAGAGGAATGAAAAAGAGGAGAGAGAGGGAGATAATTGGAAGAGAGGGAGGGAGAGGGAGAGGTGGAGAGAAGGAGAGAAAGAAAGAGAGGTTAAGAATAAGAGGTAGGGAGAGGAAAAGAAAGTGAGGGAGTGAGGGAGGAAGGAGCTTGATGAGGAGAGTGAGGGAGAGAGTTAGAGGGAGAGAGAGTGATAATAGAGAGGGAGAGAGAAAGAAAGAAATGGAGTAAAGGAGAGACAAGTGAGAGAGGGTGAGGGAGCGAGGGAGAGAGTGTGAGAAAGAGAGATGGAGAGGGTGGAGAGAGAGGGAGAGCAAAAGAGGGAAAGGGGGAGAGAGGAAATGAAGGGGAGGGAGAGCTCTAGATGGATGGAGAGAGAGAGAGGGAGGAAGGAAAAGTACGAGTGAGAGGGAGGGAGGGAGAGAGAAAGAGGAAGAGAGAGAGAGTGATGTGGAAAGAGGGAGAGGGATGAGGAGGAAGAGAATTAGATGGAGAGAGAGAGGGGATAGAGAGCTAGATTGATAAGAGAAGGGGAGAATAGGAGAGGGAGTAAGAGAGAGATAGAGTAAGGTAGAGAGGGAGACAAAGGAGGAGAGAAAATGAAAGAGAGAGTGAGAGAGTAATGGAATGAAAAAGGGAGAGAGAGAGGGAGATAGTGCGGAGAGAGGGAGGGAGAGGGAGAGGAGAGGGAGAGAATGAGAGAGGGAAGGAGAGGTTGAGAAGGAGAGGGAGGGAGAGGAAAAAAAGAGAGGGAGAGAGGGAGGGAGAAAGAGTATGAGAGAGATTGACAGAGGGAGAGAGAGAGGGAAGAAGAGAGAGAGTGAGGATGTGGAAAGAGGGAGAGGGATGAGGAGAGAGAGAGTTAGATGGAGAGAGAGAGGGGGGATAGAGAGCTAGAGGGAGTGAGGAAGGGGAGAACAGGAGAGGGAGTAAGAGAGAGGGAGAGTATGGTAGAAAGGGAGACAAAGGGGAGAGAAAGAGAAAGAGAGAGTTAGAGAGTAATGGAGTGAAAAATGAGAAGCGAGAAGGAGATAGTGGGGAGAGAGGGAGGGAGAGGGAGAGGTAGAGAGAATCGGAGAGGGAAGGAGAGATTGAGAAGGAAAAGATGGGAGAGGAAAAGAAAGTGAGGGAGAGAGGGGGAAAGAGCAAGATGAGGAGAGGGAGGGAGAGAGAATGAAAATAGAGGGGGAGAGAGAAGGAAGGAAAGAGAGTAAAGGAGAGACATTGGGAGAGGAGGAGGGAGCGAGGGAGAGAGGGTGGGAAAGAGGGAGGGAGAGGATGGAGAGAGAGGGAGAGTGAAAGAGGGAAAGGGTGAGAGAGGAAATGAAAAGGAGAGAGAGAGCTAGAGGGATGGAGAGAGAGAGAGGGAGGGAGAAAGAGTATGAGAGAGATTGAAAGAGGGAGAGAGAGGGAAGAAGAGAGAGAAGGAGAGATATAGAAAGAGGGAGAGGGATGAGTAGAGAGAGAAAATAACTAGAGAGGGGGTGATAGAGAGCTAGATGGAGAGAGAGGCAGAGGGGAATAGAGGGAGGGAAAGAGAGGGAGAAGGAGAGAGAGAGAGAGCAGTGGAATTAAAATAAGGAAGAGAGAGGGAGATAGCAAGGGGAGAAAGAGAGGGGGAAGAAGAGGGAGAGGTAAAGAGAGAGGGAGAGAGGGAGAGGGAGAGGGAGAGGGAGAGCAAGAAAAAGAGGGAAAGGGAGAGAGAAAGTGAGAGAAAAAGAGAGCGAAAAAGGGGAGAGGGGGAAAGAGATGAGGAGAGAGAAGGAGGGAGTTAGAGGGAGAGAAAGGGAAAATAAAGGGGGAGAGAGGAAAAAAGAATGAGAGAGTGACAATGAGAAGGAGAGAGAGGGGGAAGGGAGTGAGGGAGAGAGAGGGAGGAGTGGGAGGAAGAGAGAAGGAGAGAGAGGTAGAGAGGGAGAGTGAAGGAATGAGAAAGGGAGAGAGTGAGGGAAAGAAATAGAGAGAGATAGTAAAAGAGTAGGAGAGAGATAGAGAGACTAGGAGAGAGAGATAGGGAGTGATGGGGAGGGTTGAGGAGGAGAGGGAGTGAGAAAGAGAGGGGGAGAGAGAGGCAGAGAGAGGGGGAGAGAGATAGAAAGAGAAAGGAGGGAGAAAAAGAGAAAGAGAAGGAAAGAGAGTGAATCGGAGAGAGGGAAAGAGAGAGGGAGAGAAGGAAGGAGAGTGAATTAGAGAAAGGGAAAGAGAAAGGGAGAGGAGATAGAGAGAGGGGGAGAGAGGTAAAGAGCGAGAGAGTGAGAGGGTGTGAGAGAAAAGAAAGAGAAATATAAAGGAGGGGGAGGGAGGGAGGGATAAAGAGCAAGAAAGGGAGGAAAAGAGAAAGAGTGAGGGAGAGGGAGAGAGAGTGTGGAGAGATTAGGAATGGAGGGAGAGAGCTAGATAGAGGGAGAAAGAGGGAGAGGGGGAGAGATTAGGAAGAGAGAGAGAGACCGAGAGGGAGGGAGTGAGGTAGGAATAGAGGGAGAGGGAGAGGGAGTGGAAGAGGGAGGAAGGGAGTGGGAAAAGAAGATGGAGAGAGGGAGGGAGGGAGAGAAGTAGAAGGGGAGATAGAGAGGGAAAGAGTGAGAAAGAGGGAGGAAGAGAGAAGAAGTGAGAAGGGAGAGAGAGAAATAAAGAGAAAGTGAGAGAGGGAGAGAGAAAGGTAAAGAGGAGGGAGAGAGATGTAGAGATGGAGAGGAAGGAAAATGAAAAGAGGTAGAATGGGAGAAAGAGAGAGAGAGGGGGAAGGAAAGGGAGGTGAGAGAGGGAAGGAGAGGGAGAGAGTGATGGAGAGGGAGAAAGACTAGAGAGATATAGTGAGGGAGATAGAGAGAGGGAAGGAGAAGGAGAGAGTGATGGAGAGGGAGAAAGACTAGAGAGATATAGTGAGGGAGATAGAGAGAGGGAGGTAGAGAAAGGGAGAGAGGAAGGGGGAGAGTTACGAAGGGAGAGAGATAGAGAGAGATAAAGATAGAGAGAAGGGGAGATAGGGAGGGGGAAAGAGGGAGGCTAACTAAGAAAGAGGGAGAGAGGAGAAGAGATAGAGCGTTAGAGAAAGGGGGAGAAAAAGAGGTTTGAAGGGAGAGAAGGCATGAGTAGGAGAGAGGGAGAAAAGAGATAGAAAGGAAGAGTGAGATAGAAAGTGAGAGGAGAGTGTGAGAAGGAGAGGGAGTAAAAAGAAGGTGAGGGTGGGTAGGAGATAAGGGGAGAGAAGGAAAGAGAGGTAGAGAGATAGAAAGAGATAGAGGAGAAAAAGAGTGGAGAGAGAGAGGTAGGGATAGAAAGAAAGAAGGAGAGAGGGAGAGGAAGAAAGGGCAAAAGTGAGTGAGAGAGCAATAGAGAGAGAGAGGAAAGGTAGAGAGAGAGCAAGAAAGGTAGGGAGAGAGAAGGCAAAAGAAGGAGAGAGGGGAGGAGATAGAGTGAGAGTGACACTAGGAGAAAGAGGATAAGAGACAAAGAGAGACAAAGATAGAGAGAAGGGAACACAAAAACAAAGAAAAAAGGAGAGAGAAAGGTAAAGTGAGAGAGAGAGAGAGAGGAGGAGAGAGGGAGGGAGAGAGGGCATGAGTGGTAGAGAGGGAGACAAAGAGATAAAAGAGAGAGAGAGAGAGAGGGAGAGAGAGCGAGTAAAAGAGAGAGTCGGGGAGGGAGGGAGGGAGAGAGGGAGATGAGAGTGGGAGAGAGAAAAAAGAGGAGAGAGGGAGGGAGAAGAAAGAAAGGGAGGAGAGAGGGAGAGGGAAAATGAAAGAGGGAGAGAGAGATAAAGAGTAGGAGAGAGAGAGTTAAGAGAGACAATGAGAGAGAGAGAAGGATAGAGAGGGAGAAAGAGAGAGATAAAGGTAGAGGGAGAGAGAAACAGAGAGGGTGGGAGAGAGAGAAAGAGAGATGGGAGTATGGATGAGAGAATGAGAGAGGGGGAGAGAGGGAGAGAGGGAGAGAGGGGGAGAAAAGAGGGAGAGAGGGAGAGTGAGAGGGAGAGTGGGAGAGTTAGGGGAGAGAGCGAGGAGAAGAAGAAAGACGGGAAAGGGGAGAGAGAGGAAGGGAGAGGGAAAGAGAGAGAGAGAGAAAGAGATAAGAAGAGAGAGGGAGATAGAGAAAGAGAGAGAGAGCAAGTGTTATGGAGATTGAAAGAAAGAGTGTGAGGGATAGATCAAGAGAGAGGGAGTGAGGCGAGAGAGGGAGGGAGATAGATAGAGAGAGGGAGGGATGGAGAGGGAGTGAAAGGGAGAAATGGAGAGATATAAAAGGGTAGAGGGAGGGAGGGAGAGGGAGAGAAGAAAAGAGAGGGAGGAGAAGTGAGGAAGAGGGAGAGGGAGAGGGAGATGGGGATAGAGAGGTAAAGAGATGGAGAGAGAGAGAGAGGGATGGAGGGAGAGAGAAAAAGATTATGTGAGAGGGAATGAGAAGGTGAGAGAGAGTGAGGAGGAGAGAGAGTTAGGGAGAGAAGGAGAGACAGTTAGGGAGAGAAGGAGAGATAGAAGGGGAGGGAGAGAGAGGTGGGGAGTGAAAGGGGGAGAGTAATAAAGGAAGATAGGGAGAAAGAGAGAGAGAGTTAGATGAGGATTGAGAGGGCGAGAGAGAGATGGATAAAGAGAGAGTGAGAGGGAAAGTAAGGGAGAGAAAAAAGAGGAGAGAGATGAGAGGAGGTAGATGAGGATTGAGAGGGAGAGAAAGAGAGATGGATAGGGAGAAGGGGATAAAGAAAGTGAGGGAGAGAGAAACAAGGGGAGAGAGGGGACATAGAGGGAGGGTGAGGAAGGGAGAGGGAGAGTGAGAGAGCGAGAGAGGGAGTGGGAAGAGAGAGTGAAAGAGTTTATGAGAGGGAGAGAGAAGGAGAGAAGGAGAGGGAGGGAGGAAGAGTGAGAGAGGAAGAGGGAGAAAGAGAGAGATAAATAAAGATGGGGGAAGAGAGAGGGTCTGGTGGGAGAAGGAGAGGGAGACAGAGGAACATAGAGATAAAGAGAGGAGGAGAGAGAAAGGGAGAGAGGGAGAGAGAAAGAGGGAGAGAGGGGGAGAGAGAAAGAGAAAAAAATAGAGAGAAAAAAAGGAGTGTGAGAGAGAGAGAGATAAAGATAAAGGGAAAGAGAGAAAGAAAAGGAGAGAGGGATAAAGGGAGAGGAGGGGTAGAGAGAGAGAGGAGTGAGATAGAGAAGGGGAGAGAAAGAAAGGCATAGGAACGGAAGGAGAGAAAGGGGAAGAAAGAGAGGCAAAGGGAAGAGATAGAGGGTGAGATAGAGAGGGGGAGAGAGAGAGAGAGAGAGAAGGAGATAGAGATCAAGGGAGAGAGAGGGAGAGAGAAACCTCGATGAGGGAGAGGGGGAGGGAGCTAGAAGGGGGAGACGGAAGGAGAAATAGAGAGTGAGAGAGTGAGAGAGAGAAAGTGAGAGAGATAATGAGGGAGGGAGAGAGCTAGAGAGAGTGAGAGAGAGAGGAAGAGGGAGAGGGGGATTGATAGAGTGATAGAGAGGGGAGATAGGAAGACGAGAGGGAGAAAGAGAGAGAGGGGGAAAAAGAGATAAAGAGAGAAAAGGATAGAAGCATGGACAAAGTGTAGGAGGAAAGGAGGGAGGGAAAGGGAGAGGGAGAGAGAAAGATAGATAGAGAGGGTGAGAGGAGAGAGAGAGGGCAAATGAGAGACCAAGGGGGAGAGAGAGGGAGAAAGAGTGTGAGCGGGAGAGAGAGAGAGAGGGAGTGAGGAAGATACGGAGGGAATAAGAGAGAGAGATGGAGAGATATAGAGAGAAAGAAAAAGATGGTAAGGGAGAGAGGGAGAGGACCAAGAGAGAGGGAGAAAGAGAGAGAAAAAGAAAGGGAGAGAGAGAGGTTGGTAAAAGTAGGGAGAGAGAAAGAGAGAGTCGGAGAGAGTTGGAGAGAAAAGAGAGAAAGGGAGGGAAAGAGAGGGATGACAGAGAAAGAGGAAGAGAGAGAGGGAAAAGGAGGATAGAAAGGGAGATAGTGTGAGAATGAGAGTGAGAGAGAGGGATAAAGAGAGAAAGGAAAAAGTTAAAGAGAGAGGGAGGGAGAGAGAGGGGAGGAGAGAGATAGTGTGGGAAGGAGAGTGAGAGAGAGAGAGGGATAAAGGAAGAGAGAGGGATGGAGGAAGAGAAAGGGGGAGAGAAAGGAGAAAGTGAGAGAGAGATAAAGGAAAAGAGTAAGGGAGAAGGAGAGAGTGTGAGAGAGAAAGAGAGAGAGAGGGAGGGAGGGAGAGGTAGAGAGGGATAGAGGAAAGAGAAAGAAGGAGAAAGAAGGAAAGAGAGAGATGGATAAAGAAAGAGGGAGAGGAGAAAGCAAGAAAGAGAAGGAGAGGGACCCTCTCTCCCTCTCTCTATCTCTCTTCCTCTCTCTCTTCCTCTCTTTTTACCCCTTTCTCTCCCTCATGCTATTTCTCCTTTCTCCCTTTCTCCCTCTCTCCCTCTCTCTATTGATTTTCTTTCCTCTCTACACCTGTTCTTATCCCTCACTCTTTCTCTCCTTCTCTCATTCCCTCCCTCTTTTTCACTCTCCTTCCTTTTCTATCTATCTTCCTCTCTCTCTCTACCTATCTCATTTTTTTCCTCCACCATTCTCTCACTCTCACCCTCTTTCTCTCTCACTCTCTCTCTCACTCCCTTCTCTCCCTCTACCTAACCCTCTCCTCCTTTCTCTCCCCTTATGTTCTCCTCAGTGCCCTTCCTTCCCTTTCTTCTCGCTCTCACTCTCTCCCTCTACCCTCTCTCTCTCCCTATCATTCTTTCACTCTCTTCCTCCCTTTCTCTCTCTCTCCCTTCCCTCTTTCTCCCTCTTTATATCACTCTCCCTCCCCTCTCACTCTCCCACTCCCTCTCTCTCCCTCTCTCTTCCTCTCTCTCTCACTCCCTCCCTTCCCCTTTCACTCTCCCTTCCTTTCTCTCCTTTTGTAAACCCGATGAAAATCCTTATATATATTATGGAATGAAATTTTGAAAAATTACACCATGAGAAATTAATGCATGAAATGTATGATTTATGTTAAATTAAAGCAATTTTACTTGAGATTGATGGTTTAGTTATTAGAGGAATCAAGTATGCAAAATCGGTGTTTTGAGGACTAAGTTCTATCCAAATTTTTTGAGACCTATTCATGGACCTTAGAGTGATTTATAGGTAAACCTTAAAGAATAAATTTTTTTTATCTATGTCTTAAATAACACTTTGTAAAATATTTTGATTATGAGGTTTATATATAAAAAGTAATGACCATTTTAGTACATATTTTTCTAGACGCAATACTACTCGGACAAATTGATCCTTAACTTTCAAAATTATGTTGTGACTCATGTGTTGGGTATTTACCCTAATTATTGGATATTTTTTACCTTAATATTTCTAGTTTCTCATATAAGAATCATAGGATTTAATTGTGTCCGAAGTGGGACGTTACTGCTTGAGAAGAGGCTATCCCGTAAGACGGCTCCTACAAACAGATTTGGTGTGTGTGTGTGTAACTAGAACCAAACTATTTTAGGGACTTATTTAGCTTAATTAATACATGAAATAAGTTATTTTAAGTGTTTATTTAGTTTAAGTATTTAGTTAGGACACATAGCAACTTCATTAAATGCATTAAGCCAACTTACCCATTTTTGCCACACAAACCGGCTACCCCTCACCATAACTCACCCATTTAATTTATACTTGGTTCCATTAGGTTTAGACACTTGTAAACTAATTTAATGACAAAGAAAATTTAGTATATAAATTGAGAAAGTGAGAAGATGGCAAAATGTTTAGCAACCCGTAGCCACCAAATTTGGGAGAGAAAATCATGGCAAGAAAGAAAGAAAGAAAAGGAAAAAAAAGGTAGGGGAAGGGAGAAAAGAAAGCAAAGCTAAGAAATCCTAATCACATCTAAGCTAAGTAAGTTGGTTTCTTTGGTAATTTATGCTATTTATTTGGTTTTATGTAATTGGTTAAGCTTGTAATTGGGTTGTGATGTGTTGTTGTTGGTTAGTTTGCTATATGATTGATTATTGTTATACTTGGTTATGATGGTTAGTTGTATGGTTGCTTTTCTAAGCCTTGTATATAGCTTGAATGATGGGTAAATTGGTGTGATGAATGGAATTGGGTTGACCAAAATTTGAGGGAACAATTTGGGTTGATATGAACTCGGATTGGAATAAAATGGAAAGGAAGAAAAATGGAGTTTTTTGGGTTTTATCTAGGTAATATTCAGCCAAGAATGAAATAAAATGAGGTTCCTTTAATGTCTAAGATCTTACATTTTAATGGTAGTTAAAGTAGGTTAATTGGTCCTTTAAAAAATAAAATAAAATAAAAAATTTCCTATAAAACCAAAACAATCTCTTTGCCAATTTTTGGGAACATTCAGCCTAAAACCTAAGAAAATGGAGTTTTTGATTTCATTAAACCAATTAGATAATTTATGGATCCATTAGGCCCAATTTAGGGTAAAAACAAAGTTAGAAAGGCGAAATCGTTTGGCCAAGAAGTGTCAAAATTTAGCAACAACGGAACATTGCGCCTAGCATGTTTCAAACTAGCCCGAAATGTTAAACACCATGTAAATCGAGCGTAGAATGAATTAATAAGTAGATGTACCCCATTAAACGAAGGGAAGTCCTGTGGGTGAATTCAACCTACGACTCGTCAAATATCAACCGTCAACATTTAAACCTAATTAGGTGAACGTTGCGATGAAATGAATGTATGACCTTGTGTGAGTTAGATACGGAGGATGGAATAATGGTGTAGGGTTTGGTACCCCAAGTATCTTTAATATGGTAGTCATAACATCATGTGCATGACGTACATATGTCGTGGATGGATTGAGAAAGAATCAATTGGTTGAAAAGTGGGTTGTATGAATAGGTTTGGTAACCTAACAAGAATAAATGGGTATTCGCGGTCTAGTTGTATGCGTACTCTAAGCTCGTGTGCCTACACTATTAGATGATGGACTCCCACTAACGAGTGGCTATAACAAGAGATAATTCCATTGTTAGCGAAGGTGATTCGGTAATCACCTAGATTAAAAATAGAGTAGACTTGTTAATACCTGTGGTACCCGAAATTAAAAATTGATGAGTATGGTGGGAAGTAAGAAAAGCATTGCATATCATGTGTATCACCCCACTTACCGAGCTTCGGCTCACCTCGTTGTTATTTGCATGTTATGACATGTATCGGTGACTATAGTACTAATAAGGACGCCGCCGGATCCTCCAAAAGAGCTCATATGTGACGTAAACCTAAGGGGATGTTATTTTGATTATAATTCTTAGGGTTGGGATATCGATAGACATTTTGATGGTATTGTAAATAAATTTTATACTTTCTTCCATTGTATTTATTAATGTTATGTAAATTGTCTTATATGCATTTCACTATATGATATGTCCTTAATGTATGAGCACATATGTGTAGGTGTCAAGTTGGGTTGGAAATGTTAGCGTGACGCACTCCTCGCTTGACCACTTCGGTTTTAGGTAGTTAGCAAGTTGGTCGGGGAGAGGGCGCCACGGGGTGGTATCGAGCTATAGTTTAGTTAATTGGGTAGAACCCTAAGTGTCATCTAAGCCCGAGGATTGGTGTGCTACTCGACGAGTAATAATTTGATTCCCGATTTTTTAATGTGTATGATTATTATTATGTGATTTTCTTATTGGTACATAATCGTGTTCTAGAAATATTAATACCGGTAAATATTATTGTTGTAGATGTTGTATTTATTCCGTACACCCTACGTTGCTATGTTACGCCAACAACGAGCCACTTTAGCTATCTACCTGGCCGAGTTGAATGAACTCGATCGTGACCTCGGATTAGGATATAGTAGCCCATGTCACTCGGGTGCATGACTCGATTCGATGAATAACATTCGTTGATGCTTCTTTCTAGTAGTACCGCAATATGGATTTCCTATGACTAACTCTACATTGGAATCTCTTATCGAGAGATCAACGATTGCTCGATGAGGTTTGGGATGGGTTAATAGATTGATTTTGTTATTGCAACCTGGTTCAAGCCTTCGTTTCAGTACAAGTTAGGCGGAACCATACCCGATTGATGTACAGCTGGGGTCTACCATTTCCACTCGCTCACAAGATAGTACGTATTGCATCGGATGACATTATTGATTGGTGGAGAGTGGAGTACTCATTTCCCCACCGTGTTTGGTATATTAACCTAGCCCAATAAATGTGTTACTAGGGGAACCTATCGTACGCCTTTTAGATGTAACTATGAATGCTTTTTTTATTGTAAATATAGTACAAAAACTTTAGAAGGTAGAAGTGCTTGTAAATACCTATTGTGTACGAAATGTTTAATATGTAGATATCTTCAATTTTACATGTAAGTGAATGATTTACATTATATGTTATTTTCAATACGAAAACTATCTTGAGCATAAAATTGCATGTACAAAGTCGAAACATGCTAAGAAAGTATCTAGTACGGACGGGAGGTGAAGGGACCTCCAATGACAATAATTGCAATCAATAAGCCGCCTTAAATCGCATGATGGACATGATGCAATAGCAATAACAAGTAATGCAACAACACCAAGAAGTCCATGCGGAGCGGATGAGATAGCTCTTGGCTATGCAGCAACGACCCCCACCTCTACCGCCCCGAGCAAAGGAATGATGTGGTGGAGAGGTTTTGTAAAATGAATCCTTAGGAATTCTTTAGAGGTTTTAACCCAATGATAGTGGAGGAATGGATTAAGTCTTTAGAATCAATATTTGAATACTTGTAATTTACCAATAATGAGCGAGTATCGTGTGCCATTTTTATGCCGACTAAGGATGCCCGCACATGGTGGGAGAGTGCATAATTGATAGTGGACATGCCTACCTTAACTTAGGAAGGATTTAAGGAGGTCTTCTACAACAAATACTTTACTATAGATGTGAGGGCTAAGAAAATTCAAGACTTTCTAGAACTAAAACAAGATGGAATGTCGGTGGGCGAATATGTATGAAATTTTGAACAAGGGTGTAGGTTCGCCCTATTCATCATTAGGGATGAAAATTTGAAAGGAAATCGATTCTTAGCAGGGTTAAATCTAAGAGTATGGAGCATGGTACAAATATCTACCGCTCACACCTTTCTAGAAATGGTGGATAAGGCGTTGTTGGCAAACGAAGATCAAAGGGAGATTTCCAAGGAGTTACAACAAAAGAGGTAAGCATTTAAAATGGGACCCTCTTCATCCGGACCACTAAGACGATTTCCACCTAGAAATTTTAATCGGGGTGGTGGATCACGAGATGCACGAACCGCTAGACTTGCATCATATGCTCCAAGACCGAGTAGTGAATAGTCAACCAAGACTAATGATGGGCAATCGGCCATGGATAGTGATGGGTAATCGACCCCGATGTAATAGATGTTGGAGATTTCATACCGGGAATGTCGATCGGATGTAAGAACTTGCTTTGTATGCCGAAGCCAAGACATATATCCCATAATTTCCCCTAGGTGCAAAAATCGAGTTCGGAAAGTGGTACCTACTCGGGTTTACACAATGACCCAATAGGAGGCCGATAAGAGGGACACGACAAGTAATTTACGATAATGTCTCAATCATTGGCTCGACTAATGTTTTGATTGATTCCGGTGCCACACACTCATTTATATCAAACACATTAGTAAAAGGCCTAGGTGTCAAACCCGAAACATTGACAATAGGATGTCCGATAGTTGTCCCTTCGGAGAACCTATGAAATCAATGAGCCTAGTCAAGTGGTGTCTCGTATAGATTTAGGATATGGTCTTAAAGGCCGACTAGGTAGTATTGGACCTTCAAGATTTTGATTTAATTCTAGGAACGGAATGGTTAATGAGGCATGGTGCTACCATCGATTATCGAGGTTGGAGGGTTAGTATTTGATCAACTTGGAAATCGATCGTTAGAGTTTAAGGTTGATACGAAGTTTTAATTCATACTAGTCATTTCAACCATAAAGGCTCGAAAGATGCTCGGAAAAAGAGTGTAGGGGTATTTAGCACACGTGGTGGATAGTCGGGTGGAACAAAAGTCAAAACCAAGAGATATAGAAGTAGTAAGGGATTATTTAGACATATTTCTAGAAAGTTTGACTACGTTATCACCAAAGAGAGAGATAGAATTTGAGATTGATTTGGAGCCGAGCACGAATCCAATTTCTAAAACTCCCTACAGGATGGCACCAATTGAGTTGGAAGAATTGAAGGTGCAACTACGGGACTTATTGGACAAGGGATTCATACGCCCTAGTTCCTCACCTTGGGGAGCTCTATTACTATTCATGAAAAAGAAGGACGATAGTCTAAGGCTATGTATTGACTACTAGGAGTTGAATCAAGTGATGATTAAGAAGAAGTACTCGCTACCTCGGATTGATGATTTATTTGACCAATTGTAAAGAGTAGTAGTGTTTTCCAAAATAGACTTGTAATCGAGGTATCATCACCGAGGATAAGACTAGAGGATGTGGAGAAAACGAGCATTCGGGAAGAGATACGGACACTATGAGTTCCTAGTAATGCCATTTGGGTTGACCAACGCCCTAGCTACTTTTATAGATTTGATGAATTGAGCCTTCAAAGAGTTCTTGGACAAGTTTATCGTTATGTTCATTGATGATATCTTAGTTTATTTTCAAAGTGAGGAGGAGCATAAGGAACAATTGAGAACTACCTTCCGGACGTTGAGGGAGCGTAGATCCAAAGAAACTAGAGGCTATCCAAGCATTAACCTATCTTAAAAAACATGTTAGAAGTACAAAGCTTCTTAGGGCTAGTCGATTATTATCGAAGATTTTTGGAGGACTTCTTGAAGATAGTCGGGCCTCTTACTAACTTGCTGAAAAAGAGCATTAAGTTCTAGTAGACGGATGCTTGTAAGGAAAGCTTCTAAGAACCGAAATGAAGGTTAGTCACAGCCCTAGTGCCGATTGTTTTGTTTGAGGTTGGAAACTTTATGGTGTATAGTGACACTTCTAAAGATGGATTAGGGGTGGTGTTGATGTAGAATGGGAAGGTAGTCGCTTATGCATCATGGCAATTGAAGGAACATGAATGAAATTATCCGACGCATGTCTAGAACTAGCGGCGACAGTCTTTGCTTTAAAAATCTAGAGACACTATTTATATAGGGCCAAGTGTGAGATATAGATGGATCATAAAAGCTAACGATATATCTTCACATATATATGGATCATAAAAGCTTATGATACATCTTCACACAAAAGAAGCTAAACATAAGACAAAAAAGTTGGTTAGAGCTGATGAAGGGTTATGACTCGTATAATCAATTATCACCCGGGAAAACTAATGTTGTTGCTGATGCCATAAGTAGAAAATTGGTAGCAACGATGTGGGTAATCCAAGTCATCGATAGTGAGATCTACAAAAGCTAGAATTGGAGATAATTTTGATAGGTCATGAGAGCATTTTATCAATTTTGGTAATCCAACTAAGTCTACAAGAAAGAATTCAAATGGGGCGACGAAATGGATGAAAATCGAATGAATTAAAGGAAAATGTGAAGGTTGGAAAGGAATCCAATTTTGTGATGGATGAAAAAGGTGTAATTAGATTTAAAGGGACATTGTGTGTTCCTTTGATGGAAGACATGAAAGAGGACATACTAAAAGAAACGCTCGTAACTCCTTATTCGATACACCCGGGAGGCACGAAGTACCGTGACTTGAGACAATGTTATTGGTGGCCTAGAATGAAGAAAGACGTCGCTAATTTTATGGCAAGGTGTCAAGTCTCGCTAATAGGTGAAGGTGGAACACCAAAGACCCTCGAAAATGTTAAAACCATTGGCGATTCTCGAATTAAAATGAGAGCATATAAAAATGGATTTTGTCATGGGATTGCCAAGGTTGGAAAGAGGGTCGGATGCCATCCGGGTGAACGTAGATAGGTTGACCAAATGATGCATTTTCTTTTAGTCAAAACCACCTACAATCCGAACCAAGTATGCCTAGTTGTACCTTGATGAAATTGTAAGATTACATGGGATTCTAATCTTCATTATGTTAGATTAAGATCTTGGATTCACCTATACATTTTGAAAGAGTCCGCACAAAGTCATAGGTATAAAGCTAAACTTTAGAATGGCTTATCATCCATAAACCGATGGATAATCCGAACGAATGATTCGGATTCTTGAAGATATGCTATGAGCATGTGTTCTGGATTGTCCGAAAAATAAGAGAGATACGAATGCTTAGCTGAATTTATGTATAACAATAGCTACCAAACTCCAATTGGGATGACTCCTTATGAAGCTTTTGTATGGGCGAGTGATGTAGATCTCTTATGCATTGGGATGAGATAGGGGAAACAAAGTTACTAGGACCGAAGCTGGTACAACAAACAACTAAAGTGGTGGATAAGATCCACCAACGATTGAAAATGGCTCAAAGTAGATAGAAGAGTTATGTCGACAAGAGGCGAAGTGATCTAGAATTTGAAGTCGGTGACTATGTATTCCTATGGGTGTCACCGATGAAAGGCGTGCTATGATTTGGAAAGAAAGAAAAACCGAGTCGCGATACTTCGAACCATTTGAGATACTCGGATTGAGTAGGCGATAAAGTGTACCGCCTATCGCTATCAACATATTTAGCGAGAGTACATAATGTACGTCATATGTCCATGCTAAGAAGTCTATAGGAGAGCCTAGTCAGATTTTGGAGACAAAACTACCAAACTAGACCCCGGACTTTACCTATAAGGAAAGATTGATTCGGATTCTAGATAGACAGGTTAAACGAGCTAAGGAATAGGAGATTGCCTTAGTTAAAGTCTTGTGGGAGAATGATAATTTCGGGGAAGTCACCCGGGAGCAAGAGAAAGAAATGAGGGATAAATACCCAAAACTCTTCGAATAAGCTAATGTCATGGATGAAATTTCCTTTAAGGGGAGAGAAATATAACCCTAGTGAAAATCCTTATATATATATATATATATATATATATATATATATATATATATTATGGAATAAAATTTTTGATAATTACACCATGAGGAATTAATGCATGAAATGTATGATTTGTGTTAAATTAAAGCAATTTTAGTTGAGATTGATGGTTTAGTTATTAGAGGAATCAAGTACGCAAAATTAGTGTTTTGAGGACTAGGTTCTGTCCGAATTTTTAAAGACCTATTCATAGACCTTAGAATGATTTCTAGATAAACCTTAAAGAATAAATGTTGTTTATCTATATCTTAAATAAGACGTTGTAAAATATTTTGATTATTAGTTTTATATATAAAATGTTATGCCCATTTTAGTACATACTGTTCTAAATGCAATACTTGCTAGATAGATTGATCCTTAACTTTCAAAATTATGGTGTGACTCTTGTGTTGGTATTTTACCCTAATTTTTGGACATCTTTTACCTTAATATGTTTAGTTTATCATATAAAAATCATTTGATTTAATTATGTCGAGAAGTGGGATGTTGCTACTTGAGAAGAGGCTATCTCGTAAGACGACTCCTACAAACAGATTTGATATATGTGTGTGTAACTAGAACTAAACTAGTTTAGGGACTTAGTTAGCTTAATTACTACATGAAATAATTTATTTTAAGGGTTTATTTAGTTTAATTATTTAGTTAGGACATTTAGCAACTTCATTAAATGCATTAAGCCAAGTTACCCATTTTTTACACAAACTTGCCACCCTTCAACATGACTCACCCATTTAATTCATACATGGTTCCATTAGGTTTAGACACGTGCAACCTAATTTAATGATAAAGAAAAGTTAGTATATACATTGAAAAAGTGAGAAGATGGCAAAATTTTTAGCAACCCCTAGCCACCAAATTTGGGAGAGAAAACCAATTGTGAGAAATGGGAGAGAAAATCACAACAAGAAAGAAAGAAAGAAAAGGAAAGAAAAAGCAAGGGGAAGGGAGAAAAAGAAAGCTAAGCTAAGGAAATCCTAATCATATCTAAGCTAAGTAAGTGGGTTTCTTTGGTAATTTATGCTATTTATTTGGTTTTATGTAATTGGTTAAGCTTGTAATTGGGTTGTGATAACGAGTTGGTTGAGTTTGTGTTGGTTAGTTCGCTTTATGAATAATTATTGTTATAATTGGTTGTGATGGTTGGTTGTATGGTTGCTCGTTTAAGCCTTATATATAGCTTGAATGATGGGTAAATTGGTGTGATTAATGGAATTAGGTTGATTGAAATTTGGGGGAATAATTTGGGTTGATATGAACTCGGATTGGAATAAAATTGAAAGGAAGAAAAATGAAGTTTTTAGAGTTTTATCTAGGTAATATTCGACCAAGATTGGAAGAAAATGAAGTTCTTTTAATGTCTAAGATCTTACATTTTAATGGTAGATAAAGTAGGTTAACTGGTCCTTTAAAAAAAAAAAGAGAAATTTCTTATAAAACCAAAACAATCTCTTTACTAAATTTTAGGAATATTTAGCCCAAAACCTAAGAAAATGGAGTTTTTGGTTTCATTAAACCAATTTGATAATTTATGGATCCATTAGGCCCAATTTAGGGTAAAAAACGAAGTTAGAAAGGTGAAATCGTTTGGCTAAGAAGCGTCAAAATTTAGCAACAAGGGAACATTGCGCCTAGCATGTTTTAAACTAGCCCAAAGTGCTAAACACCATGTAAATCAAGCGTAGAATGAATTAACAAGTAGATGTAACCCATTAAACGAAGGGAAGTCCCATGTGCAAATTAAGCCTACGGCTCGTCAAATATCAACTGTCGACTTTTAAACCTAATTAGTTGAACATTGTGATGAAATGAATGTATAACCCTATGTTGGTTAGATACTGGGGATGGAATAATGGTGTAGGGTTTGGTACCCTAGTATCCTTAATACGATAATCATAGCATCACGTCCATCATATACATGTGTCAAGGATGGACTAAGAAAGAATCAATTGGTTGAAAAGTGGGTTGTATGAATAGATTTGGTAACCTAACGGAATAAATGGTTATTAACAATCTAATCGTGTGCGTACTCTAAGTCGTGTGCTCGCATTATTAGACGATGGACTCCCACTAATAGTGGCTATAAAGAGGGATAATTCCATTGTTAGCAGAAGGTGATTTAGTAATCACGTGGATTAAAAATATAGTAGACTTGCTAATACTTAGGGTACCCAAATTAAAAATTGATGAGTATGGTG
Source organism: Dovyalis caffra (assembly GCA_963924115.1). NCBI lineage: Eukaryota > Viridiplantae > Streptophyta > Magnoliopsida > Malpighiales > Salicaceae > Dovyalis > Dovyalis caffra. Next base: position 1,572,831 of record CAWUPB010001179.1, read on the forward strand.
GGAAGTTAGAAAAGCATTGCATATCACATGCATCACCCCACTTACCGAGTTTCGGTTCACCTCGTAGTTATTTGCATGTTATGATAGGTAGTGGTGATCTGTAGTATCGATAAGGACGCTGTCGGATCCTCCAAAAGGGCTCATATGTGATGCAAACCTAAAGGGATGTTATTTTGATTGTAATTTTTAGGGTTGGGATATCGATAGACATTCGGATGGTATTGTAAATAAATTTTATACTTTCTTCCATCGTATTTGTTAATGTTATGTAAATTATCTTATATTTGTTTCATTATATGATAAGTCCTTAATGTATGAGCACATATATGTATGGTGTCAAGTTAAGTTGGAAGTGTCGGCGTGACACACTTCTCACCTAGTCACTTCGTTTATAGGTAGTTAGCAAGTGGGCCGAAGGGGGCACCACACCCTCCCTCCCTCTCCCTCTCCCTCCGTCACCCTCTCGTCTCTCCTTCTCTCCCTTACTTCTCCTCTTTCTTTCTTTCCCCTCTCTTTCTCTACCTCCATCCCTCCCTCCTTCCCTCCCTCTCCCCCTCCCTCTCTCTCCCCTCTCTTTTACTCCATCTCTCACTCACTCTCATTCCCTCTATTCCACTCTCTCTCCTCTCCTTCCCTCTCTCTCTCTCTTTGTCTATCTTAATATCTTTCTCTCTCTACCTCCTTCCATCTCTTTATCTCTTTCCTAATCTTCTCTCTCCCTCTTTTCGCTCTCTCTCTCTCCCTCTTTCTTCCCTGTCTCTCCCACACTCTTTCTCTCTTCTTCTCTCTCACTTCCTCTTTTTTCCTTTATCTCTCCTAATGTCCCTCTCCCTCTCTCTATCTCTCTCTCTTCTCTCCTAATCACTCTCTCTCTTCATCCGTCTCTCTCCTTTCTTCCCTCCCTCGTCCTTCCTTTGTCTTCCTCTTTCCCTCTATCTCCTTTCTTCCCTCCCTCGTCCTTCATTTGTCTTCCTTTTTCCCTCTCTCTTACTCTCCCTCTCCCTCTCCTTCGCCCTCTCCTTCTCTCCCTCTCCTTTTCCCTCTTCCTCCCTCTCTTTCCTTCTCTCTCCCTCTCTCCCTTTCCCATACACTATTTACCTATCTCTCCCTATATCTTTCCCTCTCTTTAGCCTTCTCTCTCCCTCTTTCCCCCTCCCTCTCTGTCTCTCCCTCTCTCCCCCTTCCTCGCCCTCCTTCTCCCTCTCTCTCCCTCTCTCCACTCTCTCCCTCTCTCTCCCCCACTCTTACTCTCTCTCTCTCCCTCTCCCTCTCCCACACTCACCCCTCCCTCTCCCTCTCTTCCTCCTCTCTCAATCTCACTCTCTTTCTCCCCCTCCCTCTCTCTCTCTTCCCCACTTCCTCTCATTTTCTCTCTCTTTTTCTATCTCTTCCCTCTCTCTCCCCCTCTCTCCCTCTTTTTCTCCATCTCTTCCTTCTTTCTCCCTCACTTTTATTCCCTTTCTCCTTCTCCCTCTCTCCCTTTATCTTCATCTCTCCGCTCTTCTCTCTCCCCTTCTACTCTCTCTCTCCCTCTCTCTTTCCCTCCATCTTGAAGGATCATTCATCCTATAGAGGTGGGAAATAATTTTTTTATCCATCTAAGGTTCCCAAGATCATGTCATTGAATCAACTAATTATATATTAACATGAATATAAATATAGATGTAAGATTACCTCTTGTAGCATAGAAAAAAATCTAGTGGAAAGGGAACCGTCTAAGTGTTCGACCTCTATTAGTAATACACATAGCTTAAATACCCACAAAGGAAGCCATAGAAATCTCAAAGTGCTAGCTCCAATCCTTTGTATAGTTAATTTGCTTTCTAAAACAAATTGTCACGGTTTCGTAGCAACTCGGGCTTTTTAGGAGGGATGCGGTAACTTAGGTTTTCTAGGAATAGAAATGTTTTTTTTTTTCGTTATTATCGCATATGTGCAAGGCTTAACCTCTAACCCTTTTTACCTCTCTCCCTTTATTTATATTAGGGGCATCCTTGTTCTCATGGATAAGGAGTTGCAACATATGTGGGCTTGTTTGATCTTGTTTATCCTCCCACCAAAATATCTTACACGCTTTTCACTTAAGCTTCTTGGCCAAAACACTTTTGGCCCAATTAATTGGACCATCCAAATAAATTAGGTCGGATATTTTTAGGAAGTCCACATTAGAAATAATTTTCCAAATTACCTTTAAGCTTAAATTATGAAACTAATTTTCTTTTCGAGTAACTAATTACCAAATTAGGAAACTCATTTCTAAAATTGAAAACTTTCTATTTCGGGACATTTTTTCTAAAATAGGAAAATTTCAAAGCTGGAAATGATTTTAAAAATATATGCTTCTTTTTTATTTTGTGAATTATGTGAAATTTTAAACTTATACGTGTGACGCAAGTAGGCCCTTATATATGTTGGCAATGTATTAAGAATAAAGGACACCTCTTTTATCTATTGAAAAATAAATCAAGATTAGCCTCTAGTAAGGCATCATGACTATCCAGTTCTCTAAAAAGATTTATTAATCAATAATTATCTTTCACGAGCATGGTTGTCATACAATTTAGTCTTCATGTTAAGTTATCATATTGTGATCACACAAGTTTTCTTTGATTCCCAAATGTCTTAGCTCTAAAGTAAACTAACTATGTTCTATTAGTATACTCCTACTATAGCCATAGATTCCTTTAGTGGACATTTATCGAAGTGCAATGTGATAACTACTTTAGAATATAAGGAATGACATATCCTATCTTAGTCATCCACCTATTTTCATTAGTTTCTAGTGCACCCAATGAATTGATAACATGCAGCTCTTGATTGAGCCCATTGAAACGATCTGTGAAAATAAATAAATTCTTTATTGAGATAACCGGGGTGACTTCAAGTCAAAGGGCTAGTTGTACCAATCTCGTATGAGATTCCCATAGACTAAACTAAATGGGTTCTCATAGTGAGTCCGTCTAATGATATGTTCTCTAACATTAATTACCTAAGTGCTTGTTTTGGCATCACCATACCAATAGGTGTGATCTCCAACTATTATCTTATAGTATTAGCATAGTAGTCACAATTCTTACCATAGCAGTCACAATTCTTACCATAGCTAGTCAATGTCCATTATTGACAATGCTCGACTTGAAAAATTTAATGATATCATTTAAATGCATCAACGTCCATCTCACATAAATCAATCAATCATTAATGTAATGCATATCATAAGGACTTGTATTTAATTCTATTAAAGTATAAACAACAAAAATTAATAAAAGACCTTTATTTATTTATATATATATAAATACAATAGTATAATAAATCAAACCATCCAAACAAGGTTAGACCTTGGGCTCTTACACTAATACCTCTCTCTCTCGCTCTCTCTCTTTCTCCTTCTCACTCCTCCTCTCACTCTCCCCCTCTCCCTCTCTTACTCCCTCTCCCTCTCTCCTTCCCTCTCTCTTTTCTCCCTCTCCCTTTCCTTCTTCATCCCTCTTCCTCTCCCTCTCTCTTGCTCTCACTCCCTCTCCTTCCCTCTCCCTTTCCCTCTTATCCCTCTCTCCATCTCCCCTCCCACTCCCTCTCCTTCCCTCTCCTTTTCCCTCCCTATCTCTCTCTCAATCTCCCTCCATCTTTCTCCCACTCCCTCTCATTCCCCTCTCCCTTTCCCTCCCTATCCCTCTCTCCATCTCCCCTTCTCACTCCCTCTCCTTCTCCCTCCCTCTCTCTCCCTCTCTCTCTCAATCTCCTTATACCTCTCTTCCTATCCCTCTCCTAATCTCTCCTTCCCTCTCTCCCTCTCTCTCCCTTTCATCTCTCTCTCGTTACCTCCCTCCCTCACTCTACCTCTCTTTCTCTCCCTCTCTCTCCTTCTCTCCCTCCTTCTCTCCCTCTATCCTTTTTTATCTCCCTTTCGTCTCCCTCGGTCTCCCTAACTAGCTCTCCCTCCATCACTCCTCCCTTTACCTATCCCCCTCCCTCCCTCTCCCTCCCTCGATCTCATCTCTCTCTCTTTCCCCCTCTATCACCCTCTCTCACTCCCTCTCTATTTCCATCTTTCTCTCCCTTTTACCTCCCTTCCTCCCTCTCTCTTTCTCCCTATTTTTCCTTCCCTTACCCTCTCTCTCCCTCCATTTCACTCTTTCCTCTCTCTCCTTCTCCCTCTCCCTCTCTCCTCTCTCTCCCTCTTCTTCCCTTCCTTTTCTCACTCTCTCCCTTCCTCCCTCTCACCCACTCTCCCTCTCTCTCCCTCACTCCCTCTCACTTAAGCTCTCCCTCACTTTTTTCTCTCTCCCTTCTACCTTTTCCTCTCTCCCTTAATCTCTTTTACTCTTTCTCCTTCTCTACTTCACTCCCTCTCCCTTTCCATTCCTTACTCCAACTCCTCTCTCCCCTCTTTTTTCCCTCATCCTCTCTCTCTTTCTCGTGTTTCCCTCACTCCCTCTCTCGCTCTCCTTTTCTCTCTCCTTTTTCTCTATCTCCCTCTATATTTTTCCCTCACTCTCTCTTTTGACCTCTATCTCTCTCTCCCTTTCTCCCCATCTCCCTCATCCTCTCTCCCTCTTTCCCCCTTTCTCCCTCTCCCTATCTTTCTCCCTCCCTCACTTTGCTTCCCTCTCTCCCTCTTTCTTTCCCTTTCCCCTCTCTCTATCCTCCTCCCTCTCTCCCTTTATCTCTCTCAAAATCCCTTTCCCTCTCTCTCCCTCCCTCTCACTCCTTTTCTCTCTCTATATCCCTCTTTTTTCCTCTCTCTCACTTATTTTCTCTCTCTATATCCCTTTTTCCCCCTCTCTCTCTCTATATCCCTCTCTCCATCTCCCTTTCCTTCTCTATCTATCATACTCTCACTCTATCTCCTTCTATCCTACTCTCCCTCTCTACCTTTTTCCTTCTCCCACCCCTCTCCCTCCCTCCTTCCATCTTCCTATCCATCCCTCTATCTCCCTCTCCCACAATCTCTCTTTCCCTCTTCCCATACTCCTTCTCCCTATCTCTTCATCCCTCTTTCCCTCTTCCTCTACTCCCTCTCCCTCTCCCTTCTCTCTCCCTTTTCTTTCCCTCTCTCGTCATCTCTTTCTTTCTCTATGACTCTCCCCTCCCTCTCCCTCTCCCCAACACTCTCCCTTTCTCCCTCTCCTCCCTCTCTCACTCCTTCTCTCCCTCTATCTCTCTCTCTCATCCGACCCTCTCCTTCTTGCTCTTTCCCTCATCTCCCTCTTCCCTCGCCCTCTCCCTCCCCTTCTCTCTTGCTCTCTCCTTTCCCTCCCTCTCACACACTCTCGGTATCCCTCTCTCTCCCTCCTCTCTCCTTCCATCTCTTTCTCTCTTCCTCTATCTTCCTCTCTCTTTTTCTTCCCTCTCCATTTCTCTCCCTCTCTATCCATCTCTCCCTTATTCTTCTCTCTCTTATTCTCCACCACTTTTTTCCTCTCCCCTCTCTCACTCTCTCCCTCTCTCTATCCATCTCACTTTCTTTCCCTCTCCTTCTCTTTTTCTCTCTCTCGCTCTCTCTCCCTCTCCCTCTCCCTCTTGTCCTCCCACTCCCTCTCCCTCTACTTCTATCTCTCTCTTTCTCTCTTTCTCCCTTATTTTCTCTCTCACCTTCCCCCTCTTTATCATCTTGCTCTTTCTCCCTCTCACTCTCTCTCTCACTCCCACTCCCTCTCCCTCTCCCCCTCCCCTCTCCCTTTTGCTCTCAATCCCACTCTTTCTCGCCCTTCTTCGCCCCTCTATCTCCCTCTCTTTCTCTCTTTCACTCTCTCCCCCTCTCTCCTTATCTCTCTCCCTCTCTCTCCCTCACTCCTTCTCCCTTCGTTTCCCTCTCCTTTACTTTCTCTCTTTCTACCTCTCTCTCCCTCCTCTTTCCCTCTTTCTCGTCTCCCCTCTTGCTCTCCCTCTCGTCCCTCTCTCTCACTCTCCCTTACACTCTCCTTCTTTCTCTCTCTCTTTTTCTTACCCTCTCTCCCTTTCCTCCTCTCTCGATCTCTCCCTCTTTCTCTCTCTTCCCCTCTCCCTATCCGTATCCTTCTCCTCTCCCTTTCTCCATCCCTCTTCCTCTTTCTCCCTCTCTTCCTTTGTCTCCCATTCTTTCTTTTTCTTCCTCTCTCCCTTCCTCCCCCTCTCCCTCTCACTTTCCCTCCCTCTCTCTCTATCCCTCTCCTACTCTTTCTCTCAATCTCTCCTACCCTCTCCATCTTTCCCTCTCTCTCTCTTCCTCTTTGTCACTCTCCCTCCCTCTCTCTCCCCCTCTCCCTCTATCTCCCTCTCTTTCTCCTTTGCTCCCTCTCTCTCCCCCTCTAGCTCTCCTTCCCTCCCACTCTCTCCTTTTCTCTCTCTCTCATGCCTTCTCTCCCTCTCTCTCTCTTCCTACATCTCTTTCTCCCTTGCCCTTTCTCCCCACATCTCTCTCTCTCCCCCACTCTCCCTTTCTCCCTCCCCTCTCTCTTTCCCTCTCTTCCCCAACCTCTCCACCTCTTCCTCTCTTATTCCCTTTCTAACCCATCCCCCTCTCCTTCATCATCTCTCTATCTCTCCCTCTCCCTCATCATCTCTCTATCTCTCCCTCTCTCTTTCCTTTCTTCCTCTCCCTCTCCCTCTCTCTCTCCCCCTCTATCTCTCCCTTCCTCTCCCTCCATTCCTTTCTTCTCCCTTCTATCTCCCTCTCTCTCCCTTGCTCTCTCCCTCTCCTTCTCTTTTTCTCACTCCCTCTTCCTCTCTTCCCCTCATTTTCTCTCTCTTCTTTCTCTCACGTCCGTCTCTCCATATCTCTCCCTCCCTCCCTCCCTCTTTCTTCCTCTCCCTCCCTCATTCCCTCTCTCTCCCTCTCTTCCTCTTTGACTCTCACTCTCTTTCTCTCCATCTTTCTCCCTCTCCATCTCCCTCTCCCTCTCCCCTACTCTTGCCTCTCCCTCTCTTCCTCTCCCCTACTCTTGCCTCTCCCTCTCCCTCTTTCCCTCTCTCTTTTTTCTTCCTCTATCTCCCTCTCTACCTCTCTTCCTTTCTATCTCTCTCTCCCCCTTCCTCTCTCTTTATCTCCCTCACTCTCTCCCCTTTTATTTCTCTCCCTCTTCTTCTCTTCCCCGCTCATTCTCTCTCCCTCTCCTCCTCTCTCATTCTCTCTCCCTCTTATCCTCTCTCATTTTCTCTCCTTTTTTCTTAATCATTCCCTTTCTCTCCTTATCTCCCTCTCGCCTTTCCCTCTTCCTCTGTCCCTTTCTCCCTTTCTTTCCCCATCCTTCTTATCTCTTTTCATCCCTCTTTCTCTTCTTTTCACTCTATTCCTCTCTCATTCTTTCCCACTCTACCTCGCTCTATCTCCCTCTCCCTCCCTCACCCTCTCTCTCACCAACTACCTTTGTCTCTCCCACTCCCTCTCCCTCTCCAACTCTCTCTCATTTTCTTTCCCTCTCCCTCTCTCTCTCATTTCCTTTCCTTATTCCTCCCTCTCCCTCCTTCCCTCCTTCTCTTTCACTTTTCTCTCTCCCTTTTTCCTACCGTCCCTCCCACACTCTCTTCCCGTCTCCACCCTCTCTCTCTCTTGCTCCTTCTCCATCTCCCCTCCCTCCATATCCCTCTCCATCTTTCTTTCCCTCTCTCCTTCCTCTTCTCTCCCTCTCTTTCACTCTATCTCCATCCCTCTTCCCTTCACCCCCTGTTTCCCTATCCTTTTCCCTCTCTCCCTTCCTCTCTCTCTCCTCTCTCCCTCTCTCTCCCCCTCTCTCCACCTTTCTCTTTCCCTTCCTTTCTCCCTCTATCTCCCTTTCTACCTCTTTCCCTCTCTCTCTCCCCCCACTCTCTCCCAATGTCCCTCTCTCACTCCTCACTCTCTCTCAATATATCCCTTTCTCTCTCTCCCTCTCATTTTTTTCTCTCCCTCTCATTCTCTCTCCCCTTTCTCTCCCTCTCATCCTCTCTCCCCTTCCTCTCCCTCCATTTCTCACTCCCTCTCCCTCTCTCTCATCCTTCTTTCCTTCTCTTCCTCTCCCCCTCCCCCTTTTTCCCTCTCCCTCTCTCCCTCTCTACCTTCTCTCCCTCTCCCTCTCTACCTCTCTCTCCCTATCCCACCCTTTCCCAATCTCTCTCCCTCTCTCACCCTTCCTCTCCCTTTTTCTCCCTCTCTCTCCCTTTTCCTCTCTCTCTTACCCTCTCTCCCTCGTCCTATCTATCCCTCATTCAATCTCACTCCCTTTCTCTCCCGCTTCCTCTCCCCCACTCCCTCCCTATCCATCCCCCTTTATCCTTCATGCTCTATCTTCCTCCTTTTCCCTCTCCCTCTCTCTCTTTCTCTCTCACTAGATCTCCATCTTTCCCTCTTTCATTCCTTCTCCTCCTCTCTCCCACTCCCTTCCTCTTTATCTCTCCATCTCCCCCTCTCCCTATCCCCTCTCTTCTTTGTGCTCTATCGCCCTCCCTTTCCTTTCACTCCTCTCTCATCCTCTCCGATACTCTCTCTCTATATCCGCCTCTCTTACTCCATCTCTTTCTCTCTCTCCGTCTCATTTCCCTCTCTCTCCTTTCCCTATCCCTTCCCTAACCTCCCACTCACTCTATCTCCCTCTCTCCTTGCGCTCTCTCCCTCCTTATCTCCTTCTTTCCCTTTCTCTCCCTCTCTCTCTCCTTTGTCCTCTCTTTTTCTCTCCCTTTTTGTCCCTCTATCACTCTCCCTCACTCTCCTACTCTCTCTCTTCTCCTCCTCCTCCTACTCTCTCTCTTGTCTCTATTTCTCCTTCCCTCCCTATCTTTCCTTCTCGCTCTTCCTCCTTCCCCTCTCTTTTCCTCCCTCTCTCCCTCTCTTCCTTTTCCTCCCGCTTTTCTTTCCTCCCATTCTCTCCCTTCTTCTCCTCATCCCTCTCCCTCTCCCTCTCCCTCTCCATCTCTTCTTCTTTCTCCCTCTTCCTCTCCCTCTCCCTCTCTCCCTCTCTCTCTCCCTTTTCGCCCCTCTCTATTCTTCTCTCTCTCTCCCTCTCTCTCCATCTCCCTCACTCCACCTCCCTCTCCCTCTCCCTCTCCCTCTCTACCACTCACTCCCTCTCTCCCCTCACTCCCTCTCCCTCTATTCCTCTCTCTCCAATGCTCTCTCCCTCTCTCCCTCTCTCTCTTCCTCTTACTCTCTCTATCCCCCTTACCCTCTTCCTCTCTTTCTTTGTCCTTCTCTCCCTCCCTCTCTTTTACACTCCACCTCTCCCTCCCTCCCTCTCTATCTCCCATTTCCTCTATCTCACTCTCTCCTTTCATCTTCCACTCTCTCCGCCCCTCTCTCCCTCTTTCTTTCTATCTCTTTTTCCCTCTATATCTCAATCCTTTCCTCTCTCTCTCCCTCTCTTACCTTCTCCCTACTTCTCCCTTTCTCCCTCTTTTTCCCTCTCTCCCTCTCTTACCTTCTCCCTACTTCTCCCTTTCTCCCTCCTTTTCCCTCTCTCCCTCTCTTACCTTCTCTCTCTCTTACCCCCTCTCCCTCTTTCTCTCTTTCTCTCCTAATCTCTCCCTCTCCCTCTCTCTCTCCCTCTCCCTTGCTCTCTCACACTTCCTCTCCCTCTCTACCTTAATCTCATTCTCTCCCTCTCATTGTATCCTTATCCCTCTCTCACTCTGTCCCATTCCCTCTTTACCTCTCTCTTTTTCTCCCCTTCTCCCTCTCCTCCTCTCTCATTCTCTCCCCTCTCTCTCTCTCACTCCCTCTCATTCTTTCTCTTTTCTCCTCTCCATTCTCCTCCCCCTCCCTCTATCTCCCTCTCCCTCTCCCTCTCTTTCCATCTCTCTTTTTCACTCTCTCCCCCTCTCACTCCCTCTATACCTCTCTCTCCCTTTCCTTCTTGCTCTCCCTCTTACTCCCTCTCTCTCTCTTTATCTCTCATGGTCTCTTAATCTCTCCCTCTCTCTCGCCCCTTTCATTTTCTTTCCTTCCCTTCCTCCCTCTTTCCCTCTCTCTCCCTCTCACTCTCTCTCCCTCCCTTTCCTTATCCCTTTCACTCCCTCTCTTTCCCTCTCACCCTCTCTCCCTCCCTCTCCTTCTACCTCTCACTCCCTCTCTCCCTCACTCCCCTTCTCTCTCCCACTCCCTCTCTTTTCCTCTTTCTCTCTCTTTCCTTTTTTCTTTCGTTCCTTACTTCTCTCCTAATTCTCTCCTCCTCTCCCTCTCTATCTATCTTGCTCTCCTTCTCCCTCTCCCACTTCCTCTCCACCTCTATCTCCCTCTCTCTCCCTTTCTCTCTCACTCTCTCTTGCTCTCCCTCTCCTCTCTCTATCAACCTCTCCCCGTACTTGTCTCCCTTCTCATTCTCTTACTCTTTCCCTCTTTATATCTCTATCTCCCTCCTTCACTCTCCCACTCCCTCCCTCTCCCTCTTCCCTCACTCTCTCCTCACTCTCTCTTACCCTTTCTCCCTTTTTTTCTCTTACTCTCTCTCAATTCCCTCTCTATTTCCCTTTCCCTTTTGCTCACTACCTCTCTTTCCCTTTATCTCCCTTCCTCTCCCTCTCCCTCTCCCTCTCTCCCCTCCCTCCCTTAATACCTCTCTCTTTATCTCTCTCTCTCTCTCTCCTTCTCTATCTCTCCCTCTCCTTCTCCCTACCTCTCTATCTCTCCCTCTCTCTCCCTATCTCTACCTTACACCCTCTCTCTCCCTCAAACCCTCTCTCTTTCTCTCTCTCCCTTTTTTTCTCTTTGTTTGTCTCCCTCTCCCTCCCTCACCCTCTCTCCCTCTATGCATCTCTCTCTCCTTCCCTCTCCTTCTATTCCTCTTTCTTTCTCTCGCTCTTCCTCTCTTCTTTGCTCTCATTCTCTCTCACTCTCATTCTCTTCCCCTCCCTCTATATCTCATCATAACTTTATGCCCTCTTTCTAACTCTCTTTCCCTCTCTATATCTCTTTTTCTCTTGCACTGTCTCTCCTCTCTTTCATTCTTTCTCTCCCTTTCTCTCCCTTCCTCCCTATCTCTCCCTCTCTCTCCCTCTCCTTCTCTCTCTGTCTCTCCCTCTTTTCCTCTCCATCTCTCTCTCTTTCACTCTCAACCTCCCTCTTTTCCCTCTCTCTCCTCCTCTATCTCTCGTCTCTCCCACCCTTACACTCTATCTCCCTCAACCTCTCTCCCTTTCTCCTCTCCTTTCCTCCCTCACTCTCCCTATCTCTCCCTCTCCCTCACCCAATCTCTCTCCCTCTCTCTCTCCCCTCTTGCCTTTTTCCTCTCTATATCTCATTCTCTCTCTCTCCATCTCTCTCACTCTCTTTCCTTTTTCTCTCTCCCTCACTCTTTCCCTCTCTATCTCTCCCTCTTCAACCCTCTCGCTCTCTCCTTCTCTCTTCCCCTCTCTCTCTCTCCCTCTCCTTCTCTCTATATCTCTTAATCTCCTTCTATGTATCCATCTCTCACCAACCTCTCTCCCCCTCTCCCTTACTCTCTTCCCTCTACCTCACTCTCTCCCCCTCTCATCTCTCCCTCTCCTACTCTCTCCCCTCTCTACCCTCTCTCTCCCCTTTTCTCCCTCTCTCCCTCTCTATCTTTCTTCCTCTCCCTCTCTCCCTCGTTCCTTCTCTCCCCCTCTCCCCTTCTTTCTCTCCCTTCACCATCTCTCTAACTTTCTCTCTCTCCTTTTCAATCTCTCCCTCAATCCCTCTCTATTTCCTTCTCTTCCTCTCTCCCCCTCTCCCCCTCTCCCTTTCCCTTCCTCTCTCCCACACTCTCTCCCTCTCCCTTTCCTTTCCTCTCTCCCACTCTCTCTTCTTCCCTCTATGTCTCTCCCTATCTCTCTCTCCCTCTCTCTTTTTTCTTCCTCCCTTTCCTTTCTCTCTCCTTCTCTCTCTATTTATCCCTTTCTCCCTATCTCTTTCCTCCTCTCTCTTTTTCTTCTCTCCCTCTCTCTTACCCTCCCTATCTCTTTCCTCCTCTCTCTTTTTCTTCTCTCCCTCTCTCTTACCCTCCCTCTCTTTTCCTCTCTCTATCACTCTCTCTTTCCTCTCTCTCCCTCTCTCCGCCTCTCTCTCTCACTATCACTCTAACTCTCTCTCATTCTCTCTCTCTCTCCCTCCCTCCCTCCCTCCCTCTACCTCTCCAAATTCTCATCTTATCTCTCTCTCTATCTCTAACTCTCTCACATTTTCTCTCCTCCTTTTATCCCTCCCTCTATCTCCCCTCTCTCTCCCACTCTCCCTCTCTCCCTTACTATCCATTTATCCCTTTCTTCCTCTCTATCTTTCTCCCTCTCTCTCTTTCCCTCATCATCTCTCCCTCTTGCCCTCCTTCTCTATTTCTCCTTCTATCTTCTTCTCTATCGCTCTCCCTCTCTCCCTTTACCTCTTCCTCTCTCCCTCCCTCGACCTCTCCCTATCTCTCATGTATCTCTCTTCATCACCCTCTCTCTTCTCTCTCTATAACACTCTCCTTCACTCCTTCCCTTCCAATCTCTCCCTCTCTCTTTTTCTCTATCACCCGCCCTATCTATCTTATTTCCTATTCCCTCTCCCTCTCTCTCTCCTTCTCTCTTCTTCTCCATCTCTCTCTTCCTCTTGATATCCCTTTCTTCCTTGCCCTCTCTCTCACTCCCTCTCTCCCAGCCCCGCTCTCAATTTCCATCCCTCTCTCCCTCCCTCTCTCTTTCTCTCTCCTATCTCTCTCTATCACTATCCCTTCCCTCTCTCCCTCTCCCTCTTTATATCTCCCTCTCCTTCTCTCTCCCTCTTTCTTTCTCCCCCTCTCTATCCCACTCTCTCCTTACTCTCTCTATCTCTCCTTGTCCCTCTTTCCTTCTCCCTCTCTCCCTTTTGCATCTCTCTCACCCTTTCCTTCTCCCTTTTTCTTTCTCTTTCTCTCTCCACCTCTCTCCTCTTCCCTCTTACTCTATTTATCTCCCCTCCCTCTATATTTTCCTTTCTCTCTCACTCCTCTCTTCGCCTCTCCAACTCTCTCTCCCTTCTCCCTCACTCTCTCTTCTACTTCCTTCCCACTTTTACTCCCCCATTCCCTCATCTTCCCCCTCCATCTCTCACCTATCTCTCTTTCTCCCTCTACCTCTCTTCCTATCTCTCTACCTTTGTCTCCTTCTCCCTTTGTCCCTTTCTCTCCCTCCCTCACCCTCTCCCTTTCTCTCTCCTCCTCTTTTGTGCTCTCTTTCTCTCTCTCACTCCTCTCTCCCTCTCCCTACCTCCTTATCTCTTTCTCTTTGTCCCTTTCCCTCTCTCTATCTCTTTCTCTTTCCCTCTCCCACCCTCTCTCTCTCACTCTAAATTTCCCTTTCATACACTCCTTACCTCCCTTCATCCCTCTTCTCTATATCTCTCTCCCTTCCTATCTCTCCCTCTTTCCCCTTCTCTCCCTTAATCTATCTCTCTCCCTTCCCTCTCTCTCTACCCTCTCTCCCTTTCTTCCTCTCGCACTCACCTACCCCTTCTCACCCGCTCACTCTCTATCTCTCTCTTCCCTTTTCTCTATCCCTCTTTCTCTCCTCCTCTCTCTCCTCTTCCTTTCATCTATCCCACTCTTTCCTTTTCTCTCTCCCTATCCTTTTTCTTTTCTCCCTCTTTCCCTCTCTCTCTTTCTCTCTTTCTCTCCCTCTCCCCTTCTTTCCCTCCCTCTCTCCCACTTCCTCATTATGTTGCCCTCCCTCGCACCTCTCTCTCCCTCTCCCTTACTCTCTCTCCATCTATCTCCCTACTCTCCTTCTATCTCTCTCTATCTCGTTCTTTCTCCTTCTCCCACCCTCGCCTCTCTCTCCATCTCTCTCTCTCTCTCATTTTATATCTCTCTCTATCTCCTATCTCCTTCTTTCTCCCTCTCCTAACTCTCTCCCTCTCTCACTCATTCTCTCCCTATCCCTCTCCCTTTCTACTTTTCTCCCCCTCTCTTCTCCCTCTCCCCTCTTTCCTCTTCTCTCTCCTTTTCTTTCCCTCTTCCTCTCTCTTCCCCTCTTCCCTTTTATTCCTCTCACTCCTTCCCTCACCCACTCTCTCCCTACCTTCCACACACTCTCCCTCCCACTCTCTCTCTTCCCTCCTCCCTCTCATCTTCCCTCTCTCTCCCTCTCCCACATCCTCCTTCTCTTCTTTTCTCTCCTTATCCTCTCTCCCTCTCTACCACTCTCCCTCTTCTCTTTCTCCTAGTATCCCTCTTTCTCCCTCTCTCCCAATCTGGCCCTCTCTTTTCATCTCTTTTCCTCTCCATCTTATCCTCTCTTTCTGAATCTCTCTATCTCCCTTTCCCTCCCTCTTCTCCTTCCCTCTCTTGCTCTCCCTCTCTCTCCCACTCCCTTTCCCTCTCTATCTCCCACTCTCTCACTCTCTCCCTCTTTATTCCTCTCTTTCTCATAATTTTATCGCCTTCTCTCTCTCACTTTCTCACCTTTTCCCCCTCTCCCCTCTCTCTCTCCCTGTCTAACCTTCTCTCTCCCTTCCTCTCCCTATCTCTCTCTTCCTTCATTACCTCTCTCTCCCTCTTTTCCTCCTTATCTCTCTCTCTCTCTCTTTCCCTCTCTTTGCCCCTTTGTCCTCCTTTCTCTTCCTTTCTCCCTCCCTTTCCTTCTCTCTTATTATCCCACCCACACTACCCCTTCCTCTCTCCCTCTTCCACTCCCTCTCCTTCTTTCCCTCTCTTTCTCCTCCCTATTTTTCTCTCCCTCCCTCTCTCCCACTTCCTCATTATGTTGCCCTCCCTCGCACCTCTCTCTCCCTCTCTCCCTTTCCCTCTAACTCACTCTCCATCTATCCCACTCTCTCCCTCCCTCTCTATCACACCCTCTTTCTCTCTCTTTCCCTCTCCCTCTCCCTCTCCCTCTCCTCTCTATCTCTTATTCCCTTTCTCCCTCCCTCTCCTTCTCTTTCTCCCCCTCTCCCTCTCACTCCCTCTCCTTCTCTTTCTCCCCTCTCCCTCTCACTCCCTCTCCCTCTCTCCCTCTCTCCCACTCTCTCTTTCCTCCCCTCTAATGCACTCTCTCCCTCTCTAACCCTCTCTCTCCCCCTCTCTCCCTCCTCTTTGTCTTTCTCCATCTTCCCTTCTTTCTCATTCCCACTCGCTCTTCTTATCTCTTTTTCCTTCATTCCCTCTCACTCCCTTTCCCACTCTCGTCCTCTCCCCTCCACTATCTCTATATCTCTCCCTCTCTACTTTTTACACTCTCTCTTACTCCCCCTCTCTTTTCCTCACTCTCTCTCCCTCTCTATCCCCTTTCTTTCTCCCTCTTCTCGCTCTCCCTCTCTCTCCTTCCTTATCCCTTTTGAGCTTTCCTTTTTCTCTTCCCCTTCTCTCTCTCGTTATGTCTCCCTCTCTCCTCCCTCTCACTCCCCTCCCTCTCTTTTTTGCTATCTCTTCCACTCTCTCTTTCTTTATCCCTCCCTCTCACCCTCTGTCTATCTCTCTCTCCCTTTTCCTATCTTTGTCTCCTCCTTGTCCTCCTCTCTTCCTCCTTCTTTCTTCCTTTCCCCTTCTCTCACCCTCTTCCTTTCTCCTTTTATCTCTCCTACTCTTTCTTTCTCCCCTCCTCTCTCCCCTCTCTTAGGGAGGGAGAGAGGGAGGGAATAGAGGAAGAGAGATAGAGAGAGGGAGGGAGCTAAGGGAAAGAGAGAGGAAGTAAGATAAAAAAGAGAGAGGGAGAGGGAAAGAGGGAATGAAGGTAAAGAAAGATGGGAAGAGGGAGAGGGAGAGAGAGAAAGGGGGACGAAGAGAGGGGAGAGAGGGGGAGAGGGAGGGAAAGAGAAGGAGAACATGAGAGAGAGGAAAAATTAGTATGGAAAAAAGGAAAGAGAGTAAGAGAGAGAGGGAGGGAGAGATGGATAGATAGAGAGAGAGGAGAGGAGAGGTAGAGAGAAATAGAGGATGAGATAGAGAGAGGGAGAAGCGGGAGGAGAGAGAGAGAGGGAGAAAGAGAGATGAAGAAAGAGGGAGGGAGAAAGAGATGGAGAGGGAGGGGAGGGAGAGCGAGGGAGAGAGCGGGATAAAGGGAGAGAGAAGGGATAGGGTGATAGATGGAGAGAAAAGAGTGGAAGAGAGGGATGAAAAAGAGAGAGATTGAGGGAGAGGTAGAGAGATAAGTAAAGGGAGGGAGGTAGGGAGAGAGAGAGTGAGAAAGAGGGATAAAGAGTGAGGGACATAGAGGGATAGAGAGCAAAAGAAAGAAAGTGGGAGAGAGAGTGAGGGAGGGGGAGAGTGGGAGAGGGAAAGAGAAGGAGGGAGAGAGAGATGGAGAGAGAAAGAAAGGGAGAGAGAGATTAAGAGAGGGGAGAGGGAGAGAAGGAATGTTAAAAGAGAGATAGGGAGAGGGAGAGGGAAGGACAAGGAGTGAGAGGGGGAGGGAAAGGGAGAGAAAGGGAGCGAGGTAGAGAGAGAGGAAAAGAGGGAGAGATAGGAAGAGAGAGGGATAACGAGGAAGTGGGTGAGTGAGAGAGAGGAATAGAAGGAATGAAAGAAGAAAGAGATGAGGAGTAGGGAGAGAGTGTGAGAGACGAAAAGATGGAGGGAGGGAGGGGGAGAAGGAGAGAGGAAGATGGAGAGATGAAGAGGGAGAGAGTCAAGGACGAATAGAGGGAGAGATTAGGGAGAGAAAGAGAGATAGAGGGAGAGAGGGGGAATTAGAGGGGAGAGAGGGAGAGGGAGAGGGAGGGAGAGAGAGTAAGAGAGAGGGAGAGAGAAAGGGAGAGAGAGTGAAGGATAAAGGGGGAGGGATAAGGAGAGAGGGAGAGAGAGAGAGAGAGGGAGAGGAAAAGAAAGAGAGGTAGAGAGGGAGAGAGGAAGAAGGGTAAAGAGAAAGAGAGAGGGAGAGGGAGGGATGGAGGGAGGGGAAGGGAGAGGGATAGAGGGAGGAGAGGGAGGGAGGGGAAGGGAGAGGGATAGAGGGAGGAGAGGGAGGGAGAGTGAGAGAGAAAGGGAGAGTGAGAGAGAGGGGGAGGGAAAGAGTGAGGAGAGAATAGGGGAGAGAGCAAATGAGAGAGTGGTAGAGAGGATGAGAAAAGGGGGAGAGAGAGAGAGAAAGAGGGGGAGAGAAAGGAGATAGAGGGAGAGAAAGGGAGGGAGAGAGAGAGGGAGATAGGGAGAGAATGAGAAATCGGTTAGAGAAGGAGAGAGATATGGAAAGAGGGAGGGAGAGAGTGTGAGGAAGGGATGGAGAGAGAGTTGGAAAACGATGAAGAGGAAGAGTGAGATAGGGAGGGAGGGGAAGAGAGAGAGGGAGAGAGATGGAGAGATAGAAAGTGATAAAAAGAGAAGGGAAGAGAGAAGGAGAGGGAGACGGAGAGAGGGAGAATGTGAGAGAGAGAGAGAGGGGGGAAAAGATGTAGAGAGTGGTAAAGAGTGAGAGAGGGAGAGAGATAGAGAGGGAGAGAGGGAGTGAGAGATAAGGAGAGAGGTAGAGAGGGAGAGAGAGGATGAGGGGGAGCAAAAAGAGAGAGGGTGAGAGAGGGAGCAAAAAAGAGAGAGCGTGAGAGAGGGAGAGATGGAGAGAGAGAAGGAGAGAGGGAGAGATGGAGGGAGAGGAAAATCAAAAAAGAGAAGGAGAGAGGGGGAGAGAGAGAGGTTAAAAGAGAGGGAAGGAGAGAGAGAGAGATAAGGAGAGATTAAGGGAGAGGGAGAGAGGGAGAGAAAGGGAGAGTAAGCAAGGAAGAGAGAGGGAAGGAGAGAAAAAGAAGGGGAGGGAGAATGGGAGGAGGGAGAGAGAGGGATAGAGAGAGATGGTGAGGAAGAGATATTAAGAGGGAGAGAGAGGGAAAGAGTTAGAGCAAGGAAGAGAGAGGTAAAAAGAGGGAGAGATTAAGAGATAAAAAGGGAAGGAGCAAGGGAGGGGAGAGAGAGGGAGAGAGGGATAAATGGTTAGAGAGATAGAGTGTGAGAGAGAGGGCGAGAGAGAAGATAGAGAAAGAGAGCGAGGAGAGAGTGAAAGAGGGACAGAGAGGGAGGGTGCAAAAGGGAGTAGTAAGGAGAGAGAGGGGGAGAGAGACTAGGAGATAAAAAAGAAAGGGATAAAGGGATAGAGGTCAAGGGATATAGATGGAGGAAGGGAGAAAGAGAGACTAGGTAGGAGAAGGAGGGAGGGAGAGGGAGAGAAGATGAGAGAGAGGGAGAGGGGGAGAGTGAGAGAGGGAGAGCAAGGGGGAGAGAAAGGTAGAAAAGGAAAGGGAGAGATAGGGGAGAGTGTGAGTGAGAGAGAGAGGGGCGAGAGGGGGTGGGAGAGATAGATCGAGGGAGAAAAAGGGAAAGAGAGGGGGAGAGGGATAGATATGGAGAGAGAGTTAGTGAGAGGAAGAGAGGGAGAGGGAGGGAGAAAGAGATAGAGAACAAGGGACAGAGCAAAGTAGGGAGAGATAAAGGAAGAGGGAAAAAGAAAGATAGAAGGAGAGAGAGAAATAGAGAGTGAGAAGGAAAGAGAGAGGGAGGGAGAAAAAGAGTGGGAAAGAGAGAGGGAAAGGGAGAGAGGGCAAGGGAGAGGGTGAGAAAGAGAGAGGGAGAGAGAAAAAAATGGGAGGGAGAGGGAGCATTAGAGAGATAGAAAAAGAGAGAGTAAGAGAGAGAGTTATAAAAAAGAGAGAAGAAAGAGAGAAAGAGAGTGGGAGAGGGAGAGAGTAGGAGAAAGGGAGGGAGAGAGAGGAGAGAATGGGTAAAAGGGAGGGAGTGAGAGAGAGGGCGAGGAAGAGGGGGAAAGAGAGAGAGGGTGGTAGTAAGAGGGGAGAAAGAGAGAAAGGGAAGGAGAGAGAGGTGAAAGAGAGAGATGGGGAGAGAGGGAGAGGGAGACGAGGGCAAGGGATAGAGGGAGAGAGTGGGAGGGAAAGAGAGGAAGGGAGAGAAAGGGTGACTGATAGAGAGAGGTGGGATGGTTGAGAGATGGGGAAAGAGAGAAAAGGAAGGAGAAAGAGTTGAAAGAGGGGAGAAAGGAAGAGGGAGAGAGATGGAGAGAGGGAGAGGTAGGGAGATATAATGGAACAGAAAGAGAGTGGGAGAGGGAAAGGAAGAGACAAGGAGAGTGAGAGGAGGAGATAGTGGGGGAGAGGGAGGGAGAGGGAGATGAGGAGAGAAAGAGAGAGAGAGGGAGGGGAAGGGAGAGAGAGTGAGAGAGTAAGAGAGAAAGGGAGTGGGAGAGAGAGGTAAGAAAGGGAAAGAGGGAAAGAGAGAGGGATAACAAGGGAGAGAGAGGGAGAGATGAAGGGAGAGGGGGTAGTAAGATAGAGAGAGCGAGAGAGAAAAGGAGAGGGAGAGAGAGGAAGAGGGATGGAGGGAGAAGAAGGGAGATAAAGACATAAATGGGGGGAGAGAAAGAGAGATAAGAATAGACAGAGGGAGAAGGGCAAAGATAGGGAGATGGAGAGAGGGTGAGGGAGAAAAAGAGAGAGAAAAAGGGGAGAGAGAGATGAGAGAGGGTGAGAGAGAGAAAGAGAGAAGGAGGGAGGGAGAGTGAGAAAATGCGAGGGAGGAAGATAGAGTTGGAGAGGGGGAGAGGGGAGAGAGAGGAGAAAAGGGAGAGTGGGAGAGAAGGGAAGAAGAGGGGAAGGGAGAGAGGGGAAAGGGAGAGAGAGGGGGAAAAAAGGAAAGGGAAGGAGAGAGAGGTGAAGGAGAGAGGTGGGAAGAGAGGGAGAGAGAGGTGAAGGAGAGAGATGGGGAGAGAGGGAGAGGGAGATAGAGGGTAAAAGATAGAGGGAGAGAGAGGGGAAGGGAGAGATAGGAAGCAAGAGAGAGGGTGACAGATAAAGAGAGATTGGATGGTAAAGAGAGGGGGAAAGAGAGAAGGGAAGGAGAGAGAGGTGAAAGGGAGAGAGAGAGTGAGAGGGAGATAGCGGCTAAAAGAGAAAGGGAGAGAGAGGGGGAGGGAGAGATAGGAAGCAAGAGAGAGGGTGATAGATAAATAGAGATTGGATGGTAAAAAGAGGGGGAAAGAGAGAAGGGGAAGGAGAGAGAGGTGAAAGGGGGAGAGAGCGTGAGAGGGAGAGTGACAAAGAAGGAGAGGGAGAGAGATATAATGGAAGAGAAAGAGTGTAGGAGAGGGAAAGAGACAGAAAGGGAGAGAAAAGGTTAGAGAGAGAGGGAGTGATAGGAGGAGAGATATGAGGAGAGAGAGAGAGAGAGAGAGGGAGAGAGAGTGGGAGAGAGAAAGCTAGAAAGGGAGAGAGAGGGAAGGAGATAGAAAAAGAGAGGGAAAGGGATAGCAAGGGGGAGAGAGAGAGAGGGATGAAAAGAGGGAGGGAGATAGAGGGAGGGAGAGGGAGAAAATGAGATGGAGAGAGAGGGAAAGTAGGTGTAACCACCATAAAAGAAAAAAATACATAGATATATATATATATCAAAATCAATGTGTTGATCGAGTGTGCCGAGGACCACACTACATTCCGACCAAATTTTGTATGATTTATTTGAGGACTTTAGAGTGATTTCGGGTAAAACGTAAATAGTAAAAGTTTTTCATCTAGGTGTCTACTAGCTCTCTATTAAAATTTTATGATTTTTAGACCTATATATAAAGATTTATGTCCATTTTAGTGTTGGTTGTTCTTGAAGCATCACTGCTGGAATTTTTGGGAAAAGAATGAACAAGGAATTTTCGAGTTTTATGAAAAGAAATTTTCAAAATTTCATCATAGAAACTATGTTTGTTTACTTGAATCAAGTCAATTAGGGTGTATATTTAACCTAAAATTTTAGTAGACCCAAGCAATGCATTAAATGAATTAATAGCCAACTCACCCATTTTTGTCTCAAATCGCCACCTCTCTCTCATCACTCACTATTAACTTTCCACTCTTCCAAATTAAATCTAGCCATTTGTACACTTACTTAGACCAAGACTTTAAGCATGCATATATATATAGAAAGAGTGCAAATGACAAGAAATTTTTAGGCGACTGATAGCAGAGCAATTTCATATGATTGGACATCTTATTTAATTATATTTAATGTTTCAATATTGTCCCAAAGTGAAGTTTTAATGCCTTTTTATCGTAGGTGCTAAATTACTAAAGTGGGAACAAATGTGGTTAAGAAGGTTGTTTAGAAGCTCTGCTTGGTGAATATAGCATAGGCGTGTTAGAATGCGTGGGCGCACGAGTGCAGAAGATAGTCCCAACTTACAACGAAGAATGTGTGGGCACGTAAAGCTGCATGGGCACACGAAACCCGATCCCGACGAGTAGAGTTCAATTAGGAAACAGATTTTGTGCAATATTTCGGTTAAGTCGACCGCTATCTTTAAGGAAAAAGAGATCGAATCATATCTTTTTTCCATATTGGACGAGAGAAAAAGGAGCCTATAAACAGAATAGGAGACCGATAAATTAAAGGCTCGAATTTTATAACCCTAAACGGAATTGTTCTTTTCTTTTTCTTTGAATATTTCAGCCACCATGTTTAGGAGTAGCTAAACTACCTTTCCTTGGTGAAGGAGCGAATCTTTTGGAACCAAACAATTTTTGAGGTGCTTTTTTAATATTAATTCAAGTTTAATTCATTCAAGTATTGAACTCTCTTTTACACTTATTTATATGATTGTTTGGTTTATTTGCTAAAATGCGCGAGTTAGTTTATAGGTTGAAATGATCTTAAGCTAGGCTAAATATTGGATCCGTAATTGTTCAATCACTTTAACTCTAATAGCAACTAAAAGTATATTGTTTGTCTGCGTCAGGAACTCATAACTTTTAGGGAGATTGTTTAACTTGATTAAATATAACTACATGTGTTATGTTTGCTTGCTTGTTGATCTTTCTAATACCTAAGGCTATCGTTTAATTAAATCTTATGATCGTATATAGGGTTGTTAAACAATAAGGACTAATTGAAATACATATTTTCAATTAGCTAAACATAAGGAAAGATTGATTTAAATATCCCAACAAGTATTTGAATGATTAACCGATACTTTTAGTGCACCGATGATAAATCTCGAATTCCAAAAGAGGATGTATCCCGAACCAAGGTTTGTTTCGGATCGTTAATTCTATTTAATTAAATTGTTAAAGTTTATATTTCTATTTTTTTAAATTTCGGAGTTGAAATCCTTCATAGCCAAACCCGTCTTATTTACTTGTTGTTTTAGACATCTATAACGACTAACGAATCGAGTTCCTCATGGGATTGCTCCCTACTCTCCCTAGCTGCATTTATTTGTTTTTATAGTAGTTTAGGAGTTAATTTGGGTGCTCGTGACAAGCACTACCAAATTTTGGCACCGTTGTTGGGGAGATTTAGATTTGTTTATGCACGTTACACGATCTCAAAGTGCGGAAGACCTACGATTTGATCCAAAAATTGAACACACTATAAGAAGGCTAAGAAAAGCCACAAAACAAAATCTATGTGACCATATAGTTACCGACCGGATTGACCGAGCAAGATGATACTAACTAGATCGAGCGATAAGCCACTCGCTAAAACCATGGAGAACGTAGCAAAAAATAGAACACTTAGAGAGCTTGCCGCCTCGACTTGGATCGGCATCCTCACCGCATCAACTTCCCTAACTTTGCTCGCAAACATCACATTTGAGTTGAAATATGGGCCGATACATTTGTTGCCTAGTTTTCGTGGGTCTACAAGGGAAGACCCCCACAAACACTTGAAGGAATTCCATGTGGTATGCAAGGGTATGAAACCCAATGGTGTAACGGAGGAGCAAATTAAGCCGAGGGCATTCCCTTTCTCTTTGAAAGATGACGCCCAAGATTGGCTCTATTACCTACCTCCGAGCGGTATTACCACTTGGCATGAGATGAAGAGGATGTTCTTACAAAAATTATTTCCAAGCATCAAGGGCGGCTAGCATAAGGAAAGAAATTTATGGCATTAGGCAACATGGTGGAGAGTCATTATATGAGTATTAGGAGAGGTTTAAGAAGCTTTGTGCAAGTCGTCCACACCATCAAATCACGGATCGGTTGCTCATCCAATACTTCTATGAAGGACTCTTACCTTCGACGGGAGTATGATTAATGCCACAAGTGGCGATGCTTTAGTGGACAAAACACCCGAGGAAGCAAGAATTCGATCGAAACATGGCCTTAAACACACAACAATTTAGCACTAGATCGGACGTTGCCACTCGACGAGTCAATGAGGTACACTCTTCTTCTCTTGAAAAATGTTTTGATGATCTTACTACTCTTGTTCGTCAATTGGCACTATGAAAAACCAAAACCATGAAGTCCTATGGCATTTGCTCGGTTATGGGAAAGTTAATCGATATGTGTCCAACTCTTTAAGAAGACAATGTTGAGCATGCAAATGCCGCAGATGGCTTTCAGAGGCGACCATAGCGTAATTACAATCCATTTTCTAGCAAATATAATCCGAGTTGGAGGGATCATCCCAACTTTCATTATGAAAATTCCCTAAATAATCAACCTACCAATAATTTTTAGCCTTACAAACAATAATACCCACCTAGACATGCAGCCCCCTACTCAAACATCCGATTCGGGTATGTCTCTTAAGGATATTGTTAAAACTTTGGCCACTAACACCGTGAAATTTCAGCAAGAGACGAAAAACAACATCCAAAATCTAGAGAATAAGGTCAATCAATGGGCTACCGATGTCAATAGACTTAAGACACAAGCATCGGGTAAGCTACCCTCACAAATAATAGCAAACCCAAAGGAAAATGCAAGTGCCATAGTCTTGCGAAGTGGTAAGGAAGTGGAACAACAACGGAAGGTCCAACCAGCACCACCGCAACACCATTTAGAGAAAGAAGAAGTGATAAAATCGACGCCTCAAAAGAAGGAGGAGGAGAACACCGAGTCTCTAACCCAAAGGGAATACACAATCGCTCCTCCATTTTCAATAGCATTAACCACCAACCGTAAGTTCAAGAGCAATACCGATTTGTATGAGACATTTCGGAATTGCGTGGTCAACATCCCATTTCTAAATGCAATCAAACAAGTTCCTCGCTACGCTAAGTTCCCGAAAGAACTATGCACCGTGAAGAGAAAACAGAGGCTTAAAAGAGGTGAGAAAATCAAGGTAAGTGAACGGATGTCGGCTATCATACGGAGGAATCTTCCCGAAAAATGCAAGGATCTAGGTATGTTTTGCATTCCATGCACAATAGGTGACGCGGACATTGAGAAAGCCATGTTGGACTTAGGAGCATCGATAAATGTAATGCCATATTCCATTTACATCACCCTTAAACCTTAGACTTCTTGAGAAAACGAATGTCATCATTCAACTATCCGATAGGTCTACTATTCATCCTAAAGGGTGATTGAGGATGTTCTTGTACAAGTTAATGAAAAACTAATCTTCCCTATCGATTTTTATGTCCTTGACATGAAAAATAAAATAATGACAATTTAGCACCAATTTTGTTAGGAAGGCCATTTTTGAAAATTGCAAAAACAAAGATTGATGTATATAGTGGCACCTTAACAATGGAATTTAATAGCGAGATCATTAGATTCAACATTTATGATGTGATGAAATACTCTTATGTTGATGGCCATGTGTATTCGGTTGATGTGATTGATTCTTTAGCACAGGATGTTTTCGAGATCGATGGCAAGGATGAGCTAGAGGTTGTTAACAATGAACATCTTGAGGAAGAGATCGCCAAGCTATAATTTAGCTTTGAATTGCGGGAAGCCATGGCGGATATGAATAATTATGAGGAATTAGAAGACTCTAACAATGTGCCATATGTTAAAATTTCAATACCCATCGATCGGCTTAAACCTTCCACGATGCAAGCTCCAGATTTGGAGCCGAAACCCCTCCCCAATCACCTCAAATATGTATATCTAGGAGAGAGGGAGACACTTCCTACTATTATTTCCAATAAGCTTAAGCGAGAATAAAAGGAAAGACTTGTGCGAGTGCTAAAGCAACACAAGACAACGAATAAGATGATTTATTGCTAAAATCAAATGAATCGGTCCCTCCACCTACATGCACCGAATACTACTTGAAGAAGGAATTAAGACAATTCGATAGCCATAGAGGAGGTTGAATCCACCTATGATGGAGGCGGTAAAGAAAAAAATCCCGAAGTTACTTCAAGCAAGAGTCATATATCCAATTTCGAATAGCCAATGGGTTAGTCCAGATCCACATTGTTCCTAAAAAGATGAGGATAACTCGTAGTGAAGAATCATAGTGGAGACTTAGTCCCTACTAGAGTTCAAAGTGGATGGAGAGTATGTATAGATTACGAAGGTTGAACTTTGTCACACTTAAGGATCATTTTCCCTTACCATTTATCGATCAAATGATTGAAAGACTAGCTAGTCGTGCTTATTATCGCTTTTTGGATGGTTATTCGAGCTATTTTTAGATTGCTATAGCCTCGAAAGACCAAGAGAAGACCACATTTACGTGCCCTTTTGGTACCTTTGTATATAGAAGGATGCCATTTGGAGCATGCAATTCACCCGCTAGTTTTCAACGATGTATGGTAAACATTTTCTCAAATTATGTAGAGCTCATTATAGAAATCTTCATGGATGATTTTACTCGTTTATAGAGACTCATTTGATAAATGTTTGCGTAATCTAACTTTGGTTCCGCAAAGATGCATCGATACGAATCTTGTTCTAAATTTTGAAAAGTGCCAGTTTATGGTGGAACAAGGAATTATGTTAGGACATATTGTTTCAGCTAAAGGGATAGAGGTAGACAAGGAAAAAATTGATGTTATTGAGTCTTTACCTTATCCCATTAGTGTGCGGGAAGTTTTCTCTTTCCTTGGTCATGGAGGTTTCTACAAGTGATTCATAAAAGACTTCTTAAAGATAGCACAACCATTATGCAAGTCGGTGCAAAAAGATGTGGATTTCAATTTTAATACGGATTACAAAATAGCCTTTGACAAGTTGAAACAGATGTCGATTTCGGCTCCCATCATCCAGACCACCAAATTGGAGTCTCTCCTTTGGGTTGATGTGTGATGTTAGTGATGGTGCGTTGGGGCCGTTTTAGGCGAAAGGATAGGCAAAACTTCGTATGTGATTTACTATGCATCTATGATTCTAAACAAGGCTTAGAAGAACTACTTCACTATAGAAAAGGAATTCCTAGCAGCTTTTTCGCCTTGGAAAAGTTGTGATCTTACCTTCGGGTACCAAGGTAGTAGTGTATTCCGATCATGTCGCCATTCGTTATTTGATGACGAAGAAGGATGCAAAACAAAGGCTTATGCGATGGATCCTACTCGTCGGCGAATTTGACTAAGAAATCAAGGATAAAAGTGGTGTAGAAAACTCTATTGCGGACCACTTGAGTCGTTTGGTGCATGTGAAATTGGAAGAAAATGTGAGAGGAGAACTCCCCGATGAACAATTGTTCTCTATCGGTGGACAATTGCCATGGTATGCTAACCTTGTGAATTATTTAGCATCTAACATTTTACTTGTAGATTTTTCTAAGGGTAGGCGGGACAAGCTTAAAAGTGATGCTAAACACTATGTATGGGATGATCCATATCTATGGAAGCATTGTGAGGACCAAGTGATCGGGAGATGTGTTCTCGAAATAGAAATATCCTCTATCCTCACTTTCTCGTCACTCACATGCATGTGGAGGACATTTTGGAGCAAATAGAATAACAAGAAAGGTATTGGAATGTGGATTCTATTGGCCAAACTTGTTCGAGGACGCTTATTGATTCTACAAGTCTTGTGAGAGGTGTCAAAAGACATGTAACATCTCCCAAAGACATGAGATGCCTCAAACCCCTATCTTGTTCCGTGAAATTTTTTATGTCCGGGGCATTGACTTTATAGGCCCATTTCCTATATCTTTCGGTTTTATCTATATTCCGTTGGTTGTGGATTATGTTTTCAAGTGGGTGGAAGCAAAGGCCACCGAACCGATGATTCTAAAGTTGTTGCAAATTTCATTAAATCTAACATATTCTGCGGATTCGAATCCCTATGGTGATAATCGATGACGGAGGCACCCACTTCGCAACAAGACAGTTGGAGCCTTGCTAAAGGGATATGGTGTAACTCACCGAGTCAGCACCGCATACCACCCCTAGACCAATGGCCAAGCCGAAGTGTCCAACCAAGAAATCAAATCCATTCTTAAAAAGACAAGTAGGTCAAACCCACAAGGATTGGAGTCTTTGGTTGGAAGATGCATTATGGGCTTATAGGACGACCTATAAAACACCCATTGGAATCTCCTCGTACGAGTTAGTATATGGTAAGTCATGTCACCTTCTAGTTGAACTTGAACATAAGGCTTATTGGGCTATCAAACAATGTAACATGAACTCGGAAGGAAAATAGCCACCACATGAAGTTACAACTCCAAGAATTGAAAGAAATTTGAAATGACAACTCCAAGAATTGAAAGAAATTTGAAATGAAAACTCGCGAGACCTCTAGGATTTATAAGGAGAAAACTAAGGCTTTCCACGATAAAATGATATCGCGAAGGAATTCTCGGCTGGTCGGAGGTCCTCCTCTATCATTCAAAGTTGAAAATGTTTCCGGGAAAGTTAAGGTCACGTTGGTTAGGCCCCTTTGTTGTCACACACGTTGCACCATATGGGGCTATAGAAATTCGAGTTCGACCACATCTAAAACTTTTAAGGTAAATGGTCATAGACTTAAACCATATCAAGAGAATTTACCAATCGAAGGGGAAGATGAGTTGAACCTACACGAACTTGTTTATGGAGACCTATAAGCATCATTTACGTCGAGCTTTCGATGTTAAACTTAGTGCTCACCGGGAGGCACCCCGCGTATCTATCCATTTATTTTGAAGTTATTTGCATTTACTCGTCATTTTGTTTTAGGAATAAGCGTGGCCACGCAATTCTACATGCCCACACGGTAGAGTCGTTTTTATGTTTTTGATTTTCTATTGAGATCATCTTCTTCACCCATCCTTGAGGTTTTTCGGAGTTACATATTCTTTTTTTTTTTATTCAGGAGCAACAATGAAGAACTATAGGAAAAATGGTGGGAAATGACCTTAAGGGCACCTTGGTTCAAATTTGAAACAATAAGCTACCTGGAGGGTAGAATGGTAAAATCGGGGGCTTCTTTTGTTGAGTAAGTGAAACGGCACACTTCATATGCCTTCCCTAATTTGTACTTCATACACCGGATCCTTTAATCCCATTTTCCTTTTTTAAAAAAAAGAACAAAGTGTTCCATTTCCCCAATTCTCTCCAAAACCCGACGCAACCATCAAAAAAAATCGTCGACTAACCACCTCCATTTTCTCCCATTGTCGAGTTCACCCACTACTCCAAACCTACCTCAAACACTTCCCTTGCAAAACCTAGGTTTTCTCTTTCCCAAACCCCCTCATTTCGTATTCCCTATAAAACCGAAAACATTTTAGCGATCCTAAACCCTAACGTTGCTCGCTATCCCAAAATCCTTCAATGCAAACTCGCGTTCACTTAAGAAGGGGAAGAAATGCTACCTCGATGGAGGTTCGATCTCCCCCACCTCATCCTCCATCAAGCCATGACAGAGAAGCTTCCAATTCCATAATGGGATCGCTACTACCACCATCGGATCCGTTATCTTTATCGGACGTCGAAGAATCACACTACTCCCATAACTCCAGTTCCTTTTCTCAACAAGCACCCCTATAACATTACTATAGAGTATTCAAATTCAAATGGGAGGTTTTGTTACATTTTTCACTAAGGAACACAAGCAAAGATATACGGTAATTTGCAACAAAAAAATTACACCTTGTAAGTATATTCATCACCCAACGTTGATTCAATTAAATGTTGTTGAGGAGTTTGACAAATTAATTGATGATATGGGATGGCAATCTTACACTAATATTAACTCGCCCTACATTTGTTGATTTAACTAGAGAATTTTATACAACTTTCGATTTGAGGACCCCGATATATATCTTATTGGTGTGGTAAATTTTTGGTTGATGGGCCAGGATTTTTCTTTATCAATAGCTGAATTCAATGTGGCCCTAGGATTGATTACCTCAGCCCATTCACGAGCCTTTAGGTTTGCTGAATCTATGTATGACTATTCATTTCATTTCATTCCTGCTATCATTTGGCCACAATAGGCCGTAGGTACCAAACCTTACGGACCAAACCATGCCAAAGGTTCATACCTAAAATGCCCCATTATGAGACTTTTGTATAGATTTTTGGCCTTTAACTATTCAGCCCGCAAGGATGCTGCCGGCACACTTGTCTCATAAGGAAATTTTCTTATTATGGTGTGTTTCTAAGGGTGAAAGGTCAATTTGAGTTATTGGATCCTCCATCGGATGCGTTCTATTATACGCAAGTCTACAAAACCTTTGATTTTGGGCTCGTATATCACCCAACTTGCTATTAACTTGCGTGTCTTAGATTTACAAGACCATAATTTGCATGCTACTTGTACGATAGAACCACTTGATCTCCCTTGTTTAAATAGGGTGGGACTCTTAGTGCAACTAGAACCTTAAAACTACTCCTTTGTACCTCCAAGACCTCGCTATTTTACTTGTTCGGCATACCAACAAATAGGGCCCCGATCCTCGAAGTCGTGCATCTCACCTACGTTCTAGCAGACCCCCATAAGACGAAACAAGACCTTCACGACCTTACGTCATAGAAGACCCAATAGCGAGCACTAGACAATCATTTGGGACGTATCGAGAATAATTTACCGGCCTTTTTCGAGTCCCAAGGATTTGTACCACCCTATCCGTCTACTCCTTAGTGCTCGACACTCACCCACCACTTGGAGAAGTTTTCTCAACCCTTTTTACCTTTTCTTTTCTTTAGTTTAGTTCTTTAGCTTTATTCATTTGCACCTCAATATTTTTTGCTCTCCGATATTACTAGATTGGTACTCTCCCACATTGAGGACAATGTGTTATTTAAGTTTGGGGGAGGGATGGGATTATATATGCTTTGATTACTATGATGTCCTCGTTTTCATGAATTGTTGATGCCTTGTGACAATCTGCTATTTTTGTTTCCTCACTTAAAGTCATGATTGGTCCCTTGCAAGTCTGCCACTATATACTCGATTTTAAAGTTTGAATCATTGTCATTCTCGATTGCTTTTAAAAATTTGAGATAATGCATATCATGGATAGAGAAATAGCCAAGCATAAAGCAACATGGGCGGCGTGGTCGACTTAACTTAAAATGTACCTTCTTGATCGACTATGATAGTTTCACCTAAAGAAAAGCATACAACTTAATGAGTTCTATAGCCTTGTGAGTTTTGAGCCTTAAGATTGACTAAATACATGTCAATCCCTATTTTGTTGTTGTGTGATGCTCCTCTACTTAAGTATATCTCTAGAACTTGCATTGAACTATTTTGAGATTACATTGATGTGTACGTGCATAAAAAAGATAAAGGCCTTATTTGTTTGAGCTAGTTTTAACTTAAAAACCTACCAATGCTTATATCCCTTGTAAACTCTTTGAGCCTTATAAATTTTTTTTTGGTTCCGTTGCCTACATTACAAACTCCCAGATCAAATACAATTTCCTCACCTAATCATAAATGCTAGCAAGGTTTTTAAGTCGACTACAATATCAAAAGAACACTTTTGAAGTAATTTCATACTTGGGAATTTTTGAAATTATTAGTATTCTTTTAGCTATAGCCAAAAATTAATTCGAACCTCCTATCTCATATCCAGTTAATTCATTCAAAAAAAAAAAAGAAGAAGAAGAAAGAAGAAAGATAGGAGGCGGTAGCTTTTCACACCAAAGAAGGATTCCTGTAAAGATAAGTCAATGCTTGAAAAGTGTTAGTTGTTACAACTCTATTTCATGAGTAATGGTCAAATTGCCTTGCTAATATTTGTGATTTCTTAACCTACATAATCGTACTTCATGCGTTAACCTTCGACCTCGTTACAACCTTTGAAAAGTCCTTTTGATTTATGCATGTAAATGTCGCAAGTAGTGAAGATTTGGTGTATTTACGAGCCTATGGCAGAATACTTGAGTAGATGGAAATTGAGCGCAACACTTTACCGAATAAACACTTGAGTGAATTGAGGGATAACTGTGAGAGAATTTGTTGAATTGCTATGCTTACTTTAGAATGAAATTGTTAGGTTGATCGAGCATGCAAATTCTATTATGAAATTAGATTTGTGTTATGTTGCTGAAATCTTGGCTGAAACTACATCCATGGCATGTGTGATCTTGAATGTATTAAGGGAGAACCGATTGTGATATGCTTCTACATTCTGTTGAAAAGGACATACTTGAGGACAAGCATGATCTAAGTGTGGGGGATTTGATAGAAGAGTAATTTCATATGATTGGACATCTCATTTAATTATATTTTATGTTTTGATATTATCCCAAAGTGAAGTTTTAATGCCTTTTTATCGCGAGTGCTAAATTACCGAAGTGGGAACAAATGTGGTTAAGAAGGTTGTTTTAGAGCTCGCTTGGTGAATATAGCATGGGGGTGTCAAAATGTGTGGGCGCGCGAGTGCGAGAAGATAGTCCTAGCTTACAATAGAAGAATGCATGGGCACGTAAAACTACGTGGGCATGCGAAACCCGATCCCGACGAGCAGAGTTCAATTAGGAAGCAGATTTTGTGTGATCTTTTAGTTAAGGCAGCCGCTATCTTTAAGGAAAAAGAGATCGAATCATATCTTTTTTCCATATTGGAGAGAGAAAAAGGAGCCTATAAATAGAATAGGAGACCGACAAATTAAGGGCTCGAATTTTGTAACCCTAAACGAAATTGTTCTTTTCCCTTTCTCCGAATATTTCGGCCACCATGCTTAGGAGTAGCTAAACTACCTTTCCTTGGTGAAGGAGCAAAATCTTTTGGAAGGAAACAATTTTTGAGGTGCTTGTTTTTAATATTAATTCAAGTTTAATTCATTCAAGTATTGAACTCCTTTCTACACTTATTTATATGATTGTTTGGTTTATTTGCTAAAATGCGCAGTTAGTTTATAGGCTGAAACGATCTTAAGCTATGTTAAATATTGGATCCATAATTGTTCAATCACTTTAACTCGATAGCAACTAAAAGTATATTGTTTGCTAGGTCAAGAACTCACAACTTTTAGGGAGATTGTTCAACTTGATTAAATATAACTACATGTGTTATGTTGACTTACGTTGTTGATCTTTCTAATACCTAAGGCTATTGTTTAATCAAATCTTATGATCGTTTCTAGGGTTGTTAAACCATAAGGGTTGATTGGAATACATGTTTTCAATTAGCTAGACATAAGAAAAGATTGGTTTAAATATCCCAACAAATATTTGAATGATTAACTGATACTTTTAGTGCACCGATGATAAATCTCAAATTCCAAAAGAGGATGTATCCTAAACCAAGGTTTGTTTCAGATTGTTAATTCTGTCTAATTAAATTGTTAAAGTTTATATTTTTGTTTTTTTAAATTTCAGAGTTGAAATCCTTCATAACCAAAGCCCCATTATTTACTTATTGTTTTAGACATCCGTAATGACTAACGAATCAAGTTCCTCATCGGATTGATCCCTACTCTACCTAGCTATATTTATTTGTTTTTACAGGAGTTTAGGAGTTAATTTGGGTGCTTGCAACAACACTACCACAATCGTAGCCCTAAAATTTGGACGAAAAACGGTAAACAAGAGAGGAAGAGGAAATGAAAAGAAAAAAAGAAAAAGAAAGAAAAGAAAGAAGGGAAAGCATAACCAACCTTTAGGAAATTCAAGCAAGGTAAGTAGGTTACATTTTTGGTTGATTAATGTCTTAAGTTATTTTTTTAAGTTTTTTTTTTTTTTGTGTTTGTTTCATGGGTTTGTAATATTTTTTTATGGATTGCTATGGTTGTTTGTGTTGGTGTTAGGGATTTGTAAATTGTAATGGATTTATATGTTTCTGTTGTTGTGCAAAGCTTGTTTGATAGGTTTAAATGTGTGGATGGGTTGGAAAGGAAAAAAAAAGAAAGAAAAACGGTATGGACCGAATGGATTGAACTTAACCTAGGTTTGGTAAGCTTAACTTGGAAAGAAAAAGGAATACACTTCTAGAGTTTCCATAGGCTAAAACCATTCGGCCAAGTGGGGAAAATGGGAAAAGAATTGATCTTTTAGGGAAATTAGGGACCTAGAATATCATGGTAAGCCAATTAGGAATGGGTTAATAGTTTAGGGTGAAAATAAATTCACTAGACCAAAAAAAAAAAAAAAAGAAAAAGCAATCCATGACCATCTTAACAACCCATTCGGCCTAACTAAAAGAAAAATAGGGTTTTGGACTTCATTAGGTGAATTGGACAATTGATCACTAAATTTGGGTTCCTTGGTGGACCTTAAGTTTTAAATCTCCTTGGTAACTCTTCTTAGTATGAGTTGGTAAGTCATTAAAAAGGAAGTGACCAAGAAATGAAAAAACAATTTCTTGCTTATTTTTGGACCATTTGGCCTAGGAGAGAAAATGATTAACATTGAATCCATTTTGTATAAGTAGAGATCAAGAAGTGAAGATGAACGCAAGTAGAGATTAATGATTACAAGGCATATAAATAGGGTAATGAAAAAAGAGAATTCAAGAAAACAATTGAGATTAAAACCTAGACCCTTTATGAGTCGACTTCAACTACTAAGATTAAATGTTCGGACTAAGCAAAAAATTTAGCTTAAGTATGTCACATATAAATCCTTAGGATTAATTGATCCCATACACTAAATTATACACCGAAAATTTGAGCCTAGACTTACTCGGTATACGAAAAGGAAAAACTTATAAGTACAAAGTAGATTTATGCAATGAATGTTACCGATGAACGAAATTGTATTCTTATTTTGAATACTTTAAATGGTACATGAAACACCACGAAGTCCTAAGTATGCGTCGGACTCTTTTACCAAGAGATCGAGTAGTTGCTAGATGAGGTTATTCAGCGAGTAAATGATTGCCGAGGTTATTCGGTAGTAAATGATTGCCGAGGTTATTTAGGAGTAACCGATTGTTGAGGTTATTCAGCAATAAATAATTACCGAAGTTATTTAACGAGTAATTGATTTCTAAGATTATTCAGCAGTAGATGATTACCGAGGTTATTTTGTAGTAAATGATTACTAAGGTTATTTAGCGATGAATCGATTGCTCGAGGATATTCGAGTAGTAAATGATTGTTGAGGTTATTTGGTAGTAATCGATTGCTGAGGTTATTCGGTAGTAAATGATTGGTGAGGTTATTTGATAGTAAATGATTGATGAAGTTATTCAAAAGTAACTCGATTGTTGAGGTTATTTGATAGTAAATGATTGCTAAGGCTATTCGAGCAATCATCGAGAATAGAGTAGACTTACTAGTATCTAGGGTACTCTTAACATTTCAAATTGATGAGGTCCGGACGAGTCAAATATATCATAATTCTTATCAAAACCCGATCCGAGCTTTCCTACGGTGCAAGTTATACGAACCCTTACCGGTCTCATGTATAATTAGGGTCTACTCGTAGGTATTGATCGTGAGATAGCACTTACCGCATCGGTTGATGCTATAAGCCGAGTGGTGGGTACGGGCGCCTTTCCTCAATGTGTCCGATACGTTAATGTGCCATGTTAGACATACTACAAGGAAGATATAATGTGCAACATAATAAATTTCGTATGATTTTTGATGTAGATAGGAGCACCTTTATGGTTGTCAATATGTACGGAAACCCTTAGAAGAGCAAATGCTTATAAATGCTTATTTTGTGTGAAGTGCTTAATATATATAATACATATGTATAATCTTATGCGTACCTAAATGATTTACACTATATGTTGATTTCAATACCAAAACTAACATGAGCATGACATGGCATGTACAAAGTCCAAGCATGCCAAGAAAAGAACCAACATGAGTAGGAGGTGAAGGGACCTCTAATATCACAATAGAAATCAACAAGATGCTTTAAGTCACATGATGGACATGATGCAGTAACAATAACAAGCAATGCGACAACAACGAACGGGACCATACGGAGCAAATGAGATAGCTCCCGGCTATGCATCAACGGCCTCCACCTCCGCCACCCCAACATAGTAATGATGCGGTGGAGAGGTTTCGTAAGATGAGTCTTTAGGAATTCTCCGAGGGTGTTAACCCAATGATAGCCGAGGAATGGATTAAGTCGTTAGAAGCGATATTTGAATTCTTGCAATTTATCAACGATGAGCGACTATCGTGTGCCATTATTATGCTGATGCGGGTGCCCGAACATGGTGGGAGAGCCCACGATTAACGGTGGATCTTCCTACCTTAACATGGGAAGGATTTAAGGAGGTTTTCTATAATAAATACTTTACGATAGATGTGAGGGTGAAAAAAATTCAAGAATTCCTCGAATTAGAGTAAGATGGGATGTCCGTAGGTGAATATGTATGGAGATTTGAACAAGGATGTCGATTCACCCCATTCATTTCTAGGAATGAAAATTTGAAAAGAAATCGATTCTTAGCGAGGCTGAACCCAAGAGTTTGAAGCATGGTATGAATGTACGTAACCGACACCTTTTCAAAAATGATAGATAAAACGATGCTAGCGGACGAGGATCGAAAGAAATTATGAAAAAGGTACGAGTAGAAGAAATTATCATTCAAGTCGAAGCCTCTTTGTCCGGACTATTAAGGCGATCCCTACCTAGGCATTTTAGTCAAGATGGCGAGTCAAGGAAATGTATGAACCGATAGACCGGTACCATACATTCCTAGGCCACTACCGGGTCATCGACTGAGATCGATAATGGGTAACCAACCCCGGTGCAATAAGTGTGGAAAGTTCCATGCGGGGAGTGCCGACTAGATTAGAGAACTTGTAATGTTTGTCACAAGCAAGGACATGTCACCCATAATTGCCCTCAAGCACCAAAACTAGGATCGGGAAGGGTACTGCTCGGGCTTACACGATGATGTAAGAGGAGGCTACTCGGATGGGTGCGGCGATGAATTACGATAAGGCCTCAATCTTAGCTCGATTACTTATGTTTTGATTGAATGCGGTATTATACATTTATCATGATCAAAAGGTAAACCCGAGATATTAGTGGTATGATATCTTATAGATGTCGGTTAGGAGGAGGGACATTTGATATACTTGGCGCGATATAAGGAAGATTAGCATAGCCACTTAGTAATGTGATAAGAATAGATGCTACCGTCATCGTTAGTAGGAGTACATAATATATTTCATGTTTCCAAGCTAAGGAAGTGCATAGGAGAGCCGAGTCAAATTTTGGAGATGGATTCATCAAACTTCGTCGTAGACTTAACATGCGAGGAGAGACCGGTCCAAATCCTAGATAAACGAGTGAAACGACTCGGGAATAAGGAAATTGGTCTAATTAAGATTACGTGAGAAAATCACGACCTCGAAAGGATTGACTTGGGAACGGGAAGAAGAAATGAGAGAGAAATATCCGAAACTATTTGTATGATTCAATATCGGGGATGAAATTTCTTTTAAGGAGGAGAGAATTGTAATCCACTGTAAAACAAAATACATACATACATATATATATATATATATATATATATATATATATATATATATATATATATATATATCAAAATCGAGTGTGCTGAGGACTACACTACATTCTACCTAAATTTTGTGTGATTTATTTGAGGACTTTAGAGTGATTTTTGGGTAAAATTTAAAGAATAAAAGTTATTCGTCTAGGTTTCTACTAGCTCTCTATAAAATTTTGTAATTTTTAGACCTATATATAAAGCGTTATGACCATTTTAGTGTAGGTTGATCTTGAAGCATCACTGCTGGAATTTTTGGGAAAATAATGAACAAGGAATTTTCGAGTTTTAAGAAAAGAAATTTTCGAAATTTCATGAAGGAAACTATATTTATTTACTTGAATCAAGTTAATTAGGGTGTATATTTAACCTAAAATTTTCATAGACACCTACGCAATGCATTAAATGAATTAATAGCCAACTCACCCATTTTTATCTCAAATCTGCCACCTCTTTCTCATTACTCACCATTAACTTTCCAATCTTCCAAATTAAATTTAGTCATTCGTACACTTACTTAGACTAAGACTTTAAGCATGTATATATATATATAGAAAGAGTGCAAATGATAAGAAATTTTTAGGCAGTAGTAGCCACTAAAATTGGGAGAGAAAAACGGTAAACAAGAGAGGAAGAGGAAAGGAAAAGTAAAACCAGAAAAGAAAGAAAAGAAAGAAGGGGAAAGCCTAACCAACCTTTAGGAAATTCAAGCAAGTTAAGTAGGTTCCATTTTTGGTTGATTACTTGTCTTAAGTTATTTTTTAAGCTATTTTTTTTAGTGTTTATCTCTTGGGTTTGTAATAATTTTTTTTATGAATTGCTATGGTTGTTTATGTTGGTGTTAGGACTTGCTAAATTGTGATGGATTTATATGTTTTGTTGTCATGCAAAGCTTGTTTGATAGGTTTAAATGTATGAATGGGTTGAAAAGGAAAAAAAGAAAGAAAAAGGGTATGGACCGAATGGATTGAACTTAACCTAGGTTTGGTAAGCTTAACTTGGAAAGAAAAGGAATACACTTCTAGAGTTTCCCTAGGCCAAAACCATTCGGCCAAGTGGGGAAACTGGGGAAAGAATTGATCTTTTGGGGAAATTAAGGACCTAGAATATCATGGTAACCCAATTAGGAATGGGTTAATAGTTGAGGGTGAAAATAAACTCACCGGATAAAAAAAAAAAAACAATCCATGGCCATCTTAACAACCCATTCAGCCTAACTAAAAGAAAAATAGGGTTTGGACTTCATTAGGTAAATTGGAAAATTGATCACCAAATTTGGGTTCTTTCTTGGACCTTAAGGTTTAAATCTCCTTGGTAACTCTTCTAAGTATGAGTTGATAAGTCATTAAAAAGGAAGTGACTTAGAAATGGAAAAATAATTTCTTGCTTATTTTGGGACCATTTGGCCTAGGAGAGAAAATGATTAACATTGAATCCCTTTTGCGTAAGTAGAGATCAAGAAGTGAAGATGAACGCAAGTAGAGATTAATGAATACAAGGCATATAAATAGGGTAATGGAAAAAGAGAATTCAAGAAAAAAATCGAGATTAAAACCTAGACCCTTTATGAGTCGACTTCGACTACGAAGATTAAATGTTTAGATTAAGCAAAAAATTTAGCTTAAGTATGTCACGTATAACTCCTTAGGATTAAGCTGGTCTCATACACTAAATTATACATTGAAAATCCAAGCCTAAACTTACCCGATATACGAAAAGGAAAAACTTATAAGTATGAAGTAGATTTATCCAATGAATGTTACCAATGAACGAAAATTGTATTCTCATTTTGAATACTTTAAATGGTACATGAAACACCTACGAAGTCCCAAGTATGCATCAAACTCTTTTACCGAGATCAAGCAAATGATTGCTTGAGGTTATTCAGACGATAAATGATTACCGAGGTTATTTGGAAGTAACTAGTTAATGAGGTTATTCGACGGTAAATGATTGTTGAGGTTATTCGGGAGTAAATGTTTGTCGAGGTTATTCGAGCAATAATTGATTGTCGAGGTTATTCGGCAATCACCGAGAATAGAGCAGCTTTACTATTATCTAGGGTACTCTTAACATTTCAAATTGATGAGAACGAGTGGGGACAAGCAAAAAAATGTTGTATAACACATGCATCACCCTACTTATTGAGCTTCAGCTCACCCTTTTTGTTGTTGCATGACATGACAAGTAAAAGCGATGTTAATACTAATAAGGACGCTACCCGATCCTCCATAAAGGCTCATGTGTGACACAAGTGTACCAAAATTTATTTTGATTATAATTTTAGGGTTGGAGTGTCAATAAACATTTTAATGATATTGTAAATAAATTTTGTATTTTCTTCTGCTGTATTTATTAATATTATGTAAATTATTTTATACACGTTTCATGGTATGATAAATCCTTAACGTATGAGCACATATGTGTCTAAGGTTAATTCGAAGACTAGTCATGTCGGCGTAATACACCTCACCTAGTTACTCCTAATTGGGTAATAGAGAGTGAATCGGGGTGGGGGTGTTACGAGTAGAGAAGAAAGAGAGAGAGTAAGAGGGATAGAAGGAGAAGGAGAGAGATAAAGAATGAAGGGAGAGGGAGATAGGAAAAGACAAAGGGAGAGGGGTAAAGAGAGGGAGATCGATAGAGGGGAGAGGGAGGGAGGGGGAGAAAAAGAGAGAGAAAAAGAGAGAGAGAGATAGAGAGGGTGAGAGAGATAAAGAGGGAGGGAGGAAGGGAGAGTGAGAATGGGCGAAGGAGGAAGATAAAGTTAGAATGGGGGAGAGGGATAGGGAGAAGGGGATGGAGAATGAGAGAGAGGAAGAGGAAGATAGAGAGAGGAAGGAGGAGAGGCGGAAGGAGAGGGAGGGGGGAGAGGGAGAAGCGAGGGATAGAGGGTAGGAGAGGGAGGGAAATAGAGGGACAAGGATGCGAGAGAGAGAAAGAGAGAGGGAGAGAGTGATAAAGGGTTAGAGAGAGAAAGTGGGAGAAAGAGAGATGGAGGATGGGGGAGAGAGGTAGAGAAAAAGAGAATGTGAAAGAGAAGGAGAGATAGAAAAATAGAGAAAGGGGGAGAGAGAGGGAGTGGGAGAAGGAGGGAGTGAGAGGGGGAGAAAGAGTAAAAGAGAAAAGAATAGAGAGGAGGAGG
The DNA here is from genome assembly GCA_963924115.1 of Dovyalis caffra. Taxonomy (NCBI): domain Eukaryota; kingdom Viridiplantae; phylum Streptophyta; class Magnoliopsida; order Malpighiales; family Salicaceae; genus Dovyalis; species Dovyalis caffra. The sequence goes on from CAWUPB010001179.1 coordinate 1,612,376, forward strand.
GAGAAACTAGGTGGGAGAGAGAGAGAGGGAGAGAGATAGAGGGAGTGAAAGTGAGAGAGAGAGAGAGAGAGATATGGGAGAAAGAGATAGGAAGGAGAGAGATATAAAGACGTAAAAAGAGGAGGGCGGCGAGAGAGAGAGGGTAAGAGAGAGAGGGAGATACGAGAGAAAAAGGGAGAGGGAGAGGGAGAGAGAGGGAGAGGGAGGGAGGGAGAGGAAGAGAGGGAGAGAGATAGAGGGAGTGAGAGTGAGAGAGAGAGAGAGAGAGAGATATGGGAGAAAGAGATAGGAAGGAGAGAGATATAAGGAGGTAAAAAGAGGAGGGCGGCGAGAGAGAGAGGGTAGGAGAGAGAGGGAGATACGAGAGAAAAAGGGAGAGGGAGAGGGAGAGAGAGGAAGAGGGAGGGAGGGAGAGGAAGAGAGGGAGAGAGTAGGAGAGAGAGGGAGAAAGATAGAGAGAAAGAGAGGAAGAGAGGGAAAGAGAAAGCGAAGGGGAGAGAAAGTGAAAGGGAACAAGGGAGAGAGGAATAGGGGAAGAGGGTGAGAGTGAGATGGAGAGGGAGAGAGGGAGAGAGAAAAGGAGAAGGAGAGAAGGATAGATAGAGGGAAGAAGGACGGAGTGAGAGTGTAAGAGAGGGAGAGAGAGGGAGAGAGAGGGAGGGAGGGAGAAAGATAGAGAAAGAAAGAGGGAGAGAAGAAGAAAAAGAGAAAGGAAGATGAAAAAAGAGAGGAAGGGAAACGAGAGAGAATGAGAGAGAAAGGAGGGAAGGAAAGAGAGGGAAAGTGAGAAAGGGAGTGAGGGAGGAAAGTGAGAGGGAGAGAAGTATAGAAGGTAAGGGAGACAAAGGGATAGAGGGAGAAGGAGAGACCGGGTGAGAGGGGGGACGAGGGAGGTGGGAGAGAGTGGGGGACGAAAGGTTTCTCCCTCTCTCCCTATCTTTCTCACCTTTACCCCTAACTCCTCATTCTCTACCTTTACCCCTAACTCCTCATTCTCTCCCTTTCGCCTCTCCTCTTCCTTCTCTCTCCCCTTAACTCCCTCTCTCTCCCTCCCTCCCTCCTTCTCCATCTCTCTTTCCCCCTTTATCTCCCTCTTTCTCCTTCTCTCTCTCTCCCTCTCCCTTTCCCTCTCTCTCTCCCCCACTATCTATCCCCATCTTTCTCTCGATTTCTCTTTCTCTTATTCTCTCCCTTTCTTTTCTTTCTCTCTCTCCCTCCTCCCTTCCTCCCTCTCTAGCTCTCTCTCCCTCGCTCTCCCTCTCACTCTCTCCCTTACTCCCTCTCCCCTCTCTCCCTCCCTTCCTTTCTCCCCCTCTCCCTTTCTCCATCCATCTATCTCTCCCTCTCTTTCTCTCTCTCTTTCCTTCTCTCGTTTCCTTCTCTCCTTCTCTCCCCCTCTCTTATTCTCTCTCTCTCTCTCTCTTTTTCTCCCTCCCTCTTGCTCTCTCGCCCTCTCCCTCTCTCCCTCCTTCTCTCTCTCGCTCTCTCCTTTTCATCTCTTTCCCTTACTTTCTCTCTTTCTCTCCCTTTCTCCCTCTCTATCTCTCCCAACCCCCTCACCTACTCTATCTCTCTCTCTCTCCCTCTCTCACTCCATCTCCCGTTTCCTCCCTCTCCCTCTCCTACTCACTTTCTCCCTCTCTTACTCCCTATCTCATCTCTCTCTCCTTATCTCCCTCTTTCTCCCTCTCTCTTTTTCTCTCTCCCTCTATCCCTCTCTCTCTCTTCCTCTCCCCCCTCTCTCTCTCTTTCTCTCCATCTCTCTCTCCTTTTATTCCTCTCAATATCCCTCCCTCTCACTCTCTACCACTCATTCTCCCTTTACCCCTCTCTTAACCACTCTCTCCCTTTCTCTGCCTCTCTCTCTCCTTTCCCTCTATCTTCATTTACCCTTCATCTTTCACTCTCTCCTTCTCCCTTTATCCCTCCCTCTCTCTCTCTCCCTCCCTCTCTCTCCCTTTCTCTCCTCTCTCTCATTTCCTTTCTCCCTTCCTCTCTTTTCCGCTCTCTCCATCCCTTCACTCTCTATCCCCTCCCTATCTCCCTCCCTCTCTCCTCCTCTGTCTTACTCCCTACTCTCTCTCCTCTTTCTCCCTCGATCTCTCCCATAATCTTTTTTCTATCTCTCTCCCTCTCCCTATCTATATATGTCTCTCCCACTCTCTCTTCTTCTCTCCCTCTCTCACCCATTCTCTCTCTCCATCTTTCACTTTCCTACTCTCTCCCTCTCCCTCACTCTCTCTCCCTCCCTCTCCCTCTCCCTCTCCCTTTCCCTTCCTCTCTCTCTTTTCCTATCCCTCTCTCTTTCTACCTCTCTCTCTCTCTCTCATACCCTCCTCTCTCCCCCTCTCTCCCACTCTCTCCCTCACTCTACCTCCCTATATCTCCCTCTCCTCCCCCTCTTTCCTTTTCTCCCTCTTTCTCTTTGTTCCTCTATCTCCCTCCCTCTTTATCCCTCTCACTCTCCTCTCTCTCTCCCTCTCCCTCTCCTTCTCTCCTCCACTTTCCCTCTCTCTCCCTTAATCTATCCCTATCCCTCTCTCTCCTTAACTCTTTCTATCCCCCATATCTATCTCTCCCTCCCTCTCTCTCTACCCCTATCCTTCATCTTCTCTATCTCTCCCTCTCCTCCCTCTCTCTCCCCTTATCTTCCCTGTCTCTTTCTATCTCTTAATCTCTCCCTCTCTCTATCTCTCTCCCTCTTTCCTCCTCTCCTCCTCGTTCTTCCCTTTCACATCTCTCCATCTCTTTGTCTCTCTATCTCTCTCCTCCTTCCCTTTCTCCTTCATCTCTCTCTCTCTCTCTTTTCCCCCTCCCTCCCCTATCTCCACTTATTCCTCTCTCTCTCATTCTTTCCTCTCCCTCTCTCTTCTCCCTTTCTCTCCCCCTCCCTCTCTTCCTCTCTTTATTTCTCATTCTATCTCTCTTCTCTCTCCCTCTCTATTTCCTTTTCTCTTTTTTTCTTTCCTCTCTCTCTTTATCTATCTCACTCTCTCACCCCTCTCTCTCCCCCAATCTCTTTCTCCTTTTACTCTCTCTCTCTCCTTTTAGTCTCTCTCTCTCCCTCCCTCTCTTTCTCCTTCTCTATACCTCACCTTCCTCAATCTACCTCCATTTCTTCATGTCTCTATCTCTTCCTCTCTCTCCCTTTCTCTCTCTCCCTCTCTCTCCCTCACTCTCTTTCTTTCTCTTCCTCTCCCCCTCTCTCTTTCCCTCTCTCCCATCTCTCTCTTCACTCCTCTCTCTATCACTCACCCTCTCTATCTCTCTCTCTCCATGTCCCTCTCTTTACGTCCTCTCTCCTTCTCCATATCTCCCTTTATCTTCCAATATATCTCCATCTAACCTTCCCTCTCTCCTAATCTCTCCATCTCTCTCGCTCTTTATCCCAATCTCCCCCTCCTTACCTCTCTCTCCCTCTCCCTCTCCCTCTTCCTCTTTCTTCCCCTCTCTCTCCTTCTTTCTCTCTCCTTCTCTTCTTTATCTCTCTCCCTTCTTTTCCCTCTATCTATCCATCTCTCTCCCTTACTCTTTTCTCTCTCCCTCCCTTTCTCTCACTCCCCCATCTCTCTCTCACCATATCTTTATCCCTCTTTATCCATCTCCCTCAATCTTCTTCCCTCTTCCTCTCTCTCTCCCTCACTCTTCCTCTCGTTTCTCTCTGTATCTCTATCTTTCTCATCTCTCCCTCACCCTCTTGCTCTCTCTTCTCTCTCCCTCTCTTTCTCTCTCTTCCCCCTACTCTTCCTCTCTCCCTTTCTCTCCTTTTCTTTCTCTCTCTTCTTTTATTTCACTATTTCTTCCCTCTTTCCCTATCCCTTTCTCCCATTTTTTATTCTATTCGACCCCTTTCTCTCCCTTCCTCTTTCTCCCTTTTCCTCTTCATCTCTTTTTTTCTCCCTATCTACAACACTTTCTCCCTCCCTCTTTTCCTCCCTCTTGCTCTTCCTCCCCCTCTCCCTCTCTCTCTCTCTTATCTCTCTCTCTTTAACACTCCCTCTCTCCTTCTCCTCTCTTTCTCTCTCTCTCGTATTATCTTTCAATCTCTCCCTCTATCTCCCTCTCTCTATCTCCATCCCTCTCCCTCCATCTCTCACCCTATCTCCCTCTTTCTCTCTCTCTCAATCTATCCCCCTCTCTTGCTCCCCCAATCACTCCATCTCTTCCTCTCCCTCCTCTCTCTTTCTCTCTCTTCCTTTATTTAACTCTCTCTCCTCTTTCCTATCCCTCTCTCCCATTTTTATTCTACTATACCTCTTTCTCTCTCTCCCTCTCTCTCTTTTTCCCTTATCCTCGCTCTATTTCTTTATCCCTCATTTTCTTCTCTCTCCCCCTCTCTCCTCTATCTCTCTCCCCCTCATCCTCCCTCTCTCCCTCTCCTCTCTCTTTTTTTCTCTCTCTTTTTATCTTTCCCTCTCCCTCCCACTCTCTTCTTCTCTCTCCCTCTCCCTCTATCTTCATCCACTCTCTCCCTCGCTCTCCTTCTTTCTCCCTTCCTCTCTCCATCTCTCCATCTCTATCCCTTTCCCTCTATCTTTCACCCTCTCTCCCTCCCTCTCTCTCAATCTATCCCTCTTTCTTGTTCCCCCAATCTCTCCATCTCTCTCTCTCCCTCTTTGTTCCTTTCTCTCTCTCTCCCCCTCTCTCTCCTATCTCTCCTCTTTTTCCCTCTCTCTCGATCTCTCTCCCCTATCTCTCCCTCCCTCTCTCTCCTTCTCTTTATAGCTCTTCTAGTCTCTCCCTCTCTCACTCCCATTCTCTCTGCTTCTCTCTCTTCCTCACTTTCCCTATCTCCCCTCTTTCCCTATCCCTCTCTCCTACTTTTTATTCTACTCTATGTTTTTTCTCTCTCTCCCTCTCTCTACTCTTTCCCTTCCTCTCTTTTTTATCCCTCTCTCTATAACTTTTTCTCCCACTTTCATTACTTCTCTCTCTCTCTCCTTCTCTCTCTCCTTCTCTTCATTTCTCACTCCCACTCTCTCCCCTCTCTCCCCCTATGTCTTTCTCTGTCACCCTTCCTCTCTCTTTTTGCTCTCTTTCTTTCTCTCTAACTCTATGTTTCTATCTCCCTTCCACTCTGTCCTTCTCTCTTCCTCTCCCTCTCTCTTTAAACACTCTCTACCTCTCTCTCTCTCACCCTCCTTCTCCCTCTTTCTCCCTCCCTCTCTCCCTCTCATCTCCCTCTCTCCATCTCTATTCCTCTCCCTCCATCTTTCACCCTCTCTCCCTCTTTCTTCCCATCGATCCCCCTCTTTTGCTTTTCTAATCTCTCCATCTCTCTCTCTTCCTCCCTCCCTCCTCTTATCCCTCCTTCTCTCTCTCTTTCTCTCTCTCCCCTTCTCTCTCCTCCTATTAATCCCTCTTTCTCCTTCTCTCCCCTTTCTCTCTCCCTATCTCTCCCTCTCTCCCTCTCTCTTCCCCTCTCTCTTTTTCTCTCATTCTTAATCTCTCTCCCTCTTTATTTCTCCCTTTCTTTATCTCTCTCTCCACTCCCTCACTCTCCCTCTCTATCTCTCTCACCTTTTTCTCTCTCCCTCCTTCTCCTTCCTCTCTCTCCCTACCCTATCCCTCTCTCACTCCCTCCCTTCCTCACCCCCTCCCACTCTCTTCCTCTCTTACTCCCACTCATCCTCTCCCTCCCTCACTTCATCTCTCCCTCTTCCTTTCTCCATCTTTCTCTCTCTCCATATCTATCTCTCTCTTTTCCTCCCTCCTAGTATCTCCCATCTCCCTCTCTCCCTCTATCTCACTCTCTCCCTCCCTATCCCTCTCTCTCTCACCCTCTTTCTCTCCATCTCCCTCTCCCTTTCACTCTCTCTCCTTTTCTCTCTCACCCTTTCTCCCTCTCTCCCTCTATCTTCCCTTTTTCTCTTTCCTTCTCCCTCTCTCTCCCACTCGCTCTCCCTCTCTATTTCTCCTTTCTCTCTTTCCTTCTCCCTCTCTTTCCCACTCCTTCTTATCCTATCGGTACCCCTCTCTTTCACTCACCCTCTCTCTCCCTCCTTTTCTCTCTCTCCCTCACCCATTCCCCCTCTCTTTCCCTCTCTCACTCTTTCCTTTTTTTCTCTCTCCTCTATCTCTAACTTTCTCTTTCTCTCTCCCTCTCTATTTCTCCCTTCTCTCTTTCCTTCTCCCTCTCTTTCCCACTCCTTCTTATCCTATCTCGTACCCCTCTCTTTCACTCACCCTCTCTCTCCCTCTCTCTCCCTCCCTTTCTCTCTCTCCCTCACCTTTTCCCCTCTCTCTTTCCCTCTCTCACTCTTTCCTTTTTTTTCTCTCTCCTCTATCTCTAACTTTCTCTTTCTCTCTCCCTCTCTCCCTCTTTTTCTCTCCCTCTCTCCCTCTCTCTCCCTCTCCTCCCTCACCCTTTCCTTCTCTCTCTCACTCTCAATCACTCTTCACACACACACACATACACACACACACACACACACACACACATATACACATCTCCCTCTCTCCCATTCACCCCTCTCTCTCCTTCTATATCTCTCTATCTCTTTCTCCCCCTCTCTCACTTTCCCTCTCTCTCTCTCTCTTGCACTCTTTATTTACCTCCCACTCTCACCCTCTTCCTCTCTGTAACATTCTATCCCTCCTTCTTTTCCTCCCTCTCTCTCTCATACCCTTTTCCTCCCCTCTCACTCCTTCTATCCATCTCCCTCTCTATTTCTCTATCCTCCTCTCTCTTTCACCCTCTATCTACCTCTATATTTCTCTCCCACTATCTCCCCCTCACTCTTGTTCTTTTTCCCTCCTTTTATTGCTCTCTCCCTCTCCCTCTCCTAATTTAACGTTCTCCCTTCTCACTCTCTCTTCCTATCTCTTTATCTCCCTCTTTCTAGCTCTTTTTCTCTCTCTTCCCTTATCTCTCTCTTTATTTTCCTTGTCTTCTCTTTCTCTTCCTTTCCTTCTCCTTCTCCCTCCCCCATCCCTCCCATTCTCTCTCCCTCTCTATCTATCCCCTCCTTTTCCTTCTCTCTCTTTGTCCTTTTCTCTCTATCTCTCCCTCCCTTTCTCCCTCTTCCTCCTCTCTCCCTTTCTCTCTCCCCCTCCTCTTTCCCACTTTTTCTCTATCTCCTTACCACTCCTTCTCTCTATATCTCTCCCCTATTTTATCTCCCTCTCTTTCCCCCTCTCTATCTCTCCACCACTCTCCCTTTTTTCCCTCTCTCCCACTCTCTTTATGTCTCTCTCTTATCTCTCTTCCTCTCCTTTTCTCTCTTTCCCCCTCAATTTCTCTCAACCTAGCCCTCACTTTCTACTTATTCCCTTCTCTCCCTCTTCTTCTTTCTCCCTTTCTCTTTATCTTCATCTCTTCTTCCCCTTCTTCCTCTCCCCCTCCCTCTCTCTTTCACTCTCCATCTCTCCCCCTCCCTCTCTCTTTCACTCCCCATCTCTCCCCCTCCCTCCCTCTCTCCCTATTTCTCTCTCTCCCTCTCTCTTTTCCACTCTCTCTCTTATGCTTTTTATTTATCTCCCACTCTCTATCCTCTCTACCACTTTCTATCCCTCCCTCTCGTCCCTCCCCTCTCATCTCTCTCGCCCTCTCTTTTACCCTCTCTTTACCTATCCCTTTCTCTCTATCTCTCCTTGTCTCTTTTTCTCTTTTCCCTTTCTTTCTTTCTACCTCCAGCTATCACACTCTCTCCCTCTATTCTACTCCCTCTCTTACCCTCTCACTTGGTCTCCCTCTATCTCTTTATCTCTCCTTCTCTCTCTTTTTCTCTTCCTCTCTCTCTTTCTCTCTCCCCCTCTCTCCCTCTCTCTCACTCTCTCCCATTACCTCTCTCTACCTCTCCCTCTTTCTCTCTCCCTCTATCTTTCTCTTTCTCTATCTCACTCTCTCTCCCTCTTTTTTCTTTATCTCCCTATCGTTCACTCTCCCTCTCCCCCTCTTTAGCTCCCTCTCTCTTGTCCCCTCTCTATATCTCTACCTCTCTCTCATTTTCTTCCTTTCCTTCTCTCTCTTCCTCTCTCTTCCCCTTTCTCTCCCTCACTCTTCCACTATCTTTTCTCGTTCCCTTCTCTCTACCTCTCTTTCTTCCTCTCCCACTCTATTCTTCTCATTCCCCCTTTCTTTCTTTTAATCTCCCCTTCTCCCTCTCCTTCTCTCCCCCTCCCTCTCCTTCTCCTTCTCTTACTCCCCTTATCTCCCTCTCTCCCACCCTCTATCTCTCCCTCTCTCTATCCCTCTAAATCTTCCTCTCACCCCCTCCCACCCTCTCTCTCCCTCTCTCTCTCCCTATCCACCTCTCTCTTCCTTCCTTCTATCTCTCCATCCCTCTCTTTCACCTTCTCTATCTCTCATTCTCCCTCTCTCCTTCCATCTCTATTTCTCTCACTCTTTCCATCCCTCTCCCTTCCTCACCTCTCTCCCTCTATGTGTCTCTCACCCTCTCTCTCCCTCTCTCTCTCGCCCTCTCTCCCTTTTTTATCTCTCTCTATCTCTCCCTCGTCTTTCCTTCTTTTTCTTACTCTTCCTCTCTTTCTTTTTTTCCCTCTCCCTCCTCCTATCTTTCTCTTTCTTCCCCTATCTCTTCCTCTCCCCTTCTCTCCTCTAACTCTTCCTCTCTCTCTCTCTCTCTTGCTTATCTCTCCCTCTCTCGCCCCTCTACTCTCTTTCCCCATCTCTTTCACCCTCTCTTTCCTTTCCTCTCTCTCCTTGCCTCTCCATTTCCCTCTCTCTCCCCACATTTCTCTCCCTCCCTCATTTTCCCCCTCTATCTCCCTCAGCCTTTTCCACTCTCCCCCTTCCTCTCCTTCACCCTTTTCTTCTCTTACCCTTTTCCTCTCTCCCCCTTCCTTTCCCTCTCTATCTCCCTACTCTCTCTCCCACTCTATCCCTCTCACTCTCCCTCTCTCACTCCTTCCCTCCTCCCTCCCACTTTCTCCCTCTCTCATTCCCACTCTTCCTTTCCCTTCTTAGCTCTATCTATCTGTCTCCATCTCTTCCTCTCTGTCCCTCTCTCTTATTCTCTCCCTCCCTCTCCATCTCTCCCTCACCCTTACTCCCTCCCTCTCCCTCTCTATCTCACTCTCTCTTTTTCTCTCTCACCCTCTCTTTCTTTCTCTCTCCATCACTCCCTCTTTCTCTTTCCTTCTCCCTCTCATTCTCTCTATCTCCTTTTTTTCTTACTCCCCTTCTCTCTCACTCTCCCTCTCTCTTCCTCTCTCCTAATCACTTCGTCTCCATCGCATCTCTCTCTTCCTCCTTTTCTCTCTCTCTTCCTCACCTTTTTTTCCTCTCTCCCTCCCTCTCTCGTTCTTTTCCTTTTTCTCTCTCCTTCTATCTCTAGCTTTCTCTCCCTCTTTCTTTTTCTTTTTCTCTCTTTGTCTTTTGCTCTATCTCTCTCTTCCTCTCTTATTCTCTCTCTCTCCCACTCTCCCTCCCTCTCTCCCCCTCTCTCCCCCTTCTTCTCCCTCTCCCTCTCTCTTCCTCCCTCTCTCTTCCTTCTCCCTCTCCCTCCCTCTCTCACTATTTTTTTCTCTCTTTTCTCTCTTTCTTCCAACATATATATATATATATATATATCCCCTTCTTTCCACCTCTATATCTCTCTATCTCTCTCTCCTTCACTCTTCCCTTATCTCTCTTTCCCTCTCTCTCTCTTGAAGTCTATATTTACCTCCCACTCTCACTCTCTTCCTCTCTACAACCTTTTATCCCTCTCTTTGTCTCCCTCCCTTTCCCTCCATTCTCACTTCTTTTATCCCTCTTTCGCCCCCTCTCTCTCTCACCCTCTCTTTTTTTATCTTTCTCTTTGACTATCTCTTCCTTTCTCTCCTACTCTCTTTCCCTTCCTCTATTGCTCTCCCCCTCTCCCTCTCCCTATCTATCACTCTCTCCCCCTCTCTTCCACTCACTTTCTCTTCCTCTCTCTAGCTTTTTTCTCTCTCTTTCTCTACCCCTTCTCTCTCTTGCTCTTTCATTTCTTCTCCTTCTCTCCCTCTCCTTTTACTTCTCCTTCACCTCTTCTCCCTCTCTCTCTCTTCCTCTCTCTCCCTTTCTATCTTTCTCTCCCTCTCCCTTCTCTCTCCCTCTCCCTTTCTCTCTTCCTCTCACTCTCTCCCTCCTCTCTCATCCACTTTTTCTTTGTCTCCCAATCACTCCATGTCTCCCTCACCCTCTAATCCTCTCTACATCTCTCTCTCCCCTTCGCTATCTCCCTATCTCTCTCCCTCACTATCTCTCTACCGCTCTTCCTATTTCTCTCTCTCTCCTCCTCTCTCTTTACGCCTCCCTCTCTTTTCTCTCTTCCACACTTTCTCTCTACCTCTCCCTTTTTTCTCTCTCTCTCTCCCTCTCTTTATCTTTTTCTCTCCTTATCCTTGTTCCTCTCTCTCCCTCACCGATCCGTCCCTCTTCCTTACTCTCTCTCTTTCCCTCTCTCTCTCACTCTTTACCACCTTCTATTCCTTCCTCTTTCCCTTACTCTCTCTCCCTCCCTTTCCCTCCCCTCTCACTCCTTCTATCCCTTCACCTCTCTATCTCTCTCTCTCCCTCTCTCACCCTCTCTCTACCCCTCATTTTCTCTCCCTCTTCATCTCTTTGTCTCCTCACTCTTTTTCCTCTCCTTCTCTCTCTCTCTTTCCCTCGCTCTATCACTCTCTCTCATCCTCTCTTTTAGTCTCTATCTCTTTTCACTCTCTTTTCTCCCCTTATCTCTCTTCCTTCTCTCTCCTCTCTCTCCCTCTCTCCCCTTCCCTCTTCCACTCTAGCTCCTTTTCTTCCTCTCCATCTTATTCTCTCTCCTTCTCTTTTCTCTGTCTTCTTATCACTCCCCCTCTCTTTAACTCCCTCTCTCTCTTCTCTTCCATCTCTTTGCCTCTCCCCTATTTTCTCCCTCTCCCCCTCTCTCGCTTTTTCTCTCCCTCCCTCTCCGACTATCTTTCTCACTTCCCCTCTCTACCTCTCTTTCTCCCTTTCCCTCTTTTCTTCTCATTCTCCCTCACTTTCTCTTAATTTCTCCCTCTCCCACTCTTTCTCCCCTTCTATCCCTCTCTCTTTCTCCCTATCCCTCTCTCTACCCCTATCACTCTCCCTTTCACCCCTCCCTTCCTCTTTTTCCCTCTCATTTTCTCTCCTTTTCTCTTCCACTCCACCTTTCTCCTCCTTTCCCTTCATTTCTCCCCCTCTCTCTCACCTTCTCTTTCTCTCTCATTCTCTATCTCTCCTTTCATCTCCCTTTCTCTCACTCTCTCACTCCCTCTCCCTTTCTCCCTCACCCTCTCTCCCTTTATGTCTCTCCCCCTCTCGCTCCCTCCCTCAATCTCTCCTACTTTCTCTCTCAACCTATCTCTCTTTCTCTATCTCTGTCCATCTTTCCCTCCTCTTTGATTCTCCCTCTCTCTCTCACCCTCTATCTCTCTCCTTCTCTCTCTCCTTCTCCATCTCTTTCCCTCTCTCTCTTTTCTCTATCTTTCTATCACCTTATCTCTCCCTCACCCACTCACCATATCTCTCCCCCTCTCTTCCTCTCTCTCTCCCTCTCAATCACTTTGCCTCTCTCCCTCTTTCTCTCTCTCCCTTCTCTCTCCCACTCTTTTCTCACTCCTTCTCTCTCTTCCCATTCTCCCTCTCTTTCTTTCTTTTCCTATCTCACTCTCCCTTTTCCTCTCAATTTTTCTCTCTCTCCTCTTCCCTCTCCTTCTCCGACCTTCCGTCTCTCCCTCCCTCTCCCTCTTTTCTCTCTTCCTCCTCTCTCACTCTTTTTCATTATCTCTCACCCTCTTTCTCCCTCTCCCTTTTCTCTCCTTCGCCCTCACTCCCTCTCCCTCTCCCCTCTCTCACCCTCTCTCCCTCTCTCCCTTTATCCCTCTTTTTTCTATCTCTTACTCTCTATACCTCTCTCTTTGCCTATCTCCCTTCTTTTCTCCCTTTATTCTCTCTCTCGATCTCCCTTTTCCCAATCTACTTCTCCCTCTCTTTCTACCTTTCTCTCCCTCTCTTCCTCTCTCCCTCTCTGTCTCTATGTCCCTATCCCTCTCCTCTTTCCTCTCTCCCTCTCTCTCCCCCTCCCTTTCTTTCTCTCTCTTTCTCTCTCTATATATATATCCCTCTTCCTCTCTCCCACTCTCTATCTCTCCCACTCTTCCTCTCTCTCTCACTCCCCTTTTCTCATAACCTCTCTCCCTTTCTCTTTTTCTTTATCTCTTTCTCTCACCCTCTCTCCCAAATCTTTCTCTCTCCTTCAATCCCTCTCCCTCTCCTTCCTCTTCCTCTCTCCCCCTTTCTACCTCTATCTCTTCCTCACCCACTCTCTCTCCCCTCTATTGCTACCTCTCTTTCTATCCCTATCTCTCACTCTCTCCATCTCCTTATCTCATTCTCTCTCTTTTTCTCTCTCCTTATCACTCCTTCTCCCTTCTATTCCCTTTCCTCTCTCTCCACCTCTCTCCCTCCTTATCTATCCCTTCCCCGTCACTCCTACTCTCTCTATTGCTACCTCTATTTCTCTCCCTCATTCTCTCTTACTCTCTTTCCCTCTCTCCCCATTTCCCTCTCCCTTTCCCTCCCTCTCTTACTCAATCCATCTTTTTCTCTATCTCCCTCTCTCATAATCCTTGATCTTCTCCCACTCTCTCCATCTCTCACTCCCTCTCTGCCTCTCCCTCTCCCTCACCCTCTCTCTCCCTCTTTGCTCTCTCTCACTCTCCCTCTCCCTATATCTCTCCCACTCTCCCTCTCTACCCACTCTCCCTTTTTATATTTATCACTCTCTCTTCCTCTCTAGACTTCTTAATTTCCCTCTCACCCTCCCTACCTCTCTCTCTTTACCTCTTTTCCTATCTCCCTCTCCCTCTCTATCTTTCTCTCTTCCTTTCCCTTCTCTCTCCCTCTCTTTCCCTCCCTCCTCTCTCTCTCTCCCTCTCTCTTTCCCTCCCTCATCCTCTCTCTCCCTCTCTCTTCCTCTCTCTCCCTCTTTATCCCTCGCTTCCTCTCTCACTCACTCTCTCCCTCTCGCTTCCCTCTTTCCCTATCTCTCCTCCTCTTTCCCTCTCCTTTCCCTTCTCTTGCTCTTTCCTTATTCCTCTCCCTCTTACCTCTATGCCTCTCTCCCTCTCTAACTCCCTCTCTTTATCTCTCTCTCTCTATCCCTCTATTACCCACCTCTCCTAACCTCCTTCCTACCTCTCTTCCTCTCTCTTTCTCCTTATCTCTCTTTCTCCCTATTCTCATCCCATTTTCCTCTCCCTCCGCCCCTCCGTTTATATATATCTCTCTATGCCTCTTTCTACCTCTCCCTCTCTTTACCTCCCATTCTCCCTCTCTCTTATGCCTTTCCATTTCTTAAAGGGAGAGAGGGGGAGAGAGAGAATAAAAGAGGAAGAGAGGGAGATGGGGAGAGAGAGAAGAAGCGAGTGGAAGAGAGGAAAGAGAGGGAGAGGGGAGAGAGTGAAAGAGGGAGGGATGGAGAGAGAGAGAGCATGAGAGAGAAAGGGAGGGGAAAGAGAGAGATAGATTGTTAGAGAGGGAGAGGGAGAAGGAGACAGGAAGGGTAAGAGAGAGGAAGAGAGGGAAAGAAAGGCGAGGGAGAGAGGAAGAGGGAGAGTGAGGGGGAGAGGGAGAAAAAAGGAAAGAGAGAGAGAGAGGGAGGGAGAGGGAGAGGGGCAGGATAGAGAGGGAGAGTGAAAGAGGTAGAGAAGGAGAGGGAGAGGGAGAGAGTGAGAGAGGAAGGAAGAGAAAGAGGAAAGGCGAGAGGGAGAGTGAAAGGGAGAGAGAGAGCTAGAGGAAGGGGTAGAGAGAGGAAGAAAGAGGGAGGGAGGTAGAGAAAGTGACAGGGAGAGAGGGAGTGAGAAAGGGAGAGAGGGAGTGAGGGAGAGAAATAGAGATCGAGGGAAAAGGGAGAGAAAGGTAGGGAGAGGGGAGAGAGGGAGAATAATAGAGAGGGGAGAGAGGGTGAGAGAGAGAGAGAGGAAAAGGAGAAGTGAGGGAGAGAGGAGATAGAGATGATGAGGGAGAGGGAGGAGGGAGAGAGGGAGAGAGAGGTAGATAAAGGGAGAAAATAGAGGGATATAGAGAGAGAGAGGGATAGAGGGAGATAAAGAGAGCAATTAAAAGTGAGAAGGAGTGGGAGGAAAAGAGAGGGTAAGAGAGAGGCGAGAGAAACACAGATGAAGAGGGAGAGGGAAAGGGAGAGAACGAGAGGAGAGCATATGAGAGGGGGAGAGAGGGAGAAAGAGAAGAATGTAGAGAGGGAAGGATGGAGACAAAAGGAGGGAAAAAGAGAATGAGAGATATAGAGAGTGAGAGGCAAAAAGGGAGCATAAAAAGTGAGAGAGAGAAAAAACAATAGTCGAAAAGAGAGGGTGAGAGAGGGAAAGAGAAAAGGGGAGAGATAGGAAGGGAGAGAAGAGAAAAGGCAAGAGAGAGGGTGAAAGGGAAAGGGAGAGAGAGAAGGGAGAGGGTAGGAGAGGGGACAGTAGGGGAGGGAGAGAGGGAGAGAGAGGAAGAGATGGAGAGAGAGGGAGATAAATAGATAGCATGAGAGAGATGAAAAGGAGGAGAGAAGAAGAAAGAGTGGGAGAGAGAGAGGGAAAGAGGAAGAGAGAGGGAGATAAAGAGTGTGTGACAGAGAGAAGAGGAGAGAGAGGGACAAAGAGGAGGAGAGAGAGAAAGAGTAAGAGAGGGAGAGTGAGGGGAGAGAGGGAGAGGGAGAGAGGAGAGTGGAGATGGAGGGAGAGGAGAGAGAGTGTATGAGAGACAGGGGAAGAGTGAGAGGAAGGGAGAAAGAGAGAGAGGAAAGTGGGATAAAGAGGGAGATATATTGAGAAAGGGAGAGAGAAAGAGGGAGGGAAAAGAAAGGGAGAGAGATAGGAAGGGGGACTAAGAGAGAGGGAGAAAGAGGGCTAATGGAAGCGAAACGGATGAAAATAGAGGGAAGGGATAGAGGAGAGAGAGAGGAAGGAGAGATTGGGAAGGGCGAGGAGAAAGACGAAAGGAGAGGGGGAAAGAAAGGGAAAGAGAGGGAGAGAGGCATAGAAAAAGAGAGAGAGGGATTAAGATAGAGAGTAAGAGAGAGGAAGAGAGGGAGAGATGGAGAGTGAGAATGAGAGAAAGGGAGAGAGGTAGAGAGGTGAGAAGTAGTGAGGGAGAGGGAGAGGGAGGGTTAGAGAAAGTAAAAGACGGAGAAAGGGAAAGTGAGAGATAGAAAGGGAGAGAAGGAAAGAGAAAGGGGAAGAGATAGAGTGAGAGATGGATAGAGAGGGAGTGTGAGAGGGAGAAAAGGAGAAAAAGAGAGAAAGAAAGGGAGAGAGAGGGAGAGGGATATAATGGGAGAAAGGGGGTGAGAGATTGAGAGAGGGAAAAAGGGAAAGTGAGAGAGGGAGAGAGCAAGCTAGAGGGAGGGATATAGAGGGAGGGGGAGAGATTTAGAGGGAGTGAGGGAGAGGGGGAAGGAGACAGAGAGAGAGAAGGATAGAGAGGGAGAGAGGAAGAGTTAGGAGGGATAGAAGGGGATGAGGGAGAGGGAGAGATGCGGAGGGAGAGGGAGAGATGGGGAGGGAGAGAATGTGGGAGTGAGATAGTAGAGGGAAAGAGAGAGAGTGTGGGGATGAGAGCGAGAGAGAGGGAAAACGAGATGCTTAGAGAAATAAAGAGTACAAGAGAGAGATAAGGAAAGAGAGAAAGATATAAAGGGAGAACGAGAGGGAGAGAGAGATAGAGGGGGAGAATGAGTGAGAGAGAGATAGAGAGAAGGAAAGGGAGAGAAAGGATAGGGGCAAAAGTAGGAGAGGTAGGCAAAGAAGGAGGGAGAGAGAGGGAAAGAGGAAGAGGGAGACAGGGAGGTTAGGAGGAAGGGAGCAAAATAGGGGAAAAAAGAGAGATAGAGACAGGGAGAGAGAGTGAGAGATAAAAGAGGGAGAGAGGGAGAGAGAGAGAGAATAAGAGAGAGGGAAAAAGGGTGAGGGATATTGAAGTGAGGGAAAGAGATTGGGAGATAGAGGAAGAGAGAAAGGAAGAGAGAGGTAGAGAGATAGGAACGAGGGGACAGAGAGGGAGAGGGAGAGATAGTAAGAGAGGGAGAGTTAAGGAGAGAGGGAGAGGAAGGGAGAGAAGGAGAGAGAGTGAGAGAAGGTGAGGGACTCTTAGTGAGGAAGATAGTGAGAGAGCAAGAGAGAGAAAGAGAGAAAATGAAGGAGAGGGAGAGGGATGAAGAGGGAGACAGATTGAGAGAGTAAAGTGCGAGAGGGAGAGGAATAGAGAAAGATAGAGAGAGATTAAGAAAGAGTGAGAGTGAGAGAGAGAGAAAGAGAGAGGGAGAGAGAGGAATGGGGATAGAGAAGAGAGAGAGCTAGATAGAGAGGGATAGAGAGAGGGAGAGAGAGATTGGGAATGAGAGATTAAGAGAGAAGTAGAGTGAGGGAGAGGGAGAGAGATAGAGAGGGGGCAGAGAGAAGGATAGAGGGAGAGGGAAGTCGGAGAGTTGCAAAGGGAAGAAAAGGGAGGGACAGATGGTAGGAGAGAGAGGGAAAGGGAGAATGTGAGAGGGATAGAGAAAGGGATTGAGAGAGAAAAATTAAAGGAGAGGGGGAGAGAGAGAAATGAAGGGAGAGGGAGAGGGAGAGATGAGTAAACCGAGGAGATGGAGAGAGAAGGAGGGAGGGAGAGGAGAAAAAGGAAGGGCGAGAGAGAATAAGAAAGATAGATGGAGAGAGCTAGAGAAAGAGAGAGGGAGAAAGGGAAGGAGGGAAAGAGGGGAAGGGAGAAAAAGGCAAAGGAGGGAGAAAAGGAGGGAGACAAGTAGAGAGAAAAGAGGGAAGAGAAAAGAGTTAGAGAGAGACGGGGGAGAAGGAGGTAGAGAGAAGTAGAGAGATAAGGAAAGAGAGGGAAAGAGATAACATGAGAGGGGAGAAAAAGGAAAGAGGGATAAATAGGGAGAAATAGAGAGAAAGGGATAGAGAGGCAAAGAAAGATAAAAAGTGAGGGAGAGAGGAAGAGAGGGGTAGTAGATAAGGAGAGTAAGAGGGAGAGAAAGATGGAGAGGGAAGGAGAGAGGGAGATACATAAAGGGATAAAAAGAGAGGGATAAAAGGAGAGTAAGAGGGGAGAAAGATGGAGAGGAAAGGAGAGAGGGATAAAAGAAGAGTAAGAGGGGGAGAAAGATGGAGAAGGAAGGAGAGAGGGAGATTAGAGAGAGAAGAGAAAGAGAAAGAGAGATAGAGAGGGAGTGATAGAGAGGGGGAGAAGGAGGGAGAGAGAGAGAGGGATAGGGAGATGGAGAGAGGAGAAAGAGGGAGAGAGGGAAAATGATAAGGAAGGAGAGATAGATAGGGGAAGAGAGAACAAAATAGAGGGAGAGAGAGGGAAGGAGAAAAAAGGGAGAGGAAGATAAAGGGGAGAGAGAGAAGGAGAGAAATAGTGAGGGAGAGGGCAGAGAGAAAGATAGATAGGGAAAGGAAGAGGAGGGAGAGAGATAGGAAGGGAGGGTGAGGGTGAGGGAAAGAGAGGTAGAAAGAGAGGTAGAAGGAGAGGAAGAAAGAAAGGGAGAGGGGAGAGAGGGAGGGAGAGGAAAAGAGAGGTAGAGAGAAGGATAGGGAGAGGAAAAGAAGGATAGAAAAAGAGAGAAGGAGAGGGAGAGGGAGAGAGACAAAGATGGAGAGAAAGAGAGAGAGAGAAAGATAATAGGAGAGAGAAGAAGAGGAAAGGTGAGGAAAAGATAGGGGAGGAAGAAAAGAGAGAGGGAGAGAAAGAGAGGAGAGAGGAAGACAGGTTGAGACAGAAAGGGCTAGAGAAGGGGAAACAAATGGAGGGCGGGGGAGAGAGTGGGAGACAGAAGAAAGAGAAAGAGAGAAGAGAGAAGGAGAGAGAGAGAGGAAGGAATAGAGGGGTGAGAAAGGGAGAGAGATAGACATGTATAGAGAGAAAGAAAGGCTAAGAGAGTGAGAGAAGGAGAGGAAAAGAGAACATGACGGATAGGGAATGACGAGAGAGAGGGATAGAGAAAGAGAGAAGAAGACAGATAGAAACAGAGAGGTGGAGAGAGAGGAAGAGAATTAGAGAGGGAGTAAGAGAGAGGGAGGAAGAGGGAGAGAAGGAGGGAGTAGAGAGAAGGAGGGAGGGATAGAGGGAAAGAGTGAGGTAGAGAGAGGGAGAGAGTGATGTAAAGAGAGAGGGAGAGGCAGAGGGAGGGAGAGAGGGAGGGAGAAAATGTATGGAAGATACTATGAGAGAGAGGGTGAGAGAGAGGGAGACAGAGGGAGAAAAGGAAAGAGGGTAAGAGAAGGGGAGAGAGCAAGAGTGAGAAAGAGAGATAGAGAGATGAAGAGGAGAAAGGAAGAGAGAGAAGGTGAGATATCGAGGGTAAGAGAGAGATGGAAATTAGGAAGGAAAGAGAAAGGGAGAGAGGTAGAGAGAGATAGAGTTAGAGAGAGGAAGATGGAGAGAGAAAGAGGGTGAGAGTTAGGGGAGAGGAAAATCGAGACCGAGAGGGAGAAAGGAATATATGTGTATATATATATATACACATATATGTATATAAGAAGAGGGAGAGTAAGAGAGAGAAAAAGGGAGAAAGAGAAATAGAATGAGAGGGAGGGGGAGAGAGCTAAAGAGGGAAAAGAGAAAGGGAGAGAGGAAGAGGGAGAGAGATAAAGATAGAGATAGAGGGAGAGGGAGAGAGGAAGAGAAGGAGAGAGAGAGTTAGAAGGAGAGGGGGAGAGAGATAAAGATAGAGATAGAGGGAGAGGGAGAGAGGAAGAGAAGGAGAGAGAGAGTTAGAAGGAGAGGGGGAGAGAGATAGATGGCAAGGAGGAAGGGAGAGAGGGAGAGGGAGAGAGAAAGAGAGAAAGAGAGTGGCGGGGATAAGGAAAGGGAACGGAGTGGGAAAGATTATGAAAGAGAGAAAGAAAGAGTGGGGGAGAGAAAGATTGGGGGAGGGAGGAAGAAGGAGAGAGGGAGATGAAGAGGAGGAGAGAGGGGGAGAAGGGGAGAGAGAAGGAGTGAGAGATAGAAAGAGAGAGGGAGAGAGAGATAAGGAGGTACAAAAGGGGAGGGGGAGATATGCGAGAGAGAGAGGGAGGAGAAAGGAAGAGAGGGAGAGAGAGGGAAGAGGGAGAGAGAGGAAGAGAGGGAGATAGAGGGAGATATAGAGAGGGGGAGAGAGTCGGAGTGAGAGTGATGGAGTAAGAAAATGAGAAAGAGACATAGAAGGCTAAAGAGAAAAAAAGGGAGAGAAAGAGAGATAAAGGGGGAGAGAGGCAGATTGAGGAAGTTGAGGGAGAGATAGATGGGAAGAGATGGAGAGAGGTGAGAAAAGAAGAGAGAAAAAGAGAAAGGGAGGGGAGGGAGAGAAAGGAGGAGAGAGAGATTAGCAGATTGTGAGAGAGTGTGGGAAAGGGAAAGAGAGAGGAAAGGAGAGATAGAGCAAGAGATGAGGGTAGACCAAGATATGGAGAGAGGAACAAAGAAAGAAAGGGAGATAAAAAGAGGGGGAGAGAGGGAGAGAGTGAGAGAATGATGGAGAAAGAAAAAGAGAGAGATGGGGAGAGAGAAAGAGAGGGAGAAGGAGAGATAGAGAGGGAGAGGGAGAGAGAAGGGAGAGAAAGGGAGAGGGAGAGAGATAGAAAGGGAGAGAAAGAGGGTAAAAGAGAGAGAGTAAGTGGGAGAGAGATAGGAGTGAGAGTGAAAAAAGGATAGAGAGGGAGGCAAAGAGATAAAGAAAGAGATAGGAAGAGAGGTACATAGAGTAAGAGAAAGAGAAGTAGAAAGAGGGAGGGGGAGAGTGAGAGAGAGGGGAGAGAGAACAAGATATAAGGAGAGAGGGAGAGAAGGGTAGAGGATGAGAGAGGAGGAAAGGAAAGAGAGGGAGATAGAAAGGGAGAGAGGGAGATAGAAAGGGAGAGAGGGAGGAAGGAAGGGGAGAAATATAGAGGGAGAGAGGGAGGAAGGAAGGGAGAAATATAGAGGGAGAGAGTAAGACATCGAGAAAGAGAGAAAGAGAAATGGAAAGATAGGGAGAGGGAGAGTGAAATAGAGAAAGAAAGGTAAAGAAAGTGAAAAGGAGATAGAGAAAGGGAAAGAGATAGAGAACGAGAGATGGGTAGAGATAATGAGAGAGTGACAAAGAGAGAAAGAGTGAGGGAGAGAAAGAGAGAGGGGGAGAGAGG
Source organism: Dovyalis caffra (assembly GCA_963924115.1). Taxonomy (NCBI): domain Eukaryota; kingdom Viridiplantae; phylum Streptophyta; class Magnoliopsida; order Malpighiales; family Salicaceae; genus Dovyalis; species Dovyalis caffra. The sequence continues at coordinate 1,632,488 of CAWUPB010001179.1, forward strand.
GAAGGAGATAGAGGGGGAGAGAGGGAGAGAGATGGTAGAGGGGAGAGAAAGGGTGAAGGAAGGAAAGAGGTGGAAGGAGAGAGAGGGGAAGGGGTGGAGAGACCGAGAGAGAAAGATTAAGAGAGAAAGGGAGAGTGAGAAAAAGAGGGGAGTGAAAAAGATGAGAAGAGGGAGAGAAAAGGAGGGGAGAGAGAGGGAGAGAAATAAAGAGGATGAGAGAAAGAGAGAGAGAGAGAGATGGAAATAGGGAGAGAGAGAAAAGTGAAGAGAGAGTAAGACATAGAGATAGAGTGGGGAAAAAGGGAGGGAGGGAGGGAGAGAGTGTGATAAAAATGGAAAGAGGGATCTATATATATATATATGAAGAGAGAAAGTGTGTGAGAAATGGTGAGAGAGAAAGGGATGGAGAGTAAGGGGAGAGTTGGAGAGGGAGAGAGGGATAGAGAGGGGAGAGAGAGGAAGAGGAGGAGAGAGAAAGAGAGGGGAGAGAAAAAGAAGGAGAGAGGGAGAGAAAAGAAGAAGGAAAGTGAGGGAAAAAGAAGGGAGAGAGAGAAATAGATAGGGTAAGAGAGTGAGAGAAAAAAGGGAGAGAGAAATAGAGATGGTCGGAGAGAGATAGAGAGATGGAAATAGGTAAGGAGATAAAGAGGGAGAGAGAGAAAGAGGTAGAAATAGAGTGGGAGAGAGAATGAGGGACGGGGTGAGAGGGGGAGAGGGTGAACGAGGTAGTGAGAGAAGGAGAGAGAAAAAGGGAAAGAAAGAGGGAGAGAGAGCGAGAGAGGGAGAGATTGAGAGATAGGGAGGGATAGATTAGGAGACAGGGATGGAGAGAGGGGGAGAGAAAGTGAGAGTGTAGGAAAGAGAGACCGATAGTGAAGGAGGAAGAGAGGGAAAGACAAAGTGTAAGAGAGAGAATGAGAGAGGGTGAGGGAGACGAAGGGAAGAGAGGGAGAAAATAGAGGGAGAGAGTGTGGGTGAGAGTGAGATAAAGAAGGAGAAAGAGTGAGGGAGAGATTAAGAGATAGAGAGAGGGATAGAGGCAAAAAGGGGAAGAGATAAGGAGAGGGAGAGAGGGAGAAAGAGAGGGTGAGAGAAGGGGAGATGGGAGAGCGAGAGAGAGAGAATGAGAGAGTGGGAGAGAGAAAAAGAAAGAGATTGAAGGAGTGAGTTATTGATGGCAAAAGAGAGAGATGGACATTGGGAAGGTGGGAGAGAGAGAGATAGAGTAGGAGAAAGGGGGCGAGAGAGATAGAGTAGGAGATAGGAGAGAGGGAGTGAAAACCGAAAGGGATTAAAGGAGCAAGATATTGAGGGTGAAAAAGAGATATGGAAATTAGGAAGACGAGAGAGGGAGAGAAATGGAGAGAAAGATAGAGGGGGAGAGGAGGAGAGAGGTAGAATTAGACAAAGGGAGATAGTAAAGTGAGAGAAAAAGATAGAGGGATAAAGTGGGAGAGAGGGAGAGAGAGATAAGAGAGAGAGAGGTAAAGAGAGGTAAAGAAGGAGAGTGAGAAGGAGAGAGATAGTTATTAGAAAAGAGAGTGACTAAGAGAGTGAGAGGGAATAAGAATGAGAGAAAGAGGGAGAGAGAGAGAAAGAGAGAGGCAAAGAGAGAGATGAGAGAGAGGGATAGGGAGAGTGATGAGGGAAGAGAGGAGGTAGAGAGAGGAAGAGGGAGAGGGAGACCAAGAGACCGGGTGATATGGAAAGAGAGAAAAGGAGAGAAGGAGAAAGAGGGAGAGGAAGAAGAGAGAAGGAAAGAGAGATAGAAAGGGTGTGGGACAGAGAGAGAGGAGAGAGAGGGCTATATTGGGAAAGAGGTAATGAGAGATTGAGAGAGAGAGGGAGAGCGGGAAAGAGAGGAAAAGAAAGTGAGAGAGGGAGGGAGGGAGGGAGAGAGGGAGAGAGAGGGAAAAAGTGATAGAAGGAGAATAAGAGAGAGATGGAGTAAGAGGGTGAGAGAGAAGAAGAGAGGGATGCAAAGAGAGAGGGAGAATGGAAAGGAGAGAGAGGGAGAGGGAGATAGAGAGTGGGAGAGAAGTAGGGAGAGTGGGAGAGAGGTAGGAAAAGAGAGAGAGAGATAAGGAAAGAGAGTGGGAGAGAGGGAGAGAGAGAAAAAGGAAGAGAGGTAGAAAGAAAGAGAGGGAGAAAGTGAGAGAGTGATATGAGGGAGAGAGAAAAAGAGAGATAGGGAGAGAGCGTAAGAGAGGGGAAAAGGAGAGGGAGAGAGAAAGAAACGAGAGAGGAAAAAAAGGAGCAAGAGGGGAAGAGAGAGAAAGAGAAGGAAAGAAGAAGGGAGAGAAAGATAGAAGGAGGGAGAGAGAGAGAGAGAGACTAGGACAGAAAAGAAGAGAAATGGAAAGATAATTAAAGGGGGAGAGACAAAAAGTGAATGGGAGAAGGAGAGAGAGGGAGAGAGTGGAAGAGAAAGAGGGAGAGAGATAGAAGAAGAGAGAGAGGAGGAGAGAGGGAGAGATAAAGTGTGGGAGGGAGGGAGGTAAAGGGGAGAGAGAAGGAGAGGGACAAGTAGAGGGAGAGAGAGGGAGAGAAAGAGGGAGAAAAGAGAGAGAGGGGAAGAGAGATAATAAGAGAGAAGGAAGAGAGGGGGAGAAGGGAGAGGGGGAGAGAGTGAGAGAGGGAAAGAAGGAGAGAGAGAGAGATATGGAGATAAATTTGAGAGAGAAGGTAAAAGTGAGGGGGAGAGAGGAGGGAGAGTGAGTGAGCGATTAGGAGAGAGAGAAAGAGAGAGGAAGAGAGGTGGAGAGGGAGAAAAGAGAGAGAGGTAGTGAGGGCAAAATAGAGGAGGAGAGGGAGAAAGAGAGAGAAGGAGTGAGAGAAGGAGAGAAAAAGAGTGAAGGAGAGAGGGAGATGGAAGTTGAGAAGGAGAGAAAAAAAGGATAGAGAGGAAGAGATAGAGATAGGGTGGGAGATAAGGAGGGAGAGAGGGATATATATATATATATATATATTGAAAGAGAGAGAGCTAGAGAGAGGAAAAGAGAAAGAGAGGGAGAGAGAGTTGGAGAGAGGGAGAGATAAAGGGAGATAGAGATAGAGAAAGAGAGGGAGAAATGGAGGGAGAGAGGGAAAGGGAGAGGAGCCAAAGAGGAAGGGAGAGAGGAAGAGGGAGAGGAAGCGACTAGAGAGGAAAGGTTATAGAGGGATAGAGAGATAAAGAGATGGAGAAAGATAAAAAGAAAGAGGGAGAGGGATGGAGAGAGGGAGAATGAGAAAGGGAGAGAGAGGGGTACAAAGTAGTGGGGGAGAGATAATGTAAAAAAAGTGTAAGGGAAAGAGGGAGAGAAATGGACATATGGGAAAAGAGAGGGGGAGATATATATAAGGAGAAACGTAAAGAGAGAAGAATAGAAGGGTAGAGAGAGAAGGAGATAGGAAGGGGAGAGGGGGGATAGAGATACATAATGAGAGAGATATATATAGAGTTAAGGGAAAAAAAGAGAGAAAAATAGAAGGAGAGAGAGGAGAGAGAGATAGGGAGAGGGAAAGATAGTGAGAGTGGAATAGAGAGAGAGAGGAGGGGAGAGAAAGGAAGTGAGTGGAAGGGAGGGAGAGGGAGAGAGGTAGAGTGAGACAATGAGTGGAGGAGAGAGAGTAGGGAGAGAGAGAGGAGGGATAAGGGAAGAGAGGGGATGAGTGAGAGGAAGAGATAAAGAGCAAGAGAAAAAAGGAGATAGAGGGGGAAAGGGGAAAGATAGGGGAAGGAAAAGGAATAGACAAAGATTAAGAATAGGAAAGGGGGAGAGAGGGGGAGAGAGTAGGAGGGAAAGGGATAGAGAGGTAGAGGGAGAGAGGGGGAGAGAGGAAGTGGGAGAGAGATAGGGAAGAAAGAGAGAGGGAGGGGGAGAGAGGTGGAGAGAGATATAGAAAGAGAAGGAAGGAGAAAAAAGGATAAAGAGGAAAGGGGAGACAGATAGGGAGAAAGGAGGAGAGAGTGGGAGGGGGAGAGAGAGAGGAAGGGAGGGAGGGAGGCAGAGAGAGGGTGAGGGAGAACGACTGGGAAGGAAAGTGAGAGTGAAATTAGGAAAAAAAGGAGGGAGAGAGTGGGAAAGAGAGATAGAGAGAGTGAGAGAGATAGAAGGGAGAGAGGGAGAAGAGGAGAGAAAAGTGGAGAGATGAAGATAGAATTAAAAAGATAGAGAGGAAGAGCTAAGAAAGAGAAAGAGTGAGGGGAAAGAGAAAGAGAGAAAGGAATAGAGATTGAGAAAGCAAGGAAGGGATGCGGGAGAGAAAGGGAGAGTGAGAGACAGAGTGAGAGAGAGGGGATGGGAGAGAGAAATAGAGAGGGGATAAAAGGGAGAGAAAGGGAGAAATAGGGAGAGAGGGAGAGGTAGAGAGAGAAGGGGGAGAGAGTTAGAGAGGGAGGTAGAGAAAGGAAAAGAGAATTAAAGAAAGAGGGAGAGAAGGGGAAAGAGTTAGAGAGGGAGGGAGGGAGAGAGGTGGAAAGGTAAAGGGGGATAGAAAGTGTAGAATAGAGAGAGAAAGCAAGAGTGGAATAGAGAGATAGAAGAAAGGAGAGAAAGGAAGGGAGTAGGAGGGAGGGAGATGGAGAGAGGTAGAGTGAGACAAGGAGTGGGGAAGAGAGAGTAAGGAGAGAAAGAGGAGGGATAGAGGGAGAGAGAGGGAGACAAAGGGATAGAAAGGGGAAGAGTGAGAGGAAGAGATAGAGAGTGAGAGCAAAAAGGAGTGAGAGGGGGAAAAGGGGAGAGATAGAGGAAGGGAGAGGGAGAGATAAAGAGTAAGAGTAGGAAGCGGAGAGAGAGGAGGGAAATAGTGGGAGGGAGAGGGAGAGAGGAAGAGAGATAGAGAGGGAGAGAGAGGGAGGGAGTGAGAGAGAAAGAGGAAGGAGAGAGAAGGAAGGGGAGAGAGGTGGAGAGAGATACAAAGAGGGGAATAAAGGAGAGGGAGGGAGGAAGAAAGGAGGATAAAGAGGAAAGAGGAGATAGAGGAGGACGAGAGGAGGACATAGAGGGATGAGGAGAGAGGGGGAGAAAAGGAGGGGAGAGAGAGAGGGTAAGGGAGGGAGGAAGAGAGAGAGAAGGAGAAAGAGAGAGGAAGGGAGGGAGGAAGGTAGACAAAGAGTTAAAGAGAGCGAGTGGGAGGGAAAGTGAGAGTGAAATTAGAAAAAAGGGAAAGGGGGAGTGTGAAAGAGAGAGGGAGAGATAGAGAGAGTGAGAGAGATAGAGAGAGAAGGAAGAGATGGGAGAGTTAGAGATGGAGTAAGACAAAGGGAGGAGAGGGAGAGAGAAAGGGAGAGAGGGAGAGGAAGAGAAGGGGAGAGAGAATGAGAGAGACTAGAAAAGAGAGATAAGGAGAAAGAGAAAAGGAGAGAGAGGAAGGGTGAGATAGAGAGTGAGAGAGACTAGAAAAGAGAGAGAAGGAGAAAGAGAAAGGGAGAGAGGAAAGGAAAGGGAGAGAGAGGATGAGGGAGGGGGAGAGACAAGTGAGAGAGTGAAAAAGAGAGAGAAAGGGAGAGGGAGGGAGAGGGAGGGTAGAAGGAAGAGGGTAGGGAGGAAGAAAGAGGGAGAGAAAGGGAGAGAGGGAGAGTGAGAGAGAGAAGGGAGAGCGAGAGACATAGAGAGTGAAAGTGGATCGGGAGGAGAGAGGGATCGAGAGGGAGGAAGATAGAGAGAGAGAGAGAAAGGGGAGATAGAGAGGGAGAAAGGTAGAAAGAGAGGGAGAGAGAGATGGTGTAATGTAGTTCAAAACTTGAGTAGGCATCCTATTAATTAAATATGATATAGTTAAAATAGCTTCACCCTAGATATATTTAGGAATATCCATAGAAAACATCGATGCATGCGCAACTTCTAGTAAATGTCTATTGTTTCTTTCAAGCAATGCCATTTTGTCGTGGTGTATCACATAAGTAGATCAATGTTGAATAACCTTTTCTTAAAAGAAGCTAACAAGAGTATTATTAAAATATTTAATGCCATTATCAATATGCAAAATTCCAATTTTTGTCTAAATTTGTGCTTCAACCTTTGCATAAAAACTTTTGAATAAAGTCTAAACTTCAAATTTATCGTTCAATAAATATACCTAGCATAATCAAGTATGATCATCAATAAATGTCATATACCAATTTTGCCAAAATAACTTTGAATTCTCGAAGGCTCCCAAACATCATAATGACTTGGTAAAATGGTCAAGAAGGTTGATATGGTTTTGAATAATAGATATTTTTGTGACCTTTTTATAAAATGCAAAGTTTATAATGAGAATTGGAATTATCTATTTCATAAAATAAAGTAGGAAATAATTTCTTAAGATATGAAAAACTAGGATGTCCTAATCTATAGTGCCAATGTATTATTTTATCCTTAATTAGAGTAGAACTAACACTACCGAATCCTTAAGGCATTTTTATTTTTTGAATCTTCAACTTCAAAGTAATCAAGACTATCTATCATCCTAGCAGCTCCAATCTTCCTCCCTAAATACTAGTCCTAGAAAACATAATGGGAATCAAGGAAAGTAATATGACGATTAGGGTCTTTGGATATGTTCCTAATTGATAGAAGATTGTAGGCAAATTTAGGCACATGAAGAATGGATTTAGGAGATAAATTTTTTGATAATTTGACCAAATCTTTGTCTCGCTATAGAAGAATAAGATCCATTTGCTATATAATTTTTTTTTGGTCTAGAAGAAGGATTATATGTATGAAAAAATTAGAAAAACTAGTCATATGGTCGGATGCTCCCGAATCTATTATCCAATGAGTGGATTGTAAAAGAGAATAACAAACCAAGGCATCTTAATCATTACCTATTTGTATTAAAGAAGCATTAGGAGAACTCGATAATGTAGTGTTAGATTTTAGTGGTTTAAGAATATGATCCATTTGCTTAGGACTCGAAGGGACAACTTCAGACTTCATGTTTAATGGGAACACTTATTCAACTAGCTTGCTCATGCTTGCCTTTCTAAATGGCCGGTTTACCATGAAGTTTCCAACGTGTTTCATAGGTGTGTCTTGGCTTATTATAATGATTAAACCATACAGGAGTCTTCTCATGATTGCTAGCATAAACTTCACTAGTAGCCAAAGTAGAATTCTCAAGAATGCTACTTGAAGTCTTCTTGCCAAGCATGACAAGTCTATGACTCTCTTCATGAAGAACTTCGAAAAAGGTTCTTTAATAGAAGAAAATTTTTATCTACCAATTTCCTCCCCTAACTTCATCAAATTCAACATTCAAAAAATAAAAAACTTGAAGATTTGATCATCTTCAACCTTCTTTTTATAGTAGTTAGAATCATCGAAGATTTCTACTCATGAGTATTGAATAAACCTAAATCTTGCCATAGGTGTTTTAGTGAATCGAAGTATTTGGTAACATTGTCTTTACCTTGACGAGATATCTCTATGTTTTGAATCAATTCATAGACTTGGGATTGATTTCCCACATCTAAACACATAAGATTGACATTTTCCTAAAGCTCCTTAGTTGTGTGATAACACATGTAGTTGGAGCTAATGTCTTCCTACATGGAGTTTACTAGCCATGTCATTACCATATAGTTTTTGGCATCCCATGTGGGGTATGTCTGATCATCAATGATAAGTTCTTTCTTATCTTCAATAATGTAACAAATTTTCCCTCTTCTTGAAATATACATGAGCATAGATTGAGACCAGAGATAGGAAATTATCTCTATTAAACCAAATAGTAGTTATTTTGAGTAAATAATATTCCAAGGAAACCAAGGCTAAAGTTCTTTACTCGAATGGCTGAAGTAGATGAGGAAGGATCAATGGTTGTGGAGTTAGATTCAATTTCAAACATCATGGTGTTAATACCGCTGATTTATGACTAGGTTAGATGAGGAGGCTATGTACAAGTTAAACTGCTAGGGGTTTTTTTTTAAAGGTTTGCTTTAATGCCATGTAAAAAATTATGGAAGAAGAGAATAATAGTTATATAGTCGTATATGAAATAAAGAGTTATAGCTTACATATAAAGTAAATAGACTAGCTTATTTAGGAAACATTAGCTATATAAAGAGACAAAATTCTCTAACTTAGGTAACATAAAAACTTTCTATATTTACACCATAAATGACTCTATTCTAAATTATTTTCATTCACCACCCTTCCTATCTCTACCTTCCTATCTCTCCCTTCATATCTCTCTCCCTCTCTCACTCTTTCCCTCTCCCTCCCTCCCTCCCTCTCTATCCCTCCCTTTCTATCCATTTTTTCCCATCCCCCTTCCATATCTCTCCTTCTATCCCCCTTTCTCCCTCCCCCTACCTTACTCCTTCTCTCTTTCTCTCCCTCATTCTCTCTCTATCTATCTCGGTCTCACCTCTTGCTTTTCCTATCTCTTTCTCCCTCTCTATCTCCCCCTATCTCTCTCTTTTTATCTCACCCCCACTCCCTCCCCCTCTATCTATCTATCTTTCTCTCTCTCTATCTCTTAATCCCTCTATCTCTTCTCCCTTTCCTTTTCTTTCCTTCCCTACTTCTCTCCCTCTCCCTCACTCTCTCCATACCTCGCTCTCCCTCCCTCTTGCCTTCCCTCTCACTCCCTCCTTCTCTTCCTCTCTCTCCTTCTTTATTTCTCCCTCTCTCTCTCATTTTTTTCTCTACCCCTTCTCCCTCTCTCTCTCACTCTCCATTTATTTCTCTCCCACTTTTATTCTCTCTATTCCTCTCAATCCCTATCTCCTTTCCTCTCTTTCTCTCTCATCACATCTCCCTTTCTCTCTCTCCTTCTTCTTCTCCCTCCCTCCTCCTCACCCTCTCCCCTTCCCTTTCTTTCCTTCCCTCCCTCTCCCTCTCTTTTTCTTTCTCCATCTCTCTCTCTCCCTTCCTAACTCTCTCTCTTTCACCCTCTCTCTTCCTCCTTCATCCTCTCCCTTCCTTTCTTTCTCCTCCTCTCTCTCCCCTTCTCTTCCTCTCTCTCCCTCCCTCTCTTCCTCTCCCTCTCTTTCTCATGCTCCCTCTCTATCCCCTGTCTCCCTTTCTCTCCATCTCCCCTCCCACTCCCTCTTCCTCTATCTATCTTATTCTCTCCCTCTCTCACTCCCTCTTCCTCTATCTATCTTATTCTCTCTCCCTCACCCTCTCCATTTCCTTCTGCCACTCCCTCATTGTCCTCTCTCTCCCTCTCTTTCTTTCCTTCTCTCTCCCCCTCTCTCCCTCTCTCTCATATTCTCTCCTTCCCTCACCCTCTTCATCTCTTTCTTCTTCTCTCTCTCCTCTCTTCCTCTACCTCTCCCTCTCATTCTCTCTCCCTCTCCCTCTCTCTCCCTCTTTCCCTCTCCTTCTCCCTCTATCTTGCTCCCTCTTTCTTCCTCTCTCTCACTCCCCTCTCTCTCCCTCTTTCTCTCTCCTCCCTCTCCCTTTGCCACACCCTCCCCCCTCTCTCCCTCTCTTTCACACTCCCTTTATCTCTATTTATTTCCCCTATCTCTCTCTCCTCCTACTTTTTCCCTCTCTCTCTCCCTCTTCCCTCTCTTTATCTATCTCCCTCCCTCTTCTCTATCCCTCTCTCTCCTCTTCTCTTACCCGTTCTTCCTCTCCCATTCTTCCTTTCTCTTTCTCTCTCTCTCCCCTCTCATTTTCTCTCCATCCCTTTCCTTCTCTCTCCCTTCTCTTTCTATCTCTCTTCCTCTTTATCTCTCTTCTAATCTCTCTTTCTCTTTATCTCTCCCTCTTCCCCTCTCTCGACTCTATATCTCTCGCCTCTTTATCCTTCTCCCTCCCTCCGCCTCTCTCCCTCTTACTTCTCCCTCCCTCTCTCACACCCTTTTTCTATACTCTCTTTATCTCTCTCTTACTCTCTCTCTCCCCCTCCCTCTCGGTCTCCTTCTCATACTATTTTTCTCACTTCCATCTCTTGCTCTCCCTCTCTCTCTCCTTCTTCCACTCCCTCTCTCTCCCCTCTTTCCCTCTCCCTTTCTCTTCCCCATCCAATCTCCCTCTCTTTTCCCCTCTCTCTCCACCTCTCTCCCTTTGTCCCTTTCTCTTTCTCCTTTCTATCCCTCTCTCTCCTTCTTTTCCCTCTCTCCCTTCCTCTTTCTCTCTCCATCATGCTCTCTCTCCCTCCATCACTCACACTCCCTCTCTCTTCCTTTCCCTCTCTCCCTTCCTCTTTCTCTCTTCATCATTCTCTTTCTCCCCTCATCACTCATACTCCCTCTCTCTTCCTCTCCTATTCTCCCTCGCTTCTTTTCTCTCTCACCCTCTTCCTCTCTCCTTTAACCTCTCAACCTTTCTCTCTCCTTCTCCCTCTCTCCCTTTCTCACTCCCTCCCTTTCTCACCTAACCTTTATCACTCTCTCTCTACTTCTCTCTCTCCATCTTTCACCCTCTTGCTCTCTCCATCGGCCTCTCCACCTTTCACCCCTTTTCTCCTTTTCTCCCTCTCTCCCTCTCCCCTCTCCCTCCTTACCTCTCTCTCTCTCTCCCTCTCTATCCTAACCTTTATCACTCTTTCCTTTCTCTCCTTCTCTTCCTTTCACTCCCTCCTTTGCTCCCTCTCTATCCCTCTCTCCACCTCTCTCCTTTTGCCTCTCTCTCATTTGCCTTTCCCTCTTTCTATCTCCCTCCCTCTCTCCCTTACCCTTTCTCTTCCCTCTCTCACTCACCCCTTCTCTCCCTTTTTGTCCATGCCTCTCTCTCCCTTTCTACCTCTCTACCCCTCGCTCCCTCCCTCTATCTCCCTCTCCCCCTCTCCCATTCCCTCTTTCTTTCCTTTTTTTCTCTCTGTCTCCCTCTATGTATCTCCCTCTTTTCCACTCCCTCTCCCTCCCTCCTTTCTCTCTTCCCCACCTTTTCTCCCTCATGCTCTTTGTCTCTCTCTCCCTCTCTCTCATTCTCTCATACTCACTCTCCTTCTCTCACATCCTCTCTATATCCTTTTACCTCTCTCCTTTTCTCTCTCTTACTCCCTCTCTCCCCATTTCCCTACCCCTTTCTATCCCTCTATCTCTCTATATCCCTCTCTAACTCTCTCTTTCCCTCTCTCACTATCTCTTTCTCTCTCTCCCTCATTCACTCCCTCCCTCTCTCTACCTTTTTCTCCCTCTCACTTCCTCTCACTCCCTCTCTCTCTCCCTGTCTCTCCCTATCTTCCCTTATCTATCTATCTTCCTCTCTCTCCCTCTCCTTCTCTTAATCTCTCTCCCTCTCCCCCTCTCTCCCTCTCTTCCCCTATCTACCTATCTTCCTCTCGCTCCTTCTTCTTCTCCTAATCCCTCTCCCTCCCTCTCTCTCTCCCTCCCTTCATCTCCCTCTTCTCATTCTTCTCTCCATCCCGCTCTCTCCCATTTTTCTTTCTCCCTCTCCCTCCTTCTCTCTCCCCTCTCCCTCCCTCTCTCTCTCCCCTTCCCCCTCTCCCCATCTCCCACTCTCTCTATCCCTCCTTCCCTCTCGTTCTTATTTCTCTCTTGCTCTTTCTACCACTCTTCATCTTTCTCTCCCTCTCCCTTTCTCCCTCTATCTCTCCTTCATTCTCTCTATCCATCCCTCTTTTTCTCTCCCCTTTCTTCCTTTGTATCCCCGTGCCTCTCTTCCTCCCCTCTTCTTCACTCTCTCTCTCTCTAGATCTCTATCTCCTCTCCTCTCCTCTCCCTATCTGTCACCCTCTCCCTTCTCAAATCTCCCTCCCTCTATCTTTCCCTCTCTCTCTCCTCCTCTCTGTCGTACTTTCCCTCTCTCCCTCTATCTCCTTCCACTCCCAATATCTCTCCCTTTCTCTCTCTATCTCTCCCTCTCCACCCCCTCTTTCCCCCTCTCTATATATATCTCTCCCTCTCTCTTTCCCTCCATCCCCCTCTCCCTCTACCTCTCTTTCTCTCCTTCCCTCTTTCCCTCTTCGAATCTTCTACTCTCTGTCTCCCTCTCCCTCTCCCTTCCTCCCTAGTCCTAATTTCTTTCTCCCTCTCCCCGCTCCCTTCCTCCCTAGTCCTAATTTATCTCTCCCTCTCTCTCCCTTTCCTTCTCTCCTATTCTTCCTCTCTCTCTCCCTCTCCCTTCCTCTATCTCTCACTCCTTCTTTCACTCCCTCACTTTCTCTCTATCCTTCCTCCTCTCCCTCCCTCTCTCTCTCCTCTCATTCCCTCTCTCTCTCTCCTCCTCTCTCCATTTATCTCTCTCTTCCTCTCGTCTCTTTCGATCCCACTCTCCCTCTTTCTTCCCTTCCCTTTCCTTCTCTTTCTATCCCTCTCTTTCCTCTCTCTTTACTTCTCTCTCTAGCCCTCTCCCTCTACCTCTCTCTCCCACCCTCTCCCTTTTTCGCCTCTCTCACCACCTTTTCTCTCCCTCTTAATCCCTCTCTCAATCTCTCCTTCTCTCTCCCTCTCCCAATCTCCCTCTCCTCCTCTCTCTCCCTCTCTCATGCTCCCTCTCTCTCCCTCTCTCTCCCTCCCTCCTCCTTCCGCCCCTCTATCTCACTCTATCACTCTCTCTATACCTCTCTCTCTCACCATTTTTATCTCTCTCCCTCCCTCCCATTCCACCCTACTCCCACTCTCTCTCTCCCTCTTTATCTTTCTCCCTTCCTTTCTCTCTCCCCTTCTCTATATCTCCCTCTATCTCCCTCTCCCTCTCCCTCTCCCCTCTATCCCTCTCTTTCCCTCTGTCTTCCTCTCCCTCTCTCTCCCTCTCCCTCCTCCTTCTCTCCCTCGTTCTCTATATCTCCCTCTCACTCTCCCCCTCTATCCCTTTATTTCCCTCTCTCTTCCTCTCCCTCTCTCCCTCTCTCTCCCTCTCCCTCCCTCCCTCTCTCCCACTCTCTCTCCCTCTCCCTTCCTCCCTCTCTCCTTCTCTCTCCCTTACTCCTCTCTCTATCTCTTTATCTCTTGCTCTTTATCCCTCTCTCCCTCTATACCCCTCCCTTTCTCCCTCTCGCTCCCCCTTTTTGTCTCTCTATCTCTCCCTCCATCGCCTTCTCCCTCTCTGGTATTTCTCTCTCTCATCCCTTCTCACTCATTTCCTCCCTTTTCTCTCACTTCCCTCTCCCTCACACCCCTTCTCTCTTTCCCTTTCTCTATCTCTTTGTCTCTTCTTTCTCTCCTCTCCCTCCCTCCCTCTATCGCTCTCTCCCTTTATCCCTCCATCCTTGTCCTCCCTCTCTCTCTCCCCGAATCTTTTGTTTCATCTCTCTCCCTCTTACTCTTTCTCTTCACCCATTTCCCTCTCCCTCTCTTCCTCTCTCTCGTTTCTCTCCCTACCCCTCTCCCCCTCCCTCTCGCTCTCTCCCACTCCCTCTCCCCTCTCCCACTACTCTCTCTCCTTCTTAGAGGAAGAGAGAGAGAGAGAGGGAAGGATAAGGAGAGATTAAGAGGAAGAGAGGGAATAAGGGATAGAGGGAGAGAAAAAGAGAAAGAGGGAGAGAGGGAAGAGAGGAAGGGAAAGAGAGAGAGATAAGGAGAGAGAGGGAGAGGGAGAGGGAGAGGGAGAGGGAGGGAGAGAGAGGTAGAAGGAGAGGAAGAGAGGGAAAGGGAGATGGAGAGAGGAGGGAGAGAGAGGTAGAGGAAGAGGGTAAGCAGGAGAGAGAAGAAGAGGGAGATGGTGATGGAAAGAGAGAGGGAGTGAAAGAGAATCCGAGAGATAGAAAGAGGGATAGAGGGGTGGAGAGAAAATGAGATAAAGGTCAAGAGAAAGGGAGAGAAAGAGGAGAGAGTATGGGAGAGGGGGAGAGGAGAGAGGGGGAAGAGTGAGAGAGAGAGAGAGAGGGAGCGAGAGATAGAGAGAGATAGAGGAAGAGACAGAAGGAGAAATAGAGAGAAAGATGGAGGGAGAGGGAGAGAGAGAGAAAAAAGGAGAGAGAGATTGAAGGAGGGAGTGAAAGAGAAGGCAAGAGAGGAAGAGAGAGAGGGAGAGAAGGGACGAGAGAGAGAGGGATATGTACTAAGAGAGAGAGTGGAAGGGAAAGGAAAGGGAGAGAGAATGAGAGAGAGGGAGAGAGGAAGAGAGAAAAAATAAGGGAGAGAGAGGGAGAGGCTAATAGAGAGAGACAGAGCAAGAGAGTGGGAAAGAAAGAAAAGAAGAGAGGGAGGGAGGTAAAGAGGGATAGTAGATGGGAGAGAGAGAAAAGGGAAGAAGAGGGAGATGAAGAGAAAGGGAAAATGAAGGAGGAAGTAGGAGAGAGAAGGATAGAGAGAGAAAAAAGATAGGGATACGCAAATTAGAGCAAGAGAAGAAAAGGGAAAAGAGGAGGGAAAGAAGGAATGAGGAGAGAGGGATAGACAAAGAGGGAGATAGAAAGAGGGAGATAGAGGAAGGGATGAGAGAGGAAAGGGGTGAAAGAGAGAGAGGGAGAGAGGGTGAAAGAGGGAAAGGGAGAGATAAGAGAGAGGGAGAGAGAGAGGGAGAGGAAGAGAGGAAGGGAGAGAGAGAGAGGGAGAGAGAGAGAGGAAGAGAGGTAGGGAGAAAGAAAATGAGGAAGAAGGGGAGAGAGATAGGAAGAGAGAGGGATAGAGGGAGAGAGTGGAGAGAGGGATAAAAAGTGGGAGAGAGGGAGGGAGAGAAAGGGAGAGAGCAGACAGGGGAGGAAGAGAGAAGTGAGAGGGAGAGGGAAAGAGAGAGAGAAGAAGAAGGGAGACAGAAAAGGGGAAGAGGGAGATGAATAGAGAGGAAAAGTGAAGGAGAGAGAGGGAGAGAGGGTAGGAGAGAGAAAGATAGATAAAGAAAGTAAGAGAGAGCAAAAAAGAGAGGAAGAGGCGGATTGGAGCGAGACAAGAAGAGGGAGGGGAGGGAAAGAAGGAAAAGGAGAGAGGAAGTGAGAGAGGGAGATATCAAGAGAGAGAGGAAACAAGAGGGAGAGAGAGGGATGGAGAGAGATAAAGAGAAATAAAGAAAGAGGAGAGAGGGAGAGACAAAGAGGGAGATAGAGAGGGATAAGAGAGGAAAGGGTGAAAGAAAGAGAGGGAGAGAGGGTGAAAGAGGGAAAGGGAGAGATAGGAGAGAAGGAGAGAGAGGGAGAGAGAAAGAGAAGGCAAGAGATGGAGAGAGGGATAAAAAGTGGGAGAGAGGGAGGGAGAGAAGGGAGAGAATAGCTAGAGAGAGAGAGAAGTGAGAGGGAGAGAGAGGGAGAGAAAGAAGAAGGGAGAGAGAAAAAGGTGAAGAGGGAGATGAATAGAGAGGGAAAATGAAGGAGAGAGAAGGAGAGAGGGTAGGAGCAAGAAAGATATATCGAGAAAGTAAGAGAGAGAAAAAAGAAGATAGGGAGAGGCAGATTAAGGCAAGAGAAGAAACGAGAGAGGGAGGGAAAGAAGGAATGAGGAGAGAGAAAGAGATAAAGAGGGAGATAGAGAGAGAGACAGAGGAAGGGATGAGAGAGGAAATGGGTGAAAGAGAGAGAGAGAGAAGGTGAAAGAGGGAAAGGGAGATATAAGAGAGAGGGAGAGAGAGGGAGAGAGAGAGAAAGAGGAAGAAGGGGAGAGAGATAGGAAGAGAGAGGGATAGAGGGAGAGAGTGAAGAGAGGGACGAAGAGGAAGCGATGGAGAGAGGGATAAAAAGTTAGAGAGAGGGAGGGAGAGAAAGGGATAGAGCGAGTAGGGGAGGGAGAGAGAAGTGAGAGGGAGGGGGAGGGAGAGAGAAGAAGGGGAGAGAGAAAAGGGAAGAGGGAGATGAATAGAGAGGGAAAGTGAAGGAGAGAGAAGGAGAGAGGGTAGGAGAGAGAAAGATAGATAGAGAAAGTAAAAGAGTGAAAAAAGAAGAGAGAGAGGCAGATTGGAGCGAGAGAAGAAGAGGGAGGGGAGGGAAAGAAGGAAAAGAGAGAGAAAGTGAGAGAAGGAGGGGGAAAGAGAGAGGGAGATATCAAGCGAAAGAGGAAACGGAAAGGAGATAGATAAAGAGAAATCGAGAAAGAGGAGAGAGGGAGAGACAAAGAGGGAGATAGAGAGGGATGAGAGAGGAAAAGGTGAAATAGAGAGAGAGGGAGAGAGGGTGAAAGAAGGAAAGGGAGAGATAGGAGAGAAGGACAGAAAAGGAGAGAGAAAGAGGAAGAGAGGGAGGGAAAGAGAAAGAGAAGGAGGAAGAAGGGGAAAGAGATAGGAAGAGAGAGAGATAGAGGAAGAGAGTGGAGAGAGGGAGTGAGGGATGGAGAGGAAGAGATAGAGATAGGGAGAGATGGATGGAGAGAAAAAAGAAGGCAAAAGATGGAGAGAGGGATAACACGTGGGAGAGAGGGAGAGAGAAAGGGAGAGAGCAACTGGGGAGAGAGAGAGAAGTGAGAGCGAGAGAGCAAGAGAGGAGAGAGTAAAAGAGGCGGAAGGAGAGAAGAAGGGAGAGAGAGAAAGGTGAAGAGGGAGATGAATAGAGCGAGGAAAGTGAGAGAGAGAGATGCTAGGAGTGAGAAATATAGATAGAGAAAGTAAGAGAGAGAAAAGAGAAGATAGGGAGAGATAGATTAGAGCAAGAGAAAAAAAGGAGAGAGGGAGGGAAAGAAGGAATGAGGAGAGAGGGAGAGACAAAGAGGGAGATAGAGAGAGGGAGACGAGAGGAAGGGATGAGAGAGGAAGGGGGTGAAAGAGAGAGAGGGAGAAAGGGTGAAAGAGAGAGAGGGAGAGAGGGTGAAAGAGGGAAAGGGAGAGATATGAGAGAGGGAGAGAGAAAGAGGAAAAGAGCCGGGGAAAGAGAAAGAGAGGGAGGAAGAAGGGGAGAGAGATAGGAAGAGAGAGATAGAGGAAGAGAGTGGAGAGAGGGAGTGAAGGACGGAGAGGAAGAGATGGAGATAGGGAGAGATGGAGGGAGAGAGAAAGAGAAGGCAAGAGATGGAGAGGGGATAAAAAATGGGAGAGAGGGAGGGAGGGAAAGGGAGAGAGCAACTAGGGAGAGAGAGAAGTGAGAGGGAGAGAGAGGGAGAGGAAAGAGTAAGAGAGGGAAAGGGAGGGAAGAAGGGAGAGAGAGAAAGGCGAGGGGAGATGAATAGAGAGGGAAAGCGAAGGAGAAAGAGGGAGAGAGGGTAGGAGCGAGAAAGATAGATCGAGAAAGTAAGAGAGAGAAAAAGAGAGGGAGAGGTAGAATGGAGCAAGAGAAGAAGAGGGATGGGGAGCGAAAGAAGGAAAGGGAGAGAGGAAGCGAGATGGAGGGAGAGAGATAAAGAGAAATAGAGAAAGAGGAGAGAGGGATAGATAAAGAGGGAGATAGAGAGAGGGATGAAAGAGGAAGGGGTGAAAGAGAGAAAGGGTGAGATAGGGAAAGGGAGAGATAACGGAGAGAGAGAAAGAGAGGGATATAGAAAAAGGAAGATTGGAGGGAGGGAGAGAGGGAGAGAGGGAGGGAGAGAGGGAGAGAGAGAGGGAGAGAGGAGGAAGAGGGGAGAGAGATAGGAAAAGAGAGCGATAAAGGGATAATGTGGAAAGAGGGAGTGAGGGATGGAGAGGAAGAGATGGAGATAAAGAGAGATAGAGGGAGAGAGAAAGAGAAGGCAAGAGATGGAGGGAAGGAAAAAAGTGGTAGAGAGGGAGGGAGAGAAAGGGACAGAGAAACAGAGAAGAGAGAGAGGAGTGAGAGGAAGAGGGAGGGAGAGGAGAGAGTAAGAGAGGGAGAGGGAGAGAGAAAGGGAAGAGGGAGAAAAAGAGAGAGGAAGAGGGTAGGAGAGAGAAAGATAGATAGAGAAAGTAAGAGAGAGAGAAAAAGAGAGGGAGAGGCAACTTAGAGCGAGAGAAGAAGAGGGAGAGGGAGAGGGAAAGAAGGAAAGGGAGAGAGGAAGTGAGAGAACGAGAGGGAAAGAGAGATGGAGATCTCAAGAGAGAGAAGGAACGAGAAGGGGAGAGAGAGAGGGAGAGAGAGAGAGAGGAAAGAGGGAGAGATAAAGAGGAAGATAGAGAGGGAGATAGAGGAAAGGATGAGAGAGGAAAGGTTGAAAGAGAGAGAGAGAGAGAGGGTGAGATAGGGAAAGGGAGAGATAGGAGAGAGGGAGAGAGGGAGAGAGAGAGGGAGGGAGAGAGAGGGAGAAGGAGGAAGAAGGAGAAATAGATAGGAAGAGAGGTGGATAGTGGGAGAGAGTGGAGAGAGTGAGGGAGGGAGAGGAAAAGATAGAGATAGGGAGAGACAGAGGGAGAGAGAAAGAGAAGACAAGAGATGAAGAGAGGGATAAAAAGTGGGAGAGAAGGAAGAAGGGAAAGGGAGAGAGAGAGGAGTGAGAGGGAGAGGGAGGGAGAGGGGAGAGTAAAAGAGGGAGAGTTTGAGAGAGATAGAGGGAGTGAGAGAAAAATAGGGAGCGAGTGAGATAAAGAGAGATAGAAAGATGGATTAAAAGAGAGAGGGAGAGTGGTAGGGATGGAATGGGGGAGAGAGAGAGGGAGAAAGGGATAGAGTGAGAGAGATAGAGAGTGAGTGAGAGAGAGAGATAGAAAGAGGGATAAGAAAGAGAGAGGGATAGAAAGAGGGACATAAGTGAGAGAGAGAGGGAGAAGGTGAGAGGGGGAGAGAGAATGGAGAAAGAGAAAAGGTGGGAGAGGAAGAGAGAGGAGGGAGAGGAGGAATTAGAGAGAGGGAGAGAGTGAGAGAGAGAAAGGGAGAGATAAAGAAAGAGGGGGGAGAGAGAGAGGGAGAGAGAGAAAGAGGGAGGGAGATTAGAGAGAGGGAGAGGGATAGGATAAGAGATGTGGAGGGAAAATAGGAGAGAGAGGGGAAGGGAGAGAGAGGGAGAGAGGAAGGGAGAGAAAGATGGAAAGAGAGAGTAGAAGAAAGAGGGGAGAGGGAAAGAGAGAGAGAATGGGAGAGAGAAAGGGAGAGATAGATAGAGGGAGAGAGGGACAAAGATAGGGCAAGAGAAAGGGAGAGAGGGGAAGAAAGAAGAGAGAGGGAGATGGAAAAGGAGAGAAAGTGAGAGATAGAGAGAGAGAGAGTGAGAGAAAAAGAGGGAGAGAGAGGGACAAAGAGAGAGATAGATGGAGAGAGAGGGTGGGAGAAAGAGTGCGAGAGAGATGAAGGGAGAAAGGGAGATAGGTAAAGGGAGAGGGGAGGAGTCGAGTGAGGGAGAGGGAGGCGAGAGAGCATAAGAAGGGGAGAGAGAGGGAGAGGGGCGGAAGGAGAGATGGGGAGAGAGAGGTAGATAGACAAAGAAGGAGGGAGAGGGAGAGAGTGTAATATCCATAATCTATGTTAGCACCCAATTTTTTCCAGAAAAAATAAAAACATAAAAAAAAAGGAAAAAGGAAAAAGAAAAGGGATGAAAAAAATATAATCGAGAGATGTGATTGAAAAATGAGGAAAAAAAGGGAAAAAATAAAGCGAGTTAGCGAGATGAGGGACCAAATCAAAATTTAGTCAAAAACCCTAAAAACCAATATACAAGCCACTTTTTCTCAAAAAGTAAGGACTACCGTTCATTATCTCTTCAAAAACTCCCTCAACAGCCTATACCTACATCTCCCATATAGCAGCCTTCACGCCATAGCCACCTCTCCCACACAACATCCCTCATGCCACAACCACCTCTCCCACACAACAGCCCCTCATGCTACAACAACCTCACCCACACAATAGCCCCTACACCATAGCCCCCTCCCCACACAATAGCCCCAATGCCACAGCCCCCTCACCCATACAAGAAGTCCCCCGAACCTTCAAAAAAATTTTTTGACAAGTAGACCCCTCCTACTACCCATTTCCTCCAACCACAACCCCTAGTGTGCTCTAGCAATCAACTTCTACATGCGCTAATAGGCCTCCCCGTGCGTTCGAGCCACCAACGTCAACGCCGACCAACATTATTTTGGATCGTACAAGTTCAAATCTCGTCGTTTAGGCTATTCATGTCAAATAATGATTAATTCTGAATTTGTTGAGAATTTGCTTAGAACATGACTTTAGCACCATCTTAATTCGAATCTCGTTGAGATTGTTTTTGTCAACTTGTTGATTTTTGCCAACTCATTAATTTTTGACTAATTACCGATTCTTCTTGATTTTGCCAACTTGTTGATTTTTGCCACTTTTGCCAGCTTGTCAATTTTTGCCAACTTGTCGATTTTTGTCGTTTTGCCAACTTATCAATTTTTTCCTAATTGTTGATTCTAGTCGACTTATTGATTTTTCTCCAATTTGTTGATTTTTTCTATTTTGCCTAATTACCTATCTACCCGTTTGTCGATTTTGCCCATCCGCATGATTATTGATTTTGCTAGTTTGTCAATTTGTCGATTTGTCGATTTTGCCTATTTGTCAATTTGTCAATTTTGCCTATTTCACTATTTGCTAATTTTTATCTATTTTCCAATTTTGCTTATTTGTCAATTTTCACCTAACTACTTATATGTCGATTTTTATAGATTTTGCCTATTTGCCAATTTTGCTAATTTATTGATTTTTCCATTATTTGCTCGTTTGTCTATTTTTTGCCAATTTTGCTAATTTCATCTATTTGCCTATTTATTGGTTTCATCAATCTATCTGTTTTGTCTATTTGCCTATTATTTTTAAGTTTTTTTTCATGCATGTTGTCTAAGTTGCATTAGTAGCACATCATTGCATTCATCATTTTTTAGCCATCCATTACGGAGTAAGGACGAGATCTCCGATCGATCGAGTCTCAAAACACTCAACTAGGGGAAAATGCTTGAAAAATAGGTATAGTCCATCATTAACAATTATAAATCAAGTCAGTTTTGTATGCAATGCAGCTTGCATTAGAGTGTGATGGGGTAAGGTGATATTTAATCTTTCCCGAACATAATAAACCCCTTATCTAGAACTCGAATAGACCAGATCATAGGGTTTCCTAGTAACCATATTACTAGGTGGCGACTCTAATTATTTTTTCCCATTTTCCCTATTTTCACCTTAACTCGTTGCCCTCGCAACCGACATAGCCCCGTGGTAAAATGGCAACTCCGCTAGGAAATATACTTAGGTTTAGACTTTGCATGAAATTTTTGAATTTGATTTCGAATGATGTGATGAACTTTTATGGTTCTATGCTAATTTGTGTAATTTATTTGCCACGTATAAATGCATGCCTTTCTACATTATTTTCCTTGTATTTTTATTTTTGCTTATTCATTTATTCATTCCTTCTCGTGTCTTTATTTATGTGTTTAGGATCGGATATGGAAAAATGCCTATGCACACACTACATTCACCATTACTTTTATGTTTATCACACACTTACCTCGTGACTTAGGGAGGTAGTAGTGGCGTCCCGATGAGTTTTACCCCGGTAACACTCATAAAATCTCAACTCTTCTTGCTAGTTGCTAACGAGTGATGGGTAACCGATGATCTTTCATGCCCGATGAGTTTTACCCCGGTAACACTCATAAAATCTCAACTCTTCTTGCTAGTTGCTAACGAGTGATGGGTAACCGATGATCTTTCATGCTTACCAATCATCGCCTTTAGCAGCCTCCAACGATTCTATTATGATTTGTCGGGCTTGAAGGGACCCTTTTGAAACTTAGATAGATCCTATCCCGTTCACGTAATGACCTAGAACAAGACCTTAGTGGTCTTACCCGATAACTATACTAGGCAAGTCGATGTATTGAAACCTTGACCAAACAATTTGGTCACGATGTTTCAAGATGGATGATAAGAGGATTTAAATCTAGTTAATCCAATGTCTAAATACCAATGAATTTTTGAAGCTCAACTAGAATATTTCATCTGCTACTAATAAAACCTAATTTCATTTTTAAACCAATTTAGGATAATGTCAAAGAATCAATGATTAGATCCTCTTATCATACCCACATGAAGGCTATTCTATATTTAGTCCCGAGTGTCATTTTATTTTTAATATATTATCTAGAATTTCCCTAGGTTAAAACCATTCGGCCAAGTGGAAAAAATTGAAAAAGAATGGATCTTTATGGGGTAATTAACGATCTCGAATATCATGGTAACCCAATTAGTTATGGATTAATTGTTTAGGGTGGAAATGAATTCAGTAGATATAAAAGGCAATTCATGGCTACTTTAAAACTCAATCGGTCCAACTAAAAAGGAAAAATAGGGTTTTTGATTTCATTAGAAAAATTGGATACTTGATGGCTAAATTTGGTTTTCTTGGTGAACCTTAAGGTTTAGATTTCCTTGGTAACTTTTAAGTATTATTTGGTAAGTTAGTATAAGAAGGAATTGACCTAGAAATGAAAAAACAATTCCTTGCTCACTTAAGGACACATTCAGACCTAGACCCATAAATTTTAGGGATTTAGGTTCTCACCTTCCGAATTTATAACTAAGGGTTGAAGTACATTTAAACAAACGTAAAATGAAATATTGAAGGGGTGGTGACCCAAGGAAAAACCAAAAGGGACATAGGCCCATTATGAGACAACTTTGACCACTAAGATTAAAGGTTCGGATTAAATACGATTTTTTAAGTATATCATACATACCTTTTTAGGATTAACCGATCTTGTAAACTAAGTAATATGTAAAAAATTTGAGCCTAGATGTGCAAGGTACACAAGAAGGGAAAACTCAAAAGTATGAAGTAGATTTATGCAATGAATGCTACCAATGAATGAAATTCGCATTCTCGTTTTGAATACTTTGAATGGTACATGAAACACCTATGAAGTCCCGAGTGTACATCGGACATGAGAATGGTCCGAGAAGAAATGTTGATAGCATAATTAGTTGAATGTGTTAAACATAATACCATGTGCATCACGTGCATTCGAGGGTGATATGAAATCGAGAAAAAAATTTGAGTCATGAGATAAAGCGGTTTGGTAACCAAACTAAATGGAATGGGTAACGAGCATGAAATCATGTGTGTGCTCTATTATTAACACCGTTAAATGAGGGATAATTCGGTAATCATGTGCTACAATGAAGGGTAATTCCGTTGTGAGTAATAGGTGATAATGGGATCGCCGAGAGAGAGTAATAGACCAATAGGTGATAACACGATCACCGAGAGATGGAACACACGGTCTTGCTAATACCTAGTGGTACCTAGATTAAAATGGATGGGTAGAATAAGAAATAGAACTACATTGCATATCACATGCATCACCCTACTTATTGAGCTTTGACTCACCCCATTATTGTTTTCATGATATGATAGGAATAAGTCAAAGTAGTCGGGATGCTACCGGATCCTCCAAAAAGGCTCACGTGTGACACAAAGGCATTGAAATTTCTTTTGACCGTAATTTTGAGGTCAGGGTGTCGATAAACAATTTCATAGTATTGTAACTAAACATTGTAATTTCTTCCACTATATTGCTAACATTATGTAAATTATCTTGTACGCATTTAACTTATAATAAGTCCATAATGTATGAGCACATACGTGCTTAAGGTCAAATTGGAAATTGATCATGTCGGCATGACGCGCCTCGCTTAGCCACTCCTTTTGGCTAATTGGCAAGTGGGTCGGAGAGGGGTGTCACATGATGGTATTAGATTTATGGTTTAGTTAACTCGGGTAGAACCTTAAATGTCACATGAGCCTAAGGAGTAGTGTGCTACTCGACGGTAATAATTTAATTCCCGATTTTTTTTTAATGTGTAAGATTATTATTATATGATTTTCATGCTCGGTATATAATTGTGTTCTAGAAATATTAATACTAGTAATTATTGTTGTTGTAGATGTCATATTTATTTCACACACCCTACGTTGCTAGGATGCACCAACAACAGGCGACCCTAGCTAACTACCGGGCCGAACCAAACAACCTAACTATGTCCTCGCGACCGACTCTACGTTGGACTCTTTTACCGAGAGATCAACTATTGCTTGATGAGATCGAGGAAGGGCTGATAGGTCAATTTTGTCATTGAGATTTGGTCCGAACCTTCCTTTCGTATAGATTAGGCGGACCTATACCCGATTGATATATAGCCGGAGTCTACTCGTTGCCTCTCGTTCATGAGATAGTATGTATTGCATCGGATGATGTTATTGACTAGTGGAGGGTCGAGCACTCCTTCCCGCGACGCGTCTAATATGTTGGTTGGACATGATATATAGTAATGCCATCACGCGATGTAACACTAGTTGTGTATTTTCTTATATAAATAAGTACACTTTCGATTGTAAAAAAATGCATATATATATATATATATATATATATAGAAGTTAGAAGTATTTGTAAATATCCGTTGTGTATGAAATGCTTCATATATATAAATATATATAATTTCATGTGTAAGTGGATGCTTTACATTATATATATATATTTTTTTTCGTATCAAAACTAACATGGGCATAATATGGCATGTACAAAGTCTAAGCATTCCAAGAAAAGAGCCAACACGAGTAGGAGGTGAAGGGACCTCCAACAATAATAACGAAATCAATAGGGCGCTTTAAGTTGTATAATGGATATGATACAACAACAAGCAATGCGACAACAATAATAGGACCATGCAGAGTAAATAAGACGACCTACTAGATATGCATCAATGGCCTCTACCTCGCCACTCCAAGACATGAATGATGCAGTGGAGAGGTTTCGTAAGATTAGTCCTTAGGAATTATATAGAGGTATTAACCCAATGATAGCGGAGGAATGGGTTAAGTCCTTAGAAGTGATATGTTGAATACTTACAATTTACCAATGATGAGCAAGTATCATGTGCCATTTTTATGCTAACGAAGGATGCCCGTACATGGTGGGAGAGCTCACGATTGATAGTGGACCTACCTACCTTAACTTGGGAAGGATTTAAGGAGGCCTTCTATAATAAATACTTTACGACGGATATGAGGGCAAAGAAAATTCAAGAATTCCTCGAATTACGACGAAGGTGGAATATCCCTAGGTGAATACGTATGGAGATTTGAGCAAGGATGTCGATTCATCCCATTCATTACAGGGGATGATAACTTGAAGAAGAATCAATTTTTAACAGGATCGAGCCCAAGAGTCCGAAGCATGGTACAAATGTCTACCGCTAACACTTTTTTAAAAAATGATAGATAAAGCAATGCCGGCGGACGAAGATTAGAAAGAAATTACAAAGGAAGCTCAACAAAGGAGGCAATCATTTCAACTTGGAGCCTCTTCCTTTAGGCCACAAAGATGAACTTTGCTTAGAAAGTTCAATCGAACCGGTGGTCCATGGAATGCACGGCTACTAGAACATCACCTTATGCCCCAAGGCCACTATCGTGGAATCGGTCGAGGCCAATAATGGGTAATCAATCTCGGTACAAGAAATGTGGAAGATTCCACATGGGAGAGTGTCGATCGATTTAAGGGTCTATTATGTTTGTCACAAGCAAGGGCACATAGCCTCTAACTCGTCCTCACATATAGAAACCAAGACCAAGAAAAGTACTTACACCGGTTTATACAATGACCCAAGAGGAGGTCGATAAGAGGGGCACGATAATAATATACGATAATATCTACATCCTTGGCTTGATTGCTTTTGTTTTAATTGATTCGATGCCACACATTCATTCATATCAAAAACATTAATAGAAAGCCTAGATAAGAAACCTTAGACATTGGCAATAGAATACTTGATAACGAGTCCTTTCGGAGAATTTATGGAGTCAACGATCCTAGTCAAGTAGTGTCCAGTCCGCATTGAGAATAGGAGTTTGGAGGCCGATTTGATCGTATTGAACATCCAGGATTTTGATTTGATTCTAGGAATGGATTGGTTAACAAGGCACGATGCCACCATTGATTATCGAGGAAGGAGAGTAGTTTTTGATCTACATAGAGATTAGCCATTAAAGTTTAAGGTCGATATGAAGTTTCGAGCCATACCGATCATCTCGACCATAAAGGCTCAAAGAATGCTAGAAAAAGGGTGTACGTGGTATCTAGAACACTTGGTGGATAGCCGAGTAGAGCGAAAGTCGAAGTCGAAGTTTGATGATATAAAAATCGTACAGGAGTATCCGGACGTATTTCTAGAAAATTTAACTACATTACCACTGTAGAGAGAGATAGAATTTAAGATTGAGCTAGAGCTAGGCACGACTCGATTTCTAAGACTCCTTATAAAATGGCCCCGTTTGAATTGAAAGAGTTGAAGGTGCAGCTACAGGACTTACTAGATAAGGGATTTATACATCCTAGTTCCTCACCTTAGGGAGCTCTAGTGTTATTCGTGAAAAAAACCACGGTACTCTACGACTATGCATTGACTATCAAGAATTGAACCGGGTGATGATTAAAAATAAGTACTTGTTACCTCGGATTGATGATTTGTTTGATCAATTACAAGGTACGATGGTTTTCTCCAAAATAGATCCGCAATCGAGACACCACCAACCGATGGTAAAATCGAAGATGTGAGGAAGATGGAGTTCGGGATAAGATATGGCCACTAAGAATTCCTAGTAATGTTGTTTGGTTGACTAACGCCCCAATCACTTTCATGGACTTGATGAATCGAGTCTTTAAAGAATGTCTAGACAAGTTTATCATCGTATTCATCGATGATATCCCGATTTACTCTCGAAGTAAGGAGGAGCATAGGGAACGTCTAAGAGCCACCTTGTAGACGCTAAGGGAGCGAGTAGCTACATGTCAAATTCAAGAAATGTGAATTTTTGCTAGAGTAGGTAGCTTTTCTAGGCCACCCGGTGACAAAGAAGGCATAGCTATAGATCCAAAGAAGGTAGAGGTTATCCAGAACCGGCCTACCTTAAAGAATATGATAGAGGTACGAAGCTTCTGGGGCTAGCTGGTTACTATCGGAGATTTGTGGAGGGCTTCTCTAAGATAGCTAGGCCTTTCACTAATTTGATGAAAAAGAGCATTAAGTTCCAATGGACGAATGCCCGAGAGAAAAGCTTCCAAGAATTGAAGTGAAGGTCAATCACGGCCCCAATGCTAGCTATTCCATTAGAAGATGGAGATTTTGTGGTTTATAATGATGCTTCCAAGAATGGGCTTAGAGCGGTATTGATGCGTAATGAGAAGGTAGTCACCTATGCATTGCGACAATTGAAGGAACATGAAAAAAATTATCCGATGCATGATTTAGAACTAGCAAGTGGTAGTCTTTGCCCTAAAAATTTAGAGACACTATTTATATGGGGCCAAGTGTGAGATATATACGGATCATAAAAGCCTACGATATATCTTCATGTAAAATGAGCTAAATATGAGACAAAGAAGGTGGTTAGAGCTGGTGAAGGATTATGACTATATAATCAATTATCACCCGGACAAAGCTAACGTTGTTGTCGATGCCTTAAGTAGAAAATCAATAGCAACGATGCGGGTAATCCAACCATCAATAGTGAGAGATCTATAAAAGGTAGACTTAGAGATAGTTTTGATAGGGCATAAGAACCTTTTATCGGCTTTATTAGTCTAGCCGACTCGCAAGAAAGAATTCGGATGGGGCAACGAAACGGATGAAAAATTTAATGAATTAACAAAAAAAATAGAGGCGAGAGAAGGAATCCAATTTTGTAGTGGATGAAAGAGGCATGATTAGATTTAAAAGGAGGTTATGTGTTCCTTTGATGGAGGATGTGAAGGAAGAAATATAAAAAAAAACATACGTAACTCCCTATTCGATACACTCGAGGAGTACAAAGATGTATCGAGACTTGCAATAAAATTATTGGTAGCTCGAAATGAAGAAAAATATAGCAAATTTTGTGGCAAGGTGTCAAGTCCGTCAACCGGTGAATGCAAAACATCAAAGACCTTCGAGAATGTTAAAACCGTTGGCAATTCCAAAATGAAAGTGGGAGCACGTAACTATGGATTTTGTCATGGGATTGTCAAGATCGAAAGGGGGTCACCGCCATTTGGGTGATCATAGATAGATTGACCAAATCGGTGCACTTTCTTTCGGTCAAAACCACCTATAATCCGAACTACTACGCCTAATTGTATCTCGATGAAATTGTAAGACTACATGAAATTCCGATCTCAATTATGTCGGATCGAGATCATAGGTTCACATTCACATTTTGGAAGATTCTACATAAAGCAATTGGGATAAAGCTAAACTTCAATACCATATATCATCCGTAAACCGATGGACAATATGAGCGAGTAATCCAAATTCTTGAAGATATGTTGCGAGCATGCATTATGAATTGGTCCAAAAAATGAGAGAAGTACATACATTTAGTTAAATTTACGTATAACAATAATTACCAAGCTTCAATTAGGATGGCTCCTTACGAAGCCTTGTGTGGGCGGTGGATGTAGATCTCCCATCCATTGGAATGAGATAGGGGAAAGGAAGTTGTTGAGACTCGAGTTGGTGCGGCAAATGACTAAAGTGGTGGATAAGATCCACCAACGGATGGAAACAGACTCGAAAGCGTATGTAAAAGCTATGCCGATAAGAGGAAGAAGGATTTGGAGTTTATAGTTGGTGATTATATGTTGTTAATAGTTTCACCAATGAACGACGTACTATGATTTGGAAAGAAAGGAAAGTTGAGTCCGTGATACATCGGACCATTTGGGGTACTAGATCGAGTAGGCAATAAGGCTTATTGCTTAATGCTACGACCATCCTTAGCAGGAGTGTATAATGTATTTTATGTGTCTATGCTAAGAAAGTACGTTAGAGAGCCTAACTGAATTATGGAGATAAAACCGCCAAACCTAACCCCAAACTTAACCTATGAGGAAAGACCGAGTATAGATTCCGGATAGATAGGTTAAACAATTAAAGATTAAGGAGATTAGTCTAGTTAAAGTTTTATGGAAAATTCACGACCTCGAGGAAATGACTTGGGAATGGGAAGAAGAAATGATAAACAAATACCTAAAAATATTTTCCTAAGTCAATTTCGAGGAAAAATTTTCTTTTAAGGAGGGGAGAATTGTAACCCCTATGAAAATACTTAACCGTAAAGCGACACGTATTCGAATATTTATATATATATGCATATCTTAAAAATAAGTATAATTCTCATTACACCATGATAAATTAATGCTTGAAATATATGATTTATGTTAAATTAAAGTTATTGTGCTTGAGATCAATGATTTAATTATTAAAGAAATTAAATATGCAAAATCGAGTGTTTTGAGGACTATATTCCGTCCGAATTTTGTGTGATTTATTCAAGGAATTTAGAGTGATTTATGAGGAATACTTAAAGAATAAAAGTTCTTCACCTATATGCATACTATCTCTTTGTAACATGATTTTTAGATCTATATATAAGGAGTTATGATCATTTTAGTATAGGCTAGTCTTGAAGCATCACCGCTAAAATATTTTGGGGGAAGAAAAGTCCGAGTTTAGGGAGAGGGATTTGTGAAATTTAATTGAAAGAAATGTGTTTAGTTACTTGAAATAGATTAGTGAGGGTGTTTATTTATTCTAACCAATTAATTAGGAGCCCTAAACCCCGCTAATTTAATGAATTAAAGCCGACTCACCATAAACCCCTCAAACCTACCACTCTCTCTCTTGGCTCACCAATAGCTTTCCACTCTCAATTAAATTCAGCCATATGTACACTTAATTATATTAAGACTTTAAGAATATATATATATATATATATATATATATATATATATAAGGAGTGAAAGTGGTAAGAAATTTTAGGCAGCCCGCAACTACCCAAAAAGGAGAGAAAAACGGTAAGGAAAGAGAGGAAGAGAAAAGGAAAAGAAAAAGAAAGAAGAAAGAAAATAAAGAAAGACAAAGCCTAACCAACATTTAGGAAATTCAAACAAATAAGTAGGTTCCATTTTTGGTTGATTAATTTTTTAAGTCACTTTTTTTAGTGTTTATTTCATAGGTTTATAATAATTTTCAATGGTTTGCTATGGTTGTTTGTTTTGGTGTTAGGGCTTGCTAAATTGTGATGTATTTATGTGTTTTTGTTGTGATGCAAAGCTTGTTTTATGCATTTAAATGTGTGCATGTTTTGGAAGGGAAAAACAAAGAAAAAGGGTATGGATCGAATGGATTGAAGTTAAACTAGGTTTGGTAAGCTTATCTTGGAAAAGAAAAGAAATACACTTCTAGAATTTTCCTAGGTTAAAACCATTCGGCCAAGTGGGAAAAATTGGAAAAGAATGGATCTTTGTGGGGTAATTAAGGGTCTAGAATATCATGGTAACCCAATTAGTTGTGGATTAATTGTTTAGGGTGGAAATGAATTCAGTAGATATAAAAGGCAATCCAAGGCTATCTTAAAACTCAATCGGTCCAACTAAAAAGGAAAAATATGGTTGTGGATTTCATTATGTAAATTGGATACTTGATGGCTAAATTTGGTTTCCTTTGTGAGCCTTAAGGTTTAGATTTCCTTGGTAACTTTTAAGTATGATTTGGTAACTTAGTATAAAAAGGAATTGACCTAGAAATGGAAAAACAATTCCTTGCTCACTTAAGGACACATTCGGCCTAGACCCATAAATTTTAGGGATTTAGGTTCTCACCTTCCGGATTTATAAATAAGGGTTAAAGTACATTTAAACAAACATAAAATGAAATATTGAAGGGGTGGTGACCCAAGGTAAAACAAAAAAGGGACCTAGACACATTATGAGACAACTTCGACCACTAAGATTTAAGGTTCGGATTAAACATGATTTTAGCTTAAGTATGTCATACATACATCCTTAGGATTAGCCGGACTTGTAAACTAAGTAATACATAAAAAATCCGAGCCTAAACTTGCAAGGTACACGAGAAGGGAAAACTCAAAAGTATGAAGTAGATTTATGCAATGAATGCTATCAATGAATGAAATTCGCATTCTTGTTTTGAAACTTTGAATGGTACATGAAACACCTATGAAGTCCCTAGTATGCACTCGGACACGGGAATGTTCCGAGAAGAAATGTTGACAACATAATTAGTTGAATGGTTTAAACATAATACCATGTACATCACATGCATTCGGGGGTGATATGAAATCAAGAAAAATAATTAAGTCATGAGATAATGCGGTTTGGTAACCAAACCGAATGGAATGGGTAACACCATGAAGCCATGTGGGTGCTCTATTACTAATACCATTAAGCGAGGGATAATTCCGCTAACCGTGTGCGACAACGAGGGGTAATTCCGGTGTGAGTAGTAGGTGATAATGGGATCACCGAGAGAGGGTAATAGAGTAGTAGGTGATAACACGATCACCGAGAGATGGAAAGCATAGTCTTGCTAATACCTAGGGTACTCGAGTTAAAATGGATGGGTAGAATAGGAAACGGAACTATATTGCATAACACGTGCATCACTCTACTTACTAAGCTTTGGCTCACCCCATTGTTGTTTTCATGTTATGACGAGAATGAGTCAAAGCAATCGGGATGCTACCGAGTGCTCCAAAAAGCCTCACGTGTGACACAAATACATCGAAATTTCGTTAGCTATAATTTTGAGGTTGGGGTGTCGATAAATATTTTGATAGTATTGTAACTAGACTTTGTAATTTCTTCTACTGTATTGCTAATATTATATAAACTATCTTATACCCATTTCACTATATAATAAGTCTTTAATGTATGAACACATACGTCTTTATGATCAAATTAGAAACTAGTCATGTCGGCATGACGTGCCTCACCTAACCACTCCTTTTGGGTAATTGGCATATGAGCCGGGGAGGGGGCATCGGAGGATGGTATTAGAGCTATGGTTTAGTTAACTAGGTAGAACTCTAAATGTCACCCGAGCTTCGAGGACCGATGTGCTACTCGACGGATAATAATTTAATTCCCGATTTTTTTTAATGTGTATTAATATTATTATGTGATTTTCATGCTCGGTATATAATTGTGTTCTAGATCTATTAATACTAGTAATTATTGTTGTTGTAGATGCCATATTTATTTCACACACGCTCGCGCCGCTAGGACGTGCCAACAACAAGCCGACTCTAGTAACTATTTTGCTTAACTAAACAACCTAACTATGACCCCCGATCGTGATATAGTAACCCACGTTACTCGGGTGCATGACTCGATTCAACGAATAACATTCGCCGATGCTTCTTTGCAATAGTACCATAGTATGGATTTCCTACGACCGACTCTATGTTGGACTCTTTTACCAAGAAATCAGTTGTTGCTTGATGAGGTCGAGGAAGGGCTAATAGGTCAATTTTGTTATCGATATTTAGTTGGAACCTTCCTTCCAAGTACAGAGTTAGGCGGACCTCGTACTTGGTTGATGTATAGCTAGGGTCTATCGTTGCCTCTCACTCACGAGATAGTACGTATTGCATTGAATGATGTTATTAACTAGTGAAGGGTCGAGCACTCCTTCCCTCGACGCGTCCGATATGTTGGTTGGACATGATAGATAGTAACACCATCACGTGATGTAACACTAGTTGTGTATTTTCCGATGTAAATAAGTACACTTTTGATTGTAAAAAAAATGCATATATATATATATATATAAAAGGTAGAAATGTTTATAAATACCTATTGTGTATGAAATGCTTTATGTATATATAAATATCTATAATTTCACACGTAAGTGGATGCTTTACATTATATATATTGTTTTTCATATAAAAAGTAACATGGGCATAACATGGCATGTACAAAGTCCAAGCATGCTAAGAAAGGAGCCGGCAGGAGGTGAAGGTACCTCCAATAAGAGTAACAAAAATCAATAGGGTGCCTTAAGCCACATGATGGACATGATGCAGCAATAATAATAACCAATACAACAACAGACAACAGGACCATACAAAGCAAATAAGATAGCTCCTAGTTATGCATCAATAGCCTCTACCTCCACCACCCCGACGATAGGAATGACGCGATGGAGAGGTTTCATAAGATGAGTCCTCGGGAATTCTCAAGAGGTGTTAACCCAATGATAGCGGAGGAATGGGTTAAGAACTTAGAAGTGATATTTGAATACTTGCAATTTACTAATGATGAGTGAGTATCATGTGCCATTTTTATGCCAACGAAGGATGCTCACACATGGTGGAAAAGCACACGATTGATAGTGGACCTACCTACCTTAACTTGGGAAGGATTTAAGGTGGTCTTCTATAATAAATACTTTACGATAGACATGAGGACGAAGAAAATTCAAGAATTCCTTGAATTAAAGCAAGATGGAATATCCCTAGGTGAATACGTATGGAGATTTGAGTAAGGATGTCGATTCAGCCCATTCATTGCAGGGGATGACAACTTGAAGAAGAATCAATTTTTAACAAGACCGAGCCCAAGAGTCCGATGCATGGTACAAATGTCTACCGTTGACACTTTTTTCAAAAATGGTAGATAAAGCAATGCTCGGGAGATGAAGATCGAAAGAAATTACAAAGGAAGCTCAATAGAGGATGCAATCATTTCAACCCAAAGCCTCTACATCCGGGCCACAAAGATGAACTTTACCTAGAAATTTCAATCAAAGTGGTGGTCTAGTGAATGCAAAAGCTACCGGACCATCACCTTATGCCATGAGGCCACTATCGGGGAATCGGCTAAGGCCAATAATGGGTAGTCAATCTTGGTACACCAAATGTGGAAGATTCCACATGGGAGAGTGCCGATCAGATTTGAGGGTCCGTTATGTTTTTCACAAGCAAAGGAACATAGCCTCTAACCTGTTCTCGGACACGAAACTAGGATCAAGAAAAGTACCTACATGGGTTTATACAATGACCCAAGAGGAGGCCGACAAGAGGGACACGGTAGTAATATACGATAATTTCTATATCCTTGGCTTGATTGCTTATGTTTTAATTGATTTTGGTACCACATATTCATTCATATCGAAAACATTAGTAGAAAGCATAGATGTGAAACCTTAGACATTGGCAATAGGATACCCGATATCGGTCCCTTCCGGAGAATTTGTGGAGTCAACGAGCCTAGTCAAGTAGTGTTTAGTCTAGATTGAGGATAGGAGTTTGGAGGTTGATTTGATCATATTGGACCTCTAGGATTTTGATTTGATTATGGGAATGGATTGGTTAACAAGGCATGGTGCCACCATTAATTATCAAGGGAGGAGAGTAGTTTTTTATCTACCCGGAGATCGATCGTTAGAGTTTAAGGCTAATATGAAGTTCGAACCATACCGATCATCTCGGCCATAAAGGCTCGAAGAAAGCTAGAAAAAGGGTGTACATGGTATTTAGCACACATGGTGGATAGCTAGGTAGAGCAAAAGTCAAAGCCGAACAATATATAAGTCATGTGAGAGTATCTCGGACTTTTTTCTAAAAAATTTAACTACATTGCCACCGGAGAGGGAGATAGAATTTGAGATTGAGTTGGAGCCGTGCACTACTTTGATTTTTAAGACTCCCTATAGAATGGCCTCGGTTGAATTGAAAGAGTTGAAGTTGTAGTTACAAGACTTACTCGGATAAGGGATTTATACACCCTAGTTTCTCACCTTTGGGATCTCTAGTATTATTCGTGAAAAAGAAAGACGATAGTCCGCGGCTATACATTAACTATCAAAAATTAAACCAAGTGACGATTAAAAATAAGTACCCATTACCTCGGATTGATGATTTGTTTGATCAATTACAAGGGGCGATGGTTTTCTCCAAAATAGATCTACAATCGGGATACCACCAGTTGAGGGTAAAATCGGAAGATGTGATGAAGACGACGTTTAGGACAAGATATAGCCACCACGAATTCCTAGTAATGTCATTTGGGTTGACTAACCTTTTGAATTTATAATTAAGGGTTAAAGTACATTTAAAAAAATATATAAAATGAACTATTGAATGGATGGTGACCTAAGGAAAAACAAAAAAGGGACCTAGACCTATTATGAGTCAACTTCGACCACTAAGATTGAAGGTTTGGATTAAACACGATTTTAGCTTAAGTATGTCATACATACATCCTTAGGATTAACCGATCTTGTAAACTAAGTAATACATCGAAAGTCCGAGCCTAGAATTGCAAGGTACGCGAGAAGGCAAAACTCAAAAGTACGAAGTAGATTTATGCAATGAATGCTAGCAATGAATGAAATTCGTATTCTTGTTTTGAATACTTTGAATGGTACATGAAACACTTGTGAAGTCGGGAGTGTGCGTCAAAATCGGGAATGGTCTAAAAAGAAATGTTGATAGCATAATTAGTTGAATGTATTAAACATAATACCATGTGCATCACGTGCATTCGGGGGTGATATGAAATCAAGAAAAATCATTGAGTCATGAGATAATGTAGTTTGTTAACCAAACTGAATGGAATGGGTAACAGCATGAAACCATATGCATGCTCTATTACTAACACCGTTAAGCAAGGGATAATTCCGCTAACTATGTGCTATAAAAAGGGGTAATTCAGTTGTGAGCGGTAGGTGATAATGGGATCACCGAGAGAGAGTAATAGAGTAGTAAGTAATAACATGATCATCGAGAGATACAATGCATGGTCTTGCTAATACCTAGGGTACCTAGATTAAAATGTATGGGTATTATAGGAAATAGAACTACATTGCATATCACGTGTATCACCTTACTTACTAAGCTTCACCTTACCCCATTGTTGTTTTCATGTTATGATAGGAACAAGTCAAAGTAGTCGGGATGCTACCGGGTCCTCCAAAAAGGCTAACGTGTGACACAAAGGTACCAAAATTTCTTTTGATTGTAATTTTGATGTTGGGGTTTCGATAAACATTTTGATAGTATTGTAACTTAACTTTGTAATTTCTTCCATCGTATTGCTAATATTATATAAATTATCTTGTACTTATTTCACTATATAATAAGTCATTAATGTATGAACATATACGTGCTTAATATCAAATTGGAAACTAGTCGTGTCAATGTGACACGCCTCGCCTAGCCACTCCTTTTGGGTAATTAGCAAGTGGGCTAGGGAGTGGGCGTCACGGCTTGTGACGGAATGCCACCAAAGAGAAATGATAAAAATAGAAGTTGGTTTGAGTAAGGCTATCATATATAGGGAGGACCAATTGATGGCGTTGCTAAGACAACAAGTATGACATGATGCAAAGCATACGAGAGAATGATGGAGGTACAACATTAGTAGCAATAGAATTTGGTCGTGGTTATGTAGTCGAGCATTTTTGGAAGTTCAATCCAAACGAACTCAAAAGAAAGTCGGATCCAATGGTTGCTAAGGAGTGGCTCAAATCAATAGAAATAATTTGCAAGCATATGGCCTTAGAGGATATGGATAGGGTAACTTGTGCTACATGTTAGTAGGTGATGCATGTATATGATGGCAATCAACAAAGGTCACCTTATATATGCAACAACATACTTAGGCATAATTTAAGGAAGTGTTCAATGAGAAATATTTCTCAAACACATTTAGATCGCAAAAGATCTAGGAGATCTTGAAACTCGAACAAGGAGATAATTGGTTGTTGATTTAAGCACAATTTAAGCATGATTGTCGATTTGCCACTTTTATTTCCAAGCAACGAGGCATAAAAGAAGGAACATTTACTTTAAGGTTTAAAAGCTAAAATTTAGAGTCTAGTTTGAGTGTTGGATGATAGTTACTTAGAGATGATTAGTCAAGCACTCTAAATTGATTTAGATTAGAAAGACTCGGGTCTAGTTCCCACTAATGAGGAGGCCAAATATTCCTAGTAAGTCCATTGGCCCATTAGGAAAGAGAAAGCATTTATGAAGCCTTGGCAAGGGAATGCTAAAGGAAATACGGTAAGTTAAGTTGTCCAAAATCAAGTCATCCATACACTAGTAGTTGCTTGAATGGCACCAATATGTGTTACATTTTTTAGAAGCTACACATTTGGTGAATGATTGTCTAAAAAGAAAGGCAATAGTCAAATAAAAGATTCATGGATGAGTCCACAACATTACCCAAGAGCGAGCGAGATAAAAGGAAGGCAAAGGTTATATACGATAATTTCCTTATCCATAACCTTACCGAATATACATTAATAGATTTAGGTGCTACACATTTATTCATTTCATGGTCATTCTTAAGGCGATTAGGTGTGATGCCTAAACTATTTGGAATAGTATATGAGGTGACTCTTCCAACAGGAGAGTTAGTTAAGTCTTTACATATGGTTAGAAATTATGAAGTGTAGATTGGTGATAATGTTTTGTATATGGATCGAGTGGCCTTGATAATTCGATACTTTGACATCATCTTGGGCGTGGATTGCCTATCTAAGAATTTTGCATTAATTAACTATGGATAAGGAAAGGTAGTTTTTCAAATGCTAGGAAAACAACCTTTCAAGTTGCTAGCTAAGACTAAAGTTACATCGATAAATATTATCTCGCAAATGATAGCTGAAAGTTAATAAAAGAGGAATGCTTAGGATACTTAGTAAATATGGTTGATATGATTAAGGAGGGGAGCTTAAAATTTAAAGATATTGAGGTAGTATGAGACTTCTTTAGTGTTTTTCCCGATAGTTTATCGGGATTACCCCATAAAAGAGAAATTGATTTTGAAATTGAATTATAACTAAGAATAACATCGATATATAAGGCACTTTATAGAATGGCCCTAGTAGAAATAAAGGAGTTAAAGACTTAATTTTAGTCACTATTGGGAATAAAATTGAGTGACCATTAAAAATAAACATCCATTTTTTATTATTGATGATTAGTTTGAGAGAGAGAGTGAGAGAGAGGGGAGGGAAGCAAGGAAAAAGAGGGAGAAAGAGGGAGAGGGAGTGAAGGAGAGAGTAAGAGAGATGG
Organism: Dovyalis caffra; assembly: GCA_963924115.1. NCBI lineage: Eukaryota > Viridiplantae > Streptophyta > Magnoliopsida > Malpighiales > Salicaceae > Dovyalis > Dovyalis caffra. The sequence continues at coordinate 1,670,007 of CAWUPB010001179.1, forward strand.
AGAGGGAGAGAAAGAGGAGAAGACAGAGAGGGAGAGGGAGAGAGGGAGAAGGGAGAGATAGAAAGGGAGAGAGGGAGAAGGGAGGGAGAGAAAGGGGGAGAGAGTATGAGATGGAGAGAGGAGAGAGAGGAAGGAGAGGGAGAGAGAGGTAGAGAGGGAGGGAGAGAGAGAGGAGAGAGAAGGAGAGAGGAATAGAGAGGGAGAGAGAGGAAGAAGGGAAACAAAAGGGGCGAGGAGGAGAGAAAGAGATGGAAAGAGAGAGAAGGCAAGAGGGGGAAGGCATAAAGAAGGAGAAGGGTAAAGAAAAGGAGGGAGGGAGAGAGACAAAAAGAGAAATAGGGAGAGGGCCTCTCTCAATCTCTCCTCCTTTCTTCCTCTCTTTACCTACACCCTTTCCATCTCTTACTCCCTCCCTCTTACCCTCTCCCTCGACCTCTCCTTCTCCCTCTTTCTCTCCCTTTCTACCTCCCTCTCCCTCTCCCTCTCCCTCACTTTACCTTTACTTCTCTCTCCCTATCCCTCTCTCCTTATCTATCTTCCCTCCCACTATCTTCTTATCTCTCCTTACATCCCTCTCTTCCTCTCTCCTTCTCTCTCCCTCTCTCTACCCCTTCTTCCCTCTTTCTCCTTCTCTCTCCCTCTCTCTACCCCTTCTTCCCTCTCTCTCCCTCTTCTTACCTCTCTCTCCCCCTCTCTCTCACCCTATCTTTATCCTTTCTCCTTTTTTTCTCTTTCCCTTACTCTCTCTTCCTCTCCCTCTTCCACTCTCTTTCTCATTCTTCCACTCTCATTATCCCCTACTCTCGCTCTCCCTCTCCCTCTCCCTCTCACTTTCTCCTCCTCTCTCTCCTTCTCCCCCTCTCTCTCCCTCCCTCTCCCCCATTCCCTTTCTTCCTCTCTATTTCTCCCTTTTTATCTCTCACTTCCTTGCTCCCTCTCTTTCTTTCTCTCGCTCCCCTACTTTCCCTCTCCTTCTCCCTCCCTCTCTCCCTCCTCCCTCTTTTTATCTTTCATTTTTTTCTCTCTCTCTTTCTCTCCCTTTTTCTTTCTCCTTCTCTCTCACCCTCTTTTCTTCTTCTCTCTCTTTCTCTTTCTCTCCCTTCTTCTTTCTTCTTCTCTCTCACCCTCTTTCTCTTTCCCTCTTACTAATACTCCCTCTCTCTTTCTCTCCCATTCTCCTTCTCTCCCTTTCTCTCTCACCACTTCCCTCTCTCCCTCAGCCTCTTAACCTTTCTCTCCCATTCTACTCTCTACCTCTCTCTCCCTTTCTTACTCTCTCTTTCTCTCTCCCTCCCTCTCTCCCCCTCTATTTCTCCCTTTCTCATCCCCCTCGCTCCCTCACTCTCTCTATATTTTTATCCCTTTCTATCCCTTTCTTCCCTCTCTCTCTATCCCTCTCTATCTCCCTCCCTCTCCCTCTCTCCATTGCCCTCCCTTTTCCCTTCCTTTTCCCTATCTCCCTCTTTTTCCTGCCTCTCTCTACCTTTCTCACTATCTCCCCCTTTCTTTCTCTATTTCTCTCTTTTTCTTTCCTATTGATTCTCCCTCTCCTCGCTTCCACCCTCTATTATTTTCTTTACCTCTCCCTTTCTCTCTCTCACTCCTTATCTTCCTCCCCCTCTTTCCCTCTCCTTCCCTCTCTCCCTCTCCCTCTCCCCCTTTCTCCATTTCCCTCTCTTTTTACCTTTATTGCTCTCCCTCTCTCTCTTTCCTTCTCTCTCCCTATCTCATTCTCCCTCTCCCTCTTCTCCTTTCTCCATTTTCCTCTCTTTTTCCCTCTATTGCTCTCCCTCTCTCTCTTTCCTTCTCTCTCTCTATCTCATTCTCTTTCTCCCTCTCTTTCTTGCTCATTCCATTCCTCTCTCTCTCTCTCCTCATCTCTCCCCCTCTCTCCCCTTTCTATCCCTCTTTAAACCTCTCTCTCCCTCTTGCTCCTTTTTCTCTCCCTCTTTCTCTCCCTCTCTCCCTCGCCTTCCTTCTCTCCATCTCTCACTCCCTCTTGCTTTCTTGCACTCTCTCTCTTTCCCTCTCTCTTTCCCTTCCCCTCTCATTATCCCTTTCTCCCTCTCTCATCCTTGCTCACGACCTCCCTCTCTCTCCCCTCAATCTCTCCTTCTCTCTCTCATTTTTTCCAACCTCAATATCTCCCTCTCCCTATCCTAATCTCTCTCTTTTCTTACTCCCTCCTTTTTCCTCCCTCTCTTCCTCCCTTTCTCCACCCCCTCTCCCCTCTCCCTCACCCTTTCTCTATCCCTCTCTCTATCCCTCTCTCTCTCTCCCTCTCTCCCTCTCCCTCCCTCTCCTCCACTCCCCACCTCTCACTCCATCTCCCTTTCCCTTCTCCCCCATCCTTATTTCTCTCATACTCTCTTTTACTCTTCTTCCCTCTATCCCTTTCTCCCTTACCTCCTTGATCTCTCTCTCTCATTCTCTCTCCCCATCCTTCTCCTCTCTCTCTCCCACTTTCCCTCCCTCTCCCCTCTCTCTCCCTCTTATCGTCCCAATCTCTCTCTCTTTCTCTTCCTCCTTCCCTCTTCTCCCTTTTCTCCCTTCCTCCCATGCTCTCCCTCTCTTTATCTCTCTCTCCTCCCCTCTCTTCCTCTCTCCTTCTCTCTTTCTAGCTCTTTATCTCTCCCTCTTCTCTCCCTCCTTCTCTCTCCTTTTAACTCTCTCTCCCCCTCACCTACCCTCTCCCTCTCTCTTTCTCTCTCCTCGCCCTCCCTCCCCTAGTCCTAATTTCTCTCTACCCCTTACCTACCCTCTCCCTCTCTTTCTCTGTCCTCTCCCTCCCTCCCCTAGTCCTAATTTCTCTCTCCCCTTACCTACCCTCTCCCTCTCTTTCTCTCTCCTCTCCCTCCCTTCCCTAGTCCTAATTTCTCTCTCTCCCTCACTTCTCTCTCGGTCTCCCTCTGTCTCAACCTCTCCCTTCCTTCATCTCTCTCTCTCTCCTTCCTCCTCTCCTCACACTCTCTCTCTTTCCTCCTTCTCTCCTCACACTCTCTCTCTTTCCTCCTCTCTCGCTCTCCCTCTCAACTCCCAATCTCTCTCTCTCTTGCTCTCTCGCCCTCTCTCTATCTATTTTTTTGCTCTTTCATCCTCTCCCCCTCTCTCTCTCTCTTCCCTCTCTTTCCCTCTCTCTATCCGTCTTTCACTCCTCTTCCTCTCCCTCTCTCTCTCCCTCTCTCCCTCTCTATCCCCCTCTCTCCCTCTCCCTTTATCCCCTCTCTCCCTCTCCCTCTCCTTCTCTCTCCCTCTTCGTATCTCCCTCCCTCTTCCTCTCTCTCTCCCTATCTCCCTACCTCTCTCTCCCTCTCCCTCTCTTTCTCCCCCTTTCCTTATCTCGCCTCCCTCTCTCTCCCTCTCTCCTTTTGTCTCACTCTTCCTCTCCCTTTGACTATCTCACTCTTTATCTTTTTATCTCACGATCTCTCTTTCCACTCCTCTCTCTCTCCCTCTCTCCCCACTTATCTTTATCTCTCTCACCCTTTCTATCCCTAGCTCACTACTCTCTTCCAATCTCTCACCCTCTCTCCCTCCCTCCCTCTCCCCCTCCCTCCCTCTCCCCCTCTCTCCCCATGCTCTCTCTCCCTCTTTCTCCCCCTCTCTCTCCCTCATTTTCTTTCCTTTTCGTCACCCTCTATATCTCTACCTCCCAATCTCCCTCTTCCCCCTCTCCCTCCCTCCCTCCCTCTCCCTCTCTTTCCTTTCCTCCTTATCCCTTTCTCTATCACTCTCTTTATTTCTTGCTCTCTATCCCTCTATCCCTCTATCTCTCTCCCACCATCTTAATATCTCAATCCCTTTACCTCTCTCACTCTTTCTCTCTTTCTTTCACTCACTCTCACTCCCTTTCCTTTCTCTTTCTCTCACTTTCCCTCTCCCTTGCTTTCCCCTCTCTTTCTCTCACTCTATGTCTCTCCCTCTCCCTCACTCCCTCCTTTTTTCTCTCCCCCTCTCTATCTCCGAGTCTCTCTCCCTCCCTCCCCTCTCTCTCTTTCTCTCCCTCTCCCTCTCTCCCTCAAACTCCTATTATCTCTCCCTCTCTCTTTTTCTCTTCCTCTCCCTCTCTCCTTCAAACTCCCATTATCTCTCCCTTCTCTCTCCCCCTCTCCCTTTATCCCTCTCTCTCCCTATCTCCCTCTCTTTCTCCCCTTCTTACCTCTATCTCCACTCTCTTCCTTCATTATCCCTCTCTAATTCTCTCCCTCTCTCCCTCTCTTTTTCTTTATTCCTCTCTCAATTTCTCTCACTCGCTTTCTCTCCCTCTTTATCTCCCCCGCTTCCTCTCTTATCCTCCCTCTCTCTTTCTCTCCCTCCCTCTCTTCCTCTCTCTCATTCCGTCACCGTCTCCCTATCTCCCTTACTCTCCCTCTCTCTCATCCCCTCTTTCTTTCCTAAAGGAATAAAGGAAGGGAGAGAAAGATGAAATGAGAGAATGAGTGGAATAAAGGGAGGAAAGGAGATAAAGAAAAAGAGGTATAAAGAGGGAAGGAGAGAGGGAGATGATAGAGGAAGCGGGGAGAGAGAATAAAGGAGAGTGGGAGAGAGGAAGAAAGAGAAAGAGGGAGAGAGAAAGAGGTAGAAATGAAGAGAGAGGGAGGAAAGAGGGAGAGGGAGAGGGAGAGGGAGAGGGAGAGAGAGATAGAGGGATAAAGGAGGGAGAGGGAGAAAGATAGAGGGAGAAAGATGAAGAGGAAGAGATGGGGAAAGCGAGAGATAAAAAGGGAGAGAGAAGGAGAGGGAGGGAAAAAAGAAGAGAGGGAGGGAGAGGGGGAGAAGGAGAGAGGAAAGGGAAGAGAGGGAGAAGGAAAGGGAGAAGGAGAGAGAGGGAGAGGGAAAGAGGGAGGGATAGAGAGAGAGAACGATTAGGAGATAGAAGGAAGGTGAAAGAGAGAGAAGGAGAAATGGAGATAGGGATAGAGAGACACAAAAAAGAAGAGAGAGAAAGTGAGAAGGAGAGAGACGATAAGGGAGAGGGAGAGAGGGAAATAGAGGGAGAGAAAAGAAGGGAGAGAGGGAGAGGGAGAGGGAGAAAAGAAAAGGAGAAAGAGAGGGAAATAGAGAGAGGAAGTGGGAGAGAGACAGGAAGAAAAAGATCAAGATAGAGAGAGGAAGTGGGAGAGAGAAAAAGAGAGGCGAAGGAGAGAGAGAAAGGAAGAGAGGAAGAGAGAGGGAGATAGGAAGGGAGAGTGAGATAGAGGAAAAAAGAGAGAGAGGGAGGAGAGATAGAAAGAGAGAGAGGGAGAGAAAGAGAGAAGAGGGAGAGCTAGAAAGAGGGAGTGATGGAGAGAGAGAAAGGTAGAGAAAGGTATAGAGAGAGGAGGAGAGGGAAGGAAAGAGAGAGAGACATAAGAGAGAGAGAGAGATGGATGGAGAAAGGGAATGAGAGAGAGAGAGAGAGAGATAAGAGGGAGAGAGATGGATGAAGAGAGGGAGGGAGGGAGGGAGGGAGGGGTAGATAAAAATGGGGTGAGAGTGAGAGAAAGAGGGAGATAGGGAGAAATGAGGAGAGAGGGAGAATAAGAGGAGAGAGGGAGAGTAAGGGGAGAGAGAAAGAAAGTTAGAGGGAGAAAAAAGGGAGAGGATGTGAGAGAAAGAGGGGAAAAAGGGAGAGAGAGGGAGATGGAGAGGGAGAGAGGGAGAGAGAAAGAGAAAGAGGGAGAGATGAGAGAGATAGAGATAGAGGGAGATAGAGAGAGAGAAAGAGAGGGAGAGAAGGAGTGGGAGAGAGAGGAAGAGAGAAAGAGAGAAGGGGAGATGGGGAGAGAGGTAAAAAAAGAGGGAAGAGGGAAGAGATGGAGAGGGAGAGGAAGAGGGAGAGTGAGAGGGAGAGAGAGAAAGGGTAAGGAAGAGAGATGGAGGAAGAGGAAGAGAGAGATAAGGAGAAGGAGAGATAGAGATAGGGAGAGGTTTTGAGAGATAGAGAGGGACGAGAGGTAGTGGGAGAGATAGGTAGGGAGAAAGAGAGGGAGAGAGGTAGAGATGGAGAAGGAGAGGGAGAGTGGGAGGGAGAGTGGTGGGAGGGAGAGAGAGAGAGAAAAAGAGAGGGAGGGAGTGAAGATGAGAGAGAGAGAATGAGTTAGAAAGAGAGAAAGGGAGTTGGGAGAGAGGTTGAGAGAAAAAGGGGGATAGAGGTAAAGGGAGAGAGGTAGAGAGAAAGAGAGGTAGAGAGATATAGATGAAGAGGGAGGGAGAGCTAGAAAGGGGAGGGAGGTAGAGAGAGAAAGAAAAGGGAGGCAGAGAAGAGGAAGAGAAAGAGAGAGAGAATGAGGAGGGAAGCAAGAAGGAAGGAGTGATAGAGAGGGGTAAAGAGAGGGAAAGGGATGGATAGAGGAGGATAGAGAGGAAACGAGGGAGAGAGTGGGAGGGAGAGAAAATGGGGGAAAGAGGGAAGGGGAGAGAGTGAAAAAGAGAGTGAGGTAGATAGATGGATAGAGAGATAAGGAGAGAGAGAGAATGAAAAAGGATGAGATGGCAAGATAGGTGGAGGGAGAGATAAAGAGAGGTGAAAAGGGAGATGGAGAAGGAAGGAGAGAGAGGGAGAGGAAGGAGAGAGAGGGAGGAGAAGGGAGAGGGAGGAAAAGAGAGAGAGAAAAGAAGGGGAAGAGAGGGTGAAAAAGAAGGGGAGGAGAGAGGAAGAGGGTAGAGAGAGTGCAGCAGAGGGAGAGCAAGAGAATGAGAAGGAAAGAAGGAGGGATGGAGAGAGAGAAGGAGATAGGAGAGAGGGAGGAAGGGAGAGAGAGTAGGAGAGATAGAGGGAGAGAGGAGAGAGGGAGGAGATATAGAGGAAAGGAGGGGGAGAGAAGGGGAGAGAAAAATAGAGAGATTAGGAGAGAAAGAGAGAGGAAGAGACAGAGAGGGAGAGGGGAAAGAGAGTGGAGGGGTGGTAGAAAGAAAGTCAATGAGAGAAAGAGATGGGGAGAGAGATTAAGAAAGAGAGGAGGAGAGGAAGAGGGAAGGAGAGAAAGAGAGAGAGAGGGAGATAGAAAGAGTATGAGAGAAAGAGAAAGGGAGAAAGAAAAAGAGAGAGGGAGAGAATAGGAGGGGGAGAGAGAGTAGAGAAGTGGGAGAGAGAAAGTCAATAAGAGAAAGAGAGAGGGAGTGAGAAAAGGAGAGATCAAAAGATAGAGAGAGCAAGAGAGAATGGTAGATGGAGAAAGATAGAGAGGGAGAGATAGAGAGAGGGAGAGAGAGAAAGAACAAAGAGAGAGAGGGAGGAAAAAGAGAAAGAATAAGAGAGAAGGGGAGAAGAAGGGAGGGAGAGAGAGAATGAGAGAGAAGAAGAAAAAGAGCAAGAGAGCGAGAGAGATGGTGGGATAAAGAGACGAGAGGGAGAGAAAGGGAGAGAGTAAAAGTGAATAAGAGATTTAGAGGGAGAGACACTAAAAGAAGGATGAAGAAAGATAGAGGGAGAGATAGGGAATGAGAAAAAAGAGAGAGCAAGAGAGATAGAGAGGGATAAAGAGAGATGGAGATGAAAAGAGAGGGAGAGGAAGAGAGAGAAAGAGGGAGGGAGATAGACGAGAGAAGGAGATAGAGGGAGGAAAAGGAAGAGAAAGAGGGAGAGATAAAAATGAAGGGAGGGAGAGGGAGAGATAGAAAGAGAGAGGAAGAGGAATAGAGGTAGAGAGTAGAAGAGAGAGAGAAGGAGAGAGAGGGAGAGGAACGAGAGGTCGAGAGAAGGAGAGAAAAGAGAGAGAGAGAGGGAAAAAGAAAGAGGGAGAGGGAGAAAGAGAAGGAGGGAAGGAGATAGAGAGAGGGAGAAGGGGAGAGAGAGAGGGAGGGAGAAGGGGAGAGAGAGGGAGGGAGAATGGAGGGAGAGAGGGAGATGAATAGAGGTAGAGAGTGGGAGAGAGAGAAGAAGAGAGAGAGGGAGAGGAAAAAGGAAGAGGGGGAGGGAATAAGGGAGAAGGGGAGAGAGATAAAATGAAGGGAAGGGGGAGAGAGGGAGGGACGAAGAAAGGAGGAGAGAGTGTGAGATAGGGAGAGGGAGTGATTTAGAGGGAGAGTGAGGGATAGAGAGAGGGAGAGATGGAAAGAGAGATGGGGAAAAAGAGTGAGAGAGAAGGTATGAGATAAAAGGAGAGAGAGAGAGAGGGGAGAGAGAACAAAGGATAGAGAGAGAAAGAGGGAAGGAGAGTGGGGGAGATATAGAGGGAGAGAAAGAGAGATGAAGAGAGGGACATAATAAGGGAGAGAGGGGAGAGAGAGAATGGGTGAGAGAGGTTAAGAGTGAGAGGGATAAAGGTAGAGAGAGGTTGATAGGGAAAGAGGGAGAGAAAAAGGAAATAGAAAGAAAGAGAGGAGAGAGAGAGATATAGATGGAGAGGGATTGGCAGAGAGAGAGTGTGAGAGGGCTAGAGAAAGGTAGAAAGATAGAGAGAGGGCGAGAGAGGGGGAAAGAGGTAGAGGAAGGGGGAGAGAGAAAGGGAAACAAAAAGAAAAAGAAGGAGAGAGGTAAAGGGAGAGGGAAAGGGAGAGACGAGAGAAAGAGAGATAGAGAGAGGGAGGGAGAGGCAGAGAGTGAGAGGGGGAGAGAGGGAGAATGGGATAGAGATGAAGAGGGTATGAGAGAGAGAGGTAAAAAGGGAAAAAAAGGTCAATGACAGAGAGAGAGAGGGAGAGAGGTTGATAGAGAGTGAAAGAGGGGGAGAGGGAAAGAGATGGGAGGGAAGAAGAGAAGCAAGGAGAAAAATAAAGAGAGGGACAGGGATAGAAGAACGGATGGAGGGAGTGAGAGAGAGGAAGAGAGGAAGGGAGAGAGAGAAATAGAAAGAGGGATAGAGGGGGAGGGTATGAGAGAGAAAGAGAGGGAGAGTGAGGGAGAAGGATGAAGGGTATGGGGAGAGAGAGGGAGAGAGAGAGGGAGGTAGAGGGAGGGAGAAAGAGAGAGGTAAGTGAGGGAGAGAGGGAGAGAGAAATAAGGAGTGAAAGAGGAAGGGTGAGGGAGTAAGGAGAAACGAGAGAGGGAGAGTGAGAGGGAGTGAAAGAAAGAAGGAGGGAGAGAGTGTGGAAGAGAGAAGGAGGGAGAGATATAGAAGGGGGAGATAGGGGAGATGGATATAGAGAAGGAGAAAGGGAGAGGAAGATGGAGATAGAGAAGGAGAAAGAGAGAGAAAGATGGAGAGAGGAAGGAGAAAGAAATAGAAAAATGGACGGAAGAGAGGAAGAGAGGGGAAGGGAGTAAGAGAATGAAGGAGGAGGATTAGGAGAAGGAGGGAGAGAGAAGGTGAGAGAGGGAGAGAGAGGGATATAGAAGAAGAGAGGAAGAGAGTGAGAGATGGGAGAGAGAGATAAGAAGAGAGATAGAGGGAGGGAGAGAGATATAGAGAAAGTGAGAGAGGAAGAGAGTGTGAGGGAGAAAAGGAAGGAGGGAGAGAGAAGGAGAGAGGCAAAGAGAGGGAGAGAGAGAGACGGAGGGAGGGAGGGAGATAGATAAAGAGGAAGAGGGAGAGGGAGTGAGAGGGAGAGAGAGGAAGAGGGGAGAGATGAAGAGAGGGACAGAGGGAAAGGGAGAGTGGAAGAGGGAAAGAGATAGAGGTGAAGAGAGAATTAGAAAGGAAGAGGGAGAGAAGAGAGAGTGGAGGAGAGGGAGAGATTAAAGAGAGGGAGATCGTTAGAGAGAAATAAAGGGAGAAGGGAGGGAGGGAAGGAGGGAGAGGGAAAGTGAGAGAGCTTGGGTGAGAGAGAGATGATGATGAGAAGGAGGAGAAAGAGGAAGGGAAGGAGAAGGAAAAGGAGAAAGAGGGAGGGAGGATGAGAGAAAGAGAGTAGAATAGAGAGGGAGGGAGGGAGGGAGAGAGAGAGGGGGAGGGAGAGAGAGAGGGAGTAGAGAGAGGAGAAGAGATGGGGAAAGAGTGTAAAAGTGAGGGAGAGGGGGAGGGAGCGAGACGATGACAATGGGAGAGAGATAGAAGGGGAGAGAAAGAGGGAGAGGGGGAGAGTGAAGGAGATAGGGGAGAGAGAGGGAGGGAGAGAAGGGGAGAGTAAGGGAGAGGAGGAGGGAAGAGATAAAGGGGGAAGGAAAGAGATTGGAAGGGAGAGAGATAGACAAAAGGAGAGAGAAGGAGAAAGGGAAAGAGATAGAAAAGGGGTGAGAGAAAAGGAGAGAAGGAGGAGAGAGGAGGAGAGAAAGAGGTAGGGATAGAGGGTTAGAGAGCAAGAGAGGGGGAGATAAAGGGAGAATGGGAGAATAAGAGCTCTCATCCTTTCCTCGCTCTCTCCCCTCTCTTTGCGCTCTCTCTCCCTCACTCCCTCTCTTTCTGTCAATATGTCCCTCCCTCTTTCTCCCTTCTACCCTCTCTTTATCCATCTCTCTTGTTCTCTCCCTCTCTCCCCCTCACACACTCTCTCTATACCTCTATATCCCTCTCTCCTTCCTAATCTCTTCCTCTCCCCATCTCTCTCTATCTCCCTACCTCTCGTACCTCTCTCTCCCCTTCCGTCACTCTCACTTCCTTTCCCTCTCCCTCCCTTTCTTTCTCTCCTCTCTTTTTCTCACTCACTCTCTTTATCCCTCTTTCTCTCTCCTATTTTATCCCTTTCTCTCTCTTCCTCTTTTCCTCTCTCCCTCTCTCCTTATCTCCACTCTCTCCTTTTCCCCCTTTCTTTTCCTCTCTCTCCCACTACCCCACTCCCTTTTCTACCTCTTTCTCCCCCTCTCTTCCTCTTCCTTCCTCCCTCTCTCTCCCCCTTCTTTCCCTCTCCCCGAATCTCTCTCCCCCTCTTTCCCTCTCTCTATCTCCCTCCCTCCTTCTCTCCCCCTTTTTCCTTCTCTCCCCCTCTCTCTCTCTTTCCGTCTCTCTTTCCCTCTTTCTTTCCCTCTCTCTCTTTCCCCGTCCTTTCCTCCCCTACTATCCTTTTCCCTCTAGTTCTCTCTCTTTCTCTCTCTCTCTCTCTCCTTGTCCTTCTCTCCCCTACTATCCCTTTCCCTCTAGTTCTCTCTCTTTCTCTCTCTCTCTCTTCCTTTCTCTCCCTCCCTCTCTCTATCTCCCTCCCTATCACACTCTCTCAATCCCTCTCTTTCTCTCTCCTTCTTTCTCCCTTTCCCTATCTCCTCTCTCTCCTTCTCTCTCCCTCTCTGGACCTCTTCCTCTCTCTCCCTCTCTTTACCTCTCCCTCTCTTTCTTTCTCTCTTTCCCTCTCCCCCTATCTCTCACTTTATCTCTATATCCCTCTCTCCTTCTCTCCCTCTCTCCTTTCTCCCCTCTCTCTCTCTCCCTCCCTCTTTGTGAGTGCTATGGTCACACTATAAGGTAGTTGTAGGAGATCTCACTCCTATTGGCTTAGTGATGCCAAAGTAATGTCTTAGGTGATTAATGTTAGAGAACATATCACTCGGACATGACTCACTATAAAAACCTATTTATTTTAGTCTATGGGAATCTCAAATAAGATGGGTACAAATGGTCTTTTGACTTAAATTCATCATTGTTATCTCATTAGAGGATTTATGTGCTTTGAAACTCATTTGATAGGCTTAGTCAAAAGTTACTTGTAGGCGATTCATTTGGTTCATCGGGATTTTAATGAGATAGGTGAATGACTAAGATAGGGCATGCCATTCCTTATCACATTGCACTTTGATGAATGTCTACTCAAGAAATCTATGGCTAGTGTAGGATTATACTAATATAGTATAGTTGGTTTACTTTAGAGCTAAGACATTTAGGAATTGAAAAAAACTTATGTAACCCCTATGAAAATTTTTAAATAAATATATATATATATATATATATAATGGAATTAAATTTTGGAAAATTACACCATGAGAAATTAATTCATGAAATTTATTATTTATGTTAAATTAAAGCAATTTTACTTGAGAGTGATGGTTTAGTTATTACGGAAATCAAGTATGCAAAATCGGTGTTTTGAGGACTAGGTTCTATCCAAATTTTGTGAGACCTATTCATGGACCTTAGAGTCATTTATGGGTAAACCTTAAAGAATAAAAGCTTTTTACCTATTACTTAACTAACACTCTGTAAAATATTTTGATTATTGGATTTATATGTAAAAAGTTATGCCCATTTTAGTACATATTATTTTAGATGCAATACTGCTACACATATTGATCCTTAACTTTCAAAATTACTTTGTGACTCGTGTGTTGTGTATTTTATCATTTTTTTTGGATATTTTTTTACCTTAATATTTTTAGTTTCTCATATAAAAATCATAGGATTTAATTGTGTCTAGAAGTGGGACGTTGTCGCTTGAGAAGAGGCTATCCCGTAAGAAAGCTCCTACAAACAGATTTGATGTGTGTGTATGTGTGTAATCGGAACCAAACTATTTTAGGGACTTAGTTAGCTTAATTACTACATGCACTAAGTTATTTTAAGGTTTTAGTTAGTTTAAGTATTTAGTTAGGAAACCTAGTAAATTCATTAAATGCATTAAGCCAACTCACCCATTTTTGCCACACAAACTCGCCACCCCTCACCATGACTCACCCATTTAATTTATACTTGATTCTATTAGTTTTAGACACCTGTAACCTAATTTAACGATAAATAAAATTTAGTATATAAATTGAGAAAGTGAGAAGATGGAAAAAATTGTAGCAACCCATAGCCACCAAATTTGGGAGAGAAAACCAATTGTCGAAAAGGGAGAGAAAATCACGGAAAGAAAGAAAGAAAGAAAAGGAAAGAAAAAGGAAGGGGAAGGGAGAAAAAAGAAAGCAAAGCTAAGGAAATCCTAATCACGACTAAGCTAATTAAGTGGGTTTCTTTGGTTATTTATGCTATTTATTTGGTTTTATGTAATTGGTTAAGCTAGTAATTGGGTTGTTATGTGTTGTTGTTGGTTGAGTTTATGTTGGTTAGTTTGCTTTATGATTGATTATTGTTATACTTAGCTATGATGGTTGGTTGTATGGTTGTTTGTTTAAGCCCTTTATATAGCTTGAATGATGGGTAAATTGGTGTGATGAATGGAATTGGGTTGATCGAAATTTGAGGGGACAATCTAGGTTGATATGAGCTAGGATTGGAATAAAATGGAAAGGAAGCAAAACGGAGTTTTTGGGGTTTTATCTAGGTAATATTCAGCCAAGAATGAAAGAAAATGAAGTTCTTTTAATGCTTAAGATCTTACATTTTAATGGTAGATAAATTTGGTTAATTGGTCCTTTTTTTTAAAAAAAAAAAGAGAAATGTCCTATAAAAGCAAAACAATCTCTTTGCCAAATTTTAGGAACATTCGGCCCAAAACCTTAGAAAATGGAGCTTTAAGTTTCATTAAACCAATTAGATAATTTATGGATCCATTAGGCCTAATTTATGGTAAAAACAAAGTTAGAAAGGTGAAATCGTTTGGCCAAGAAGCATCAAAATTTAGCGACAAGGGAACATTGCGCCTATCATGTTTTAAGTTAGCTCGAAGTGTTAAACACCATGTAAATCAAGCATAGAATGAATTAACAAGTAGATGTACCCTATTAAACAAAAGGGAAGTCCCATGTGTGAATTAAGCCTATGGCTCGTCCAATACCAACCATCGGCGTTTAAACCTAATTAGGTGAACGTTACGATGAAATGAATGTATAACCCTATGTGGGTTAGATATCGGGGATGGAATAATGGTGTAGGATTTGGTACCCCGAGTATCCTTAATACGGTAATCATAGCATCACGTGCATCACGTGCATGTGTCGAGGATGAACTAAAAAAGAATCAATTGGTTGAAAAATCGGTTGTATAAATACGTTTGGTAACTTAACGAGAATAACTAGATATTAGTGGTCCGATTGTGTGCATACTCTAAGTTGTGTGCCTGCATTATTAGACAATGGACTCCCGTTAATAGTGGCTACAACAAGGAATAATTTTGTTATTAGCAGAAGGTGATTCGATAATCACCTGGATTAAAAATAGAGTAAACTTGCTAATACCTATAGTACTCGAAATTAAAAATTGATGAGTATGGTGGAAAGTCGGAAAAGCATTGCATATCATGTGCATCACCTCACTTACCGAGCTTCGGCTCACCTTATTATTATTTGCATGTTATGATAGGTAGCAATGATCTGTAGTATCGATAAGGATGTTGTTGGATCCTTCAAAAGGGCTTATATGTGACGCAAACCTAAGGGGATGTTATTTTGATTGTAATTTTTAGGGTTGGGATATCGATAGACATTCAATGGTATTGTAAATAAATTTTGTACTTTCTTTCATTGTATTTGTTAATGTTATGTAAATTGTCTTGTATGCATTTCATTATATGATAAGCCTTTAATATGTGAGCATATACGTCTATGGTGTCAAGTCGAATTGGAAGTGTCGGCATGACGTGCTCTTTGCTCGGCCACTCGTTTTTTGGTAGTTAGCAAGTGTGTTGGGGAGGGGGCAACAAGGTGGTATCGAGTTATGGTTTAGTTAACTAGGTAAAACCTTAAATGTCACCTAAGCTTGAGGACCGATGTGCTACTCGACGGGTAACAATTTGATTCCCGATATTTTTTTTTAATGTGTATGATTATTATTATGTGATTTTCATATCGATATATAATTATGTTCTAGAAATATTAATACTGGAAAATATTGTTGCTATAGATGTCGTATTTATTTCATACACCCCGCATTGCTAGGACGCGCCAACAACGAGGCCACCCTAGCTACCTACTGGGATGAGCTGAACAACCCGACTATGACCCCGAATCGGGATATAGTAGCCCATGTTACTCGGGTGCATGGCTCGATTTAGTGAATAACATTCGGCGATGCTTCTTTCCGGTAGTACCGCGGTATGAATTTCCTATGACGGACTCTACATCGGACTCTCTTATCGAGAGATCGGCGGTTGCTCGATGAAGTTTGGGATGGGTTGATAGATCGATTTTGTTATCGAAACCTAGTATGAGCCTTCCTTTTGGTATAGGTTAGGTGGACCCATACCTAGTTGATGTACGATTGGGGTTTACCATTGCCCCTCGCTCGTAAGATAGTACGTATTGCATCGGATGACTTATTGATTGGTGGAGAGTGGAGTACTCATTTTCCTACCGTGTTCGGTATATTAACCCGACCCGAGTAGATGTGTTACTAAGGAAAACCTATCTTGCACCTTTTGGATGTAAATAGGAATGCTTTTTTATTATAAATACATCATAAAAACTTTTAGAAGGTAGAAGTGCTTGTAAATACTTGTTGTGTACAAAATGTTTAATATATAGATATCTATAATTTTGCACGTAAGTGGATGATTTACATTATATGTTGTTTTCAATACCAAAACTAACTTGAGCATAACATGGCATGTATAAAGTCAAAACATGCCAAGAAAGTATCCGAGTAAAGATAGGAGGTGAAGGGACCTCCAACGACAATAATCGCAATCAACAAGATGCCTTAAATTGCATGATGGACATGATACAACGAGCAGCAACAAGTAATACAATAACGAGTAAGAAGTCCATGTGAATTAGATGAGACAACTCCTAGCCATGCAACAACGGCCCCCACCTCCGTCGTCCCGAGCAAAGGAATGATGCGGTTGAGAGGTTTCGTAAAATGAATTCCCGGGAATTCTCTAGGGGTGTTAACCCAATGATAATGGAGGAATGGATTAATTCTTTAGAAGCGATATTTGAATACTTATAATTTACTAATAATGAGCAAGTACCATGTGCCATTTTTATGCCGACTAAGGATGCCCGCACATGGTGGGAGAGCTTACGATTGACGGTGGACATGCCTACCTTAACTTGGGAAGGATTTAAAGAGGTATTCTACAACAAATACTTTACTACAAACGTGAGGGCTAAGAAGATTTAAGACTTTCTAGAACTAAGCAAGATGGATCGTTGGTGGGCAAATATGTACGAAACATTGAACAAGGTCGTAGGTTCGCCCTATTCATCACTATGGATGAAAATTTGAAAAGAAATTGATTCTTAGCGAGGGTTAAACCCCGGATTACAAAGCATGGCATGGATGTCCGCCGCCCACATCTTTCCGGAAATGGTGGATAAAACGATATTGGCGGACGAAGCTCAAAAAGAGATTTCTAAGGAGTTACAATAAAAGAGGCAAGCATTTAAAATAGGAGCCTCTTCATTCGGACTACTAAGATGATTTCAACCTAGAAAATTTAATCGGGGTGGTGGATTAAGAGATCCACGTATCGCCGGACTTGCACCGTATGCTCCAAGACTAGTAGTGAATAATCAACCGAGACTAATGATGGGCAATCAACCGTGGCCGGTGATGGGTAATCGGCCCGATGTAATAAATGTGAGAGATTTCATGCCGAGGAATGTCGATCGGATGTAAGAACTTGTTTTGTATGCCACAAGCCAAGACCATATCCCACAATTTCCCCTAGGTGCAAAAACCGAGTTTGAAAGGGGTACCTACTTGGGTTTACACAATGACCCAAGAGCGGCTCGACAAGAGGGACATAGTGGTAATTTATGGTAATTTCTCAATCCTTGGCTCGACTCGCTTTTGTTTTGATTGATTCCGGTGTCACACACTCATTTATATCAACACACATTAGTAAAAAGCCTAGGTGTCAAACCCGAAACATTGATAGCGAGGATATGTGATAGTAGTCGCTACTTGGAGAACCTATGGAATCAACGAGCCTAGTCAAATGGTGCCCCATATAGATTGAGGATAGGGGCTTAGAGGCTAACTTGATAGTATTAGATCTCTAAGATTTTGATTTAATTCAAGGAATGGATTAGTTAATGAGGCATGGTGCCACCATCGATTGTCGAGGTCGAAGGGTAGTATTTGACCTACCTAGAAATCAACCGTTAGAGTTTAAGGTCGATATGAAGTTTCAAGTCGTACCGAGTCATTTTGGCCATAAAGGGTTGAAAGATGCTTAAAAAAGATGTAGAGGGTACTTAGCACATGTGGTGGATAGTTAGTTGGAATAAAAGTCAAAACCGGGAGATATAGACGTATGAAGGGAGTATTTAGACGTATTTTCAAAAAGTTTAACCATGTTACCACCGAAGAGGGAGATAGAATTTGAGATTGATCTAGAGCCGAGCACAACTCCAATTTCTAAAACTCCCTACGGGATGGCACTAGTTAAGTTGAAAGAACTAAAGGTGTAACTACGGGACTTACTTGGATAATGGATTCATATGCCCTAGTTCCTCACCTTATGGAGCTCCAATACTTGTTCGTGAAAAAGAAGGACGATAGTCTAAGGCTATGTATAGACTATCGAGAGTTGAATCGGGTGACGATTAAGAATAAGTACCTATTATCTCGGATTGATGATTTAGTCAATAAATTACAAAAAGTAGCGAGTGTTTTCCAAAATAGACTTGCAATCGGGGTATCATCAATCGAGGGTAAGATCGAATGATGTGAAAAAACAACATTCATGATGAGATAAGAACACTATGAATTCCTAGTAATGTCGTTTGGGTTGACCAATGCCCCAACCGCTTTTATAGATTTGATGAATCAAGTCTTCAAGGAGTACTTGGATAAGTTTATCATCGTGTTCATTGATGATACCTTATTCTATTCTTGAAGCAAGGAGGAGCATAAGGAACATTTGAGAAAAGCCTTACGGACGTTGAACGAGCGACGAGTTGTATGCCAAATTCGAGAAATGAAAAAATTTGGCTGGAGACGAGTGGCTTTTCTAGGCCATGTACTAATGAAGGAAGGCATAGCGATAGATCCAAAGAAAGTAGAGGTTATCCAAAGCTAGCCTACCTTGAAAAATGTGTCAAATGTACGAAGCGTTTTAGGGCTAGTCGGTTATTATTGGAGATTTATAGAGGGTTTCTCGAAGATAGTCGGGCCTCTTACTAACTTGATGAAAAAGAGCATTAAGTTTCACTAGACGGATGCTTGTGAGGAGAGCTCCCAAGAGCTGAAATGAAGGTTAGTCACGGCCTTAGTCTGATCGTTCCGTCCAAGGTTGGAAACTTTGTGGTATATAGTGACACTTCTAAAAATGGATTAGAAGCGGTGTTGATGCGGAATGGGAAGGTAGTTGCCTATGCATCGTGACAATTGAAGGAACATGAATGAAATTATCCGACACATGATCTAGAACTAGTAGTGGTAGTCTTTGCTCTAAAAATCTAGAGTCACTATTTATATGGGGCCAAGTGTGAGATATATACGGATCATAAAAGCTTACGATATATCTTTACAAAAAAAGAGCTGAACATGAGACAAAGAAGGTGGTTAGAGTTGGTGAAGGATTATTATTGTATAATCAATTATCACCCGAGTAAAGTTAATGTTATTGTCGATGCCTTAAGTAGAAAATCGATAGCAACGATGCAGACTAATCCGGCCATAGATAGTGAGAGATCTATAAAAGCTAGAACTGGAGATAATTTCAATAGATGCGAGAGCATTTTATCGGTTTTGGTAGTCTAGCCGACTCTACGGGAAAGAATTCAAATAGGGTAGCAAACGGACAAAAAGTCGAATGAATTGAAGGAAAATATGAAGGGTGAAAAGGAATTCGATTTTACAATGGATGAGAAAGGCGTAACTAGATTTAAAGGGAGGTTGTATGTTCCCTTGATGGAAGACGTGAAAGAGGACATACTAGAAGAAGTGCACGTAACTCCCTATTTGACACACCCGGGAGGCACGAAGATGTACTAGGACTTCGATAATGTTATTGGTGGCCTAAAATGAAGAAAGACATAGCTAACTTTGTGGCAAGTGTCAAGTCTATCAATAGGTGAAGGCGGAACACAAAAGATCCTTAAGAATGTTAAAACCATTGGCGATTCCTGAATGGAAATAAGCGCATATAACAATGGATTTCATTATGGGATTGCCAAGGTCGAAAAGAGGGTCGGATGCCATCCGGGTGATCATAGATAGGCGGGCCAAATCGATGCATTTTCTTCCAGTCAAAACCACCTACAGATCCGAACCGGTATACCCATTTATACCTTGACGAAATTATAAAATTACATGGGATTTCGATCTCAATTGTGTTAGATCAAGATCCTAAATTCACCTTCACATTTGAAAGCATCCGCACAAGGCCATGGGTACAAAGCTAAACTTCGGCATGGCTTATCATCTATAAGCCGATGGACAATCCGAACGAGTGATCCAAATTCTTGAAGCTATGCTACGAGCATACGTTCTAGATTGGTCTAGAAAATGAGAGAGATAGGTATACTTAGCTGAATTTATGTATAACAATAGCTACCAAGCTTCAATTGGGATGGCTCGCTATGAAGCTTTGTATGGGTGGTGATGTAGATCTTCCGTGCATTAGCATGAGATAAGGGAAAGAAAGTTACTAGGGCCGAGCTAGTGCAACAAACAATTGAAGTGGTCGACAAGATCCGTCAATGACTAAAAAATAGCTCAAAGCGAGACGGAAGGGTTACATCGACAAGAGTGCGGGGATCTAGAATTCAAAGTCGGTGACTATGTATGCTACTTGAGAAGAGGTTATCCTATAAGACAACTCCTACAAACAGATTTGATGTATGTGTTTGTAACTGGAACCAAACTAGTTTAGGGACTTATTTAGCTTAATTTCTGCATGAAATAAGTTAGTTTAAGGGTTTAGTTAGTTTAATTATGTAGTTAGGACACCTAGCAACTCCATTAAATGCATTAAGCCAACTCACCCATTTTTGCCACACAAACCCGCAACCCCTCACCATGACTCACCCATTTAATTTATACTTGATTCTATTAGTTTTAGAAACTTGTAACCTAATTTAATGATAAAGAAAATTTAGTATATAAATTGAGAAATTTAGAAGATGAAAAAAATTTTAGCAACCCGTAGCCACCAAATTTGGGAGAGAAAACCAATTGTGAGAAAAGGGAGAGAAAATCACAATGAAAAAGAAAGAAAGAAAAGGAAGAAAAAGGAAGGGGAAGGGAGAAAAAGAAAGTAAAGCTAAGGAAATCCTAATCACATCTAAGCTAAGTAAGTGGGTTTCTTTGGTTATTTATCCTATTTATTTGGTTTTGTGTAATTGGTTAAGCTTGTAATTAGGTTGTGATGTGTTGTTGTTGGTTGAGTTTTTATTGGTTAGTTTGCTTTATGATTGATTATTGTTATACTTGGCTGTGATGGTTGGTTATATGGTTGCTTGTTTAAGCCCTGTATATAGCTTGAATGATGGGTAAATTGGTGTGATGAATGGAATTGGGTTGATCAAAATTTAGGGGAACAATTTGGGTTGATATGAACTCGGATTGGAATAAAATGGAAAGGAAGAAAAATGGAGTTTTTGGGGTTTTATCTAGGTAATATTTGGCCAAAAATGGAAGAAAATGAAGTTCTTTTAATGTCTAAGATCTTACATGTTAATGGTAGATAAAGTAGGTTAATTGGTCCTTTAAAAAAAAAAAAAGAGAAATTTCTTATAAAACCAAAACAATCTCTATGCAAAACTTTAGGAACATTCAACCCAAAACCTAAGAAAATGGATTTTTTTTTTGTTTCATTAAACCAATTAGATAATTTATGCATCCATTATGCCCAATTTAGGGTAAAAATGAACTTAGAAAGGTGAAATCTTTAGCCAAGAAGCGTCAAAACTTAACGATAAGGGAACATTACGCCTAGCATGTTTTAAACTAGTCCGAAGTGTTAAACATCATGTAAATCGAGTGTAGAATGAATTAACAAGTAGATGTACCTCATTAAATAGAAGGGAAGTCCCATATGCAAATTAAGCCTATGGCTCGTCAAATATTAACCGTTGACGTTTAAACCTAATTAGGTGAACGTTGCGATGAAATGAATGTATGACTCTATGTGGGTTAGATATTAGGGATGGAATAATGGTGTAGGGTTTAGCACCCTCGGTATCCTTAATATGTTTATCATAGCATCACTCGCATCGGGTACATGTGTTAGGGATGGACTTAGAAAGAATCAATTGGTTGAAAAGTGGGTTTGGTAACCTAACGAGGAATAAATGAGTATTAGCAATCCAATTGTGTGCGTACTCTAAGTTGTGTGCTCGAACTCGTTAGACGATAGACTCTCGCTAACAATATCTAAGATGAGGGATAATTCCATTATTAGCAGAAGGTGATTCGGTAATCACCTATATTAAAAATAGAGTAGACTTGTTAATACCCAAGGTACCCATAATTAAAAATTGATGAGTATGGTGGGAAGTCGGAAAGCATTGCATATCACATGCATCACCCCACTTACCGAGCTTTGGCTTTCCTCATTGTTATTTACATGTTATGAAAGGTAGCGATGATCGTAATACCGATAAGGACGTTACTTGGATCCTCCAAAAGGGCTCATATATGACGCAAACCTAAGGGGATGTTATTTTGATTATAATTTTTAGGGTTAGGATATCGATAGACATTCTAATGGTATTGTAAATAAATTTTGTATTTTCTTCCACTTGTATTTGTTAATGTTATGTAAATTATCTTATGTGCATTTCATTATATGATAAGTCAATGTATAAGCACATGCACGTATGGTGTGAAGTCGGGTTAGAAGTGTCGGTATGACGTGCTCCTCGCCTAGCCACTCTATTTTTAGAAAGTTAGCAAGTGGGTCGGGGAGGGGTGCCAAACTTATGTAATCAAAATCGAACTATAAACCAAGTTCAAGATCACATTATAATAAATTGACATGAGGACTAAATTGTAGGGTAATCATGATCATGAAAGGTAATTATGGATTAATTAATCCTCCTAAATAATGGGGTAGTCATAAAGCCTCGCTAGAGGCTAATCATAACTTATGTATTAAGAGATAAACGATGTGTCTTTTACTCTTGATACATTATTAATATATCTAGAAGCCTATTGAGTCATATGCATAAGTTAAACGAGTCACATAATAAAACAAAAGCAATGATTTTAAAAAAACATTTCCGAGCTTTTGAAAGTTTCCTATTTTTGAAAATAGAAAGTTTTTTATTTTGGAAAACGTTTCTTGCTTTGAAAAGTTTTTTGTTTTGGAAAAAGTATACTAAAATGAAATGTTTTTGATTTTAGAAATCATTTTTCTAATTTGGAAGTCGAGTTCCAAATTTGGTAGTCGATTACCTAAAAATAAAATTAGTTTCCTAATTTAGTTTTAAGGGTAATTTAGAAAATTATTTCCTAATATGGGCTACACTAAAATCCTTAACCCAATTTATTTACATGGTCTAAATTAATTGGTAATGAATTAGGCAAAAAGATCTTGAGCCAATACATTTAATTTAAAGCTCGCAAGATATTTTGGCAAAAGGATAAACTTGAGCACTATTGGATAAGTCTCAAGATTTACAACGATAAGATCAAACAAGCCAACACATGTTGTAACTCCTTTTCCTCAAAGGACAAGGATTTCATCCCTTATATAAATTAAGAGGAGAGCGGCAACGGGAAGAGATAGATAAAAAACACACACACACACACATAGCGAGAAAGAAATAAAAAGCCCGAGTTATCGTACATACCTCACTCTACTATTCGTTGGAAAAAAAAAAAACCATGGCTAATTTTTTTAAGATGCAAATCAACTATACATAAGGATTAGAGCTAGCATTCTATGATTTCTATAGCTTCTTTTATTATGGTTTAAGCTATGTGAATTATCAATAGAGGCTAGACACTTAGATGGTATCTTTTCTATAGATAGTTTCTAAGTTATAAGAGGTAAACGCTTACTTTACTTATTTATTCACGTCCGTATGATTAGTTGATTCAATAGCATAATCATAGGAGCTTGAGATGGAGAAAAAAAAATTTTATTCCACACCTCCATAGGATGCATAATCCTTCATCACTCTTACCCTCACTCTTCCTCCCTCCCTCTCCCTTTTTCTCCTCTCTCTCTCTTTCTCTCTCCCCCTCTCTTTTTCCATTTCTCTCTCATTCTCCCTTCCTCCCTCTCTCTCACTCTCACTCTCACTCTCTCTCTTCCTCCCTCCCTCTCTATCTCTCTCTCCCTCTCTCTCATTCTCTACTTCACTCTCTCTCTATCTCTCCCTCTCTCTCCCCCTTATCTACCTCTCTCCATTTCTCCCCTTCTCTCTCTTACTCTCTCTCCCTAACTCAATCCCTTCCTTTCCCTCACCCTCTCTCTCTCCTTCTCTTGCTCTCTCTCTCTCTCCTTCATCCTCCCTCTTTCTCTCTCACTCTCTCTCATTTGCTCACTCTCCCTCTTTCTCTCACTCTCCCATTAGCTTGATCCCTTTCCTTCCCTCCCTCCCTCTTTCTCCCTCTATCTCCCTCCCTCCCTCTCTCTTGCTCACTCTCCCTTCCTCCCTCTCTCTTACCCTCTATCTCCCTCCCTCTCTATCTCCCTCACTCCTCCCTCCCTCCCCGTCTCCCTCTTTCTCTCCCTCTCTCTCCCTCCCTCCCTCTATCTCTCCCTTTCTCCCTCTCTCCCTATCTTTCTTTGTCTCACTCTCCCTCTCTCTCCCTCTCTATCTATCCATCTTTTCTCTTTCTTCTTTGTTCTCCTTCTCTCCCTTTCCCTCTCCCTTTCTCTCTTTCCCTCTTTCACTATCTCTCTCCCTCTTTCCTTTCTCTCTACCTCTCTCTCATTATCCCTTTCCCTTTCTCCCTCTCTTTATCTCCCCCTCTCTCTTTCTCCCTCTCTCTTCCTATTTTTCCCTCCCCCTTTCTCACCTCCCTACGCCTCACTTGCTCTTTCTGTCCCTCTCCCTCCTTCTCACGATCACTATTTCCCTCTCTCCCTCCCTCTCCCCCTCTTTCTCTCTCTCTCCCTCCCTCTCCCCCTCTTTCTCTCTCTCTTCTACCCTCTCTCCCTCTCTCACCCTCATGCCTCTCTCCTTTCCCTCTCCCTCCTCTCTCTCCCACCCTCTCTCCACCTCCCTCCCTCTCTTCCTCTCTCTCTCCTTTTCTATCTATTTCTCCATCTCTTTCCCTTTCCCCCTCTCTTCCTCCCTCTCTCTCCCCCCACCCTTCCTCTCTCTCCCTTATGCCCTCTCTTTCCCTCTCTCTCTCTCCCCTTCTCTCCCTCTCTCTTTCTCCTTTTCTCTCCCTCACCCTATCTCTTATTTTTTCTCTTTTCCTCTCTATCTCCATGCTCTATTCTCTTCGTCTTTCTCCCTCTCCTTCTCTCTTTATCCCTCTCTACCCCTCCCTTTCTCCTTCCCACTCGCTCTCTCTTTCCCTCTCCTACTCCCATGTTTATTCCTCCCTTTCCCCGCTTTCTCTCCATCCCATCCTCTCTCTCTCTCCCTCTCTCTTTCCCTCTACCCCTTCTCTGCCTCCCCCTATCTCCCTCTCTATCTCTCTCTCCCCATGTCTCTCTTTGTTACTCTCTCTCATTCTCTCATCTCTCTCTCTCCCTCCCTCCCTCCCTCCTTCTTGCTCTCCCTCACTTCCACCCTCTTTCCCTATCTCTCTCCCTCCCTTTATCTCCTTGTCTTTCTCCCTCTCTTTCCCTCTTGCTCTCTCTCTCTCCTCCTCCCTCCCTTCCCCTCTCCCTCTATTTTTACCTTCCTTCCTCTCTCTCCCTCCCTTACCCTCCCTCCCTCTATCTCCCTCTCTTTCTCCCTCTCTCTTTCCCTCTCTCCCTCCCTGCTATTCCACTCTTGCTCTCTCTCTCCTCCTCCCTTCCCTCCCTTCTCCCTCTATTATTACCTTCCTTCCTTTCTCCTGTCTCTCCCTACCCTCTCTCTCTCTCCCTTCCCTACCCCCTCTCTCTCTTTTCTTCATACCCTCTCTTTCCCTCTCTCTCTCTCTCCCTCTGTCCATCCCTCCCTCCCTCCCTTTCTCCCTTTCTCTCCCTCACCCTATCTCATTTTTTCTCTCTTCCTTTCTCTCTCTCGCTCTCTTCCTATCTCTATGCCCTATTCTCTTCCTCTTTCTCCCTCTCCCTCTCTCTCTCCCTCTCACTCTCTCTCCTTCCCTCTCCCACTCCCGCCTTTATTCCTCCCTTTCCCCCTCTTTCTCTCCCTTTCCCCCTCTTTATTTCCCTCCCATCCTCTTTCTCTCCCTCTCTCTTTCCCTCTACCCCCTCCGTCTCCCCTATCTCCCTTTCTATCTCTCTCCCTCCTCTCTCCCCCTTTATCTCTCTTTGTTATTCTCTCCCTTTCTCTCTTCTCTCTCTCCCTCCCTCCCTCATCTTGATGTCCCTCACTTTCACCTTCTTTCCCTATCTCTC
The DNA here is from genome assembly GCA_963924115.1 of Dovyalis caffra. Taxonomy (NCBI): domain Eukaryota; kingdom Viridiplantae; phylum Streptophyta; class Magnoliopsida; order Malpighiales; family Salicaceae; genus Dovyalis; species Dovyalis caffra. Next base: position 1,695,099 of record CAWUPB010001179.1, read on the forward strand.
TCCCCTCCCTTTATCTCCCTATCTTTCTCCCTCTCTCTCCCTCTCTCCCTCCCACTATCCCCCTCGCTCGCTCTCTCCTCCTCCCTCCCTTCCCCTCTCCCTCTATTTTTACCTTATTTCCTCTTTCTCCCCTCTCTCCCCTCTCTCTCTCCCCCTCAACCCCTCTCTCTCCCTTGATCTTTTTCTCTTTCTCTCTCTCCCTCTCTCTCTCCCTCTCTCTCACTCCTTCCCTCCCTCTCTACCTCCCTCCCTCTCTCCCTTCTTCTCTCTCTCTTTCTCTGCTTCTCTCTTCCCCCTCACCTTTCCTCCATCTCTCCACCTCACTTTCTCTCTCCCCTCAACCTCTCTCTTTCCCTCCCTCCCTCTCCCTCTCTTTCTCTCCCTTTCCCTCTCTTTCCCCCTCCCTATACCTACCCCACTCTTCCTCCCTTTTTACTCCTCCCTTCCTCCTTCGTCTTCGTCTCTCTCTTCCCTTCTCGTTTCCCACACCTCTATCTATCTCCTCTCTTTTCCCTCCCAATCTCTCCTTCGATCTCCCTCTCTCTCTCTCTCCTTCTCTCTTTTCACTCTAACTCTCTCTCTCTGTCCCTCTCACCCCATCCTTCTCTTTCTATCACTCTCTCCCTCTTTCTCCCCTTCCCTCTCTCTCCCCCTCCTCTCCTTCTCTCCCCTTCCTCTCCCTCTAGCTCCCTTGCTCTCCCTCTCTCATTCTCTCACACTTCCTCTCCCTCTCTCCCCTCCTTCTACCCTTCTCTCTCATTCTCATTATCACTCTCCCTCTCCCTGATCTCCCTCTCATTATCGCTCTCCCTCTCACTCCCTATCTTTCTCTCTCTTTCCCTCTCCCTTTCTCTCTCATTCCCTCTCCCTCTCTACCTTTATTTCCTTTTCTCTCTCTTTCTCTTTGTCTTCCTTTTCCTCTCTTTCCCTCTTTCTCTCTATCCAACTATCCCTCACTCTTCCTCCCTCTCTAACTCTCCCTCTTTCCCTCCCTCTCTCTTTCTCTCTCTCCTTTACTCTCTTTCTCTCTTAGTCCTTTTCTCCTCTTCTCCCTCTTTCCCTAATCTTTCTCACTTCCTATCTCTCTCTCCCTTTCTCTTTGTCACTCACTCTCCCTCCTCACTCACACCCTTCCTCTTGCCCTCCGTCCTACTATCCCTCTCTTTCTCCCCCTCCCTTTCTCCCTTTCTCTCACCCTTTCTTTCCCTTTTGCTTTATCTCTCCCTCTCTTCCTCTCTCTACCTCTCTCTCATTCTTTCTCCCACTCGCTCTATTTATCTCCCTCTCAATCTCTCATTCCTACCCTCTCTCTATCTCTCTCCCCCTCTTTCCCTCTCTCTATCTCTCTCTCCACTCTCCCTATCTCCCTTTCTCCCTCTTTCCCTCCCTCTCTTTCTCTCAGCCTACCACTCTATCCCTCTTCTTTTCTCTCTACCTTTATCCTTTTCTCCCTCTGTCTCTCTCCCTTCCTTCCTTTCTCTCACTCTTACACTCTCTCGGTCCCTCTTTCTCCCTCTCTCACTCTCTCTCCTCTTTCTCCCTCTTATCCACTATCTCTCCCATCACTCTCCCTATCTTCCCTCTCTCTCACCCTTTCCACCCCTCCCGTTCTCCTTCTCTCCCTCCTCTTCCCCCACTCTTGCTCTCTCTTCCCCTTGCCCTTTTTATCCCTCTCTTTCCCATTCTCTTCTCTCTTTCTCTCTCCCTCTCACTCTCTCTCTCTCTCCCTCATCTCGCTCTCTCCTTCTCTCTCCTACTATCTCTCTCTATCTCTCTCTCCCACCCTCTCTCCCTTTCTCTCCCCCTCTCTCACTCTCTCCTCTCTCTCTCCTTCCTTTTTCTCTGTCTTCCTCTATCTCTCTCTTTATTTCCCTCTCTATCTTTCTCTATCTCCTTACCTTTCTTCCTCTCCCTCTCCCTCTCTCTTCCTCCTTTTCTTCCTCTTTCTTCCCCTTTCTCTCCCTTGCTCTACCTCTCTCTCTCTCTCTCCCTCTCCCTATACCCCTCTTCCTCTCTTTCTCTCTCCCCGTCTCCCTCACTTTGTCTTCCTCTCGCCTCTCTCTCTCTCCCTCCCTCTTTCTCTCTCCCTTTCTCTCCCAATCTTTCACTCCCTCCCTCCCTCTCTCTTTCCTAATCCCTTTTACCCTCTCCCATTTTAAATCCCTCCCCTTTTATCCCTCTCTCCCTAACTCTCTCTCTTCACATCCCTCTCTCCTTTTATCCTCTTCCCTATCTCTCTCCCCCTATCTTCCTCTTTCCCTCTCCCTCTCTCTTTCTCCCTCTCTCCTACTCTTGCACTGCCTCTTTCCCTTTCTTTACTCTCCCTCTTTCTCCTTTTTTCCATCTCTCTTTCTCCCTCTCACTCTCTCTATCCCTCTATCCCTCCCCTCACTCCCTTTCTCTCTCCCTTCTTTACCCCTCCTTCTCCCTACCTCTCCCTCTCCCTCTCCGTCTCTCTCCAACTTATGTCCTCTTTCCCTCCTTCTCTCTCCCTTTTTCCTCCCTCCCTCTATCCGCCTCTCACTCTCTCTCTCCCTTTCTCTCTCTCCCTCCCTCTCTCTCTCTCTCCTTTAGCCATCTCTCTCTCCCTCTCTCACTTCTATCTCTCCCTCTCCCTCTCTCCTTCTCTATCCCTCCCTTTCCTCCTCACACTCCTTTTCTCCCTCTCACTCACTTCCTCTTTCTCATTCTCTCTCTTCCTCTCTCTCTCTCTCCATATATACCTCTTTGCCTCCCTCTCTCTCTTCCTTCCTCTACCTCTTTAATTCATCCCTTTCTCTATCTCTCTCTCTCCCTCTTCCTCTTTCTTCCTCTCTCTCCTTCTCCTTTTCCTTCTCACTCTCTCCCTCCCTCCCCCTCTCTCCCTCCCTCCTAATATTTATCTCCGATCCCCCTCTCCCTTCTTCTCTCCCCTCTCTCCCACTCCTTCTCTCTCACCTCCTTTCTATATCCCCATCTCTTTTCCTCCTTTTGCATCTTTTACTTCCTTTTTCTCTCTCCCTCTCTCTCTTATTCTCTCTTTTTCATCCTCTCTCCCCTTCTTCCTCTCTCCCATCTCTCCCTCTCTCCCGTCTTCTTCCCTTTCTCCCTTTGAAGGATCATGCATCCTATGAAGGTGCAGAATAAAAAAAAATTTCTCTATCTAAGGCACCAAGATCAAATCGTTAAATCTACTAAGTATACATACATGAATAACAAGCTATAAGTGAAGGATTACCTCTTGTAGTGCGATTTAAACATTTTTTCCAATAAAACCATCCGAGTGTCCTACCTCCATTAATGATCCATACAATCCAAGTATCCACAAATAAGCACTCAAAATTTATGGGGTGCTAATTCCACCTTTTCTAATTTTGTATTTCCTCTAGAAATCAATCTCAAGCAATTTTTCGACAACCTTAAAAGAGAAGGAAATAGTATTTCTTGCTAAGGTTTAGGATAAAATTATTTTCCTCTTTATTTTCTTTCTTGGTCGTGTGCCCTATATGAATCTTTGGGCTGGCTGAATTTTTCCTTTCCCTTTTTCTTATGTTGGCCAAATTTTTCCTCTCCCTTGTATATATTTATAGGAGAGTTTCCTTGTCCTCCAAGGACAAGGAAAGTGGCGACTTTGAGTCCATAAAGGACTACAGGTTCGTCGCTTCCTTATCCTCTAAGAATGAGCGAGTTATTTTATATGTGGACTATTTAAATATTATCTTTAAAACACTCAACCTTATCCAATAAGATTGATGTTTATCTTTAAAATATTCAACCTTATCCAATAAGGTTGATGTTTATCCTCTCACCAAAATTATCTTTAAGCTTTTTAATTAATTTTGATGGGCCAAAATTATTTTAGCCCAATTAATTTATTTGGATTATCCAAATAAATATTCTTATAGTATTTTGACTGAGTCCACATGATGAAACAATTTTTCAAAATACTTTTTAACCTAAATTAGGAAACTCATTTCCTTTTAGGTTCTTTATTTCCAAAATTTAAAACTAACTTCCAAATTAGAAAATTGATTTCTAAAGTAGAAAACTTTTCATTTTTTGAAACTTTTCATTTTGAAAGCTCTTTCCAAAATAGGAAACTTTATAATTAGAAACTTTTTCCAATATCTTTCCTTCTCATTTGTAATGTGACTTGCTTAAATTTATACATGTGACTCAATAGGCTCCGGATATGTTGGCAATGTATTAAGAATACAAGACTCCTTTTTAATCTCTTAATACATAAATAAATATTGACCTCTAGCAAGACATCATGACTATCCAATTTTCTAGGAGGATTAGTTAATCCATTAATACCTTTCATGAGCATGGTTACTATACAATTCGGTCCTCATGTTAACTTATCACACTTGTGATCTCGAACTTGTTTATTAGTCTTGTTCGATTATCATCACATAAGTTTTATTCAATCCCTAAATGTCTTAGCTCTTAGAGAAATCAACTATGCTATATTGGTGTACTCCTACTATAGCTACATATTTCCTAAGTAGACATTTGTCGAAGAGCAATGTGATAACTTCTTTAGCATATAAGGAATGACATGTCCTATCTTATTCATACATCTATCTCTATTGGATTCCTAGTGCACCCAATGAATCACCCATGTGTAACCCATTAATGGGTCCATCGAAACAAGTGTCAAAGTGCATAAGTCCTCCAATGAGATAAGCGTGATAACTTCAAGTTTAAGGATCATTTGTATTCATCTCGAATGAGATTCCCATAACTAAAACCAAATGGGTTCTTATGGCGAGTCAAGTCCGAGTGATATGTTCTATAACATAAATCACCTAAGCACTAGCTTTGGCATCACCATACCAATAGGTGTGAGATTTCTTACGACTATCATATAGCATGAGCATAGCACTCACAAGTCTATCCACATATTGTCAATGTCCATTCTCGACAATGCTATGACTTGGGATATTTAATGATATCATTTATGTGCATTAGTATTTGCCTCACATCTTTCGATCAATCACTATTGCAAATGCATATCATAAGGACTTTTATCTAACTCTACTAAATTTATCAACATGTAAACATAAGAATTAATAGAATGACTTCTTTATTAAATGATGCAATAATACATTAACTTGAGCCTATCCAAACATGGCTAGATCTTGGGCACCAACATTAACACCCCTACCCTCCCTCTTATTCCCTTTATCTCCTTCCTTCTCTTTCCCTCTCATGTCACCTCTCCCTCCCACTCTCTCCCTTTCCCTCCGGAGGTGCAAGATAAATAAAAACTTTTCCTCCATCTAAGACCCCAAGATCAAGTCGTTGAATCTACTAACCATAAATACATAAATAACAAACTACAAGTGAAGGATTACCCTTTGTAGTGCGGACCTAAACTCTTTTTCAACAAATTCATCCAAGTGTTCGACCTATATTGATGATCCACGCGAGTTCAAGTATCCATAAAAAAGCACTCAAAATTAATGGGGTGCTAACACCACCTTTTCGATTTTGTATTTCCTCTAGAAATCAATCTCGAGCAATTTTGTGACAACCTTAAAAGAGAAAGAAATAATATTTCTTGCTAGGGTTTGGAGAAAACTATTTTCTCGTTTATTTTCTCTTTTGGTCATGTGCCTTAAGTGAATTTTTGGGTTGGCTTAATTTTCTTTGCCCCTTTTCCTTTTTGTCTCGGCCAAATTTTCCCTCTCCCTCATATATATATTTATAAGTGAGTTTCCTTGTCCTTCGAGGACAAGGAAAGGCGGCTATGAGTCCATAAAGGACATTAGGTTGTTGTTTCCTTATCCTCCAAGGATGAGGAGTTATTTTATACGTGAACTACTTGATTATTATCTTTTAAAACATTCATCCTTATCCAATAAGGTTGATGTTTATCCTCCTATCAAAATTTTCTTAAGGCTTTTAATTAAACCTAATAGGTCAAAAATATTTTAGCTCAATTAATTTATTTGGACTATCCAAATAAATATTCTTAAATTATTTTGACGGGATCCATATTAGGAAATAATTTTTCAAAATATCCTTTAACCTAAATTAGGAAACTTTTTTCCTTTTAGGTTCTTTATTTCCAAATATGAAACTAACTTCCAAATTAGGAAACTGATTTCTAAAATAGAAAACTTTCCATTTTTGAAAACTTTTCATTTTGGAAAATCCTTCCAAAATAGAAAAGTTTTATAATTGGAAACTTTTTTCAATATCCTTACTTCTTATTTTTAATATGAATACTTAAACTTATGCGTATGACTCAACATGCTCTTAGATACGTTGGCAATGTATCAATAATAAAAGACTCCTCTTTAATCTCTTAATACATAAATCAAGACTGACCTCTAGCAAGGCATCATGACTAACTAATCTCTAAAAGGATTAGTTAATCTATTATTACCTTTCACGAGCATGATTATCATACAATTCGAGTCCTCATGTCAACTTATCATAGTGTGATCTCGAACTTAGTTATTAGGCTTGTTCAATTATGATCACGTAAGTTTTCTTCGATTCCCAAATGTCTTAGATCCTAGAGTATACCAATGATGCTCTATTAATGTACTCCTACTATGGCTATAGATTTCGGATTAGACATTTATCGAATGGAATTTGATAACTCCTTTAGTATACAAAGAATGACATGTCCTATCTTAGTCATACACCTACCTCCATTAGATTCCTAGTGCACCCAATTAGTTTCTAATGTGTAACCCATCAATGGGTCCATCAAAACGAGTGCCAAAGTGAAAAAATGCTCCAATGAGATAATTGTGATGACTTTAAGTCTAAAGACCATTTATACCCATCTCGTATGAGATTCCAATAGACTAAAATCAAATGGGTTCTCATGGCGAGTCAAGTCTAGTGATATTTTCACTAATATAAATCACTTAAACATTTGCTTTGGCATCACCATGCCAATAGGTATGAGATCTCTTCTTGTTATCATATAGCATGAGCATAGCATTCACAAGTCTATCAACATTTGTCAATGTCCATTCTTGACAATGTTATGACTTGGGATATTTAATGATATCATTTATGTGCATTAGTGTTTATCTCAAATCTTTCGATCAATCACTATTGTAAATGCTTATCATAAGGACTTCTATCTAATTCTACCGAACATGTAAACAAAATAATTAATAGAATGAATTCTTTATTATTATCAAAATAAACAATACAATGATACATTAACTCAAACTCATCCATACATGGTTGGATCATGGGTACCAACACCGACGATCTCCCACTTGTACTAGAGCCAACCAGCCACATCCTTTAATCTGGACAATCGAGGAAGGGACTCATGTTTGTCGTGTCAAAGGCTTAGTCAAAGGGTCTGCTATATTATCACCGGTGTGGATCTTTTCTATCCTTATATCATCACAACTAATAATCTCTCTAATCGGATGGTAACATCGCAATACATACTTGGACCTTTAATGAGAACTTGGTTACTTGGCTTATGCTTATAGCTCGTTTTGTTATAATACAATACTATTGGATCAGTATGCTAGGAACCACTTGTAGTCCAGAAAAAATTTACAAATCCAAACAACCTCCTTAGTCGCTTACGCGGTTGTAATATATTCAACCTCGGTTATTGAGTCGACCACTATTTCTTGCTTGGAACTCTTCTAACTAACGAGACCACCATTCAATTGGAATATGAATCCAAATTTTGATTCAAAGTCATCATAGTCAAATTGAAAACTAGTTCATCTCCTTCATAAACTAGGAAGGCATCCTTAGTTCTTCACAAGTACTTTAGAATGCTCTTCACGACAATCCGAGTGTTTTTCACCCGAATCAACTTGATAACTACTACATATACTCAAACCATATGAGACATCGGATCTCATACATAATATGACATACATGATAGATCCTATAGCCGATACATAGGGAATGTGATTCATCCTTTCCTTTTCATTTTGTGTGTTAGGACACTCAGCCTTGGAATTTTTATGCCATGTGACATTGGAATAAGTCCTCTCTTGGATTCTTCTACACTAAACCTCTTTAATATTTTATCAATGTACATGCTTTAGGAGAGAACTAACATTCTTCATGATCTATCTCTATAGATCTTGATTCCTAGAATGTATACTTGCCTCTCCCATGTCTTTCATGAAGAAATTCTTAAATAGCTAATCTTTTACAAATTGCAACATAGTGGGTTTATTGTTTATAGGTAGAATGTCATCTACTTATAGTACAATAAATACAATTGAGCTCCCACTAACCATTTTGGATACATAAGGTTCATCTTAGTTTTAAAAAAATCAAACTCTTTGATCGTTTCATCAAAACATTGATTCCAACTCCTATATGCTTGCTTAAGTCCATAAATGGACCTTTGTAATTTACAAATCTTATTTGCATGTTCTTTAGTGACAAAACCATCCGTTATTTCATGTACATATCCTCATTTAATTTTCCATTAAGGAAAGAAATTTTGACATCCATATGACATATCTCATAATCGTGATATGCAGACAATTGCAAGCATAATCCAAATGGATATAACCATTGCGATCGGTGAGAAAGTTTCATTGTAATCAACACCTTTTATTTGACGATATCCTTTAGCCACCAATCGGCCTTGTACATATGTACATGTCCATCTATGTCATTCTTTCTTTTAAAAACCCACTTACACCCAATAGGTTTAACAACTTCGGGGGATCAACCAAAGTCCATACTTGGTTAGTGTACATAGATTCCATTTTGGATTTCATGGCCTTATGTCATTTTTCAAAGTCAATGTCTAGCATTACCTCCTCATAGGTATTAGGTTCGACGTCTCATATGATAGACACATCTCCATGTGTTAAGACTAAAAGGCCATATCTTTTTGGCTCTTGACAAATCCTCTTAGACCTACAAAGTTCTTAAGTATTAGTTTATGGAGTAGTTACAATGCTTTGTAACTTTTCTAATTGGGGTTCCTTAAATGCGAGTGTCAATTTGTGAGTCTTCTCGAATCTCATCGAGTTCAACTTTTCTCCTAGTGGTCCTAGCATCTATAAATTCCTTCTTAAGGAATATTGCTCGCCTAACAACAAACACTTTCTATTCTTGTGGTTGGTAAAAGTAATATCCATTTGTTTCTTTTGGATATCTCATGAATTTACACTTTATTGATTTAGGCTTGAGCCTCGTCTCCGTCTAAATGTTTGACATATGTTTCACATCCCTAAATCTTAAGGAAAGATAAATTTGCTTTCTTTCCTTTCCATATCTCATACGGAGTCTCATCAATAGACTTTATTGGAATCCAATTCAAAATAAATATAGCGGTAAGAAGCACATATCCCTAAAATGATATTGAGATATTAGTTTACCTCATCCTTTACGGGACCATGTCTAGCAGTATCCTATTTCTTCTTCCAAACACACCATTCATTTGTGGTGTTGCGAGTGGGGTCCATTGTGAGAGAATTTCATTCTCTTTTAAATGATCTAAAAATTCGAGTGTTTAAGTACTCTCCATCTTAATCTAATCGAAGTGCCTTAATACTTTTGCTAGTTTTTTCTCGACTTCAAACCCAAATTCCTTGAACTTTTCAAAGGCTTCGATTTGTGTTGCATGAGATACACATAACCAAAATACGATCTATCATTGATAAAGGTTATATAATAATCATATCCTTCTTTAGCTTGGGTGGACATGGGCCCACATACAGCACTATGTATGAGGCTTAACAAATCAACACCTTTTTCTCCTTTTCCACTAAAAGGATTTTGTCATTTTGCTAAGCAAACAAGATCTGCAAAAATCATAAGATTCATAATCAAATGATTCTAAATATTAATTCTTACGTAGCTTGGATATACGATTTTTGTTTATATGGCCAAGTCGACAATGTCACGGATATGTTTTGTTTAGATCATTAGTTTTAAGTCTTTTTTGCATTTATGTCATACACTTGGTGTGTCTTGTTTAAAATATATAAATTGTTATTCACATTATCACTTCCATATAAAACATCATCTTTATAAAATGAACAACTTTTATTCTTAAATAAAAATGAAAAACTATCTTAGTTCAAACAAGAAATAGAAATGATATTCCTAGTTATACTAGGAATATCAAAATAGTTTTTTAGTATAAGCATAAGTTCATATGGTAATGCTAACTCATAGGTGCCAACCGTTGATGGTACAACTCTTAAACCATTACCCACGTGTAATTCAACCTCACCGAAGTAGTCTTTCTAGGCTCTTTTAGTCCTCTTAAGTTTGTGTAAATATGTACACGACATCCAATATCAAATACATAAGATGTTGGAGTAGAAGTAAAACAATTTACTTCAATAAGATGAATACTTGAGGTGCATCGAGAACTCTTCTCTTATACCCCTTCATGGTGCTCCTTATCGTCTATCACATAGACCATTTTTCCATGTTGGAGGACATTCCTCTCTTCATTTTTCAGTCAAGGAAGTTTATATCATTCATGCCATTCCTTTCATTAGTCATCGATCTCATCGATTTATTGCCAATCATACTATGCAACAACCTTGACGGGATAGAAAAGCATACGGTTTGGTTAATTAAATTACATAAAACAAAGCATAAATTAAAGAAGTAAAATCTATGTTCGCTCTCACTATTTTTTTCAAGTTCTATAACCTTCAAGATAATATTCGAGAAAAATTTTTGATTTGTTTTCTTAGTGGATTAGGATCTCATCCTTTAACATTCATTGGCCTTCGATTATCTCAACAAGCTATATATGAAGGATTAGGTAGGTAACTCCTTACCAATTATATGGCACCCCCTCCTCGACCCACTTGTTAATTACCCAAAAGGAGTGGCTAGGTGAGGAGTGCGTCACGCTAACAAGACCAATTCTTGACTTAACCCCATAAACGTATATGCTCATACATTAAGGACTTATCATATAATCAAATGCGTACAAGACAACCTACATAATATTAACAAATATAGTGAAAGAGATTATAAAATTTATTTACAATACCATCGGAATGTCTATCGATACCCCAATCCTAAAAATTACAATCAAAATAAATTTCGGTATACTTGTGTCACACATAAGCCTTTTGGGAGGACCCGGTAGCATCCTTACTACTTTGACTCTTTCTTGTCATAACATAAAAATAACAACAAGGTGAGCTAAAGCTCAATAAGTAGGGTGATGCATGTGATATGCAATGAAGTTCTGTTTCCCATTCTACCCATCCATTTTAATCCGGATACCCTAGGTATTAGCAAGATTGTACATTCTATCTCTCGGTGATCATGTTCTCAACTATCGCTTTATTACCCTCTCTCAATGATCTCATTATCACCTATTGCTCACAACAAAATTATCCCTCATTGTAGCACACAGTTTCCCTCACCGAACGGTGTTAGTAATAGAGCATGCACATGGTTTCATATCGTTACCCGGTCCATCCAATTCGTTACCAAACCGCATTATCTCATGACTCAATGATTTTTTTTGATTTCATATCACCCCTAAATGCACGTGATGCACATGGTATTACGTTTAACACATTCAACTAATTATGATATCAAACCCTTCCCATGTCCCAACCCACACTAGGGATTTCACGGGTTTTTCATATACCATTAAAGTATTCATAACGAGAATACAAATTCCATTTATTGGTATTATTCATTTCATAAATCTACTTTGTACTTCCGAGTTTTCTTTCTCATATATCTAGTAAGTATAGGCTTGGACTTCCAATGTATCACTTAGTTTACAAGACTCGGTTAGTCCTAAGGATTTATGTGTGACATACTTAAGCTAAAACTTCTTTTTAATCCAAACCTTTAATCTTAGTAGTCGAAGTTGACTCATAATGGGTCTAGGTCTTAATTTTGGTTTTTCCTTGGGTTCTTACTCCTTCAATATTTCATTTTACATTTGTTTCAATGTACTTTAACCCTTAATTATAAAATCGGAATGTGAGAACCTAAATCCCCAAAATTTATGGGTCTAGGCCGAATGTGTCATTAAGTGGTTAAAGGTTTCCCCATTTAATCTAACTTACTAATTGGTCTCGACTTGAGTTAACATTTAATTCTTGATTTTTAATTACACAAAAGGATTCAATGTTATTCATTTTCTCTCCTAGACCGAATGGTCCAAAATAAGGAAGGAATTGTTTTTTCATTTCTAGGTCAATTCCTTTTTATACTAACTTACCAAACCATACTTATAAGGGTTACCAAGGAGATCTAGACACTGAAGGTCCACAAAGGAAACCAAACTTAGCCATCAAGTATCCAATTTACCTACTTAAGCCCAAAACCCTATTTTTCCTTGAGTTGAGCCTAATGGGTCTTAAGGTGGCCAAGGATTGCCTTTCATTTTCTAGTAAATTTATTTCCACCCTAAACTATTAACCCATACCTAATTGGGTTACCATGATATTCTAGGCCCTTAATTTCCCAAAAAGATCCATTCTTTCCCAATTTTTCCCACTTGGCCGAATGGTTTTAGCCTAGGGAAACTCTAGAAGCTGTATTTCTTTCCTTTCCAAGTCATGCTCACCAAATCTAGTTTAGCTCCAACCAATTCGGTCCATACCCCCTTTTTTTCCAAACCATCCACACGATTAAACACATCAAAAAAAATTTACATCACAACACAAACACATAGATCCATCATAATTTATCAAACCATAACACCAACACAAACAAGCATAGCGACCCATTGCAAAATTTATTACAAACCCATGAAATAAACACTTAAAAAGATAAATTAAGTCATAAAGTAAACTAAAAACCTTATTTTAACTTCCTAAAGATTGTTTAGGCTTGCCCTTCTTCTTTTTCTTTCTTCTTTCCTTTTCTTCCTTTTTTCATCACTTTCCTCTCAAAGCCCTTTTCTCCCCTTCACTTTGGTAGCTACGGGTTTATCTTGCCAAAATGGCCAAGTTTATACCTTTGTCATTTTTTTATACCACCTTTTCATCCAATGATTGCATAGTACAAGTGTCTAAATTTAAGTGATTGAGTGATAAAGGAATGATGGCTTAAATGGGTGAGGCGGTGGGTTTGAGTTTCCATGAGACATGGTGCTTGGTCAAATGGAAACTTATGGAAGATAAGATGGGCTACGGTTTTGACAAAAAGAATGGCAAAGTTTATACCTTTGTCTTCTTTTTTATACCCTTTTTCACTCTATTACATGTGTCTAAATTTGAGTGATCAAGTTATAAATGAATGGTGGTTTTAAAGAGTGAAGTGGCGGGTTTGGTTTTCCAAATGCTAAAGTGTTGGTCAAATGAAAATTTATAAAAGATAATGTGTCCATCTAATGATTAATTGAGGGTAATTAAATTAACTACATTCCTAGGATAGCTTGGTTGCAAAAATTCAGCTACTTCTCTACAAAATTTGATAATTAGCATTTCCCATATCCTAGCTTATACTTATTGCATAATTAAGGAAGTTACTAACTAACTAACTTACCCAAAGTTATTCCTCCTCCTTACTTACGTACATCGATTTATTCTTACAAATACGTATATAACCCCAAATACTTATGTACCACCAAAATATTAAAATGTTACATAAATCTCACTCTTGATCAATATTATTACATACGACCCTTCCTGTACGTATTGTGATTTAGTCAAGATTTTTCTCATACGTAACACCCGTATATAGTATATATATAAATACGAATAGCCAATACATATATTTATACGAGCATGGACTTTTCGGGAGTAATATTTTTATCCCCCTTAAAAGAATTTCGTCCTTAAAATTGACTTATTCGAACAACTCTAGGCATTTATTTCTCATTTCTTCCTCCCGTTCCCACGTCATCTCTTCGAGGTTATGATTTTTCCATAATACCTTAACTAGACGAATCTCCTTATTCCTTAACTCGTTTGAGCTACCTATCAAGAATCTAGAATAGCCTTTCTTCATATGTCAAGTCCACGATAAGATTTGGTGGCTCTGTCTCTAAAATTCGACTAGGCTCTCCAACACACTTTCTTAGCATGGAAACATGGAACACATCATGCACTTTTGCTAAGGATGGCGACGACGAACGAGCGATAGGCTTTATTGCCTACTCGGTCCATTATTTCAAATGGTCCAATGTATCACGGACTTAACTTTCCCTTTTTCTCAAATCGTAGTACGACCTTCATCGGTGACATTTTTAAGAATACATAGTCACCGATTATAAACTCTAGATCCTTCCTCCTCTTATCGACGTAGCTTTTACGTCTCGCTCCGAGCTATTTTCATCCATTGGCGGACCTTTTTCACCACTTTAGCCGTTTGCTACACCGACTCTATTCCCAGCAACTTTCTTTCCCCTATCTCATCCCAATGCATGAGAAACCTACATCGTTGCCCATACAAAGCTTCATAAGGAGCCATCCCAATTGAAGCTTAGTAACTATTGTTATACATAAATTCATCTAAGCGTATGTATTTCTCTCATTTTTTGAACCAATTCGAACGTATGCTCGTAACATATCTTCAAGAATCCGGATTACTAACTCGGATTATCCATTGATTTATGGATGATAAGTGGTGTTGAAGTTTAGCTTTGTTTCTATGGCCTTGTGCGGACTCTTCCAAAATGCGAAGTGAACCTAGGATCTCGATCTAACACAATTCGGATCGAAACCCCATGTAGTTTTACAATTTCATCATGATACAAATGGGCATACTAGTTCGGATCATAGGTGATTATGACTGGAAGAAAGTGCTCTAATTAGGTCGGTCTATCAATGATCACCCAAATGGCATCCGACCCCTTTTTCGATCTTAGTAATCCCATGATGAAATCCATAGTTACATGCTCCCACTTTCATTCTGGAATTGCCAATGGTTTTAACATTCTTACGGGTCTTCAATGTTTCGCCTTCACTTGTTCACGGACTTGACACCTTGCCATAAAATTAGTTACGTGTTTCTTCATTTCGAGCCACCAATTAACTTTATCGTAGGTCCCGGTACAACTTTATGCTTCTCGAGTGTATCGAATAAGGAGTTACGTATGCTTTTTTTAATATCTCTTCCTTCACATCCTCCACCAAGGGAACATATAACCTCCCTTTAAATCTAATTACACCTTTGTCATCCATCATAAAATCGGATTCCTTCTCCGCCTCTACATTTTTCTTCAATTCATTCATCTGTTTGTTGCCTTTTCCGAATTTTTTCCCGCAAAGTCCGTTGGACTAACAAAGCTAATAAAATGCTCTAGTGGCCTATTGGAATTATCTCTAATTCTACCTTTTGTAGATCTCTCATTATCGATGGTTGGAGTGCCTTCATTGCTACTAATTTTCTACTTAAGGCATTGGCAATAACATTAGCTTTGCCTAGGCGATAATTGATTATACAATTATAGTCCTTTACCGACTCTAACCACCTTCTTTGTCTTCCGTTTAACTCCTTCTACATGACGATATATCATAAGCTTTTATGATCCGTATATATCTTGCACTCTACTCCATATAAGTAATGTCTTCGATTTTTAAGTTAAAAACTACCACCACTAGTTATAGATCATGCGTCAAATAATTTCATTTATATTTCTTCAATTACCACGATGCATAGGCTACTATTCTTCTATTCTACATCAACATCGCTCCTATCCTATTCTTAGAAGCGTCATTGTAAACCACAAAATCTCTTTCTTCGGACGAAATAGTTAGCACTAGGGTCATGACTAACCTTCACTTTAATTCTTTGAAGCTTTTCTCATAGGCATCTATCCACTGGAACTTAATGCTCTTTTTTATCAAATTAGTAAGAGGCCTAGCTATCTTAGACAAGCCCTCAATAAATCTCCGATAATAGCTTAGGTTAACCCAAGGAGCTTCGTACCTCGTCACATTCTTTAAGGTATGCCGGTTCTAGATATCCTTTACCTTCTTTAGATCCATCGCTATACCTTCCTTTATCACCACGTGACCTAGAAAAACTATCTCGCTCTACCAAAATTCATATTTTTTGAATTTGGCGTATAGCTTCGTTGCTCCATTAGCGTCCGCAAGGTAGCTCTTAGATGCTCTCTATGCTCTTACTTAATTCAAGAATAAACTAGGATATCATTGATGAATACGATGATAAACATGTCTAGAAATCCTTTAAAGACTTGATTCATCAAGTCGATGAAAGCGACTGAGGTTAGTTAGCCCAAACGACATTATTGGGAATTCGTAGTGGCCCTATCTCGTCCCGAATGTCATCTTCTTCACATCCTTTGATTTTACCCTCAATTGGTGGTATCCCGATTACAAATCTATCTTGAAGAACACCATCACACCTTGTAATTGATCTAACAAATCATCAATCCGGGATAACGAGTACTTATTTTTAATCGTCACCCGATTTAATTCCCCGTAGTCAATGCATAGTCGTAGACTATTGTCCGTCTTTTTCACGAACAATACCGGAGCTTCCCAAGGTGAGGAACTAGAACGTATGAATCCTTTATCCAATAAGTCCTGTAGCTGCACCTTTAGCTCTTTCAACCGAACTAGGGCCATTCTATAAGGAGTCTTAGAAATTGGAGTCATGCCCGACCTTAGCTCAATCTCAAATTCTATCTCTCTCTCTTGTGACAATGTAGTCAAACTTTCTAGAAATACGTTTAGATACTCCCGTACGACTTCTATATCATCCATCTTTGACTTTTGCTCTACTCGGCTATCCATCACGTGTGCTAGATATCCAAGTATACCCTTTTTCTATCATTCTTCGAGCCTTTATGGCCAAGATGATCGGTATGGCTCGAAACTTTATATCATCCTTAAACTCTAACTGCTGATCTCTAGGTAGATCAAAAACTACTCTCTTCCCTCGACAATCAATGGTGGCACCATGCCTTGTTAACCAATCCATTCCCGAATCAAATCAAATCCCTGGAGGTCCAATATAATCAAATCAACCTCCAAACTCCTATCCTCAATTTGTATTGGACCCTATTTGACTATGCTCGTCGACTCCATAAATTCTTCGAAAGGGACTACTATCGGGTATCCTATTGCTAATGTCTCAAGTTTCACACCTAGGCTTTGTAATAATGTTTTTTATATGAATGAATGTATGGCACCGGAATTAATTAAAACACAAGTAATCAAACCAAGGATGTAGACATTATCGCATATTACTATCGTGTCCCTCTTGTCGACCTCCTTTTGGGTCATTGTATAAACCCATGTAGGTACTCTTCTCGATCCCGATTTTTGTATCCGAGGATAGTTAGAGGCTATGCGCCCTTACTTGTGACAAACATAACAAATCCTCAAATCTGGTTGGCACTCCCCCATGTGGAATCTTTCATATTTATTACACCAAGATTGATTACCCATCATTGGCCTTGGTTGATTCCCTAATAGTGGCCTCGGGGCAAAAGGTAATGGTTTGGCACTCCGTGTAATTCCTAGACCACCAATTCGGTTAAAATTTCTAGGCAAAGCTCGTCTTTATGGTCCGAGAGGAAGAGGCTTTGGGTCGAAATGATTACCTCATTTGCTGAACTTCACTTGTAATTTCCTTCGATCTTCATCTCGCGACATTGCTTTATCTACCATTTGAAAAAAGTGTTGATGGCAAATATTCATACTATGCTTCGAACTCTTGGGCTCGACCCTTTTAAAAATTGATTCTTCTTCAACTTGTCATCCCCCGTAATGAATGGGACGAATCGACATCCTTGCTCAAAACTCCATACCTATTCACCTACAAACATCTCATCTTGTTTTAGTTCTAAGAAATCTTTAATTTTCTTAGCCCTCAAGTCCGTAGTAAAGTATTTATTGTAGAAAACCTCCTTAAATCCTTCTCAATTTAATATAGGCATTTCCATTGTCAATCGTGTGCTCTCCCACCATGTGCGAGCATCTTAATCGGCATAAAAATGGCACACGATACTCGCTTATTATTGATAAATTACAAGTATTTAAATATCTCTTCTAAAGACTTAATCCATTCCTCCACTATCATTAGGTTAACACCCCCGAGAGAATTCCAAGGGATTCATTTTATAAAATCTCTCCACCGCATCATTCCTATGTTGGGGTGGGAGGTGGAGGCTATTGATGCATAGCTAGGAGTCGTCTCATTTACTCGCATGCATAGTTTTGTTGTTGTTATTACATTACTTATTGTTGTTGCTTGCATCATGTCCATCGTACGATTTAAAGTGTCCTGTTGATTTCTATTATGATCATTGGAGATCCCTTCACCTCCTGCTCATGCCGGCTCCTTTTTAGCATGCTTTGACTTTGTACACGCCATGTTATGCTCACGTTAGTTTTGGTATCAAAATCAACATATAATGTAAATCATCTAGGTACATATAAGATTATACATATGTATCATATATATTAAACACTTCGTACAAAACGAGCATTTACAACCATTTCCCTTCCTAAGGGTTTTCGTAAATATCAACAATCCAAAAGCTGCTCATACTTACATCAAAAATCATACGAAGCTACTAAATTGCATATTATATCTTCCTTGTAGTATGTCTAACGTGGAAAATTAACGTATCGGATGCATCGAGGAAAGGTGCCCTCTACCCGTCACCAATTGATAGCATTAATCGATGCGAAAAGTGCTATCTCACGAGCAATACAATAGGTAGAGCCCAATTATACATGAGTCGGGTAAGGGTCAATATAACTTGCACTCGGTAGAAAAGTTCGGATCGGGTTTCGGTAGGAATTATGATCTATTTGACTCTTCCGGACCCCATCCGAGTAACTACTAGTCCCTCGATAGGAGAGTCTAGTGTATGGTCATCCTTACAAAATCTAGGCACGTATTCTTGCTCAAATGTGACATCGACAAATACTATCTGCTAAATCAAATCATGTACTCTAGTGACATAAGTCACTATATCCTAATCCAACATCATGGTGAGTTTATTTAGTTCCACCCAATGAGTAGCTAGAGAGGCCCTCATCTACGGATCCTAGTAGTACGGGGAACATGTCATACATATGGCATCTACAATGAGAATAATTACAATCTTCATTATTTTCTAGGTTATGATCAATACTAATTCAAAAACATACATATATTAACCAAATAAAAATAATGAATCGGCCTTTTATCATCCGAAGCGTGCTTGGTCCTCGGCCTCCATGACACTTAAGACACTACCCAACCTATTAAACCAAAGCTCGATAGCACCCTATGGCACCCCTCCTCAGCTCACTTGCTAGTTACCCAAAAAGAGTGGCTAGGCAAGGATCACGTCACGCTAACACGACCAATTTCCAACTTAACCCCATACACGTATGTGCTCATACATTAAGGATTTATCATATAATGAAACACATATAAGACAATTTACATAAGATTAACAAATACGAGTAGAAGAGATCATAAAATTCATTTACAATACCATTAGAATGTCTATAGATACCTCAACCCTAAAAAATTACAATTAAAATAAATTTTGAAACAATTATGTCACACATAAGCCTTTTTGGAGGACCCGATAGCATCCTTACTACTTCGACTCTTTCCTCTCATAACATGAAAATAACAACGAGGTAAGCCGAAGCTCGGTAAGTAGGGTGATGCACATGATATGCAATGAAGTTTTGTTTTCCATTCTACCCATCCATTTTAATCCGAGTACCCTAAGTATTACCAAGACCATGCATTCTATCTCTCGGTGATCGTTTTGTCACCTACTACTTTATTACCCTCTCTTAGTGATCTCATTACCACCTACTAGTCATAATGAAATTATCTCTCGTTGTAGCACACGGTTAGCGAAATTATCCCTCATTTAATAGTGTTAGTAATAAAGCATGCACATGGCTTCATGTCTGTTATCCAGTCCATCCAATTCGGTTACCAAATCGCATTATCTCATGACTCAATGATTTTTCTCGATTTCATACTATTCCCAAATACACGTGATGCACATGGTATTATGTTTAACTCATTTAACTAATTACGATATCAATCCCTTCCCATGTCTCAACCCACACTAGGGATTTCATAAGTTTTTCATATACCATTCAAAGTATTCATAACCAGAATACAAATTCCATTCCTTGTATTATTCATTTCATAAATCTACTTCGTACGTACGAGTTTTCCTTCTCGTGTATCTAGCAAGTCTAGGCTCGGATTTCCAATGTATCATTTAGTTTACAAGATCGATTAATCCTAAGGATTTATATATGATATACTTAAGCTAAAATTCCTTTTTAATCCGAACTTTTAATCTTAGTAGTCGAAGTTGACTCATAATGGGTCTAGGTTATAATTTTGATTTTTCTTTGGGTTCTTACCCTTTCGATATTTCATATTACATTTGTTTCAATATACTTTAACCCTTAATTATAAAATCAAAAGGTGAGAACCTAAATCTCCAAAATTTGTGGGTCTAAGCCAAATGTTTCCTTAAGTGGTTACCCCATATAATCTAACTTACTAATTGGTCTCTACTTAAGTTAACATTTAATTCTTGATCTTTAATTACACAAAAGGATTCAATGTTTGTCATTTTCTCTCCTAAGCCGAATGGTCCAAAATGAGCAGGAAATTATTTTTCCATTTGTAGGTCAATTCCTTTTTATACTAACTTATAAAACCATACTTAGAAGGGTTACCAAGGAGATCTAGACCTTAAGGTCCACAAAGGAAACCAAACTTATCCATCAACTATCTAATTTATTTAATGAAGCCCAAAACCCTATTTTTCCTTGAGTTGGGCTGAATGGGGCTTAAGGTGGCCAAGGATTGCCTTTCATTTCTAGTAAATTTATTTCCACCCTAAACTATTAACCCATACCTAATTGGGTTACCATGATATTCTGGGCCCTTAATTTTCCAAAAAGATCCATTCTTTCTCAATTTTCCTAACTTGGCCGAATGGTTTTAGCCTAGGGAAACACTAGAAGTGTATTTCTTTCCTTTCCAAGTCATGCTTACCAAATCTAGTTTAACTCCAACCAATTCGGTCCATACCCTTTTTTTCCAAACTCGTCCACACATTTAAACACATCAAACAAACTTTGCATCATAATACAAACACATAGATCCATCATAATTTATCAAACCATAACACCAACACAAATAACCACAGTAACCCATTGTAAGATTTATTACAAACCCATTAAATAAACCCTTAAAAAGATAACTTAAGACATAAAATAAACTAAAAATGGAACCTACTTACCTTGTTTTAACTTTCTAAAGATTGTTTCGGTTTCCTCTTTTTTTCTTTTTTCTTTCCTTTTCTTCCTTTATGCATCACTTTCCTCTCAAAGCCCTTTTTCTCCCCTTCACTTTGGTAGCTACGAGTTTAACTTGCCAAAATGGCTAATTTTATAACTTTCATGAGCAAGGCTACCATGCAATTCGAGTCCTCATGTCAACTTATCATAGTGTGATCTCGAACTTAGTTATTGGTCTTGTTTAATTATGATCACACAAGTTTTCTTCGATTCACAAACGTCTTATTCTTAAAGTAGACCAACTATCCTTTATTGGTGTACTCCTACTATGGTCATAGATTTCTTGAGTAGACATTTATCAAAGTCAATGTGATAACTCCTTTAGCATACAAGGAATGACATGTCCTATCTTAGTCATACACCTACCTCCATTGGATTCCTAATGCACCCAATGAATCGCCCACGTGTAACCCATCAATGGGTCCATCGAAACGAGTGTCAAAGTGCATAAGTCCTCTAATGAGATAACCGTGATGACATCAAGTCTAAAAACCATTTGTACTCATCTCGTATGAGATTCCCATAGACTAAAACAAAATGAGTTTTGATGATGAGTCAAGTCCAGTGACATGTTCACCAACATAAATCACCTAAGCGCTTGCTTTGGCATCACCATATCAATAGGTGTGAGATCTCCTACTCGTTATCATATAGCATGAGCATAGCATTCATAAGTCTATCCACGAGTTGCCAATGCCTATTTTTGATAATGCTATGACTTTGGATATTTAATTATATCATTTATGTGCATTAGTGTTTATCTCACATATTTCGATCAATCACTAATACAAATGCATATCATTTATCTAATTCTACTAAACATGTAAGCAAAAGAATTAACAAAATGACTTCTTTACTATTATCAAAATAAATAATGTAGTGATACATTAACTCAAGCTCATCCATACATAGTTAGATCTTGGGCACCTACACTAGTGATCTCCCACTTGTACTAAAGCTAAACGACCATATCCCTTAATCTCGATGATCGAGCAAGGGACTTATGTTTTCTTTGTGACAAAGGCTTAGTCAATGGGTTTGCTATGTTATCATCGGTGTGGACCTTTTCTATCCTTATATCACCATGACTAATAATCTCTCTAATCGGATGGTAGTGTCACAATACATGCTTGGACCTTTGATTAGACCTTGGTTCCTTGGCTTGTGCTATAGCTCCGTTATTATTATAATATAATACTATTTGATCAATAATGCTAAGAACCACTTGTAGTCTAGAAAAAAATTTACGAATCCAAATAGTCTCGTTAGTTACTTTAACGACTATAATATATTCAGACCTTGGTTGTTGAGTCGACCACTATTTCTTGCTTGGAACTCTTCCAACTAACGGTGCCACCATTCAATTGGAAAATGAATCCCGATTGTGATTTAAAGTCATCATGGTCATATTGAAAACCGAGCATCCCGAATCCTTTCACGACTATTTCATCTCCTCCATAGACCGGAAGGTATCCTTAGTTCTTCGTAATTACTTTAGAATGCTCTTCATGGCAATCCAGGTGTTTTTAAATCGAATTAGCTTAATATCTATTACATATACTCAAAGCGTATGAGATATCAAATCGCATACATAACATGACAGATATGATAGATCCTATGATTGATACATAGGGAATGTGATTCATCCTTTCCTTTTCATTTTGTATGTCGGGACACTCAGCCTTGGAAATTTTTATGCCATGTAACACTAGAATAAGTCCTCTTTTAGATTCTTCCACACTAAACCTCTTTAGTATTTTATCAATGTATGTGTTTTAAAGGTGACCTAACATTCTTTGTGATTTATCTCTATAGATCTTGATTCCTAGAATGTATGATGCCTCTCCCATGTCTTTCATGCAGAAATTCTTAGATAGCTAATCTTTTACAAATTGTAACATGGTGATATTGTGGCCTATAAGTAGAATGTCATCTACATATAGTATAATAAATATAATTGAGCTCCCACTAACCTTTTTATATGCATAAGGTTCGTCTTCATTGTATGAAAAATCAAACTCTTGGGTCGTTTAATTGAAAGGTTGATTCCAACTCCTAGATGCTTGCTTAAGTCCATAAATGGACCTTTGTAATTTATAAATCTTATTTGCATGTCCTTTGGTGACAAAACCATTAAGTTGTGTCATGTACACATTCTTATTTAATTTTCCATTAAGGAAAGTAGTTTTGACATCCATCTACCATATCTCATAATCGTGATATGCGAGCAATTACAAGCATAATCCAAATGAATTTAACCATTTCGACTAGTATGAAAGTTTCATCACAATCAACACCTTACTTTTGACGATATCCTTTAACCACCAATCTGGCCTTGTACATATGTATATGTCCATCCATGAAGTTTTTTCTTTTAAAGACTCACATACACCCAATAAGCTTAACACCTTCGGGGGATCAATCAAATTCCATACTTGGTTAGTGTACATGGATTCCATTTCGAATTTCATGGCCTCATGTCATTTTTTAAAGTCAAATTCTAAATTTTCCTCTCCATAGGTATTAGGTTTGTCATCTCGTATGATAGACATATGTCCATGTGTTGAGACTAAAAGGCTATATGTTTTTGGCTCTTAACGAATCCTCTTAAGCCTACGAAGTTCTTGCGTATTGGTTTGTGGAGCGAGTTATAACGCTTTGTAACTTTTCTACTTGGGGTTCCTCGAATGCGGTGTCAATTTGTAAGTCTTCTCAAATCTCATCAAGTTCAACTTTCCTCTCGGTGGCCCTAGCATCTATAAATTCCTTCTCAAGGAATATAGCATGTTAGCAACAAACACTTTATAGTCTTATGGTTGGTAAAAGTAATAGCCACTTGTCTTTTGGTTATCCTAGGAATTTACAAGTTATTAATTTAGGCTTGAGCTTGTCTCTGTCTAAACGTTTGAAATATGCTTTACGACCTCAAATCTTAAGGAACGATAAATTTACTTTCTTTCCTTTCCAAATCTCATATGGAGTCCGATCAACGGACTTTGTTGGAACTCGATTCAAAATAAATATCATGATAAGGAGCACATATCCCCAAAATGATATTATGATATTAGTTTGACTCATCATGGATCGGACCATGTCTAACGATTGTCTCGTTTCTCCTTTCGGACACACCATTCATTTATGGTGTTATAGATGGGGTCCATTGTGAGAGAATTTCATTCACTTATAAATGATCTAAAAATTCAATGCTTAAGTACTCTCTACCTTGATCTAATCAAAGTGCCTTAATACTTTTGCTAGTTTGTTTCTTGACTTCAAACCTAAATTCCTTAAACTTTTCAAAGGCTTTAGATTTATGTCGCATAAGATACACATAAAGAAAACATGACCTATCATAAATAAAGGTTATGAAATAATCATACCCTCCTCTAGCTTGGGTGGATATGGGCCCACATACATCACTATGTATAAGCCCTAACAAATCAGTAGCTTTTTCTACTTTTCCACTAAAAGGGGATTTTGTTAAGCAAATAAGATTCACAAACATCATAAGATTCATAATCAAATGATTCTAAATATCCATTCTTATGTAGCTTGGATATGCCATTTTTGTTTATATGGCCAAGCCGACAATGTCACATATATGTTTTGTTTAGATCATTAGTTTTGAGTCTTTTCATATTTATGTCATACATTGGTGTGTCTATGTTTGAAACATATAAACCATTATTCGCATCAGCATTTCCATATAGAACATCATCTTTATAAAAGGAACAACTTTTGTTCTTAAATAAAAATGAAAAGCCATCTTGTTCCAAACAAGAAATGGAAATGATATTCCCGGTTATACAAGGAATATTATAATAGTTTACGAGTATAAGCATAAGTCCAAATGGTAATGCTAACTCATAGGTGCCTACCGCTAATGATACAACTCTTGAACCATTACCCGTGTGTAAGTCAACCTCACCAAAAGCTATATTTCTAGCCTTTTTTAGTCCTCTTAAGTTTTTATAAATATGTGCACCACATCTAGTATCAAATACCCAAGATGTTGGACTAGAAGTAAACAAATTTACTTCAATAACATGAATACTTGAGGTGCATCGAGAACTCTTCTCTTATACCCATTCATGGTGCTCCTTATCTTCTATCGCATAAAGCATTTTTCCATGTTAGAGGACATTCCTCTATTTCATTTTTCGAGTCAAGGAAGTTTATGCCATTTATGACATTCCTTCCATTAGTCATCGATCCCATCGATGTATTGCCAATCATATTATGCAACAAGCTTGTCGGGATAGAAAAGTGTACGGCTTGGTTAATTAAATTGCATAAAACAAAACACAAATTAAAGAAGTAAAATCTATGTTCACTCTCACTATTTTCTTCAAGTTTTATAACCTTTAATATAGTACTCAAGAAAACTTTTTGATTCGTTTTCTTAGTGGGTTAGGATCCCATCCTCTAACATTCATTGCCCTTGAGTTATCTCAACAAGCCATATATTAAGGATTAGGTAGGTAACTATTTACTAATTATATCTAATGTAATACCTAATTCCATTGGTATGACAACTCCTTGTCCTTGTCACATCTTATGTGAATACTAATCCTTGTTTACGAGTTTATTAGACCTTGAGTTATCTCAACAAACCCAATAACTCATTTAAGTTAGACCCAACATTCAAGGTCATTGTATGGCCCATGATTTGTTTTCCTCGAGGAAGAAGCAACCTTAAGTTATCTCAACAAGCCAAAAACGAGCAAGAGAGTTCCCGTCTCATAACGTTGGAAAGCATTTAACTTAATATTTTATTTGAAGGATTTAATAAGGTTAGTCTCATCCTAGCATGCATACTAAACAATAATCATATTATTCCTAATCATGCATACTAACATTGATCTCATCACATTCATACATCTCATGCATGACTTAAGGATTGGTGAATGGTAATGGATTTCTAGTACTAGCCCCCTCGAGCCACAAGGAGACTAGTAGGTTAATTCCTAAGTGAAAAATTATTACAAATTCTTTATGAATTTCTTCATTCCTTGGCATCTTCTCCTTTTATCTATTTTAATTCCTATCTTCTACTTTTACATTTATTTGAAATACGAAACCTTAAGTTACATTCGAGGGGAGTAAGATGAGAAAAGAAATACGATAAAGTAATAGAGAAGGCAAGACACGCGAGTTCTATTTATCTAAAAAAATACCAAGCATTCATAAAACTAAGTTGACTCATCCATATCATTCACCCATGCTTCAATCATATTGATACATGGCATACTTATGAAACAATTTCATTCATAAAATGATTATAAATCTATAGTTTTGGTCATTTTATAAATTTTTCAAATTTCTCTAAATTTTAATTTTAAAACCTTTTTAGGCCTTGGCCCACTTTGGGACAAAAGGCTTTTGGGCCTCGAGGGTTCACCGGTTTCGAAGCGGAAACCCTCCGGTTTGGGTGTGTCTACCCACGACCACCGGCCTAACGTGGAAGCACTCGGCTAGTGGGCCGTTGCATTGCTCTCACGCCTAGCACAAAGGGTGGCAAGCCTTTGTCAAGCGCCAAGCGTCCGCCACGAGCCTAGCGCACGGCCTAGGCGGGCTCGGCCTTTCTTCGCGCGCCTAGCCGCATGGCTCGGCAAGCCGGCGGGATGCGTAGCACGCATCCCTCTCCTTCTCCCTCTCTCTTTCCCTCTCCTTCCTCTTACTTCCTCTCTCCCTCTCTCTCACCTTCTCCCTCTCTCCCTCGTTCCCCCTCTTTGTCTCCCTCTCTCTTCTTCTCACAATCTTTATCTCTCCACCTCTACTTTTTCCTCTCCCTATCTCTCTATCCCTCTCTCCCTCTACCTCACTCCCCTTTCTTCCTCTCTCCCTCTCCCTCTCGCTTTTCCTTTCTCCCTCTCTCCCTTTCCATTTCTCCCTCTCCCTCTCTTTATCCCTCTCTCTAACACTCCTTCTCTCTCACTCCCTCTCACTCGCCTCCCTCTCTCTCTCTCCCCCTCTCTTTCTCCCTCTCCCTCCCTCCCCCTCACTCCCTCCCTCTCTCTCCCACTCCGTCTCTCTCTCCCTATCTCTATCTCTCTTTTTCCTTTCTCTCTATACCTTTCTCCCCCTCTCCCTCTTTCTTTCTCCATCTCTCTCCCTTCTTTCCCTCTCTCTCCCTCCCTCTCTCTCCCTCTCTTTATCCCTCACTCCCTCTCTCCTTCTCTATCTCCCTCTCTCCCTTTCTCTCCCTCCCTCTCTCCTTTTATCTCCCTCTCGCTCTCTCATTCCTTCTCTCCCTCTCTCCCCCTCTCTCACTCTTGTTCTCCCTCTCTCTCTCCCTCTCTCTCCTCCTCTCTCACTTTTTCTCTCCTTGTCTCTACCTTTTGCTCTCTCTTCCTCTCTTTCTATCTCCATCACCCTCTCAATCTCTCTCTCTATCTCCCTCACTCCCTCTTTCTCTCTCTCTCTCTCTCCCCCTCTTATTCTATCATTTTCCCATTCTTTTTCTTCCTCATTCTGCCTCTCTCTCTTCTTCTCCCTCTTTGCCTACCTCTCTCTTCCTCTCTCTCTCCCTCTTCTTCTCTCCCTTTCTCTATTTCTCTCTCTTTTTCTCTTTTTCTCTCTCTTTTCCCCTCTTCCTTCCTCTCGTATCTCTCTTTTTCAATCTCTCTCTCTCCCTCTGCCTCTTTCACACTCTCTCCTACTTTTTCCCTTCCCCTCCTTCTCTCGTTATCTCTCTTTCCCTCACTCTCTCTCTCCTAGTCTCTCCCATTCCCTCTCTCTCCCTCCTTGTCTCCCTATCTCCATTTCCCTCACTCTCTCTCCCACTCTCTTCCATTCCCTCTCTCTCCTTCCCTCCACCATTCCTCCCTCTTTCTCCCTCTCTCCCATTTGTCTCTCTTTCCCTCTCACTCCCTCACTTGTCTCTCTTTCTCCCTCTTCTTCTCTCTCTTTCCCTACCTTCTTAATTCTCTCTCCCTCTCTTTTCTTTTTTATCCCTTTCCTTTTCTCTATCCATCTCCCTCGCACTCCCTTTCCCTCACTCTCTCTCCTCCTCTCCTTCTCTCTATCTTCCTCTTTCTTGTTTTCTTCCTCTCACTCTTTTTCTATTTCTCTCTCCCTCATTCCCTCTCTCTCTTTTCTCTCCTTCTCCCTCTCTCACCCTCCCTCCCCCTATCTCTCTCTCTATCCCTCCCTCTCCTATTTCTCCCACTCTCCTTCTTTCTCTCTTCCTCTCCCTCTCTCACTCTTTCTCCCTCTTTCCCTATCTCTCTATACCTCTTCCTTCCTCCCTCTCTCTCTATCCCTCTCTCCCTCCTTCTCTCCTTTTACCTCTCTTCCTCTATCATTCCCTCTCTCCCCCCTTCCTTTCCCTCTCTCTCTTTTGATCTCTCTTTCTCTCTTACTCTCCCTCTATCTATACCTCCCTCTCCCTCTCTCTATCCCTCCCTCCCTCTTTCCCCCTCCATTTCTCCCCTTCTCTCTCCTTTTTCCTCTCTTTATTCCTCTTTCTCCCTCATATTATCCCTCACTCCATTTCTATCCCTCCCTCTTTCTCTCCTTCTCTCGCTCACCCCCTCTCCCCATCTCTCCCTTGCTTGTCTCCCTCTCTCTCCCTCCCTCTCTCCTTATCCCTATCTCTTTCTCCCTCTATACTCCCTCTCTCCTTCTCTCCTTCTCTCCCTCCCTTTTTCTGTCTCTCTCCCTCTCCCTCACCCCTTTTCTCTCTTTCTCTTCCTCTCTCTCCCTCTTCTCTCTTCTTCCCTCCCCTCTCTCCCTCTCTTCTTCTCAATCTCCCTCATTCCCTTTCTTCCTCTCTCCTTTTTTCTCCATCACTCTCCCTTTCTCTCCTTATATCTCTCCCTACCTCCCTCCTCATCTCTCACTACCTCTCTCACCCTTTCCTCTCTCCCTCTCATTCCCTCTTTCCCTCTCTCTCTCTATCTCTTTTTCTTCCTCTCTCTCACTCTCTCTCTTTATCTCCTATCTTTACCTCCCTCTCCCTCTCCCTCTCTCCCCCTTTCCCTCCCTCCCTCCCTCTCTCCCTCCCTCCCTCTCTCTCCCTCTCCCTTTCTCTCACTCGATCTCTTCCTCTTTCCCCCCTCTCCCTCTTTATCCCCCTCTCTCTCTCTCCTTCTCTCTCCCTCTCTCCTTCTTTTTTGCTCTGCTCCTTGCTCCATATGGTAGCTATGTGTGTTAAGCAATCAATTCATGTGTCAACATAGGGCTACCATATGTGTGTTGCAACTATACTTATGTCTATAAATAGAGATGTTAGGGATCATTCTAGGGATGCCCCCATTCAAAAGCCACCATAGATAGTAAAAAAGATAGTAAACATCTCTCTTTTTATCAACCATGAATCACTAAGAACCTTTCTTAGTTGAAGAAAAGCTAGAGCTTTGGTAAAATCATTCTAAGATCTTAATGTGTTTTAATTCTAAACTTATTCTTATGTTGTATTTTATGTTTTTCTATGTTATTTGAATATGATTATCTGATTAACTAATTAGAGTGCATGCTAGTTACTTAATCATTATAATCTATTGCTAGCTAAGCATTCAAGTCCATATAATTACTTATGGTAGTAACTAGGGCTTAATGATTATAAATGCATTTTTGTTTAGTCTCTTGGTAAACATAGAACTAGATTAAATTCTTCTATTGTCTAAAAGAGTTATTTAGCTTCGCCTATCTTTCTCTCATTTAATGTTAGTATTGGATTAAATCTGCTAGTATCTACTTGGGTTGTTTCATAGCTATGGATTAATCAAATAATGTCTATTTGGTTAACAAATCATTAAGAAAAGATTAGGGATAACATACATATTGTTATTTTATGATGAATATTCTAGGTAAGAATAAGTTAAAGTTTGAATCAATGATGAGTGATTAAACTAAAAGTGGAAACCAATTTTAGGCTTCCATCATTATTGTTATATCTCTATTTACTTTTGCTACCCTTACTCGTTATCAAAAAATCAAACCCTTCCTTTTTAACTTTACTTTGGAAACAATCGAAGAAAAAATATAATGATTGAACCATTTCTCTTTATGAGATCAACCCTTACTTGCCTTACATAAACTCTTGTGATTGGGTTTTGTAAGGAATATAAATACAACTAATTTGTTGACGGTATAACACGTCGTCAAATTTTGGCTCCATTACTAGAGAAGATTGCATTCAACTTGATCTTTCCTAAATAATTTGATTGTTTCTTTCTTCTAGATATTTTAAAGAGGAATTCATGGCCAATTTAAACAACACTTATACTCTCAAATAATTAGCCTCTTCAAACATGAACCTTCGACCTTTATGTATTGAATATCCTAATATTGATGCATCATTTAAGCTTAAATCTAGTCTAATCCATCTCTTGCTTAGTTTTCATGGTTTTCTAGGTGAAAAGCCTCACAAGCATCTCAAAGAATGTCATGTAGTCTACTTTAGCATAAAACTAGCTAGGATATCTAAGGAACGAGATCAAGCTAAAGGCCTTTCCCTTTTCATTGGCCGACACGACCAAAGATTGGCTCTACTATTTGCCATCCAAATGAGTTAATACCTTGAATGAAATGAAAAGATTATTTCTAGAAAAATATTTTTCTACATCTAAAGTTACAAACATTCGTAAGGAGATTTGTAGGATTAGACAACACATAAAGGACATATTATATGAGTATTGGGAGAGATTCAAGAAACTATGTGCTAGTTACCCTCACCATCGGTTCGGTGAACAACTATTGATCTAGTAGTTTTATATGAGACTCTTCCCACAAGATAAGGCCATGATAGATGCGACCAGGTGGTAGTATTTTTATTTCTAACATGGTCGCTAACTCCTAAAAATTCAATTCTAGATATGATCATCCTCAAAAAAAAAAACAAATGAAATTAGTATCTCTACACTTGATTAACACACTTAATGAGAAAAGTGGTAGCAAATGGCATATATCAAGTGAAAACAAGTGAAATATGTGCTTGTAGTAGGGCACCCTACTTATTTATGTCCTTCTTTGCACGATGACTTCACCAAACAAACCAATGTTGTAGGTGCTTTTCATAAAGAAGACATGATGTTCATCCTAGGTGGAGAGGTAATATGCACTCGAATCATCTGCAATAATCAAGGTGGTAGACGGTAAAAAAAGTCCTATCAACCACCATTCTAGAAGTAACAAGCTTCAACTTCAAGTTCTAACCCATCATTGGAAGACATGGTGAAAGCATTCATTTAGAATATTGCTCAACTTTAGAATAACACCATGCAATTCCAACAACAAACAAGAACAAGCATCCAGAATTTAGAGACTCAAATGAGTCGATTGTTACTACTTATGAGCAAATTAGAAGCCTAAAGTTTTGGCAAACTTCCCTTCCCAACACTTGTAAAACTAAGAGAAAATGTAAATGCCATAACATTGTGAAATGGGAAAGAGATAGAAAAGGAACTTGAAGTGTTCTCAATAATGCCTCATGTAAATTCTCAAACTCTTATGAATAAAGATTTAGTTAATTATTTAACTCTTTTTTCAAAAGATTTGCAAAATCAAAGAAAGAAGATAAAGATAATAAGGTATTAGAGATATTTAGAAAGGTGGAATGAACGAGACCTCTCGTTGATAAAATTAAACAAGTTCTAAGACATACAAAATTCTTGAAGGAGTTGTGCACTTTAAAAAGGAAAATAAAGGGAAATAAGAAGGTAAGTACGAGAGAGAATGTGTCTGCCACTTTCAAGGAAAAATTCCTCCACACTCTGCAATGATCTAGGTACATTCACAATCCCTTGTATGATAAGTAACACTAAATTTCAAAAGGCCATACTAGATTTAGGAGCTTCAATCAATGCATGCCATATTCTACTTATGTGATTTTGGATTTTGGCCCTTTGAATGAAACTGGGGTAATAATTCAATCACTAGATAGATCCGTTGGCTACCCTAAAAGGGTTATTGAGGATGTTTTGGTACAGGCCAATGAGTTGGTTTTTTTAGTAGATTTTTATGTTCTAAGGATGGAGGAAGGAAACTTATTGAATTCAGCATCCTTTCCGTTGGTTAGACCATTTCTAAAAATAGTAAAGATGAAAACGGATGTGCACGAAGGAACACTAACATGGGATTTGATGGCAAAATAGCTCACTTTAATATTTTCAAAGTGATAAGGTGTCCTAATGATGTCCACTCTATTTTATCTATTGATATTATTGATTGGTTGTCATACTATGTGTTTGAACTTGATAATCAAGATAAGTTAGCAACTATACTAGATAGATCTATTGCCTACCCTAAATGAGTTATTGAGGATGTTTTAGTGTAGGCCGGTGAGTTGGTTTTTCGAGTAGATTTTTATTTTTTAAGGATGGAGGAGGGAAACTCATCAACTTTAATATCCTTTCTATTAGATAGCCCATTTTTAAATATAGTAAAGATGAAAATAGATGTGCATCAAGGAACATTAACCATGGGATTTGGTGGTGAAATAGTTCGCTTTAATATTTTCGAAGTGCTAAGGTATCCTAGTGACTTCCATTCTATTTTATCTATTGATATCATTTATTGCTTATCATAGGACATGTTTGACCTAGATAATCAAGATAAGTTAGCGATTATAATTAGTATGAGTCTAGAACAAGATACCTTACGGACTTTTGATTGTACTATTGATGATGAGATAAAAGAGATGGTGTTTGCCCTAAAATGCTTACCTTCAATTTGTAACAAGTTTGAAATTGCTAAAATTGAATTACCTTTATCCCACTTGAAATTACTACCTTTTGTTATGCGGACACTAGTTATTGATCTCAAACCATTACCAAAACACTTGAAGTATATTTTCTTAGGAGAGGGAAGACTTCAATTAATCATAGCAAGCTACTTAACCAAGTTGCAAGAATAGAAAATCATTCAAGTGCTCAAAGACCATAAAATAGCCGGAGGATGGACAATAGGCGACATAAAAGGTATTAGTCCTTCCACATGCATGCACAAAAACAAAGAAAGTGCAAAGGAGATTTAACCCTCCGATGATGAAAGTGGTAAAGAAAGAAATTCTAAAATTACTTAATGTCATGTGATCTATCAAATTTTGGATAGTAAATAGGTAAATCCGAGTTTAAGTGGTGCCAAAGAAGACATGGATTATAGTATTTGAAAACCAAAATTCCCTCTCCTATTCATTGATCAAATGCTCGAGCGATTGGCTAGTATATCTCATTATTGTTTTCTTGATGGTTAATTTGGACACAATCAGATTGTGATAGCCCCAAAAGATCAAGAGAAAACAACTTTCACATGCCTATTTGTTATCTTTTCTTATTGACAAATGTCCTTTGGTGTTTACAATGCACCATCCACATTCAAATGTGTATGGTAAGTTTTTTTTAGATTATATTAAGCATAGTATTGAAGTTTTTATGGATGAATCTACCATGCATGGAGACTCATTTGATGCATGCTAAGATAATATAAATTGTGTACTTAAAATGCATTGAAACTAACCTTGTTCTTAATTTTAAAAAATGTCATTTATGGTAGAATAAGGAATGGTTTTGGGATGTGTCATTTGATCTAAGGGAAATGTGGTTGATAAGGAAAAAATAGACATTACGCAAAGCTTACCTTATACCACAAGTGTGTGGGAAATTCATTCCTCTCTAGTCATGTAGGTTTTATAAGAGGTTCATCAAAGATTTCTCAAAAATTTCCTTACCCTTATGCCACTTGTTGCAAAGGGATCTACCGTTTGAATTCCACGAAGGGTGCAAAGAAGCTTTTGATAAGTTAAAGGTGATACTAATATCGGCACCTATCATCCAACCACCCGATTAGAGTCAACCCTTTAAAATCATGTGTGATGTAAGCAATTTTACTTTGGGAGTTGTCCTTGGTCAACGAATTAGTAAAATGGTGCACACCATTTACTACACTCCAATAACCCTTAGTCTAGCACAATGCAACTACACCATAGAAATGGAACTTTTTGTAATTGTATTCACCTTTGATAAGTTTAGACATTATTTACTTGGTTTAAAAGTTATTTTTTGTTCCGATCATACGGTATTAAGGTATCTATTATAAAAATAAAATAAAGGAAGCAAAACCAAGGTTGGTCGGGTGGATCTTTCTACTGCAAGAATTCCATTATGGGCCAAAAAAACTATTTTAATGAAAAATCTTTTATGAGTCAGGTGACCTTCATGGTATGAGAAAAGAAAGCGAGTGAATCCATATGGAGATATTCTAAGAGATGGCAAGCACTAGCCTTTCGGGCATGTCCACCATTGACTCGGTCGGAATGGGTTAACATATTTATTGGCATGTTGGGATCCTTATACTATGAATACCAAAATGGTAATCTTTTATATTAATTTGATGATCGCGTGAATGTGGTGAAAGACATAGAGTGTGAATTAATTCGATAAAAGCTAAAGTTTCATAATACACTCGGAGAGGATTTGGTTATGATGTCTCCAAGACAAACCACCAACCTTCTATACAATGCCATCAAATATAGAATCAACAATCTTTCAATGGTCCCCAAAGATCATACTCTCGAAATAGGGAAAACGGTATCAAGACATGTTGTATCCTCTTTAGGTTCCACTAGATGAGTTATGTATCCATCTCATCACTATTGGACAAGTTATTTCCATTCTTATAACTCCACTTCAGCCACCGTTTCCTTATTGGTACAAATCGATGAGAAATCTACTATCATGTTGGTGTAATAGTCATAATATCGAGAATTACATGGCTTTCGAGAGAAGAACAAGATCTTTGATTAAGCAATGGTAGGTCTCTTTGGATGAAAATCCAAATGCATTGAATGTTAGAAACAATCCACCATTGAATCATACGGTCGTAACATAAAGGATGGAGAGATTGGGAGAGCTTAAAAGTTATGATGAAGATGCTTGCTTATGATTTGCAAACGTTGTCTTTTAATTCTTGTTAGATTATTAATATTCCTTAAATATTTTGATTATACATGAATTAAGTCGTATATTTGAGTGAAAGAATGCTTCTACTTTCTTTCATAATTTTATATTGTCTAATATGAAATTAAAAGATGTTCATTTGAAAGTATTATTTGACATTATATCTTCTCCAGTCAAGTTATGACAATATTCATGTCAAAAACCTAACTTTTTTAAAAAAAAAAAAAACAAACCTAGTTGAGTTTAATTAGTTCAAGATTTTAAAACTAAAAAATAATTTTTTTAATTCTTTATTAAATTTTAAAATAGTACAATAATTTAGAGAGAAATTTTTTTATTTATAATAAAAAAAATTATAATTTGGTATTCGAACAAGTCATTAGTTAACGGAAAAATTGATAAATACTTGATTGATAGTTTTAAAAAAAATGGTATACTCAAATAGAAAAAATTAAAATTCATGTATTCTATTGAAAAACAAAATTATAATTTGATATTTTTAGGGTAATGGACAATTATCAATTAGCAAAAAAAAAAGGACAAAAATATTCGATTGACGAGTTAAAAAAAATTAGTGTATTCAAACTTAGATCGAGAAAAAGTTAAAACTTGGCATACTCATAATAAAATTATCCCATTAATAGTTGATTATTGTGTAAGAATTTAGATTCAAGCATGTTTATAAAGATTTTTTTTTCAATACACTTACATAAATTTTAATTATATGTATGTAGTTTTTATATTTGAAAAAAAAAGTTAAGAAGAGATAATAGATTTAACTTTTTGAAAATTGCAAATTTTAATAATGCTCTCTCTCCGCTAATGTCCTATAAATCCACCGATGCACCTCTCACCTTACTACTCAATGTCATAGTCCTTTTCTCTTATTCAAAAAAAAAATTGTTCTTTCAACAATGATCGACAATCAAATCTAATGATTCTTTCTTAGATTTTCAAACTTACAACATAACCATAACCCTTTCCTTTTCAAAATTCATAAACCCTCTCCTTTCAAAATCTACAAAGATACGATCATTATAACAAAATTAGAATATAGGGTGTCAAAATGGCTCGAGGAAGTGAAGAAATAATCTAATACCAAGCCACCAACAAGCAAGTCGGGTGCCAAAATTGACACCCCCAGCGAAGGGAAGCTAAGCAAGTGTTTTTATGCTTTGTGGTCATGAAGACAACGAGTAATGGAATCATTGTCAATTGTTTTGTGAGATGAAACAAAAAAGTAGAAACCAACAACGAGCTGCATTTCCATAAGTGGTGCCACCTTCAGATAGAATGCTTGTTTGAGCTAAAAATTGAAAGAAACAAAAAGAGAGAAAGTGATCGGGTAATGCACTAATGCGATATTCAAGGTTTTTTTTTACAAGTTTTAGAACCAAAGACCAAGCTATGGGGATTGAGTCCTTAAAATTTCATTGAAGCTACGGTTTATGAAGGACATGGTGCCACTTTCATGGTTCGAAGTTGACATCTTTACGGTTGGAATCATAAGCTAGGTAAATAATAAATTAGTAAATGCAAGTAAAAAGCTAATTGGTTCAATAGTATTTTATACTATATGTTAATCATAGACTGATATTCCGATTAAAATTTTTTCAATTGAAGTACTATAACTATTTTTTGATTTGTAATCAAGTCTATAGATCTTGTTGACTAAATTTTGAGCATGTTTTTCACTTGTGATGCTAACATAGCCTAATAATGAAATGATATGTGAAAATTTGGTCAATGATGTCCTTTTTTCAAACATTCTTTCCCTATGAAATTACAAAATATCCCACATCCTTAAATTTAAACAAAAGACATGATTTTTGAAACAAAAAGATAGGATTGTTAACATAGAAAAAATAAATCAATCGCATTCATTAATAGTAATAAAGAGAGCCATTAACAAGAGGGATAGCCATTAGAGTCATTCAAAAAGAGAGAAAGAAAGAGATTCGAATCAAAGAGAGAGAATAAAGTGTTTAAGACCATTTTTTTGTCTCTTTGTAAAATTTCTATGGAATCGAAGTTACGCTCGGTCCGTGATGATTTATTTTAAATTTCAAGTTTACTAATTTATAAATTAATTTCTATTAGAAATATATATTTTTTAATCATTAATTTCTTCAAAAGACATGTTTTTAATTAGTTTCTTGTCTCTTCCTTGCCTTTGTGTTTGGCTAATTTCTTGGATAAAGGCATAGTAAAAATTGATATTTTAAACGCCAATTAAAGGTCCTTGTCACTTTTTTTATCTTTTTTTTTTATGTTGTCTAAAAGGTATTTATGTGGGGTTGAAATGTTGGTGAGTGACCATTGAGTGTTTAATTTTATATGGATTTTGCACGTTTGTGGTCCTTAATAAATGGTAGTGGTCCTAAAAAAAGTGGTAGTCTTTTGTTAGGGTTTTTGTTAGGGTTTACCATTGGAAGGGTTTCAAAATAGAATTTGGGTATTTCTATGAATTCAATTTTGGATTTTATATGGGTTTTGCACATGTGTGTGGTCCTAAACAAAGTGGTAGTCTTTTGTTAGGGTTTTTGTTAGGCTTTTCAGTTGGAAAGGTTTCAAAATAGAAGTTGGGTATTTCTATGAATTCAATTTTGAATTTAGTTATTTGTGTTTGTTATGTAGAAAATGGTATGATTTTTCTATCCATTTAGTTTTAAAAAATATGTCTTGTTTATGGTACTTAGGGGATTAGGGTTTTAATATGATATTATGGTTGTTTTTTGGCTATTTAGGATATGTGGATAATATTAAAGATTTTTATGGTGGTAAATTCATATACCATTCAAAAGCTGATTCTATAGATGCTTGTCGAGGTTGATCAAGTTATTGACATGAAGAATTTGACCATAAATATATTATAGGGACACTTAATGCGAGTTGGAAATTTAAAAATACACCAATTATATTACAAGTATGCCAATGAGGAAATGGATACCAAGTTAAGCATTTTAAATGATAACTATGATTTGAAAAATATGTGTTTATATATTTTTATCCATGAAAAAAAAAGTTATTTGTGTATGTTGAGTGTAGAATAGATGTTCTTATATTGGATTTAGATTTTTCTAAGGATGAAAACAATATTGCAGAAGAAGACAATGATTGTAAGGTTAAGGGGGTGGTGAAGGAAATGTCAAGTGTGATGAAGGGGTGGAGGTAAGGAAGGACGAGTTTGAGGGTCAAGGTGATGTTGATCATCAATATGTTGATATGGATTTAGAATATAATGACAATGATGAAGAAGATGAGAGATTAAGTGACTTTGAAGATGGTGATAATGACCAAGAGGATTTGTTTAACGGTGAGGTCGACAAAGGGGTACATGAAGAAGTTGAGGATTGGATAAGAAGAGGGAGAGATAATGATGGTAATGTGAATGATGGATGTGATTAGGATAATAAGAATGATATTAAGCATAGTGATAGTGATGATTTGTGAAGTGTGAATAGTTCGATTGTGAGGTTAGGGTAACAAAGCCTAGATATCCTAGCTTTAATCCTAAGTTAATTTTAAAAGTAAAATAAATCTTGTATTTGAGATAAGGTTTAGGGATCAATTTGTGCTTAGGAAAGCATTGAGTGAATATGCAATTCAAATTGAATATGACTTGTAAGTATAAGAAAAATAATGATTATTATATCGGTGCGATACTGTTGTGAGAAGTGTAGCTAGAAATTTTGTGCTTCACCTTCTACTAACGAGACTTATTAGTAAACTAAGAGTTTCTATAACAAGCATAAATGTGAAAAGGATTTTGACTTGAAAAAGATTAGTACTTAATGGATTGTAGAAAAATATCTAGAAGATATTAGGAATCAACCTAATATTGATCCACATGCCTTAAAAGGTAGGTTCATGAGGTAGAAGAAAGGGAAATTATTAGTGTTTTAAGGCAATCTAGAAAGAAAAATAAATTATAAAGGGTAGGGAAATGTAATGTTATGAAAATATATTGTCATTATTAAGAAATTCAATCCCGGCAACACTTGTGAAGGTTGATGTTTGTAATTGTATATTTCAAAAAATGTATATATGCTTAGCGACTTGTAGAATAGGGTTTTTAGCGAGTTATAGACCTTTCATTGGCATTGATGGTTGTCATTTAAAAGGAATATTCAAGGATGACCTATTAGTTGTTATTGTTAAAGATGTTAAAGACAAAATATTTCTAATTGCATATGCAATTATGTATTGAGAGACAAGAGCACACTGGAAATAATTTTTAGATTTGTTATTTGAAGACATTGGATCATCCGATGAGTGTACATGGACATTTATTTCAAATAGACGAAGGTAAAATTATGATTTGTTTACATGCTTTATATATATATTACCATATATTACCATATATTTATATACATTAATTATAAAGTTTGATGTTTTTGTGTTCATTGTAAGGTTTAGAGGTAATTTTTAAAGAAAATTAGAAGGTGTGAATCATAGATTTTATGTAAGACACGTAGTAGAATTTTAAGAAACACTTCAACAACTAAGATTTCAAAGGCCATATGTGGAATGTTGCAAAGGCATATACGAGTGAAACACTTTGAATATCACATAAAGAAAATCAAGAAGCTAAATGAACAAGCCTATAACTACTTGATGAATGTAAAGCTACGGACATGGGCAAGGCATGCTATAGGCTTCAATGTGAAGTGTGATTTGCTATTAAACAACATGGTTGAAAGTTTTAATAGCTTCAACCTAGTGACCAAAGATAAACCATTCATCATGATGATGGAGACTATATGAAGGATATTGATGAAGAGACTCTATTTAAAAGTAAATGGAATAGGAAAATATAATTAAAATTTTTTTTGAGAATTCTTAAAAAATTTAGAGACAATTGGGATAGAAGGATTATCATGTGCTATTATTCCTAGCTTGAAGAATAATTTTGATGTGACTCTTGGTAAATGGAACTCAATTGTGGTTGATTTGGATAGGAAGATCTATTTGTGTACGAGATGGGACATGACTGGAATACCTTCTCTCCATGCACATGCTCCCATCCGAGTATTGCGATACGAATGTTAATGACTTTATGCATATCTAGTACACCACGGAGACCTTCTTGCTAGCATATCGGTTCTCTATTCCGCTTGTATTTGTCGGTTATTTTATCGAGTAACAAATAAAGATTATTGTGTGAATTGTTTTTCATATGTACCGAAAAAAATTAAGTTTTTTAATTATTTGTTTGTTTGTTGCATGAAATTTGAATTGTGACTTATTTGTTTGTTAGATATAATCTAGAAGTGTGATTGTTTCTATATTTATAGTAATTATGGATATCTATTAATGTGGCTAACTATTTTTAGGTGTTTACATGTGGAGTGTTGTTAATATGGTTGGTTTTTTTTGGGTGCTTACATGTGGAGTATTGTTTGGCATGCCGTGACTCGTCAATTATGGAGTATTGTTTGGCATGCCATTGAAAGATCATGCATTCTATGGAAGTATGGAATAAAATAAAATTTTCTCCATATAAAGGACCTAAGATCATGCCTTTGAATCAGCTAATCATATATTCATGAATTAAAGCAATGAATAAAGAATCATCTTTTTTAGCTTAGATTTAAACCTTCATAGAAAAAAATCATCTAATTGTTTAGCCTCTATCGATAATCTATGCAGTCTAAGCACCCACAAAAGAAGCACTCAAAGTTGATAGAGTGTTAGCTCCACCTTTTTTGATTTGTTAAGTGTTGCCTATAGAAATCTAATTAGGATAAATTTACGACAACCTAAAAAGAGAGAAAAAAATTGACTTGCTAAGGTTTTAGGAAAAAACTATTTTCTCCTTTTATTTTTCTCTATGCCATGTGCCCTAGCTATTTTTCTTTTTGTGTCAATTTCTCTCTCTTGGAAGGCTTGTATTTGACATACCTCTCTCCCATATATATAAGGGAGAAGCTTCCTTGTCCTCTAAGGACAAGAAAGGTCGGCAATGAGTCCCTAATGGACTCTAGGTTGATGCATCCTAATCTTCCAAGGATTCGGAGTTATTTTGCATATGAGCTTTTTGATTTTATCTTTATAACATTCATCCTTATCTAATAAGGTTCACGTTTATCCTCTCACCAAAATATCTTTCGGACTTTTAATTAAACCTTTTTGGCCCAATTAATTAATTTGG
Organism: Dovyalis caffra; assembly: GCA_963924115.1. Lineage (NCBI taxonomy): Eukaryota > Viridiplantae > Streptophyta > Magnoliopsida > Malpighiales > Salicaceae > Dovyalis > Dovyalis caffra. The sequence goes on from CAWUPB010001179.1 coordinate 1,736,366, forward strand.
ACTATCTAAATAAACTAAGTTAGATAATTTTAGGTAGCTCACATTAGGAAATAATTTCCTAAATTACCCTTAAACGTAAATTAGGAAACTAATTTTTATTTTAGGTTATTTACTTTCAAATTTGGAACTAACTTCCAAATTAGAAAACCGATTTCTAAAATAAAAAAATGTTCATTTTAGGAAACTTTCATTTTAGGAAATTTTTCATTTTTGAAAACCTTTTTCAAAATAGGAAACTTTCATAATTAAAAACTTTTTTCAACATCTTTACTTTTATTTAATTATACGAATACTTAAACTTATGCGTGTGACTCAATAGGCTCCTAGACATGTTAATAATGTATCAAGAACAAAAGATACTTTTTAATCTCTTGATACATAAATTAAGATTGGCCTCTAGTAAGGCATCATAACTATCAAATTCTCCGTAGAAGGATTAATTAATCCGTACTTACCTTTCACAAGCATAGTTACCATATAATTTAGTCCTCATGTCAACTTATCATAGTGTGATCTCAAACTTGGTTATTATTCTTGTTTTATTGTGATCACATAAGTTTTTCTTCGATTCCCAAATGTCTTAGCACTTAGAGTAAAATAAATATGCTCTATTAGTATACTCCTACCGTGGTCACGAGATTTCTCGAGTAGACATTTATCAAAATACAATGTGATAACTCCTTTAGCTTATAAGGAATGACATATCCTATCTTAATCATTCACCTACTTCTATTATATTCTTGTTGTACCCAATAAATTACCTTCGTGCAACCTTTACTAGATCAATCAAAATGAGTGTCAAAATACATAAATCCCGTAATAAGATAACTTAGATGACTTCAAGTTTTAGGACCAGTTGTACCCATCTCGTATGAGATTCCCATAGAGTAAACCAAATGGGTTCTCATGATGAGTCAAGCTAGTGATATGTTCTCTAACATAAATCACTTAAGTGCTTACTTTGGCATCATCATGCCAATATGTGTGAGATCTCATACTTTTATCATATAGCATGATTATAACACTCATAAGTCTAACTACATATAGTTAACGTCTATTCTTGATTTGCTATGCCTTGGGACATCTAACGATATTATTTATGTACATTAGTGTTTATCTTACATCTTTCGATCAATCGGTAATGCAAATGAATATCGTATGGACTTTTATCTAATTATCTTTAATGAATAAATATAAATGATAAAAATTTAGTAGAAAGACTTGTTTTATTATAAATAATGTAATAATACAATAAGTCAAATCTATTCAAATAAGGTTATATCTTGGGCATCTACACTAATAGTCATGATTTTCAGTTATAGATAGTCATTCCATAGTTGTTGTTGCTAATCTATGTGTCACTATTGATATGTATTTATTTGGTATGTCAATACTTTTGTGATAAAATTTGTTTCTAACTTTACAAATTCTTGGTGATGCTAGTTTGAGTGGTGATTTCATAAATGATGCTAGAGCTAGCCATCAAAGGAGAAACCATGATTTTTACTTGGAAGAAGTTTTAAACCACCAAGACAGTTAGCAAGGAGCAACAAAATCAAGATTCCATGAAAGCCTTGATATTTTCACTCACTAAACAAGTATATAGAACATCATATAGTTAGTTTTGAAACATCGACTGAAACCTAACTTTTGATTATGTAAATGACAAGACCATGTCCTTATTTTATGTTAATAGTAGTGTGTTATTTACATTAATAAATGTTGGCTAAGCGTTGTAACTAGAAATAGGAACCATATAGTTCATTTTGTATTTTCAAGTTAAATGATATTAGTAGTAGGATTGTAAGGATTGGCTAATATAAGCCTTATGTTTATTCAATGAATGAAGGTTTTAATTCAATTAAGTGTCTTTTACTTCAATGTTATTATTTTTCATTTAACGAGTCCGTCTTGGTCTTAGTAATTTAAGAAAGTATTTTTTACAATTACACACAAATCATATAAAAGTAGATGAACCAATATTTGGTAAACATGAAATACAAAACCAATGCTAATTTTTCATTCCTTGCATGATCAAAATTACAGCAACAAGCACCTTTTTATTTGTTTAAAACATAAAAAGCGAAGCATATGATAGAACAAACCAAAAAACACACGAGCTATGTATACTCCTATCCCTATACGCCTCCAACACCGACTTTAATTCATTAATCAACTCGACCATCCTTTGAACTTCTTCCTTCAGCTCATGTATCTCATTTTTTAAAGCTTCAAGAACTCGGTAAATTTATTGGTTCACAAAAGTCCATAAACTCACATCTTTCACGGTAAAAATATATTTCATTAAACGTTTTATGGGTGATTACAAAGACAGACCTCCAACCCAAAATGAAAAAAACAAGTTCATTTTCTTTTATGGATTTAAAACAAAATAATAAAGTTTTTTTTTCTCTCAATATAACACACAAAAAATGGACTAGGTATGAAGGATATGAAGAAGGAAAGGATGGGTTTTTACTTTGGTTTGCTAACTGGAAAAGAAAGAAAGAAGGGTGAAGTGTTTTCATTATTTATTCTAGTGGATACACCGTCACGATATTTTTGTGTGTTTTGGAGGGGAAAATTAAAGGGTGAGAGAGGAGAGAGGAAAGGAGGGGAAATAAGTCCAAAGGTAATTCGATCAATTCACCATCACATACATGCCTATCACATATGTTCGAAACTTGATCAAATAGATTGACGAGACTTATTTACAAATAGAGATGGCAATGGAGCAAGGCGAGGATCGCCATCTCCATCCCCGCCCCATCGTAAAAAAAAAAAAAAAACCCATCCTCGCCTCGTGCCCCATTCCGGGCAAAAATTCGCTCCCCATCCCCGCCCCGACCGAAAAAAAAAAAAAAAAAAAACCCATCCCCGCTTCGTACTCCGTTCGAGGCAAAATTTCATGCCCCATAGCCGCCTCAAATGGGTTGGGGCGGGTGGGGCAAAGGCGAGGCGAGGTTGGATTGCCATCCTTATTTACAAATCAAAAAATAGTTACGAGTACTCAAATTAAAAAATAAAAATTAGTTTGGAGTACCAATCTAAGTGTCAATACATAATACGAGTACCATCGAACCAATTAGCACATGTAAATAAACTATCATTGCAAAAAGAGTGAGACCTTTTCATTCGAGCATCGGATTTTAGCTTCCACAATGAGGCTAAAACCCTAAAACATTGTTTTTTGACAAGGGATTTTCATATTTTAAGTTTGTCATTGTAAAGAAAGCATAACAACAAGTACATTTGCATTAAAAAAAAAAAGGTGAAAATTTTAAATGGTCATGGATTTTTCATATGATCAAATCATAACCATGCATAATGTGTGTTATGACGAGTGATATGGAATTTTCCGTTATGTTTTCATGGTTGAGATGGAACTCAATTTCTTGCCAAGATAAAACCCCGAGTCATGTTGAACATGCAAAGTGGTTAAAACTTAAAAGACTTGAAGAATGAAAACTATTAATCTATAAGAGAAAAAAAAATGAAGATAAAAACGAAGGATTTTGGAGTTGGGTAATGTGGCTTCGTTTACCTTACCTTTACGTGTGAGTTGATTTTTTGAGTAGTTAATTTAGGAGGATGAAATTTTGAAGAACACTCGGTGTTAGTGCTCTTTTGCTCGTAGGTATGAATTATTACGAGGCTCTACCGGTTTGAATTACCCGAGGAACCATACTCGTAGTGTTTTCGTATTTCAAGCCCGAATACGAAGCTTAGTTCATTTTAATGGGCTAACCCCAAACTTCTTTTCTCCATATTTATTGTCCTCTTTACTTTTTTTTTTTTTTTTTTCTAAGGGACAAGGCTAGCTAATTTTTAGGTCATTTTTCTCACAAATAATTTTACCTCTACAATCTAGGAAAAAGTGGCTAATTGCTCTAGGACTAAAGCATTCAATATAATTTTACGTTTCATTAGGGATGACAATAAATCAAATATAAAATAGGTATCCATTTTATACGACCTAATAAATACTTATTAAAAAAATTCAATGAGTATTAAAGTAGAGAAGATAAAAAATACATACTCGCTAATATGATTTGAGAATAAGGATATCTATTCCTTACTCTATTAATACCCACTAATTTACTTTCTTTTTTTCCAAACATGTAAAGATCCAATTGTATAAACTTTAAAAATTAAAAATCAAAATATTTTTTTCAAAAGCTTTAAGGATAAAAAAAAAACTTATAAAAATGACCAAAATGAAAAAAAAATAATTAAGGATCAAATTTTAAAAAAAATTACAAGGATCGAAATGAAATAATTTTTACTAATTATTTTTTATGGATATTAAATAAGTATTAAATTGACGGATAAACTAATGTGAATTAAGTATGAGCCCGATAAAGATTTATATAATGATTTTTTAATAGATAATGAGTAACAATTTTTTTATAAAAAAATATAAAAAATTAAATTTATAGGCTGAATAACCACTTATTATCATCCCCATTTTTTCATATTAAGATTTGAATTCAAGTGGTCAAGAAGGAAGCACTAGTTTATGACCGAAACTATGAAGCTTCTTCATTTTTCCCCCTATATATATGACAAATATTTTGAATTCTTCCACATAAAAGAAAATAAAATAAAGACCATTTTCACTATTTTCATCTAACACGAATACATGGAAGGGTTTGATTGGAGATGGTGATTCGCATAATCGATAGAGTTACTATCCTAATATTTTCAATTTATAAAAATTGAATTGGTTTTCTTTGTTTTTCAGTTGCATTTATTTAAAAAACCGAGAATCAATCAATAGTTAAATTTAAAATAAATAGAAAGGAAAATAAGTGACAATATTTTTTTCTGTTTATATTTTTGTTTTTATTAAAAAAAGAAGTTGAAACTTGAGATCTCTTGGGTTTTCCTTGTATTTTGAAAAAAGAAAAAGAAATAAATGAATGAAATGGTGGAAAATTAGTTTTCTTTTCTTTGAAAATGAGAAGAAAATGGAAGTAAGAAAAGGACAGATATAAACTACTCTCATATCATTAGCCTTAACCCATATTTATGAAGGGCCGAACCCAACTACAGCAAAGTGATACCGACTTCAACAAGCAGAGCCAGAGCCTTGAAAGCGCAACCCTTGAAAACCGAGATAAAAACTCGACTGCACAAGTTAATTAGATCATCCCGCACCCCACAGCAAAGTGTCAAGAATCATGCCAGAAAGTTCATACCTCCTTAATCTCATAAACATGCTAAATTTCTATGGGCCAATTCTAACACAAAATTCTAACACAAAAGATTTCAAAATAAATAAATAAACAGAACTTCAAGAAGAGGGAAAGAACAGCTAGAGATAATTGAATCCTCCATTTTATTTTATTTTTAACGGATTTAAAATCAGTCTTTTATCCCTTTTTTTTTTTTTTTTTAAAGTTGAACCAAAGATTCCCGCAATTCAACACCCTCCCCCTCCCCCGCGCGACCACACACACACACACACAACCCCCGAGCTGCGTCCAAGCCACTACATGGTTATCTCTTTCAAGCACAAAGTGCCAAATAATGGAGCGAATTATAAATATTCTTTTTAATTTTAAAAAATAAATTAATTAATTGTTTTTTTAAAAAAATTAATTATATATATCATCAATCCTTTCCATTTTAAAATTTATTTTATTTTTTAAAGAAATTTTTATTTTTATTTTTATTTTTTAAGAAATAAATGAAAAAATTATAGAGACAGCTTATAAGATAAAATATTATTAAAATTGATTAAAACATTATAGTTAGTTTTATTTAAAAATTAAACTAATTTATTTATTTCCCAAACTAAAAGGACTAATTTATAATTTACTCCAAAAACGCATTAATCTAAATATAAAGGCATGTCAATAGAATCAAATTAGTTTACATTTTAGCCCTAAAAAAAAAAACTTTTTTTCCAATAATTTACACTCGTTGTATTAGAAACATGTAGCTAATAAAAACTCATCATCGTTCATAAATAACACCATCTCGTCATTTCCACCTACTGAGTCAAACCTCAATGGGCTCAATAAAGGAGCTCGTTCCACTTCTTCATACGCTATGGTTTCCAGATCATCCAAACCCAACCAAACTGAATTATCGGGTTCTTCACCCGACTCGCTATCTTCAAACCCCACCCTCGTTTTTTCAAAACCAATTGCAGCTTTAGCAGCTGCCAATTGGATGTCTTTCCTAGAACAAGACTCGGGGCGGGGAAGTGACCCGACTGAGTCAGGGAAGTTGAGACTCGCAGAGTTGCCTTTTAAAAAGAAAGCAGCCGAGTCATAGGCCCGGGCAGCCATCTCTGGTGACCCAAATGACCCGAGCCATACTCGAGCCTTCTTACCGGGTAACCGAATTTCAGACACATACCGGCCCCAGCTCCGTTTTCTCACTCCATGAAAGAGGGTATCAGGTTGACGAGTCTTCTTCTTGGAGCTCCGTTTAGATGTGGATTCGGATTCGAGTGGGTTTGTTTTCAATTCAGGAGTATCTTGAATTACAGACATTTGTTTCTTTTCTTTGTATGATTCAGCCTGTTGTTTTCTTTCGGTCACTAAAGCAGTAGCTTTTCTGGTTGTAGGTTGCAGTTATTTCGAGGAAAGAGTGATAGAGAACTTGGAAGAAGAAGTAGTAAGCATGGGTTTTCTTGACTGAGAGAGAAATGAGATTATATAAGGGGGCAGTCTGCGTGCGGAAGAAAGTGAAGCTAGCTGGCAAGTTTTGTTACTAGAGGATTTGAGATTAATAATATACAGATAACTACATGCTACGTTCCATCTAAAAGTTGCAATGACGAAAATAACCTACTTTTACAAGAAAAAATACGAGAAGGGAAAAAAATATGAAAAACTTTTTTTTTAAATGACATTTTATAATTAAAAAAAAAAACCATTTAAAACAAATCATAAATAATTGCATTCTATGTTAATATGATAATAATAGATTGAAAATTTTTCTTTTGCAAATGCTCGATAACTCATTGTATTTCTATACTCTAGTTACCAATTATTTTATGAAAATCACATTTTTAAAAAAATAACATTTCACACAGTTTTAGAGTAAGAATATTAAAAAAAAAACATAAATGATTCTGATCCTCGTCAGCATTTCTATACAAAATGCAGCAAACATTGATAATTTTTTGTTCAAATCTGCATATTTTTAATGGATAAATAGTTCAAAAACAAAAAAGATGTTTATCTACATCAAAATATTTAGTTAATAAAAATAAAAATAGTGTTTATGTATATCAAGTTTATATTTAGTTAAGATTTCGTTAATAGACTCTACTGCTTCATGATTTGATCAGAAAATTTAAATTAAACTATTTGCAACAATATCATAATATATATAGATATCTATATATATTATGATATTGTTGCAAATAGTTTAATTTAAATTTTCTGATCAAAGCAAAATTGAATAATATAGATTTAGTCACCAAACATATTAAGTGAAATGAAACTAAAGTTTGAGATAGAGCTTTATTTTGTATAATTTTTACGAGTTAGTTGCCCACGTCACGTTGTAGGTGAGATTGAATAGGTAAAATTATTTAATTTTATATATTTTTCTTAAATTTTGTGGTTAAAAAAACTCCATTTGTTCTTCCCGGTGCATTAATTTTTAAATAAAAAATTTACAATAATGTAAATAGAAATTTTAATTTAAAAGTTAAAATGCTATAATAATATTTTTAAAAGATTGCATCGAAAATAAAGCAACAATTGATTTAAAAGCTTTGTAAAAATTTTAAAAAAAAATAATATTTATGGGAAGATTATTTTTTTGAAAGCATGTACATTTGATATATATATATATATTAACAAAATAATCAATAATATTAGTGTAAAAAGATCTATTTGAATAATTGAATGGTTTTATATTAAAAAAATTAATTTTAGAACATAAAAATAATAAATAACAAATAATTAGTGTTATATGTGAAGATATGTAGCTAATTTCTAACAAAACAAACGATTTGAATATATATATCTACACACACACACACACACACACACATTATGGTCATACTCAATAGATCAAGAGTTCTTAGCATAAACAAAAAACATTTAAAAAAATTAAAAATCTAAGTTATAAGGAATATATAAAAGTCAATTATATATATATATATATATATATATATATATATATGTGTGTGTGTGTGTGTGTGTGTGTGTGTGTGTGTGTGTGTGTGTGTGTGTGTGTGTGTGTGCACGCTTGCTATTATTATTTAAAAATCATAAGAATCCATCATATGAATGATAATAATATATTAAAAATAATAATAATATAATAATGCTCTAAAATGTTATTCCAAAATCCATATATATAAACTATATTTATTAATAAAAAATTAAAAAAATAATTTGATAAGAATTTTCATAAGAAATGATAAAGTGAAGAAATAAATTTTAAATAATAAAATTAATATAATCGATATACATGTTCAAAAATTTTATAATAAAATTCCATGATAATAATAATAAAAAAAAAATCACGATTGATCTTTTATAATTTTCATATTCAATTCCATGATAATAATAATAATTAAAAAAAAAAAAAACCTAAGCTAGGGCCACGCACTTGGGCCAACTTGTGCGAGCTAGAATGCTAGGGCATCGTTGCTTGGGCTCGAGAGGTTGACTAGCTCACACTAAAAGAAAGAACAAAAACATGCAACTTCGGCAAACTCATGTTCATTTAAAGCTTAGTTGAAAATCACGAGTCTATATTTAGACATCTAAAAACTCAATTATGACATTATTCCCTTCCTTAAAAATTATTTTAATGCATACTAAGAAAAAAATCAAATTGAGAATTTTTTTTTTTTGAAACAAAAACATGCAACTTCGGGCAAACTCAAGTTCATTTAAAGCTTAGTTGAAAATCACGAGTCTACATTTAGACTTCTAAAAACTCAATTCGACATTATTCCCTCCCTTAAAAATTATTTTAATGCATACTAAGGAAAAAATCAAATTGAGAATATATATATATATATTTGCATCAATCTATCTTCTCCAATCATTTGATTACTTGAATATATATAAAATCTTCTCTCCGAGCTAAACAAATTAAATAAAATATTATCTACAAATGTGAAGGGATTAAGCTGAGTTGACATTATCTCTCTCTCTTCCTTTTGTATCTTCTTTTCTTCTTTTTCTCTACACTCGGAGACCAAAGAGTATATCACAAAAAAAATTATAGATTAAAATAATAACTATAAAAATATCATAGATCAAAATATAATAATTTATATAATTTGAATATAATTACAATGAATCCAAGATGAATGAACACTTGGCAATAATGATGGACGATCGAAGGGTCGAAAGGAGTAAATAATAAAGATAAATGTGAATGAATAGTAATTATGAATAACAAACCCTTAAGTTATTTTAGTTTTTCTTACAATTTTAGGATTTGCGAGAGTAAAATTGAAAACCAAAAATCTCCACCCTCGACCCAAATTTATTGAGGGTGCAACCATAAGTACGATGAGAAAGTTGAATATGATTGGAGAAGGGTAAAATAGTAATTTGGAAAGTTTGATGTTTTAGTTTGATGATGTAAGAGTATGGATTGGATTGCGATCAGCAAGGGAACGCGTTAAACCAGCTGTATACAGAGGTAAAGAAAGATAGCATCAACAAAAAGCAAGCAAAGACAAAGATACGAGAAATGACATAGAGATGCATCATCATTTTTAAGAATTCAAACCGTGTTGTGTGTTGGCTTGAATAGTTGACTCGCCTCTCTTCTTCTTGTAGCAACAGATCGCAGAGCGGGCACACTGTTTTCAAGGACACCAGGACACCCACCAATTTTTGAAAGTTTGTGCATAGGAACCAAATGTTTGAAAGTTTGTGCATATGGACCAAATGTTTGTGATTTACGAGGTGCAATTGTCTCATATCTTACTTAAATGTAAATGCATTACGTGTGTGTTATAACTGCAATGCGTGTTGCTCTTTCACTCAATAATTATATATTATATCTATCTCTTTCATTCATCAAATGTATAATACTTTGCAAATGTATACTCATTGTGTGTTTTTTTATTAAAAAATTATTCATATATTTATGTATCTTATAGTTTATATGCAGTTAATTATAACTTAAGGCGTATTTGATAATCTATTTAAATAGTTTAAAAAATTAAACTATAGTATTTAATATAAAAAATTTATTTGATAATTTAAATAATCTCATATTAAAAATTTATATTAAGTCAAAATGTACTTAATTAGATAAGTTAAAATTTTTAACTTAAAACTTTTTAGTAACATATTCAATTGAAATATTTTTAAACTTTTTAAATATGATTATATAGATTCATATATTCTTATAACTTTAGTTATACAAACTAATTGAAAAACGATCTCTATTATCTTTATTGTTGAAACAGAGAAGAACTTCTCCATTATCGATGCTTCTATCTCATCATTGTCAACAAATTATTACGAATTTGAGATGTGAAGGTCTAATCCCATAACACAGACCAGTTCCTCCAAATTCCAAAATGTAATGTTTTCTATTTCATTCTCTTTGTCTCTTTACTTTTAGGGTTTCTTTCTCAAATCAATATATAATATATAATGATATGATCCCAATTATTCTTGAATAATTAAGCTATATTGAATTTTAAATATGTTAATATATACCAAAATTTGCATCCTGTATTGTTGAGTTTGGTTTCAGAATTACGATATTTCATGGTTAATGGATTCCACCTAACCTCGGAAACCAGCATATCTAAACATCCAAAACTCATCTCCAACCACAAATCTCTATAATAAAATATGTACGATTCGGTGTGGAGGTGCTTCATCTCGCTTGACAAATTAGTCAGTACCAAGATTAGTCATGAGATTGTTCTTATGGGATGACCATACCTACAAACCCCATCATTCATTCAACCTTCAGTATAAGCTCCGATCCCCATGGTTTTCCATTAAAAAGAGAGCAAAAGAAGAAACTATTTAGAGGAAAACAAACTCTCGTTGAAATAAACTTCCTCTCACCCCTGATGGGTGAAAGGAAAGGAGTGAGGAGCTGTTATTCAGAGGAAAACAAAATCTCGTTGAAATAAATTCCTCTCACCCCTGATGGGTGAAAGGAAAGGAGTGAGGAGCTGCCTCCAAAGGAGGAAGGACAAGCATTTTAAAACCCATGTGTATTGCTTCTATTCTAGGCTATATGCTTCTTCCTATGTAAAGAAGTTGCAACTGATGTTGAATAGATGAGTCAGTATGCGTGCTTCCTCACCAATACAAAGTGTCCGATCCACTTGTATTTTCTTTTTGGCAATGCAAAGATTTAATCTAAATTATTTTAAATTCTAGTTTCCTTATTACCTATTGTTTGCTTGAACTTTCTGAGATTGGAGTATTCAGCGGAACCGCCCATAATGTATTTCATATATATGGTGGATAAGGTGAGATACAATGGCAGTGGTGAATAAATGCTTAAATGCTTCATATACTCTTTCCTTCTTCACTTAAATCAAGCCTATTAGCATGGCCCCTTTTCTAGTTCAAATATATCCATAATTCAAACAAAAGGTATAATTAAACTCACTAGTCACTCCAAGATTGTTAATGTGCTTGCTTGAATGAATTTTACGTCTTGTTGAAATCATATAAAATTTGTGAAAGTCCCTTCCCATAACTCTGCTTTAGCGGATGAACAATGCTCCAAATCAGCCACGAACCCGTGAAGCCACTTCCCACTGCAATCCTGAATCAGACCACCAGCACTCGCTGTTATCGAATTTTTCTTACTTGCCCCATCTCTAGTAATTTTAATCCAAACCTCCAAAGGTGTTATCCACCTAACCGACCATTCTGTTTTGCCACCAAGAATAGAAGAGTTAGGGTGGCACTTGGGTAATGTGTTCTTAGCTCACTCACTAAGAATGGGGCTAGTCCTCTATCCATTGCACACAAATAAGTGTGGTTCAAGGATGTGAGGTTGAATCTACATCTCTAACTACCTTGATTCCTAAGGTGACAGTGAAGCATACCTTCTACCATTCATGACCGAGTATGAATAAAAATGAGTCTTGAATGTATTTAGGGACAGAGACCAACTATTATGCTATCAAAGGTCATAGATTTGATAATTGATCTATTGATATGTTATCCACCTCTCTTCTATGGACTGGCACTTGGGTATTTGCTTGTCTTATTGCTGTCCTTCCACTTACTGTCTTTTCCTTTTCAATTGTTTGATTAGTCCATGTCACTTAATTACCCTTCAAAGTTAATTTACTCACCCTGGTTTCTTTATTTTTTTTCCTGGATAAAGTCTTATTCTTATTCTTTTTTACTTTTAAGGCATTCTCCTTAGTTCAAACGTCAAATTTGGTTGCTTTTATGTTTTTAGGACCTTAGTTTGATTGTTTTTTAAAACGTGATAGGATGGATTCTTTTTTTTTTTTTTTTTTTTTATAATTTTGAGTTCTAAGATTGCGGTAATGTGGCTTTTGGTGTAATCATTATATTATTTATAAGAAAGGCCTGTGAAGAGAGTGCTAGAGCCAATTGGAAAGACCCCAAAATAGTAAAAAAAATTTGAATACATGCATTGAACAAGTGAGTATTCTTGAAAAAAATGGAGGGAGCTTAAAAAAAGAATCATAGAAAAATATAGTTAAAGCATTCAAGGAAAAGAAATGCATCAAGTTTTCTCAAAAACAACTAAAGAATGAGTAGATGTATTTGAAAAAGAAGTATATAGTATGGTCAAAACTAATAGATAAAAGTGGACATGGTTATGATTAAGTTACTAATACTATCAATTGGGCTACACAACGAGTGGGACGATTATGAAAAGGTATTATTTTTTTTATACATTTTATTTCCCAACGAGCTTAAAACAATTAATCATATTATTGATTTGATACATTTATGTAACAAAATAATAATGATGCAAAATAATTTTGTTATGTTAGTTTGTAATTTTCGGATGAGATGAAATCATTATTTGATGGCATTTCAACCACTCGGAAAAGAAAGTTGAGATCCTTCTAAAGACACAATACCTATAAATAGAGTTGCTTCTTCAAATTCTTCTAAAGAATCCATGCGAGTAAATGGAGTTGGTTCTTCAATGCCAACTAAACCAATTGGAACAAATTTTGAAGAATTTATGGATTTGGAGTGTAACTCCTATAATATATATATATATTGAGATGTGGGTGTAATTTTTATAATATGTTAATATTTTTGTGGTTTTAATATTTGATGTTCATATTAGAATTGCCACCTAAGCTTCTAATTTCTTCTACTCCTTTACACCTTTACACCTCATAAACTTAGATTAGGACATTTGTTAAATTCATTAATGAGGGAAGAAAAAAAAATTAAAGCAAAGCTAAGATGAATGGCCGGCCACTTCTATCAAGGAAAAAAAATTCAGCTCACCAAAAGAAAAAGAAGGTCAAACAAGAAGAAGGAAAAAGGAAGAAGAAAAGAGAAAGAATGAAGGAAAAGAGAAGAAAAACCAAGAGATTTTCTAGGAAACTTAAACCAAGTAAGTAGGAATTTATTTTACACCGCAAATTTGAATTCTATGTGTTTAATTTATGTGAATTATTTGAGTTGATGACTATGCTTCCATGAGTTTTTTATATGGATGTTGTGAGTTTTGATAGCTTGATATGAATTTATTAGTTTATATTGAGTATTTGATGATTTATTCATATGTTTACTCGTTAATTTTGATAAAGCTTTGTTTTATAGCTAAATATTAGTTATTGGGTTTGGTTGGTGAATTGATGTGCTTGGATGGAATTTATTTGGAATGAATAATTGTTGATGTGGATATGGGAGGAATATATTTGATATCGTAAATGGTGGGTTGGTATAGTAAGAATTAATGGGATTATTAATCATATGATGAGGGATTACTTATTAATCATATGATGAGAAGATATTTATTAAAAGGGTTGATGGGTATTAATAGCATAGAAGAACAAACTTTGGTGGATAGAATAATTGTAGAGAATAATATAGAAGCATATTAATTATTGGAGGTTATTAATTATTAAGTGTTATGAATTAAATTGAGGTGAATAATTGGTGTGGATAATTTTGATATTAACTAGTGAATATGGATTAATTTATTAAATAGGTGAGTATATATATATATATATATATTGGGAGTAAATAATTTGATTGAATAACGTGTTAGTAGTGGATTAATTATATTAAAGATGAATCTATCTTATATATGTGGTTACATTAATAATTAAATGGGGGTATTTATTAATTAATATGTTGTATAATAAATAAATTCATAATAAGCTATAGGATGGGGTGTGATTAAATATTATGTGTGTGTGTGTGTGTGTATATATTTATTTATGTATATTAATGGGGTAGGGTGAATTATATTAAAATATTAATTATATTAATTAATTAATTATATTTTTTGGTAATTTATTTTCTTAAATAAATATTTATGTGGGATATATGAGGTATGTATTTATTCCTATATGTGGGAAGAATTTGGTACCCATGACTTGACGGATATGGTAAATGAAACATCATTATGCATTATGGTTATATTGAAAAGTCATATGGTTGAGGACCAATAGGTTTGGTCACCGAAACTAGTTTAAATGGGTATTAACGATGAAACCGTGTGTATGTTCCATTACTTAGTTACACCGATCAACGATGGAAAATTTTGCTAACCGTGTGCTACAATGATGAAAAATTCTGTTATTAGCGGTAGGTGATAAAGCAATCACCGAGAGATGAAAATAGAGTAGACTTGCTAATAACTAGGATACCCGAACTAAAATTAGTAGACGAATTTAAGGTAATAATAAATCATTGCATAGCACATGCATCATCCTACTTACCGAGCTTTGGCTCATATTGTTGTCATTATCTCGTGGTATAACATGAAGGACAAAGATGGTTTTATCAAGGAGGTTATCGGCTCTCATTAAAAAGGGCTCATGTGTTACCCGAGAGTATAGGAATCTTTGAAGGGTTATAGATAAGTAATGTTATGTCTATTGGTTAGTAATCGACATCGTGAGTATTTTATAATTCCCATGACTTGATTTAGTAATACCACGTAACTTTATTGTATGTATTCCATAATTTAAATATTTTATTGATTTATAATCGAGTATTATAGGAATTAGTTGGGATTTTAGTCTTAATAATGTAACGAACCTAGTAACTTCTATTTAAGAAATAGTAGGGAGTTAAGGGCGTTACAAGGTGGTATCGAGCTAAGTTTAGTTAACCAAATAGAGTCTTAAGTGTCACATGAGCTTGAGGACCGGTGCGGCTACTTGATAAGTAAGTTTCAATTCTTCGTTTCTAGTGAATGTGTGTTTATTGTGTGTTTTTATGTTAGTATATAGCTATTTCTTAGAGACGTTGTTGATTATAAATATTATCGTGGTAGATGTCGTACATATGTTGCATTCCTCGAGCTCGTTAGGACATGCCGACAGAGGGTCATCGTAACCACTTACTCGGGCTAAACTAAGCAACCTTACTATGACACCGGACCAAGATATGGTGATGCATGTTATTAGAGTGCACGATTTGATCTAGCGAATAGCGTTTGCCAATGCCTCTTTCAATTGGTATCGTAGTGTGGATTATATGAGGACGACATTGCATCGAAAGCTTTTACCGCGGGATTAGTAATTATTAGATGAGGTTTGAGAGAATAAGGTGGACCACAATTCTTGCCGAGATCCGATTCGAGCCTTTTACCGACGTAGGGTAGGTGGACCCTCACTAGATTGATGTATGACTTGGGCCTACCTATATGTCTCGTTCGTGGGATAGTAAACTCCACATCGGTTAATAGCATTGATTGATAGAGAGTAGAGTATTCCTTTCGTCGTCGAGTACGATATTTCAATCCAATGCATCGATTTATTACTAGGGAATATATACCATACGATGTAACATCTTTTATGCACCTTTTGATGTAAATGGAAGTGTCTTTTGATTGTAGGTATGACATGAAAACCTTTAGATGTAAATGTTTTTGTTCATATAAGTGTCTGTTTTGTATGTTATGCTTGAAAAAAAAGTTACATGTATATGGATGCATTGTATAGTGTGTCGTATGCAATAAGGAAAGGTTTTCGATATTGAGACTAACTTGAACGTGATATGATGTGTGCAAAGTCAAATCATGCCGTCGAAAAGGAATCTTGTGTAAGTAGAGGGAGAAGGGACCTCCGGTAATAATAATGGGAATCAATAAGAAGCCTTAAATCATATGATGGAGATGATGTAGCAACAATAACAAGCGTTGCAATAATAACAAGAAGCCCATGTGGAGCGGATGAAGCGAGCTCTTAGCTATGCAACATCAACCTCCCCTCGGCATTGAAATGATGCGGTTGAGAGATTTCAAAAAATGAATCCCTAGGAGTTCGTTGGGGGTGTTAATCTAATAATAGCCGAGGAATGAATCCTTAAATACGATATTTGAGTACCTACAATTCATCAATAATGAGTGAGTTTTGTACGTTATTTTTATGCTAACTAGAGACGTCCACACATGGTGAGAGAGTGCACGGTTAACGATAGACGTGCCTACTTTAACTCGGGTAGGGTTCAAAGTGGTCTTCTATAATAAATACTTCATCGCAGATGTAAGGGCTAGGAAAACCTAGGAGTTCTTAGAATTTTGAAACATAATGGAATATCAATGGGTGAATATGTATAGAGGTTCGAACAAAGATGTAGATTTGTCCCATTCATTACGATAGATGAAAATTTAAAAAAGAATCGATTCTTAATTGGGCTAAACTCGAGAATTTAGAGTATGGTGTGGATGTCGACTGCTAATACTTTTTCGAGAGATGGTAAATAAGGCAATTTTGGTGGATGAGGATCGAAGAAAATTGTAAAGCAAGTGTAGTAAAAGAGGCAAGTATTTAAGCCGAAAGCCTCTTCATCCGGGACCAATAAGGCAAGTTTCAGCTATAAATTTTAATCTAGGTAGTGGTCAAGGAAATACATGAGCCATCAAAGCGGCACCGTATGTTCCAAGGCCATCGTTGAGTAATCAACCAAGGCTCGATGATAAGTAACCAACCTCAATATGATGAATGTAGGAGGTTTCATACGGGAGAGTGCCTACCGGACTTGAGAACTTGTTATATTTATCACAAGAAGGGGTACGTATCCTACAACTATCACCGGGCGTGAAAACCGGGATCGAGGAGGATACCTCCTCAAGTTTACAAAATGACGTAGGAGGAGGCCAACAAGAGTGATGCAACAATGATTTATGGTAATGTCTCATTCCTTGGCTTGATTACTTATGTTTTGATTCATTCTAGTGCTACATATTCATTCATATCAAAAATATTAGTGAAAAGCCTACGAGTTAAACCCGAGACATTAGTTGTAGAGTATCTCATAGCAATTCTTTCTAGAGAATTTATGGAGTCGACAAGTATAGTTAGAGAGTGTCTAATGCGGGTTGAGGATAGAAGTTTAGAGGTCAATTTGATAGTGTTGAATTTTCAAGATTTTGATTTGATTTTAGGGATGGATTGGCTAACAAAGCATGGTGCCAATATAGGCTGTCGACGTAGAACAATGTTGAATTTCCAAGATTTTGATTTGATTTTAGGGATGGATTGGCTAACAAAGCATGGTGTCAATATAGGCTCGTCGAGGTAGAACAATAGTTTTTGATCTACCCGAAGATCATCCATTAGAGTTTAAGGTCGATTCGAAACTCGAGCCGTATTAGTCATCTCGACCTTAAGAGCTCAAAAGCTGCTAGAAAAAGGATGTATGAGGTACCTAACGCATGTAATGGATAGCTAGGTAGAACGAAAGTTGAAACCGAAAGATATAGAGGTTGTGCGGGAGTATTTAGACGTGTTCTTAGAAAATTGACTAAGTTGCCGTCGAAGAAGGAGATAGAATTTGAGATTGAATTAGAGCGGGCACGACCTCGATTTCTAAAACTCCTTATAAAATAGCCTCAACCGAGTTGTAGGACTTATCGAACAAGGGATTTATACGCCCTAGTTCCTCACCTTAAGGAGCTCCGGTATTGTTTGTAAAGAAGAAGGATGGTAGCTTGAAGCTATATATAGACTATCAAGAGTTAAATGGGTGACAATCAAGAATAAGTATTCGTTTCCTCAAATTTATGATTTATTTGATCGAGTTGCAAAGCGCAATGGTGTTTTCCAAGATAGACTTATAGTCGGGGTATCACCAATTGAGGATAAGGTCGAAAGATGTAAAGAAAACGATGTTTAGAATGAGATATGGCCACTATGAGTTTTTAGTGATGCTATTTTGCGCTCACTAATGCCCTAATTGCTTTTATGGACTTGATGAATCGAGTCTTTAAGGAATTCTTGGATAAGTTTATCATTATGCTCATTAATGATATTCTAACTTATTCTCAAAGTGAGGAGGAGCATAAGGGGCATTTTAGAGCTACTTTATAGACGTTAAAGGAGCAACGAGTTGTATGCAAAATTTAAGAAGTGTGAGTTTTGGGTGAAACAAGTAGCTTTTTTGGGCTATATGGTAACGAAGGAAGGCATTGTAGTGGACCCAAGGAAGATAGAAGCTATCCAAAACTGGCCTACCTTGAAGAATATGTTGAAAATATGAAGTTTCTTAGGTATGGTCGGTTATTATCGAAGATTTGTTGAGCGTTTTTCTAAGATAGCTATGCTCCTTACTAACTTGATGAGGAAGAGTGTTAAGTTTCAATGGATTGATGCTTATGAGAAAAGTTTTCGAAGTTAAAACAAAGGTTAGTCACGGCTCTAGTGCTAACCATTCCATCCGAAAATAGAAATTTCATGGTGTATAGTGACGCTTTCAAGAATGGGTTAGGAGCGATATTGATGCGGAATGAACAAGTAGTGGCTTATGCTTCACGATAATTGAAGGAGTATAAATGAAATTATCCCACGCATGATTTGGAATTGGCGAGTGATGATCTTTGCCTTGAAAATTTAAAGGCGAGTATCTATATGGAGCAAGGTGTGAGATATATATAGACCATAAAAGTTTATGGTATATGTCACACAAAAAGAATTAAATATGAGGCAAAGGAGGTGGTTAGAATTGATGAAAGACTATGATTGCATAATCAACTATCACCGAAGGAAAGTCAATTTTATTGTCGATGCTTTAAGTAGAAAATCCATAGTAGTGATGCAAGTAATTCGGTTATCGATATTAAGGGATTTATAAGAATTAGAATTAGAGATAATCCCTACAAACCACGAAAGTACTTTGTCAACCCTATTAGGTGGATCGACTCTATAAGAAAGAGTTCGGGTGGGGCAATAAACGAAAAAAAGGTTGAATGGGCTAAGGAAAAGTATGTAGGCGAGAAGGAGTCCGAATTTATTGTTGATGACAAATGGGTGATCAAATTTAGAGGAAGATTATGTGTTCCTTCAATGAAAGACATGAAGGAAGAGATACCGAGGAAAGCACATGCAATTCCATATTTGATACATCCAAGGAGTACGAAGATGTATCGAGATTTGAGATAATGTTATTCCAAGGAGTACGAAGATGTATCGAGATTTGAGATAATGTTATTGGTGGCTAGGAATGAAGAATGATATGGCTAATTATGTGACAAGGTGTCATATATGTCAACAAGTGAAGGTGGAACA
Source organism: Dovyalis caffra (assembly GCA_963924115.1). Lineage (NCBI taxonomy): Eukaryota > Viridiplantae > Streptophyta > Magnoliopsida > Malpighiales > Salicaceae > Dovyalis > Dovyalis caffra. The sequence continues at coordinate 1,756,038 of CAWUPB010001179.1, forward strand.
CCAAAGACCCTCGAAGTGTTAAAACCATTAGCAATTTCAAAATGAAAGTGGGAGCATGTAGCCACGGATTTTGTTATGAGATTGCTGAGATCATAAAAGGGGTCGAACACCATCCGGGTAATTATGGATAGATTAACTAAGTTAGCACATTTTCTTTTAATCGGGACCACCTAGAACCTTAGCCGGTATGCCTAGTTATATATTGATGAAATTGTAAGGTTACATGGGATCCCGATCTCAATTGTATTAGATCGAGATCCTAGATTCATTGTAGCATTTTGGAGGAGTTTACACGAGCCATAGGTACAAAATTAAACTTCAACATAGCTTATCATCCATAAAGCGACGGACAATCCGAGCGAGTTATTCGGATTCTTGAGGATATGTTACAAGTGTGCATCCTGGATTGATCCAAAAAATGAGAAAAGTATCTATGGTTAGTAGAGTTTGCGTATGAAAATAGCTATCAAGCTTCAATTGGAATGACTCTTTATAAAGCTTTGTATAGGCGATGGTGTAGATCCCTAATACACTCGAGATGAAGTATGGGAAAGAAAATTATTAGGGCCGAATTGGTACAAAAAATGATTGAGGTAGTGAATAAGATCCGCCAACGGACGAAGACGGGTTAAGGTAGGTAGAAAATCTATGCTCGATAAAAGAAGAAAACATCCGGAGTTTGCAATCGATGATTATATATTCTTAAAAGTTGCACCAATAAAAGGTGTATTGAGGTTTGGAAAGAAAGAAAAGTTGAGCCCATAATATATTGGACCATTAAAATACTTAATCGAATAGGCGATAAGGTGTATCGTCTATTGCTACCATCATCCTTATCGAAAGTTCATAATGTATTTCATGTGTCCATGTTAAAAAAATGGATTAGAGAGCTAAGCCAATTTTTAGGGATACCGCTACTAAATCCGGCCACATACCTAATGTATGAGGAGAGACCAGCCCAAATTCTAAATCGACGAGTCGGACGACTAAGGAATAAGGAAATTGCTTAGTCAAGGTTCCGTGGGAGAAGCATAGCCTCAAAGAAATTATGTGGGAACAAGAAGAAGAAATAAAAGATAAATATCCGGAATTGGTTACGTAAGTCAATTTTAAGGACAAAATTTCTTCTAAGCGATGGAGAAATGTAACTCTCGTAATATATATATATATATATATATATATATATTGAGATGTGGGTGTAATTTTTATAATATTTTAATATTTTTATGGTTTTAATATTTGGTGTTTATAGTAGAATTGCCACCTAAGCTTCTAATTTCTTCTACTCCTTTATACCTTTACACTTCATAAGCTTAGATTAGGACATTTGTTAAATTCATTAATGAGGGAAGGAAAAAAAAAGAATAAGAGCAAAGCCAAGATGAATGGCCGGCCACTTTTGGCGAGGAAAAAAAAATTTCAGCTCTCTAAAAGAAAAAGAAGGTCGAACAAGAAGAACAAAAAAGGAAGAAGAAAAGAGAAAGAAAGAAGGAAGGAAAGGAGAAGAAAACCAAGAGATTTTCTAGGAAACTTAAACCATGTAAATTGGAATTTATTTTACACCACAAATTTGAATTCTATGTGTTTAATTTATGTGAATTATTTGATTTGATGACTATACTTTCATGATTTGTTTGTATGGATGTTGTGAGTTTTGATGGCTTGATATGAATTTATTGATTTATATTGAGTATTTGATGATTTATTCATATGCTTACTCATTAATTTTGACAAAGCTTTGTTTTATATCTAAATATTGGTTATTGGGTTTGGTTGGTGAATTGATGCACTTGGATGGAATTTATTTGGAATGAATAATTGTTGATGTGGATATGAGAGGAATAAATTTGATATGGTAAATGATGGGTTGGTATAGTAAGAATTAATGGGATTACTTATTAATCATATGATAAGGGATTACTTATTCATCGTATGATGAGAAGATATTTATTAAAAGGATGGATGGGTATTAATAGCATACAAGGACAAACTTTGGTGGATAGAATAATTGTAGAAAATAATATATAAACATATTAATTATTGGAGGTTATTAATTATTAAGTGTAATGAATTAAATTCGAGTGAATACTTGGTGTGGATAATTTTGATATTAAGTAGGGAATATGGATTTATTTATTAAATAGGTGTGTGTGTATATATATATTAATTGTGAGTAAATAATTTGATTGATTAATATGTTAGTGGTGGATTAATTATATTAAAAGATGAATCTATCCTACATATATGGTTACATTAAAAATTAAATGGGAGTATTGATTAATTAATATGTTGTATAATAAATAAATTCATAATACGTTATAGGATGGGGTGTGATTATATATATATGTATATGCACACACATACACACACACACACACACACACACACACACACACATATATATGTGTGTGTGTGTGTGTATACATACACGCACCCACACACATATATATATCTGTGTGTGTGTGTGTGTGTGTCCAGGGTGAATTATACTAAAAGATTAATTATATTGATTGATTAATTATATTCTGTAGTAATTTATTTTCTTAAATAAATATTTATGTGGGATATATGAGGTATCAATCAATATAATTAATCTTTTAGTATAATTCACCCCACCCATATATATATATATATATTGATTGATTAATTATATTCTATGGTTATTTATTTTCTTAAATAAATATTTATGTGAGATATATGAGGTATGTATTTATTCCTCAATGTGGGAAGAATTTGGTACCCATGACTTGACGGATATGGTAAATGAAATATCATTATGCATCATATGTATTATGGATATATTGAAAAATCGGATGGTTAAGGACCAATATGTTTGGTCGGGGAAACTAGTTTAAATGGGTATTAACAATGAAATTGTGTGTGTGCTTCATTACTTAGTTACACCAATAGGTGATGGAAAATTTCACTAACCGTGTGCTACAATGACGAAAAATTATGTTATTAGTAATAGGTGATAAGGCAATTACTAAGAGATGAAAATGAAGTGGATTTGCTAATACCTAGGGTACCCGAACTAAAATGAGTAGACAAATTTAGGGTAATAAGAAATCATTGCATAGCACATGCATCACTCTACTTACTAAGCTTTGGCTCATATTGTTGTCGTTATCTTATGGTATAACGAGTAAGGACAAAGATGGTTCACATCGAGGAGGCTATCGGTCTCACTAAAAGGGGCTCATGTGTTACCCGAAGTATAAGAATCTTTTGAAGGGTTATAGATAAGTAATGTTGTATCTATTGGTTGGTAATCGGCATCGTGGATATTTTATAATTTCCAAGACTTGATTTAGTAATACCATGTAACTTTATTGTATGTATTCCATATTTTAAATATTTTATTGATTTACGATTGAGTATTATAGGGATTAGTCAAGGTTTTAGTCTTAATAACGTAACGAACCTAGTCACTTCTATTTAGGAAATAGTAAGGGAGTTAGGGGCATTACATGGAGTCTAATTCTCCGGCTCCTTTTTCAACTCCAAGTGATAAAATAAAAAACCTAAAAAACGTCAAAAGAAGATAAGGATGATGACATTGATGATCATTTAGTGGCGATGCGAAGACATTGGAAGGGTCCGATGGACTCGGTGTAGAATAGTGAAATAAGAAGTTAGATGAGATAGAGATTTTAGGAATGGATGACCCTTTATATATAGCTACATGTACTATCTTTTATGAAAGTAACGTATATCGAGAGTAATGGATAAATCTTTCTCAAAAGCTAGAGGAAGTCGAATTGGATGGATCAAAATGGTTGCTAAAAACTTGGCATTATTGAAGGATCATGCATCCTATGGAGATACGAAATAAATAAATAAAATTTCCTCCATCTAAGGCCCCAAGATCAAGCCGTTGAATCTATTAACCATACATATAAGAACAACAAGCTATAAGTAAATGATTACCTCTTATAGTGCGGATCTAAACTCTTTTTCAACAAAGTTGTCCAAGTGTCCGATATCTATTGATGATCCACACAATCCAAGAATCCACAAAGAAGCACTCAAAATTAATGGGGTGCTAGCTTCACCTTTTCCGATTTTGTATTTCCACTAGAAATCAATCCCGGGTAATTTTACGACAACCTTAAAGGAGGAGGAAATAGTATTTCTTGCTAGGTTTTAGGAGAACTATTTTCTCCTTTTGTTTCTCTCTTGGCCGTGTCCCCTAGGTGATTTTTAGGGCTGGCCAAAATCTCCCACCCTTTCTTTTTTTCTTTTGGCCAAATTTCTCTTTTTTCTTTTTAACTTGGCTGAAATACTCTATGGTTGATCAATCTTATCCTTTATGCTGCACCTCTCCTCTTATATACAAGGGGAGAGTTTCCTTATCCTCCAAGGATAAGAAGAGGGGCGGCTATAAGTCCATAAAAGACTTTAGATTATTGCTTCCTTATCCTCCAAGGATGAAAGTTATTTAATATGTGGACTACTTGATTATTATCTTTTAAAACATTCAACCTTATCCAATAAGATTGATGTTTATCCTCCCATCAAAATTATCTTTAAGATTTTTAATTAAATCTAATAGGCCAAAAATATTTTAGCGTAATTAATTTATTTGGACTATCCAAATAAATATTCTTAGGTTATTTTGATGAGGTCCACATTAGGAAGTAGTTTTCTAAAATACCCTTTAACCTAAATTAGGAAAATCCTTTCCTTTTAGGTTTTTTATTTCCAAATTTGAAACTAACTTCCAAATTAGGAAATCAATTTCTAAAATAAGAAACTTTTCATTTTGAAAGCTCTTTCTAAAATAGAAAACTTTTTCCAATGTTTTTAATTCTCATTTATAATGTGAATACTTAAACTTATACATGTGACTCAATATGCTCCTAGATATGTTGGCAATGTATCAACAATAAAAGACTCCTCTTTAATCTCTTGATACATAAATTAAGATTGGCCTCTAGGAAGGCATCATGACTATCCAATTCTCTAGAGGATTAGTTAATCCATTATTACCTTTCACGAGCATGGTTACCATACAATTCAGTCCTCATGTCAATTTATCATAGTGTGATCTCAAACTTGGTTATTAGTCTTGTTCGATTATGATCACATAAGTTTTCTTCGATTCCCAAATGTCTTAGCTTTTAGAGTAAATCAACTATGCTTTATTGGTGTACTCCTACCGTGGTCACAGATTTCTTGAGTCGACATTTATCGAAGTGTAATATGATAACTCCTTTAGTATACAAGGAATGACATATCCTATTTTAGTCATACACCTATCTCCATGGGATTCCTAGTGCACCCAATGAATCATCCACGTGCAATCCATTAATGGGTCTATCGAAACGAGTGTAAAATTGCATAAGTCCTCCAATGAGATAATAGTGACAACTTCAAGTCTAATAACCATCCATTTCGTATGAGATTCTCATAGACTAAAACCAAATGGGTTCTCATAGCGAGTCAAATCCGAGTGATATGTTCTCTAACGTAAATCACCTAAGTGCTTGCTTTAGCATCATCATGCCAATAGGTGTGAAATCTCCTACTACTATCATATAGCATGAGCATAACACTCATAAGTCTTTCCGCATATTGTCAATGTTCATTCTTGATAATGCTACGACTTGAGATATTTAAAGATATTATTTATATGCATTAGTGTTTGTCTCACATCTTTCTATTAATCACTATTGCAAGTGCATATCATAAAGACTTCTATCTAACTCTAATGAATTTATCAACATCTAAACATAAGAATTAATAGAATGACTTCTTTATTAAATGATGCAATAATGCATTAACTTGGGCCCATCCAAACATGGTTGGATCTTGGGCACTAACACTAACAATTATTTTAAATGTACATTTTTTCATATGATTTGTGTTTAGTATTTTAGATTAATTTGTTTCATTTTGATTGTTTAGAACTTTCTTAAGAATTATAGTTTGAATAAAAGTACTTCAATTTGAATGTCTTTCCTTTAATTAGATTTCTCGCCAATTTTTTGATACATGCTTTTGCTTTTTTAAAAAAAAAATTAACATCATATTTATAGATAGGCAAAAAAAAGAGTTTAAGGATTATTGTGTTGCTTCTTATACTGAAAAGGATTAATAGAAGGCATGTTGGAAGAAGATCGGATACGGATTTAGCTCTTGAAGAACATGCATATATGCTAAATATCCTTCATGGAAATCTAGCTCACTTTCAAGAAATGTTGAGAATGTAAAAGAAGCATTTTAAATTTATTTGATTATTATTTTTTTTAAAAAAGAATGGTTGAGAGATAGTTATTATATTAAGGTTGAAGAAAAAATGGCAATGTTTTTTATAACTTTAAGTCAAAATTTTCAAAATCGTGCTATGAAACGAAGCTTTATTCATTCAACTCAAACAATGCATTACTATTTCCATGAAATGTTGGAAGAAATTTTAAAGTTTGCAAGAGAAATGGTTGTACCAAATACATTTTATCTAGATTTAAGTCAAGTTTAACATCATCGTCGACTTCGCCAAATATTTCAAATTATACATTTAACTTTTTATTTCTAACTTTATTGGTTTGTGTATTTTAAAATTAACTAATTTTTATTTATTTGTTTATAAGGAGGTGTAAGTGCCCTTGATGAGACTTTAATTCGTGTTGTTATATCACCTAACCAACAAGTCCCATATAGAGGGAGAGGACAAAGAGACTACTATAAAAATGTTCATGCAATATGTGATTTTGACATGATTTTTACTTTTGTTTAGACTGGATGGGAAGGTGTAGCACATGATTCAAGAGTATTAATAGAAACTATGCGTGACTTATCAAATAATTTTTTCATCCCTCCACTTGGTAGGTTGTTTCCATTCTTATTAAATTCTTTTTTATAGAAAATTCCCCTCAAGTTTTTTTTTTTTTTTTTACGTTATTACTAGGTGTATTATGTTAATAATTTTTATATTTTTCATGCATATTATTAGATTAACATTTGATGACAAACAAATATCATCTTTATGATACTACATGTATGCATACTAGAGGGTTTATGACACCATATTGTAATACACGTTACTCGGTTATCCAATTTTTATAATGATCGTTGTCCAAGATCAAAAGAAGAAGCATTTAATCGAGTACATGCAAAATTGAGGAATGTGATTGAACGAGCATTTGGTGTTCTAAAAATAAGGTTTTCAATTCTAAAGATAATGATCCTATATCCATTTGCAATTCGGGGAGATATTATTGTTGTATGTGTTGCAATACATAATTATCTTCAAAGAACAATTGTTACTCGATAATTTTTTTTGAACAATTTGATAGCAATTATGTGATTCATCAAAACCAAATGTAAATTTACCATTCATCGCATAAGGAGCGTAAACACGAACCGATCAAACATTTATAATTAATTTGTGAGATCAAATTATAAATGAATTTATTAGTATTTGAGATTTCATTTATTTTGTGCATGATACGGTAATTAATGCTATCTTAGATCATGTACAATTTTTTTTATTAATAATCATTTTATTGAATTTTTATTTATTTATTTATACACACAAATACATATATGTATATATTTTTATTTGTGTTAAAAAATATCATGTTACAATTGCAAGGTTAAAATTATTATTTATATACCCTTAATATGTTCGGTAAAAGTATCTATCAAACAACCTTATTATATTCGAGTGCTTAATTTATAGTAAATACAAAATAGCTTGTCGATAACATATTCGAGTTCAACACTTAAAATTCAATACTTAACAGATTCAACACTTAATTTTTAATTTTATCAAACTCCACCTTAGTCTTTATAGTTTAACAAAACTAATTAATTCATTCTTGTGGTTTTTCAAATTATATATTTAATTTCTATGTTTTAATTATTTATAACTTAGTCCTTTTATCAATTTTTTGTTTAGTTTTCTTTCAATTTCTTTTTTTTAATTAATTTAAAGGGAAAAGAAAAAGAAACCTCAATAAGAAGGAAATTTTTTATTAGGAAATAGGGCAATTTTGGAATGAAAAGCTACCGATTAACTCTAGACAAGTGACTATTAATTACTAATTTATAGTTTGATGACCAATTAAGAGTTTCAATACACTATGAGGACTAAACTGTAGCTAACTTAGTGTACAAATCATAATAGCCGGCTTTTGACCCAATCCCATGCCACGTACATTTAATTAAGGAAAATCTCAATTTAACTCCTAAGGTTTATTTTGTTATTACTTTTCACTTATAAATATTTTGATTTTCATTAATTTTATCTCAGACGTGATCAATATTAGACAATTTGTCATTCCATCCATCCATCCATTGTTATCTGTTTGTGATAGTTAAAAGATTTTGTCCAATTTATTACGTGATTTACATACTTTCGTTAATTCTTCTCATCTAAAACACTAAATAAGTTCTTATATGCTTAAAAACAATTGCATCACTAAATTAACAAACTACAGAAAAAAAATTTTAAAGTCAAAATATTCTAAATTATTCAAAAACTAATAGTATATGACAGATTACGATTAAGGTAATCACATTTTTATCCTTAAAACATCTTTTTTTTAAAAAAATATTTTTAGCTAACAGTATCCTCTAAATTAGTTTGTGACTTATTTTAATGTATTTAATGGAAACTAAGTAATTGATAAAATCAAAAGATTTGAAATTCAATTCAACTCAATTGAATCGAACAACAAACGAAAAAGTTAAACCAACAAATATTTCAATTTATTTTGTAAAAGTTTAATTTAAATCCACCTCCCGTTCAAGGGATGTTTCAATTTCACATTAAAAATTTGATTCTATCAATCAGCCAACATAATTTTCGTTGTAGTTAAACTTCTTCCACTCCGTCCATTTCCATGAGTAATAGTAACAAAATACTGTAAATTTCAATTTATCACCTGAAGTTTATAAAATATTTTAATTCAAAAGTATTAAAAGTTTTTTTAAAAAAGAATTAAAATTAAAAGTTTATAAAATATCTCAGTTCCCACTTATCAGCACTAACATCATATTTTTCTTTGCTAATACTACATTTCATTAAAATTAATATTCATATGAATCAAATTATTCTCTTTCTTAAATTTTCAACAAAATCCATCACCATTTATATCCTCTCTTTCAATTCTCTCACTATCTAGTCCTTAACTTGTTATCTTGTTATGTTGATGTCATCAAATAGCCTCTTCAATATATTAATGTAAGAACCCACACTCCATGTGATATGAAACTTGTACTGTCTTCCTCATTCCAACCATATGAGATTTTAAATTTATTTATTTATTTCAAAATTTACGTATAATATTTGATCCTAGATTTTAACGAAGAATTGAATATCACATGTAAACATGATATGTTGGCGAAAGAAAGTATGTAGAAGAGGCAACCACAATAGTGGTTTACATATGGTATTGATTTCTGAATGCTGACATTCTTTATCACCTTTATTTTGTCAAGCTTTTTCTACAGTTTTTTTTTATTTTTTTATCATCTATTGACATCCCTCTAGGTCGAGCTTCAGACCTACACTGAAAACTTTTTTTCTTAAAAAAAAAAAAATCACTATATTATACATATTTTATTTTTTATTAATATAAAATAATAAAATAAACTATTTTTTTACTTTAATCAACTAATTTCTTCAATACTGATTTAATAATGTGGTAGTGTAGATATACAATACAAAGAGTTGCAAAAAATGTCATGTATATTAACTATTGAATAAAATCACATTAAAAAATCATAAAAATACACACACATATATATATATTATGAATGTATAAGTTAAATAAAAAAAATAAAATATGAGAAATCAATAGAGTAAATTACTAAATAAAAATTAAAAATAATAACACGAGGAAGAGAAAAACAGAAAAGGCACTGAGCTTAAAGTTTAGCCCAAGCGTGCTTGGGTTTTGTCTAGGTACACCTGGGCTCAAGTCCAGGCCTGTTAAATTTTTTTCCTGAAAAAACATTACTTGAAGGATGCATTCCCAACGGACGATGTGCCGTCCATACATCATTGCTTATATGCCTCATCAGTATGTGGCCAATCGACACCAGATTTCAACGAGTGCTAGCCGGGCGACAACCTTCAAAAACATAATTTTCTATTCATTTAAAAAAAATCTAAAAAATCCTTTAAATCAACTAAAAATAATATAAATAAAAAATTATTTATAAACTACCGATCCACGTAAAACTTGAATTTTAATTCTTTAGATTTAGAAATTAATTTAAATTTATGTATTATACATAAAACCAAAATAAAATCATTAGTTTTACTATTCATTCACTATATGAAACATTGTTAATATATTCATAAATCACTATTCATACACTTACAAATCGCTATTCCTCTCATGTTATTTTTGTAACACTTTGGTCCTCAATTTTTTTATTTTTTTTAATTTTCAAACTTTAATTGTATTGTGATTTGATCCAATTTTGTTGTAGTGTTTGTTATTAATTATTTTTATTAATTAAAATTTACAACTTTAATATGTCATTTTTTAAATTCTTTTTTTAATTTCAAACTTTAATTATATTGTAATTTGGTCCCATTTTATTTGAATATTTTTTTGTTAGTTATGTTTATTATTTAAAATTTACTATTTTAATTTTTTTCAAAATTCTCATCTAATTAATTTAAAATTATATTCACTGACAATTTTGATTTATTTTTTTATATATATGGATTTTGGAATAAATTTTTAGAACATGATTATTTTTTTTTGAAAAATAGATTTAGATAATTGTTAAATTATATTGGCATGATTAATATATATAATTTTTCTAAAATACATTTTTAGATTAAAAGTGTATTTCAAATAGTTTTTTCTCAATTCTTTTATATTATTTAAAATTTACAACATTCATTTGTCATTTTTAAATTCTTTTTTTTTTAATTTCAAACTTTAATTATATTGTAATTTGATCCCATTTTGTTTTAGTATTTTTTTTAATTATTTTTATTATTTAAAATTTACTACTTTAATTTTTCTTTCTTTTTTTTTTTTAAAAAAAATTCTCATCCAGATTAATTTAAAATTATATTTATTGACGAGTTTTGATTTATTTTTCTATGTGTATGGATTTTAAAATAAACTTTTAGAACATGATTATTTTTCTTTTGAAAAATAGATTTAGATAATTTTTAAATTATAGTGCCATGATTGATGTATATAATTTATCTAAAATACATTTTTAGGTTAAAAGTGTATTTCAAATATTTGTTTCTCATTTTTTTAGAAAAAAACTCAAATTAATTAATTAGTTGTTGAAAGTCAAATGTGAAAAAAAGAAGAAGAAGAAGATAGTTGCTCTACGTGTGAGGCTCGTATTCAAGGACTAACCATATATAGATAAAAATAAAAAAATATATAATTAAGAAGGAGGAAAAAAAGAATTCATATGTTTTATTAATTTGTTTCTTACGTATATAATCAAAATTAATTGAAATTAATTTTTTAATAGTTTTTATTTTAATCTATTAACTTCAAAATTACTCAATAGATTCCTTGCAAGTTAAGTTTTTTTATATATAATTTTTTTTTTAGACTTAAAACTCAAAACTCACTTAATATAGTTATGATGTATAAAAAAATTATTGAATCGTTTTTTTAGAAATTAACTATGCAACTACTACCACACTAATAATTTACTATTTATTTTAAATATTTTAAAATTAATGTATTTTAAATTAAATAATTAAAATTCTGTTTTGGCGTAACCACTCCATGGTTCAAATTAATATAATTTTTATTTTAATATTATTCATTCTTTTGTAAATAAATATATAAAAATTAATTTTTCACTTTTTCAAAAGCTGATATTCTCATCAACATGAAATAAAAAAATATTTTTTCAATTCTCTATAAGCTTTTAATAATTTTTATTTATGTTTTTTAACACAATCTTATAAAATACTAAAGCTTTTTTTTAAAAATTATTTAATTTTCTTTTAGTTAGTAATCCATGTATTAACAAGGATAAGTCCTTTTTTAAAAAGAAAAAATTATGAGAAACACAAATAAGAAACAATTAACATAACATGAGCAAAAAAATTTATATATTTCTAATTAATAATAAAATGTTTCAATTTTAGCGTTTCTAGATTTACCTGAGTCGAGATATTTCATTTGATAGTTTTAATGGCCACCGTTTGGGCCAGATTCCATTAACATGGATTTTCTCTCTCTTCTCTTTTTTTATCCGTCTCTTTCCCTGTCTTTAATTTTTCTTATTTTTTTTTATGATTTTTAGTTTTTCTTTTTTATTTAAGCAAACCCAATAGGAAAAAATAATTCATATAAAATCAAATGCTAAGATTGATAAGTGAAGGAAATGGTTTGAAATTTTAAAAAGTTTATAAGATTGGATTTGAAATAAAATTTCATGATAATGTTATCTTTGTCTCTTTTTAACATCTTCTAATATATAAGGTACTAAAATGTCATCAATTTAATTTTAGAAGACAGAAACAAAATTATATTTTCCGTATAAAAAATTATTTTCAAATTAATAAGTTAGAATTGATCAAATAATATTATTTTTATAAAATATGAACCAAATATATTAAATTTATGTCTCTAACATGTTTCTAGGATCTGGTACTTCCAACCAAACACTAACATAAAGGGCAATTGTATGAATATAAGAACGCTATTTATTTACCAATAATAATTAAATAGATTACAAGGAGGTATGGAGACCCATACAACAAAAGACTCATTCCCTTAGAAGTAAATAGCCAACCATCAATTCTCAATAACTATTCGAGTAGACAAATGAAAATTTTAATGAATTATATGGTTTTTACATGTTGACTAGCCATGCATATCATTACAAAATAATAATAATAATAATAATAATGATGATGGATTTTAACGGTGGACACAAATCTGTAGTTAAATAGTGAATAAATAGCGATCGAATAGCTTCGTGAGATTTAAAAATGATTTGACGATAGTTTATCGGTGATGGATGAAATTTCATTGCTATTTCGGGCACCAAAATCTTTTCGGGTGTTTTAGTGAAGGGTTGACGATGGAATGACTACGAAAATCAATGATTGGATATTATTCCCTTGCTATTTTTTAGTGTTTTGCTTTAATGATGAATATTTTGTCACTAAAGTATGAAATCTCTCGCTAATTTTTTTTTTAAAAAAGACGATTGGCCTTTCAAAAAAGAAAAAAAGTCACTTATTTAATGATGGAATAACGACGAACATTAAGTTTGTATCGCTAAATAGTGATGAATCAACAACATAAGTATTTCCATTGTTGATTCTAAAAAAATGAGCGACCCTTTAGAGTTAAAAAGCCACTCCTTTAATGATAGATTACCGATGGATACTTACATCTATCATTAAATAGAGACTAACTAGCGATGGAATCATGCCCCATCGCCGGTCCGAATCTCCAATTAAATCCCCTTTTCCCTTTCTTCTCCCCCACCTTCTTCTTCTTCCTCCTTCTCCTCCTCTAGTCGCTAAATCTCTCCCTATCCAAAACCACTAAAAAACTACACTCCTCCACTCCTTATCAATCAACACCCACTCCAAACTTTTTTTCTCCCTAAAAACCCTTGCTTTTCCTTCCTTGCTTCCTCCTGGTCTCTTGCTTGTTCGAATTAGGTAAGCTTTCTCTCTCTTCCCCCCTCTCTCTCTCTCTCTCGTGTTCTTTAAAAGTTATTTATTTTCATAATTTTTAGGCTAATTTTAAATTTAATTGATCGATTTATAATTTTATATAGTTTTAATAGTTAATTTGTTGATTAATTTATTATTTTTGGGTTAATTTGTTAATTAGTTATTAATTTGATTTAGGTTTAATTAATTATTTTGGATAATTTTGATTAATTGGTTGATTTTAAATTTTATTTGTATTGAAAATTGTTATTTAATTGTTAGTTAAATTTAATTAGGTTTTAATTAGGGTTAATTTGATTTAAGCTTAAAATTAATTAGGTTTGAATTAGAATTAATTAGCTTTATTTAATTAATCAGGTTAAATTTTATTAATTACTTGATTTTAAATTTTATTTATATTAGAATTTGTTACTTAATTATCAATTGAATTTAATTAGGTTTGAACTATGGTTAATTTGATCTAGGTTTAAATCTAATTGGATTTAAATTAGAATTAATATGGTTACTTTAATTTAGGTGAAATTAATTCATTTGGTTAAATTTGATTAATTGATTGATTTTCAATTTTATTTGTATTGAAAATTATTACTTAATTGTTAGTTGAATTTAATTAGATTTGAATTTGAGTTAAATTGATTTCGGTTTAAATTTAATTAGGTTTGAATTAGAATTAATTAGGTCAATTTTATTTAGGTTTAATTAATTATTTAGGTTAAATTTAATTAATTGATGGATTATTTTTTTGTATTGGAAATTATTAATTAATTTTTAGTTAAATTTAACTATGTTTAAATTAGGGTTACTTTGATTTAGGTTTAAATTTAATTAGATTTAAATTAGAATTAATTATATTTATTTTTAATTAATTAATTAAGTTAGATTTGATTAATTGGTTGATTTTTAATTTTTTTGTGTTGAAAATTGTTAATTAATTTTCAATTAAATTTAATTAGGTTTGAATTAAAATTAATTTGATTTATTTTGAATTTAATAACATTTGAATTAGAATTAATTAGGTTAATTTGATTTAGGTTTAATTAATTAATTACGTTAAATTTTATTAATCGGTTGATTTTTAATTTTATTTGTATAGGAAATTGTTAATTAATTGTTAGTTAAATTTAATTATGTTTGAATAAGGGTTAATTTTATTTAGGTTTAAATTTAATTAGGTCTGAATCGAATTAATTTGATTAATTTGATTTAGGTTTAATTAATTAATTAGGTTAAATTGGATTAATTGGTTGATTTTTAATTTTATTTGTATTGAAAATTGTTAATTAATTGTTAGTTAAATTTAATTATGTTTGAATTAGGTTTAATTTGATTTAGGTTTAAATTTAATTAGGTTTGAATCAGAATTAATTTGATTAATTTGATTTAGGTTTAATTAATTAATTAGGTTAAATAGGATTAATTGGTTGATTTTTAATTTTATTTATATTGAAAATTGTTAATTAATTGTTAGTTAAATTTAAGTAGGTTTCAATTTGAGTTAATTTGCTTTTGGTTCAAATTTAATTAGGTTTGAATTACAATTAATTAGATTAATTTGGTTTAGGTTTAATTAATTAATTAGGTTAAATTTGATTAATTGGTTAATTTTTAATTTTATTTGCATTGGAAATTGTTAATTAATTGTTAGTTAAATTTAATTAGGTTTGAATTAGGGTTAATTTGATTTAGGTTTAAATTTAATTATGTTTGAATTATAGTTAATTAGTTAATTTGATTTAGGTTTAATTAATTAATTAGGTTAAATTTGATTAATTGGTTGATTTTTAATTTTATTTGTTTTGGAAATTGTTAAAGAATTGTTAGTTAAATTTAATTAGGTTTGAATTAAGGTTAGTTTGATTTAGGTTTAAATTTAATTAGGTTAATTTTATTTAGATTTAATTAATTAATTAGGTTAAATTTGATTAATTGGTTGATTTTTAATTTTATTTGTATGGGAAATTGTTAATTAATTGTTAGTTAAATTTAATTAAGTTTAAATTATAGTTAATTTGATTTAATTTTAAATTTAATTAGGTTTGGATTAGAATTAATTAGATTAATTTTATTTAGGTTTAATTAATTAATTATGTTAAATTTTATTAATTGGTTGATTTTTAATTTTATTTGTATTGGAAATTGTTAGTTAATTTTTGTTAGTTAATTTTTGTAAAATATAATTATTTTTGAATTAGAGTTAATTTGATTTTTTTATATATAATTATCGAAGTGTCGGTCTCGTTGTGCGTAAATTAATTGTTGGTTGATTTAATTTTAATGTCTATATGATCATTTGGAGTATTTATTAATTGAAAAATGTGTAATTTACGGGAGAGGCTTTGTTGAAATTTTGTTAGATGTTTAGGAAAATTATGCATTTTTTAGATGTTTGTTGTGCATTTTGCACGTGTTGAATTTTGTGCAAGTGACATTTTTAGTAACAAGAGAATATCCAATTTACAAGAGAGATTGTGTTGCATTTTTGTTTATTTTTTATGAAAACAATTTATAATATATTTTCAATCGAATTGTTATTCATTTGTTGCATTTGTTAAACTCTTTCAAGAGTTATTCTAGAGTTATGCCTCATGGATTGGACAAATCTGGTTGTAGTGCTTGTGGCTCTAATAGTGACAACGTCCATGGTCGGGGCATTGATACTTGCAATGTCTACAATCTGTGCCATTAATAGTAGTGAAGAATCATGCATTTTACAGAGGTGCGAAATAAAACAAAAATTTTCTTCCATCTAAGGTTTTCAAGATCATGTTGTTGAATCAACTAATCATACATTAACATGAATATACATATGGGTGAATGATTACTCTTGTAACGTAGAAAACAATCAAGCGGAAAGAGAACGGTCCAAATGTCCAGCCTTTATTAATAATCCATGCGAGCTTAAACACATACAAAGGAAGTTACAAAAATCATAGAGTGCTAGCTCCAATCCTTATGTATAATTGATTTGCTTTCTAAAGAAATAAGTCGGGGTTTTTTTGCGAAAATTCAAGCTTTTAGTGAGGGATACGATAACTCGGGCTTTTTAAAGAGAGAAACATTTTCTCTCTTTTATTCTCTTTTGTTATTGTCACAACCGTAGGAGTGGGCCATGACTAACATGAGGAACGACGGGATCATGAGGGCCTCGACCCAAGTAAGCTTCGGATACTAAACTAAAATCGTCAAATCATTATCATTGTCATTTCAATTAGTATTATTATAACTTAATAAAAATTTCTTCAACCTTAACACAATTCATAATTCTATGCTATTCTCATTTCAATAACCAAGATCAATATTCATAATCAAAATCTAATACACTATCTATAGTTATAAGCTGCAAAGCACATAAGATTATAATTACGAATAAACATAGATTTTAAGAAATTTACAAGAAAATGAGTCACATGACCAAAATGCCGAATTTGAATCAAACGACCAAAAGGAAACAATGACCAATCCCTCAATATCCTATAAGACTTAAATAACGAGAGGTTAGCAATCCATAGCTTAAGGAAACGATGAGTAGATATTATATAATATGCTAAAGGAGGAAAACAGATTAAGGACAATATTCTAAAGTCCATGTTAAAATGCAATGCCCATTTCTCAAACTCATGCATATCAACGAACACATCTCATACCTCAAATCAAATGGTTCAAAACCCTTTCGTATCAAATTGTTAAAATATTTGTACATACATTTATTGTACTCATATGAAAACACGCACGCGCGCACACACACACACACACACGAGCTTTCATACTCCCAAAAGGTAAAAACATATGATTGGGTGCGAACATCCAAAGGTCACGCCTTTCATGACTAGGTTTTTATATATTGGTTGACATACGATCTAGCACTATACGTCTCTTACTAGATGGAGCCTCGTATCATTAAGCCCAAAGGCTACCACTCGGTAGCTAGGTTCCCTAGGGTCTCGAAAATATTTTCAAAAACCAAACATATTTATACATTTTCAAATTGGTATTTCAAATACCATGCATGTATTTTCATAAATTACATGAATACTCAAAATAGCGAATATAACACGGTCATGTTCAAATCCAAAAACACATATCAAACCATTCACATTTACTCAACACGTTAAAATCTCTTTTCAATTCTCATCAAATCATTTTGATACAAAACATTTCAAATATTTAAAATGTCCGTTCCCATCTAAGTTCTACTAGAATATTTATGAATCATTTATAAATAGTGATGCATGACGAGATATAATTTCAAAGAAATTAAAACACAATACATCATATAATATTCACTCATAATACAATGGAAGAATCGAATTAAAATTAAGACGACCGGGATAGAGTCTTTCGTTTCAAAGAATCTAGCATCACAAAATGGTGGATTATCTGTCGATATCACATAACAAGGAATAATTCAAATAATAAATTATTCTAGAATTAGAAATACAAGATTATCAAATAAAAACAGAATTGATTGGAAAGACTCAATCCGATAATCTAACTAAATCCTATAATCCTTCAATTTATTCTAAATAATCATCTAAACACATTTCATTGCTAATCTTTAACTCATTTCTTAAACAATCAATCTTCAATCAATTAACGTTTAATTCGATTAAATGATCAATTCTATTTTAATTTATCCAATAATCACTTCATTCATCTTTAATTATACTTTTATAACTTAATTCTTAATTTTTTAAAAAAATTTTCCAATCAAAACAGAAATTTGCAATATCACTATTCATCATCTACAACTTATCAATTTCTCAAATTCATGTTATTCCACTTCAAGTTAACTTCTTATTTCACTTACCCAAGATAATTAGCATTATTCAAGTTATTACAATAATCTAGAATCACTTTTATCCAAATGGGTCTCAAAATTCTAACCTTAAACTAATCAATTCCTTTAGCAAATCATAATCCAAAGGTACTCCAACTCAATATCATCATTAACTACACATAAACTTCATAATTTAAAGATTAATGGTTAAAAAATCTTACCTTTACACTATGCTTTTCAAATCCTAAATTCTTCTTAGCTCTCTAAGCTTTTCGAGTTTCAAGCTAGCCAAACTCCATTTAAATCAACTAATTTATGGTTCTCCTAAGCTAATGTAATAAGGAATTATCTTAGGAATCAAGGAAGAAAATTAGGAGAAAGTGGGAGAGAAATGACATGAGAGAGGGAGAGGAGAAGATGGGAAAAATCTAGAAAAAGAGCATTTACTACTCCTTTTATACCGACTCCATTTTGTTTTCAAATTCAAGCTATTAAATTCTTTCTCTTTAAGAACATTCATCCTCGATTTTTGAGTCTACCTAAATCTTAGTAGATGAATAAATGAGGATACTTTCTCTTTATTTGCTTCTCGGCCTCGTAAGTGGCTTCTTCGATTGAACGGTTCATCATGACCTTAACGAAGACAATCTCTTTATTTCATAATTTCTTAACATGATGATCTATTATAGTCACTGGTTACTCCTCATATGACAAATCGGAACTTAATTCCATCATTTATGATTACGGGACATGAGATAGACCGGTATATATTTTTTTAGCATAGAAATATGAAATACTCGGATGTACGTTTGAGAATTATGGAAGCAATGCCAATTCATAAGCCACTACTCTAACTTGAACAATAATTTCAAATGATCTAATGTATCTCGGGCTCAACTTTTCTTTCTTACCAAATCGTATTACTCCTTTCATTGGAGAAACTCGGAGAAATACAAAGTCACCAATTTGAAATTCCATATGTCCGCTCTTAGAATTTTTATAACTCTTCTATCTATTATATGTAGTCTTTAGTCATTCTTGAATTAACTTCATCTTCTCGATAGTGAGCTGAATCAATTTGGACCTTAAGGGTTCCTTTTCTTTATCTTTCATCCAACATATTGAAGATCTATACTTTTGACCATACAACACTTTATATGATGCCATATCGATGTTGAAGTGATAAATGTTGTTATAGGAGAACTTAATCAATGGCAAGTGACGATCCCAACTACCTTTTAGATTGATCATAAATGCCTTGAGCATATCCTCTAAGGTCCGATTATCCTTTCTAACTATCTCGTCTAGTTAAGGATGAAATGTTATACTGAAGTCTAATCTCATACCAAGTGCTTTTTGTAACTTCCTTTAGAATTGAGATATAAACTAAGTACCTCAATCCGAAATGATGGAGACTAAAATACCATGTAAGAACACTATTCGATCAATATAAAATTAGGTATACTAAGCATACCTATAGATGGTCTTTACATGTAGAAAATGAGAGGACTTAGTCAATGTGTCCACGATTATCCAAATAAAGTCATAACCTTTTTGAGTCCGAGGCAAACCCATCACAAAGTTTATTGTCACTCTTTCCCACTTCCACTTTGGTAGTGGCAACTCTTGCAACATCTCTATCGGTCTTTGGTGCTTATACTTTATTTGTTGACATATCAAACATTGTGAAATAAATTCCATGATATCTTTCTTCATTTCAAGCCACTTATAATTTTCATGGAGATCCTTATACATCTTAACATAACTAGTTTGTATAAAATAAGATGCACAATGAGCCTCTATTAAAAAATGTTCTCTTAGCTTTAGATTTTTTGATATACATAACCTTTGATGAAACCATACGATGCCTCTATTATCCACTTTAAAACCTAAAATTTTTCCTTCTTGAATCTTAGTGCAAATCTCTTTGACCTCCTCATCATTAACTTAAGCCTTTCGAATCCGATCCACCAAAATTAGCTTAATCTTCATATGGGTCAAAAGATTACCCGACTCACTAACTCTAAACATTACTTTAGAATCTTATAATCTATTTACTTACAATGCTAATGGCCACTTCTCTTTCGATAAATGGGCCAAACTTTCAACTAACTTCCTATTCAAGGCATTAGCTACCACATTAGTCTCGCCTAGATGATATAAAATATCACAATCATAGTCTTTTAGCAATTTCATCCATCTCTTTTGCCTCAAATTCAAATCCTTATGATTAAATATATACTTCAAACTCGTGTGATTTGTATAGATTTCACAAGTTTCTCTATACATATAATGTCTCTAAATTTTCAAAGCAAAAACCACCACTGCCAATTCCAAATCATGTCTAGGGTAATATTGTTCATGTTTCTTCAACTTTCTTAAAGCATAAGCTACTATCCTACCATGTTACATTAATACATATCCCATCCCTACTCTTGAAGCATCACAAAACACCAAAAATCCACCACTATCCAAAGGTAAGATAAGGACTAGTACCACGGTCAAACACGTCTTCGACTTCTAAAAGCTCTCTTCACATTTATTTGATCATTAAAATCTCACATTCTTCTAAGTTAACTTAGTTAAAGGCGTTGCAATCCTTGAAAGGTCTTGAATAAACCTTTGATAGTACCTAACCAAACTCAAAAAGCTTCGAATCTCTATCACCGAGTAGATCTCGGCCAATAGCTTACTCGTCTCTACCTTCTTCGGATCAACATAATCCCTTTCCGGGACACAATGTGTTCGAGGAATGCCACATTCTCCAACTAGAATTTACATTTTGAAAATTTGACATATAATTTTTTATCCTTAATGTTTGTAGCACTCGTCTTAAATGATTCTCATACTCCCTCTCATTCTTAGAATACACCGGGATGTTATCAATAAACATAATTATAAATTTATCCAGGAAGCATCAAAACACCCTATTCATTAGATTCATAAAAGTCTGCTAGAGCATTGGTAAGGCCAAAAGACATCATCGAAATTCATAATGGCCATACCTCATCCCGAAGGTAATTTTGGAGATGTCCTCCCTCTTAATCCTCAACCGATGGTATCTAACCCTCAAGTCAATCTCGGAGAAATACTTTATATCTTACAATTGATAAAACAATTTATCTATCTTTGGCAACATATACCATTCTTCGCCCTCACTTTATTTAGTTGATGGTAGTTAATGCATAACCTCAAACTCCCATCCTTCTTCTTGACAAATAAAATTAGAGCACCCCATGGAGAAGTGATCGATCGGATAAACCTCTTATCCAACAAGTCCCGAAGCTGAACCTTTAACTCCTTTAATTTAGTTAGTACCATCCGATAGAAAGGTATAGAGATGAGTTCGATACTCGAAAGTAATTTAATAGAAAACTATATTTCTCTATCAAGAGGTAAACTAGGTGATTCATTTAGAAATAAATTAAGAAACTCCCTAACGATGGGGACTTGGTACAAACTAATCATATTATCATCGGTCTCCTTCATATATGCCAAATAGGCAACACAACCCTTTCTCATCATCTTACTTACCTTCATAGCGGACGCTAAATTAGAAGGAGCTACACTCTGCTCTCCTTGAAAAGAAAATCCATCTTTCCTTAAATCTTAAAAATACACTATCTTATTATAACGATCTAACAAAGCAATATGATTTGTTAACTGATCCATTTCTAAGATCACATCAAAATCATTCATCTTTAACAATATCAAATTTTCCATTAAATTTCTACCTATCGCCCATACATCACAGTTTCTAAGCACCATATCGGTTATCATACATTCTCCTATATGTGTTGATACCATTAATGACGACTCTAGCATACATGGACCTACATCAAACCTTTTAAGAAAATAAGGGGACAAAAATAAATAGGTCATCCTAAAGTTAAACAACACCCTTATATCATATGAAAAGACTTAAAGGATACCCGATACAATGACATTGGATGCCTAAGCATCTTGTTGAGTGATGAAAAAAACCGGAGCTTGGCCACCACCGGTACTTGTCTAACCTTGACCTCTTGGACCTCCATGACCTCTACTAGTTTTTCCTTGATCTTTCCGTGCTTTATCACTAAACCCTCGATTAGGCTAGCCACCAAATCTACTACCATACTAACTTGGGGATGGGTTAGCCATAGGAGGAGCGTGTACCCCTGTTGAAGTAACAACATGTGCCATCTTGTATCTAGGACAATCTCGGATCGGATAACTTTGTTGATTACAAAATAAGTATGCTCCTGTTCTCCAAGAGCATATACCTAGATGGGTCTTGCCATATATCCGATAGACCGAGTATCCTCTTCTAGAACCCCGATAGATCGAGTAAAATGATCCTTGACTCATACTTATTTAAGATCCATCATGGCTACTTTGTCCAAAATATCTCCCTTGAGAGCTAGAGTAACTCGCATACTTACATCTTGACTAGATCCACTATTACGATCTTTATGCCCACCGAAGAAGAAGGATCACTCTTGGCCTTGTTCTTTTGCTCTTTAGTTTCCCTACTATTTGTCCTCCTCATCTCGAGTTTACAAACATAATAAACAGTTTTCAAATAACTTTGAAACCATTGAGGAGACACCATTGTGAAAGATGGATCCACTAGTTCATTAATAAATCTTTTAACGTTTTTTGCTTTAGTCAATATTATTTCGGAGCATATCGACTTAGCTTAGCAAACCTTTCATACTTCATCACTCGTCATATCAAAATTTTACACTAACCTTTTAAATTCCTTGGCCATTTCTTCTTTAATGCTTTTTGGTAATTCCTCCACTAGGAAAGCTTCCTTAAATTATCTCCGAGACTCGATCATGTTTCCTATCCCTTTTTATACCATTCACTAACACTCCCTTCAAGCATGAACACCGTTAGTTTAACCTTCCTTTCCTCAAGACATCAAAGTGCTACTAGTCTCTTCTCTATCTTATCAATAAAATACATCGAGTCCTCATCATCCCTATCACTCGAATAAGTTGATGGCTTCAACTTTAAGAACTTTACCACATATAGGTCAAACCCTACTAATCTCAATCGGATACCAATCATAGGAGTATCTACTCGCTCTATCCTTGATCGGTAAACACTAACTCTACCATGGCATGAAAAGTTTGATAAATTCCCTCGGCCATCATCTCCATAGTGTGCTACATAACATGAAACCTAGCCATGACATTAGCTAATATCATCATATCGTGGTCTTCTTCTTCTCTAAAGTTAGTCCTACTATGAGATCAAGAAGGTCTATATGATGTCTCAGCCTCGACACCTCCTTTATGATCACTTGACCTAATACTCACCATAGTAGCGTATATGGGATAAAATCCACATTTAGCATATCTCAAAAAGGCAATGAATCGATACGTAATTCATATAATCTTTGTTCTCTCTTTTATTAGACTTGCATATACTTAAACGAAAAAATGATCTTGGGTTTACAAGAAGAAATTAACAAATTCAAATGAGCAAACCCAAACCAAAACACGTATAAGTCTAAACCTACATAAGACCAAACAAAAACAACATGAAAACCCTAATTGAACAAAAGAGACATATGGGTAGAAAGAAGTACATACGACTTGAAGAATAATTTGGCATGCCTATTTATATTTTGTCTTAAGATGTCACACAAGCAAAGGAGGATATATAAAGTTTGAACAATAAACCGACACGTCGGTACATGATTTTGCTCAAGAGGTCATACGGTTAGTAGGGGTAGACATGATTTGTTTTGAAAAGTCACACACATGTGTGTGAATTGGCAAAAAGAAGAGGCATAGGCAAAATTGATCCACATGGTTTGCTTTAAAAATTTAACATGTCTATGTCTAGCTAATAAAATAATAATTTAAATGAAAAAAAAGCCACACAAGCAAAAACAATTTACACGAGTTTGAAGACAAAAGTGACACGACCGTGTGTCACATAAAATTTCTCTAAAGAAGAAAAAATACCACACAAGTAGTAGCTAAGAATACAATTTGTGAGGGAAATTGACATGGTTATGTGTCAATTTAAGTAAGCTATGTGAGGGATTTTCACATGATAAAATCTTACTTTTCACACATAATACTAAAAGATAATCATAGAGACTAAAATGCATGCTAATAGACTGATCCATGTGATTCAAGGAAAAATCATGGATTAGAGTAGAGCCTATTCTCCGTAGTTATCCTAGACTTTAAAACCTAAGCTCTAATACCAACACTTGTCATGACCCTAAGAGTGAGCCATGACCGACACGAGGATTAAAGGGACCATAAGGCATACCTCAACCCAAGCAAGCCTCGGATACTAAACTAAAATCCTCAAATCATTATCACTTCCATTATCATTTCAATTAGTATTATCATAACTTAATAAACATTTCTTCAACCTTAACATAATTCATAATTCTATGCTAATCTCATTTCAATAAACAAGATCAATATTCATAATCAAATTCTAATACACTACCTACAACTATAATTACAAAGCATCTAAGATTATAATTTTGAATAAACATAGGTTCTAAGAAATTTACAAGGAAATGAGTCGCATGACCAAAGTGCCAACTTCGCATTAAACAATCAAGAGGAAGCAAAGAGCAATCCCTCAATATCCTGCAAAACCGAAATAATGATGGGTGATTAGTCCACAACTTAGCAAGTAGACATTCTATAATATACTAAAGGAGGGAAATAGACTAAGGAAGATATTCTTAAATCCATGTTAAAATGCAATGCCTATTTCTCAAACTCATTCATATCAAAAAGCACATCTCATATGACAAATTTAATGGTTCAAAACCATTTCGTATGAAATCATCAAAATGCATGTACATATATATTTTGTACTCATATGAAAAAAGACATATATAAAGGTTTTTATACACTCGTGGGGTAATAGCGTATCATTGGATATGAACACCTAAAGGTCACGATCCCTTTTGACTAGGTTTTTGTATGTTGGTTGAGATACGGTCTAGCATTACACCTCTCCTACTAGATGAAGCCTCGTATCATTGAGCTCAAAGGCTACCCCCGATAGCTAGGTTTCCTAGGATCTTGAAATTTTTTTTGAAAAATCAAACATATTTATACATTTTCAAATCGACATTTCAAATACCATGCATTCATTTTCATAAATTACACGAATACTCAAAATAGCGACTATAACACAATCATGTTCAAATCCAAAAACACATATCGGACCATTCATATCTATCCAACATATTAAAATCTCTTTCAATTCTCATCAAATCATTTTGATTACGAAAACATTTCAAATATTTAGAATGTTCGTTCTAATCTAAATTTCACTAGAATGCTTTTAAATCATTCATAAATAATGATGCATGATAGACATAATTTCAAAGGAATTAAAACACAATACATCATACAATATCCATTTATAGTATAATTGAAGAATCAAATGAAAATCAAGAAGGTTGAGGCTGCAGATCGCTTGCTAGAATCTAGCATCACAAAATGATGGATCATCCATGGATATCACATAACAAGAAATAATTCAAAAAATGAATTATTCTAGAATTAGAAATATAAGATTATCAAATAAAAATGAAATTGATTAGAAAAAATCGATTTGATAATCTAACTAAATCCTATAATCCCTCAATTTATTCTAAATAATCATCTAATCACATTTCATTATCAATCTTTTACTAATTCCTTAAACAATCAACCTTTAATCAATTAAACTTTAATTAGATTAAATGATCAATTCTATTCTAATTCATCGAATAATCACTTCATTCATCTTTAATTATACTTTTATAACTTAATTCCTCATTCTCCCTAAATTTTTTCCAATTAAAAACTAAATTCAGATTTGTCACTATTCATCATCTACAACCTCTCAATTTCTCAAATTTATTTGATTCCAATTTAAATTAACTTCTTATTTCACTTACACAAGATAATTAAATGTCATTCAAGTCATTACAATTATCGAGAATCACTTTTCTCCAAATGGATCTCAAAACGCAAACCTTAATCTAATCAATTTCTCAAGTAAATCACAATCCAAAGCTACTCTAACTCAATATCATGATTAACTACATATAAACTTCATAATTTAAAGATCAATGGATAAAAAATCTTACTTTACACTATGCCTCTCAAATCCTAAATTCTTCCTAGCTCTCTAAGCTTCTCGAACTCCAAACTAGCTAAACTCCATTTAAATCAACTAATTTATGGTTCTTTTAAGCTAATTTAACAAGGAATTAGCTTAAGAATCAAGGAAGGGAATCGAGAGAAAATGGGAGAAAAATGGTGAGAGAGAGAGAGAGGAGAAGAGGGGAAAAATATGAAAAAAATGGCGAGTTACTACTCTTTTTATTCCAACCCCCTTTTTTAAAAAAAAAATTGAGTTATTAAATTCTTTCTCCTTAAGAAAATTTATCCTCAAATTTTACGTCTACCCAAACCTTAGTAGATGAATAAATAAAGATACTTTCTCTTCATCTCCTCCTCGGCCTCTCAAGTAGCTTCTTCGATCGAATGGATCCACCAAATGACCTTAACTAAAACAATCTTTTTGTTTCATAATTTCTTAACGTAACGATCCACTATAACCACTAGTTGCTCCTCTAATGAAAAATCGGGACTTAATTCCACCATTTGTGGTTCTAGGACTTGAGATGGGTTGGCTACATATTTTCTTAGCATGAAAATATGAAAAACTCGATATGTGCTTGAGAATTATGGTGGCAATACCAATTCAACTAATAATTTTAAATGGTCCAGGTGTATCTCGGGCTCAACTTTCCTTTCTTGCCAAACCACATTACTTCTTTTAATAAGAGAAACTCGGACAAATACAAAGTCACTAATTTAAAATTTTAAATATCTTTTCTTAGGATCCGTATAGCTTTTCCGTCTACTATGTACGATATTACGGCATTTGTGAATCACCTTCACCTTTTCAATAGTGAGTTGAATCAATTTAGGCCTTAAGGTTTCCTTTCTTTGACTTTCATCTAATATATTGGTGATATACACTTCGACAATACAATGTTTCATACAATGCCATACCAATGCTAGAGAGATAAGTATTGTTATATGATAACTCAAACAATGGCAAGTGACAATCCTAACTACCTCTAAAGTTTGGATTAACCTTTCGATCGATCATCTGTTTGAGGATGAAATATCATACTAAAATCTATTCTCATACCAAGTGCATCTTGTAACTTCCTTTAGAATCGAGATGTAAACTAAGAACCTTGATCCGAAATGATAGAGATCAAAATACTATGTATGGATACTATTTGACCAATATACAACTAGGAATTCCGAGCATACCCATAGATAGTCTTTACGGGTAGAAAAAGAGCGAACTTAGTTAGTCAATCCATGATCACCCAAATAGATTCATACCCTTCTTGAGTTTG
Organism: Dovyalis caffra; assembly: GCA_963924115.1. NCBI lineage: Eukaryota > Viridiplantae > Streptophyta > Magnoliopsida > Malpighiales > Salicaceae > Dovyalis > Dovyalis caffra. The sequence continues at coordinate 1,783,866 of CAWUPB010001179.1, forward strand.
AGGAAAACCCATCACAAAGTCTACCGTCACTCTTTTCTACTTGCACTTCGATAGTGGCAACTCTTGTAACATCCTTGTCCATATTTGGTGCTCATACTTTACTTACGGACATGTCAAGCACTATGAAACAAATTCCATGATATCTTTCTTCATTTTTGTCCATCGATAATTTTTACGAAGATCCTTATACATCTTAACATAACTCGGATGCATAGAATAGGCCATACTATGAGCTTTTATCAAAATATGTTCTCTTAACTCTAGATTCTTCGACACACATAACCTTTAATGAAACCATAGAGTGCCTATATCCTCCACTCTACAACCTAAACTTTTTCCTTCTCACATCTTAATGTAAATCTCTTCAATCTCCTTATCATTAACTTGAGCCTCTCGAATCCGATCTACCAAAACTAGCCAAATCTTCAAATGGGTCAAAAGATTACCCAACTCACTAACTTTAAATACTACTTAAGAATCTCATAATTTATTTACCTTTGATGCTAATGGCCACTTCTCTTTTGATAAATGGGCCAAAATTTTGACTTATTTCCTACTCAAGGTATCGACTACCACATTAGCCTTGCATGGATGATACAAAATAGTATCATCGAGTCTTTTAATAATTCCATCCATCTCCTTTTCCTTAAATTCAAATTATTTTGACTAAATATATACTTCGATTCTTATGATCCGTATAGATTTCATAAGTTTCTCCATATAGATAATGTCTCTAAATTTTCAAAGCAAAAACCACCATTACCAATTTTAAGTCATGTGTAGGGTACTTCTATTTATGTTTTTTAAACTACCTCAAAGCATAAGCTACTAACCTACCATACTGCATCAGCACACATCCCAACCCTACTCTTGAGGCATCATAAAATATCAAAAATCCATCATTACTCGAAGGTAAGGTAAGGATCGATGTTGTGGTTAAATACATCTTCGACTTCTAAAACTCTCTTCACACTTATCTAACCACTAGAATCTCACATTCTTCTAAGTCAACTTAGTTAAAGGTACTACAATCCTTGAAAAGTCTAGCATAAACCTTCCATAATACCCTGCTAAACCTAGAAAGTTTTAAATCTTTATCATCGAAGTAGATCTTGGCCAACGGTTTACTACCTCTACCTTTTTTGAATCAACCATAATCCCTTTCTAAGACACAATGCGTCTTAGGAATGCCATATTCTCTAACTAGAATTCACACTTCAAAAATTTAGGTTACAATTTCTAATCCCTTGATGTCCGTAGCACTTGCCTTAAATAATTCTCATATCCCTTTCATTCTTAGAGGATGTCATCAATAAACACAATCATAAATTTATCTAAGAAGCATCAAAATACCCTATTCATTAGATCCATAAAAGTTGTCGAAGTATTGATAAGGCCAAATGATATCATCGAAATTCATATTGGTCATACCATATCCCGAAAGTAGTTTTGAGGACGTCCTCCCTTTTAATCCTCAACTAATGGTATCAAGACCTTAAGTCAATCTTTGAGAAATACTTTGCGCCTTGCTCCTTATCACATAAATCATCTATCCTTGGTAACGAATACCTATTCTTCACCATCACTTTATTCGATCAATGGTAGTTAATGCATAACCTCAAATTTCCATCCTTCTTCCTAACAAACAAAACTAGAGTAGGCCATGGAGAAGTGTTCGATTAGATAAACCCCTTATCCAATAATTCTTGAAGCTGAACCTCCAACTACTTCAATTCGGTTAGTGCCATCCGATAGGAAGGTATAAAGATGGGTTCAATACCCAAAAGCAATTCAATACCGAATTTTGTTTGTTTATTTGGAGTTAAATAAGGTAATTCATTTGGAAATATATCGAGAAACTTGTTAATGATGGGAACTTGGTCCAAACTAACCACATTATCATCGATCTCCTTCACATATACTAAATAGGTGACACACTCTTTTCTCATCATCTTACTTGCCTTTACGAAAGACATTAAATTAAAAGGAGCTACACTTTGCTCTCATTGAAAAGAAAATCCTTCTTCTCCTAAATCTCTATAACACACTATCTTATTATAATAATCTAATGAAGCATGAAGATTTGCTAATTAATCCATTTCTAAGATCACATCAAAATCATTCATCTCCAACAATATCAAAATCCATTATTAAATTTCTACCCATCACCCATACATCATAGTTTTTAAACACCATATCAGCCTATCATACATTCCGCCATAGGTGTTGATACCATTAGCAACTCGCTCTAACATGCATGGACTTACATCAAACCTCTTAGTAAAATATGAGGACATAAATGAATCGGTCACACTAGAGTCAAACAACACCCTTGCATCATATGAAAAGACTTGGAAGATACATGATACAATGATAATAGATGCCCGAGCACCTTATTGAGTGATGGAAAAAACTCGATCTTAGCCACTACCAATACTTGTTTGACCCTAACCTCTTGGACCCCAATGATCTTTACCAGTTTGTTCTAAACCTTACTATGCTTTACTACCAAACCCTCACTAGATTGGCCACCAAATCTATTACCATACCGACTTAGGGATGGGTTGACCATAGGAGGAGCTCGTTAATGGAAACCATGGAGCCAAATGGATTAGTAAGGTGGTATCTTCAAGGGAGGTATAAAATCTAATCCATTACATATTAAAGATGGTCTAATGATGCAGGCTAGGGCTAAGAATCTTAAAGTAGCTCTCCATAGGCTTATTCAAGAGTGTTGGATAGAATGCACTTCCGATGGCCCAAGGGAGCAATATGGTGCCATCTTAAGAAAGGAGGGGGATTCAAGAGTGTCAATCTGATCCAAGTCCAAGATTAGACTCCTTAAATCATATTGAGCCTATTTTGTTCTATCTAGCTTAATTATAATTATAAATAATTAATTAAGTTAGATTTGGGCTCAATATTTTAAGCCCAACTTAATTGTAATTAGAACTAATTAAGTAAATCAAATTTGAACTTTATGTTTTAAGCCTTATTATTTACATATGCTTTCAAGTCCATTAGGTTTTGTTTATATTCTCTTTAGGTGTCAAGGATGTGTAGAGTCATTTTAGTATTAGGAGTGATGTGTTTAGCCTATTTAAAGGCTGGTTTAGATTTGTTTTAGACTTACACAATAATTTTGAGAGTTAATAAATTTCGGAGGATTTTGTTTTCTTTATTCTTTTGAGAAATAAATCGACTTATCAAGGATTGCAATCGTTGTGGCATTTTTGAGCTTATCATGCTCCATAGGATGTAGCATTCTTTACTCTATTGTAAAATAGTTTCGGTTCTTGCCTCCTTATAGGCAACAAGTTAGGTTCCGCTTATTATAACTCGATTGGTCCTGTTCTTAGGATTGTCTAGCAATAAAGGTGTTTGAGTCTATCATCATTATATATAAGGTTCACATTAGTTAGTATCAAAGCCTTGGTTGTGCAAAGTCGGGTTGGTTATCCATAATCCTTATGTCTTCTATTTTGTATCTAGTTTTCTTTGTTGCATCTTTCTTGTTATTTTGCCATAGCTTTTCCTGTTTGAGTCTCTTGCTTGATAAATTAAATCTTATATATATATAAAGGGAAAAAGTTTGATTTGTACTTAACTTCGTTTTCTCAATATAAATCAAGTGTTTTTTTTTTCATTATCTTTTGTTCTATTTCATGTCTTTATAGTTAATTTTGTTTTAGTCTAAATTGAGTCGGTTTTAGTTGAAAAAAATGCAAAAGAAAGTCTGATTTGTTTTTGTTCTATTGAGTCTCATTTGTTATTGTCTTGTTTAATCCAAGTTTATCTTGTCATTTAATTTTAAAATTTTTTCTTTTTGTTTCAAATCTGAAAGAAAACATCATAAGGCTATCAAAATAAAGAATTATTATGATATCCTACTAGTTATAAAAAAAGAAAAAAAGAAAGAAAAGAGTAATCGGATTGGTTACAAAAGAGAAGTGTGTTTTGTTGATTGAAATTTTAGGACAAAAATTAAAATTCTGAACCGAATTAGATTTATGGATGGTTAGCAAGACATCATTTTTGAACGGATGACAAGAAATGAGCTATTATGGAGCCTAGTTGATTAAGAGAGTAGGGAAGCTTACAAGATCACCTTGATTAGATTCAAGAGTTTAAGTTCAATTCTATTATTTATTTTGTATTTTTGGATTTTTCTAATTAATTTGATTAAGAGATTAATACGAGACATAAGAAAGGCAAAAGGGTGATATCATTATAGAAAAAGCCTAAAAGAGTTTAAACACGAGTGTGAGTGACATCTTATATGAGTGCAAACACGTAAAGGAGTGCCATTATGAGATTCCATCAATTGCTTTTATTTTCTTATTTTCTCTATCTTCGTAGATTTCTAATCATGGAAGATAAGCAAAAAGAAGTGGTCGGAGATGAAGAGGAAGGGAGAATTGAAAATAAATTGCTTCAAGAAGCGACCCAAGCTCAATGGGGTCAATTAATGCACTTTATGAGGGACATTAACGATCAAATAAAAGCCATAGAGTTAAGAAAAAAAATGAGATAGTTCAAACTGCTTCGAAGCTAGAAAACGAGTACGGGATAAAAAGGAGCTCGTTTGAGGAAGAGTTTGATGATCGTGCATCTTTGGTGCAAAATGCAAGAGGTGGCCATGGCAATAGAGATCGTGGTGGATATGGAGGTCAAGGTAATGATCGTCATGATTGGAGCCATGATTTTGAGCGACTAGAATGGGTGTATAATGGTTATAAAAACAATAAAAATGGGCTTAAGTTAACCATCCCTTCATTTGAAGGTAAAAATGATCTTGATCTATATCTTGAATGGGAGAGAAAGTATGAATTTATATTTAATTGTTATTGTTCACACCCATTTTTTTCCAAAAAAAAGAGAAGAAGAAGAGAGATAAATAAAGAAAAAAGAAAAAGAAAAAAGAGAGTGCACCTTCGCACACGTAGAACACCGCCGCAACAAGCTTCTCTAATACACGCTCCTTCACACGGCCCGTAGCCATTGCCGGTGTCCGTGCGCCAATGCCCCAAGCGGGCCTCCCACGCGAGTACATCGGCCACCCTTCCGAGCCTCCCCGAGCGCCGGCACCCCTTTATCGGGCCTCTTTCCGTGAGCCAACTTCCCAAGCGGGTCTCCTACGCAAGACACCGGTAACCTTTGCTAGGCCTACCTCCACGTGCTAACGCCCCCTACCGAGCCTCCCTCCGTGCGACGGCGCCCGTGTAGGCCTCCTACGCGAGCATGCCGGTGTCCCCCGCCGAGCCAACCGGTGCTTGCTAGCAACCTCGCGGCGCCTTCGGTAGTCACTAAGCTAGACGTTCCAAATCGACGACCACAACTCTTAGTCGTCTTTCCTCCCCGATTGATTGAATATCGGTCTCCATCGGGTTAAAAAGAGTCTAAGCGATCTCAAATTCAACCAACAAATCTACCTCTATTTTTTTACGGTAATCATTTTTTCATTTTTCATTTTACTTTATTTTAACATGTATTATATGTGAATATATGCCTATAATCGATTAATTAATTGTATTATATAATTAATTTGCTTAGTTGTTCATGTGTAATTTGTTTGAGTTGTGGTGATGTGTATTGGTTTAGACTTTAGGATACTTGCTATTATTCAATACCTGTATATTTTTTTAACGCATCTTACGTGGTAATTTTATTAAAAAAGGATACGACGTCGAATTAAGCAAGTTTGAAATTTTTCCATGTAAATCTGTTTTCATCACATAATTAATTATGTATGTTAAGACAACTAATTCATCGATTTTTGTTTCTTTTGTCAATTTTAGTCCGATTGTTAATTTTTATCGATTTTTGCCTATGATAGCTTATGTTGTCGATTTTTATTTTACTTTTTCCTTAAATGTCGATTTTCACCTATGATTGCTTAAATTGTCGATTTTTATGTATTTTTTCCTTAATCATCGATTTTTGCCTATGATTGCCTACCTTATCGATTTTACTTTGTTTTTGCCTTAATTGTTGATTTTTGCCTATGATTGGCTACATTGTCGATTTTACTTTATTTTTTTCCTTAATTGTCCATTTTTGCTTACGATTCGTTGAATTGCCGATTTTTGCCTATGATTGCTCGAATTGTCGATTTTTACTTATTTTTGCCTTAATTGTCGACTTTTGCCTATGATTGCTTAAATTTATGATTTTTATTTGTTTTTGCCTAAATTATTGATTTTTACCTATGATTGCCTAAATTGCCTATTGTTATCGGTTTTTACCTAAATCGTCGACTTTTACCTATAATTGCTTAAATTGTCGATTTTTGCCTATGATTGTCTATATGGTCAACTTTTGCCTATGTTTGCATAAATTGTTGATTTTTTTTTGCCTAATTGCCAATTTTTTCTTAATCATTGATTTCGTCGATTTTGCCAATTTTATCATTATTTGCTTGTTTACCCATTTTGCCAAGTTTGTCTATTTTTTGCCTAATTATCAATTTTTATCTATTTAATTTATCTATTTTGCTATCCTTGCATTCATCTTTTTTAGCAATCCATTTCGGAGTGAGGACAAGATCTCTAATCGATCAAGTCTCGAATCACTCGACTAGGGGTAAAAGTTTAAAAATAGGTGGTCTTTCATCATTTAAAAAATCGAAATCGAATTAATATTATATGCAATGTAGTTTGCCTTAGGCAAGACGGAGTAGAGTGATTTTTAATCTTCTTTACATGTAATTAACCCTTTATCAAGAACTCGAATAGATCATTCATAAGGTTTCTTAGTAATCGTAATACTAGGTGGCGACTCCAATCATTTTTGTCCATTTTTCCATATTTTCACCTCAACTCGTTGCCTTCGCTACCGATGTCGCCCTGCGATAGAATGGCGACTCCATAGGAGAATTCTTAGGGTTAGGCTTTGCATATGATTTTTGAATTCGATTTTTGACAATATGATGAATTTGATTTTATTTATTTATTTATTTATTTAAAATTACCTTGCCTTATTTGAATTCATGTCTTTTGCCATTGTTTGCCTTGTATTTTTATTTTTATTTTATTTTATTTTATTTCATTTTGATTGTTTATTTATTCGTATTTTTTTTTTTGTATTTTGATCTTTATTTTTATTTTTGAGACTAGGTATGGAATAATGTCCATGCACATACTATACTCACCTTTATTTTATATGTTTATCATACACTTGCGTTAGGACTTAGGGAGGTAGTAGTGCTTGCTTTGATGGGTTTTATCCTGGATAAACACTAACGAAATCTCAACTTTTCTTGCTAGTCGCTAATGAGCGATGGGTAGCCGATGATTTTTCATGCTTACTAATCATCGTCTTTAGTTACCTTAACGATTTTATTATGACTCGTCGAGCTGGAAGGGACCTTTGTGAGACTTAGATAGAGCCTATCCTATTCACGTAATGACTTAAGCCGGACCCTAGGTTCTTATCTTGTAAATATCACGAGCAAGTCAAACTTTAATGAAACCTTACCGAAATAATTTGGTCACAATGTTTCGGGATGGGTGATAAAAGGATTATTATGTATTTTAAGATGGCTTTTGAATACCGGAAAGAGTCCGAGACTTTTCCATCGAAGGAAGGCAATTGTTTAACGTAAGGGTTTCGTAGTAATCTTTAAGATGTGATGCCAATCCGGATAGTCATTAATGATTTGACCAAGCTTTTAGAATGTTAGGATCAGATGGTACTCATAGATCGATAAAAGTTCGGGGTTAAGTATGAAAATTTAGCTACTCTACTTGAGATCCCTAATCGAAGTTAGCAATCAAGGTGCTAATCTAGTTGTGGGACCCCTCTTATCGACGTTTTACTCTCGAAAGTGTTGATATGACCCCCGCTCTCGAAGAGTATCACCAATTGCTTTAGATGCTGAATTCTTCATATTCGATGTACTTATACTATCATTGTGATGAGGTTGTCCATAGAGTTCAAACTTGGTTAAATGAGAATGCAACCTCGCGGATTGGTAAAAGGGCATAGTAGAAGGGTGGCATTGGGAAACATTGCACCAAGCATTCAAGCGAGAGATTGAAACATCCAAGAGACGAGCTCTAAAAAGGTCAAAATCCTAGCCCTCAACATCTTTAGGCTAATACTATTTCCCTCGATCGGTAGGGTAATCAACTTAGATCATGCCAATGTGTTGATAGAGGTTAAAAAGAATAACATGAATCCTACTGCAGCAATACTAGTAGAAACCATCCTATATTTGAACCATTGTCGCAAAATAAATAAAGGTGCTTGTGAGGGGTTATGTACAATTGCTCTTTGTTTGGATTATTAGTCATATGGAGGCCCATAAGTCCATCTTCAAGTTATCATGGTGGATAGATCAAGAACCATTGAAAGAGGTTTCCGTTGTAATTTGGAAAAACCAGTCGAGCATAGATGGGTGACTATGTTCGTTAAGATGCCAACCACCATAATTCCATGGATGACAAGTATAGATGAATCGGACTTCCTATCCGGCTTATTGTGGAAAATACATATAGGTTTCTCTTATTGGGGTGATAATTTACATGAGTTATGCACCTGTCATGGTGTCTTACGAGTTGGGTTATGATCAATACGTACCAAGGACAAAGGGCCTTATCGAGTTTGAAGGGAGTTTGAAGAGCGATGCCTCGCCTAAATTCTTAGAGGTCATTAAAGAAGAGTGGTCGGTGCTAGGAATGGTACATCGAAGATAGCCGGCCAAGAGATAGCTATGACTCGCAAGGTATCCTATTTGGTAATCAACAATGGTAAAAAATTACAAGTCTCCGGCCTACCCGGTTTAACCCAACATACCCTTGTCAATGGTTTCATCAAACCATGGCCCCTCCAAGGAAATCCCAAGCCAAACTTTTGGGAAGAGAAGAAGAGCGAGAAAATGACACTACAAAAGCCAAGTCTCGTTGAAGATGAAATGAAAGAGTAGATCGAGTATCTAAAAGCTAAAAAACTAAAGATACTAAATGAGTTAATCGAGGAAAAGAAGAAAAAGAAAAAGGGTTGAGAGTAAGATGAGGGAAGTAGACGTAGAGCTTCAAACATGGTAGGACATATTAGTTGAAGAGGATAACCGAAAGACCCTTTTTGCCAATTCCAAACGAAGTTGTCCTCGAAGTCTCTCGACTTTAATGAGCTGGAACGAAAAGATGATCAAGTTAACTATAAGTTGGTCGTCAAGAAAACTAAGATAGAAGAGCTTATGAAGAAGAATGTCAATTTGGTAAAATCTCTCGAGGAGGAATGTAACAACAAGAAAAAGTTGGCGAAGCAACTTGAAGAGGCTTGAAAGAGGATTCCTTCATTGAAAAGAGAAAATCAATAGTTAGAGGTAGACCAACACAAAAAATCTATATATTGGTCCAACATGCATAACCACATATTATAGATATGTGACGAACGTCATGAAATTTTGATCGGGATGACTAATCAAGCTAATGTGGTTACTCGAGAGGTGATAGCTCTACGAAATTTGAGTAGAGAGGTCTATAAAGGCACGACATGTAACCCTCGTCAATCATTCATGATATAGTTGAGGAGATGTGATGACTTATTATTTGAGGTGGCCGGACGAGGAAGGGTCTTCGAAGTGTGATGCATGGCTTTGATGTTTTTTTTTTGTAATTCTTTCTCTTCGAGGACATTTATTATTCTTTCTTACATGTACTATGAATGAAATAAATTTCACTTGGATTTTCCAATTTTTGATTAATAAAATTTATTTTTATGGATGATATTTGCTTCCTCTCAAAATATATGATAATCCATTGAGAATACTTTTGATGGTAACAATGTCATTGAATTCGTCAATCCTTGTGTGAATGCTTCGATCCTTGGATGAGAAATTACTTATTTCAAACCATCTACAAGAGTGTGATTTGCTTAAGTTCAAGGACATCTATGATGAGATTTGTTCCCCTCTTAGAATGGAATTCACTTTTGAGGAAAAAAGGTGAAGGGTTATCGATGAGATATTTCCTCTAAATCGATTGGATATAAAGTACAAGCTCTAGTGGAAATCTCAATGGTTACTCGGTGAAACCATCGTTCACCTTTAAAACAATTCAAAATAGTTTGAAGCCATCAACAAAGTCCTTTTATCACCCTCCAAGTGAAGGCTATTCCATATCCAATTCGAGTGTCTTTTTATCTTTAACCTATTGTTTATATCTTGTTTGTTATCTTTTGCTTGAATAGAAACATATGTTGATCCGCAAAGCTACACTTTCCTAATGCATTCACCACACTAGAGCAAGGAAAAGATGGAGAATTAAGAAACGGCTCTAATGGAGCGAGAATCACCGAGAGGGAGGTGGAGACACTAAAGGAAGAGATTGCTAGGTTCTGTCGCTTCTGCTAGAACAAAGTCATCAAAATCACATGATACCGAAGTCACCATTCAAAGAGAAGTCAGCCAGCCATCGATCTCCTTAGAAGTGTTCACTACCATGGCATCATCGATCACTCAAACCGTTGTTCCAACATCGCTTTTTAGCATGCCCCATATGGAGCCTACTAGTACCGTTAATCATGCTAACCATCGGATACCAAGAGGTGCATATGATTTTGCCTCTCATCCTTCGAGACCTACCTTAGTGTTACCTCGAGTCGGCCAAGTATCAATGACAACCAATTTTGATTTTATCACCGAATAGTTGGTCAATGAGAAGATGGCCTTAGGATTGGAAATAGAAAAGCTCAAAGCTATTGAGGAGTGTTTAAGAGCTATCGAAGGTACGGATATATATGATCCACTTCTTAGTATTGATAAATGTCTAATACCGAATGTGATGATTCCTACGAAGTTTAAGGTGCCCGAGTTTACCAAGTACACCGAGAGCTATTTCTTTAGGACCCACTTAAGGATTTATTTGAATAAAATGGTCGAGGTGGTATATGATGAAAAGTCGTTAATTCATTTCTTTTTCAAGAGCCTCGATGGGTCTTCCCTCAACTAGTTTATTGACTCGGATCGGACCAAAATCTAAAAGTGAAAGGATTTATGGATGTGTTCATGAGGTAATACATATTTAACTTGGAGATAACGCCCGATAGGTCAAGCTTACGATCTATGGAAAAAGGCTCGAAAGAATCGATCGAGAGTATGCTCAAAGATGGTGAGTAATAATATCTCACATTCATCTACCCCTTATGGAGAGAAAATTGGTTACCCTTTTTGTCAATACTTTCAAGGTTCCATACTATGATTATTTTTTAAGTAATGGGTTGAATAATGTTGTTGAAATAGTATTTATAGTTGATCGAATTGAACAAGCTATCGAGTTAAGATTGACCCTTCAAAATTTAGACATAAGAAAAGTAGATTTGGCAAGAGGAGAGACTTGGAGGTACACCAAATTAGGGAGTTTTTTGTCAATCATAGAGGAAGATGGAACAACTCATTGGGGAGTAACAACCAATTCACCTCCCATAATATTATAACTAACCCGAACACCTAGTTTGCAATCCCTACAAGACTTTTCCAACCAAAGTGGTCACACCGACGACCCAAACACCAACCTTTCCACCATATCAAACACCACATAGCCCTTACTAAGCTACTCAAACACACGCCCTACCTTAACACCAGACCTCAAACAAACTACCAAAACCTACAACCATTTATAAACCAACAAAGACCATCAAATCAAAACTTCCTAAGAAACACTTCCAAGGGGTAATTTAATGACATCTTGCCACCTCTTCCCATATCCCTTAGTGATCTTTTCAAACATCTTGTAGCCATCGACCAAATAGCCTCCGTGACACTTCCACCACTTCAACCGTCATTCCCCCTCCGGTATAAACCTAATGAAGTGTGAGATTACCATAATGGTACCAATGGTCATAATATTGAAAACTATGTGTGCTTTAAGAAGAGGGTAGGAAGTCCGATAAATCAAGGCTTGATAGCATTCGAGGATTCCCCAAATGCCCTAAATAGCAACTCTAAACCTCTACTAAATCATGCTACAAGAGGGGTAAACATGTTATCGGTAGGGGATGTGGAATATGAGAAAAGAAGATCAACTCGAAAATATTTATGTCTAGACTATTCGACATGTTGAACACTAATGGCTTTGACAAGAGGCCTACCACGTCTCGAGTTACCACCCATATCGCCAGCTTTACAAATTCCATGAAGTAAGGGGCATGATGTTGATAATTATCATGAGTTTCACTAAGAAGTCCAAACTATATTGGTTTTAAGGGCCTTGAGGATAGAGAAGAAGGAGATAAAACCCGTAGTAAACACTCGACTTTGAATTTTAAAAGTAAGAAATCGAATTAGTCGGATATGAGGTTAATGGAACCGATCCTATGAAGCCGATCTTGAAGGCTTTTGCTCCTATGAATGTCAATTATCAAGCCACCTCTCATAATTATGGGCGTTCTCCTTTGATTAGTGGATCAATTGTTATGATAAAGATCTCTTTTGATGGGATAGTTGATATAGAAGGAGTTACACATTTAGAGAGATGCTTTACCCTAGAAGAATTGAGGTAAACGAAAGGTAAAGAGGTCAAGACTACTCCTCGAATGCTATAGTAAGAAAGCCCGTAAATGAGGAAGAAGCAATAGAATTCTTAAAATTAATGAAACACAGATGAGTATAGTATGGTAGAGTAGCTAAACAGGACCTCTACTCGTATCTCTTTATTGGCATTAATACTCAATTCGAGCCCTATCGTAAGGTACTTCAAAAAGGTTCTAAATAAGGCCTATATCCCGCAATACATCACCTCCGAATCAATGGAGCACCTAGTAAGCCAAGTACGAGCTACCAACTACTTGTATTTCATAGAAGATGAGTTAGGACCTAAGGGCACTAGATACAATAAAGCTCTTTACATTACCGTCAAGTGCAAAGACTATGCGGTAGGGAAGGTGCTCGATTGACAATGGATCCACACTCAATGTGTTGCCTAAATGTGTGTTAGATTGCCTACCAATTGATTCTTCTCACATGAGGCCGAGTAAGATGATGGTGCGAGCATATGACGGTACGCCTCGATAAGTCATTAATAATATAGATGTGGATCTTGGCATTGGGCCTAAACGAGCTTCGTGACTACCATGCAAGTAAGCAATATCTAACCTACCTATAGCATGTTGTTAGAAAGGCCTTGGATTCGGTGCAGGTTACATCTTTGTTGCACCAATAATTGAAATACATAACCGATGGAGGCTAGTTATTGTAAAGGCCGAGGTGGCAATGACGAGTGGTTCAACACATGTTAGTCCCATAAATTGAGACAAAGGGGGCACTTGATGGGGATTTACGTGTTTTCGAGGTGGTGAATGCTGAATTAGTCCTTGAAAATTTACAAAGGAGAAGACCCGAGCTATGAGAAGTTGTGAAAATGTTAGCTAAGTACATAATAAGATGTGGAACACATCCGTCCGAGATGAGCGATGACCCATTAGAGGTAGGCATTCATATGAAATCGAGATATGTAGACCACCATTTTGAGTTAGGCTTTAAGCCATCTAGAAAAGACTATCGGAAGATGGTAAAGCATAAACAAGAAAAGAGAATGGTCGAAGGACGTGATCCAAATGATGAGAAAATTGATATCCCTTATATCCGTGTCACATTAATAAAGCCTTCATATATAGCTCATGTGAATAATGAGGATTTGAGTCTAGATTAGTTGTTCAAAGACATGGTACTTAACACTTTGGAATTTGAAGAAATTGATGATAGAGGCTTGTTGACCGACCAATCCTAACCTTAGCCAAGTACAAGTAAACTGTTCGCCCTCGCTCACGATCAATCCATTCGGAGACACCTTTGATCTAGATTAACTCATCTATAAGTCAACTAAGGGAGAAGAGTTGCATAATTAGTTTGATGAAGAAGCACCTTCGGTCTTCAAGGTTGAGTAATTTTCTTGTCATTTGCATTTGTTTTTTGTTCTTTGAACATTATGGTATACAAAATGTAAATTACCAGTTATTATTATTTTCATAAAGACATTAATTATTGGATTGCATAAAGTTTGTTCGAATTTTAGCCTTTTTTTCTTCTATTCTTCTTTATTTGTACTTTATTTTCATTTCAAGGACAATCAATATGATCACTTCTTAAAAACCCAAAATGATTAGTCTAAAAATATTTGGCCTAATTTTGATGGAACCTTAATTGCAATGGATGAGGAAAAATAGGATGACAATGATATTTAAGAATTCACTAAGCTAGTTGAATAATCGAAAGGTCCCTTCACCAGCACAAAGAAGACTTTGAATTAATAAATGTGGAGACTAAGGAGGATAGGATGGAGTTGAGGATAGGCACCCCGATGGAGAGTGTAGAAAAAAAGAGATTGGTTGCACTCGCTAGAAGAATATATGGATATATTTACATGGTCGTATGCTAATATGCCCGGTTTAGACATCGACATAATGAAATGCGACTGTCTTTGAACCTAGGGAGCGAGGCACGTGAAATAGAAATTGAGTGAACAAGGCTAGATATTCTACTAAAGTTAACGATGAGATAAAAAAGTAATGGGATGTCAAATTTTTAGATGTGATTGAGTACCCGCAGTAGGTGTCGAATATCGTTGTTATGGGAAAGAAAGATGATCGGATCCGAGTGTATGCGGACTTTCATGATTTGAATAAAGCCAACTTGAAGGATGATTTTCCACTCCCCCATATTGACATATTAGTGGATAACGCAAGAAAGAACATAACTTATTCATTTATAGATGGTTTTTAGGATATAACTAGATCAAGATGGTTGTAGAGGAAAAAGAGAATACGACTTTTATCACTCTTTGAGGAACTTATTACTACATGGTCATGCCTTTTGGTTTAAAGAATACCGGAGCCACTTATCGGAGGGCCATGGTCATACTTTTTCATGACATGATACACATGGATATTGAGGTGTATGTAGATGATATGGTTGCAAAGTCGAAGGAAGGAGAAGATCATATTTTGACCTCGAGGAAGCATTTTGAAAAGTTGAGAAGGTACAAATTGAAGTTGAATCCAACAAAGTGAAGTCAAGAAAACTACTAGGGTTTGTGGTAAGCAATAAAGAAATTCAAGTCAATCCGGATAAGGTTAAGGCGATTCAAAACATGCCAAGCACATTTCGCTAAAAGGGAGATTAAAAAGTTTCTTAGGTCGTTTGAACTACATAGCTTGGTTAATATCTTAGTTATCCATAACTCCGTGAACCAATCTTTATTATGAAAAAAGAATCCCGGTGTATGGGATCAAGTCTTTTCGCTAGCCTTTGATAAAATCAAGCAGTACCTATAGGATCCGTCATTGTTGGTACCACCAGCTCCTAGGAGGCCTCCGATTCTATACTCTATAGTGATAGAGATAATCATGGATTAAGTCCTAGGTCGGTATGATGAATCAGGAAAGAAAGGGCAAGCTATCTACTACTTGAGTAAGAAGTTCACCAACCGTAGTCCCGATATAGTGTACTCAAGAAGATGTGTTGTGGCTTGGTGTGGTCTGCAAGAAGGCTTAGACAATGCATGCTTTATTATACAACGTGGTTGATTTTGAAGATGGACCCATTCAAATATATCTTTGAAAAGACATACCTATACAGTCGTATCGCATGATGATAAGTTATGCTATCCGAGTATGACATTGTGTATATGATGAGAAAGCCGGGAAAAAGAAGTGTCATAACCGATCAACTAGTAGACAGGTGCAATTGACAACTATGAACCTTTGAAGTTTTGATTTTCTTGATGGTTCAATTACGGTCATAGATGAAGTATCTAAGCTTAGAAATGGCAAATAGACCATGTATTTTGATAGGGCGAGTGAATGTGAATGGAAATGACATCGAGTCAGTCCTTACCTCATCGGACAAAAAGCGGCTCCCAATAGCAGAATATCGGACGTGTGTGCACGAGTTAGAAGCGACCTTAGAGATGGAAATCCGGAAGTTAGATGTGTATGGTGACTCACTATAAATAATCTATCAAGTCAAAGAGAAATGGAAATGAAAGATGAAAAGTTGAAGTCATATCGGAGTATTTAACAAAGGCATGCGTTCCCCCATTTAGGGTGAGATAAGAATCTCTTTGTCGATGCCCTAGCCACACTAGTTGTAATGACAAAAATAGCATATGGTATAAAGATTCATCCCATATGTATTGAAGTTAAAAATGCCCCAACACCTTCATGTTGTTTGATCGAGGACGAGCCCGATGAAAAGCCATGGTATAAAGACACTAAGTAGTTCATAAAATGTCAAGAATATCCATCATGTGCTTCAAAGACTGATAGGAAGACACTTTAGAGGTTAGCAATGGATTTTTATCTAGATGGTAAGGTGTTATACAAAAGAGGTTTTGATGGAACTTTGCTCGAGGTGTTTAGACTACGCTGAAACTAATAAGGTGATTGAAAAGGTTCATGAGGGGATTTGTACAATCCATACTAACGAACACATGATGGCTTGTCAAATTTAGAGGTGTGGCTATTTTTGGACTACCATGGAAAAAGACTACATAGATTATATGCGAAAATGCCATAAATGGCAAATCTACATAAATCGAATAAATGCTCCTCCTATACCCCTCCATCAAATGGTGTCTCCCTAACCGTTCTCAATGTAGGGAGTGGATGTGATTAGGCCAATAAACTCAAAAGCTATTAATGGTCATTGATTTATCCCGGCAAAGAATCGATTACTTCACCAAATGGGTGGAAGCAACATTCTTCGCACATGTTACCTAGAGAGTTATTCGTTGATTCGTGTAGAAAGACATCATATGTCAATATGGACCTTTGAAGACCTTGATCACGGATAATACATAGAATTTTAATAGCAAGATGATCACCAAATTATGCAAATAGTGGAAAATCAAGCATCATAATTCTTTGACATACGGACCCGAGATGAATGGGGTCGTGGAAGTCGCAAACAAGAATATAAAGAATATCATACAAAAAATGGTAGCCACGTACGGAGGCTGGAATGAAATGTTACCATTTGCACTACATGCTTATAGGATGGTAGTGAGGATGTCGATTGGGGCAACTTCATACTCACTCGGTATACGGAATAGAGGCAGATGATGCCTATGGAAATAGAGATACCATCTTTGAGTGTACCAAAGGAAACAAAGCTAGATGAGTTAGAATGAGCCCAAATCAGGTATGAGCAGCTGAATTTGATTAGTCATGCACAATTGTATCGAAGAGAATGACTCGAGCGTATGATAAGAAAGTTCGCACAAAAACCTTATGTAAGGGGGACCTAGTTGTGAAAAGAGTACTCCCGATTCCGGGGGTAGAAAGACGTAAGTGGGCACCTAATTATGAGGGTCCATATGTGGTGAAAAGAGCATTCTTTGGAGGAGCTCTCCTTTTGATGAAGATGAATAGTGAAATCTTGCCGAAGTCGGTGAATTCCGACATTGTAAAAAAATATCATGCTTGAGCATACAGAGTTTTTCTTTATCCCATTGCAAAAGGAAAATAATTAGAATTATGTTAAATATTTACTAGTTTAATTGTCTTACCTTGGCTTCTTTTTTCTTTTTTTTTCCCATC
The DNA here is from genome assembly GCA_963924115.1 of Dovyalis caffra. Classification (NCBI taxonomy): domain Eukaryota; kingdom Viridiplantae; phylum Streptophyta; class Magnoliopsida; order Malpighiales; family Salicaceae; genus Dovyalis; species Dovyalis caffra. Next base: position 1,801,404 of record CAWUPB010001179.1, read on the forward strand.
CTATATTAATTATATGGGTAAAAAGATGGCCGGGAAAAAAGAAAGAAAGTTGATTTAGGAGACATGCAATTAAGTAGATAAAAATCCATAAAAGCAATCGACCTAGAAATCTCGAACCCATTCTAATAAAGATGGATCGCAACCAGGAGGGAAGTGTATGTTTTGACGATAATAAATTATGTTTTTTTCGTGTATGTCGCTCGTACTATGATGCATCGCCAAAGGAAAGTCACTCGCTCGACCGTGAAGACGGTAACTTGCATTAACATGTATTTGGAGGAAGGCCATCTACGATGGACCCCGTTGATTGATTCATTCATTGGCTACCTTTCAATGATTTTATTTACAAACATACTAAGCAAAGCCAAAGAAAAGCCAAATTTTTAATGGCTTCGCATCGTAAGCTTTGTAAAAAAGGGACAACTTTTAGCACCCAATTTTTCCAAAAAGGAGAGAAGAAGAAGAGAGACAAATAAATAAAAAAGTAAAAAGTAAAAAGAAAAGGGAGTAAAAAAATACAACTCGTGGGTGCAATTAAAAAAAAAAGAAAAGAACCAAAACAAAATGGGTTAAAAAATGAGGGACCAAAATGAATTTTAGCCAAAAAAACCTTAAAAACCTAGTATAAAAACACCATTCCCCCCCAAAGGGGTAGCTACCGTTCACCCTTCCAAAACAACCCTAGCCGTCAGCCTTCTCCCTCTCCACACGCTCACCAACAACCACCTTTTTTTCCCCACTAGCACTCACACATGCCTACCGCACCTTCACACGCCAAGCAACCCACACCCAGCGAAGACACACGACCAACCATCGCCTTTGCCTCCATGCATAACCGCCCCTCCATATGCCTACGTAACTAGCCTTCTTCAACCCACACAAGACACCGCACGTAGTATGCTTCTCCAACATGCGTGCCTTCGTATAGCCAGTAGCCATTGCCGGCATCCGCGTGCCGTGGCTCCTTTGCCAAGTCTCCCTTCTTGTAATAAACGCCTCAAGTAGGCCTCTTATGCAGCCTCGCTAGCACCCCTTGCCAAGCCTCCCTCGCGCTCTAGTGCCTTAGGCAAGCCTCCCATGCAAAGCGCCAACTCCCGTCAACCGGCCGCTAGGGCCCAAGCCAACCAGCGTCGGCGCTGCCGGCGGCCTTGCAGGTGCCTCCCGCAGACCACCGAGCCGGACGTTCCAAATCTGATAGTCGTCACTTCTAGTCGTCTTTCCTTCCTACTTGACTAAATATTAGTCTCCATCGGGGTTGAAAGGAGTCCGAACGATCCTAAATTCAACCGACTACTCTACTTCCTTTGTTTTTTTACAATAATCATTTTTTAACTTTTCATTTTACTTTATTTTATTTTTATTTTAACATGTATTATATGTGATTCGTATCAATATTTGCTCGTAATTGATTGTATTGTGTAATTAATTTACTCCATTGTTCATGTGTAATTTATTTGAGTTCTATTGTTCATGTGTAATTTATTTGAGTTCTAATTTATTTGAGCTATGGTGATGTATATTGTTAATTTTATGATTTGGTTAATGATGCGTTGATTTGGACTTTAGGATACTTGTTATTATTCGATACTTGTATATTTTTTTAACCCATCTTACGTGGTAATTTTATTAAAAAAGGACACAACGTCGAATTAAGAAAGTTAAAATTTTTCTATGTAAATCTATTTTCATCACGTAATCAATTATGTATGTCTAGACGAACTAATTTCATCTATTTTTGTTTCTTTTGTCAATTTTAGTCCGATTGTCAATTTTTGTCAATTTTTGCCTTTGATTGTATACGTTGTTAATTTTTACTTTACTTTTGTCTTAAATGTCGATTTTCGCCTATGATTGCTTAAATTGTTGATTTTACTTGTTTTTTCCTTAATCATCGATTTTTGCCTATGATTGCTCGCATTGTCAATTTTACTTTGTTTTCGTCTTGATCGTCGATTGTTGCCTATGATTGCCTACATTGCCAATGTTACTTTATTTTTGCCTTAATTGTCAATTTTTGCCTATGATTGCCTACATTATCAATTTTTACTTATTTTGCCTTAATTGTTGATTTTTGCCTACGATTGCCCGAAATGCCGATTTTTTCCTATGATTGCCTTAATTCTCGATTTTTACTTATTTTTTCCTTAATTGTCGACTTTTGCCTATGATTGCCTAAATTGTCTATTTTTACCGATTTTTGCCTAAATTATCAATTTTTTCCTATGGTTGACTAAATTGTTGATTTTTACTTGTTTTGGCCTAAATTATCGATTTTTGCCTATGATTGTCTAAATTGCCTATTTTTACTAGTTTTTGCCTAAATCATCGACTTTTACCAATGATTGCCTAACTTGTCGATTTTGCCCATGATTGTCTAAATGGTTGACTTTTGCCTATGTTTGCATAAATTGCTAATTTTCTTTTTTGCCTAATTGCCAATTTTTGCCTAATCATTGATTTCGTCGATTTTGTCAATTTTATCATTATTTGCATGTTTACCCATTTTTCCAAGTCTACCTATTTTTTGCATATTTGTCAATTTTTATCCATTTAATTTTATCTATTTTGCTATCCTTGCATTCATTATTTTTAGCCATCCATTATAGAGTGAGGACGAGATCTCGATCGATTAAGTCTCGAATCACTCGATTATTGGTAAATGTTTAAAAATAGGTGGTCTTTCATTATTTAAAAAATCAAAAATCGAATTAATATTGTATACAATGCAGCTTGGCTTAGCTAAGATAGGGTAGGGTGATTTTTAATCTTTCCTACACGTAATAAACCCCTTATCTAGAACTCGAATAGAGTAGTCATAGGGTTTCCTAATAACCGTAATACTAGGTGATGACTTTAATCATTTTTGCTCATTTTTTCTATTTTCACCTCAACTCGTCGCCTTCGCCACCGACATCGCCCCGCGACGGTTATGAGTATTTAAAGGTAAAAAGGGTGAAGTTTGCTACTACGAAATTCACATCCTATGCTATTATTTGGTGGGATTGTATGGTTTTGGAGCTTGGGATAAGATGAAGGTCGTTATGAAGAAATGATTTATTCTTAGTCACTAATATCGAGATTTGCATCAAAAGCTATAAAGGCTAACTCAAGGTACAAAGTCGGTTGATTATGGAGGATTGAGAGACTACTATGGCTTGATTTGTAGATGGGCTAAACTCGTGAGATTACAAATATTATGGAAATGTAACATACGTCAAAATGGAAGAGTTGGTACACTTGAAAAAGAAAATCAAAAGGCTACTCAAGTATAAGGGCAATTTACATATTGGGTAGAATGAGAGTTCTTCATTTTGGAAGAACAATTGGAGCAAGAATGAGGAGAAGCCCATGCTTAAGCCCAAGGTCGAGGAGAGCCGACCTAAAACTAATTCTAGATTTAATAAAGACAATGGTACTTCTAGCACCCTAACTCCTAAGAATCATGATATTAAGTGTTTTAAGTGTTTGGGTAGGGGACATATTGCTTCATAATGTCCAAACAAGCAAGTAATGGTGATTTAAAATGGCGTGTATGAATTTGAAAATAAGCGTAAGGATGTTGATGAGATGCTACCATTGGAAGATGATAGTGATGGAATGGAGTTTCTCATGCATGGAGAAATGCTTGTTGCAATGAGGCCTTAAGTGTCTAATTGAGGGGTGAAGAAGAGGAGTAGTGAGATAATAACTTTCACACACGTTGTCATGCTATGGGAAAGGTATATAGTCTTATCATAAATCGAGGAAGTTATACTAATATTTCTAGTACTACTCTGGTTGAGAAATATGGTTTGACTTATGTTAAACACACCATATAAACTTCAATGGCTTTATGATTATAGAGAAGTTACGAGTGATTAAACAAGTAGTTATGCCCTTTTCTAAGGTAAGTACCAAGATGAAGTAATATGTGATGTTGTACCTATATAAGCTAGTCATGTATTATTAGGTTGTCCTTAGTAATTTGATTGGCTAGTCATGCATGATGTGTTTAGAAATCACTAATCTTTTGTTTTTAAAAAGAAAAATGTAACTCTTATACCTTTGACTCTTAAATAGATTTATGAAGATCAAGTGAGCTTGAGAGGGAGTGAAGAAAAGAGGGAGTCATGTGAGGAATAAAAAAAGTGAAATGAGTGAAAAAAAAATGGAAAAGGGATTATGGTCTTGAATTCAAAAGAGAAAAGAAAAGAGAGGCTAAGAGAGAAAAAGAGAGAGAATGCGAGTTTTTATGCATAAGAAAGAAAGAGAGATTAAGAGATCAATCTGGTCAAAACAAAAAGTACTTATACTTGTGTATAAGGAGGCATTTTTGAACACTAATGATCTTAACTCTTCTCTTCCCAGTATGGTTATGTGTCTTTTATAGGTTTTTGAAGATGTGTTTCTTGAAGAGCTTGACTATAGATGTCATTGATTTATGGGATAGGACACCAAATTAATTTCATTACTAGGGTGTAAATTCATAACCAACCAGCTTATAGAAGTAGTCTAGTGGAGACAAATGAGCTACAAAGACAATTAGAGGAATCGATAGCCAAGGGATATGTGTATGAGAGTATCGGCCCATATGTCGTTTCCATTTTGCTTGTACCTAAGAAGGATGGGATTTGGAGGATGTGTGTTGATTGTCATGGAATCAACAAGATAACGATAAAGTATAAACATCGCATTCCTAAGTTAGGTGATATGTTTGATGAGTTACATGGTGCTTGTGTGTTCTCTAAAATCGATTTAAAATCTAATTATCATTAAATAAGAATGTGTGAAGGTGATGAGTGGAAGACGACCTTTAAAACAAAACATGGTATATATGAGTGGTTAGTTATGCTATTTGGAACTACTAATGCACCTAGTACATTCATGCATCTTATGAACCATGTCTTATGTCATTTTTTAGGCAACTTTGTCATAGTTTGCTTTAATGATATTCTAATTTGTAGCAAAACCTTAAAAGAGCATGTTAAGCATTTAAAACAAGTTCTAAGTGTTTTATGTAAAGAAAAGTTGTTTACTAACCTTAAGAAATGCAATTTTTGCACATATCAACATGTGTTTTTTGGTTTTATAGTTAGTAAAAAAGACATTAAGGTTGATGAAGAAAAGGTAAAGGTAATCAAGGATTGGCCTACACCTAAGTCGCTTAGCAATGTGAGAAGCTTTCAAGGTTTTGCAAGTTTCCATCAATGATTCATCAAAGATTTTAGTACCATCATGGCATCACTAACTGAAGTTATTAAGAAGGATGTGAGGTTTAAAATAGGAGATGAGAAAGAAAAAGCATTTGCTTTAATTAAAGAAAAGTTGATTTCTCGCTCCTTTACTTGCATTACTCGATTTCACTAAAACTTTTAAAGTTGATGTGATGCATCGAATGTTGGCATTGGTGCGATTTTAATGCAAGAAAAGAAGCCTTTAGTATATTTCAATGAGAATTTAAGTGGGCCTATCCTAAATTACCCTACATATGACAAAGAGCTTTATGCCCAGGTGTGAGCATTAGAGATATGATAATACTACCTTTGGCCTAAGGAGTTTGTCATACATACTGATCATGAGTCCTTAAAGTATTTAAAGGGACACAAGAAGCTAAATTATAGATATGGAAGATGGGTAGAATTAAATGAGACATTCTCGTACATCATTCGGAATAAACAAGGCAAGGAAAATATGTTAGTTGATGCATTATCACATAGGTATTCTCTAATCTTTACACTTAGTTTAAAATTACTTGGATTTGAATATATTAAGGAATATTATGCAAATGATCTAGATTAAACTAATGTGTTTAATACATGTAAGAATACTACTTTTGGGAAGTTTTATAGGCATGAGGGTTATTTATTTCATGAAAACATGTCGTGCATGCCTATGAGCTCTCTAAGAGAGTTAGTTGTACTTGAGGCACATGGGGCAGGCTTATTGAGGCATTTTAGTGTCTTGAAAACTTTAGCTATTCTAATCGAATACTTATTTTAGCCTTATATGAAAAGGGATATAGAGAAGGGTTTGTGAGAAGTGTGTGACATGTAAGCAAGCTAAATCTAAAGTTAAAACCCATGGCTTATACACACCATTACCTATTTCTAGTTCACCTTGGGTTGACATTTCTATGGATTTTGTGTTAAGACTACCGCTAACTAGGAAAAGAAAGGATTCCATTTTATTATTGTTGATAGGTTTTCAAAGATGACACACTTCATTACTTGCCATAAGATGGATGATGCTAACAATATTACGAACTTGTTCTTTTGATAGATAGTACGCTTGCATGGAATGCCAAGGAGTATCATTTTTTATCATGATGCCAATTTCTTGAGCTACTTTTGGAAGATTTTGTGGGGTAAGTTAGGAACTAAGTTATTTTTTTCTACTACTTGTCATCCGTAAACCGATGGTTAAATCAAGATAGTGAATCAAAATCTTTCTATTTTTGAAAAAGAACATTAAGAATTGAGAAGATTGTTTACCATATGTTGAGTTTGCATATACTAAGACTATGTATACTATTGGTTATTCACCATTTGAGATAGTTTATGGTTTTAATCCTTTAACTCCATTGGATTTTATGCCTTTTCCCGTTGATAAGTATTTTAGCTTAGATGGTGAAGAAAGCAAAATTAGTGAAGGCTATCTATGAGAAGCTACGGTAACACATTAAAAAGAAGAATGAGTAGTATGCAATAAATGCCAAGAAGGGGAGAAAAAGTTATCTTTGAACCAAGTGATTGGTTTTGGGTGAATATGCACATGGAGCGTTTTCCAGCTCATTGGCATTCTAAGTTGTTACCATGTGGAGATGGCTCTTTTCAAGAGGTTGCAAGAGTGAATGATATTGCTTATAAGGTTGATTTACTTGATGAGTATGGAATTAGTGCTACTTTAAATGTTTCTGATCTCTCTCCTTTTGATGTAGATGTTGACGAAGAAGATTCGAGGATGAATCCTTTTAAAGATGAAGGGAATGATGGAAACCATGGAGCCAAATCGATTAGCAAGGTGGTATCTCCAAGGGAGGTCCAAGATGATAAGTTTACAAGTCCAAGAGCTTATCCATTACACATTAAACATGGTCCAATGATGCGAGGCTAAGGCTAAGAAGCTTAAAGAAGCTTTTATGGGCTGATTTAAGAGTGTTGAACATAATACACTTCCAAAGGGCCAATGGAGCAATGTGGCACCATCTTAAGAGAGGAGGGGATCCTAGACTTTTCAATCTAATCCAAGTCTAAGATTGGACTTTTTAAATCATATTTTGTTATATCTAACTTAATTATAATTTGAAATAATTAAGTTAGATTTATACTCAATGTTTTAAGCCGAACTTAATTATAATTAGAACTAATTAAGTAAGTGAGATTTGGGCTTTATGCTTTGAGTCCTATTATTTATATATGCTTTCAAGTCCATTAGGGTTTGTTTTATTCTCCTTAGGTGACAAAGATGTGTATAGTCTTTTTAGGATTAGGAGTGACGTGTTTAGCCTATTTAAAGGCTAGTTTAGATTTGTTTGAAACTTACACAATATTTTTGAGAGTTAATAAATTTAAGAGGATTTTCTTTTTTATTCTTTTGAGAACTATATCTAGCTTATCAATCATTACAACCGTTGTGGCGTCTTTGAACATATCATCCACTATAGGGTGTGGTGTTCTTCACTCTATTACAACAAAGCTTTGGTTCTTACCTCCTTATAGGCAACTCGATCCGGTTTCATTTATTATAATTTGATTGGGCATGTTCTTGGGGTTGTCTAGCGATAAAGGTTTTTAGGTCTCTCGTCTTTATATATGGGTTCACATTACTTGTACCCCTCTCAAAGTAGTAGCCTATGCCATCTTATATCTAGGACAATCTTAAATTAGATGACTCCGTTAATGGAAAAAGAAACATGATCTTGTTCTTCGAGAGCATATACCTAAATGAGTCTTGCCACACACATGATAGATCGCATATCCTCTTTTAGAACCCTAATGGACTAAGTGAGGTGATCCTTGACTCATACTCATTTGGGATCCACTATGGCTACTTTTTCTAGAATATTTTATTTGAGGGTTAGAGTAACTTTATATACTCACATCCCGACTAGATCTACTACTACGACCTTTATGCCTACCGGACGATGAGGTATCATTTTTGGGCTTATTTTTTCCTCCTTAGTTGCCTTTCTTTTCTTCCTTCTCATCTTAAGCATACAAACACAATCAATAGCTTCCAAATAACTTTGAAATCTTTGAGAAAACACCACTTTGAAAAGTGAATCTACTAGTTCATTCATAAATCTTTTTACTCTTTTTGCTTTAGTTGGTGTTATTTTTGAAGTATATCAACTTAGCTTGGCAAACCTACTCTCATACTCCATCATCATCATATCGAAAGTTTGTACTAACCTTTCAAATTCATTGGTCCTTTATTCTTTAATGCTTTTTAATAATTAATCCCCTAAGAATACTTCTTTAAACTATCCCAAAGCCTTATCATGTTTCATATCTCATTTACACCATTCATCGGCACTTCCTTAAGCATGAATATTGTCAGTTCAACTTTTTTCCTCAAGATATCAAAGCATTACTAGTCCCATTTCTATCTCATCAATAAAATGCATCGAGTCCTCATCATCCATATCACCCAAATAAGTTGGTCGCTTCAACATCAAAAACCCTACCATATATGGGTCAAACCTTACCAATCCCGATCTAGTACTAGCTATATAAGTACATACTTTGCCCAATCCTTGATTGGCCGACACTAACCCCTGCCATAGCCTAAAATTTTTGCTGAATTCCCTTAGCCATCATCTCTATATTGTGCTATATAACATGAAACCTAGCCATGATGTCAGCTAACATCATCATATCGTGGTCTTCTTCTTCTTCTTTAAAGCTAGTCCTACTATAAGACTATGAAGGTCTAGAATAGGCCTCAACCTTGGTACCTCCTCTATGATCACCTAACCTAGTCCTCACCATAGAAACCAATATGGGATAAAATTCGAGTTTAGTGCATTTCAAAAAGGCAAACAATCAATGTGTAATTCATATAATCTTTTTTTCCTTTTGTATTAGGCTTGCATATACTTAAATGAAATAATGATCTTGGATTTATAAGAAGAAATTAACAAATCCAAATGAGTAAACCTAAACTAAATCTAAACATACATAAGATCAAATAAAAAATATTCAAAAAACCAAGTTGAACAAAGGAGACACAAGGGTAGAAAAGAGTACATATAGCTTGAAGAACAATTTGGCACACTCGTGTGTGTTTTATCTTAAGAAGTCACATAGGTAGAAAGGGATATACATGATTTGAATAACAAACCGACATGCCCATGCATGAAAATAAAAGATTAGTAGGGGATAAACATGGTTTGTTTTGAAAAGTTACACGACCATACATGAATTGGCAAAAAGAAGAGACATGAGCAAAATTGATCTACACGATTTGCTTTGAAAATTTAACACACCCGTGTCTAGCCAATAAAATTGCAATTCAAATAAAGAAAAGAAAGCCATACGGATATAAATAATTTACATAGTTTGAAGACACAAGTGACAAGATTGTGTGTTACTTAAAATTTCTCTAAAGAAGAAAGAAATGCCACATAAGGATTAGCTAAGAGACATAATTTATGAGGAAAATTGACATGATCGTATGTCAATTTAATCAAGCCATGTGAGGGATTTTCACATGATAAAATCTTACCTTTCACATGCAATACATGACCATAATCATAGAGACTAAAATGCACACTAACGGATCGATCCGTGTGATTCAAGGAAAAATCATGGATTAGAGTAGAACCCGTACTCCGTAATTATCCTAGACTCCAAAACCTAAGTTCCGATACCAATACTTGTCACGACCCTAGGAGTAGGCCATGATTGATGCAAGGTTTGTGGGATCATGAGACCCATCTCGACTAAGCAAGCCTTGAATACTAAACTAAAATCCTCAAATCATTATCACTTCCATTATCATTTCAATTGGTATTATAATAACTTAATAAACATTTCTTCAACCATAACACAATTCATAATCCTATGTTATTCTCATATCGATAATCAAGATCAATATTCATAATCAAATTTCAATGCACTACCCACAGCCTATAACTATAAAGCATCTAAGATAATAATTTTGAATAAACATAGGTTCTAAGAAATTTACAAGAAAATGAGTTGCAGGACCAAAGTGCCAACTTCGAATCAAATAGCCAAAACAAGACAAAGAGCAATCCCTCAATATCCTACATGAATGAAATAATGAGGATTGAGCAATCCATAGCTTAGTGAGTAGACATTACAATTTACTAAAAGAGAAAAATGAACTAATGATGATATTCTTACATCTAGATCAAAATGCAATGCCCATTTCTCAAACTCAAGAATATCAAAAAACACAACTCATATCATAAATCGAATGGATCAAAACCATTTTGTATCAAATCATCAAAGTATTTACACACACACACACACACACACACACACACACATACATACATACATATATACATACATATACATATAGGTTTTTATACACTCATGGGGCAATAACTTATCATTGGGTACGAACACCTAAAAGTCGCACCCTCGTGACTAGGTTTTTGTATGTTGGTCAACATACAATCTAACACTACACCCCTCTTTCTAGATAAAGCTTATATCATTGAACTTAAAGGTTATCCCCCGATAGCTAGGTTCCTTAAGGTCTCGAAAACCAAACGTATTTATACATTTTCAAATTGATATTTCAAATACCATGTATGCATTTTCATAAATTACATGAATACTCAAAATAATGAATATAACACAATCATGTTCAAATTCAAAAAAAAAAAAACATATCAAACAATTCATATTTACCCAACACTTTGAAATCTCTTTTCAATTCTCATTAAATCATTTTGATATGAAAACATTTCAAATTTTTAGAATATTGATTCCCATCTAAGTTCTGCTAGAATGCTTATAAATCATTCATAAACAATGATGTATGATAGATATAATTTTAAATGAATTAAAACATTATACATCATATAACATCCATTTATAGTACAGTTAAAGAACCAAACAAAAATCAAGATGATTGGGATGGAGTCATTCGCTTTGAAGAATCTAGCATCACAAAATGATGGATCATCCATCAATATCACATGACAAGGAATAATTTAAACAATTAATTATTCTAGAATTAGTAATACAAGATTATCAAATAAAAATAGAATTGATTGGAAAGATTCTATCCGATAATCTAACTAAATCCTATAATCCCTCAATTTATTCTAAATAATCATCTAATCACGTTCCATTGCCAATTTTTAACACATTTCTTAGATAATCAACCTTCAATCAATTAACCTTTAATTTGACTAAGTGATCAATTCTATTCTAATTCATCTAATAATCACTCCATTCATCTTTCATTATACTTTTATAACTAATTCCTCATTTTTTCCAAATTTTTTTCAATTAAAATCCAAATTCAAATTTATCACTATTCATCATCTTCAACCTCTAAATTTCTTAAATTCATTTGGTTTTAGTTTAAATTAACTTCTTATTTCACTTATCTAAGATAATTAAACATCATTCAAGTCTCTGTAATCATTTTTTTCCAAATGGGTCTTAAAACCCTAACCTTAATCTAATTAATTCCTCAACCAAATCACAATCCAAAGCTACTCCAACTCAATATCATGCTTAAATACACATAAACTTCATAATTTAAAGATCAATGTATCAAAAATCTTATATTTACGTTATGCTCTTCAAAGCCTAAATTCTACCTAGCTTCCCAAGCTTTTCGAGCTCTAAGCTAGCTAAACTCCACTTAAATTAACTAATTTATTGTTCTTCTAAGCTAATTTAATAAGGAATTAACTTAGGAATCAAGGAAGGAATTTGGGAGAAAATGAGAGAGAAATGACGTGAGAGAGGGAGGGAGAAGAGGGGAAAAATATGAAAAAAGGATAGTTACTCGCTCCTTTTATACTAACCTCGTATTTTTTTAAGTACGAGTTATTATAGTTATTGCCATGTATGTGTATTGATTCATTTCTCACAACCTCTTTCCTTTTGTTTATATACGAGGGGGCATCCTTGTCCTCTAAGGACTAAGAGTTACAACATACGTGAGTTTATTTGAACTTATTCTTATAAACTCTAAGTCTTATCTAATAGAACTCAAGTTTATCCTTTTATCAAAATATCTTGTAGGCTTTTAAATTAAGCATGTTCGCCCAAACTCTTTTGGCCCAATTAATGGTCCAATTAATTTGGACATCCAAATATATTGGGTCAAGTGTTTTAGTAAAGCCCACACTAGGAAACAATTTTACAAAATACCCTTAAACCTAAAGTAGGAAACTAATTTTCTTTTTAAGTAACTAACTTCTAAATTATAAAACTAATTTCTAAAATAAGAAACTTTTCATTTTTGAAAATCTTTTTCAAAATAGGAAACTTTCAAAACTGGAAACTTTTTTCAAAATCTTTACTTCTATTTTATTATATGAATACTTAAACTTATGCTTATGACTTAACAAGCTCCTAGATATGTGTACAATCTACCAAGAATAAAAAACACCTCTTTTATCTCTTGATACATAAATCAAGATTGATCTCTAGCAAGGCATCATGACTACTCAATTCTCTAGGAAAATTAATTAATCCACAATTATCTTTCATGAGCATGGTTATCATACAATTTAGTCTTTATGTTAATTTATCATAATGTGATCTTGAGCTTGGTTAATATTCCGTTCGATTATAATCATATAAATTTTCTTCGATTCTCAAATACTTTAGCTCTAGAGTAAACCATCTATGCTCTACTCGGTATACTTCCACTATGACCATAGATTCCTCGAGTAGACATTCATAAAAATACAATGCGATAACTCCTTTTTTCATATAAGGAATGATATGTTCTATCTTAGTCATTCATCTATCTTCATTAGATTCCTAGTGCACCCAGCTGAATCATCTATATATAGCTCTTGATCGAGCCTATCGAAATGAACATCAAAGTATATAAATCTTTTAATAAGATAACCGTAATGACTTTAATTCAAAGGACCTATTGTACCCATCTCGTATGAGATCTCCATATACTAAACCAAATGGGTTCTCATGGTGAGTCACGTCTAGTGATATATTCTCTAACATTAATCACCTAACTCGTTTGTTTTGGTATCACCATATCGGTAGGTGTGAAATCTTCTATCGCTATCTTATAGTATGAGCATAGCACTCATATGTCTTACCGCATATAGTCAATATTCATTCTTGACCATGCTATGACTTGAGACATTTAATGATATTATTTAAGTGCATTAATGTTTATCTCACATCATTTGATTAATCATTAATGCAATGCATATCATATGGACTTCTATCTAATTCTATCAAAATATAAATGATAAGAATTAATAAAAAGACTTCTTTTATTAATTAAATATAGAATGTAATATTACAATAAGTTAGACTATCTAAATAAGATTGGATCTTAGGCACCTACACTAACAATCTCTCACTTGCACTAGAGCTAACCAACTTGTTTCCCTTATGCCTAATGATCAAACAAAGGTCTCATGTTTCTGCTATGACAGAGGCTTAGTCAAGGGGGCAGCTATGTTGTCATTAGTGTGGACCTTTTCTATCTTTATATCACCATAATCGATAGTCTCTCTAATCAAGTGATAGCATCATAGTACGTGCTTGAATTGTAGATGAGAAGTTAGTTCCTTAGCTTGTGATATGGCTTCGCTATTGTCACGAGTATAATATTATTAAAATCAATAATGTGAGGAATAACTTGTAGTCTATATAGAAAATTATGAATCCCGATATCTTCCTAGTCGTTTCTATGATTGTAATATATTCAACTTTGGTTATTGAGTTAGCTATTGTTTCTTACTTAAAAATTTTCCAACTAATAACACCATTATTTAATTAAAAAATAAATCCCGACTCGTGACTTAAAGTCATCATGTTCAATTTAAAAACTAGCATCTATAAATCCTTTCACTACTAGTTCATCCCCTCCATAGACAAAAAAAATATCCTTAGTTCTTCTCAAGTACTTAAGAATGCTCTTTACAGAGCAATCTAGTATTTTCACTTGGATCAATTTGATATATACTAAATATGCTCAAAGCATATTATATTGAGCATATGTAGTAGACATCAAACCATATACATAACATGACATATATAATAGATCCTATAGCCGACGTGTAAGAAATGTGATTCATCTTTTCCTTTTTATTTTGTGTTAGGATACTCGTTCTTGGAGAGTTTTATGCTTGTGATATTGCAATAAGTCCTTATTTGGATTCTTTCATGATAAACCTCTTTAGTGTTTTATCAATATACATCCTTTGGGAGAGCCCTAACGTTTTGTGTGATCTATCTCTATAGATCTTGATTCTTAGAATGTAAGTCGTCTCTCCCACATCTTTCATGAAGAAATTTTTGGATAACCAATCTTTCATAGATTGCAACATGGTAATGTTATTGCCAATAAGAAGTATGTCATCTACATATAGCACACCAAAAATAATTAAGCTCCTACTAATATTTTTATATACATAAGGCTCATATTTATTTTATGAAAAGTCAAACTCTTTGATCGTTTCATTAAAATATTAGTTCCAACTCCCGTATGCTTTCTTAAATCCATAAATGGATCTTTGTAATTTTTAAATCTTATTTGTCCGTCCTTTGTCGACAAAACTAATAGGTTGTGTTATGTATATATTTTTATTCAATTTTTCATTAAGGAAAGTGACTTTGACATCCATCTATCATATCTCATAATCATGATATGTAGCAATTAGAAGCATAATCCGAATGGATTTAAGTGCAATGTGATAACTTCTTTAGCATACAAGGAATGACAGATCCTATCTTAGTCATCCACCTATCTCCACTAGATTCCTAGTATACCTAACAAATCACCTATATACGGCTCTTGATCGAGTCCATCGTAACGGGTGTCAAAATACATAAATTCTCTAATAAGATAACCATGATAAGTTCAAGTCAAATGATCATTTATACCCATCTCATATGAGATTCCTATAGACTAAACCAAATAGGTTCTCATGATGAGTCATGTCCGAGGATATATTCTCTAACATTAATCATGTAACTACTTGTTTTGGCATCACCATGCCAATACGTATGAGATCTCCTACTCGTTGTTTTATAAAATGAGCATAGCACTCACAAGTCTTACCGCATATAGTTAATATCCATTCTTGACTATGGGTAGGACTTAAGATATTTAATGATATCATTTAAATGCATTAATATTTTTCTTAAATCTTTTGATCAATCATTAATGCAATGCATATCATATGGACTTCTATCTAATTCTATAAAAATATAAACGATAAAAATTAATAAAAAGATTTCTTTTATTAATTAAATAAAGAATGCAATATTAAAATAAGTCAAACCATCCAAATAAGATTGGATCTTTCACACCTACGAGTAACAAGTAGCACTATACATGGACATGGTACTCGCTAGTGTAAGTGTTCGGCCGTGAACTTGATAGGCATATCAATACGTCGGCATCTCTACTAGTAGTGCCCTCGCTAGTGATGTCCCCATCGGTAGTGCCCCCAGCTACGCGAGGTCCCCACAATGGTTTACTTAACTCCCAACAGCTTTACTAGATCTAATACTCGGACGTGACCATTTGGGTCATAAATAACTAGTAAGTAATATAGTTTACATGTGATAATTAGTTTTATATTTTCATATATTATATTTAAATAACTAATTTACTTTTTTTTTTTCGATAACTTGGTTCCATCAAGTAAATGCTTCATAAAAATCACCGTAATTTTCAAGTAAGTATTGGACTTTGTTGGCTCTACATGAAAGTTTGTCTCCATGGAGGTGAAAGACTTCTTCTTTAATGAGTTGAAGGTAACATATTAATTAATTATTTATATTTCATTTAATGTATTAAACTAACTAAAATATGCTAATATTATTTTTTTCTTCATGTAGAAATGCACATTTTATGGAATGCGATCATCGACATGCTAATTAAGGATGTATGGGATAGTCCGGAATGAAAGCAGCTTGGTGACATGCCGGACAAGTTAAAACATAAGACTAATAGATTTGCGTATATTAAATAGCAAGTGTGGGAAGTATGACACCATGATTAGGCTACACTTGAGTATCGAGTTCAATTTAAGCAGGCATCTAGGAACCACATTTCACGGATAGGTCGTAAAAAAATGGGTCGGTATAAAAGGAAGGGACAATTGCTACCCCTTTATTTTTTTCTTCTTCTTTTTTCTCTCTCTCGTGTTTTCTTTCCAAAAACATTCCTCTCATTTCTCTCTTCAATTGCTAAGCTAAAATCTTGTTAAATTAGCTTAGAGAAACCTTAAACTAATCGGTTTAAATGGAGTTTAGCTACCTTGGAGCTTAGGAAGCTTAGAAAACTAGGAAGAATTTGGGATTTGAAGAGCATTGTGTAAAATTAAGATCTTTGATTCATTGATTTTTAAATTGTGAAGTTTATGTGTAATTAAGGATGGTATTGAGTTGGAGTAACTTTACATTGTAAATTACTCAAGGACTTAGGTTAAGGTTAGGGTTTTAAGAGCCATTTGGAGAAAAATGATTCTAAGTGATCATGATGGCTTGAATGATGTTTAATTATCTTAGGTAATGAAATAAGAAGTTAATTTAAAGTGGAATCAAATGAATTTGAGAAATTAGGAGGTTGAAGATAATGAATAGTGATAAATTTGAATTTAGGTTTTAATTGAAAAGAATTTGAAAAAAAAAACGAAAAAGAGGAATTAAGTTATATCAATACAATTCAAGGTTAATGGAATGAGTATTTGATAAATTAGAATGTAATGGATCATTTAATTGGAAATTCATGCTTGAATTAAAAATTGACAATGATGGGATTTAGTAGAGGAATGGATTAGAATTATTAGAGAGATCGTGGGGTCTAGTTAAGGCTATTGATTCGAGTCTTTTCAATTAATTCTATTCCTATTTGATAATCTTATATGCTTATTTTCATCGTTTTGAATTATTCCTTGAGATACGATATTGATGGACACCCCATCATCTTGTAATTCTAGATTTCACGAAGCGGGTAACTTCATTACAACATTGATTTCATTATGTTCTTCAAATTATCTCGTGAGTAGATATTATATAATGTGCTTGTGTATTAAATTTAAGGATTTGTTCATCATGCATCATTGTTGAAGAATGATTTAGAAGCATTCTATTAGAACATAGATGGGAATATACATAATGAATGTTCAAATGTGTTCCTATTGAATGATTTGATATGAACCAAAAAGGGTTTTAAAGATGTGTTTTTGGACTTGAGAAAATATGTTATAAATTTTATTTTAATTATTTATATAATTTCTAAAAATACATGCATGGTATTTGAAATATCGATTTGAAAAAATATAAATATTTTTTGTTTTTAAAAATGTTTTTGAGACCTTAAAGAACATAGCTACTAAGAGGTAGCCTTTGAGCTCAATGATACGAGGCTCCATTTAGCGGGAGAGGTGTAGTGCTAGATTGTGTGTCGGCCAACATATAGAAACCTAGTCACGAAGGGCATGACCTTAGGGAGTTCGCACCCAATGACTCATTATTACCCCACAGGTATATAAAAAATGTATATATGTATTTTTGTATAAGTATGATATATGTATGTAGAAATGTTTTGACAATTTGATATGAAACAGTTGCAAGCCATTTGATTTGTGATATGAGATATGTTTTGAATATGCATGTATTTTGAGAAATAAGTATTGCATTTTGATATGGATTTGAGAATATCATCCTTAGTCATTTCCTTTCCATAGTAAATTATATAATGTCTACTCACCGAGTCGTAGATTACTCATCCCTCATCATTTCAATCTTACAAGATATTGAGAGATTGCTCATTGATTCCTTTTGGTTACTCAATTCAAATCGACACATTGACCATATGGCTTGCTTCCTTGTAAATTGCTCATAATTTTAATACCATAATTGTTTCAAATGGATTCTTAGATACTCTACGGTTATAGCTTGTGGATGTTGTATTAGGAATTAATCATGAATATGGATTGAGAAATATAATTATGGTATTAAAATTATGATTTGTGTTAGATTGATATAGTGATTATTAATTTGGGATAATGTAACTTAAAATGATATTTGAGGCTTTTAGATTAGTATTTAGGTGTTGCTTGGGTCGAGGTGGACCTCATGATTCCTTTAATCCTCACATCGATCATGGCCCACTCTCTAGGTTGTGACAAGTGTTGGTGTTAGAGTTTAGGCTATAGAGTCTAAGATAACTATAGAGTGTAGGTTCTATTTTAATCCATGTTTTTACTTGAATCACATGAACTAATCCTTTAGGGTGTGTTTTAGTATTTATGTTTACATTCTAGTATTGCATGTAAAAAGTAGGATTTTATCGCATGAAAAATCCCTTACATAGCTTCCTCAAATTGACATATGGCCATGTCAATTTTCTCTCAAATTGTGTCTTTTAGCTATTGTCTATGTGGTATTTTTTCCTTTCTTGGAGCAACTTTATATGATACATGATAGTGTCACTTTTGCCTACAAATCGTGTAAATTGTTTCTACCTATATGGCTTTCTTTTTTTCATTAAATTGCAATTTTATTAGCTAGACATGGATGTGCTAAATTTTTTCTACAAATCATGTTAAATCCTTTTTGCTCATGTCTCTCATCTTGATAAATCACATATGAGCGTGCTGATTTATTCTATAAACTCGTGCTAGATTTTTTCTTATCATGTCCCTCATTGTGCTAGGACACGCATGAATGTGTCAATTTTCTAGAAAAATCATGTTTGAACCCTTTTGCCCATATCTCTTCTTGTGAAAAAGCATGCACAAGCATGTCACTTTCTTACATAAGTTGTGTTTAATCCTTTTTGCTTGTGTGACTTCTTGAGCTAGATCATACATGGGCATGTTAGTTTGTTCTTCAAATTGTGTGTACCCCCAACTACTAGTATGCTTTTCTCCTTTAACTTGATTTTTCATGGTTATTCGGTTATTTCCTTGTATACTTGGATTTATATGTGCTTTGGCTTAGGTTTTCTCATTTTGATTTGTTATTTTTCTCTTGTAAACCAAAAAAAAAAATGGTATCTCATTCTTAAGTATAGGCAAGCCTAATAAGAAGAGAGAACAAAGATTGTATGAATTATGTATTGATTGATTGCCTTTTTAAAATGTGTTAAGCTACTATGATGAGGACTAGATCGTGTGATCATACAAGAGGTGTCGAGGTTGAGGTATCATCCGGATCTTCATTATCTCACAATAGATCTAGTGTTAGGGAAGAAGAAGACCCTAATATGATGATGTAAGCTAACGTCATGGCTAGGTTTCGTGCTATACAACACTATAGAGATAATGGCCGAGGGAATTCAATAAAATTTTTAGTTATCATAGGGTTAATGTCTATCAATCAATAGTTGGATGAAGTTAGTACTACTATAGCCGACACCCGATCGAGATTAGTAAGGTTTAACCTATATATGGTAGAGCTCTTAAAGTTGAAGCCATCAACTTATGAGGTGATAAGGATGATGAGGACTCGATGCACTTTATTAATGAGATAGAGAATAGGTTAGTAGTGCTACGATGCCTCGAGGAGAGAAAAGTTGAACCGACATTGTTCTTGCTCGAGGGAAGTGCCAATGAATGATAGAAATGAGATAGGAAACACGATTGGTCTTGGAGATAGTTTAAGAAAGCCTTTCTAAAGGAGTAATTAAATGAAAGTATTAAAGAAGAAAGGGCTAAGGAATTTGAAAGATTAGTGTAAACTTCGGACATGATGGTGATGGAGTATGAGCAAAAGTTTGCCTAATTGAGTCGATATGCTCAAAAAATAATACTAACTTAAGTGAAAGGGTAAAATGATTTATGAATGGACTAGTAGATCCACTTTTCATAGCAGTTGTTTCCTCAAAGGTTGCAGTAGTATTCAAAAGTCGTTGATTATGTTCTTAACCTTAAGATGAGGAGAATAGAGAGTATGGTAGCTAAAGAGCAAAAGAAGAAGGGCAAGAGTGATGCTTCTTTGTTCAATGGGCATAAAGCCCGTAGTAGTGGATCTAATCAAGATGTGAGTATGCAAAGTTACTCTAGCCCTCAAAATAGATGTTTTAATAGAGTATTCATGGTGGATCCCGAATGAGTATGAGTCAAGGGTCATCTCACTCGATCCATTAGGCTTTTGAAAGAGGATACTTAGTCTATTAAGTGTATGGCAAGACCCATATGGTTATATGCTCTAGAAGGACATGAGCATGTTTCTTTTTCCATTAATAAGGTTATTTGATATGAGATTACTCTAAATATAAGATGGCATAGGTTATTACTTTGGGAGGGGTATAGGCTCCTCCTATGCCAATCCATCATCAAGTTTGTATGATGGAAGATTTGGTGGCCAATCTAGTCGAAGGTTTGATGGTGGAGAACAACAAGATCGAGGATAAACCGGTAAAGGTCATGAAAGCTTAGAAGGTCCGGGTCGGATAAGTACTAGTGGTGGCCAAGCTTCGGTTTTTGCCATCACCCAACAGGATGCTCAAGCATCTAATGTCATCGTATTAGGTATCCTCTAACTCTTTTTATATGATATAAGGGTATTATTTGACTCTAAGTGACCCATTCATTTGTATCTTTATATTTTTCTAAGAGGTTTGATGTAAGACCATGTATGTTAGAGCGGCCTTTGATGGTGTCTACACCAATAGGGAAAACGTGATAGCTCGATTTGGTATTTAGGAACTATGATGTATGGATAATGGGTAGGAATTTGATTATGAATTTGATTTTATTGGAGATGAATAATTTTGATGTGATTCTAGGAATAGATTGACTAGTGAATTATCTTGCTTCGTTACACTACTATAATAAGGTGATATATTTTAGAGATTTAATAGAATATGGATTTTTTTAATAAAGAGTGGAGTGTAACTCCCTCTAACCTATTATATGTCATTAAGGCAAGTAAGATGATGAGAAAAGGATGGGTCGATTATTTAGCATATGTGAAGGAGACTGGTGATAATATGATTAATTTGGTCCAAGTTTCGATCGTTAGGGAGTTTTTCGATATATTTCTAAATGAATTACCTAGATTACCTCCGGATAGAGAAATATAATTTTGTATTAATTACTCTCGAGTACCAAACCAATTTCTATCCCTCCCTATTGGATGGCAATGGCTAAATTAAAGGAGTTAGAGATTTAATGTCAAGACTTATTGAATAAGGGGTCTATCTAATCGAACACTTCTTCATTGGGTGCTCGATTTTGTTTGTTAAGAAGAAGGATAGGAGTTTGAGGTTATACATTGACTACCATCGGTTGAATAAAGTGATGGTGAAGAATAGGTATCCGTTGTCGAGGATAGATGATTTATTTGATCAATTGTTAGGTGTTAGATACTTCTTAAAGATTGATTTAAGGTCCGGATTCCATTAGCTAAGGATTAAGAGGGAGGAGATTTCCAAAAATACCACTTAGGATGCGATATTACCACTATAAATTATTGATTATGTCGTTTAGCCTTACTAATGCTCCAAGTAACATTCATGGATTTAATGAATTGGGTGTTTCATTAATTCCTTGATAAGTTTGTGATAGTATTTATCAATGATATCTTGGTGTATTTTAAGAATGAGAGGGAGCATGAGAATCATCTAAGGCAAGTACTCGTAGATATTAAAAGATCGAACGTTGTATGCTAAATTTTTAAAGTGTGAATTCTAGTTAGAGAATGTGGCATTCTTATAGCATATTATGTCCAAAGATCGAAGAAGATAGTGGTAGTAAGCCATTAGTCGAGACCTACTTTGATGATGGAGATTCAAAGCTTTTTGGGTTTGGTTGTGTATTATTAGATGTTTGTGCAAGATTTTTCAAGGATTGTAGCACTTTTAACCAAATTGACCTAGAAGAATGTAAGATTTTAGTGGTTAGATAAGTGTGAAAAGAGCTTATAGAAACCGAAGACGTGTTTGACCACAACACTAGTCTTTACTTCACCTTCGGGTAGTGGTGGATTTTTTAGGTTTTATGACACCTTAAGAGTAGGGTTGGGATGTGTATTGATGCAACATGGTAGGGTAGTAGCTTATGCTTCGAGGCGAGTTGAAGAAACATGAACAAAACTACCATACACATTACATAGAATTAGCAGTTATAGTCTTTACCTTAAGATTTGGAGGCATTATCTCGTATAGAGAGGCATGCAAAATCTATATAGATCATAAGAGTTTGAAGTACATATTTGATGAGAAGGATTTAAATTTGAGACAAAGGAGATGAATGAAATTACTAAAAGACTATGATTGTACCATCTTGTATCACTCGAGTAACGCTAATGGGGTTATTAATGCCCTAAGTAGGAAATTAGCTGGAAGTTTAGCCTATTTGTCGAAGAGAAATTGCCATTGGCATCAAAGATGAATAGATTATGAGATTCTAGAGTGGTGTTTGGAGTTAATGGATCATATGCACTCGTTGGCCCATATGGAGATTTAACTAGTATTAATGGATCGGATTCGAGAGGCTCAAGTTAATAATAAGGAGATCCTAGAGATTTATACTAAAATATAAGAAGGAAAGAGTTGAGGTTTTAAAGTTAATGGTAGAGGCATCTTATGGTTTCATCGAAGGTTGTGTGTGCAACGAAATCTAAAGCTAAGAGAATAGATTTTGATAGAGGCTTAAAGTATGGCCTATTCTATGCATCTCGATTATGTTAAGACATATAAGGATCTTCGAGAGAATTGTTAGTAGATTGAAATGAAGAAGGATATTATAGAGTTTGTTTCACGGTGTCTAACATATCATTAAACAAACTATGAGCACCAAAAATTAGCGAGGATGCTGCAAGAGTTGCCACTACTAGAATGGAAATGAGAAAGACCGATAATCGATTTTGTAACAAGTTTTCCTCGAACTCAAGGAGCATATCATTCCATTTGGGTGATCATGGATAGATTGACTAAGTTTGCCCATTTCCTACCTATAAAGACTACCTATGGGTAGGCTCCATATGCTAAGTTATATATTGATCGAATAATGTCCTTATATAGTATTTTGATCTCCATTATTTCAAATCGAGGTACTCAATTTACATCTCAATTCTAAAAAATGTTACAAGAGGCACTTAATACGAGATTATACTTTAATATGCTTGTTTCATCCTCAAATAGGTGGTTAGTCAAAAAGGAAAATTCAAATCATAGAGAATATGTTTAGTGGCATGTGTGATAGATCTAGAAGGTAGTTGGGATCATCATTTTTCATTGATTGAATTCTCGTACAATAATAGTTATGACTCTAGTATCGGTATAACACAATATGAGGCTTTGTATAGCTGAAAATGTAGATCGCCAAGATATTGGGTGGAAGCCAAAGAAAAAGAACCTTTAGGACTAGAATTTATTCAGCTCACTATTGAGAAGTCGATGTTGATTCAAGAATGCCTTAAGACTCGTACATAGTAGACAAAAGAGTTATGCGAGATCCTAAGAGAAAACATGAAAAGTTCCAAATTGGTGATTTTATGGTTCTTAAAGTTTCTCCAATGAAAGGAGTAATGTGATTTAGTAAGAAGGAAAAGTTGAGCCTCGGGTATATTAGACCATTTGAAATTATTGATCAAATTGGAGCAATGGCTTATGAGTTGTCATTATCGTTATAATTTTTAAGTGTGCATTTGGTGTTCCATATTTTCATGCTAAG
Source organism: Dovyalis caffra (assembly GCA_963924115.1). Classification (NCBI taxonomy): domain Eukaryota; kingdom Viridiplantae; phylum Streptophyta; class Magnoliopsida; order Malpighiales; family Salicaceae; genus Dovyalis; species Dovyalis caffra. The sequence goes on from CAWUPB010001179.1 coordinate 1,825,222, forward strand.
AAAATATATACCCGACCTATCTCATGTCTTGGAACCACAAATAGTATAATTAAATCCCGACTTGTCGTATGATGAGCAACCGATGGTAGTAGTAGATTGTCGAGTTAAAAAATTATAGAGTAAGGAGACCGTGTTTGTCATGGTCATTTGGAGAAACTATTCAATCGAAGAAGCCACTTAAAAGGTCAAGGAAGCGATTTAATGGAAGTATCCTTAATTGTTCATCTATTAAGGTTCAAGTAGACTCAAAATTCAAGGATGAATTTTTTTAAGAAAGAACAATGTAATAATTCAAATTAAAAAAAAAAGAACCGGGTATAAAAGGAGGGGACAACTACTACCCTCCCACTTTTTCTCCCTCTCCCACGTATTTTCGTTCTAGAAAATTCCTCTCACTTCTCTCTCTAATTTCTAAGCTAAAATCTTATTAACTTAGCTTAGAGAAACCTTAAACTAGTTAGTTTAAGGGAGTTCACCTACGTTGGAGTTTGGAAAGCTTAAAAAACTAAGAAGGATTTGAAGAGCATTTTTAAAGGTAAGATCCTTTAAATTGTGAAGTTTATGTGAAACTAAGAATGATATTGAGATGGATAGCTTTTGATTGTAAATTACTTGAGAACTTGCTTAGGTTAAGGTTAGATTTTTAAGACCCATTTGGGAAAAAATGATTATAAGTTGAAAATTTGAGAGGTTGAAGATATTGAATAGTGATAAATGCAATTTAAGGTTAACGTAATGAGTATTTAGTAATTTAGAATGTAATAGATCATTTAATTGGAAATTCATGCTTGAATTAAGAATTAGCGATGATGGGATTTAGTGAAAAAATGGATTAAAATTATTAGAGAGATCATAGGGTCTAGTTAAAGTTATCGATTTGAGTCTTTCCAATCAATTCTATTTTTGTTTGATAATCTTATATGCTTATTTTCATCGTTTTGAATTATTCCTCGAGATAGGATATTGATGGATGCCTCAACATCTTGTGATGTAAGATTCCTCTCGAGCTAGCGACTCCATCACAACCTTGATTCCGTTCAGCTTTTTAAATTATGCTATGAGTGGATATTATATAATGTATCGTGTTTTAAATTTCTTGATTTGTTCATCATACATCATTGTTTAAGAATAATTTAGAAGCATTTCATCGTAACATAGATGGGAACGGACATCATGAATGTTGATATATTTTCATATCGAATGATTTGATATGAACCAAAAAGGGTTTTGAATATGTGTTTTCGAACATGAGCAAATACGTTGTAAATATTATTTTAATTATCCGTATAATTTCTTAAAATGCATGCATGGTATTTGAAATATCGATTTGAAAATGTATAAATACGTTTGGTTTTTGAAATTATTTTTAAGACCTTAGGGAACCTAATTATCGAGGGATAGTCTTTAGCTCAATGATACGAGGCTCCATCTAGTAAGAGAAGTAGGAAAGAGTGCCGGATTGTGTATCGGTCAACATATGAAAACCTAGTCCAAGGGGGCATGACCTTTGGGTGTTCACACCCAATGATACGTTATTAACCCATAAGTGTATAAAAACCTATATATGTGTTTTTGTATCGGTACGATATATGTATGTATAAATATTTTGATGATTTGATACGAAATGGTTATAAATCATTTGATTTGTGATATGAGATGTGTTTTGAATATGCATGTATTTTGCAAAATAAGCATTGTATTTTGACATGGATTTGAGAATATTATCCTTAGTTTGTTTTTCTTAGTATATTATATAATGTCTACTCACTAAGCTATGGATTGCTCACCCCTTCTTATTTCGGTCTTCCGGAATATTGAGAGATTGTTCATTGCTTCCTTTTGATTGCTCGATTCAAAGTCGGCATATTGATCGCATGGCTTACTTTCTTGCAAATTTCTTAGAACCTATATTTGTTCAAAATGTATTTTTAGATGCTCTGCGATTATAGCTATGGATGCTCGTATTAAGAATTAATCATGAATATGGATTGAGAAATACAATTATGATATTAAAATTATGATTTGTGTTAGATTGATATAATGATTATTAATTTAGGATAATATAAATTGAAATGACATTTAAGGCTTTTAGATTAGTATCCGTGGCTTGCTTCGGTCAAGGCGGACCTTATAGTTTTCTCGATCCTCACGTCGATCATGGCCCATTTTCAAAGTCGTGACACAAGTGTTGTTGGTATTGGCCTATCCAGGCATACGAAAGGGTTCATCTTTTTAATTGAGCATGCTAAACGTTTGATAAATCCTATATCCATTGTGTTATAAATTAATTTTTACATTTATTTAATCTAATATTATTTTTTTATTTTTTTTATTATAATAAATTGGGTCATAACCCAAATTCTTATAAGTTGTTCTTGATCATTCACAAGTGAAAAGATGGGTCATTTGTCGACGGACGATACACGTACAATAATGGTAAGTTTTTTATTTTAGTAAATATACATATATCAATATAATCTAAAAGGATATATTTATTATTTAATATTATAATTATTTCAATGATAGAGGAGCATGTGCACTCACCGCATGAAGCAATTGCTAAGAAGCAGAAAAGGGTGATTAATCATCTCCAAACATCGACATGACCAAGATATATTTAAATGTTGCTAAAGGGGGAAGAAGCAGAAAGTATACGACCTCAAATCACAAGCATCCCGGTTTTACTCCCACTCGCACTCGCCTCCTCTTTTGCCACTTCGCGATATCCTAATGGTAATATTTATGAGGTTTCTACCCGAGTATGAAGATAGGATTAAGGGGATGGAGCTTACAATCCAAAAATAAGTTGGTCAATTCATCACTCTACAAAGTCGGATGCAAATAGTGACGAAGATGTTATGGGACCTATAGCGGACTCGCGTCCCCCTGCTAACCTCCTCACAACCCAAGAGTCAACTATTTCTCTCAATACCTAGCAGCTAGAAGATGATGTACGATATGATGATGAGGACTAGATTTCTTATTTTTTAAAAGGTTTTTAATATTTTTGTATACTTTAATGCGTTTATATATTTGTTTTATTTTAATTTATATTATTTTAATTTAATTAAATAATAGATCGTATTTTAATAAGATGTCATTTTTAGTTGTTGGTTACTACCATTAATATTAAACGATAATTAATTTATATATAAAAAAAATTAGTTTAACGATCGAATTAGTGACAAAAATTAAATCTCTTTGTAATGGACACATATACATCGCTAAATAGCAATGAATTTGTGAGAAACTTAACGAGTATGATTTAGCGACAATAATTTCATCGTTATGTAATGATGAAAATAACTAATTAGTGACAATGTTGTGACACATAATAGACCAAAGAGACAAAAGTTTACTTCAATTTAGCGACGAGAATTCTACACATTAGCGACAAAAAGAAAATTTCATCACTAAGAAATAGATGACCACATGTACCGTTGAAAATATGTTGTCGAAAATCTATCGCTAAGTCTAAATAACGACGAGATATGGACGATATAGTGACGAGAAAAATCCATCACTATTTTACTCGTTTTCATGTAGTGATACAATTAGTGATAACCAATATTAAGATTCCATGTTAAATATTAGCAAAATAAAATGGATTATCTTTGCCATTTTATAAAATTTAAATACATTAATAAATCTTTAGGCGAGAAAGTAAGACAAAAGTTTTAAACTAAAAATTTTGAATTCAAAAATTCGCATAATATGTTTTTTTATTTTGGTTATTTTTACTTAAATAAATTGAAAATTCATATCATAAGCTTAATTTAATATGTATGCTGCATTTTTTTTTCCCCATTAGGTGATAAAGAAGTAAGAAGTTCTCTAATTCTAAATTAAATCTTATCAAACGTCCCTTAAATTATTTAAAAATTTATCATAGTACAGTATCTAAATTATATGACATTTATATACTTATTATTTTTAAGTTAAGCCCATTACTAATAAAATTATGAAATCATGTATTATAATTTTATAATATCTCTTTCAAATATAAATAGCAATAAGAATGTAGAGTATATTATGTCTACATATTTTCACTCAACAAATAGCAAGAAAAAAAAAACAGATATTAATTGGTGCATGGGTGTGTTTGGATTGGATATATGTAAAGTTAAGTATGTGACCTAACAAGCAAATAATTCCAATTGTTAATACATTTGTGTACAAACATTAGGATTCTGATATTGGATGAAATAATATTTGAATTGAGTATTTTAGTTTCATGACTATTGGATTCAATGTCATTTCCATTTAAATACAATAAAAATAATACAAATAGAAATAATTATATCAACTAAAATAATATTTTTTTAACTCACACACTCAAAACTCCTAATAAAATTAATCTATTAAGATTTGAACCTCAATCAAAATAATATTTAATCACGATTATTGTATAAAATATAACTAGCTTGTGTATTTATAAATAAACAAAATATCAAAATTGAATCATCCATGTGTCGAGAGGTATAGCCAAATAATAATATAATTGAAAGAAGACATGAAATTTAGAAGAATGATATAAGAATAGATATATTTGCAATCACTTTGAATCCAGTGAAAATAAAATTGATTGGGAAAAATATAGTCGAGATAAGTGTTCAAAAGTAAATGAAAAATTACGTTGTACCACTTATTCGCTGGAGGGGTCTCCAACTATTAGGAGACCAAGATCGATGACTCAAGTTAGCCAACCTGGGATTTATTATTTTTGCCTTGGTCAAGCCTGTACATACACTTTTGGTTGGGTGCCTTCTTTTAATTTTCCTCACTATGAGGATTCTAGGTGGTGACATTTAAAAGAGTAAATTATAATATAATTCTAATTGTGTTTTCTATGTTTTGTAAGTTAGTTTTTTTTATTTTTTTATTTTTAAAAAAAAACTTTAAATTCAGTTTTTGATGAAAGTTGATTGAAAATTTTGGCTTAATATGATAGAATAAGGTTATGTTTCGCATTATTGTAGTTATAAACTAAATAGATTTATATCTAACTTTTAAAAGTAGAAATACTTAATAAACAGATTACTTTTGAGAAACACTCATATATTATCTTTAAAAAAGTAACAAACAGTTGATTATAAGAAAATCATTTTTTTAATATATAATCAACTAAAAAGAGTAGTTTACTTATAAATTGAGGAAGACCAAATAAATCTTAAATAGTCATGGAAAACTAAGGAAAGGAACTAATTAAGTTACAAGGGGATTCATTATTTTAATTTCTTAAACCAATATATATATATTAGATTTTCTAAAATTATAGGAAGTCAATAATAATGTACTCTATCCGAATGGCATTAGCCAATTTTTCACCAGCCATTCTAGTTTGTGTAAAGTTTAAAGTTTGAGCCATCCTTGGTCCTTAAGCTACGATTTTGTCCTCGGATTGTGGCCAACATTTGACCATCTGGGCCAACCATGTTGGTAAAGATAGTTACTCATTGGGTCCACAGAAGTCTTTTAGTAAACTACAGAACGGAAATGACGACGGAAATCACTCTCACCCAGGCTAGTAGTGGCAGGAGGATTGTAATGCAGCTAGGCATTAGCGAAGGAGGGCGGCGCTTAAAACATGCACTAGACATGTTTCTATGTAAAGATGACATGAGAACAGGTTTTCTTTTCACTCTCTTTTTTTTTTCTTTCTTCCGATTTTATCCTTTTCAAGTGTTTTTGCTTTAGCACGTAAGGCCAGGAACAACATGTTCCAAATTTCAGAACTATCATCATAAATTACAGATTAAAAAACCCATATATTCTTTCAACAAACTAAAGCATAAAGCATAACCCCACCACTTACATCTTCCTTTCTTCAACAAAAGAAAGAAAATGAGAAGAGACCTCCTTACACATGATCACTGAAAGAAACCAAAGAAGAAAAGGAGGATCACTCTGGGAGCATGCATTGAATCTTGTAGTTGATGGGATTAGACCTAACTTCCCTACAGACATTTGGAATCAACTTAAAAAGGCTTTGGGGACCCTCCACAGTCCACCTTATACAGTCAAATTATTTAAAATAAAAGGAAAGTAGAAGAAACAGTACTACAGTTACATATCAACCTAGCTGTTGCGCTAAATAGGTTGTGGTCTGCAACTTACACAGTAATCTACCTAGGGTTCTCTTTTTCTACAATATACAATAGTAAGACATAGCTAGTCAAAGGGAAAAAATAATTCATTAGGGAGATAACGATGTTCAAGATATATTATTTTCAGGTCCAACATGCTTAGAAGAGTTGAAGTTTTGGCTCTCTATGTCTTGTCTAAGAGAGTGATCATGGGGTGCAGTAGGTGATAGAGATGGATTATAAGAATACCATCTTGACCAAAAAAGATAATTAAAGAAGTTGATGAGACTTAGGGCAGCTAGTAACCAATAGAAAAGGTCTAACTTGTTTTTGTTTAGGTCATTGTCGCTAAGCCAGCCACCATTTGAAGAGCTTGAGGTAATTTTGTTCACTAGAGAAACAAGGAGGGAACTCAGGTAGAAGCCAAATGAGTATGAGCAATATGTCATGGCAGTTAGAAAGGACTGCATCCCTTCCAAGGATTGTTTGTAGAAGAACTCTATAAGACCTACTGCAGTGAACATCTCTGAGAGACCAAAGATGAGAAATTGGGGAGCAATCCAAAATATGGACAACGTTTCCTGATAATCCAGAGCTGAGGTTCTTCTCTTCCTTTCAATTAACGCAGCTGAAACCATGGAAAATGTTGCAATAAAAAGTCCGATTCCAACCCTTTGTAGAGGAGTAATTCCACAGTCTTTTCCAGTGATTCTTCGAGCAAACGGTACAAAGACAGTTTCATAGAGCGGGACAACAAAGATAAGCATGATGTAAGGGATGGATTGAAGTGAAGCTGGAGGGATTTTGAAGCTTTTTGTGATCCGAGTGTTCATAGAACTTCCTTGTTGAACTGAGAAAGTCTGTAGCTGTGCTAAAATAGTGTTGAAAATGATAGTGCAGGCAAATATAGGAATGACTGAAACGAGTATCCTCACTTGCTCCATTTGAGCCACCGTGCATAATCTCCACCGACTCTCACTTGCCTGACTTGCATCTTGGATTTTGATGCAGACCTTATCCAGGAACCTGTACTTATTTGAAGAATTCAATCATAAGAAATTAATAGAAGTAACAAAAACAAAGATACAATTACTTAAAGACTCAACATACATATCTATTTGATCAACAGGCTAGACATGACTCATTGATGCATTAACATGATCTAATTAATGTAAACAAAATATCACAAATAATTAATTGAAATCAAATTTGATTGAAATAGGAATGAATGTAAAATAAATTTATCTAAAATCTAACAATTACAATATGAGGTTGAAAATTTCTATTTTCGTTTTTGCATCCTACCTGAACTTTTCAGCACGAAGCAACTTGGTGACGTCAGGTGACGTAGCTGGGACGTGGCTTGGCACATTGTTGTGGCATCCATGAAGCATCTGTGCATTTGAGGGACAAATTTGCTTTCTTTTTGTAATTGCAGCAACAAAAACCTAGTGAAATGAATAGAAAATTAAATTAATCAAAGAATTGAAAGAGACAAACACATTGACAATGCAATAAATTTAAAATGAGCACGTTGATCAATAAAGGACGGTAGCAATTATGGGATAAATAATTCAATCTGATTTTATATAATATTCTAATTTTTTATTTGTTTCTAAATTTTTAATTATATTTCATATTTTTTAAATATTTTTAAAATATTCAATCTGTTTTTTTATCAAATTTTTCAATCATGGAATTTTTTTGAACTGAAATAAAATTCTAAAGGCTTAAAAATAACGTATATAGATCATGCGATTTTAAATAGTTTTTGTTTTATTTCAATAAATGATGTTTTGGTTAAAAATTGTGTCCATTTTCCAAAAGAATGATCAGAAAGATAGATTAAATATTTAAAAAAACTTTTAAAATAGATAAAATGCAATTAAAACTTAAAAATATATACAAGACTAAAAATATTATATAAGAACATAGTAAACTATTTAGCTTTTATATATATACAGAGAGAGAGAGAGAGAGAGTCATCATATATCACTAGCAATATCCCCTTATGTTAAATAAATAAAGCTTGTATTATAAAATGTAAAGATTAGCTAGTGTTATTTTAAGCAGGGAAAGGATACCAGAGTACTCGTCCTTTGATTAGCCAATTTATTTATATTAGTTCGGTTCTCTAATTAAGGATTGGGGAAGTAATCACAAAGATAGAACCAGAGCCACAAAAAGAAACAACAAATAGAACCTGAGCAAAGATTACAAACAAATGTTAAATCAGGTAAATTAAGAAAAGGCAAAAGGAAAATCTGATAACAATTGCAGAGGAAGAAACTGTTAAATATATATAGCCAGCTAAAAGGAAGAAAAACATTTTTTTTCCACATATACACTTTTCTCTTTTAAAGCAAGAGGGAAAGGATTGGACTTATGTTCAGGTTAATAGATTTCTATAAAAGAAACGAGGGAGAGGGAAAATAAGAAGAAGAAGTTAACTAGGTAGGTAAAGGCACACATATCAAATACATGCTTTATGCTCAGCAAACCTAGAGTTTGAGGACCTAGAGGTAGGAAAGCCTTTAACTCAAAAGTTGAACATAGAAAATCCATAAAGCATTCAAAGCTAAAGAAGAAAGGTAAATGAGATATACCTTAGCAATTGGAGTGAATATACTTCCTTTAGGAGGCTTGTTCCTGTAAGAAAATGAACCTGAAATCAAGCAAATCAATCCTACAGCCATGGCAGCAGCAGAGACTCCAAAACCAACATCCATCCCTGAGTGGGTTTGGACCCAAACAAGAACGGTTAGGGCAATAAACTCTCCCATGCAAAAAGCAAAATAAGCTACATTGAAGTAGGTGGAGAGCTTCTTGGATTGCTTGGGGTCTTCCTTCTTGAATTGGTCTGCCCCATGAGAAATTATGTTTGGTTTTAGACATCCACTGCCAAGAGCCACCAAGTAGAGTGCCAAAAAGAATATCAAAGCCTTGTATCCCTTGGCTTCCACACATTCAACTCCATCAGATATCATGTTGCAGCTAGGTGGCCTCAACTGCGGGAGATGGGCCTGAACGGACAATAATATAAAACCCTGTAGCATAGGGAAAAAATGTTTAACGGGAGCGAAATATTTAATGGAGAATTAGTGAACATTTTGACGTGGCATTTTTCTCTACCTCTTTGGCCTTAGAAAGCAATTATAAGCTATAGGAAATTAATTAAAGGGAAGCCAACATGGGGATGATTCTTCTTCTTCTTCTTCTTCTTCTCCTCCTCCTCCTTTTTTTTTTTTTTTTAACAACTCTTCTGTGTGTATATAAGACTTTATGGGAAATGCATAATAAAATAGATTGCATATTTACAGCAAGACTAATTTGAAGGATAATAAAATATAGGTGCCCCTAGAATTTCTAGACAGACAAAAGAATCTAAAAATAGGCAACTTGTTGATAGTGCTCGAGCTTTTGAAAGATTTGGACAGTACAAAATAAAAGATCATGTCAGAAGAAAAGGAGTACTTACAGAGAGCTCCACAAACCCAAAGATCAACATTGTCCAAAAGCTCCCAAGGTAAGAATCCGAGAGGAACCCACCAAGGAGGGATAGGAGGAAGACAGTTCCTACAAAGTTCGTGACTATGTTGGCAGACTTTGACAAAGGAAAGTTCATGTCATTGAACACATACGTGATGAGATTGTTCCCAACAGCAGCAATTCCCATCATCTCAAAAGCTTGAAGCCCTGAATCATAGAGAACAACGAAAATGTGACTTTTTTCTAACAAAAAATTCCGACATATATATATATATATATATATACACACACATGTTGGAAAAAGATGAAGGAATATCACACCAAACCCTTTAACAAAATCAAATATATATAATATATACCCTTGCCGGAACAAGGTTTTAGTATGTGGGAGGCACCATTGACGACTTTACAGTTTGTGAAACCTCACTATTCCTCATTTTTCCAGGAGAGAAGAGAGAGTTGAAAACTAGATATGCATGGAATCAAGCTCAATATTTTTAAAAAAAATAGTGAGCCTTTTTTATGATGAGTATGACCAAGTACCTAAAAACACACACGCACACAAATGTATGTGTGCGCGCACAAAGATACAGACTTAAAATGGAGGGAGAGAGAAACAAACCAAGAACAAAAACAGCAGCAGCCATTCCACCATGCTTATGCTTGCAGGGTCTGCCTCTCCAATCAACAGACATCTCCTCCACAGCACCAGACAAGGAATCTCCTTCGAACTTCATTCTTGTCTTCTCCACGCTATTATCCATGATTAATATTCCTTTTCTTAAAACCTCTTTTACCTATTCTATCTAAATATTAGTAATTTGTACATATATAAATATTCCTTATCTATTTGACACAAAAAAGAAAAAAAACTTCTTGACAAACTCTAAATCCAAAAAAAACAATACTAAAGTTTGCTGAAATCAACAAAAGCTTTTAAGCTTATCTTCCCAAAGGAGTTGCCTTTGTGATTTTGAGACAAACTAAGAAGGGGTTAGCCCCCATATTTATAATGTTATCCTGCATTTCCTCGCTGCCGATCTTTTCATCACCATTAGTACTCCTCGTCAAGTAATTGACTCACTAGCTAGTACTATAGTGGCATGGCCCCATGATAGGCTAAAAAAAGTAGCTAAGCAAGTCAGCCCCCACAATCAATCCACTGTTACTAGGTAAAGTATAAACTAAGGTCTAGAAATCTCTTTCCACTCATCGTAGATTGGTTTGAAATCATCTGGGTACTATGGACAGTACGTGAGCCAAATGATACAAGCCAGTCTACTGACTACTGCTCATGAATCACATGACCATTGTAGTTAGAATGTCATCTCTTGGAGTGGCAGATATGGCCCATATTTACCACACAAGTGGAGCATTAATTCCACTACCTTTATGCTTTTAATTGTGTTTTATGAGTGAATCTTTGGCCATTTATATATTTTCAAGGTTTCAATTTCTGTCGTTGAAATATTCTTCATGAGGTCCAAAATCGAATGATATCTTATGGGTGCTCATTTACAGTAAGTAGTGATAAAAATCTCTTCAACGTATGTGCTTATTTATGTGTTTTCTTTCAGAAACTCATTGAGTTTGCTTCTGTTTCACAAATAGTGAAATTGAATTCCAAATTAGTGGTGCCAATGTACAGATCATAAATTATGAACGTATTGAATTTTTTTTCCAGCAAAAAGTCCTGAACAACAAAAGTTATTAATATAAAATGGATTTGATGGTTATGAGCAAAATTGAGTAAATTATAAATTAGTCCCTCTATTTAAAAAAAAACAAATTGATTAATCCTTCATGTTTCAAAAATTAATTATTAATTTAATATTTTTTCTAGTGTTACCACACTTAATTAATTTAATATTAATTTATTTAAAAAATATCATCTTCTATCGTCAATTCCTTCTTATACTTTACTTAATTTTTTCTATTTTATTTCTTAAATAAAACAAAATGAATTAAAAAGAAACAAAAATGATTAAGCTACAAGCAAATTTTATAATATAAGAACTAAATAATTAGTTTTTAAAATAAGAAAGATTAATTAATATGTTTCTCAAACTAGAAAGAATAATTTATAGTTTATTCTAAAAATTTCACTTCTAAATCTAAAATAATAATAATAATAATAATTTTACCTGCCTTATCAAACGGCTGTGTGGAGGGTTTTGCGCTTTCTAGTTTTTACAAAGATAATTGGTTGCACCCAAATGAAAATTTAAGCGGTGAACATAAATACTTAGTTTTAATGGAATTGTCAGTTTGGTTTGGTAAATGCTTGTATTATTTACAGTTTTTTTTTTTTTCCCAAATTTATTGAACTAGAAACACAAAACCTAATTGTGTTGAATTTTTTATTGAACAAAAAAAAAAAAAAAAAGGAAAAACCGACGATCATCATCACAATTTTTAAAACTATTGTGTTAGGTTTTAAAAAATTTTACAACCAATTGTCAATTTCTTAATATTTATTAAAATAAAAAAGGAAAAATTTTTATTTTTGTTTTCAAATTTGCTTTTTTAAAAACAAAAATGAGATCAAACGACGCTTCCAATATTTTTGATGGATTTGATTGTTACTTCTTCTTCTTCTTTTTTCAGGGGACAGTGATTTAATATTCTCTGGTATCCCACGAAATGTTACTCCTTAAAGTACTAAATAACAATTTTAAAATGAATATATTTTCTTACGGTTTTTTTTTAATGTTTATCTTTCCGTTTTTCAAAAGAGTTTCCGCCTGTCCCTGCAAGTAAAGAATTTAATCATGCCTGCTTATGGTAGATCTCACATTTAACATTCCCAACTGTTTCCACTAGCACCTAGGGTTTCCATAGGAATAGACTAGATCTTTAATTTAATTATTATTTCACACTCTCTGAGCAAGTACAAATGCCATAATTAAAAAATAAAAATAATAAAGGAAACCTAATTTTTCTTAGAGTTGGAGCCATAGTTTGTAAAATCTCACTCACGGCTTGACTCAGTTAAGAGTCGAATGGTTGGGTTATCGAAGCAATCTACATGTCACCGTATCAATTATTAGATAAGATTTTTTCGTAAAAAAAATAAAAAAATAAAAAAAGGAAAGAAAAGACAAAGTTGAAATTTTTGTTTTTGAATTTTGCAAGTCGATTGGCTCGGTCGAACCAATGGAGTTTAGGTTTGATTGGATCAGGGATCTCGACGGCCAAATTGAAAACCCGATTAGATTTAAACTCAAGATTAACCAACCAACTAGATCTGATTCGGCAACTAATGTTGAAGCATAAGATGCTATTTTTTCCACCACACATATGTATTTTTTTCAAAAAATAACCGTATTATCTTTAATTTATTAGAAAATTTCAATTTTTAGTTTTAAATTAACTTTTTCAACCATATACAGAGTTCCATACATAAGTTGAGGGATTTTTCTAGTGAAAAAAAGCATGTGATTGTTATAAATATTGTATTTGTTAAATAAATAAAAAGAAAAATGGCAAAAATATATAGAATAAAAAAATTAAATGAGAAATATAATTTTTTAGTGGTCCTGTGCGATAATTCATTATCTCATCAATGGAATCCTATAAAAAAATAATGATTTTTCAATGACATGTTTTAGTAGTCTTAAAACATAAGTGTTAGGAAGAGTCTCGAGTTTGACTTCAAAACCTATCCATGGTCAAATTGAATCTTCTTTTCAATTAATCAATCATTTAGTCCCTACTCACTCAATCTAATTAAATAAGTGCACAATGAAACAGAGAGCAGCTATCTAACGAACATGAGATGGATGTAGGAGATAAATCCATTAATGTTATTGGAAATAGAAAGTTAAATAAGAAAATAAAAATAAAATACAAAGACTGGTTTGTCGAAATATTGAACTAGAGACGGCATCACATGATTTTCATCCAACCATATTTTGTTCTATACTCATAACAATCCTACCCAAGATATCTTGTTATCCAATTAAAAAACCCAGGCCTTAGAATTTAGGATGCTGGTATGGTAGTTCTTGACCTGAACGTAGATGACTTCTATAGTTCCTGAGCCATTAAGTCGTTGTTCAGCATCCCACACAATACACCTGTCCTCAAAGGACATGATAATGGGTCAAACCTTGCTGCATAAAAAACTTTTGTTGTCTATTTTAGAGAAGAAGTCATTATGACCCATTGCTAGTATTGTCTTACAGAAGAGATATATTCTTTTTTTGAGTTGGGGAGGAATGCACCCTTATAATAATATTGGCCATAGTTGTAGCTAAAAATAAACAAAATTGAGTGATGTCTCAGCTAGGGTAACATGTGTTATAGAAAGGGGATTTTTTCTGAATCCTTTTATATTGGCAAAGGGTACTGTTGCGCTGTATCTATCTTAGGTGTCTCTATAATGTGTACAACTGTATTACTGTACCAAAAAAAATATTACATGTGGTTTTTTTTACTTTTTAGAGACGGTTATAAACGCCTCTACAAATTGTAAAAGTAATTTTTCAGACCGCCTCAAAACAAACTACAATGTCACGATCTTTACGATATAGAGGCTGTTTTGTCAAATATCCGAGAATTCTAAAATAATTGATTGAAGCGGTTTGAACCGTCTCAAATTATTTTTTCCGAGACGATTCCAACCGCCTCTACAATATCAATTTTATCTTTTATGATTTGTTGATGTATAATTTTTTAGGTGGTTTAAAACTACCTCTACGTTCCTGTATTTGTTTTTTAAATTTTGCATAAAATTTTTGGAGCGGTTACAACCGCCGCAAGGTTTAAAATTTATAAAGGCTTTTAAAACCGTTCCAAGCTATAGAATTTATAGAGGCGATTATAATTGCCTCAATTTTAAGAAATCATAGAGGCAGATCTTAAAATTCATAAAGACGGTTCTTTAATTGCCTTTAGTATTATAGTTTTATTTCACCTTCAAATTCAATTATTTTCTTTTTTTTTTTTCAAAAAAACAAATAAATTAAAAAAAAAAAAAGTTAATCTGAATCCTAGAGGTAACTCCAGATAGAGGAAAAGATCTTCTTATGCAATCGAGATAACTGTAGATACAACAGAGTTAACGATTCAAGTACAAAAAGAAAGCTCACACTACCAGTTGGCAGTTCCTAGTAATAAAATTATATAAGATAGTTGAGCAATTTACAAGGATTGGTCACTAAATAAAAACCAAGTGGCAGACATATGATTTACAAACCATAATGCATTCCCCAAGTTTACAATTTGAGAAAAAAAAAAAAAAAAAGTCAACATAGAACTTTATACGCTTTGACTTGAACAAACAATAATCAGTGGAGACATCTTCCTGAACGTGTCGCTAGCCATGATGGTGTTCTAAAGAATAGCAGATCAGCAGAAGCTTTGGACATATTCCTAACCACTCCAAGTCAACAGAATAAACATTTTCAATTAGGGAACACAAATTGACAAACTACCTATTAACAATTAATGCAATTTTGGGTCGGTGAGATTCACTTACAGCCAAGCCAGAGGAGGGCAATGAACACGTATGAACTTGAAATTTGTAAATATTCAGAATACCCGATCTACCTGCAAAACATGATAACTGAAAGGTCAAAAACTACTTTAGAATGACTCATCCACATTTTTATACATATGTTATTGCAAAACATGATAACTAAAGATGCTAATGAACTCCTCCCTAATAATTTTCCTTTTCATCTCAAGATCTACCACACCTTTCAGCTTAATAAGAAATTCATTTGATGCATCAACACAAGTAACGGGTAGATGCAGATCACTTTCAAAAGTTTCCATCACACGTTCTCTTTCCTTATACCTAAAAATTTCAGTAGAAGATGCTAGTTGTGTAGTTAATGGGGGATGGGAGGAAATAAAGGTAGTTGCCTCAACAAGCCATTATTAGCAAAAACACAATGAAGCCTGTCTCCTATTGCCTTTTGAATAAGAGTTACAGCAATTGTGGAATCCGGGCCCCTGACAATGCACATATGACGTGCTCTTCAGGTCCCACTATGTCATTGATCACATTGATTTCTTGATCCAAAACATTTTCCATCTTCCGCCCTGTAGAGACTCCACAAACATCAAACAAGGATTATCATAGCGTATCCATGCCCTCCGGTGAATGAGTCACCTACAAAACATTGAACAACATCACCATTTACATCATGTTGAGAAACTAAAATTGATGGAGGATTTGGCTGAGGAAAAGAGAACAAATAGAGGCTAATGCTTAGTATGTAGCAGAAGATATATAAATTTGGCAAATCATAACTAACAAAAGAATAAAACATTGAAAGCAACTATGTTATCATGTACAAACTGAATCAACATTAAAATTCACTAAGATCAATGGCTAGCAATTCCAATTTGTTTTACCTGATGATGTGTTGGAGATTTAAAAGATGGAAAATAAAGTCTTTGAGAAAGAAAAAGACGATTTAGAAGACATCCTAGAAGGAAAACAGTATGATAATGATGCATTGGCAGAACAATTTGGTGAGACCTAAGAAAGGATTACTTCTCTAGAAGAGAAGAATGCTGCACTAATAAGAGACTAAAAGAACATTGTTTAAATTGATGATGATCTCCAAAGGATTGATAATTGAACTGAACTGGAGATATTGCTGACACTTTCGGGAAGCCAAAATAAATACGATATGACAGATACAAATTGACAAGCTTCACTTGATTGAAATTCTTAAGAAATTTGTTCAATTCAAGGAGACTACAATGACATAGTAGTACAAGGTCAACTTCATGTAAACTTGTTGTGTTCACAGAAAACACTGACGGAAATTTTCTAAGCAAATATTTCAATGACTTCAACCTTGGAGCATCAATAATAGTTTCCATCGTATATGAAAAGAGCTTTAACTTCTCAAGCCGTTGGTTTGAAATTTTGATACTCTCTAATTCATTACCATCCAAGTCCCAAACCTTATCCAAGTCCAAAATCAAAACCTTAAATGCAGAAAAATTTGAAATAAGGTCTTGAATTGCTCCCACAGTAAGGTTACTAATCTTAATTTTCAAGACTTCCAGACTTTTGCAAGAATTATATTAATCTCATTATCTGCACCAGAACCTGAAAAAAAAAAAAAAAGAAGAAATTTTAAAGACTAAGGGCATCAACCTCAATCTTATTTGGACTTCTCCCCGTAACATTGATCTCCTTTAGTTTTTTGAAACCAGAAAGTGTAAGGTAATCTAACCCAGAGCAATGATCTATAGTAAATTTCTCGATGAAAGGGCAAGTAAAGACGAGATTGTGGATAATCTTTTGGTCACAAAGATAAACTTGTTTTAGAGAAAGCTCACGAGGGCCGCCTATATAATATATATGGCCCTAGGCAAACTAATATTTTAGAAACTCTTTCTTAAAATAAATAAATATTAAATATTATTTAAATATTATTTTTTTTAATTTCTGAAATGCAAAATCTCTAATTAAATTTTTGTATTCAAGTTTACAAAGCAAATCTTTTTCAATTAATAATATAGCCAAATTACTTAATCTTTCTTATGACATAGTTGAACGTAAATAAGATTTTATTAATTTTAATTTTGAAAAGCTTCTTTCAGTCGAAGCTACGATAATGAGAGATAGTTAATAATATTCTATATGCTATCCATGCATTTGGAAAAGAATTTACCTTTTTTATAAAATTTAGTACGGCAAGTGGTGTTTTCATTTCTATAGTTATAATTTCTTTTAAAACTTTTAATTCTGAAAATAAATCTAAACCATCAATATTAGAAAGCATATCGTGCTTTAGAAAGTTTTCAATATTTAAACAATTTTTTTTTCAAACTATCATCATCGAGTGATTTTAATTTTTCTACACTATAAAGAAAATCAAGATTATCTTCATATATTTTAAATTGTTCAAACCTATTTTGAAGAGAGGAAATCGCATGATCAACTAAATATGTAAAATAATTAATTCTAAAAGATTCTTCAATAGGTAATTTCATGTCTTCATTTTCAATCTCATCAAATTGTTTCTTTCTTCTTATTGTACGCTTTTCATGAAATTTTGGTTCTATATTCATTTGCTCTGCAATTTTCTTAGCCAAGATCATAGAAGATATAAACCCATTTTCTCTATAGCTTTTTAAAAAAGAAATAAGACCTTTCAAGTGGTTTATTATAAGAGCAATATCCATATCTTTAGATTGTAAATATTTACTAACCGTATTAACAACAAACAACATATCATACCAAATAATCATGCCTAATAGAAATTCAAAATTTTCAATCTCATATGTTGCTAAAGAAATAGCTTCACTTTTTGTTTTAGGATCCTCACTAGTTTTCGCTAATTGATATAAAGCATCTCTTATTTGCTGAACTTGAAATCTAATTGCTTTTACACTTTCAATATGACTTTCCCAACGTGTTTGTGATAATGGCTTAAGTGTCAAATTAGAAAAATGATCTTGTAAACTTTTTTCATCTTTTTGTAGAAGAAGAAAATAATGAATATATACGTTGTGTTACTCCAAAAAATGTCATAGCACTAGCACATAAATTAGCCATATCATAAAGAACTAAATTAAGATTGTGATGACCACATGGTGTATAAATGCTCTAGAATTTATATCTAATAATCTTTTTTGTACGCCTTGATGTTTACCTTTCATATTAGACCCATTATCATATCCTTGCCCTCTCACATCATTTATGTCAACTTTAAGAGTTTTTATCTTACTTGTAAGTTCATTAAAAAGACTTTCACTAGAGGTATCATCCATTTTTAAAAAATCTATAAAATACTCTTCTATTTTTATTGAAATTGTCGAAATATCTATACATCTTAATATAAGAGACATATGTTCTTGATGACTTGCATCCGGAGTACAATCAAGTATAACTGAAAAATATTTTGATTCTTTGATTTTTATTTTTTTATAATGGTATTTCTTATTTCTAATGCTAAAATATTTATCAACTCATTTTGTATATTATGACCAAGATAATGCATATGAATATCGGTGTTCTTGCATTATTGGGTCAAACTCGATAATCATTTCAATTAAACTCAAAAAATTTCCATTATTGTCATGATAAATCTTCTCATTTGTACCACGAAATGCCAAATTATTTTTTGAAAGAGCTTTTACAACAGCAATAATTCTTAATAATACATTCCTCCAATGCTCTTTCTCTTTATTTATTTTCTCTTGTAAATGTTTATCAATTGTTTTGTTTTTAAGCAATCTCATCCGAGCATCAACCCAAATGTTCATATTAATAGCATGTTCATTACTTGTCTCATGACTTTTAAGTTTGGAACTAAGATTTTTTCAATCTCAACACTCTTCATTTGCTAATTGAACATTTGATTTCAAACTAAATAATTTACAACAATAACAAAACACTTTATCTAACTCTTTTGAATATACTAGCCATTTTCTATCATGTTTTTCTCCATTTGGTAATTTTCGAATGTAATGAACTGTAGAAAAATGCCTAGAGTTTTTATCTCTTAAAAAATCTAAAATTTCTCTAATTGGACCTTTCTCAAATAATAAATCAATCGAGTTTTGAGTCTAAATTTTTTCATGGTGCCGGATCCTAAATATTTTTAATTATTGTTGCATCTTCATCATTAATATTTTCACTTTTATTGATTGAAACATCATCTTCTAAATTTTCATCATATTCTTCATTACTTTTTGGTGAATTTGAATTGTTATCTTCAAATTTTTCTTCACAATTTTCAACTATATTTTCATTTAAATCTTTATCTTGTTCTTCTAGTATTTGAGGTTTAATATTAGTAACAAATCTATCAAGTGCACCTTTTTGGGATTGAATTAGTTCTTCTACCTTTCTTTTTCTCTTACGTTTTTCATATCCGGATTCATACTTTCTAGTAGACATTCTATTCAAATAATAAAATTAAAATATAATTATAAAAAAAAGAAACTTTGGCACTTGATTATATTTGCTTGCCACGCCTAATCAAGTAAACCTGGAGAGAATCACTTGAGAAAATAAAAAAAATTGAGAAAAAAATAAAATATTATATGATTTATATACATAATTTTATTTGCATAAATTAAAAAATTACCTTTAGATTTTTTTGCCAAGCTAATTAGAAAAGGTTTTATAAGAGATCCCCGATTGTTTGGAGAAAGAAAGGAATATAATAAAAAAAATTAGAGATCTAAAAATTGTTTCACTCACAAATATTTTTCGAAACTTTTACGTAAGTAAAAGTGAAGGCTGCAACTTTTAATTTATCTCATTCTTTTAGGGTGTAGGTTCGGGATAAAATTTTAATTGGGGTCCTACTTTCTATGGGGGGCCCTAGGCATAGGCCTTAATGGCGTATGCCTTGAGCCGACCCTAAGCTCATGCAAAGAGGGCCAATTTATGGTAGGAGCATTAATACTACAATAAGCTAACCTACAAACAACCAATTCTTTAGCGAGAGAAGAACGTGGCTTTGGGCAATCGATAATAATAGTTATCATAAGGAAATTCAAGAGCAAGCTTTTTAACACCGTACTGTGTATCGAGTCATATACAACGATTAATAAGAACGAGTAAGTTTGTGCTTCAACTCGGGGTGTGGTACACCTAATACTCTTTGATTTACAAGTGAGAGACAACTCAAATTTTGGTATGTATTTACTATGTAACAACTGTCTAAGCAAAGAAGTGTAGAGAAAGTTAACAAATTCGAGTCTCCCGTCTACCTTCATAAAGTGATCTTGATAATCAATTCCAAAATAGGAATTAGAGAAATGAGATATGAGGAAATAAGTAAAAAAGCCATACCATTCCTTGGACAAGACACTAACACGAACCACATCTTTTGTTGGGAGAAAAGAGAGAATGTGGTGAGGCAATTGGGATATCGGATCAGCATCAATAATATGACTACTCATTATTCAAATTATCTTATTGCTATTGCCCTCTCAACTTGAAAAGAGAATAGAAAATAGGGTATTGGAAGATCGACTTATGGGAAAAGTACAAAAATCGACTCATAATTCCAAATCCTAATACTAATTGGACTCTAAAATTTAATTTTATAATATATTCCATAAATAAAAAAGGTAAAAAAAAAAAAAACTCAGTAGAAATAGAGGTAAAAGACAAAACCAAAAACATAAAGATAGTGTATAGGGCTTGAAAGCTATACGAAAATTGGCTACAATCCTACCATGCACGTCCAATTTTTGGGTGATCGAATTAGATTTTCTAGTGTTATCATCTAATCACCTCTATAAATTCAAAATCACATTAAGAAATACCTATAGAAATATAGGTTGTTCCACCAAATTTGCTAAAGGAGGTAATCAAGTTAGGCCCTAAATTGCCATAATGCGGAATACCTGCTAAAAACTTAAAGACGCCCATAGAGCTTAAGGAAAAATTGAATATTATGTTGTTATTGTGCCTTTTTAATTGTTTAAGTTTTCAAGCAAAGAACATAGAACCCACAAAACACATGTTGGGGTAATTTTCTCCATTGCAATTCTACATATAACACCCCACCCTAAAATCATATATACATCTCGTTTAGGTCTAGAGCAGGCATGTATTAAAAATGCTACAAGATTATAAGTACAAGCTATCAATAAGGAGTAACTAAATTTCTCTACAAAGAAAAGAAAGAAAACTTATTCATTAAAAAAAAAAAAAACTAAACCTCGGCATAAATTAACAAGTGGGTTTTGGCTACTTCAAACAAATTTCAAGTTTATTTCTCACGAAACGAAATAGAAAATTGAAATACTTGGAAGGAATCGATTCAAGCGACGACGAGACAAATGAAGTACTAACCTTGGAAATGAGATTGGGGCGAGCCAAGGAACAAGGAATTGTTGGTTGAGTTGAGTAAATTACTTCAAGCGACAACGAGACAAATGATGTACTAACCTTGGAAATGAAATTGGGGTGAGCGAAGGAATAAGGAATTGTTGGCTGATTTGAGTAAATTAATTCAAGTGATAGTGAGACAAATGAAGTACTAACCTTGGAAATGAGATTGGGGCAAGCCAAGGAACAAGGAATTATTGGATGATTTGAGTAAATTATTCTCTATTGCTATTAAAGTGAAATTTAATGGTTCACAAAGCATATTTGATATATATAAAAGAGAGAGAGAGAAAAAAGTTTGAAGAAGAAAATAGAAACGAAATACAAGTAGAAGAAGAAACTATTAAATATTAAAAAAAGAAAAAAATAAAGAAGAAGCAGAGCAAAAGACGAAAAAAGCAAAGGAGAATAAGAAGAGGTGAAGAAGGAAAATTCTCAATAATGAAGCTTGTCCCTATCAAAACCAAAAAAATTTAAAAAAGAAGAAGCAAAGAAGATGAAAGAAGAAGCGAGAGCGAGGAGGTAGGCATAAATGAAGCGGTTTTATAAACCGTCTCATATTTGTCCAATAGAAGTGTAAATGCTAAAAAAACTTTAAGGCGATTCCGTAAACCACCTCAACCAAACTGCTTCTATTCCTTTATTTTGAAACCCATCACAAACCAACATCAAAACACTATATAACATCCAAAAATAACTAGAAATTATGGCAAGAACATACCTTTCTCTTTTGGGTTCGAAATTAACCTCTAGAATAACAACTCTTCAAGCTCTAATTTTGCTTAAAACCCACTTTGATCATCATAACTATCTTAATACAAGGTTGTTTAGTGGTGAAAAAGGTTAGAAAACAAGTGTGGAGAAAGGGGTACTTGGTTGGGTCACGGAGAAAAAGAAAAGGGGAAAAGAAAAAGTGGAAAGAGAAAGAAAATAATGGAACCTGTTGGTTCCAGCAAAGGCATAAAGAAGGGATGTCAAAATTACAACATGGTTCCTATAATTATATCTAAATTTTAAAGTAGTCCCCCAACTTTCAATAAAACTCATCCATATCCTTAAATCTATTCAATTAGCTCCAAAAACCTTATTTCCCCTCAATCTCCAAGACACATATAATCCAAAACACCATAACTAAAGGATAAATAATTTAAAAGATGTCATTTATATATATATAATACAAAATCAAAACATACAAACACAAGCATACACATGCATAATATGGAAAATTTAGGGTGTTACATATATTTCCTTTGTTTAATAAATTAAAAGTGAATAGATAAGTCGACTATATAGCTAAGAATAAATATTATATTTTTAACCTTCACATACATCTAATAAATCCTTATTAAACATATATCGAAATCAAATCTTAAACTACTTCTACTCGGTAGTGAAGAGATTTAATGAGTATTGGAAAACTCATCCAATAAAATAAAGAAACTTGCCTCACCTTGAATAAATAAGGATTTCACACTGAAGGAAAATGCTAGATTGTTCCTTGCGATAGATACCTATAAAATAAGTCTTTTTGATTAGGTGATGAACCCTCCAATGATCAAGTTAGTGGTCGAAAAAGTAATGAAATAACTTGAAAACGTTCTTTAAAGAAAATGTTTAAACGCACATAAATATACATAGATGAGAGAAAAATATTCAAAATTTAGAAATTGAAACTTTTTGTGATTTGAGCTTTTATATAGGTAGTCGTGGGTGCAATTTATATGGTACAAAAAACAAAATTCTCTTTTTTCCTTAACGCTAGTGGTTAATCGATAGGTATGGTGATTTGCTACCATTCCATATGATTTGCGAAAATGTTAGTGCTATCATGATGATTGACAATTTAATTGGTATCAAAACTGGAGAAAATCTTCATTAAATGCTTTGTCTCTCATGGTGATAGTGGAGGAAAGTGGGTCTTTCGTTTCTAGGTAAAGTGCCTTACGATAGAAGGGTTCTCGAAGCCTTTTTAGAAGGCGACTCGTCTTATAAAGGGTGGCTATCTATTTCGGACTTTGGCCCATCCGATTAATTTGTGCCCTTTAATGGAACTTATGGGTGACAAGCATGGTGAGAGTTTTGTTGATAAAACTAGACGAGTGGTTTAAACATGCCTTTGTTAAATACAAGCCCTCTAAGTTTCCTTAGGGAGAGCTCTTATTCACCTTTTTAGACTAAGGTTATGCTCGTGGTATTTATAGTGGCTCCTAGAAAGAGGGTGCACAATTACTAACATATCTCTTATTTGGTCCTACTTTTTTTTCTTTTTTTCTTGTACATATCGGTTATCCCCTTAAGTCTTTGGTGTTTTATAAGGGCAAAAACCAATTTTTTTAATGGATTCTAATCATCATCTATTTCTATTTTTCTCTAACTTGGGTAGTGATGGAGTCATTATTGGTTTGTTCATCGATCATTATGCTACATTGAAGAAGTTTGCTAATTGGTGTGTAAAAATAAAGCATATAAGAGACTTGTAAATAAAACCAATAAAATACAAAGCACTTCTAAGAGACTTATTAGTCATAGAACAAACATCGGTATGAACTAAGTCAAGAACTTGAGATCTTCCATATGGAGGTGATTTATAAAATGTCACTCTATGTTGTCTACCACTCAAACAATGAGTGCACGTATTTAACTTTATACCTTTTAAAACAAGGAGGTTCTTCTTGGTAAAGACACTAAGGTCTTTCTCACTCAAATGTCTAAGTTGCCTATACCATAACTTGATAGAGGTATATTCAATTGTATTCACCTCTCTTTTCTTGGTTTGTGACATGTAGAGACTCATCTTCTTGCCTTTAGCCAAAATCATAGAACCTTTAGAGAGATTTCATTTACCATCTCCAAAAAAATTATGATAGCCTTTTTTATCAAGTGTAGGAACATATTGAGCACATGCCTAGCATCTTTAAGAATCAACTTGCACCTAATATTGGTTTCTAACCAAATATCTCCAATACCCATAACACTAGCCTTCCTTTGATTTCTCATCCTAACTTGAATAAAGTCTTTACTAATATAGGATGTGAAGAAATCTTGTCGGGATCTAACATAGTAAGAAGTTGGTGAATCCACAACCTAGGTGGTATCATGAGAAGGAAGATTTACATAACCATCATCACAAACAATGGCAACATCACCATCATAAACAACTATAGTTGTGTCATTCTCTTCATTCTTATCTTCTACTTTGTCTCTCTAATCTCTCTTGTACTTTCTAAAATCTCTTAGATATGTCTAGGTCTGTCATAGTAATAAAATTTTATTTCCTTCATTGACTAAAATCTCCCTTTATATTTCAATTTGTTTTCTATAACTAGATTTTCTATCTTGCTTCTCATGAAAAAATCAACTCTAACTTCTATTAAAAAAATCAACTCGACTTCTCTCTCAATTTTCTATAACAAGGACTTAAGAAACTAAGGTGGTTGACCTTTTTTCTTTCTTTCTCTTCATTAAGAATACTATCCTTCACTATCTTTAAAATGAGCTTTCCATTCGAAATAGAGTTGTTAAGTGCCATCACCAAAATCTCTTAACTATCCGGTAATAAACTCAATAGCACTATAAGAAAAATAGTAGTTAGTGATGGAAAAATCCGTTGCTAAAGAAGGGAAATTCTATCATCAAACGTGTTTAGTGATGGATTTTCGATCAAAAAAAAATCTATTGCTAAAACGCTTATCGCTAACCCTAACGACGGACGAAAAAATTCATCGCTAATGTAGCGATGGTTTTTCGTTATTAAATCTCCATATTTTGTTGGTAATTAGTCGCCAAAGCTGTCTTCACACTCAATAATGCGTCGCAATTTCCATTGCTAAATACAAAATATTCCAACACTAATTCATCACTAATCTGTCGCTAAGTTTACTAATTTTTTTAATTGATAAATTTATTTTTTTGTTAATTTTTAAATTTGTGATATTCTTAATAGTAACTAACAATTAGAACAAACAATATATTATTAAAATTTAAATATTATAAATTAATTTTAAATTAATATTAACAAAAAAATATTGGTTAGTATGTTAAAAATAAATAAATAAATAATGAAATGTCACTCCTAATTGTTATCGTAATAATCTAATCCCATCTCCTCATCTTGAGGCTATTCCTTGTGGGGCTCGATATAATGTGAAGACATGGAGGACAACTCGACGCCATTTGATCGGGACAAATAATGTAATGCTTGTGTGCCTACACCATATATTCTTTTCTTTTTATCCCATATAGCCTTGATGTGTATGGCGTTCTTTTCCACCTATGGTTTCAAGATTCCTTCGCTCGCTTGCTTTACAACGACTTCCCGTATGAGATTATCAACACGCTCCCGCATAAATCAAAATAATTATAATGTTAAAAGATTAAATAATGTTTTAGACTATATTTGCATATATAAAATTTAAAAATTAAAAACACTTACCATTATATGTTGGGCAAGTAGATTGAGAAAAGAGCCATCTCGTTGCTTCTAAAGTGGCCATAAACAGAAAAATTTAGGAACTTGATAGATTAGGCCAATTTGATTATTTCTTATAGATAATGAATATTTTAAATAATTCCAAAATTTAGTAGTTAATTGGAGGAAAATTAAAGACATAAATTAGTTTAGCTTAATCCAAGGTAATTTATTTTAATAATTAAATGAATTTTTCAAGTGTAAGTTTTTTACCATATTCTAGGATTTTTATTCTTAATTAATGATTGATTAAATTAAGGTAAAGGAATTATTTTTATAAAAGTAATAGGACACTTATGTGAAGCACACATTTAACGTTAGACATGAATTAGGGTTTTAGTCTAACATCGGTAATCCACTACTTGTTTATTTATATCCTAATCGAGCCTAAATATTTTTATATAAAGGCCTAGATCATCAATTTTGTTACGGTAATCAAGCATGGTCTACTTAAAACATTCCAAATGTAACTTCATTAAAAAAAATGCTTGTGCCTTGAATTTTTTTTTTTTTTTTTTTTGAAATCTTCACAAGAAAATGGACAATTAGCAACGATTTACATTCTGTCTCTAAATACCTACTAATTAATGATGGATTTGCGAGGAATGAGAAGAACGTAAATTTAGCGACTAATTAGCGATGAATCGACAAGTGAACATTAGCGATGAAATAACTTTCGTTGCTAAAAAGGGCGGAACAAAACCCACCATAATTAGTAATGAAATGACATCGTTATTAGTGACAAAATTAGCAATCCCTCGCTATTTTATTGAATGCCAATTTTTTATCGATAATCATCGCTAGTCATCGCTAAGTAGCAACGGATTTAGTCCGTCGCTAATTCGAAGGCCGTTTTGGAATTCAAGGAGTCGAATTATTGATGCGTTTGAAATTCAAATCAGCGATGGATCTATCACTCCGTTGCTAATTCGAAGGCAATTGTGGAATTCAAGAAGTCGAATGATAGATGCGTTTGAAATTAAAATAATAGTGATGGATTTGTCACTCCGTTGCTAACTAGCAACCGATTAGCGATGGATTCTTAATTCGTCCTTGTTTGGGTTGATTTTCCAAAGCTTCTAGATCTAATAAATAATGAAATTAAATGAACAAACAAACATTAATCTAATTAAGAAAAAAAAAGTTTAGATCTAGAGAGAGAAACACTATATATATATATATATATATATATATATATATATATATATATATATATATATATATATATATGTTAATTATTAGTTTAAATTAATTATTTATTTATTTAATTTTTTTAATTATTAGATTAATTTTGTTAAGTATTAGTGTTAGGTTAAATTTTATTTATATAATTTAGATAAAGTTGATTAATTATTAACTTATTTGTTATTAATTGTTAAGTTAAAATTTTGTTATGTAATTGTTAATTGTTATATTTAAATATGTTAATTATTAAATTATTTTTTTTAATTATTAGTTGAATTTTGTTAATTATTAGTGTTAGATTAAAATTGAATTATGTAATTTTTAGGTAATTTATATAAATTGGTTGATTAAATATTAAGTTATTTTTTATTAATTGGTTGGTTAAATTTATTTTTAATTTATTGCTTTTTTTATTAGTTGTTAGGTTAACATTTTGAATTTGTTTGTTGTTATTTTTAAATTTCAATAATATTTAAATTTTGATTAATGTAATTAGCTAGGACTAATTCCATTAGATTAATTTGATTTATAATTAGTTTGAATATAAAAACTAGAAGTGATTATTATAGCTAAATTATTAAAAATGATCAACATTTAATTAAAAAATAATCAATCACTTTCAATTTCTTTCATTTTTTTTAATTATTTAACAAATAAATATGAAAGAAAATTTTTTTGTCAAAGTAAAATATAAACCAACATTATAGCTCTTTGTGAACAAAATCAAACAAATATAAACAATCAATCATTTTTCTTTCTTTAAATTATTTTCTATGAACCAACATTGAATAGTTCATTCATATTTTTTGACAAATAAAAAATTAAAATCATTCTTTAATAAAATGTTATAATTAAAAATTTAACCAAATAAAAAAACCTATTTTTTGATATACAAATATTAAATCCATTGAAATAAAGTTATTATTTTATAAAAATTCTATTTAGAATTAATTTAATTATGTTTAGTTGAATTTATTAAGAAATTAAATGGAAAATTTAGTCAAAATAAACTTTAAATGAGAAAATTTAGTAAATGTTTTCAATTATAAAATGTAATTTTATTTTGTTTGGATGATTATTTTACTAGAGAAAATAAAAGTATTTAAATGGTTAAAAAATTAAATAATTTTTTAAATGGTATAATTAAAAAAGAAAAGCATAAAAAAAAAAATCAAAGTTTAAGAGTTAGATCGAAATAAAGTGAAAATAGGTGTACTAATAGCAAGTTGGGGTAGAACATGTAAAGAAGATATAATAATTCTTTAGACAATCAATTAAATATAAAGTCAAATTCTTTAAACAAAATTCCTAACAAGTACCGATAATTACACAACCAATATGGATGTTTAAACCTTTTTTTTTTTTTTGTAATTCATAGAAATGATGATAAATAATTTTTTGCATGTGTTATGTAATTTTTTTAGTAATTACAAAAATGAGATCTCGATCGCCAATGGATGAATGTCGGGTTAGTTGACGGGTTGTTAAATGATGACTTTATCAAAAGAGTATGACAATTTTTAATTTTTGCTATTGAGCATCCCGAATGTATGGATGGAACCAAAATCAAGTGTCCTTGTAATTACGAGTAAGTGTCAAAACGAAATTATAAGGAGCTTGAAACGGTAAAATATCATTTGTATTGTAAAAGTTTCATGTCGGGATATTATGATTGAACACATCATTGTAGATTTGAGTCCTACATGACATCTATTGATTCTAGGAATCATTATGTTTTATGGACATTATTATGTAGACGAAGATAGTTCTAGTGAACCCCAAAACCCATATCAAACTATGGTAATGGATACGACTAGTCCATCCTTCGATCTATCCGGCATGGAGGCGGTTTCAAATCTCGACACCTAGCACTTTTATGATATGCTCAATGCATCACGTAAAAAGATTTGGCTCGGTTGTGATGAACACTCATAATTATCAGTAGTTGCTTGAATCTTGAATCTAAAAACCGAATATCATTTTCTAGAGAGGTGTTTCGACCGGTTATATAAGCTAATGAAGGGGTTAATGCCAACTCGATAACTATATGACGAGATAATGTTTATGAAACAAAGAAGCTAGTTAAAGGGATGGGTTTACCGAGTGATAAAATTTCATTGTTATTATAATGGCTACATGATCTATTGATAGGAAGATAGTGAATTCGATAAATGCAAGTTCCGTCAACATCCTCGACATCGAAGTTTTCGTTAAGGATCCGTAAGTGTAAAGCTTGTTTCAATTAAAAAATGTACTAATTTCCTTTAACCTCGCATCTATAGTGCATCGCATGCGATAGTTGAGAACATAA
This sequence comes from Dovyalis caffra, assembly GCA_963924115.1. NCBI lineage: Eukaryota > Viridiplantae > Streptophyta > Magnoliopsida > Malpighiales > Salicaceae > Dovyalis > Dovyalis caffra. Next base: position 1,854,588 of record CAWUPB010001179.1, read on the forward strand.
CGTGGCATGCTGAACAAGAGGTAGATGAAGCGGGAGTAATGTGTCATCCCTCCGATTCTATTACATGAAAAAGTTTCAATCAAATTAATCTCTCTTTTGTAGCTAAAATAAGGAATATCGGATTAGGAGTATGCATTGATGAGTTTTAACCATTTGATTAATTCGGTGCATAATATTCTTTATGGATGGTCATTATGACTTCATACAATTTACCACCATGGATGTATGTGAAAGAGGAATATATGCTCCTAACATTGTTGTTTAGGGTCCAACAAATCTAAAACATAAGTTAGACATTTACTTACGAGTTTTTCATATCCGAGTTTATTTAATTATGAGAAGTGACCTATGATGTATATCGTAAATAGATTTTTTTATTGCAAGTTATAGTTGTGTGGACTATTAGTGATTTTTTTGCATATTCGATGTTGTCCGGTTGGAGAACTACAAAAAAATAAGCTTATCCTTACTCGTTTAAAAAATTTAGATGCTTTCTCCCTTCCTAATGGAAGGGAAACCTCATGGTTTGACAGTCACCAAACATTTCTTCCTCATGATCATGCATATAGAAGAAACAAGAAAGCATTTACCATAAAAAAGTTGTTAAATCTACCTTTCTCCAATCCGATCTAAAGCATAGAATAGTAAGGGTTGTTGAAGGTGACAAAAGATGGACCGGATGATTATAATAGTAGAATCTATCGGATATATATGGATAAAGGAAACAAAGTATTTTTTAGGATTTGTCGTACTGGAGTACAAATCTCATTTGTTATAATTTAGATGTCATGCATATTGAGAAAAATTATTTGACAATGTTTTTAACATAATTATGAATGTGCCAAGTAAGACTAAAGACAATGCCAACTTTAGGGAAGGCCCGAAACTTTTCTATAAAAGGCTAGAATTAGGAAATGATGGTGTGTGTCTAGGAAGTATCCTAAAGTCTGCCTTTACTATATCTAAATAATAAAAAAATAAAATTGCTTGAATAGATCAAACAACTCGGGATTTTGGATGGATATGTGTCTTATCTAGCTAAATATGCTAATATGCGGCATGACAAACTTTATGGGATGAAAAGTCACGACTCGTCACGTCTTCATGTAAAGGCTACTTTCAAATGCATTTTGGAAGTTTTTGCTAGGAAATGTTTGGCAAGCACTTACAGAGTTAAGTTTGTTCTTTAAGCAATTGACTTCTACGGTGATAAGAGAAGAAAAAATGATGTGATCTAATGATGAGATACCCATCATTTTGTGCAAACTAGAATGTATATTCCCACCTAGCTTTTTTAACTTCATGAAATATCTTTCAATCCATTTGCCATATGAGACATCTATTATGGGACTTGTGCAATATCGATGAATGTATCCATCCGAATGAAATTGATATTAAATTTAAATATAACATTAAATAAATTTTTAACTATCAAAAATTAAAATAATTTATATTATAAGTATCTATGAAAGCTAAAAAACAATGTTAAGAATAAGGCTAAAGTAGAAGGGTCAATATGCAATGCATATTTAGTCAAAAAAGCATCTTTGTTTTGCTCGTATTATTTTGAGTCTCATGTGCATACTAGGCGTCGAAAACTATCACGTAATGTTGAATGCGATTGAGAAGAAATCGACCACATTGAAGGGATGTTATCCATATTCAAACAACAAAGTTAAAAAATTGGTCGATACATAATACAAAAATTGACACAAGTCAAACATAAAGTAGCTCATTAATATATATTGTTGAATTGTGAAGAAGTAAAACCTTATATTGAGTGAGTTTGTCAAAATTCAAATTCTATATCGTACATATTTCATTACATATAATAATAATAGTAATCATAGTAGAAACCGACTCATGTTTGTTGTTAATTCTCCTTAGAGCATTTCTTGTTGAAATATGATTGAACAATCCCTTCATGTCCGAAAATGAGGTCGATGCTCTAATTAAAAATGAGTTTGCATACTATTTTAATCAATATTATTTGTATTTAGTATGTCGATAGCATTAATTAAGAAGTAACTAAACTAGGTGGGGATTTTATGTTTAATTTACGAGCACAAAACACATAAGCAATTTTCATGAAAGACCAGTTCTTGAAAGATCTTGCACAAGGCCCATTGCTTACTATTGAATCATACACCGGCTATTTTACTAATGGTTATAGGTTCCGTACACTTGAGAAATCTTCGGAAATAGGGTCTTTCAATAGTGGTGTTTGCATTAAAGGAAGCAATTATAGTACAACTAAGAGTGACTATTACGAGATACTAACAAAAATTCTTAAAATAGAGTATCTTGCATTATCAATCAAGAGAACAATATTATTCAAATGTGATTGATTCAATCCTACATCACGACAAATAAGGGTACATGTATTGTACAAATTTATAGATGTTACCTACAAGAGAAGTTTGAATAATTACAAACCATTTGTCCTAGCATCATAGTCAACTTAGGTGTATTACATGAAATACCATAGCTTGAGATGAGAGAATCAAGATTGATAGATGTGTGTAAAATCAAAGTTAAATCTGTGTTTGACTTGTTTGATTTATCATCTCGTCATCTAACAAAATGCTAAATCATTTAGCAGGATGATTCGAAAATCTAACAAGAATTAATAGAGGAAATTGAGGATGTTACTTTATTAAATGATTCAAATGGATTGTTTATAGATATAGAAGTAGATGTTGTTGATGAAGGCGATAATGAGTGTGAATATGCATCAAATAATGGAGATGATAACTTAAACAATAATTACGATAGTTCTAATTAAATATATGTTTTATTTATTGTATTAGTAACAAATGATGTATTTTTTGTTTCTTTATTAATTTGTTACATGCAATAAATAATATCAATTTTGATACATCTTTTAAATATTCGTTGTGTATTTTGAATATTTTTTATTAGTAGCAAATGATGTATTTTTTATTTCCTTATTAATTTATTCGATAATATGTTTGTTATATTTTATTTATTTTCTTAACCTTAGATCATACAATAATGACCCATGGTTTATATCATCCCTCACAATCAATATGGGATCACGTTTCGGTAATTATAGATGAGCATCATCAATTGAAGTAGTCCACTAGGATTCCTTATCGGTATCGACCGTGGATCTCCAACTATAAGCCTTTTACATAGATCTCGCGGCTCATATAGCCATGGAACCAGCATATTTACGGCGATCTTTGGAGATGTTCTCGCACTAGCAAGCATATGTTCCCACATCGAAACTAGAGGTTCCATCGTTGACCTTTGAGAGTGGCCCATCCGCCGGCATATCCGGCTTCCCATATAGTTCATAAAGCTCTTTTAGTCGACGACGTATTTTTATCGCTCAAGAATGGTATGTAATTATCTTTTTACTTGATTATCCGATTTCAATAATTTTATATATTTTTTTAATATCTCTTTTTCTATTTTAATGTTTGATAATTTCACTATGTCGAGTAGAGATTATGTCACGAGGATAACTATGATTTTCAAGGAGCGATTAGATGTTAATGGATCGGCTTGGAAGTCTATGTCCGACGTCACTAAACAATTCTACTTAAGTGAATTTAGGGTAATGTATTATCTATTTTCTTATAATTAAAATAAAAAAATTCATTAAATAAAGTTTTTAATATTAATTTTTTTATTTGTGCGTAAATATTTTGACTAGGATTTGGCCATCGAAGCGTTTGTCGAGTAGCATGAGAAGTTATGGTAAAAAAATGCTATGCCGACTTCATCTACAAGTGTAGTTTGTTGGTCAATCGACCTATTTTTATTAGTCGGGATGTCTAAAATGCATGGCAATCAGATTTATTGAGACTCGATCGCATGGCTCATTCGGAGCAAGTATCGCCGAATTGGTTGCAAAAGATCGGTGGCCCCGCTACGGGTTCTTCTAGACATACGGGGCCTCTATATGTGCGGAATAGCACGCCTATCACTTGATAATGCAATTTTTATTATTAAGTACATGCTTCAAAAAATTTTAATTTTCTTCTCATATTGTTTGTAATGCATTTTTTTTTCAAAGGCAAGATTGGGCGGTGAGCTAACAAGTTTCGAGTTGTTTCGGATGACTCACAAACGACAACATGGTTCTTTCATCGATTAGCGCTTCCAGCAAACAATGGTAAGTTTTTTTCAATTTCAAATCTTAAATATGGAAAGATAATCAAAAATTTATTTTAATCATGTAATGATGATACCATTATTTTGATTATGTAAAAGCGTGTGGAACAGACTCATCCAGGAGGCGATTGGGATGCGAGCAGGCAAAAGCAATCCCGGAGTTAGAAGTTGACAAGAATGCCATATACCTCGAGGCTGTTGGAGAAAAAAAGAAAAAGCTATATGTTATAAGCACACAGACGGTGCATTGCTTGTCCCATTTAGGTGGCAACAACTCCTCATTTGCATCGTCGCATTACACCATCGACCCCGCTAATGATTAGCTTAAAAGGGACTACGAGGCGATAAAGAAAGCGACAAAAGGGATGCGGGTAAAACAAGACAAGCTCCAAAACTTGGTCATAGAGTAGTAGAGCACTATACATTGGCTTAACACTCAATAAGAGATGATGGCCTCCTTAGTCATGAGGCCGACACAAACAACCAGATTGCCTATGGATCTATTGACCATTTAGGATTCCACCATTCCTTCCATGTAGCTTCCCACCCAGCCTCCTTTCTAGCCACACTGTTGAGCCCCTACACGATATCAAGAGGAGGATACAAGATTAGATGAGAAGGATGAGTGATAATACATTTTGTGACTATCAAACATACTACCGAATATTATTGTTAATATTGATTTATACGTCATTACTTGTAATTGTTAGTTATTACATACAATTTTGATAATTTAAAAATAAACAAACAAAACAAAATGTAAAAAAAAATATTTTTTTTTGTACAAAATTAATTAACGACGAAATAATGATGGATTTTCGAAAAAAAAATCATTGCCTATAGTGACGGAATATCGAAAAAAATCGATAATAATTAGTGATGAAATAGAGATGATTTAGCGATGACTACACTTAGCTTTAGATATTAGCGATGGTATGTTGGTCGTTATTTAGCGATGGAATTAGTGACGTTAGTCACGACCGGTCTTGTGACCAAAACATTGATGGATGGATAAATTTTAGTGACGAAAATTTTGTTGCGGATGTAGTGACTAAAAGGATTTTTTCATTGCCAATTTTAGCAACAAGTGATTTAACGACAAACATATTCATCGTTACTAAGCAACTTCGATGACGAATTTTAGCCAATTAGTGACAAAATAATTCGTCGCTAATTGTGTATTTTTTTAGTGAATTGGGATACATAAATAATGCATTAATTGCTAGATTATTACTATGAAATTATAAGAATAAAGAAAAAATTAATAAAATTATTAGTGGAAATATGTAATTATTTATGGTGTATTATTTTCAATATATATATATATATATATATATATATATATATATATATATATATATATATTGAATACAAGCTGATTGTGCACCATGTACTAGAGTTATATATAAAATAAATTAATGGAGCTTTAAAATCTATAAATTGCTTTCGATCCGATGGACCGTTTATGTATTGTTGCTTTTGAATGTTATGGATTTAATTTAATTCAAACGGAAATTAAACTTTAAATGTCAATTAATTAACCAATTGGACTATAATTAATATTAAAATTCAATCAACCACTAAAAATAACCATAATTAAGTTAACCCTAAATCAAATTAACTTCATTAAATTAATCTTAACTAATTACATTAATTCGAATTCAAACGTTAATTAAATTTTAAAATAAAAACTAACAAATTAACAAAATTAAACTAATAAATAAAAAAATTAAAATTAATTAACAAAAATTTAACCTAACAATTAATCAACCAATTTATCTAAATTACCCATACAATTACATAAAATTTAACCTAACACTAACAATTAACAAAATTAAACTAACAATTAATAAAATTAAATTAACGACTAACAAAATTAATCTAACAACTAACAAAATTCAATCTAATTAACCAAAAAAATAAAAGAGAGAGAGAGAGAGAGACAGTGAGAGAGAACTAACCAAATGAGAGGGAGAGAAAAGACTGCCATAGTGGTTTTTGGGCAAAGAGGGGTGCCTCATCGGATTGAGTGGGCTTGGGAGGGAGTGGGGTGGTGTGGGGCGATGGTGGCGGTAGCAGGAGAGGAGGAGAGGGGAAGGGAGAAAATTAGGAGGAAAAGAAAGGGAATGTTAGTTTATAGGGATTTAGGATTAACAACGGATACGATTTTGTCACTAATTACCGACGGACATAAGTGCCGTCGCTAATTTGAATTTTAAACGAGCGCCTAACTTTCAAAAATTTTGGACGATTAGTGATGGAATACATTTCGTCGCTAATTAGCGATGTGTAGCGACAGATTAAGCCAACGATGTTTTTTAGCAATGGAATTTATATTCTATCACTAATTTCTCTCGCTAATCTGTCGTAATTCCATGGTTGAAGTTAGCGTTGATTTTTGTCATGCTTTTTAGAAACGAAATTTTTTCTTCACTACATTTCCAACGTAAATTCGTTACTATTTCATCATAATTTGTTGCATTTTCATTTGCATCACTATTTGATCACTACTTAGTAGCTAATTAGTGATGAAATGTAATTTGTTGCTAAAATCCATTGCTAATTGCCTATTTTCTTGTAGTGTAGGATTAGTGCTTGTATTTTTTACGTCGCTACATTTCCATCATAAATTCATTACTATTTCATCGCAATTTGTTTCATTTTCATTTACATCGCTATTTGATCGCTACTCGGTAGCCAATTAATGATGAAATGTAATCTGCTAAAATCCGTTGATAATTGCTTATTTTCTTCTAGTGTAGGATTAGTGCTTGTATTTTATTTGCTAACTCAAGATTCATCAACCACAACTGATTCAAGAATCCTTGAAAGTCATTTAAGTGGACTAAAACATTTTCATCATCTTTGTACTTTAAGTTTGAAAGGTCGCTAATCATGAAAACCTTATTTGTTCATTCTTTTCGACAAAGGTTTCTTTCAATAATTTTTAAATTTTATAGCAGCTTATGTTCCTAAAAATTATGGTTGATGGAGTTAGAAGATACTCATTTTTTATAGTGACTATGGCTTTTTTGTTCATCGACTTTCATTTTACCTCCTTTATAATGACAAACTTTTTTCTTTAGTACTCAAGCAACAATGCCAAATTATCATAGTAAAAGTGATCATCCATCAATGTCTTGCCTAGAAAATAATTGTGGGAAGTGAGTTTTGTCATTTCCAAATCTCCCATGTCCATTTTAATTATACAAGAAAAATCAATCTAGACAACCTAAAGGTCTAGTATCATTCTATTAGAAAAGACACTCATATGAACCAAAATCACAAATCACAAGTCCCAATTTTTTTTTTTTTTTGTGAAATTAAAATTAGGATCAACCAATCAACAATAATTAAAGTTTAATAAATAAAAACAACCACAATCAATATATAAAATTTTTGTGTGAAAACCCCAATGTGAAGAAAAACTCACGAGACTATTGTTCACTCAAACGCTTTCACTATATCAAGTAATAGGATACACACTTTTTTCTAGAGTCAAATAGAGGATACATATCAAAACATCGAATTATCATCACAAAAATAGATTCTAACAATAACAATATGGAGAAAGATTAAATCTCAACAAATATGTTTTCAAAAAATACTCAAAATTGGAAAATTTTCAACAATCAACATGATTCAAGTTGAAAAACTAGAAAACTTATCGTCAAAAATAACATATCAAAATTTCATATCAATTAGATTTGAAACTAGTTGGATACCCGCATTACGCCGTGGGTAGACAACCGTTACTTATGGTGTAATGCAAGTTGAAAGTTTTATTTTTTGATGATTAATATAAATCAAATATATATATATATATATATATATATATATATAAGTAAGCCACTCATTTAAAAATTTAAAAATAATTTATTGTATAAATTATAATAATATATTTTTTTAAAATAAAACATTAACGTTCTAAAATTTTATTCCAAAATTCATATATTAAAAAAATAAATTTATTAACAAACAAAATTATATCAAAAAATTAAAAAATTAATTTAATGAGAAATTTAATAAGAAACAAATAATTGAAGAAATAAATTTTAACAATAAGAATAAAATAATCGGATATGTATGTTAATATCAATGTCAAAGATATAATTAATATTGGTTCATGGGCATTAAAGAGACCAATAATATATATGTTTTTTTTCCCGATGAAGGGACCAATTATATATAATCGCTTAACTTGTACAACACTTGTTGGAGATCCAATTATGCTATGACATTATGTATATTCTTCTAAGGGTTTCCTTTTGCCTCTTGGTGATCCAATTCTAAAATACCTCAAGATTTAAAATAATTAGCCAACTTTTTTTTTATTCTATCATGAGATTGGTGTCCAAACTTGTAAAAATATAAAATAAATTATAATAAAAAAAGAGCAACGTCATGCCCGGTTGGTATCTATATATATATCGTACTTAGCGGACTCGCAGTATATTAACTAAATAAAAAAATATTAAAAAACCTACTTAAATTATATTAAATATGTCAAAGTGAATAGATCTAAATAAAAACTACTATAAAATTGGTTTCGAAAAATTCTAATAATATATATATATAACCAAATAAAACTATGAATTTTTTTTAGTAATTATTAATTTTTTGAAAAAAAAAACCAAGTCAAATTAATTTTTAAATAGATTATTATTTTTTTTAAAAAATAAATTTAAATTATTTAAAACACACTTTTAACTCTTTCTCTCTCATTAGAATTTATATAAGCAATAACGACATTTTCGCATAAAAATCATAAAAATAATGAATCATATAAATTATAATACTATATCTTAAAAAATGGAACAATCATATTCCAAGATTTTATTTAAAAAGTCATATATATATTAAAAAAATTAAGAAAGAAATGAAAAACTAAATTCCAACAGATCCAACCCGTTAAAAAAAAAATTAAAAAAAGGATGCCAACGGGAAAAAAAAAAGCCACGATATTGGGACTATGAAGGATGCTACGAAATAGGATCGTGAAGGACCAACTCGGCTGACCTAGTGAGTAGATGTTTTATTTTTAAAGATTAATATAAATCGAATCTATATATTAAGCAAACTTATTTTATCTATATATATTCATTAATAAAATAATTTATAATATTAGTATTAAAATATTGTATTTGAATAATTAAGAGGTCGTATCAAAACATTAATTAAATTATTTTATTTAAAAATATAAATTTTAAAATATGAAAAAATAAATAACAAATAATTGATGTTATATGTGTAGATATAATTAATTTCTAACAAAACTATATATATATATATATATATATATATATATATCATACTTGACGATTTAGAGTATATAAAATACATAAATAAATATATAAAAAAATCCACCTAAATCACATGGAATATATCAAAGTAAATTGATTTAAATAAAAACTACCGTAAATTTGGTTTCGATAAATTTTAACTATATATATATATATATAATCAAATAAAAATTATGGATTTTTTAACTAATTATTTTTTTTTAAATAGAGCATTATTATTTTTTTAATCGATTATCATTTAAAAAAAAATTTAAGTCAAATTATTTAAAATAAACTTTTATCTCTCTCTTCCACTCATTAGAATTTATATATTATAAAACTATACATATATATTACTTAGCAAACTCGAGTATATAAAATAAATAAAAAATATATATGAAAAACCCACTTAAATTGCATGGAATATATAAAAGTAAATAGATTTAAATAAAAACTACTATAAAATTGGTTTTGATAAATTCTAATTATATATATATATATATATTACTTAGCAAAATTAGAGTATATAAAATAAATAAAAAATATATATAAAAAAACTCATTTAAACTGCATGGAATATATCGAGTGAATAGATTTAAATAAAAGCTACTATAAAATTAGTTTCGATATATATATATATATAAACTATGAATTTTTTAACTAATTATTGATTTTTTCCTTAAAAAAAAAAGAAAAAAAGGGAGGACACTAGCCATTAAAAGGGAAAAAAAGGTATTGATATAGTGAATGACAGACTCAACTCTTTAAGAAAAGAAAAGAAAAAAAAGTGGAGGCCGACCTAGAAAAAAAAAAAGAAGAAGAAGAAGAAGAGTCTAGCTCGGGAAAAAAAAATGAATGACACCCGGACCTCTAAAAAAGAAAATAAAAAAGTGAAGATGACCGACTCGAACTTTCATACTTTCATTTGTATCATAAGAAATGCAATAAAATTTTATTTAGTAAAATCATCCATGAATTTTTTTATATATGTTTTTTGTCATGGTCCGAATTTATTGAATGCTTTACTAATCTTATTAATTTTAAATACAATATTTCTTTTTGGAAAAAAAGAAACAAATGTAGCTATAATTTGATGACTTAGCGTGGCCATGCACTCCCGTAGGTTTTCGATTATTCATAAAAAAGAGAAAAAAGAAAACGAGAGAGGCCGACCGGAAAAAATTTAATGACAAATTGATCACTTTAAAAAAAGAAAAAAAAAGCTAGCTCGAAAATGACAACCAACCCCTCTAAAAAAAGAAAAATAAGAAAACCAAAGGGACTAATTAATTTATCTCTTAAAGAATGAGGACCAAGATGAAAAAAAAACATGAATAGAGACTTTGAGTGTGTAGCTACGGTGAATGAATAGTTATAACCTCACTTCTTTTAGTTTTTCTTTTAATCACCATTCGATCAAGAATCAAGAAACTAAAGATAAAGATCAAGACATTAAAGATGAAGAGTAACCTTTTCTCTCTCTCTCTCTCTCTCTCTCTCTTTCCTTCTTTTCTTTTTGTTTTTGTTTTTGTTGTCGTTAGGGGTGAGCAAACGGTTCGGTTAATCAAAAATCGAATAAAACCGAACCGAATTATGAAATTTGATTCGGTTTTAAATGTAAAATTATACAATATAAAATCGAATAAAAAAACCAAAATTATTTCGAGTTCGGTTTGGTTTTTAGAAAAAAAATTTCGATTTCGACCGAAAATTAAAATAAATAGTAAAAAATTTCCTAATTTCTAAATCCCTAACTTTTCAATTTTTATTCTTGCTCGAAACTAAAACACGTAGATGGGAAGTAAATTTTGAGGACCGTTGGAGTAAAAAAGAAAGTGACAGAGTGTAATTAATTGAGATTCGAGTGTGCTTGAATGACAAAATCAATTGCACTTGGACTCGGTTTTCATTAAAGCCTAGTTAAAATCTTCAAGGGCTTTGTGATTGTCTATAAAAAGGATTAACCGATAACAAGATATTACTTCATTGGCTAATAGACTAAGTGCTAGTATAAAACATCTCTCTCGTAATGATTTTTATTTTTTTACAAGAAAATATTTTGATTAAAACCGAAATATTTCGAAACTAAACCGAAAAAATTCAGTTACAAACTGAATTTATCGAATTTATTTCGATTCGGTTTTGGTTTTTATTTTTCTTAATTTGATTAATTGAAAATCGAACCGAATCGTACAAAATTGAACCGTTTAGTCGAATAATCACCCCTAGCTGCCGCTGGCTTGTTTTTTATGTTGGCTACCTGGTTAGATGTCTTAATTTGTTGGATCATTAAAAGGTCTAAAAGTAGTGACTTTTTTAGTGGTCACACATGACCGACATTAGTTAGACAATTTCTGTTTTTTTCTTCTTATTTTTGTATACAAGGATTTTGAACCCCACATGAGAAGGGACCAAACCCAACAGAGAGAGCAAGCTCTTCCGCACCATGGGAATCACAGGTGCATGATCAGCTGCTGATTAGGTGCAGCAGTAGTCGTTATCTGCTGCTGGTTTAACATGAGCAGTTGTCAAAGAAGGGATTGTGTTTTGAGGATCCATGAAGGCAATTTTTCATCGGCTGCTTTATGCCAACTTAAAGCTAGAGACTTTACATAATAGGGTTTCCAATAAATGCATAACCCGTATGACAAATTTTATATATATATATATATATATCCAAGAATACAAAGGTATAGTACTTATAGTACAATCCGACACCTATATTGAATGCATGTAGAATATAAAAATACTAATATACAAGTCACATTGGTATGTTTTCTTACAAAACTACCCATTCGCTTAGTAATTTGATTTTGGGTAAATAATATTTTAACTCTTTAAGTTACAAAATAATCCATGTAATTATAATCCTTGGTTGTTAAATTATTCATGGAACCGAACAGAACACCATCTTTTTTTCATTTTTTATTTCTGTCTTCGTGCTTTTCTGTAATACATGTGTAAATATTTAACAGAAACCTTAAAAAATCAAAAATCAAAAGGTCGGTCTCTATGCACAACACACATAATTATTCTTATATATCCTTTTAATCTAATGAGATGAATGTATCTACTCAATTTGTGGTTTTTTATTTTAATTTACATATTTTTATTATTTAACAATTTGATTTAAAATATAATTATCATTTTATTAAATGCAATCGTGATAACAGAAACTTTTCCGGGTCCGCCACTGTCAATAAGCCGTCACCTGCGGTACACACTTGTGGGTACAAGAAATCCAAAAGTCCCAGCAGCGTATTCAACTACTCCAGTCCAAAGATGAGAGCCACGTGCAATCAGTCATCAGCACCTATCATAACCAAATCATTAAAGCACATACCAAACCAAAACTATGAAAGGTCACTATTGAAAAACGGAACCATCGCAATACTGCACCTATCCAATATTTGTCATTTTATGTTACAATCATGGTTCAAACTATTGATAAAGCCTGTGTTTTTAGGTATTACTAGCACAGTATCTGTGCGTTGCTGCAAGTAAATTTATTATATAATATATTTTAAATAATTCAAAAATTGAGATGTAAAATAAAAATTAATTAATATTAATTGTGGAATTTTTTTTAATTTAATGTGTATTATGTAATATATATTTTGAAATTGAGTCTAAGTAAATTTTAGGAATATTTTTTTATTTTGATCAATCAAAAAAAGCATGTAATTAATTTATTATTTTAAAAAGACCAAATTAAAAGAAGGTGTTAAATCAATTTATATTAGAAGAATATTTAATCTTAGTTAATGAATTTATACAAAAATAAAAAATAACGATTAATTATGAAGAAAATTTTATTTTGAATAAATAATAAATAATGAAAAAGGCATAAAAGAGAGAGAGAGAATGGGTTGGGCTCACCCCAGGCTTTTTCGTATGGAACTACACTCAAACAAACCCATGCGACTATGCTGAAGCACATCATCTAAAAAAAATACAAAGATTTTTTTTGTAACAATAATTAAAGTTAGGAAACATTTTTTATAAAATAAAAGATCAAAAGACTAAAGTGTAACAAAATGACCAAAAAAATCATTTTTTTTTCAAGAAAAAGGACGCTTTAAGATAAAAAGGTTCAAAATGATGTGTTTTAGCTCACTATACGAGAGTTTAGCTGCACTAAAATTATATATCCTTTTCAACATCCATTTGGAAAAAAGCCACGTAGAGTAAGTGATACTGAAAATATGCTCATTTTATATCAGCAAAATAGGAACAATCGAGCTTCATTTGTTTTGGTGGCCTGACAAAGACATGACAGCTCATATGATAGTGGCAAACATTGAATGGATAGTTGCCCGTGAGCAGGTTGCCATACTTTTTACTCGCCGTTTTGAACGCCACTTCTTGACAACACGCTGTCCCTAAGCGAAAGGGTATCTACAGGCCATAGGGTGCGCATCGTGCTGCATTTTCCTCCTTGCAATTTTCAATTTGTCATTCCATAAAGTTAGATAGCGACCAATTTTTTTTTCTACAATTAAATTTCGTGATTTTTTAACGAACATGCTAGCGATAAGTAGTGTCTTGCAATAATATCTGTCTATAACAATCCTATTTTATATAAGAAAAAAAATCAATCTTATAAATTGACAAAATTTAACAACAAAGAAAAAAATTAATTATTAGAGAGTTAATACAAAATCATTATAAGACATTATTTAATAGTTTAAATTTTTTGAATTATAATAGTTTTTTAATATGATATTAAAACGTTAATCACCGAATGATCACAAATTCAAATTTTATCACATTTATAGAAATCATTCAACGATACTTCGCCTAACACTTTCTTTACAAAAATTTCAAAAAATAGTGACACATTATTACATTGTTGTTTCTCGAAATTCATCGCTAAATAGCTTCAGTGATGGATTGGAAACAAAATTCAATTTGTATTTAAAGTGGTGGTTGCTATTTTTTTAGAAACGAATTTTTTTCCTATCGCTATTTAGCAAAGTATTTTCCATCACTACTTTGTTGATATTCCGTCGCTAAATGATTCCAAATCAATCGTCTCCGAGATCTCGTATTTATCTTTAATTGTCGCTATTTTCACTTATTTTTATAGTTATTTGTGCGATCATTATTTTTTAATCATCAATATCCTCGCAATTTTGTTGCTATTTTCATCTCTATTTATTGATTGAGTATCATCCGTCGCTAATTATCATCTTTACTCCATAGCTCACTACTGCATTTTTAACATTATGTAACGGTTTTTTAGCAACGGATAAAAATTCGTTGCATATTTTAATATAATGCAACGGTTTTGCAGCAGTTTTAAAACCGTTGCAGTCAAATATTGTATTTCCTCCCCTGTCTAAGTAAACCGTTGCATAAATTGATGCATTTGCTTTTAATAAGCAGTGGTTTATCAAAACCGCTACAAACAAGTATTTTATGCAACAGTTCCAAATCGTTGCATTTAAAAATTTAAGTGAAATTCCTAACTCGCTAAAAAACTTAATTTTTCTCACTCTATCGCGAAACACATCCAGTCTCTCTTCTCTCTCTCTCTCTCACTCTGTCCCTTTCTCTATCTTTGTCTATGTCTCTCTTCTCTTTCTCTCGCTCTCTCTTCAGATTCAAAACACAATGTCAATGTATCAATTAAATGGTAGCTTAGATTGAAGTCTTAACAACTATTAAAAACGGAGTGTAAGAATTTCATAGTTTTTTGTTGAAGGATTGGGCAAAATTGGGTTGAAGTTGTATCTTCTTTCAGCTATGCATTTTTCGTGTAATTTATCTCTTTAGGTCTTGATATTGTATGTGATTTTGTTTTAATTCATCTCTTTAGGACTGGGTACTGGGTTTCTCTCCTTACTTATTAATTTTTGATGCTTTAGGACTTGATTTGCTAGTGTTAGTTATTGATTTTTCTGTTTGTTCATGGGGTGGTTAAATTTTAGCTCATTATTTCTACTCTTTCTAATTTTATGGGTACAGAGAGACATTCAGATTTGGCAAAATCATTTGAGGATTGAAGGCTAAATTTCTATAATTTTTGTAATGTCAAACAAATTTTATTTTGATTGATTCATTCTATAGATGTTCTGTGATTTGATGATTTTCTGAACTATGTATTGCCATTGATATTGTGGGTTTTAGTGATATTTATCTCCCTTCTGTGCTTGGGTAGAGATATTAGTGGATTAGAATTTTGGGTTTACTCCTGGTGCTTCTGTTGGGGTGGCTTCCCTTAGGGATTCAAAATGAGAATAGTTGGTAGGATCGATTTGAAAGCAAAAATTGGATTTTTCATGTAGAAACTAATTTGCAAGCAGCAGATTTTGAGTAGAGTAACTCTTTTAATGATGACACTGATGTCCATTTTTGATGATATAGCACCACTATCTGTGCCACGAGTTTTTCAGTTATTTGTTATTGTGTTTTTGATACCGAAAAAGGTGAGGTTGGAATTTTAAAGGAAACTATGGTTATGTGGATGGATGCAAAGATCAAAAGAGAAGATGGAGTAAGGAAAGATAGATTATGTACAAATAATCACCACTGTAAGGAGAATGAATGGATGATTCAAACAATTCTTCTATATCATGTATTCTCGGGTTACAAGTAATTCGAAATATCAAAGCCTAGGTTAAAAAACTAAGTACCTAGCATAGAAAACAACAAAACTTGAAACTCTATTTTGGACACAAAATTTCATACTAGTTAACTGTAGCTAACTGTATCTTAGGTCAAACAATACGCAAGGTGACAGGTTTTTTCACGAAGCTGCTAACATATGAGTTTCAGTTTCTTCTAGTCCAACATATTGACTTTGTTGAAATGACCATTTATTGCCTAACCTTGCACTCTTCACCTGCATGTAAACTTAGCTTAAATGTCTTATTCTATATATTGCTAACTTGTTGAAAATAAATCAGTCCTTCCCTGATTTCTATTGCTTATGGGTTTACAGCACTTCCTTCAATTTGTTATAAAGATAGAGGATGTGGATATTATAATAAGTTAGTCTTGTAGCATATTTTTCATGTAACTCGTTCAGCTATTCACAAAATTCATAGTTACACGAAAGAAACTAAATAGGAAACTTGAGGTTATATATAAGACAAAACTTTGTACATTTGCTCTGCTTTCTTGTGCGTGTTTTTTGTGGCCATCTTTATGTGTTTTCACCTTAAGTAGATTTCAACCTATCCCGTCCATACAATATCTGCAAATCAAGAGAAAGGAAGAGAAAAAAATAAGAGATCTAAGCAACCAGAGAAATAAAAGAGAAACTGTATATAAGAGTCAGAAAGCATTAATTCGGAGGCATACCATAATAGATTAGATCTCTTCTAGAAAAGGCATAAATAATGAGATCAATGTTTGCATATCCTTTTTAAGGGTGTCACAGGTTTCATCTTTTGGCTTTAACAGATCAATGAAGGTTTTACTATCATGCACTAGTTTAAGAGCAACCTGTAAAACACTGTTTGTCAGTCCAAGATTGGTTTTATGTAGTTTAGTCCACTTGATGAATTCATCAAAAACATATTAAACTATTTTTCATTTTTAATGTAATTTGTTAAGAATCAGAAAGAAGGTTCATTTAGTCCATTTTATGAATTCATCAAAAACATAAGAGATAAAGAAGAATAGTGTCAAATTGATATGTCAATAGCATATAGGTTAAAGCATGACAAATACACAAGACATACATGCATAACAATTCATATATAGATATACATATATAAAAGTGATAAAACAAACCTTCAAGGTATTGAACTCATTTGGAGATGATTTATCAATCCGGACCTCCATACAGACCCATACATTTTCATCTGAATTCCAAGAACACTCAACTATCTTCCCAGAGTATGAAAAGGGATTCGAATCCGTAAGTTTTAATGTCTCGGAGTAAAAATGAAAACATAAAATTGAAAGCCAGATAATATTAAAGAAAAAAAAAGAACATATAGCAAGCTGAAAACATGGCCAAAGGAAGAGAAAGGAGAATATGTGAAAAAATATTTCACTTAAAGCAATTCACACCCATACAAATTGTTGCATTAACAATGGCTACAACATTTGCCAATCTGAACGACAAACTACCACTATCTAGGAACAAACGAAATTGCCAACTCCCTACCAATACATTTACTCTGTATATGACTAGCAACAGATGGAATACATTATACATTGAAATCCTAGTGTTTTAAGTATTAATGCAAGGGTTGACACAAAATTTTAATTCAGTATTTTCAATAGCAAAATAAACTGATCACATCAGCAGTTAGGATGCATGAAAAATAAAATGAACCTTTGAATGAAACTTTGTGGCCTTCCATCAGTTTCATTTTCCATCGTTCAGGATTTTCAATAGCATTTGTTTTTTGCTTTCTTTGTGACACTTATTCATTTGTACTCTTGTTCGAATTCTGTAGCATATATATAATAACCAACTTAAATCACAAAGATTTCCCCTGTAAAGATTTCATGAATAACTGTATTGATTAATATTTCTCAATCAGAATAAGGTTTATTTACACATTATAAGATAAATATTATAGCTGTAAAAGATAGATATCACAGCTGTGCAAGATAAGACCTAGAGTGTTTGAGCTGTAGATGAAGTTTGTCCTCCAGAGACTTTCATGCGTGCTGGCTATAGTGGCCATGCGTGCTGACTCACAGTGGTCATATGTGCTGGCTACAGTAGCACTACGTGCTGGCTCGCAGTGATGTGCTGTGTGCTGGCTACAGTAACCTGCATGTTGGCTCGCAGGAGTGCTGCGTGCTGGCTCGCAGTGATGTGCTACGGGTTGGCTCGTAGTGATGTGCTGCGTGCTGGCTACAGTACATCTGTATGCTAGCTACAGAACGTGAAGTCAGTTGAGAATTTCAAATTAAAATCCAACGATCTGGACTAAAAAATTCAAACCAATTTCCTTTCATTGGATGTCATGTATCCTTTCATTGGATGTTGAACTAAAAAATAAAATAATAATAATAAACATTTATTAATAAAAGCTGCAACATTAAAGGTGTAAACTCCCTTTCTTTAGAGATTTATAGCGTTTTTTATTACTTTCCTTATTATTGTCCTTTTTTATGGTTGAATTTTCTTAATGAAATGCTTGATTAGGACTTGAAAGGTTTCATATTACTACCTTTTTTGTGCATTATGTGGATTCTAATTTGTAATAATAATTGATTGTATTAGAAGCTTCAAGTTATGGATAAGAGTTGGATAACTCTTCCAAGAATTAGTGAAGCATATATGAATGGAGTGGATAATTTTTTGTACAAGGCATTTCGGAGAGCAACTCAAGGGGAAGAGATTCTTTGCCCTTGCAAACGGTGCTACAACCGTTATTGGGAGTATAGAATGATCGTGCGTGATGATTTAATTACGGACGACTTTCTTTAAGGTATAATGAATGGGTTTTTCATGGACGGGGTTATCATTAAGAATGTATAATGAAGATTCTCCCTTTGATGATGTGGGAGCAGAAAATGTTGATGACATAGATGGCATGTTACATGATGTTTTTAGAAATGTTGTCGAAGGAGTTGCCAACACCCAAGGAGTTCGAGAATGGCCAACTAAGGAGGATGAGAAATTTTATGAGTTGGTAGAGGAAGGAAAACAACAGTTGTTTTCGGGTTGTAAGAATTTCTCAAGACTTTCTTTCACTATTCGGTTATATCTTTTTAAGTGCCTCTATGGACTTAGTAATGTTGCATTTGGTGATCTCTTGGAGTTATTGTAAGAGGCTTTTCCCGAAGCAAATATTTTAGAATTTTTCAACAAAGTAAGCAAAACGAGTTAGAGATTTAGGTCTTGATTACCAAAAAATTCATGCATGCCCAAATGATCGTATGTTATTTTGGAATGAGCATGAAAATGCTATTGTTTGTCATATTTGTGGTGCCTCTAGGTATATGTTGGATGAAAATTTTCAAGGAGATATCAATAGTCATTCAACTAGTACTTACCAAATCCCGACTAAGGTGTTAAGATACTTTCCTTTAAGACTTAGGCTTCAAAGGTTATTTATGTGTGAAGAAACAACTACAAGAATGAGATGGCATTCAACGAAGCGTCCAAATGATGAAAATCTAAGGCATCCTACCGATGGGAAAGCTTGGAAGGATTTTGATTATCTTCACCCTATGTTTGCACAAGACTCTCGAAATGTGAGATTAGGTCTTCCTAGTGATGGATTCAATCCATTCCGAACTATGAGTATTTCTCATGGCACTCGGCCGATGGTGTTAATCAATTATAACTTGTCGCCATGGATTTGCACAAAGCATGAATACTATTTGTTGTCCATTATAATTCCGGATCCTAAATCTCCCGGAAAAGACATTGATGTCTTCATGCAACCATTAATTCAAGAATCGAAGAATTTGTAAGAGGTTGGTGTTGATACTTATAACACTTTAACAAACCACACTTTACGCATGCATGCAACCTTGTTGTGGATAATTAGTGATTTTCCAACCTATGCAATGTCTGTCCGGATGGAGCACTAAAGGACAGCTTGGCGTGCTCGAAATGCAATTATGAAACTTGCTCCGAATATTTAAAATACGGTAGGAAGACATGTTATATGGGTCATCGAAGACTTTTAGATGAGCACCATTCATGGCGATTTGACAAAAAATCTTCAATAGAGATATGGAGTTGAGAGGAAAATCGATTTCTTTATCGGGGCCTGAAATTTTAGATAAGTTGTCTAATTTCAGCAATGTGTTTGGGGAAAAAAAAAGACGATAAAGAGTGATGATCCATGTAGGAAAAAGTCTATCTTTTTTGAATTACCATATTGGGAGCATAATACATTACACCATAATTTAGATGTAATGCATATAGAGAAAAATGTATGTGATAATGTGTTGGGGACATTATTAGATATTCCTAGGAAAACAAAAGATCATTTAAATGCATGCTTTGATCTACAAGAGATGGGTATAAGGAAGGAGCTTCAACCATTTTAGTTGAATGAGGATGGGAAGATTAGGCTAGTTAAAGCTTGTTCTTCTATGACCCCTAAAGAGAAAAAATTATTCTATATAGTATTGAATAAGTAAAGTTACCATAAGGGTGTGCATCAAATATTGCACAATGTGTGCAAGCGAGGAAGAAGAAAATTTCGGGGTATAAGAGCCATGATGCTCATTTTATCATGCATTATTTGCTTCAAATTGCTGTAAGAAAAACATTGCTAAACAATGTTGCAATTGCCTTAATTAAATTGGGTGATTTCTTTAAGGGTATATGTAGCAAAGTTGTAAAGCTACAAGAGCTTGAGCAACAACAAAAAATTATTCGGACACTTTGTTGACTTGAAATAACTTTTCCTCCTAGTTTTTTTTTTTTTTTTTTTTGATATAATGGTGCATTTGCCTATCCATTTAGTGTATAAAATTAAACTTGATGGCCCGGTGCATTATCGTTATATGTTTCGATTGAGCGGGACTTATGTAAGCTAAAGTCATATGTTTGCAATCGAAGTCGTCCGAAGGATCCATAGCAAAAGGGTGTTTGACCGAGGAATGCTTGATTTTTTGCTCAAGATATATGCATGATAATGTGAAGACAAGATTTAGTAGATATGGAGGAATGATGATACAATTATTGAAGAAGCATCACCTATTTTTCCTAAAATAGGCTACTCCATAAGGGGGAAGAGGAAGAGGTAAGGCAAAACATTCACTTTAGACTATTAATCTTTGGCACAAGCACATCATTATGCCTTGTTCAATTGTGGAGATAAACATGTTGAGGATTATATTGAGTAAGACAATTTCATTAGTGTTTGATCTAGTTTCTTTTTCTTGTTTGTTAGGTTGCACATGTTTGATGATGTTTATGGTGATCTTTTCAATGCAGAGAGCACCAAAATTTCATTAACAATCAAGGTATATCAAGTAGATAGGCAAGAGCATAAAACCATAGCCAAGATTTTATATTTTGGTTTGAAGAGAAAGTGTTGAATGAGCAAGTGCCGGACTATATATTGTGGTTGTCTAAAGGACCAAATCCTATAGGAAAGAGATATATTGGGTATTTTATAAATGAATATCGCTTTCACACTAGGAAACATGATGCAAGATGCAAAACATAAAATAGGGGAGTCACTTTGCAAGCATTAACTCCTAGTTTTGCAAGTGCTACGGACTAAAATCATGTTATTGGAGATGTCACATATTATGGCTCTATAGATGAAATAGTTGAAATTGATTACTGGGGCCATTTTAGTGTTGTATTATTTAGGTGTGTTTGGTTTCAAGTTGAGAGAGATGAATATGGTCTTACTTGTGTAAATTTTAACAAGTTATGTTACTCGGATAATCCTTTTGTTATGGCTTCTCAAGCGCATCAAGTTTTCTACATTGAAGATCCTATTATGGAAGGCCTTCATTATGTTATGAAAATGGTTCCTAGAGATTTATTTGACCTTCAACAATCCAATTGTTCGAACATTCAAGATGCTTTTGGGGAAAGCATAATGACTTTAACAATGATACGTGTGCTACATGTGATGATGACCCCATTAGATGGGCTAGAGAAGATGCAACTCGTTGAAACTCTACATGTGCCTCCACATATTTTAGAAGCTCAACAATCAAATGTTGTAGTAGAAGAGGATTCCGATATAGATGATACCGATTAGAGTATTAACTTGCTTTTAGTTTATATATATGCTGATTTCTTCTTATACTAAAATCTAATTATATAATGTTTAATTAGATGATACCGATTAGAGTATTAACTTGCTTTTAGTTTATATGTATGTTGATTGGGAAAGTTTTTATTTTGAATTGGAAGTAGCTAGTTAAGTATATTTAGAAGTTTAAAAGAGTGTCACGTAGTTTGCTCGGAGTTCTCTTACTTGCACTTGATGTGCCTCTTGAGATTCTATTACACTTCATTGCTATAGGGGTAACCATGCCATATGGATTATATTTGTTTCCATCCGACTTGAGTTGTCTTACTTGATTGTTTTTATGGAATTTACCGATTAGAGGAATGATGATACCACTAATTTAGAGTATTAACTTGCTTTTAGTTTATATGTATGCTTGTTTGTTTTTATGGAATTTACTTCATAATTATGTAAGAGAGAGGTTAAAACTATTGAGGGAACACAGTTCTTAGGCCATAAGTTCACCACCCTCTCCCTACATGAAAGAATTACACATCTATCAAAACCATTAATTTGCTTTGGTTGAAAGCTTGTTTCTTCCTTCTTTGCTCATTTTGCAATAGTTTTTATTCAATGAGGGTATTGAATTCAACAGATGCACTAGTTTCACTTCCTCATTTTGAGGCCTAACTTTGCATTTTCCAAAAGATCTTGTCAATAATGGCATGCAATCATTCAAAGGTATGTGTTGTCAATAGTTTATGCTGGCATCGTTAGAATGATATTCGAAAAGTATGCTTCACACATGTATGTGTTGTGGATGCATTCATGCTAGTTGCAAAAACCACCTGATTTGCTGTAGAATTTGTAGTGGTTGCGATTTGCAGCCTTGTCGAGAGTTGTTGGATATGAATACTAAATATTAGTACCAGACATATTAGTTCCTTTGGAAATTTTCAAGTCTCATACGTTGTTTCACTTTTTAGGAATTTTTTTGTCCTTTCTGGCAGTACCATTAACCTTCACCCAGATCCTATCATCACAGTGGTTGCCAAGCAGGATCACTACTCATTTCCTGCATTACCAATTCTCCTCTCTCTCTCTCTCTCTCTCTCTTTCTCACACACACACACACACTATCAATGGAAGGAAATGAAAACTGCATGTGGCAACAAAGGAATACATGTGTGTTGGGAATTTTTTCTCATACCCGTTGTAATGCAATAATAAGTACTACGATTTGCTTTAGAAGCATGCATGCTCCAAGGAGTCATTCTTCTCTTCTTCATTCCCTATCGCATAATTTCTGCCATTGATATGTTGTTTCTCAACATTAATTGAACCAAAAATGTAATTAATCTTAAATGTTTTTTCTGGCTACCACCAACCTAGATTCTTAAATTAATCCATAAATTCCTACATTTCTTGCTTCTTAAAATCTCCTAAAACCAAAATCTCTTATCCCAGCAAGCAAACAGCTGCTTTTCTCTCCTTAAATTCCCACATTTTTTGCTTGCTTAGAACTTCAATTTAATCCATGACCTTAGCTCATTCATTGTGTCTCCAGTGTTACTATGTCTGAACCCACCACTAGGGCTAATTTTCCTACGGCAGTATGGATGTTCCTATTTCAATAAAAGATTTTACAATGATAAGAAAGTTTTGCGCTCAGGCTCATCACATTATGTTGAGTGTCTTGTTTTAGAATGATTCTGGATTGGCTGCTTGCGCTGTTAGAGCCACATGCCTAATTAGCATTTTCCAAAAGATCTTGGAAATTTTATTTAGCAAAGCTTAAACAGATTTATACCATTATCTGCCATCATAATTTCAATAATCATTTTTTAGCTCGCTCAATAACCTTCCCTATGAGTTTAATAACTCTTATTACAAGGCAAGTAAATACCTGATTAGTAGCATATGACCTTTTAATAGCATTGTCAGAATGCTCCAGTCCAAGATACTATTCCCAAGCACCATAAACATCCCTTCTCTGATCCAAACAGATACAGTATCTACATGGTTGTTCTGCCGGCAATTGCAATTTTTACTAAATTTTAGTATTTCTAATTATGTCGTGCTTATATGTTTATTTTGCTTCCTCTTAGCTTATCCTAGAATGAAATGTAACTCTATGGACAAACTTCACAGCATTATGAATTGCTGTTTGCTTGCATCAGAGCATGCTGCATTTGGGTGCTCTTAAGTGTGTAACAGATACAGTAGTTTAATTCACGTTTTCCTTTTTGATAAATGATCTCCTACCTTCTTGAGTTCACTATATGTTGAAAAGAATATGAATTGAGTGACATAGTTGCTAGGTATCTAGGAAATAACTCTTGGTTCTTCACACCTTGTTACGATTCAGAATCATAGATTTTTCATTGCCTTCATAGCATGCAGCTCCCCTGCATCTTGAATAAAGAAACATTGTCATTAATCACTGTTACAAATCCTTTAATCACTATCCACCAATTAATGTTGTATCTATCAATAATATTTGTTCCCTAATGGATCTGACTTGTTCAATGCTTTTGGCCAAGCAGGTTGTTATTACAACTTATATCTAAAAGAGGTCCATTGTGTTAGTATTGAATATTATCTTTGATTAATTAATGACCTATAAAAACTGATATTTTATTTCTTATTGGTGTTTTATGTTTATAGGTTATAAAATTCCGAACACAACACCTACAAACAATTCTGGACTTGGCAAAGGCAGCAAACAAGGTAGACTTCAATATTATTGCATGTAAGCTTCTCGGTTAAATGAATGCATGCCTTCTAAGCTATGAAGATCAATCCTTTAATGAGTCCATCATAGATATTCTTTTTCACAGATGTCTTGAGAATACTCGCAGTGAAATCAGACTTTCTCGTGTAATATACTTATGTGATTAGTTTGTGTGTTGAACTCTAATCAGATGGATGCCATTGAAATAAGATTAAATGAAGGGTGAGATAATTCGTTGCCAAACATTCATTATCTCCAAATACTGGCAGTGATTGATTTTTTTTAGGATATGAAAATTAAGGTAATAATGTAATATATATTTTTTAGGACATGCTTATTAACCTCTTATTGTAAGCAAGATCTGCTGTGCAGTTGCATGTAAATAAACTGCAATATTCCTTTGCAGAGCATCCTGTAACAAATCGGTAGCAGTATAGCTGTGACCATAATTTGTCAAGAAAAACTTGATTTTAGCATTTCTCAATGATGAAGAAAGGAAAGAAACAGACTCCTAGGAAGAAGGACAAACAGCCATTATGTCCATCTAGATCAATTTCATCGTATTTGATGATGCAACAACCGGTAAATGGAGAGAATCAACAATCACAAGTGGAGCAAGAAAAAGAGGTTCAAAAAGAGGTACAGAGTTGAAGAACAAGAGCAACAAGCTATACATAAAGAGAATCTGAATTCTGAAATGCAAATCCAGAGAAATGCACAATCAATAGACTCCGAAACTCCACCAATTATAGAAGAAATGAATGAACCTACACATGAAGCAAGTATAATTATGATTTCAAGTTATAATACTATGAATATGAATACAACTTGCATTACAAATTTATATATTTTTGGTACAGGATCGTCAAGTAAAAGAAAAAGAGAGCCAACAACGAGTGAAAGAAGTACATAAATTGGCCATTGAAGATAGAAAGCCTATTTTCCTAAATGAAGCAAACCAACCAATAGGCCCCGATGATAAGACTTTGAATGAGTTTAGTAGCTTTTGGGGAACATTGGCCCGAAATGGAAGTCTCGCACCATTGAATCATGTTAATTGGCTCAAGATACTTACTAAGGAAGCATTATGGAAATATGTTCTAGTAAGTCATTTAACTTTATCTCTTTCTATTTCTACTTAATTCATGTAATTAATTCAAGAATAAACTGATGAACCCCTTCATTTGCGTGCCTAATCCTAAACTCTCTCTTCCTTGACTAGTGGCCTAGTGTTTGATTAATTTATTATCTCGCTTAATTTCCGTTGGGACATCCGTTTGCATCATTTTTCTGAATTGTAACTACATGAAAATTCTATACCTAACAATAATGTGTTTGCGCAGTAGAACAAGAGCAACATCCGACAATAGCATTATATCTCTATTAGAAGGAGTGGTGTCTTTAAATATGGCATGTTATATGGGACTTTGATTGCATACCGTATATAGTGATCATTTAGGGGACCAAAACCATAGTAATTCTCAAGATCAAGGCTTTTAAGTGCATGGATTAATGCTAAGATTTGTGTGGATCGGTGTTATGTTGCTTTCGGACAAGGTTATGCATGTTCTCATGAATTTTCTTTTACATGTAGTTATTGAGAAGCAGTAGCATGATACTTGTATGTTGTCATGGTCAATTTATATAATCCATGCTCATATTTAATGCTAATCACAACCTTTATTCTTAATGTAGAAAAAAATACATAGTTCCTTCCGAAGGCAAGAAATGGGGTTTGGCCACAATAAGAGATAATTGGAGGTTATATAATTGTCGATTAAAGAAGGATCATTATTATAAGTACAAAACTGATAAGCTTAGAATGCTAAATCATCCAAAACACATTCCAGAGGATAAGTTTAGAGAATTGTTGAAGTATTGAAATTCATATCATACTAAGGTATAAGAGTTTTAAATTTTTTTCACTACTCGCTTTATATTTTATTTATTTCATCAAAGTTTATGCTAATGCTTTTAATTGAAATTATTATGTAGATCATGATAGAGATAAATGTTGAAAATCACAAATGGTAAAAGAATATGCACATAACGGGTAAAAGGAGTTTCACTAGGATAAGAAAGAAATTGGTAAGAAACATTACTTTGTTTTTCTTTTTCACTACCGAATATTCTTGTTAAATTTCTTACTAAAATTTGTTACTATACATTCAAATTATCAAGGCTACATATTTGCACGATTCTGACTTGTTTGAGCATACTCGTCCCAATGCTCTTCTTCTCCTATATGATTAGAGAAGACAAGATTAGAGAAGACATTAAGGCCACCAACACTTCTTTTGTTTCTTCGATGTAGTCTTTGTTTCTCGTAATGAAAGTACATCTTTCCCATGAAAAGAAATATGAAATGTAACATCCTAAGATTGCATTCCCATTATCACTCGTTTTGCATTATTTAAAGGCCAAGTTGCTGATCGAAAATCCACGTAAAACTATAACTTGATTAGGACATGATGTGTTATAGCTGAATGTTATCCAGGACATTCAAGTAGGAACAGATTCAAGCAAGAAAAGGGTAAAACAAGCTAAGTACTTGGGTGATGAAAGATATCATGAACCTAGTGCTATGTACTTTGATTTTCTTATCCAAAGTTTGGGGTAAGCATTAACTTATTTATAGTTAAAAATTTGTTATAGCAAATAGGCTTCGAAGATAGTGTAAACTTGAGTATAATTTTTAGAGCTAATATTAGTTGCAATATACAACTTAGTTAAAAAAAAAAACCACTAAAACATGGCAATAACCTTCACCATGAGCCCAAACTTAGGGGTATGACATGCTAACTCGAGTTTTGATTCTATATTATTCCTATCACCGATTTTTTCTTTTTCCCTACATAGAAACAAAATTGAAACGTATTTTCTAAGGCTAAAATATTCTTATATGCGATCAAGTATAAATCTTGCAATACAACGAAGAGACTTCCTATGATATTGGGTCCGAATTCCTTGAAAAATTATTGGTTGTTTGGGTTGTTTTGAGTTTTCAATAAAGACAAGTGGACATTTTTAACCAAAAAGTGATGTAGCAGAAATGCGATATGGTAGCAAAGAGAGGGAAAAAAATAACTCAATGATGAAAAGTGAAAACTTGAAGTTGATACTAAGGGAAAGCAAAATCTCGAGCACTAGAATCATCCAAGACAAGATGTGTTATATAACATTATAACCTTTGTTTTTAGTTACAATCCGCAATACATGTACTCATTTTTCTTGTAGTCATAACCTTTTTTTTTTACTTTACATTGATTATCCTTTTGTCATGGGACCTTTCCTCCATTTACCAAAAAGTGCCATAGTAAAAATTATTATTTTTTTTTCCTTTTGCTCAAGGGAAGTCACTTGTTACAATTATGTTTATTGGAACTCTATGAAGGGTTGTAATCATTTAGTCATGATATTTTATCTTCACTTCAATCAATGTATTGTGGCTAAAATTTGTTTCATGATAAGCAGCAAGATGCAAAGGAAAATAAGGAAGCACCAACCGTTCGAAATGTTTATTGAAACTCGAAAAAGAAAAATTGGACATTCTTATAAGGAATCGATGAGGATACAGTTATCAAGATTGTAAGAACTTTCGATATTTCATTTCCTTATATTTACAATTTACAAAAAGATTTTTTAATTACTTTATCATGTACTTTATGAATTGCATTTTTAAGGAACTTATGATTCCATTGTAGGCTCAAATGTGATAAGTGAAGTCTCAACATTCAAATGAAGGTGGTGAATATGTTGATGCATTTTCTATAGTGATGGGAGCCGGGATACAACCCGGACGCGTTATGTTATATGAGAGGGTTGTCACACCATCCGATTTGAAAGGTAAGGCGTACCTTCATCAATCATCTATGAAAGTCCCCGAAGATTTATTAAATTCCATCAAAGTAGATGTAGAAGAAAAGGTGCGATAAGAAATTACACAAGAAATACAAACAAAAATGAAAGAAAAGCTAGAAGAGCGTAAAGCTACTTTGTATAAAGAAATATGCTATTAGTCCTAACACAGCTCTAGTGGCTTGAACTCGAGTCTAAATATGAATCTTGAGATACTTAAGACATTGGTTGTAAGTACACGATCCCCGGGAGATGCTAATAGTGCACCAAATATAGGGAATCAAATAAGGAATTCATATTCGTCTCGGTAGCAATCATAATCTTTAGGTACTACTAATTTTTATATACATTATTTGATAAAAACATAAGTTTAATTATTCTAATTACCGTATTTCATTGCTAATTATGTTTTGTTCCTAAAATTACAGTGTTTCCTAGTGTTTTAAACTACTTGAAGTTGGAAATCAACTATTAAATTTGTCTAGTAGGAACTTTGAATTGTTTTTTTAAATATTGATATTATGTTGTGTTTTTTAATGATATTTAGGTATTTGGATTATTATGTTTCTTGTAAAAGGTTAATTAATTTTTACAATTATGTTAACAAACTTCTTGGGTTATTACTTTTCTCCTTATTAATTAATTAATATTTGTAATTATTTTTTAAAAATTATTATAACTACATCATAATCATTTAATCAAACCCGTTGCAATTGAAAAAAAATGATTGCGATTATACTATAAATTACAACATTAAATATTATACAAACTGCTACATTAGTAGACCTAAAACCACCGCATAATATATCATACAAACCGCTGTAATAGAAGACTAAAACCGCTGCATAATATTATACAAACCGTTGCATTAGTAGACCCTAACCCGCAAGATAATGTATTAAACAACTTGCCGCATTAGTTGATTTAAAATCGTTGCATAAGATATTATGTGAAACACTACATTAGTACCTTCAAAACCGTTGCATTATTGTTTATATAAATCATCGCATTAGATTACTAAACATCGCTACATAAGCTTTTTCCTAAACCGTTGCTATATCGCATTTGAAACTATTGTATAATGTTACGTGAAAACCGCTGCAAGTTAGGGATATTATACAACAAAATCGGTATCGCCGCATTAGATGTTACAAACCGTCGCATGACCCTATAGAGCAAACGTTTGCTTTCTCTCTCTTTGTCTAGTAAAATTTTCTCTCCTCTTTCATATTTCTTAAGAAAATAAAAAAAAATATATATTTTTTATTTTCTCAAGAAACAAACGAAGGCTTGCTTCCTATTATTCAACTTTCTAATTCTTGTTAAGGGTAACAATGGCATAGAATCAATTTGATTTCTCCGGATCCGAAGATCAATCTTCAAATTCATTCTTCATGTATAGTAGTGAACATCCCTTGTTAGTTCTAGTTTCATATGTGCTTATCGATTCTAACTATCACTCATGGTCAAGATCCATGAAAATGGCTTTGTTATCGAAGAATAAGGACAAATTCATCGATGGATCTATTCTAGTACTCGCAAAGACGGATCCTCTCGTATACTAGTTGGGAAAGATGTAACACGATGGTGCTCTCATAGATAATCAATTTTGTTTCTTGGTCAATTGCACATAATGTTCTCTCGGTTAGATACAACAATTGAATTTTGGAATGATTTGAAGGAAAGATTCGCTCATGGAGATTCTTTTAGAATTACGGATTTACAAGATGAAATCTTTTCATTTCATCAAGGAAAAAAGACTGTGACATAATATTATACTTAGTTCAAGATTCTTTGGGAAGGGTTAGTGAATTTAAGACCGAGTCCCTATCTATTTATGCAATCCTCGTTGCACTTATGAAGCTCTTAAAATTGTGAAAAGTTATCAAATGAATGATTATGTGATTCTGTTTTGAAGGGATTGAACAAAAATTACTCTACTATTAAATCTCGGATTATGCTTTTAGAGCCATTGCTAGAAATCAACAAGGTGTTTTCACTTGTGCTATAATAAGAAAGGCAAATGAATATGGGATCCGTCTCGTCTAAATCACAATCCGGAGTTGCACCTACTACCTTCACGAGTAAAGGAGCCTCTACTTCTTATCCATAAAGAAAATTTCAAGGATGTCAAGCTGGATTTAACAATAAGTCTATTTGTTCTCACCGTGGTTTACCGGGACACATGGTTGATAAATGTTATAAAAAACATGGATTTCCTCCTCGGATATAGGTCAAAGTTTAAAGCTCCCGGAGTTCATACTCGGTGCAAATAATCATTTTTATAAAAATGATTCTATGAATCAAGTGCGAGTTGTAAGTTTATCTACAAAAGCATCTATTTCAAGGCCCTATATTGACAATCTTGATTCAGCTAGCAATTCAACTCGCTTCAAGTCTTCATACTCATGCTTTTCTACCTTTTCCTATGCCCTTTACAATAGACCAAGTATACCAAACTTCTTGCATTAATCCAAACTCCTAGTATCGACTCTCCTATTCAAGTAAATTTCCTTGAAACTCAATTTTCTTCGACTTATGAAATGATAGGTAAATTAGTTTCTTCACGTCATTCTAACTCTATAACTAAAACACTTAGTTAGATATGAGACACTCGGAGCCATATATCATATTGTGTGCTCTTTAAGTTTTTTTAATCAACACCAACCAATTTCTCATATGATTGTCAAATTACCAACTGGTCAACAAGCTCTCATTACTCATATTGGTATTATCCAATTTTCATCTTCTTTAGTTTTGATCAATGTCTTGTTTGCGCCTTTATTTTCTTATAATCTAATTTGAGTAACAAAATTGACTTCGATTCACATTTTTCTTTAACTTTTCATCCCGATTTTTGTTTTATATAGGACTTGAGAAGCTTGAAGATGATTGGTATAGCTAAACAATATCAAAGGCTCTATTACCTCTTGAATTCTGGAGTTCCTTTCTATTCATAAACTACTTTAGCTTCATGAACTACAAGTCGGTCTTCCAAGGCTTCTATCATACTTTGGCATAATAGGTTAGGACATGCTTCGAACCTAGAATCAAAGTCCTTAATTCTCTAGATTCAGCTATTATAAGTGATAATGTGTCTCCTTATGAATCATGTCACTTAGCTAAATAAAAACGCCTTATTTTCCCCGTCAATAATCTTTTTCTTCATCGTGCTTTGAGCTTGTTCATATGGATATGTGGGGTCTATTTTCTGTATCCAATGTATTTGATCATCAATATTTCCTCACAATAGTTGATGATTTTAGTACATGTACATGGATATTCTTAATGAAATCAAAATTTGAGGCTAGACCTCTTATGCAGCATTTTTTCACCTTTTTTCATACTCAATTTTCTATCAAAATTAAGTGTATAAGAACCGATAATGGATAAGAATTCAATGTGCTTAATTCTATTTCCCGCATGGTATCATTCATCAAACTTCTTATGTTTCAACTCCATAACAAAACAAGTGTGGTTGAACGTAACACCAACACATTTTGATAGTAGCTAGATCATTAAGATTTCAAGCTCAACTTCTTTTATCTTTTTAGGGAGATTGTGTCTTGCATGCTCGTTTATTTGATCAACAAATTGCCTTCTCCTCGTTCTTGATAACAAAACACCATTTGAAATTTTATACAATACTCCACCCACTTTTTCCCATCTCAAAGTCTTTGGTTACTTGTGCTTTGCCTCCACTCTTGCTCAATCCAGGTCTAAATTTGATCCAAGAGTCGCTAAGTGTGTCTTCCTTGGTTACCCTTATAGAACTAAAGGTTATAAGTTATACAATCTTAGTACTCACCAATTTATTATCTCCGGAGACATTATATTCTCGTGAAAATATTTTTCCAATGCAATATGTATCTCATACTTCGACATTGTTTTACCTACTTTTTCTATCTCGCATTTTGTCTTTGATCCATCATCCTCCCTTTATTCCTTTGTCTTTAACTATTCCTTCCCCTCTTGTAAACTCCACTTCCTCCTATACCCCTCTTCATAATTCTCTTATTTAACCACTTAGAAAATCCTTACAATTAAAACACATTCCTTCTTATTTTCAAGCTTCGATCATTATTCAATTCTAGATTTTACAAGTAATACCAATCGCTCTTCGACTTTAGCAAGTTCCGTCGCAAAGTCAAGTACTTCGCCTCACCTTGTTGAAAATGTTTTATCTTACTCATATCTTAGTCCTTCTCATCAAACCTTTTCCACCAATGTTAGTAATCTTTCCGAACCCAAAACTTACTCCGAGGGTATTAAGCATGAATGTTAAAGGATTGCTATACAAGATGAATTAAAGGTTTTCTAGGATAATAATACATGGGTTTTGATAAATTTACCTATAGGTAAGAAGTTTATTGGGTGCAAATGGGTTTACAAAATCAAATATAAGTCTAATGGTTCTATTAAAATGTTTAAAGCTTATTTGGTGGCTAAGGGTCATACACAATAGGCTAGAATTGATTACTTGGACACTTTCGATCCGATTGCTAAGATGTCAACAATTTGCAAACTTTTAGTTGTTGCTTCTATCAAATAGTGGCATTTAGAATAACTTGATGTCAATAATGCATTCTTGCATGGATATCTCACCGAAGAAGTTTATATGAGTCTTCCTCATGGTTTCACACCTTCCAACTCAACCCAAGTCTATAAGCTTCTCAAATCTCTTTATGGTCCGAAACAAGTTAGTAGGCGAGTGGTTTGCAAGGTTGTTTATAGCATTGCTGAATCAAGGTTTTTCCCAAGTCGTTGCGGACCATTCTCTTTTTGTTAAGCATTCTGGTTCTCATTTTATTGTCTGCTTTGGTTGATGTTGATGATATTATATTGGCTAGTAATAATATGCAACAGATTACTCAACTTAAGACTTTCTTGCATGATAAGTTTAAGATTAAAGATTTGGGTTCTCTCAACTTCTTTCTCGATCTTAAGGTTGTAAGATCTTTAAAGGGGATTAATTTGTGTCAACAAAAGTATGCACTCGGAATTGTTAATCGATTTAGGTTTTCTTATCGCCAAGCCTCGCTTCTACCCCATGATTCTAGCTCATAAGTTGTTCAACGATAATAGTTTAGCCTTTGTTGATCACACTCGCCTATCATACCTTATTAGGAAATTACTTTATCTCATAACCACTAGACCTAACATTGCCTTCTATATTCAGCAACTTTCTCAATTCCTTGATTGTCCTATAGAAAATCACATGAAGGCTATCCATAGAGTCCTTCATTACATCAAAGCTACTCTTGGACAAGGCTTATTCTTTCCTATCACCAGTTCTTTTCAACTTTAGGGCTTCTTTGATTCCGACTAGGCTACTTGCTTAGATATATGCAAGTCAATCATAGGTTATTGCATGTTCTTGGGCTCTTCCCTTGTCTCTTGAAAATCTAAAAAACAAGCTACTATTTCTAAGTCGAGCTTAGAGGTAGAATATCGTGCCCTTGCCCAAGCTACATGTGAGTTAATATGGTTGCTTTACCTCTTGCATGATCTAGCCATTCCACATCCCGCCTCTACTCTACTCTTCTATGAGAATCGGTCGACCTTGCACATTCCCGCAAATTCTGTCTTCCATGAGCACACCAAATATATTGAACTTGATTTCCACATTGTGAGATAAAAACTCCAAGCAGGTATCCTTAAGCTTCTTCGAGTTTCCTCATTGAATCGGTTAGCGATTGTTTTACTAAGCTCCTTACAGTTGTTTCTCTTCCGTAACTCCATTTCTAAGTTGGGCATTCATAATGCGTATGCTCCAACTTGAGGGGGTATTATTGGAGTATAAGTTATTGTATAGTGTATTTTGTATAGCCAATTAGTTATGCTTGTAGTTAGTTTGTTTGTACCTACGATTGCTTAGTTAATTAGTTACGGCAATCAATTAGCAAGTTAGTTTCTTTTTAGTAGTTAGTTAGTTAATCAAGCTAATAACACATGTGCCTCATGTATATAAAAGAGTCATTGGCTACACCGTAAAAGATGAATTGAATTTCAGTTAAACATTCATTTGATTAAATAGGTTAGGAAATTAACGTTTTGCCTTAGAATTTTTCCCATATGTGTATGGTTTCTTGTATTTTTGAATTTTATTGATTGAAGTCTTTTACTCTTTTTACGTATTTATTAAGGCTTTTTATTTTTTATTATGTTTTATTACCATTCTTCTATTATAACATCGTTAGTTTGTAAGTTGACGTAACGTGTTATTCTCTTAAATGCATGACAATGTCATGTGTGAAGCCCTATTATAGAGAACCAATAAATATGAAAAAGATTACGAGGCTTAATTGGCCAAATCATTGTTTTTTTTTAAATAAAAAAAAAAAAACTCATCCTCAATGCATGAAACATCATATGTGGGGCATCATCATATTAAAATTGTGAAGAGTTTGTTTTTAAAATAAAAATTGGTATAATAATTAAAATGAATAAATTTCATAAAAAAAAAAAAAAAGACGAACCTAACATGTAATTAAAACAAAAAAAAATTATAAATATGATCATTAAAATAAAAATAAAAACAATAGTAATGCTAACCAAGTAGGTAATTTACTATGTCAAACAATAAAAGATAATGTAGTTTTCAATTTTTCAAAGGGAGAAACCTTAATTTTTTACTTTGAATTGGTCAAAATATTCAGAATTTTTTATTTTTCATGGAGGATTAGACCTAATAACTAGAAATCTATGGCTAACCGATATTTCACTCCATCATGTTTTTATTTTATTAATTGCATGTTAATTAGGTTTTTGTATTTTTTTTCTTTTTTTAGCATTATTTTATTATTTTTAGGGTATTAAAGCAATTTTTTTTAAAAAAAAATACTCTTTATAATTTTAATATAATGTAATCTCACGTGTGACACATTTTATGCATTCGGGATAAGATTTAAAAAACATAATAACATGAAAAGTAGTAGTAATAATAATAATTTGATTCATTTACTTTTTGTTTATTTTGATTAAAGATTCGTACTCTTTTTTGTATTAATTGAGTCTTTTTATTGAGATTCTATGTATGATACGTGTCACACATATAGGAAGATAAGTGTCAAGTCATCTAATAAACTAATAACTTTATAATAGAGAAATGATAATAAAACAGAATAAAGAATAAAGAGAATCAATTAATACAAAAAAAAAAAAAAACAAAAAACACAAGACTTAAAAAAAAAGTTTAATAAAGAAAATTCAAATAATACAATTACTAAGTATAGGAAAAATCTTTTTCCTTTTAAAGTTTTGGAACTACAAATTTGACAATGCTTTCCAACCCCCGTCCCAAAAAATAGTTTATACAATGGACAATTTTATTTCTTTTTAATTTTTTTATATCTCAAATTATAGTTTAAATTGTGTATCATTATGTGAAACTCTCTTTATGCATCGATCATGGTTGAAGGCACTTGAGTTTCGGAATCGTTGTGCTTCTCTCTTGTTATTAAAAAATAATACAAATTATATTTTGACACTCACTTAACGAGTTTAAGTTTTTAGATTACAATAGTTTTTTGACATAATATCAAAGCTTTACTAATCTAATGGTCAAGAATTTGAATCCTACTATCCTCACTTTCTCTTTAAATTAATTAAACACAAGATTAATTGAAGTGAAACAAAAGGTTTTATTGGATGAAATTGAGACAGCGCATAATCTCAAAATGAACAAATTGAATTTTATCCTAAATTAAAAGCAACCACGTGTGAAAGTTGCATGTGTGAAAGGCACGCCTTTCATGTGTGGTTTACTAGGCTTCCATTAATGGCATTACCGTAAACTGAAGTTGCAACAAAATTAAAAATTACAGGATTTAATTAAAACAAAACAATGGTTTTGAGTTAAACTGAAACAATGCATAAATATTAGGAGGAAAAATAGAAATTAACCTTATTTGTCTTACTAAAAATAATGAACATTTTTATTAATTTCTATTTTTAATCTTGCTAATTTCAGTTTGTCTATTTTTGTTTTCTTTTCTTGTTTTAGTTTTTAAAAGTTTTTAGATGATATTAAAATATTTCATTAACTTTAAATAACTGAGTTTCGAATTTACACATATTTTCCATTACTGCTATGAATGAAAATTGATGGAGGTATGAAATGAAAACTACAAAGTTTTGAGGTTGATGCATACGGACTAATTTTTATGAACAAATTGAGATACTTATAAATCTGAAGGGATAATTGCACTATACCAACTTTTAACTATTTTTCAATCGTATATATAGATTTTAATTTTTTTTATTTGAGTATATTAATTTTTTTAAAACTATCAACAAAATATTTTTGTTCAACCTATGTCTCGCTACTTACTTATCCGATGATATATCATTTGTCGACCTAAATTATTAAATTATAATTTTGCTCTTTAATTCTTGGAGGAAAATTTTATTCTCAAATTATTTTGTAATTTTTTACTTTTTAGACATAAGGGTAATTTGAGTCTTTATTATATCAGAAAAAAATAGAATAAAATGATTGGAAGGGAAAGTTCGCTTCAAAAATAAAAAGTCAAAATCATAATTTAGTAATCTGAAATAAATGACATGTCATTGGCTAATGTAACATTGATAGAAATTAGACAAAAAATATTTGATTGGTAGTTTTAAAAAAATCAATATACTCAATTAAAAAATAAATTTATATACTTAATTGAAAAAACGTTAAAAGTTAATACATTTATAGTGCAATTATTCCTAAATCTGAAGGAGCCAAATTGAAAAGTTACTTATTTTTTTTATTATTATTTTATGGACAGACGCCCTAGTGGATTTGATTTGTTTTCTGAGGTCTATTTTTAAGCTGCAAAGAGTAACGCATGCTGGAATTGAATGGTTGGTGCTTTTTCATTAAATCCTACATAGTAAATAGCTAATTCAACCTCTTAAAAACTTTGTCAATTAATAATAGTTGTCTTGAAAAAAATGTCTTTATTAATGTTACATTTAATGCAGAGACATTTGAATGGTAACTTTTAATTGTTATCTTTGATGAATTGACTTGAGTTGAGCAAGATTGCTCTGTTTTTTCTATCTCATTCCTTTAATTAATGTAATATATCCCTTCTTTTATTTCTTCACTATAAGCTTCAACATTTATGATACAATGTGCAACCATTGATAGTCCAAAATGAACTTAGCCCTTCAAATTAATGAACTCAATTTCCTCTCTTGAAAATTATGTACAACGTGGAAGGATCGGAAGTATATATATATATATATATATTTGTTATCTTTTTTATTCAATGGATGCTTAATGGGTCTTGTACTAGAAAGTAGGGATTGACTCTCCTCCAATTGTCAGATCCAATCCACTCAAATTTTGTTTCGTTACACTTATATTGTGCACCAATATGTGAATTGCCAAAATATTTGATATTCCAATGCTTCTTTGAGTTCTAGGCAACTTTGGCCATGATGGCCACTTTTATGGTTTTCATGCGACTTGCACCATTGCGAAGAGCGAATACAATCCAACATTCCAACTACTATAGATGATCCCCGAATCTCTTGCTCCTTTCACATGTTCTCTCAAACACTGAAAAAGGATATTGTCCAATTACAAACTATGACCTGTTCAAACTCAGTCATTCCCTTTTAAATATGACAACACTAACATCATTTCAATAGACAGTAGTGGATTCCATGTCAACGTAGAGATAGCAAAGTAAATGTTTCAAACTATGGGGTTCAAGCAATCTAAAACTTTTAGTTTGTGCTCTGTTGTCATAAGAATTCTGCTCAAGTTAAAATTCTTTTTACTGAAAAAAAAAAAAAAGATTAGGATCGAAAACTAGCTAGTATTTTAATCTCATCTTATGTGCTGCCAATGAAATGAAGTAAACAATCTAAGATAACTGGAATTTTATTAAAGGAGATCTTTCGAAATTGGCAAACTCCCAGTAGCATCCTTCTTTGATGAAGCCATAACCCAGGCCAGAGACATAGACAAAGACATTAATTGATGTTACAAATCTTGAGTATGTTAGATAATAAGTTAAGTATGCTATGAAGGAAATTTAAAAGTGTTTTTAAGTGAGATTTTTATTACACATTGAAAAAGAATGAAAAAAAGAGACAGCTTATAAAGTGGATCTTTAATAAGATTTTCAAATATTTGGTTGAAGAAATAGGAGGAAAAACTAAGCTAATTAGCTATATATATGTTTAATCAGTTAATTTCAACAGTGTGAGGCATCGTAATTCTGTTATTCTTCAATTTCGTTTCAAGTTTTCCAACAATTGATACCAAAATAGCCAAAACTTGCACCTAATATTTGATGAAGTGGAGTTAATGGATGTGTCTTTAAGAACTGCAGTATATAGTTCTTGTTGTTAATAATTGTGCTGATTACTCCTAATTGCTAAATCTTAAGAATTCAAACTATTCCTAGAGCGTTAACAAAACTACATATGTGTAAGCATGACTTCTTATTCCAAGCATCAAGCTTGGATAAAAATCAATACACTTGTGTCCGTTTTATAACTGGCAGCATACCAAGAAAGAGACAACATTAGCAACTTAAGAAAGAAGAAAAAGGTCAAAAAGACGTTAAAAGAGAACCCCAAATCCAGGACTAAAGAAGCATTTTCATGTGTTCTACTTCTGCTTACATTACATTCATAACCGTTTCAATATGGGCAGACACCAAGGCTTATCTTCTTCACTACCTCCTCCACCCCTGCCACCTTTATATTGTCTAGAACATGTTTCATCCCCAAACAAATAATGTGTGTTCTTTAACTTTAATTTCTCTTATTTATATTGCTCTGAAGATATGACCTATCAAGGGTGGGTGGTAAACTTGAGGATGAGGGCTAATGCCAATAAACGGTCTTGGTTTATGACCTTGGTCATTATTTTCCTGCATTGCTCAAATGGGGTTGTAGAGTCTGCAAAAGTTCCAGCATTGTTTGTGTTCGGAGATTCATTAGTTGATACTGGCAACAACAACTATCTCACCTCCATTGCCAAATCCAATTACTTTCCTTATGGTGTTGATTTTGCCAATTACGGCCCTACTGGGAGATTTTCCAATGGCAAAACCTTTGTTGATATACTTGGTAATTTTATAGCGTGTGCCCAAAAAATGTCAGAACTAATGTTAGCTAAACTGTACTAACTTGCGTATTGATTATTTTTCACCTTTACATACTTCACTCAATCATGTTTCGCAGGTGAGATGCTGGGAGTTCCATATCCTCCAGCCTTCGCAGATCCTAGCACATCTGGGTCCAGAGTACTTGGTGGAGTCAATTATGCTTCAGCAGCTGCTGGCATCCTTGATGAGTCAGGACTGCACTATGTAATTCACCTACATATGTGCATAAGCAGTTTTACGTTGTTTGAAACAAATTTAACTACTAGCTAGTAACTTTAACTTTCAATTTGACATGATTTTTTGATACGTCCCCAATATTCATCATGTGGATACAGGGACAAAGGTATAGCCTAAGCCAACAAGTCCTGAATTTTGAGACCACACTGAATCAAATAAGAACATTGATGGGTGGAAGGAATCTGACCGAGTACCTGGGAAAATCCATTTCTGTTTTAGTGTTTGGAAGCAATGACTACATCAACAATTACCTCATGCCTTCAATCTACTCTTCCAGCTTAAACTATAATCCCCCTGCTTATGCAAATCTTCTGCTCGATCACTACACACGTCAGCTTCTGGTACTTCAGATTTCTGATACTTAGTTGCATTGGCTAGACATTATTTTATATGTATACATAATTTCTAGTTTCTTAGCTTGATATTTGTACTGTTGCAGGCACTGTATAGTCTAGGACTAAGGAAATTCGTGCTGGCAGGAATTGGACCTCTTGGTTGCATCCCTAACCAAAGAGCCTCTGCTCCCCCAGATAGATGTTTTGATTATGTAAATCAAATACTTGGAACCTTCAATGAAGGCCTGAGATCACTGGTTGATCAACTGAACAAGCATCCTGGTGCAATGTTTGTTTATGGCAGTACTTATGGTGCAGTTGGTGACATCCTAAATAACCCTGGCACTTACGGTAAGAAATACGTTACATGCATGCTTCACAACTTCTTTTTTCCAATCATTCACAGTACATGTTTATTATAATTTCAGGATTCACTGTTGTTGATAAAGGTTGCTGTGGGATTGGGAGGAACCAAGGCCAAATAACATGTCTTCCATGGGTGATTCCATGCTCAAACAGAAATACCTATGTTTTTTGGGATGCCTTCCATCCCACGCAGGCTGTCAATGCCATTCTAGCCCAGAGGGCCTTTAATGGCCCACCAAGGGATTGTTACCCAATTAACGTCCAGCAAATGACACTCATCTACTGATGTACAAAATTAAAAAGATTTAAAAAAAAAAAAATTGGCTGGCGTTTGGGTGCTCTAGGTTTGTATTGCTGTTTTGATTGAGTAGCTCTCTTTGCTTACGTAATTTAGCAATTTAGCCCAGGGTGCTTGTGTTTTTCTCATAATCAGATCCTTTTCTTGTATCAGTTTTCAAAGGGGTACTAGTAAAATAAACTTCAAATCCACCTAGACTCCAGTTTAGTAGTATTAACTTAACAATTTTGGTTTCATCAGTTTCCTTGTGTGGATTTCGAATTCCAACAGGTAATGTCATCGTTTTCCCATTTTCATTCATTAATGTTTTGGTTTTCTTACCAATGTTATTTCATTAAAATAATGTTTTCGTTTGCTTACCAATGTTGGATTAAAAAAATAATACATTAATACAAACCTTTAAGATTTACTTTGGTAACATTTCAACCTAAATTTAATGTCATCGTGTAACAAGCATAGCCTAAAGTAATGATAATCATAAATAAATAGAATTCACTTACTTAAAAATATATTAGATTTGTGAGAGTCATTAATAAAATCTATTTATTTAATGTATGTGATACCTATCCAATGATTAATATGTAATTCGGTAAGAATTCTATAAGATAATTATGTATGATTAACACTACTTTTTTTCTCAAATATTATATTATTTTGAGCTTTTTTCTTCTAAAGCTATTTTATGAGAACTAAAAAGTCCCACATTCATGGATCTTGTGTTTTACGCAATACTGTATAAAATATATCAGTTCCAAAAAAAAAAAATAATAATTTTCTTTTTTCATTGTTTTAGCGAGAATTAGCTGGTTTTCGTTCTATGCTTGCAGAGTTGAACATAACAAAATTATTTTATAATTTTTTCATTAAAATTTTTTTATTTCATTAATTTTTTTTATATTTTTCATAAATTTCCTACTTAAAAAAATGATTTTTTCTTCTTTATGCATTGATTCTTAAATAAAAGATTGTAATAATTTAAACTGAAATATTAATCAAGAATTTTAAAAAAAAAATGCTCTAAAAATATATCTCACAAAAATGAATTAAAAAACATAAAGTTACAATTAATATATAGACTTGCATAAAAATTAACTAATAAAAAAATAATTTTTTATTCTTATTTAATGCCGATGAGAAGATTATTTTTAAAAAGTATATACATTTGATTTATATATATTTATTTATAAAATAATCAATAATTTTATCAAAGAAATTAGTTTTATAATGTTAAAAAAAAAATCATAGCACATAGTTGGTGTTATGAGTGAATATATATAATTAATTTTTAATCAAATCAATGATTCAATATTTTTTTTATATGTCTTAATCATAATGGATTGAGATAAATTATTTGAAATACACTAACTTTTTATATTAAAATAATTATATATTTATAAATATGCAACTATAATTAAAATTCTAAGAATTCATGATGCATATTATATCAATTTATTTTTAAAAAAAGAAAAAAAACAATCATGTTTTAAAATTTTATTCTAAAATACAAATATAGAGAAAATAAATCATATTTATCTCTAAATAAAATTTTATATAAAAAAATATTAATTGGATGAGAATTTTCATAAGAAATAATAAATTTAAAGAATAAATTTTAAATAATGAGAATAATATAATGTTAAATATATATTAATTTTAAAATATAAAAACATAATATGATAGTCTTTAATTTTGGCGATCTCTGCAATTTCTAACGAACTCAGTTAATTTTTTATATTAAAATAATTATTCTATCAGTCTGTAGGGTTCGGCCTGAACTCGTCAAGACTACAGATGTTGATAAATATAATAAATAAATAAAATTTGATGTATTCGATATGCTTCAAAATACAATGAATTGGCCACCCTATTACCGTGTTGATGCCAAAGATTGGATTGGAACAGGATCAAGTCAAAACCAACGGAACCTGTTTGGTCGAACCATTCAAGTCATGCATTGACCTGGTTTAAAAAAAATTGGAGTATATGAAGCAAAACAATACCAAATAGTTCGTCTAAGTGATTCACTGGTTGAACCAATAACTCATCGAACCAATATCTTGACTAATCATTCTCTTATTTAGGAGTACTGAGTTTAAATACTGTTGGGAGCTTTAAGAGGCTTAAGGAACTCCATAAACCATCATTTCTAAATGTGTACGAACGAGCCTTTATGATTCCTTCTGAATTTGATAATCTTTTACCTAGCATAGGAAAAAGATGTGCTGGCTTGAAACCTCAGCAAAGATACAATCATAACTCAGCCTAGTAGTAAAACTATAGTTGTATGTCTCGATAAAATCAGGTTCTACACCTACTGCAAAAATGTCACAGAATTGCTTCTTAGTATCAGCACGTTATTGATTACTGATACAGAACTTATTAGTGCCTCAGAGGTGGCTTCATTTTGTTCATAAAAATGAACTTTTTACTCAAATCAAATTTCATATATCCAAGCACCAGTAGAGAGTACATATACCATTTGAACATATGGGAAGCGCAACCACATGCTGAAAA
The DNA here is from genome assembly GCA_963924115.1 of Dovyalis caffra. NCBI lineage: Eukaryota > Viridiplantae > Streptophyta > Magnoliopsida > Malpighiales > Salicaceae > Dovyalis > Dovyalis caffra. Next base: position 1,898,107 of record CAWUPB010001179.1, read on the forward strand.
TTGTTTATGACCACTCCTAACGAGAATTCATTATCAAAAAAAATATCAAGTGATGGTAACTGTCTTAAGGTATAGACATCTTGCAGTTTAAAATAAAATAGTAATGCATTGGCCATTCAACAAACTAAGAATAAACATAAACAGACCAACATCAGAAACCTAGGAGTAAGAGATTCTCTTTTTTGGAAACAAATACAACCCAACCAGTGGGAAATAAGTTTTAATTTATAGCACCATTTTGTTGCCATTGCATACACAACTATAAATTCCTTCGATTTTTTTCCTACTCTACAGACCACGCAGGAAAATATGTTGCCAATTGTTATTGATGCCCCAATTTGAATTCTCTGACACTGGAAAGGCAGTTGGGAGTTATGTTTATGTCACTGGCGAAATGATTGCTTGAATTTGAGAGAAATGATGGTTATTGATTGAAGAAAAAATCTCAGTTTGGGCCATGAAAAGGCCAATACATGACTTTGGTTTAAAACATTTGCCTGAAAAACTGAACTTTTGTAGATATAAACTGAACAAGCTTAGAACAGAGAATGTGAAGTTGGAAGTAGATTTCACACAAATCAACACCAGAAGCACAAAAAGAATTTGTGGATGAACAATATGCAAATCTTAGAAGAACACATTCTCCCTAATCTTGCACAAGACAACTCTAACAGAAAAGGTTATATGGAATAAAATTTTTCAAGAAAATGCAAGTTGGCATGCACTTGAGCCCCTTGGAAAAAATTGCAACTTCTTGACAACCTCTTCTTCTAAACCAACAACGTCAGATGAGACAATCATCTTCTTCAAGACCATTGCATTCTTCAAGAAATATTCCACCATTTCCATCTCTGGAACCTCCCCTATAAAGTCTTTAAATTCAATCACCTCAAGGCATGACAACAAGCATTTCGGCACAGATTCTGGGGCACACCAGTCCCAGCCGTAAGCATTCTCAGACTAAATGATCAAAGATAGTAAAAAGAACAATATCAGCAGTACTTCTAGATTACCTTAGATAAACTAAGAAACACAAATGACTGATCATATTTGAAAGATTGGAACTAACCCAGGATAAGATGAAAACTTCCAAATTAGGAGAGCATTTGAGTATCTCAGGCAAAATCCACAACTGATCATCATTAACTTTAACCTCCAAATGAGTCAAATTTAGAAAAGTAGGCAAATTCCCAAAGCAAGGCAACTTATTCACAGCTGCTTCTAATAAAATCTGAGATGGGGACAAGTTCGGTAGATGAGTAATGGCCATAGAAATATAAGCATAACAGTAAATAGAGAAGAAACTTACCTGGATAGGATCCTCAGATAGGATTAAAGCCTTAACAACAGAGATCTGTCTCAAAAACTGAACCACCATACCTACGTAATCATCAAATTCTATGGTGAAACTACCTATTAGATAACCAACAGAGATATCTGCCTGTATTAGCGAGCATGCCTGCAGCATGTTAACCTCCTCAGATGCATAATCATGGAGTTTAAGAAATTCGAGGCTTGGGGTATCAACAGTAACTCGTCTATAATCCTTATCATCATAAGGAGAATCAGCACTAGGGAATTGCATAATCAAACGTTTCAGTGATGATGAGCTTACATGTACAGATTGATTACAACCATGTCCAATCAAATAAATTTTCAGTTCTTCAAGGACTGGGGAACCTGATAATAGCATTGCTATGCAAGTATTATCCAGCATCGGGAGACATTTAAGATGCAGGACCTTGAGATTTGGAAACCATACAGATTCGAGATTATTAAACTCAATTTCACCATGGAGCTTCAATGCCAATAATTTCTCACAACTAAAAAGGCTCTCAGGCAACCATGCTGGACCAAACCGTATGCAAAGACTAAGCTCCTCAACATTACTCATAATTGCAGCAGAAATCCATGCACTTAAATGGGAAGAATGATGCTTTTCAGTTAATTTGAGCTTAAATTTTACAAACGATTGGACATTGTAATGAATAAAAAACCTATTAATAAAATTCGCAAAGACCGCATTTCTTTCTCCAGTTGCACGAGGTTTCTCACGATCATATAATAATGTATCATCAAAATCTAAATTGGAAACTTTGGTCCAGAGGTATATCCACCTTTTCGACAAAATGCTGGTACCCATAACATATTTTGTTGGGAGAAACGAGAGGATGTGACAAAGAATGTCATCAGGCAATCTACTGATCATATCTTCACTCCCTATTTTGCAAAGTTTTTGACAATTAGATACTGAATCTTCTCTAGAATCTTGCAAAATCAATGAAGTTGCTTCTGCCATTAGACTTCAAAGGTTTCAAAACGGTGCCTAATAATCTGAAATCACAGAGAAAAAAAAAGAAAGAGAATTTGATAAAGGGAAAAAAAGAAGTAAGAGAAACACCAGATGACTGTTCAGTCCAAAGATTAAGAAAAAACCCAATTTTGTTTTTGTGATTCGGTGACTCGGCCAGAAACACTTACAACTCAGCTCACTAATTTCAATTTTCAGTTCAGGTTTCATGAAGAATTTCAAGCTCCAGAACAAGAAATGAATTTATAGAATATTCATAAAACTTCTCCAAGTAAATTCAAGAAAATGAAGAAAATAACGAATTATTAGAATACAAGAGAAGATGAGTTGAGAAAGAAAAGAAATACCTAGATCAGAGCGATTCAAGAAAATCCCAATTCCCGCCTTTGAGGTTGTGACTTGGCCTTGCCTTTTCCTGATGCTCCAGCACTCCGCAACTTGTATGTGTCAGCTCGTTAGGCTTAACACACCTCCGCAAGCGTATATAAAAGAAGCAAGCCATGATTTATGACAAGTTATAAACCCAGATTAACCTACGACACTTGTTGAGCTATAATAAAAAAAGCGGCCATAACGGGTCTCCCTGCCTCACATCCCTGCTAGACGTAAAAATCCGAAATTCGAATTTAATACCACACATTGTTGATAATCACTCATGACTAAAGCCCAACTCTCATTTAATTCTAATTAGTTGGCTTCTCTTGCTTAATTTTACTTCTATAATATGTTGTTCGATTATTTTTTATAAAATAGTTTTTAATTCAACACATGGTATATTAAAAATGAACGGTTACAACAGTTTCACAACATTTATATTATTTAATTAATAATTACATGGTAAATTAAAAGGTTGCAACAAGATAAACATTCCCATTTATTTTTCAACTATATATATGAGTCATTTCCACCATTTAACAACACAATAATTCTCACATCGTGTAAAGAGAAAAAATAATTGCATTTTTTCTTGCTTTGGAGAGAGAGACATATAGCAATCTTATATATTGCTTAGATAAAAATATTTTTTTATTTTGTAATTTTTATCAATGTATCAAAAGCCATATCGTTTTATCTTATTTGGGTAAGAGAGGTGCTAATATATTTAGAGTTTCAAATCTTACAAATAATGCAAGTTTGTTAAGATATGACAAGATGATTGAATTTGTTGTATCCACGAGATAATGTGCAATATATTTTTTATCCGTTGTATCGGATAAATTCTACGGATGACGAGTATCGTCTCAAGAAAGCAACCTAGTTGTGTCTCGAAGCCGATCATCTAAAAATTATGATAAAATTATTTTGATGTTTATACTTCCAAATATTGTAATGTGATTTTAATCATTAATTTTTCTAATGATCAAGGTAAAATGTTTCAATTCTTTATTTATTTTAATGTAGAAAGAAATTTGTTTATTTATTGTGTCAATATTTATTATTTAATTATGTTCCTTTTGCGTGCTAAGAACAACAATTTGAGACGATACTATGTTGTGATTTAATGATTAAAATTAAAAATAAATTGGGGCATGAAAATTTTTAATATATATATTTTTTATAATGTCAATGTCATTACTTGCCTATTGTGATTTTTTGATTGGTGTTTGATGATTCTACTTAATTGAGAACAAAGTAAGTATTGAAAAAAAAATATATTATTTTGCTAACATCTTGGTTGGTTTTATACATCTAACAAATTTCATTAGTTGAAAATAAATTTGTAGATGTTAATCGATCATGTGAAAAAAAAATTCATTTCATTTATTGTCTTATTTTACTCTTGCATCTAGACTATATATTGTTATGGGTAAATTGATAATTCTTTATATGTGGTTATATACATAGATTGTTAATTATTTATTTTGTTGAGCTTTAAAGACAATAAACATATTTTAATGTCAATTCTCCGGTCATGTGATTGTGTTGCTCTTGAAAAAATAATAATGATGAAATTATCACTACCATGTGGTGATGAGATAACATGATCATGTTTGATGGAAAATAAATATATTATTTTTTGCTAATATATTTCATGTGCATATTTATGTGATTATTTACATATTGATCCATAATGTATTTTGTAACTTACAATTACCTATCAAATATTATTATTTAAAGTCAAGAATTTTGATGGTGTTGAAAATTAATATTTGTGACATTGATCATACTTGTTAATTTATTTGTGTGAATCTTGTTATTGACCCAAATTTAAATAATTTGATGAATGATTTATAAATTGATTTATATTGTTCAATGATAATTGATATTAAAATTACTTGTCGTATTGTGATGTCATGTGATCGAGATAAATAAGAAGCTAATAAAGAAAATATATCCAATATTTTAATATGGATATATTAATCATCTTGGATGTAAAGTCAAGGAAATCAAATTTATGTGGCATTGGAGGCAATGGAAGCTTGGTCAACAACAAGTATTTCAAATCTCCAATGATATTTACGATACGATAAGTACTATAAAAAGTCAAGTATTTTAAATATTGAATTATTAAAGTATTTTTTATTTTTTCTCTATATATTTGAAATTTACTTTTGATGATGAAAGTGTGTGATACTTATGATTGCAAGTAATTTTAGATTTTTGTAAGGATATTTTTTGATTCATGCATAAGTGTTTAATCTAAAAAAAAAACGGAGGAGGAAATATGAATGTCATATAAATTCTTGTTATTGAATGTTTGTAAACTAATATTGGTTCACATAATTGTTTTATTAAAACTTGAAAAGGTCACATATTAATTTAGTTAAGATCAATTGTATTTTGAATGTAAATTATTTTTATGTGACTCATGTTGAAATTGTTGACACCTTTACTCGATTGTGGCATTATGAACAAGCTGTGAAAATAATAATCTTGTTAGCAAGTTATTAGTAAGATAAAGATTCATGATTTAATAAAGGATTTTTTTATATATTTATTTTCTATGTGAAAATAAAAATTTGATATATTATCTTACTTTTTAAAAAAATATATCTTGTTAATTGTTTACCACAAGAAATAAATTATGAATGTTGATGATGAAATAATAGAATAATTTATATCATCACTTTGTCTACGATGGTGGGAAGAAAATTATTCATTATGTGAATAGTAGGGGCATAAAAAAATGTTATTGCATTAAAATTTTGTTTGAGAAAATTATTATGTAATTCAAGATAAATTATCATAATTCTCTCGTGATGATAAATTATCGATCATTATTTTTCTCATGATCTTCGAGTTATTTGCCATATGTAAATTTTTAATGTGATGTTATTGGAAATATTTATAAAAGTATTCCTATTATACAAAAGGTATAATGATACTTATGAAAAAATTTGGTAAAAGCAATCTTATTATACAAAAGGTATAACGATGCTTATGGAATATTTGACAAAAATTTTGAGAGAATTGATGAAATTAGTGACACTTCTATTGTACAATTAAGGTACAATGGTGTTTTGATAATATTATCCAATAAGTGAAATTAGAGACAATCCTATTGTATAATTAAGATATAATATTGTTGTAATGATATTGTCTAATAAGACAAGTTGGTGATATTTTGAGAAATTTAAATATCTAGCTAAATATTGACATTCATATTGTATAGATGAGATACAATGATGTTAAATTTATATGAGAAACTAGAGATCAAAAAATGTCCCTAATCACATCAAGGTGATTATATTAAATGTTTTCCATTGTATTAAAAATATAATGATGCCATCATGCTTTAGCATGGTGATGTTGATGGTGTGAAAATAAATAGTATTTTTACTATTGGCTCAAGTACATGTGTGGTGAAACTTAAATTGGCTAAAAAGTCAAAACCAATGAAAAAACAAATGGATGCCAATGAAAGAGAAAACAAATGGATGTTTTGCTTTGTCTAAAATAGAAAGGATGAAAAATTCCTACCACTTATTTTAGCACTAATAAATTGATTAAGTGCTAGTTACCTAATCCTTTAGTGTATATTGAATATTGTGAGGGTAAATCTTTAGCTAAAGTCAAAGGATTAGATGATACATCGAGGGGGATGAGACTAAGCCCATAAATGAATAAAATCACCTATGTGGATACTCTATCTAGGGACTGGAGATCCCAAGAACTAGGTTCAAAGAGAAGAACGAGCATAGAGTGGTTTGATTACATGCGCAATTTGTTTGAGTTACAATACTCGTATGTCTATCCCTATGGTGTAGTGCATGAATCCCATAATGAAAGAGAGGTTAAGTTTCTTTAAATAAAACTTTTAATATGATCTATAGTTCTTATTGAATGGGATGTTAGAGTTATGGGAGCATCCTTGATAGACACCCCTATATGAGTGAGGAAGTGAGGCCGTTTTTTATGAGAATCGGGTTAATTATCTAAAATACTCATAGAAGCTAGGATCGAGCATAAGGCCGTTAATGTGCTTGGCTACGAAACTCGTTACGGAGTACCTGAATATAATATATGTGATAAAATATTTGTTTCACTTAAAAAGCCTTAGTTCAAGACAAGGTTCACTATTGGCTTGAGATAAATGTTGTCGAAACACTAAGTAAGGGTTCAAGCTATTAGCACCCTTATTATGTATTATGTTCGTTTACTTACCCAAAAATATGGCTTATGTTTTATTAAAAAACAAGTAGGGGATTGTTGAAATATTTTTTAGTAAAATATTAAAAATTACATCTCGCTATATTATTTATTTTTGAAAACATTATCATGGCTAATATTTTATAAAACATAAGTGGGGGATTGTTGGATTATTTTTTATAAAATAGTTTTTAATTCAACACATGGTATATTAAAAATGAACGGTTATAACAATTTCACAACATTTATATTATTTAATTAATAATTACATGGTACATTAAAAGGTTGCAACAAGATAAAAAATTCCCATTTATTTTCAATGTCATTATTGACATGATTTAAATTCATTCTTAACATTTGTTAGCCATAAATTTTCCTTAAAAGTGCAAATTGAATTCCAACTAATGGCTCTTATTTTTCAGCTATATATATGAGTCATTTCCACCATTTAACGACACAATAATTCTCACATCGTGTAGAGAGAAAAAATAATTGCATTTTTCTTGCTTTGGATATATATATATATATATATATATATATATAAGAATCTTATATATTGTTTAGATAAAAATAATTCTTTTATTTTGTACTTTTTATCAATGTATCAAAATCTATATTGTTTTATTTTATTTGGGTAAGAATGATCTAATATATTTAGAGTTTTAAGTCTTAAAAATAGTGCAAGTTTGTTAAGATACGGTAAAGTGGCTAAGCTTATTGTATCCACGAGATACCGTGCAATATATTCTTTATTCGTTGCATCGGATAAATTCTATGGATGGCGCGTATCGTATCAAGAAAGCAACTTAGTTGTGCCTCAAGCTAGTCATCTAAAAATTATGACAAAATTATTTTGATGTTTATGCTTGTGAAATATGGTAATGTGATTTTAATCATTAATTTTTCTAATGATCAAGGTAAAATGTTTCAATTTTTTATTTATTTTAATTTAGAAAGAAATTTATTAATTTATTGTGTCAATATTTATTATTTAATTATGTTCATTTTGTGTGCTAGGAATAACATATCTATTATATTATTGATCAAATAAAATATATTAAATTAAAAATAAAAGATAAAAACACATGTAATTTTATAATTTTTATTCAAAATTTTGTATTTCATTTATTCTTATTTATATTTTTTTATAATTTTTATAATTAAAAAACATGATTTGTTCTTCATTATCCATTCATTCTCAAATAAAAATCTATAATAATGTAAATTGAAAATTTAATAATACAAAACGCCTCGAAATAATCCCTAGAACTAGAGATTCAATTAACCGAGATTCGGAAGATGAAATTGCACCTCGACCATCAATGGGTTTAGCCGGGGCATTTATAACACGACCTAAATATGCCTCACTCACTCGGTTTTCGAGCAATTTTTCTTGTTGCTTTTACAAAACTTCCTTCTTATAGGCTATTATTATTGCTTGCCAAATCATGGGCAATGGGGATTTCTCTAGGATTAAATGTAAGGGCGACATACCGAGTCAATTTCCACCATATACCTTTATCTTAGTAACAATAGAAAGTACAAGTGTTTTACTTATTGGATAGAGAGTGCTACTATCCAATTTTCTCTCTAATAATTAGATTAAGAAAATGACGTCTATCGATATGGTAGCCCATTTGAACTATTCGAGTCATGTTCCAAATTTGTGGGTTATTGTTTCATTCTTATTGTTAATTAAAAGACCAAATAAAATTTTTGGTTCCTGTTATGGATTAGAAAATTAGACGAGTCATTCGATCATCATAATAGCGACCACCTAATGCTAACGATCCACTCTAGCAGGACCCACATCAATATCCTTGACAACGGGTAGCTATTTTTCTTTCTAGGCTAACTAAATAATCAATTGTCATCGGGGATAAAGAGAGTGAAACCGATCTAAAATCGGACTCTTAGACAGATTCAAAACCTTTCGAAACATTTTAGGTAAAATTTTGAAATAATTATACCCTTTAAGTTTTTGGAAGAGAATTGTTATAATCCGATTATTGTTTCATTTATTTTTATTCTTGAAATAATGCAAGCTTAGTCGTGTTTGTGAAAATTTAAATATGATTAGATACGTTGTTGTGCATCAAACCCAAAAGGGTTAGAGACCTTGAATATATTGAGGTGAAATAAGACAGATTGATCAATGCTCTATGACGGAGCTAGAAAGACGAGCTTATGTTTTAATTTCAATGGTGTATCCGGGATAAATATTGATCCCGGTATTTGTATTTGAATATGATATTTTTTTTTGTGTTGGTTGATATGATTAATCTAAAATTTTGAGTGTAATGTACCAAAGACATAATATTCGTGTCCAATGCATGATTACCTAATTTTTTATGTGATTGAAATGAAACCAATGGTGGCTTTCCACCCATGTGATCAAAGCTATTAGTGGCTTCCAAATGATTTTATTCAAATTTTGTGCGATTGAAATGAAATTGACATTGACTTTCCATCTATGTGGTCAAAGCTTCCAATGGCTTCTAAATGAGTTTATTTGATTTTTGTATGATTAATACGAAATCGACGATGACTTTCTACTTATGTGATCAAAGCTGCTAATGGCTTCCAAATGAGTTTATTTGATTTTTATGTTATTGAAATGAAATCGATGATGGCTTTCCACCTATGCGATTGAAGATACTAATGGCATCTTCAATCATTAGATTTCTATTCAATTGAAACAAAATCAACGGTAGCTTTCTATCTATATGGTTGAAGCATCCAAGTGGCTTCCAAATCTAATTACTCGATATTTGTTCTATTGAAATGAAATCGTTGGTGGCTTTTCACCTATGTTGATAATGTCGTCGGTGGTTTCTAAATGTTTCTACTCGATTTCTATTCAATTAAAAAAAAGCCACTAATGGCTTCGATTATGTTTTTCTATTATAGATCGTAATTGCATAAGACTTACCATTTTCATATTGTTTGAATAATTTTTCTTATGGATCGGAGTCTCAAGAGACTCACATTTTCATTCTATTTAAATGATTTTTGTTATGGAATAGAGTCACAAGGGACTCGTCATTTTCATTATGTTTGAATGATTCCTATTATGGACTACGAGTCATATGAGACTTGCCATTTTCATTATGTTGAATGATTTTTGTTATCGATTGTCAGTCGTATGTGACTTGCCATTTTTATTCTGTTTGAATAATTTATGTTATAACCTAGAGTATTTTATTTGAATGATTTATATTATCGGCTACAATTGCAATGGATTTGCTATTTTCATTTTATTTGAATGATTTCTACTATAGGTTACGATCGCATGGGACTCATCATTTTTATTTTGTTTGAATGATTTTTGTTATGAGCTATAGTCGTATAGGACTTACTATTTGAAAGATTTCTGTTATGGGCTAGAGTGGCAAGGGACTCGCCCTTTTTATTTTAATAATTTCTATTATGGTTTGTAGTCGTAGGAGACTCATTATTTTTATTTTATTTGAATGATTTTCTATTTTTTGTTGTCGCTAGCTTCCTACTTGTATGGATGAAGTCATCGATGACTACTTCATCTCTTTACTTTTGTGAATCAAAATTGTCAAGTGACTTCTTATTTATAAGGACAAAGTCATTGATAGTTTCCTAATTATGTCAATGTGGGCTTGTAATCCTAAAAGACTCATTTTTTACCAATACAAGTTTATAGTCACTCAATTTTTGGCCAAAATTTCATTCCTATACATATTTCCTTAGAATATGGATATAGGTCTTTGATTGACCTAAACCTCAAATTACTAGGTCAATTTACCTTAATAAAATAAATTCACTAACATAACAAAATTAGATTTTTATTTTTACATGCATACAATGCAGGCTACCTCATGTAGGATGGGATGATGATAGTGTTAATTTTCTTCATACGTAATCGATCCCTTATTCGGATACTTCGCAGATTAGTCTTGTTGTAGGGTTTTCTAATTCTTCCCAATAGTTAAGTGACGACTCATGGTCTATCCATAGGCCCACATTGACAATATTCATGTTAGGACTATTATCAAATTTGATGTTCAATTGATCCGATTCCAAATTTTTAGATCTAGCAATAATTTAATATAATTTTACAATAAATCTTAATCAATTTAACATGTCTTCATTTGTTGATATGCCATTGACATGGCAATCTTATTGGGACTATAATTAAATTCGATGTTAAATTAACATAATTTTTTATTTTAATATCTAATGATAACTTAATATGATTTTAGTGCTTGGTGCTCAAGACCCAACCTTATTTGGATGATTTGACTTATTATAATATTGCATTCTATATTTAATTAATAAAAAGGGTTTTCTATTAATTCTTGTCGTTTAAATTTTGATAGAATTAGATAGAAATCCATATGATATGCATTGCATTATTGATTGATCGAAAGATATAAGATAAATATTAATGCATTGAAATGATATCATTAAATATCCCTAGTCGTAGCATTGTCAAGAATGGATATTGACTATACGCGGTAAGACTTGTGAGTGTTACACTCATGTTATAAGATGGTAGTAGGAGATCTTACACCTATTGGCATGGTGATGCCGTAGTAGTATACGAATAAAGCTTAGTTGGTTTACTCTAGAGCTAAGATATTTGAAAATCGAAAAAAAAACTTTTGTGATTATAATTGAATAGACTATAAACCAAGTTCGAGATTATCTTATGATAAATTGATATGAGAACTGAATTATATGATAACCATACTCGTGAAAGGTAATTGTAGATTAATTAAACCTTCGATAGAATTGGATAGTCATAATGCCTTACTAGAGGTCAATCTTGATTTATGTATTAAGAGATAAAATACGTATCTTTTATTCTTGATATATTGCCAACATATCTAGGAGCCTATTGAGTCACATGCATAAGTTTAAGCATTCACATACTAAAAAAGAAGCAAAGATTTTCGAATAGGTTTCCAGTTTTGGAAAATTTCCTATTTTGGAAAAGTTTTTCGAAAATAGAAGTTTTTTGTTTTGGAAAAAGTTCTCTCTTTTGAAAATAATTAACTAAAATAGAAATTTTCTTATTTTAGAAATCAATTTTCTAATTTATAAGTCAGTTTCGAATTTGAAAGTAAGTTACATAAAAAGAAAACTAGTTTCCTAATTTACGTTTAAGGATAATTTAGGAAATTATTTCCTAATGTGGGCTTCCTAAAAATATCCGACCAAATTTATTTGGATAGTCCAAAATTAAAAATAAATTTAAATTAGTTGGCCAAAAGATTTTAGGCTAATAAGCTTAATTTAAAAGCTCGCAAGATATTTTGATGGGAGGATAAACTTGAGCCCTATTCGATAAGGCTTAGGATTTGCAAAGATAAGATCAAACAAGCTACGGACATTACAACTCCTTGTCCTTGGAGGAAAAAGATGTCACCTTCTATATAAATAATTGGGAGAGAGGTGGTAAAGGCAAGATAACAACATGCTAACATTGGAAAAGAGAAAGAAAAAGAGAGAAAGTGTTTCTCTTCTAAAAGTTGGAGTTGTCGTATCCATCCTTCAAAAGCTCGAGTTGCCACAAAAACCCTAACCGATTTTCTTAGAAAGTAAATAAATTATACAAAAGGATTTAAGTTAGCACTCTATATTTTCTATTGCTTCCTTTATGGATGTTCAAGTTGCATGGATTATCGATAGAAGCTGGATACTTGACGACTCCTTTTTCTCGCAAAGGCTAAATCTATGCTACAAGAGATAATTTTTTACTCACATTTTTAATTCATGTATTTATGATTAGTTGATTCAACGAGTTTAATCTTGGGAGCCTTAGATGGAGGAAAATTTTTGTTTTATTACGCACCTCTATATGATGCATGATCCTTCATATGATTCCACCTTAATCGTAATTGATTTAGTATATCTTAATTCGCTAAGATGTTCTTAGCATGATACTTGTGTTAAGACTATATTAGATTCGATTTTAAATTGATGTGACTCATGATATCATGACTCGATAATAATTTCACACGATTCCACAATGAATTATAATTCATTTAATATCCAAAACGATCTCCATAAATAAAATGTAAGGAATTAAACCCCAAATTAATTGCAAAATTCACATTGACTTTACTTAGCAATAAAATCAAAAATAGGTTTTAGAAAATAATTTGGCAAATCATGATTTTTAGGAAATAACTAGGGAATAGAAACAAGTAAGGTAACTTGTCTTAGGAAAGAATATTTTTTTCAATGATTGCTATTTTTCCTTAAACATTACCAACTTCTTATTTAGACTCGGAACTAGTGTCATTTTTAGATTTTCTAGTCTTCTTAAAATATTATATGATGACTCCATGTTTTTAACTCCTTTTAATCTAAAAGTCTTACAATCAACAACATATTAAGATCGACACTATCTTGGGTAATACTTAAAATAAAACCTAAATCCATCCTATCAATTTCCTCATGAAGTATTGATTCCAACCTTATATCTCCTTAATAAATCCCTTGGTGGTATCATATTCCCGAAGTATCACACAACAGTGATTTTCAACACTTAAATATTCATAAAGCTCATATAAATTCATGGACATACTTAAAAAAATTAACCTAAAAATCAATAATCATGCCTAAAATAGATGAAATATACAAAGAATAGTTAAAAGTCACCTAGCAAAGTCAAAAAAATTGATGAAAGGATAATACTGATTTGATTCATTAGGTTTTGGCCACTACTACTAGCCAAAAAAAAAAAAAAAAAAAAAAAAAAAAAAAATCAAATTCTAACAACTCCTTTTGGAGTGTGCTCAGCTAGATCAAGTATCCTTATTTCTCTTCAACCCATTAATGAAAGTTTTGGATCCATATTTTTTCAGCAAGCTCAATTGATGGTGTTGAGGATGATTTCAAACTTAGAACTAGTCAAAACTATTGGGGAGAAGTCTGCTAATGCATCGTTGGTATGGAAATAAGTGACAAAGTTTTTGGAAAATCGTTAAAAATCACATAGAGAGTTTCTACTAAAATTATGTTTGACGTGTTTTGGCCATTTTTTGCTCGTTTTAAGGCTACTGTGGTTATGATTTGATGATTAAAGGGTTGCTACTACTATTGAGTTGGTTGGGTTGAACTGTTATGGTTTGAAAAAGAGAGAATAACAATTGGACGAGAGAAGGAGTTGTTGTCTAGAAAAATAAAGCTACTTCAATCAAACTTTCTAGGTTGTTTTGGGATTGTTTCCATTGATAAGGATGTTTAGATAGATCGACAACAACTTAGGGTCTCAATTTTAAGGGTCTTATATGGTGATGGTGGTCAAAATCTAATGATGATTGGTCAAAACCCGAATCAAGAAATAGAGAGGTTGTTGGTTGGATGTTTTTAGGGAGAGAGAGATGTAGCTAGACCAAGAAAAAGAGAGCGGGAAAAGTTGTTGAAATTTTTGTTGACTAGCAAAAGTGGTTGGAATACGATGAGTCACATCAACAATATCCATTCGTTAGTTTTTCTCACTTTGTTTGGTGACTTTTAACCATTCTTTGTATATTTCATCTAGTTTAGACATGATTATTGATTTTTAAATTAAGTTTCTTAAGTATGTTCATGTATTTATATGGATTTTATGAATATTGAAGTATTGGGAATCACCATTGTGTGATACGTTGAAAGTATGATATCGCGAGGGATTTACTAAAGAGGTATAAGGTCTGGACTCAATACTTTGCAAGGAAATTGAGAGGATGAATTTATTTTTTATTTTAAGTATTATTTGAGATAAGTTGTTGATCTCGATGTGTTGTTGATTATGAATGTTTGGGTGTGGTTATGATAAAATCGGTCGTTAATATGATCTTTGTGTTCAACAACATTGTCAATTGATTCAAAATCATGAAATTTCTATGAATTAACAAAATGATTTTATAGCTCTTTTCGGTTTTTTTTTTTTTTGATTGACCAACCATTGTCAATTTGCCTTTATTTTTTGTCAATCTATGTTGTCTCTACCAATGTGATTTTGTCTTATGTTTAATAAATAATTTCAAAATAAAAATATACATTTCCTTAGTGCTTTGTTGTGTTGCATGTGTTTGTATGTGTATGTAAGCATATCAATAGAGCCTTAAGGGATGGTCGACCGATAACAATATTACAAATATTGTTCATGTTTGGTTTCATCTAGTTTGGCATTTTCTATAGTTTTCTTGCATGTGCTATCAAATTCACATGCACCTATTTTTCTAATGATGGGTTTTCCATATTATTTAATTCATTCCCGAATAATTAGAGGTGTCTAACAAGTATGATGAGGACAATTGATAAATGATGCATGTGCGCATAAATATTTCTTTTGATTATTATTAAATGAGTTTAACTTCCAATTTCTCTTTGATTTGATAAACTTTAACAATTTGTGTTATGATCTTTTGATATTATTCTTTTATTCGAGATACATGTTTAACATTATTGGTTATGTATGGTTGTTAGTCACATACACATATATATCATTGTTCATGTATAATAGGAACTTAGAGTTGCTATGAGATTAATTCTCTTTTTTCTTCTTCTTTTTATCATTTTTCTCTCCTTTATCTTGCCAGGAAATATTTTATGAATGTAGAAATTTATATGTGAAAGAGGTAATTAAATCCAGTTGGTGTTTATGCACAATAGTTGACTCGAGAATACCTCGTTATAATTTGTTTTGTTATTTTTAAGGGGAAAAGGATAAAGTAAGGTTATCTTAGCTTTATTTATTTAATTTTTTAGTAGGCTTTATGCAAAATTTTCAATAACCACCCTCTATTATAAAATCAAAATAGTAAAACTAATAATTTATTATTACCGTTGCTAATAACCATCACGGATGCATTCTATATTTTGGTGTTATAATATACATGTTTGTCACCAAATTAAGGGTGGTGTAAATTTAACTAGTATTTCTTAATGGTTAATGGCTGTAGATGTTTTTCACCAAATAAAGTGTGGTATAAATATAATTAGTATTTCTTAAGGGTTAATGGTTGTAGGAGTAAATTATAAGTTAGTCACTCTCATTTGAAAAATAAATTAATTAGTATCTTTCATTTCAAAAACTAATAATTTAGTCTCCATATTTTGAAATCTACTTGTAATTTAGTCATTTTTTGTTCCTTTTTTATTTTTTTATTTTTTATTTTTTTAAGAAATAGAAAAAGGGGGAAATATGAAAAAAATATGGAAAGATTGATGAAAAAATAAGAGATTTCATGAAATAAAAAAATATTAAATTAAATATAGCCAATACTCGGTTAAAAGGCTAAATAATAGTTTTTAAAATGAGGAAAACTAGTTAATTTATTTCTTGAAACTAGATGGACTAATTTATAATTTACTCATGGTTATAATCGACTCTTTACCCTATATATATATATATATATATATATATATATTTTATTGTGTCTCCCTATTCTTTTTCCGTCTTGACTTCATTATTTTACATTTAGTTTTTGTCCGAATTTCATCTCTCCAATAACTTTTGAACTAACAACGTTAACTTGGTTTTTTTTTTTTTCGTTATAATTTACTTATTTTGATTTTATAAATTTCTTAATTTGATTTAAAAGTAAGAATATAAAAGTTATTACAAATTTTAGTCAAATTAAGAAATTTGTTAGTGTTGGGTCAAACACCGATAAAAATTTATATTTCTACTTTTTTGTCAAATTAAGAAATTTATAAAATAAAAATAAGTAAATTACAATAGACACGTTTGGGATATTACAAAATTATAAATATCATTCAAAATTTTAAAAATTTAATTAAAAATATCTTAATATTTTTTAAAAAATGCTATAAATATTTTATTTTATATTAAAAATTTGCTTATTATCATGGAGACAAATTTGTTCTTATAAAGGATATTTTAGATAAAAAATATTTTTTATTCGATTTTTAAAGATAATGATCGGATTAACTTTACTATTTTTATTTTTTATTTAAAATTTTAAAATTTAAGTATTTAAATTGGATAAAAAATACAAAATTAAGATATAAAAATAGAGTTGAGGAATATGATTAAGACAAAAAAAAAAAAAAAAAAAAAAAAACGCTGTATAAAAAAACGCTGTTGGTGCAGAAAATTAACAGAATGACCAAATTAAAACAAAAACTAAACGCTGAAGATAAAGTTAAGACGAAAAGGACGAGAGAGAGGTGACAGAGGGGGAAAAAATTGAGATACCAACATTAGCCCTATTTGTTAACAGTTGACGTTGACTGGTTCTTTCTTGTGCTCCTCTTCGACCATATAATCATCATCATCGTAGCTGCTTTATTGTCATCATCTTTCATATCTCTCTGTAATCGAGTGAGAAACAAAACAACAATAATGGGAAAGTCTTTCAAGGATGAGTTCACTTTCGGTTCGTTTGTTCTATCTTATTATTATTCATCTTTTCAATGTTCTTGTTCTCTTTTTAGCTAATATCTGTTCTGTAATTATTTATAGAGCAAAGACTGGAAGAATCACAAGATATCATCGCTAAGTACCCCCTTCGAGTTCCCGTAAGTCCCATTATTCTCAATCTTTAATTCCTTCTTTAACTTTTGCTGGAGATTTATTTTTTCTGTGAGCAATTTAATAACTTTTTCTTATTATATCTGAACTTTTTGAGTTTTTAAAGTTTTAATGTTGTTTTTTAATCTTTCTGCAGGTTGTCGTTGAAAGATATTGCAAAACTGACCTTCCTGAGATGGACAAGAAGAAGTAAGTTTCAATTTCGTTTTAGCTTTGGTTTATGTTTATTATATGTATTTGTCTTGCCTTTTAGTGATTCACACTCTTATTTATTTGCGGGTCACTGTCCAAGATTGAGTTTGTATCGACATCTGAGATCTCGTATGTGTTATTGATCAGACCTAGTTGAGATGATATGGTCTTTTTAAAACAAAATGTATTGAATTGATAACATGTATTCTAGTCGTCATCATTGGTAAAGAAATTGTATCTGCGGGTTTTTGTGTCAAATTATTGTATAATTTGTAGTTCCAATATGTTAATAACCTATTGGCATGATTGGAATTGATGGACAAATGGGGGCAGTAGGTCTGCACTCCTACTTGCAACCTGAAGAGCAGGGTTCCAACTTCCATGTATTGATTTAGGCTTCCACATATTAGAAGCTCTATAGAGTAAAATACCACTGGCCAATTATTGAAAGTGCTATTTAGAGTAGCTTTCAGAATTAGTGGATGGACAACATTAGAGTTGCCTTTGGGATTAGTGGGCAAAGTTATATGGTAAGGGCCTACCTTATGCACACTACATGTGAGACTTGTGGCATCACATTAGTTAGTCTTCTGATTGAGGAGAAAATTGATGATTAGATGGGATTGCTGCATTTAAAACCGCTGTAATCTGCAAATGTCTGGAGTTTAAACACTGTTATGAGTAACGAAGTGGTCAATTACTAATACTAAGTGACACGCTTTTGTTGTTATATTTCTGTCCTCTGATCTCCAATGTTGGCATGAAAGGCTGTGTTTTGGTATCCATGGGAAGCAATGTTGCATGGTTAGATAGGTCTCCAGTTTTCTGCTTTGCCTCTGAGAATATCATTCTTCGTGCTGCCTCTCCCGATGAGAGATGGGTTTTTGGAGGGAGGCCAAAGGGGCAGGAGGAGATGAATGGGTTAAAATAAGAGGAGAGCCATCCTTGTTGTATTGGGCATTGGGTAGAAAGGGTTTTATCAGTCGTAATTAGGTGTCACTGCAGTGTTTCTCGGGACAGATCTAATTGAATCTGTTGCAACTGATTGCTGCATGCTCATAGAGGAATAATCTTCTTGTATGAAATCACTTTGGAGTCAATCCTTTCCAGGCAACTGTAGCCTTTGCAGGATCTCATTGAATCTATGCTTTCCTTCTCATGGTGATTGAGTTGTTAGGTATGCTTATCTTATAAATGTTGCATACACATAGTACTTTCTCACTCACAAGTAATAAATAAATAACTTGGTTTATATATCTCCTTTGCAAGATCTCATTTATTTCTTTCATTTTTTCCTTTCTTAGATATCTGGTTCCTCGAGACATGTCTGTTGGACAATTCATTCACATTTTAAGCAGCAGGCTTCATTTGACACCTGGGAAAGCCCTCTTTGTGTTCGTCAAGGATACCTTACCTCAAACAGGTCAACTTACAATTCACTACTATTCAGCTTTGAAAGTCTGTTGCATGATTTTTCCTCCATGATACTCTGCTAATATCTGGTACCCATAACTTTTTCCTGCAGCTGCTCTAATGGAGTCTGTTTATGAATCCCTGAAGGACGAGGATGGATTTCTATATATGTGTTATAGCAGTGAAAAAACCTTTGGTCATACCGTTCCAATTTGTTAACAATTGTATTTCGTGGTGCATTCCTCCATTGTGGATCAGTGCTTAAAACTCCCCCTCATTGCTGCATGAACTTGTTACTGTTGCATCTGTAAATACTATGAGAATCTGTCATGTATACTGTGTTCTGTCAAAGTGAAAAAATGTCTTATCATGTGAACCTGAGAAATTATTCTATTTCCTCACACTCACTCATGGAATGTTAATGAGCCAAGTGTAGATTGGCCTTCAAGAGTCATGACTATTGCAGAAATGGAAACCATTTCCCAACTGAAGTCATCCAAATGGTTGTGGTTTTTCAGTGTGATCGTAATTCAATTATTTTTTGGTCAAGGTATTCTTGGGCCGTATCGAAACTAAATCCCTTTCTAGTTTTATACGCAACTCATCTATGTCCATGTATATAAGAAGTATTTCACAACCTTTTAATGATTTTTCGAGTGTAGATAATAACGTGAAAGCTGGAAGGATCGCAATTCATTTGTGCTTCATGAATTCCTCCTTGTTCTATCATTTTTTTATAGCAAGTAAATGATTTTGCCTTTAGAAAGCATGCAAAATGATTGACCTCCAAGGGCAGAGCAGGAATTATCAGACGTTTATTTAGTTATTTTTATTTTTTTGACAATAAGTGTTTATTCTGTTTTTATATTTTAAAATAAGCTAATTAGCTTGTTATATAAGCTAGTTTTTTGATCCATTTTTCTAATTTAGTTATTCGAGCAAATCACTTTTTTTAGTTCCTTTTTTCTTCCTCTTCCTCCTCTCTCCACCATGGCCACCACCTTCTTCTTCCTCCTTTGTCCTGCCATTGCTCTCGAGAAAAACAGCCAAGTGGCTGCTGCAAATGAGAACAGCAGTGCTCCTACTGCAAACAAAGCTGGCCTTATTTGCCTTTCTGCTTTTGAATTCGGTTTCTTTTGTTTTGATATATTGTGTGTTTGATGACGCGACCGATCTTTTATTGCTGTCTGAATTCTAAGTTTGATTTCTTTTCGCTTCCTAATTTTGTGCTTCTTGCATTAATTATTTTCTAGTTAGTTTTGTATTCTCCTTTTAAATTAATGTTCATCAATCGACTTCTGGTTGGATTTTTTTTCCTTTCAAGTGGTTGATGTCTGCTCTTCTCTAAGGCAATAGGCGGGAGAGAGGAGGAAGAAAAAGGTGGCAGCCACGGAAAGAGGTAGAAAAACAAAAAGAAAAAAGAAAAAAAAAATGACATGAGGGGTAAAATTTCATGTGCAAGGTACATGATTTTTTTAAAAGTAATTTGACCAAAAATATTAACTAGAAAAACATATAGAAAACTTGCTTAAATAATAAAGATATAATTGGTTTATTTTATAATATAAAAATAGATTAAAAACTCAAACCATTATATAAGGATAAATTATATCATTTTCTAAAAATTCAAATTAAAATCTACTTCACCTAATAAAAAGACTAATTTTTTACCTTGAATTTTATTTAAAAACTCGTTTACACTAAATAATTTATTGATAAATTTTTTATGTTTGGGCCTTATACATCTCACTCTTTAAAAATCTACCTCGGACATTATTTATTTGTTTATTTTAATAAGGAAGAAGAAAAATTTGAAACTGGATCCCTGCATGCCAAACAGGTGCTAAAAGTGGCCCCTGGGCCTTGGATAGAGACCCAATCCAATTCAAATTATTGTGAAATAAGTTTTGTTTTCTCTTTAGTAGTCCACAAGAAACGACAGAAACGCAAGCAAGAGAGGCCGAAACGTCAAGAAAATAAGACAAACAAGTAAAACGCACGGTGAAGATGAGTCATTGTCCGCAGTCATAATAGGTCTTAGAGAACGAGTCAAATAAATAGTAATAACGTTATAGTAAACTATCATTTTGTTTTATATATTTTTTTGTTAATATATACAATGTTTTTAGTTTTAATGGGTAGAAAAAAGAAGAAAAAATCTTAATTGAGATAAGTAATTTGTTGTGCCCACCTAAGCCTCCAACTCTTATTAATTTGTTTGTTCCTATGTGCACGTTAATTTCTATTTTTTTTTTAATTGAATGGAGAGTTTATAGGGGAAAAAAAAGTCTAGATGAAAGTTACTCAATACAAAAGTGAGAAATTATAGAAAAAATCTAGTAGCTCGATTCAATTTTCTTAATTAATCTAATAAGGAAAAACTCATTTTTTTTAAAGAGTTTTGTCATATATTTTATCATCTTATCATAAATTTTTCCACCACATCATTACCCCCCGGGATATTACTTTAATTGATGATACAATACTTCATCATACATCATAATATTATAATATAATATTTTTTACATGTTACATAAAATGAAAAAAAGAATACAAAAACAAATTGAAAGGTTATTGAAAATGATAGAATTACCCCCGAACAATCTTTAAAATTACCAAAATGCCTTTTGGTGTTAAAATTACAAATTCATCTTTAGTGTAAAAAAGGACATATCTACTAGTGTGAAATTACACATTTTCCCCTAGGTCAAGAAATGACAAAATTGCCCCTGAAATACTCGAATATTCTAACCGTCGTTGTTCACTCCTCTAAGTACCATTTGGCATATGGATGGTGGGGTTGGTTTTGTCTTAGCCTCCCCTTCCTATCGGTGGTGACGGTGCTTGGCCATCACTTTCGATAGAGGAAGATCGACGATGCTTGAAGATTTAGCCTTGTCTTTTTTATTTTACGGACTTTAATTCTAACGATAAGGGTGAACTTTGAGGATTGAAATCAAACCAGATCTACCTTTAAGACATGATGGATCTTTGTTTTATTAGCTAGATGGTTTAATTTGGCTAAAAAATAAAGGATATCATAGGTCTTAGTTGTGGTTACACGAGTCATAGGTCGTTTTCCTCCTTCTCTCGTCATTTTTCGTCATTATCACGAGTGGGAGAAGGAGTGCTAGACAACGAGCACATGTTTTTGTTGATATTTTGGCCTTTGATTTGGCTAGAAAGTGGCCAAATTGGGAGAAAGACTCGTTGCCAAGTCTAGCAAGTTTGGCTTGTTGGCGGATCACAAGTTTAGGTTATTTTAAAGAATTGTTTGGCTTTTGTTTTTTGTTTTTTAGGGTGGGTGGCTTTTCTTTCTTCTTTTGTGTGTATGTGTATATGTGTGAAAGAGAGGTATCTATGGGGATTTTTAAGGTTGGGGTTAATTTTATTTTGGTCTCTCATTTCCCATTATTCTCCCTTTTAATCTTCAATTTTTTTTCGATTGCACCCTCAATTGAACTTCTTTGGTCCTCATTTTTTTATTTTCTTTAATTTGTGCCTCGATTTTTCTTCTCTTTTTTGTTGATTTTCTTTCTTTCTTTCTCATTTTTTTTAGTCGCTCATTGTTTTCCTTATATTTTTTATACTTGATTATTTTTTTCAACACTCACAAAATTCATAAAAATCATAACAAACTTAGAAAAGCTGCTAAAAATTTGAAAAATTAGAGAAATTGAATAAAATGATCCTTTTTGGCATTTGTATTTTTTTTTAATATTTTTAATAAATAATGAGTCAAAATTAGGTGCTAGCAATTATCTTATTATTATTGTTCTTTTACAATGCTTATGACACGAGTTATTGAAAAATAATCTTCTTTGATTTTGCATAGTAAGCTTGTAAAAAAGATCAAAAGCGAAAAAATGAAAGAAAGAAACAAATGAAATTCAAGAAAAGAAATCAAATAGTAAGATCACATCACAAATGACTATTCTTAATGTGGGTGACCATCTTTGAGATCAAACAAGTGAGCTTTCCCTAGATATAGGCTAATACGGATAACCATCTCCAAGGTCAAAGCATGTAATCTTCCCCTTAGACATAGGCTAATATGGGTAACCATCTTTGAGATAAAAACAAATGAAATTTGCCTAAATATAGGCTAGTATGGGTAACCTTCTCTAAGATCGGAACAAATGACCTTCCCTGGACATGGGCTAATACGAGTAATCATTCCCGAGGTCAAAATAAGTGACCTTCTCCTAGACATAAGTTAATATAGGTAACCATCCTCGAGGCTAAAATAGGTAATGTTTTCCTAGACATGGGCTAATGCGGGTGACTATCTTCAAAGTTAGAACAAGTGACTTTTCCTAGATACAAGCTAATATGTGTAACCATCTTTGCGGTTAAAATAGGTGACCTTCCTTTAGACATATGTTAATACGGGTAACAATCTTCGAAATCAAAATAGGTGACCTTTTCCTAAACATAGGCTAATACGGGTAACCATCTTTAAGATAAAAAAGGTAATATTTAGTTAAATATAAGCTAATAAGAATAACCATCCTCAAGATAAAAATAGGTGATCTTCCCTTAAATATAGGCTAGTATGGGTAACCATCTTTGAGGTCAAAACAGGTGACCTTCTCCTAAATATAAGCTAGCATGGATGACTATTCTCGAGGTTAAAACATGTGACCTTCCTCTAAACATAGACTAGTATGGGTAACAATCTTCAAAGTAAAAATAGGTGAACTTCTCCTAAACATAAGCTAATACAAGTAACCATTCTCGAGGCCGGAATAGGTGAACTTCCTCTAGACATAGGCTAATATAGATAACCATCTTTAAGGTCAAAACAAGTGACCTTCCCTTAGACATAGGCTAATATGGGTAACCATTTTGGAGATCAAAATATGTGACTTTCCCCTAGATATAGGCTAATAAGGGTAACCATTCCCAAGGTCAAAATAGGTGATGTTTCCCGATTTTAAAAACCATGTGGAACCTATGGCTATAATTTAAAAATGACATGACTCAATAATCACGATTTGTCAAAAGCAATTAAAATAATTTTAAAACCATGTGGAACCAGTTTCCATGGTTTAAAATCATTAGTTATGATTTCTCTAAAGCAACTAAAGTAATTTTAAGACCATGTAGAGCCGGTTGCTATGGTTAAAAAATGGCGAGACCTAACAATCATGATTTCTTGAAAGAAATTAAAGCAATTTTTAGACTCGTGCAAAACTAGTCTCTATGGTTTAAAAATGACATAAACCAATAGTTACAATTTCTAGAAAGTAATTAAAAGCAATTTCAAGACCATGTAGAATAAGTCGCCATGATTTAAAAACGACGAAACCAACCGAGTCATGATTTTTTAAAAGTCATTAAAGAGATTTTAACACCATATAGAAATGGTAATCAAGGTTTAAAAATGATGTGATCCAATAGTCATGATTTCTTGAAAACAATTAAAGAAGCTTTAAGGCTATACGAAACCAATTGCCATGGTTTAAAAGCTGATGCAACCTAATGGTCATGATTTTTCAAAAGCAATTGTCATGGTTTAAAAATGACATGACCCAATAGTCATGATTTCTTGAAAGTAATCAAAAGCAATTTTAAGACCATGCAAAACCAGTCATGATGGTTTAAAAACAATATGACCCAGCGGTTACGATTTCTCAAAAGGAATTAAAGTGATTTTGAAACCATACAGAACCAATTGTCATGGTTTAAAATGATATAACTTGACAATCATGATTCTCTACAAAACATTAATGAAAAACAAAAGTTAGAAACAACATGTTATGCTATCACAAATTTGATATCAACGACAAATTAATGAGTCATGGAACAAAATCTAAGAAATGCACAAAAATTTTAAAGGATTAATCTTATGTATTTAGAGGATTATAAGTCATTACTACCTAAATGTGAACTTTTCCCTATTTTTTTATTTATGTGTAGTCTATCTTGAATGAGTTCAAATTGTATGCTAAGCTGCTTTTATTTAGCTCATCTACTTAATCCATGTCTTTTGATTATTCATTATATTCTTGTATTCGTTTAAAGAATCACTCTAACCATTGTTCATGTCATTTAAATGGTATTTACTATATTAATTGAATAAAAGATAAGCTGTTCGTTTATGCCTTTTTGATATTGCTCCCAAGTGTTCATACTTTTACCAACATATATCAAGAAATCTAGCCCAAGATGGTTGGCACAGTTCTTTATCTTGATTGTTCATAATTCATCTTGAAGAAACTTACCACAAGTTTCATAAGATGTCCTTTTTGTCCAACAAGTCTAAGCAAAACCCTTATTATACTATTATTAACCAATTTGATGTCTTAGCCATTTTATGAATCCTATCAATCATAGGATCATGTATGAGATTAAAGAAAAAGCTTTATAGGTATTGATCATATTTCTAAAATTTGGTTTATTTTGAAAGGTTAAAAATAAAAAATCATATTATGCTAATCAAATCAAGAATAGAAGAAGTAAAGTCAAATGATTATGCTAACAAATATTTAGCCATAACTCAGATTATCTTTTATTTGTTTTGGATGAAATGGAGTTAAAATGCTTGATCTTCCAATGCTAACACAATTTTATGGGCGATCGATTGTAGCATGTCCCCATAATGTTAATGATAATCTATCATTCATCATGCACCTCTCATTATCATTGCTGATGTCATCCATCTTTTTTTTTTTTTATATATATATTCAAGCTTGATTTAGTGAATTTATTTTAAAGAGTTTTTCAAATTTTCAAGAAGACTCAATTTTTGGGGATTAAACTGTATATTTGAATAATTTTCATTAAAGAAAGTTGAATTATTAAAAAAAAAATCTTAAAGATGTTCATAAAAAGTAATCTCATTCAAAAAAAAAAAAAACTAAATTATTTAATCAAAAATTAACACGCATCATACAAATGTCGTGGCACAGACCCTTAAAGTGATCATTTTTTAGCCACACAAACAAAACTTATATAGATATCCTAAGAGGTTTGAAAATATGGCTACATAAACAAAATTTATATAGATAACCTAAGAGGTTTGAAAATAGATTATTATTTGTTTTTGAAAAGGCAACTATCAAAGGTTAGCTTAAAGAGAGTTAAAGGCTCAAATGAGTTTTATGAGCTTGAAGGGTTTTGAAGAGAATTGGGCTTAAATGGACAATTTTCCCTAGAAAAAAAAATATTGATTTCATTCATTCCTTGGCCTAGGTATTTGATGAAAATCAATGATTCAATGCTATAAATAATGATTTGTGATGCACATGTAAGTTATTTTTTTTATTCAAAAACCTTTTTTTGTCTTTTTATTTGGCGCTAAAGCTTATCAACACAAAATAAGCCATATTTGATTCGAAAGGGTTTTCAAAGTCACATAATGTAAGCTAAGGTTTCAGCTCATGAATAAAAGAATATACAAGGCTTAAAAGATATTTGAGAGAATAGAGGCTCATAATCACTTATTCATTCATCAAGATTATTTTAGGCTTGCTACCTTGACTTTGTGATTTTCATGATTGATTTCACATCTTATGTCATTTTGCACTCATAAAAATCATATTAGGCAATTTTCTTATACTCTATCATTCGACCATTGATCTCTTTTTCTAATCTCAATTCTCCTTTCATGTACACTCATATCATTTTTTGAATTTTTAATCTTTTTCTAACTTTAAATCATGGAAGGAGTCCTTTGATACCACTTTCTTTCATCTCTTGTTTTTCTTATTTATTTATTTATTTTACTCTAGAATCGTTGCTAGGGTTCTTTCACAAGTTTTTTTATAACCAAATCTCTTCAATTTATTTCC
The DNA here is from genome assembly GCA_963924115.1 of Dovyalis caffra. Lineage (NCBI taxonomy): Eukaryota > Viridiplantae > Streptophyta > Magnoliopsida > Malpighiales > Salicaceae > Dovyalis > Dovyalis caffra. The sequence continues at coordinate 1,924,937 of CAWUPB010001179.1, forward strand.
TAAGAGGACATCATTGATTTTATATACCTTCAAAATTACCAAATGTGAGGGATGATCGTAATGCAGGTTGTCATTAAAAGAAATCATTATGCACTTATAATAAGACATCGAAAGTTAAATTTTTGTTTGTGAAAAATACACTAAAAATGGTATTTCTTCATCTCAAATTGGATTGGCTAAGGCTGATAAGTTGTAGCTTCATTTTAAAAATCATTATTTATTTATAGAGAAGAAACAATAGATTAGGTGGGATCATGACTCGAATGTACTTCATGCATCATCGTTTCATTTAGTTTCTCATTGAGCGCATTAATACACCATTTTTGGTAAAAATTGTTGTCAAAAGGGTTTTATTAAAAATGTAATTTTTTTGTTTCAATAGAGAGATTGCCTCATAGTATGTATATGATATGTCTCAAAAATTGACGAATTTTGAATAAATTTGCCATTTTATAGCTTCCGATTTGGATGGCTCAAAATAACAAATGATACTTTTAAATAAACATCTCTTAATTTTAAATTGATATTTATCATTATATTAAATTTATTATTATTATTATTATAAAACATGTCGAGACTACCATTGATCCCTGTTATATAGGAAAGTCGTTAGCTTAAGCTAGCCATCCTAATTAATCTAACAAGAAAACTCACCTTTTTTTAGATTTTTGTGTTATCTTTATCATCTTATAATAAATACTCGATGGCATCATACCCTTGGAGTATCATCCTAATTGATGATGCAATACTTCGATACACATCATAATATTATAGTATAGTATTTTTCACATGTTTTATAAAATGACAAAAAGGGTAAAAAATAAACCAAACATTCATTAAAAATGATATAATTACCCCTGGATAGTCTTAAAAATTACCAAACTACCTTTTGATGCAAGACATTACAAATTCTTCGTTGCATAGAAAAAGACATATTTACCCTTAGATCAAGAAATGATAGAATTGCCCCCAACATACCCGAATCTTTTAGTTATCGTTGTTCGCTTATCTAGCCACCTTTTGGCTTATGGATGACAGGGTTGGCTTCATCTCAACCTTCCCTTCCCGTTAACGGTGGTTGTGTTAGCCACCACCTTTGGTAGAAGAAGATCGGTGGTGATAAAGATTTTTCCTCCTCTATCTTCTCTTTCTACTTTGATTTCGGTGATGGGGTGAATTTTGAGGCTCAAAATCAAACTAGATCTACCCCTCGAACATGATGGATCTTCATTTTAGTAATTTGATGGTCTAATTTGGCCAAAAATAGAGGACATCATGGGTCGTAGTCACGGATTACACGGAATGTAGGTCGTTTTACTCCTTCTATCATTTTTGTCACTATCACAAAAGGAAAAAAATTGCTAAGATAGTGACACATCTTTCCGTCAAGTTTTTGGACTCTCATTTGGTCAAAAAATGGCTAAATCGGGAGAAAGACTCGTTGTTGAGTTTGATGGGTTATGGGTTGCGGGTTTGGGTTGTTTGGTTTTTATTTTTTTACTTTTTTTAGGATGAATAGCTTTTTCTTCTTTTTTTTTTTTGTGTGAAATAGAGGTATTTATAGGGGATTTTTAGGGTTTTGGTTAATTTTGTTTTGGTCCACCTTCCATCTATTCTCTCTTTTAGTCTTTAGCCTTTCTTTGGTTTCGATTGCACTCTTAACTAGGGGTGATTATTCGATTTTTCGGTTTGGTTTTGGTGTTTTTCTTTTCGGTTTTCGGTTAACCGAATTGGCTAAAACAAAAATCGAAACCAAACCGAATTGAGGTTTAGTTTTTCGATTAAAAAACCAAATTTTTCGGTTCGGTTTTTTGATTTTCGATTAAAAACCGTTTTTTTATCTTCTAAAAATCAAATTATTTTGCTTTTTAAAAAAATATCAAACTTGCATAATCAAAGATTGCATATTTCACATTTGATTTTATAAGAAAATTGTGTATGATTATTATTATTTTTCTATACTAAATTTGTTTCTACTTATATTATAAACTAAATTAGTTGGGCTTCTCATTATATTTTCAATCATGCTATAATTGGTTTTTTTTATTAATTTTTCATATTCTTTTTTTAATCTATTTATTTTGTGTATATTTTATTGTTGAACATATAATATGAAAAATCCAATTTTTAGTTTATGTTTGTGCCAATTTTAATACAAGGAGACAAATTTTTTTTCATGAGGTTTTAGGATTCACCCATACATAAATTTGTGTATTTATAAAGAATTACTTTATCACGAGTTTTTTTATTTTTTTGTGAGTCAATATAATATAATCAATTATTTTATTATTTCAATAAAAAATTAATGGAAAATATTTCTATTTTAAGTAAAAAAAATCATTAAAGCTATTATTCTTTTAGTTAAACCCATAGGCACCTCTTTGATTTAAAAAAAAAAAAGAGCTTGGGTATGTGTTTTTTTTTTAAAAATTCGGTGTTCGAGTGGAAACCAAATTTGAAAAGAAAACCCGATCCGAATCGAAAGAGTTTCAAATTTCGGTTTCGATTTTTTTTTCAATTTTTTTTTAAAATCAAATCGAAATTGCTAATTCGGTTCGGTTCGGTTTAGTTTTTCGTTTTAACCGAATAATGCTCACGCCTACTCTCAATTGGACTTCCTTTGTCCTACATTCTTTTTATTTTCTTCATTTTTGCCTTGATTTTTCTTTTTTAATTTCTTTCTTTGTAATTTTTTTTCCTCTAATTTTCTTTTCGATATTTTTCATACTTAATCATTTTTTTCAACACTCACAAAAATTAGAAAACTCGTAAAAACTCGGAGAAAAGGCTAAAAATTCAAAAAATCAACAAATTAAATAAAATGATCATTTTTTTTTTGGAAATTTTAGAAAAAAAAGGAGTCAAAATTGAGTGCTAACAACATATATCCTCTATATTGTATTTTCCTTATTGACTAAGTAGAAATAAAAGTATTATTCAAAAACCATTTTATTTTTATGGTATTCGAGCTGACCATTTCTTCTAGTATTAACCATAGATGTTGATAGATCTTCCCTATAAGAAATGGTTGATTTTTCCTATTGGCACTTTTGACCCTACTATCATGGACGAGAAAGGAGAAAGAGAAAGAGGGATTGAGGGAGAGGGAGGGGGAGTTAGAGAGAGGGAGGGAGAGAAAAAGAAAGAGAGAAGAAAGGATAGAAAGGGTGAGCAAGGGGGAGAGATAGAGGAAGGTGGAGAAAGAGAGAGGGGTAGAAAGGGAGAGAAAAAATAGAGAAAGTAAGAGAGAAATGGAGGGAAAGAGAGGGGGACGAGAGAGAAAGAGAGGGAGAGATAAAGAGAGTAGGGAGAGAGAGGGTGAGAGAGAGATGGGAAGGGAGATGGAGGGAGAGAGAGGGAGAGAGATGGGAGAGAGGGAGAGAGAAAGGGTAAGAGGTAGAGAGGGAGAGAAAGAAGGGGAGAGAGAGAAAGAAAGGGAGAAAGAGGAAGAGAAAGGTAGGGAAAGAGGAGGGGAGAGGCTGAGAGAGAGGAAGGGAGTGGGGGAGAGAGAGGGGAAGAGATAAAGGGAGAGGGATGGATAAGGGAATAGAGGGAGAGTGAGAGGGAGAAAGTGGTAGAGAGGGATAGAGAGAGACGAAGGGGTAGAGAGAGGAAGAAAGAGGGAGAGGGAGAGCGATAATGAGAGAGAGGGAGGGAAAGAGATAAGGAGAGAGAAGGAGGAAGAGAGATAGGGGAGGGAGAGATTACGATTGCAAAAGGAAGAGAGGGGAGAGAGAAGGGGAAAGAAAGGTATTAGAAAGGGAGACATGGAGATAGAGAGAGGGAGAGAGAGGAAAAGTGAGAGAGAGGAAGCGAGGGAGAGGGAGATAGTGAGAGAGGGAGAGAAAGATGGATGGAAAGAGGAAAAGGGAGAGCAAAAAGGATGGAGAGTGAGAGAGAGGGAGGGAGAGAGAGTAAAAGATAGAGGAGGGGAGAGGAGTGAAAAAGAGAGAGAGTGAGAGAGGGAAAAGTAGAGGGAGGAAGAGCGGTAGGGAGAGGGAGAGAGGGATAAGGAGAGTGACAAAGAAGGAGAGAGGGAGAGAAAGAGAGAAATAGGTAGAGAGAGGGAGAGAGAGTGAGAGAGAGGGTAAGGGGGAAGAGAGGGAGTCGGATTGAGACTAAGAGATAGATGGAGTGAGAGAGGGAGAAAGGAGAGAGGTAAATGGAAAAAGAGAGATAAAGAGAGCAAGAGAGGAAGGGAGAGGGAAAGAGTAAGAGTGTGGGGAAGTAGAGGAAGGAAGGGAGCGAGGGAGAGAGAAGGAGAGTGGGAAAAAGGGAGAGGGAGAGAGAGGGAGAGAGAAGAAGAAGGAGAGAGAGGGAGAGGAAAGGAGAGATAAAGAGAGGTTTGGAGAGAAAGGGAGAGGGGAGAGTTGGGGAAGGAAAAGAAGGGAGTTGAGGAGAATGATGAAGAGAGGGAGAGGGAGAGGGAGAGAAGGAGAGAGGTAGAGAGAGACAAAAGGGAGATAAGATGAGAGGGAGAGGGTGAGAGAGAGAGAAAGGGAAAAAGGAAGGGGGAGAGGGAGGGAGGGAGAGATGGTGAAAGAAGGAGAGGGAAAAAAAGATAGGGAAAGGTTTGGAAAGAGAAGGAGAGGGGGTGAGGGAGAGGGAGAGGAAGGGAGAGAGTAAGAAGTGAGAGAGAGAGAGAGAGAGGGAGAGAAAGGGAGATAGGGAGGGAGAGAAAAAAGAGGGAGAGAAGGAGAGGGAGAGAGAGAAAGCAAGGGGAGAGAGATAGAGAGAGGGTTAGGAAGGAGAGAGGAGGGAGGGTGAGGGAGAGATAAAGGGAAAGGTAGAGAGTTAGAGAGAGATGGAGTGGAAGATCGAAGGAGAGAGACGAGAGATAGAGAAAGAGAGAGAGAGAGTAAGAGAGAGATAGAGAGTGCAAGAGAAAAAGTGAGAGGTGGAGGGAGAAAGGGAGTGAGGGAGAGAGAAGGGAAAAAGAGGAGGGGTAGAGGGTGAGAGGGATAGGGAGGGGTAGAGAGATAAGGAGAGGTTTATAGAGAGAGGGAGAAGGGAGTGAGTGAGTGGGAAGAGCAAGAAGGACATAGTGTAAAGAAAGAGAAAAAGAAGGGGAAAGAGGGAGAAAAATAGAGGGAAAGAGAGATGGAGGGAGATGGAGACGAATGGAGAGAGGGAGAAGGAGTGAGAGAGGGAGGAAGAGAGAGGGTAAGAGTGAAAGAGGGGGAAAGAGAGGGAGAAGGGGAGAGAGAAGCAAAGATAAAGGGATAAGGGGGAGAGAGAGAGGAGAGAGAGAGAGATATATAGGAAAGGAGTGAGAGAAAGATGAAGAGAGGGAGAAGGGTGAGAGGGGAGAGAGGGAAAGAGGGAGAGATATTGAGAAACGGAAGTGAAAGAGAGGGGTGAGAGAGAGTGGGAGAGGGAAAGAGTGAGAGTTAGAGAGAGAAGGAGTGAGGAGACTAAGAGAGAGGGAAAAAGAGATAGAGAGGGAGAAAGGGAAAGTGATTAAAAGAGGGAGAATGAGAGAGAAAGAGAGGGAAAGAGGGAGAGAGAGGGAGAGGGGGAAGAAAGAAGGAGAGAATGAAAAAGAGGGAAGAAAGAGGGAGAGGGAGGAGAAAGGGAGAGGAAATGAGAGTGAGGGGGACAAAGGGAGAGAGTGAGAGAGAAGGGATGAAGGGGAGAGAGAGTGAGAGAAATGGAGTTAGGGAAGGAGAAAGAGGGAGAGAGAAAGAAGGATAGATAGAGTGAAGGAGCAAAAGAGAAAGTGAGCGAGAGAGAGGGACAAAAAAAGGAAGAAAGGAGAGAGAGGAAGAAAAAGGGGGAGAGAGGGAGAGAGAGGAAATGAAAAGGAAAGAGAGGGGAGGAGAAACATAGAGAGAGGGAGAGAGGGAGAGAGAGGGTGAAAGAGGGAATGAAGGGGGAGGAGAGACGGGGGATGGAGGGAGAGTTAAAGAGCGAGAAGGAGAAGGAGAATGGGAGAATGAGAGAGCCTTTGAGAGAGAGAAAAAGAGATAGGGAGACTAAGAGAGAGAAAGAGAGATAGAAAGAGAATGAATGGGTAAAAGAGGGAGAAAGAGGGATAGAGGGAGGGAGGGAGAGAGAGGAAAAGAGGGAGGGTGAGGGGGAGAGGAACAAGTGAGCGAGAAAGGAAGTAAGGGAGATAGGGGAGAATGGGAGAGATTGAGAGGTAGAAGGAGAGTGGGAGAGAGGGAGAGGGAGGGAAAGATAAGGATAGAAGGCGAGATAGAAAGAGAAGGAGAGAGAGGGAGAGAGAAGGAGAGAGGAAGGGAGGGAGAGAAAATGGGAATGAGAAAGAGAGGGGGAGAGAGGGGGATAAAGTGTGAGGGATAAAGATGAAGAGAGAGGGAAGGGGAGTAGGAGAGAGATAGAGGGAAAGAGTGGGAGTTGGAGAAAGGAGGAGAGGGAGGGAGAGGGAAAGATAGAAGAGGAAAGGGAGAGAGCTAAAGAGAGGGAGAGTGAAAAACAAAGAGGAGAGAGAGAGGAAGAGGGAGAGAGAGAGAAAGAGAGAGGTAGGTAGGAGAGTTAGAGAGAGGGAGAGAAAGGGAGAGAGATGGAGGGAGGGGGAGAGAGATGGGAGGGAGAGGGATGAGGAGGGAGACAAAGGGAGAGGGTGAGGGGGAGAGAGAGGAGGAGATAGATATAGAGAGTGAGGGAGAGAAAGGGAGAGAACAAGAGACAAATGGGGAGGTAGAGGGAGAGAGGGAAGAGGGGAGAGGGGTAGGGAGAGAGAGAAAGAGAGGAAAGAGGAGATAGGGGGAGGGAGAGAGAGAAAGAGAGGGAAGAGGAGATAGCGGAAGAGGAGAGAGAGAAAGAGGGGGAAGAGGAGATAGGGGAAGGGAGAGAGAGAAAGAGAGGGAGAGAGGATGAGAGGAACGGAGGGAGAGGGAGAGGAGAGATAGAAAAGGAGAAAGAGTGAGAGTAGGGGGAGAAAGAGTGGGGGAGAGGGGAGTGGGGAGGGAAGATGAGTGAAAGAGATAGAGCAAGAGAGGAAGAGTGAGAGAGAGAGAGAGAAAGAGGGATTTTAAGGGCATGAGAGAGAGTATAACAAGATAGGGAGAGAGTGAGGGATAGTGATTATGAGAGGGAGGGAGAGAAAGGGAGAGAGAGTGAAAGAGATGGAAGGAAAAAGGAAGAAAGATATGGAGATAGAGAAGGAGAGAAGAGAAAGAGAGTAAGAGAGAAAGAGAAAGAAAGATGGGGAAAGGGGGAGAGAGTGAGGGGAGGGGAAGGGAGGGAGAGGACGAAGGGGGAGAGAGATGGAGAGAGAAAAAGAGAGAGATTGTAAGAAAGAGATAGAGAGAGATGGTAAGTGAGAGAGATGATGAGAGAGAGAGGGAGAATGTGATGCCCCCTCCCTGGTCCACTTGCTAATTACCCAAAAGGATTGGCTAGGGAGGACCACGTCACGGCGACACGACTAATTTTCAAATTAACAATAAACACATATGTGCTCATACATTAAAGACTTATCATACAATAAAACACGTACAAGATAATTTACATAATATTAACAAATACAGTGAAAAAAATTACAAAATTTATTTACAATACCATCAAAATGTTTATCGATACCCCAACCCCAAAATTATAATCAAAAGAAATTTTGGTCCACTTGTGTCACACATGAGCCTTTTGGAGGACTCGGTAGCATCCTTATGACTTTGACTCTTTCTGTCATAACATGAAAACAACAACGGGGTGAGTCAAATCTTAGTAAGTAGGGTGATGCATGTGATATACAATGAAGTTACGTTTCCCATTCTACCCATCCATTTTAATGCGGGTACCACTAGGTATTAACAAGACCATGCGTTATATCTCTCGATGATCATATTATCACCTACTTACTCTATTACTCTCTCTCAATGATCCCATTATCACCTACTGCTCACAATGGAATTATCCCTCGTTGCGGCACATAGCTAGCAAAATTATCCCTTGCTTAACGGTGTTAGTAATAGAGCATGCACATGGTTTCATGTTGTTACCATTCTATTTAATTCGGTTACCAAGCTGCATTATCTCATGACTCAATGATTGTTCCCGATTTCATACCACCCTTGAATGCATCGATGCATATGGTATTAAGTTTAACACATTCAACTAATTATGCTATCAACATCTTCTTCTCGGACCATTCTCGTATCCCGATGCACACTTAGGACTTCACGGGCGTTTTATATACCATTCAAATTATTCAAAACAAGAATACAAATTTCATTCATTGGTATCATTTATTTCATAAATCTACTTCATACTTACGAGTTTTCCTTCTCGTGTACCTAGCAAGTCTAGGCTCGGATTTCCATTGCATTACTTAGTTTACAAGATCGATTAATTCTAAGGATTTGTGTGTGACATACTTAAGCTAAACTCTTGTTTAATGCGAACCTTTAATCTTAGTAGGCGAAGTTGACTCATAATGGGTCTAGGTCTTAATTCGATTTTTCTTGAATTCTCTTTTTCCCTTCATTTATATGTATTATAGTATAGTTAAATTCTTACGTATGAGGTTGGAATAGGATTCCTTTTCTAACCCTAGTTTTGACATTCATGACAAAATTTAACTCTTAATGGGCCTAGGTCTCTTTTTGGTTTTTCCTTGGGTTTTCACCCCTTCGATATCTCATTTTACATTTGTTGAAATGTACTTTAACCCTTAGTTATAAAATCGAAGGTGAGAACCTAAATCCCAAAAATTTATAGGTCTAGGCCGAATGTGTCCTTAAATGGTTAAAGGTTTCCCCATTTAATCTAACTCACTAATTGATCTCTACTTGAGTTCACATTTAATTCTTGATCTTTAATTACATAAAGGATTCAATGTTAGTCATTTTCTCTCCTAGGTCGAATGGTCCAAAATAAGTAAGAAATTGTTTTTCCATTTCTAGGTCAATTCCTTTTATACTACTTACCAAACCATACTTAGAAGGGTTACCAAGGAAATCTAAATCTTAAGGCCCACAAAGGAAACCAAATTTAGCCATCAAGTATCCAATTTACCTAATGAGGTCCAAAACCCTATTTTTCTTTTAGTTGGGCCGATTGGGTTTTAAGGTGGCCAAGGATTGCCTTTTTTTGTCTAGTAAATTTATTTTCACCCTAAACTATTAACCCATACCTAATAGGGTTACCATGATATCTTAGGCCCTTAATTTCCCAAAAAAAAAAAAAAAAAAAATCCATTCCTTCCTAATTTTCCCTAGTTGGCCGAATGGTTTTAGCCAAAGGAAACTCTATAAGTGTATTTCTTTCCTTTCCAAGTCAAACTCACCAAATCTAGTTTAGCTTCAATCAATTTGATCCATAGCCTTTTTCTTTCTTTTTTTTTTCTTTCCAAACCATCCACACATTTAAACAGATCAAACAAACTTTGCATCACAACACAAACACATAGATCTATCACAATTTATCAAACCCTAGCACTAACACAAACAACCATAGCAACCCATTGCAAAATTTATTACAAATCCATCAAATAAACACTTAAAAAGATAACTTAAAACATAAAATAAACTAAAATGGAACCTACTTACATTGCTTTAACTTCCTAAAGATTGATTAAGCTTTCCCTTTTTTTCTTTTCTTTCTTTCATTTTCTTTTCCTTTCCTTTTTGCCGTGTTCACTCTTTCTCACTTTGATTTTCTCATTTTATAAGCTACGATTTGGACTTAAAAAATAGCAGCCATATACTCCCCTTCTATTTATATATATACACTTCATTTCCTTGTAGTTAATAGATGTAAAAATGTCCCAAAATAATATGGCAAAGTGTAAAGTGAGGGGTGACAAAAAGGAAGCAAGTGGCGGGTTTGGCTACTCAAGGTGTGTGCTGGCTTTTAACTCATTAATTAAGGTGATTAGGTTTCCTAACTAGGTACTAACTAGATAAATAACCTAAATAATACCCTTAACTAGTTTAGTTTCATTGACAAAGTCCCTTAAGGTAGTTTAGTTCAAGTAACAAACTTACACATTAAATCCGATTATGCCACATACATGATAGGGCGACCTCTTATCAAAGAGTAACGTCCGCCTTCTAGACACCATTAAATCCTATGCTTTTGATATGAGAAACTAGACATATTAAGGTACAAAATGTCTAAAAATTAGGTTAAAATACTGAACAAAAAAGTCACAATGAAATTTTAAATTTTAAGGATCAATTTATCCAGCAGTATTGCATCTAGAATAGTATGTACTAAAATAGGCATAACTTTTTATATGTAAACCTAATAATCAAAATATTTTATAGATTCTTGTTATTCTTTAAGGTTCTCCCAGAAATCACTCTAAATTCCATTAATAAGCCACACAAAATTTAGACAGAATCTAATTCTCAAAAACACCGATTTTGCATACTTGGATTCCTCTAATAATTAAACCATAAATCTTAAGTAAAATTGCTTTAATTTAACACAAATCATACATTTCACGCACTAATTTCTCATGGTGCAATTTTCCAAACTTTCATTCCATAATATATATAATTAAGGATTTTCACGAGGGTTACATTTCTCTCCCCTTAAAAGAAATTTCGTTCTCAAAATTGACTTATTTGAATAACTGCGGGTACTTATCTCTCATTTCCTCCTCCCTTTCCCAAGCCATTTCCTCGAGGTCATGATTTCCCCATAAAACTTTAAGTAGACTAATCTCCTTATTCCTTAGTTGTCTAACTCTGTCTATCCAAAATCCGAATCGATCTTTCCTCGTACGTTAAGTCTTGGGTCGAGTTTGGCGGTTCTATCTCCAAGATTTGACTCGGCTCTCTTATGCACTTCCTTAACATGGACACATGAAATATATTATGTACTCCCACTAATGATGATGGTAGCAACGGGCGATAGGCCTTATCACCTACTCGATCTAGTATTTCAAATGGTCCTATGTATCGCGAGACTTAACTTTCTTTTTTCCCAAATCATAGTATGCCCTTGATCGGTGAAACTTTTAAGATTTCATAATCACCTACTATAAACTCTAGATCCTTCCTCCTCTTATCAACATAGCTTTTCCGTCTACTCGAGTCTGTTTTCATCCATTGGCGAATCTTATCCACCACTTCGACCATTTACTACACTAGCTCGGTCCCAGCAACTTCCTTTCCCCTATCTCATCCCAATGCACGGAAGATCTACATCGTTGCCCATACAAGGCTTCATAGGGAGTCATCCTAATTGAAGCTTGGTAACTATTGTTATATGTAAATTCAACTAAACGTATATATTCTTGCATTTCTTGGACCAATCCGAACCCATGCTCCTAACATATCTTCAAGAATCTGGATTACTCACTCGGATTGTCCATCAATTTACGGATGATATTCAATGTTGAAGTTTAGCTTTGTTCCATAGCCTTGTGCGGACTCTTCTAAAATGGAGATGATAACCTAGGATCTCGATTTGACATAATTGAGATCGAAATCCCATGTAGTCTTACAATTTCCTCAAGATACAACTGGGCGTCTTGGTTCAAATTATAGGTGGTTTTGACGGGATGAAAGTACGCTGATTTGATCAATCTATCGATGATCACCCAAATGACATCCGACCTCCTTTCCTATCTTGACAATCCCATGTCGAAATCCATAGTTACATGCTCCCGCTTCCATTGTGGAATTGCTAATAGTTTTAACATTCCCGTAGGTCTTTGGTGTTTTGCCTTCACCTATTGACACACTTGACACCTTTCCATAAAATTAGCTATGTCTTTCTTCATTCCGAGGCCACCAATAACTTTATTGAAAATCCCGGTACATCTTCATGCTTCCCGGGTGTATCAAATAAGGAGTTGCGTGCATTTCTTTTAATATCTCTTCCTTCACATCCTCCACTAAGGGAACATATAACCTCCCTTTAAATCTAATGAAACCTTTGTCATCCACCACAAAATCAAATTCCTTCTCCACTTCTATGTTTTTCTTCAATTCATTCAACTTTTCATCCGCTTACTACCCCATCTAAATTCTTTCTGTAAAGTCGACTAGACTAATAAAGGCGATAAAATGCTGCGGTTTCCTACTAGAATTATCTCCAGTTCTAATTTTTATAGATCCCTCATTATCGACGAGTTGGAGTGCTCGCATTGTTGCTATCGATTTTCTACTTAAGGTATCAACAACAACATTAGCTTTGCTTGGGTGATAATTGATTATACAATCATAGACCTTTACTATCTCTAACCACCTTCTTTGTCTCATGTTCAGCTCCTTACGTGTGAAGATATATCATAAGCTTTTATGATCCATATATATTTCACACTTTGCTCCATACAAGTAATGTCTCTAGATTTTTTAGGCAAAAAGTACCATCGCTAGTTCCAAATCATGTGTCGGATAATTTCATTCATATTCCTTCAATTTTCATGACGCATATGCTACTACTCTTCTATTTTGCATTAATATCGTTCCTAGCCTATTCTTGGAAGGGTCACTATAAACCACGAAATCTCCATCTTCGGATGGAATAGTTAGCACAAAATCGTGACTAACCTTTGCTTCAATTCTTGGAAGCTTTTCTCATAGGCATCCGATCCATTGGAACTTAACGTTCTTTTTTATTAAATTGATAAGTGGCCTAGCTATTATAGAGAAGCCCTCCATAAATATTCGATAGTAACCAACTAGCCACTAAGAAGCTTCGTACCTCTTCACGCTCTTTAAGGTAGGCTATTTTGAATAGCCTCTACCTTCTTTGGATCCATCACTATGCCTTCTTTTATCACCACGTGACTTAGAAAAGCTACTCGCTCTAGCTAAAATTCACATTTCTTGAATTTGGCATATAGCTATTGCTCCTTTAGCATCCGCAAGGTGGCTCTTAGATGCTCCCTATGCTCTTCTTTACTTCGAGAGTAAACCGGGATATCATTGATGAATATGATGATAAACTTATCCGGGAATTCTTTAAAGACTCGACTCATCAAGTCCATGAAAGCGATTGGGGTGTTAGTAAATGCAAATGGCATTACTAAGAATTCATAGTCGTCGTATCTCATTACGAACATCGTCTTCTTCACATCCTTCAATTTTACCCTCAAGCGATGGTATCCCGATTATAGATCTATCTTGGAGAACATTGTTGCACCTTGTAATTGATCAAACAAATTGTCAATCCAAGGTAACAGGTACTTATTTTTAATCATCACTCGGTTCAATTCCTAGTAGTCAATGTATAGCCGCAAACTACCATCCTACTTTTTCATGAACAATACTAGAGCTCCCCTAGGTGAGGAACTAGGGCATATAAATCCCTTATCCGAGTAAGTCCTATAGTTGCACCTTCAACTCTTTCAATTCAACTAGGGCCATTCTATAGGGAGTTTCAAAAATTAGAGTCGTGCCCGGCTCCAACTTAATCTCAAATTCTATCTCGCTCTCCGGTGGCAACATAGTCGGACTTTACGGAAATATATCCGGATACTCTCATACGACTTCTATATCATCCGGCTTTGACTTTCGCTCTACACGGCTATCCACCACGTGTGCTTAGATACCATGTACACCTTTTTCTTAGCATTCTTTGAGCCTTTATGGTCGAGATGATCGATATGGCTCGGAACTTTATATCGGCCTTAAGCTCTAACTACCGATCTCTAGGTAGATCAAAAACTACTCTCCTTCCTCGATAATCGATGGTGACACCATACCTCATTAACCAATCCATTCTAAGAATCAAATCAAAATCTTAGAGGTCCGATATAATCAAATTAGCCTTCAAACTCCTATCCTCAATCTATACTTGGACACTACTTGACTAGGCTCGTTGACTCCATAAATTCTCCGGAAGGGACTACTATCGGATATCCTATTGCCAATGTCTCGGGTTTCACACCTAGCCTTTTTACTAATGTTTTTGATATGAATGAATGTGTGGCATAAGAATCAATTAAAACACAAGCAATCAAGCCAAGGATGTAGACATTATCGTATATTACTATCATGTCGCTCTTGTCAACCTCCTCTTAGGTCATTGTATAAACCCGTATAGGTACTCTTCCCAATCTTGGTTTACGTATCTAAGAACAGGTTAGAGGCTATGTGCCCTTGCTTGTGACAAACATAACGGATCCTTAAATTTGGTTGGCACTCCCCCATATGGAATCTTTCACATTTATTACACGAGAGATTGATTACCCATTGTTAGCCTCGGCTGATTCCTTGATAGTGGCCTTAGGGCATAAGGTGATGGTTTGGCGGCAGGTGTATTTTACGGACCACCGAGCTCGTTGAAATTTCTAGGCAAAGCTCATCTTTGTAGCCTAGAGGAAAAGGCTTTGAGACGAAATGATTGCCTCCTCTGCTGAACTTCCTTTGTAATTTCCTTCGATCTTCATACGCCAACATTGCTTTATCTACCATTTTCAAAAAAGTGTTGGTGGTAGACATTCATACTATGCTTCGAACTCTTGGACTTAGCCACTGTTAAAATCGATTCTTCTTCAAGTTGTCATCCCTTGCAATGAATGGGATGAATCAACATCTTTGCTTAAATCTCCATACATATTCACCTACAAACATCCCATCTTGTTTTAGTTCTAGGAATTCTTGAATTTTCTTAGCCCTCACGTCACTCGTAAAGTATTTATTATAGAAGACCTCCTTAAATCCTTCCCAAGTTAAGGTAGGCATGTCCACTATCAATCGTGGACTCTCCCACCATATGCGAGCATCCTTAGTCAACATAAAAATAGCACATGATACTCGCTCATTGTTGATAAATTACAAGTATTCAAATATCGCTTCTAAATACTTAATCCATTCCTCTGCTATCATTGGGTTAACACTCCCAAAGAATTCACGAGGACTCATTTTACGAAGCCTCTCCACTATATCATTCCTATCTTTGCGGTGGAAGAGGTGGAGGTTTTTGATGCATAGTCGGGAGTTGTCTCATTTGTTCCGTATGGTCTTATTGATGTTGTCACATTGCTTACTTGTTATGCTTGTATCATGTCCATCATGCGACTTAAAGCGTCCCATTGGTTTCTATTATGATCATTGCGGGTCCACTTCACCTCACTGTTCGTGCTAGCTCCTTTCTTGGCATGCTTTGACTTTGTACATGCCATGTTATTCTCATGTTAGTTTTGGTATATAAAAAAAACATATAATGTAAATCATCCACTTTCGTGGGAAATTATAGATATTTATATATGAAGCATTTTGTACACGATAGGTATTGACAAGCACTTCTACATTCTCAAAGTTTTTGTGCTTTATTTACAATCAAAAGTGTACTTATTTACATCATTAAATGCATAACAAGTACTACATCGTGTGATAGAGTTACTATCTATTACGTCCGACCAACATATCGGACACATCGTGGGAAAGAGTGCTCGACCCTCTACTAGTCAATAACATCATCCGATGCAATGTATAGTATCCCACGAGCGAGGGGCAATGGTAGACCCTAGCTGTACATCAATCGGGTACGGTTCTACCTAACTCGTACTTGAAAGAAAGGCTTGGACCGAGTCTCGATAATAAAATCAACCTATCAACCCTTCCCAAACCTCATCAAGCAGCGATGATCTCTTGATAAGAGAGTTCGATGTAGAGTCGGTCGTAGAAAATCCATACTTGTAGTACTACTTGGAAAGAAGCATTAGCGAATGTTATTCGGCGAATCGAGTCATACACCCAAATGACGTGAGCTACTATATCACGATCCGAGGTCATAGTCAAGTTGTTTAGTTCATCCTACTAGGTAGCCGGGGTGGCTCATTGTTGGCATGTCCTAGCATTGTATGGTGTATAAAATAAATACGGCATCTATAACAACAATAATTATCGGTATTAATATTTCTAGAACATAATTATATACCAACGGGAAAATCACATAATAATAATCATACACATTTTTAAAGAAAATCGGGAATCAAACTATTACCCATCGAATAGCACACCGGTCCTTAGGCTTAGGTGACACTTAAGGTTCTACCCGAGTTATCTAAACCATAACTGCGATACCACCCTGTGATGCCCCCTCCTTGACCCACTTTCTAATTACCCAAAAGGAGTAACTTGGTGAGAAGCACGTCACGTTGACACGATCGATTTACGAATTAACCTCAAACACGTATGTGCTCATACATTAAGTACTTATCATACATCTGAAACACATACAAGACAATTTACATAATATTAACAAATACGGTAGAAGAAATTATAAAATTTATTTACAATACCATCAAAATGTTTATCGATACCCTAACCCCAAAATTACAATCAAAAGAAATTTTGGTCCACTTATGTCACACATGAGCCTTTTTGGAGGACTCGGTAGCATCCTTACTACTTTGACTATTTTCTATCACAACATGAAAACAACAACGGGTTGAGCCGAATCTTAGTAAGTAAGGTGATACACTTGATATGCAATGAAGTTACGTTTCCCATTCCACCCATCCATTTTAATCCGGGTACCCTAGTATTAGTAAGATCGTGCGTTCTATCTCTCGGTGATATTGTTATCACCTACTTGCTCTATCACTCTCTCTTAGTGATCCCATTATCACTTATCGCTCACGATGGAATTATCCCTCATTGTAGCACACGGTTAGCGGAATTATTCCTCGCTTAACGGTGTTAGTAATAGAGCATGCACATGATTTTATGTTGTTACCCATTTCATTCAATTCAATTACCAAGCTATATTATCTCATGACTCAATGATTTTTCTCAATTTCATACTACCCCTGAATGCACATGATGTACATGGTATTAAGTTTAACACATTCATCTAATTACGCTATCAACCTCTTCTTCTCGGACCATTCCCATATCCCAACGTACACTCGAGACTTTATAGGCGTTTCATATGCCATTCAAGATATTCAAAATGAGAATACAAATTCCATTCATTGGTATAATTCATTTCATAAATCTACTTCGTACTTACGAGTTTTCCTTCTTATGCACCTAGCAAGTCTAGTCTCAAATTTTCGGTGTATTAGTTAGTTGACATGACCTGTTAATCCTAAGGATTTAGGTGTGACATACTTAAGCTAAACTCTTATTTAATCCGAACCTTTAATCTTAGTAATCAAAGTTGACTCATAATGGATCTAGGTCTTAATTCTAGTTTTTCTTGAATTCTCTTTTTCCCTTACTTCATTTATATGTATTATAGTATAGTTAATTCCTTACGTATGAGGTTGGAATAGGATTCCTCTTCTAACCCTAGTTTTGGCATTCGTGACCGAATTTAACTCTTAATGGGCCTAGGTCTCTTTTTGGTTTTTCCTTGGGTTCGACCCCTTCAATATTTCATTTTACATTTGTTGAAATGTACTTTAACCCTTAGTTATAAAATCGAAAGTGAGAACCCAATGCCTAATATTTATGGGTCTAGAGTTGAATGTGTCCTTAAATGGTTAAAGGTTTCCCCATTTAATCTAACTTACTAATTGGTCTCTACTTGAGTTCACATTTAATTCTTGATCTTTAATTCCATAAAGGATTCAATGTTAGTCATTTCTCTCCTAGGCCGAATGGTCCAAATGAGCAAGAAATTGTTTTCCATGTCTAGGTCAATTCCTTTTATACTAACTTACCAAACCATACTTAGAAGGGTTGCCAAGAAGATCTAAACCTTAAGGTCCACAAAGGTAACCAAATTTAGCCATCAAGTATCCAATTTACCTAATGACGTCCAAAACCCTATTTTTCTTTTAGTTGGGCCGATTGGGTTTTAAGGTGGTCAAGGATTGCCTTTTTTACATTGCTTTAACTTCAGAAAGATTGATTAAGCTTTCCTTTCTTTCTTTTTTCTTCTTCTTTCCTTTTCTTTTCCTTTTCTCTTTGGCCGTGTTCACTTATTCTCACATTGATTTTCTCTCTTGTTTTGTAAGCTACGGTTTGGACTAAAAATAAAATAGCGACCATATACTCACCTTATATATATATATATATATATATATATATATATATACACTTACTTCATTTCCTTGTATTTAATTGGTGTACAAATGTCCCAAAACAATATGGAAAAGTGTAAAGTGAGGGGTGACAAAAAGGAAGAAAGTGGTGGGTTTGGCTAGTTAAGGTGTGTGCTGGCTTTTAACTCATTAATTAGGGTGCTTAGGTGTCCTAACTAGGTACCAACTAGATAATTAACCTAAATATACCCTTAACTAGTTTAGTTCCATTGAAAAATAGCTTTAAAGTAGTTTAGTTCAAGTAACAAACTTACACATTAAATCTAGTTGTGCCACATACATGACGAGGCGGCGTCTTATCAAATAGTAACATCCCCCTTCTGGACACTATTAAATCCTATGCTTTTTATATGAGAAGCTATACATATTAAGGTACAAAATATATAACAATTAGTTAAAATACCCAACAAAAAAGTCACAACGTAATTTTAAAGTTTAAGGATTAATGCGTCCAACGGTATTGCGTCTAGAACAATATGTACTAAAATAGGAATAAATTTTTATATATAAACCTAATAATCATCATATTTTATAGAGTGTTATTTATGATGTAAATAAAAAACTTTTATTCTTTAAGGTTCTCCCAAAAATCACTCTAAAGTCCATTAATAAGCCACACAAAATTTAGACAAAATCTAATTCACAAAAACAACGATTTTGCATGCTAGATTCCTCTAATAATTAAACCATCAATCTCAAGTAAAATTGCTTTAATTTAACACAAATCATACATTTCACGCATTAATTTCTCATGGTTTAATTTTCTAAACTTTCATTCCATAATATATATAATTAAGGATTTTCACGGGGGTTACGGAGCTAGAGGTAGAGAAATCGAGGGAGAGAGGGAGAGAGCAAGAGGAAGAGAGAGAGGGAGGAAAGGATGGAGGGAGAGAGACGGAGGGACCGAGAGAGGAATAAAAAGAAAAGGAGAGATAGAAGAAGATGGGGAAGGGAGAGGGAGGGGTTGAGGGGAGAGGGAGGGAGAGAAGGGAAGAGAGAGGGAGATAAGGAGAGAGAGGGAAGGGGAGAGAGTTAGAGAGAGCAAGGTAGAGAGGGAGAGATGATGGAAAAGATAGAGATAAGGGGAAGAGAGAGTGAGAGAGAGAAAGAGAGACGGGGAGAGAGAGGTAAAGAGAGGGAGAGAAGGAAAGAAAGGAGAAGAGAGGGAGAGGGAGGGAAAAGGAGAGAGAGGGGAGATATGGAAAGGGAGAGGGAGTCGAGTGAGGAGGGGAGAGAGAGAGCAAGAGAGGGGAAGAAAGGGAGGGAGGGAGAGGGAGAGGTAGGGGGAGAGAGGAAGAGGGGGAGATGGAGGCAAAAAGGGTGACAAATAGAGATGGGTAGAGAGAGGGAGTGGGTAGAGAGTGAGGGAGATAGTGGGAGGGATAGAGGGAAAGCGAGAAAAAGGGTGAGGAAGACTTAGAAGGAGAGGGAGAGGGAGAGACAAAGGGAGAGAGAGGGTGAAAAAAGAAGAGAGGGGGAGCAAAAAAAGAGAAAAGGAGAGAGAGAGGTAGAGTGAGAGAGAGGGAAAAAGATAGGGGCTAGAAAGTGAGAGATATGAGAGAGAGGAAGATGTAAAAGGAGAGAGGGAGAGAGGGAGAGGGAGGTAGAGAGAAAGGGGGAACGAGTGGAGGAGAGAGGGGAAAGGGAGGGGGATAGAAGGAGAGAGAGAGAGAAAGGAGAGAGGGAGATGGAGAGAGAGTGAGAGAGGGAAAGAGGGGGAGAGAGGAGAAAGAGAAAAAAGGAGAGAACGAGAGAGAGCGAGAAGAAAAGAGAGGAGGAGAGAGATTAGGAGGGAGAGAGGGAGAATAAGAGAAAGAGAGAGAGAGAGAGAAAGAGAGATAGAGATATTATGAGGGAGAGATAAAGAAAGAGAAAGGGGTGATGGAGAGAGAAAGTGAGAGAGGGAGAGGAGGGAGAGGTAAAGAGAGACGGGGAGAGAGGGAGGGGGAGAGGGAGAAAGAAAGAGAAAGGAGAGATATTACTAGAGAGAGGGAGAGAGAGGAGAGAGGTGTAGTTAGGGGAGAAAGAGGGAGAGAGAGAGCGGGAGACAAGAAGAGGGTGAGGAGGAAGATTAAGGAAGAAAGAGAGGGAAAGGTGAAGGAAGAGGTTATACATAGATATAGAGAGAGAGGAAGAGAAAGAGAGAGAGAGGGAGGGAGAGAGATAAAAAGAGAGAGAGAAAGTGAGAGGGAAATAGAAAGAGGGAGAGTGTGAGAAGGAGAGAGGGAGAAAGGGAGGGGGTAGAGGAGAAGAGAGGGATATAGAGAGAGTGAGCGAGAGAGAGATAGAGAGAGGAAAAGAGAAACAATGCGAGAGAAACAAGAAGAGAGGGAGAGGGAGTGAGTAGGAGAGAGAGATGGAATAGATACAAAAGAAGAGAGGGTAAAGGAGAGAGAGGAAAGAGAGAAAGGGAGAGAAGAGGAAGAAACGGGGAGAAAGAGAAGGAAAAGAGAGGGAGAGAGGGAAAGAGTAGGAGAGAGGGGAGAGAAAGGGAGAGAGGGAAGGGAGGAAATGAGAGAGGAAGGGAATGAAAGAGTGAGGGAGGAAGAGAGATAGAGAGTAGTAGAGAGAGATAAAGAGAGAGGGATAGGAGGAGAGAGAGGGATAGAGGAAGGGAGGGAGGGAGATTGATATAGAGGAGGGAGAAAGAGGAAGAGAGAAAGAGAGAGGAAGAGGGAAAGAGAGAGGAAGAGGGAGAGAGGAAGAGAGAGGGAGAGAGGGAGAGGAGAAAGAGGAGGGAGAGAAAGGGAGAGAGGGATATAAATATAGATAGAGAGAGGGAGAGAAGTAAGGAGAAAAGAGAGGGAGAAAGAGATGAAGAGGGAGATAGACGGAGAGGTAGAGAGAAAGTGACGGGGAGAGGGAGGGAGAGAGGGAGAAGGAATAGAGGAAGGGAAGGAAGAGTGGAAGAGCAATTGGGAGAGGGAGAGAGAGTGGGAGAGAGTAAGAAAGAGAGGGTAAGAGAGAGAGAGTGAGGGAGTGAGGGAGAGAGAGAAAGGGAGGTGGGAGTGGGAGTGAGAGAGAGAGAGAGAGGGAGGAAGAGAGTGATGAGTGGGAGAGGAAGGAAGAGAGAGGGAGGGAGAGAGCGAGACAAAGAAAGGGATAGAAAATTATTTTCTCTTCTCTTTTATCTATGTTGTAGATCCCCTAAAAATTAGCTCTCTTTACTGCCCTTTGTCTTTTATTTATAAGGTAGTGGTCTCCTTATTTTATAAGGACAAGGAAGTGGCGACTATAAGTCCTATAAGGACTCGGTTATAGGGGACTAAGAGTTGCAATGCATGTGGGCTTTTTTTTATCTTATCCTTGTAAATCTTGAGCTTTATCCAATAAGGTTCCAGTTTATCCTCCCACCAAAATATATTATAGGCTTTTAAGTTAAGCCTATTGGCTTAATTAATTACCAATTTATTTGGACTATCCAAATAAAGCTGGGTTAAATATTTTTAAAAAGCCCACATCGGGAAATAATTTTTCAAATTACCCATAAACTTAAATTAGGAAACTAATTTTCTTTTAAGCTAACTTGCTTCCAAATTTGGAATAGACTTCTAAATTAGAAAACTAACTTCTAAAATAGAAAAATTTTCATTTTAGAAAACTTTTAATTTTAGGAAAAATTTTCCAAAACAGGAAACTTTTCACTTTCAAAAAGGAAACTTTCAAAACTAGAAACGTTTTTTTTTAAATTTTTGCTTCTCTTTAATTAAGTGAATGCTTAAACGTATACGTATGACTCAATAGGCTCCTAGATATATTGGTAATATATTAAGAATAAGAGATACTTTTTCTGTCTCTTGATAAATAAATCAAGATTAACCTCTAGTAAGGCATCATGGCTACCAATTCTCTAGGGGGACTAATTAATTTGCAATTACCTTTTACTAGCATGGTTACCATACAATTCAATCCTCATGTCAATTTATCACGGTTTGATCTCAAACTTGGTTTATAGTCTATTGGATTATGATCACATAAGTTTTCTTCGATTTTCAAATGTCTTAGCTCTAAGGTAAACCAACTATGCTCTATTAGGTATACTCCTATTACAACCATAGATTCCTTGAGTAGACATTTATCGAAGTGCAATGCAATAATTCCTTTAGCATAAAAGAAATGACATGTCCAATCTTAGTCATCCTATCTTTATTAGATTCCTAGTGCACCTAACGAATTGCCATTCTTGAAGTTGTTATGACATAGGACATTTAATAATATCATTTAAGTGCATTAATGTTATTCTCACATCATTCAAGCAATCATTAATGCAATCCATATCATATAGACTTTTATCGAATTCCATCAAAATATTAACAATAAGAATTAATAGAAAGACTTATTTTTATTAATAAAATAAAGAATGCAACATTTCAATAAGTCAAACCATCAAAAAAAGGTTGGATCTTAGGTAACTAACTAACACTTCCCTCCTTTCCTTCCCTCTCTCCCTTTCTTTGTCTCCCTCTCTCCCTCCCTCTCTCTTCCTTCCTCTCCCACTCATCACTCTCTTCCTCCCTCTCTCTCTCTCTCACTCCCACTCCCACCTCCCTTCCTCTCTCTCCCTCACTCCCTCACTCTCTCTCTTGCCCTCTCTTTCTTGCTCTCTCCCACTCTCTCTCCCTCTCCCTATTGCTCTTCCATTCTTCCTTCCCTTCCTCTATTCCTTCTCCCTCTCTCCCTCCCTCTCGCCTCTCACTTTCTCTCTACCTCTCTGTCTATCTCCCTCTTCATCTCTTTCTCCCACTCTTTTCTCCTTCCTTCTCTCCCTCTCTCTATCTATATTTATATCCCTCTCTCCCTTTCTCTCCCTCCTCTTTCTCCTCTCCCTCTCTCCCTCTCTCTTCCTCTCTCTTTCCCTCTTCCTCTCTCTTTCTCTCTTCCTCTTTCTCCCTCCTCTATGTCAATCTCCCTCCCTCCCTTCCTCTATCCCTCTCTCTCCTCTTATCCCTCTCTCTTTATCTCTCTCTACTACTCTCTATCCCTCTTCCTCCCTCACTCTTTCATTCCCTTCCTCTCTCATTTCCTCCCTTCCCTCTCTCCCTTTCTCTCCCCTCTCTCCTACTCTTTCCCTCTCTCCCTCTCTTTTCCTTCTCTTTCTCCCCTGTTTCTTCCTCTTCTCTCCCTTTCTCTCTTTCCTCTCTCTCCTTTACCCTCTCTTCTTTTGTATCTATTCCATCTCTCTCTCCTACTCACTCCCTCTCCCTCTCTTCTTGTTTCTCTCGCATTGTTTCTCTTTTCCTCTCTCTATCTCTCTCTTGCTCACTCTCTCTATATCCCCCTCTTCTCCTCTACCCCCTCCCGTTCTCCCTCTCTCCTTCTCACACTCTCTCTCTTTCTATTTCCCTCTCACTTTCTCTCTCTCTTTTTATCTCTCTCCCTCCCTCTCTCTCTCTCTTTCTCTTCCTCTCTCTCTATATCTATGTATAACCTCTTCCTTCACCTTTCCCTCTCTTTCTTCCTTAATCTCCTTCTCTCACCCTCTTCTTGTCTCCTGCTCCCTCTCTCCCTCTTTCTCCCCTAACTACACCTTTCTCCTCTCTCTCCCTCTCTCTAGTAATATCTCTCCTTTCTCTCTCTTTCTCCCTCTCCCCCTCCCTCTCTCCCCATCTCTCTTTACCTCTCCCTCCTCTCCCTCTCTCACTTTCTCTCTCCATCACCCCTTTCTCTTTCTTTATCTCTCCCTCATAATATCTCTATCTCTCTATCTCTCTTTCTCTCTCTCTCTCTTTCTCTTATTCTCCCTCTCTCCCTCCAAATCACTCTCCTCCTCTCTTTTCTTCTCGCTCTCTCTCGTTCTCTCCTTTTTTCTCTTTCTCCTCTCTCCCCCTCTTTCCCTCTCTCACTCTCTCTCCATCTCCCTCTCTCCTTTCTCTACCTCTCTCCTTCTATCCCCCTCCCTTTCCCCTCTCTCCTCCACTCTTTCCCCCTTTCTCTCTGCCTCCCTCTCCCTCTCTCCCTCTCTCCTTTTACATCTTCCTCTCTCTCATATCTCTCACTTTCTAGCCCCTATCTTTTTCCCTCTCTCTCACTCTACCTCTCTCTCTCCTTTTCTCTTTTTTTTGCTCCCCCTCTCTTCTTTTTTCACCCTCTCTCTCCCTTTGTCTCTCCCTCTCCCTCTCCTTCTAAGTCTTCCTCACCCTTTTTCTCGCTTTCCCTCTATCCCTCCCACTATCTCCCTCACTCTCTACCTACTCCCTCTCTCTACCCATCTCTATTTGTCACCCTTTTTGCCTCCATCTCCCCCTCTTCCTCTCTCCCCCTACCTCTCCCTCTCCCTCCCTCCCTTTCTTCCCCTCTCTTGCTCTCTCTCTCCCCCCTCACTCCGACTCCCTCTCCCTTTCCATATCTCCCCCTCTCTCCTTTTCCCTCCCTCTCCCTCTCTTCTCCTTTCTTTCCTTCTCTCCCTCTCTTTACCTCTCTCTCCCCGTCTCTCTTTCTCTCTCTCACTCTCTCTTCCCCTTATCTCTATCTTTTCCATCATCTCTCCCTCTCTACCTTGCTCTCTCTCACTCTCTCCCCTTCCCTCTCTCTCCTTATCTCCCTCTCTCTTCCCTTCTCTCCCTCCCTCTCCCCTCAACCCCTCCCTCTCCCTTCCCCCTCTTCTTCTATCTCTCCTTTTCTTTTTATTCCTCTCTTAGTCCCTCTGTCTCTCTCCCTCCATCCTTTCCTCCCTCTCTCTCTCTTCCTCTTGCTCTCTCTCTCTCTCTCCCTCGATTTCTCTACCTCTAGCTCTGTAACCCCCGTGAAAATCCTTAATTATATATATTATGGAATGAAAGTTTAGAAAATTACACCATGAGAAATTAATGCATGAAATGTATGATTTGTGTTAAATTAAAGCAATTTTACTTGAGATTGATGGTTTAATTATTAGAGGAATCTAGCATGCAAAATCGGTGTTTTTATGAATTAGATTCTGTCTAAATTTTGTGTGGCTTATTAATGGACTTTAGAGTGATTTTTGGGAGAACCTTAAAGAATAAAAGTTTTTTATTTACATCATAAATAACACTCTATAAAATATGTTGATTATTAGGTTTATATATAAAAATTTATTCCTATTTTAGTACATATTGTTCTAGATGCAATACTATTGGACAGATTAATCCTTAAACTTTAAAATTACGTTGTGACTTTTTTGTTGGGTATTTTAACTAATTGTTATATATTTTGTACCTTAATATGTATAGCTTCTCATATAAAAAGCATAGGATTTAATAGTGTCCGGAAGGGGGATGTTACTATTTGATAAGACGTCTGCCTGTCATGTATGTGGCACAACTAGATTTAATATGTAAGTTTGTTACTTGAACTAAACTACTTTAAAGCGATTTTTCAATGGAACTAAACTAGTTAAGGGTATAGTTAGGTTAATTATCTAGTTGGTACCTAGTTAGGACACCTAAGCACCCTAATTAATGAGTTAAAAGCCATCACACACCTTAACTAGCCAAACCCACCACTTTCTTCCTTTTTGTCACCCCTCACTTTACACTTTGCCATATTGTTTTGGGACATTTGTACACCTATTAAATACAAGGAAATGAAGTAAGTGTATATATATATATATATATATATATATATATATATAGAAGGTGAGTATATGGTCTGCTATTTTATTTTTAGTCCAAACCGTAGCTTACAAAACAAGAGAGAAAATCAATGTGAGACTAAGTGAACATGGCCAAAGAGAAAAGGAAAAGAAAAGGAAAGAAGAAGAAAAAAGAAAGAAAGGAAAGCTTAATCAATCTTTATGAAGTTAAAGCAATGTAAAAAAGGCAATCCTTGACCACCTTAAAACCCAATCGGCCCAACTAAAAGAAAAATAGGGTTTTGGACTTCATTAGGTAAATTGGATACTTGATGGCTAAATTTGGTTACCTTTGTGGACCTTAAGGTTTAGATCTTCTTGGCAACCCTTCTAAGTATGGTTTGGTAAGTTAGTATAAAAGGAATTGACCTAGACATGGAAAACAATTTCTTGCTCATTTGGACCATTCGGCCTAGGAGAGAAATGACTAACATTGAATCCTTTATGGAATTAAAGATCAAGAATTAAATGTGAACTCAAGTAGAGACCAATTAGTAAGTTAGATTAAATGGGGAAACCTTTAACCATTTAAGGACACATTCAGCCTAGACCCATAAATATTAGGCATTGGGTTCTCACCTTCGATTTTATAACTAAGGGTTAAAGTACATTTCAACAAATGTAAAATGAAATATTGAAGGGGTCGAACCCAAGGAAAAACCAAAAAGAGACCTAGGCCCATTAAGAGTTAAATTCGGTCACGAATGCCAAAACTAGGGTTAGAAGAGGAATGCTATTCCAACCTCATATGTAAGGAATTAACTATACTATAATACATATAAATGAAGTAAGGGAAAAAGAGAATTCAAGAAAAACTAGAATTAAGACCTAGACCCATTATGAGTCAACTTTGATTACTAAGATTAAAGGTTCGGATTAAATAAGAGTTTAGCTTAAGTATGTCACACCTAAATCCTTAGGATTAACGAGTCATGTCAACTAACTAATACACCGAAAATTTGAGACTAGACTTGCTAGGTGCATGAGAAGGAAAACTCGTAAGTACGAAGTAGATTTATGAAATGAATTATACCAATGAATGGAATTTGTATTCTCATTTTGAATATCTTGAATGGAATATGAAACGCCTATAAAGTCTCGAGTGTACATTGGGATATGGGAATGGTCCGAGAAGAAGAGGTTGATAGCGTAATTAGATGAATGTGTTAAACTTAATACCATGTACATCATGTGCATTCGGGGGTAGTATGAAATTGAGAAAAATCATTGAGTCATGAGATAATATAGCTTGGTAATTGAATTGAATGAAATGGGTAACAACATAAAATCATGTGCATGCTCTATTACTAACACCGTTAAGCGAGGAATAATTCCGCTAACCGTGTGCTACAATGAGGGATAATTCCGTCGTGAGCGGTAAGTGATAATGGGATCACTAAGAGAGAGTAATAGAGCGAGTAGGTGATAACAATATCACCGAGAGATAGAACGCAAGATCTTACTAATACTAGGGTACCCGGATTAAAATGGATGGGTGGAATGGGAAACGAACTTCATTGCATATCAAGTGTATCACCTTACTTACTAAGATTCGGCTCAACCCGTTGTTGTTTTCATGTTGTGATAGAAAATAGTCAAAGTAGTAAGGATGCTATCGAGTCCTCCAAAAAGGCTCATGTGTGACATAAGTGGACCAAAATTTCTTTTGATTGTAATTTTGGGGTTAGGGTATCGATAAACATTTTGATGGTATTGTAAATAAATTTTATAATTTCTTCTACCGTATTTGTTAATATTATGTAAATTGTCTTGTATGTGTTTCGAGTGTATGATAAGTCCTTAATGTATGAGCACATACGTGTTTGAGGTTAATTCGGAAATCGATCGTGTCAACGTGATGTGCTTCTCACCAAGCTACGCCTTTTGGGTAATTAGCAAGTGGGTCAAGGAGGGGCATCACGGGGTGGTATCGAGCTATGGTTTAGATAACTCGGGTAGAACCTTAAGTGTCACCTAAGCCTAAGGACCGGTGTGCTATTCGACGGGTAATAGTTTGATTCCCGATTTTCTTTAAAAATGTGTATGATTATTATTATGTGATTTTCATGTTGGTATATAATTATGTTCTAGAAATATTAATACCGATAATTATTGTTGTTATAGATGCCGTATTTATTTTATACACCATACAATGCTAGGACATGCCAATAATGAGCCACCTTGGCTACCTAGTAGGATGAACTAAACAACTTGACTATGACCTCGGGATCGGGATATAGTAGCTCACGTTATTTGGGTGTATGACTCGATTCGGCGAATAACATTCGCTAATGCTTCTTTCCGAGTAGTACTACGAGTATGGATTTTCTACGACCGACTCTACATCGAACTCTCTTATCGAGAGATTATCGGTTGCTTGATGAGGTTTGGGAAGGGTTGATAGGTTGATTTTATTATCGAGACTCGGTCCAAGCCTTTCTTTCGATACGAGTTAGGTAGAACCGTACCCGATTGATGTACGGTTAGGGTCTACCATTGCCCCTCGCTCGTGGGATAGTATACATTGCATCGGATGATGTTATTGACTAGTAGAGGGTCGAGCACTCTTTCCCACGATGTGTCCGATATGTTGGTTGGACATAATAGATAGTAACTCTATCACACGATGTAGTACTTGTTATGCATTTCATGATGTAAATAAGTACACTTTTGATTGTAAATAAAGCACAAAAACTTTGAGAATGTAGAAGTGCTTGTCAATACCTATTGTGTACAAAATGCTTCATATATAAATATCTATAATTTCCCACGAAAGTGGATGATTTACATTATATGTTTTTTTTATATACCAAAACTAACATGAGAATAACATGGCATGTACAAAGTCAAAGCATGCCAAGAAAGGAGCTAGCACGAACGGGAGGTGAAGGGACCCGCAATGATCATAATAGAAACCAATGGGACGCTTTAAGTCGCATGATGGACATGATACAAGCATAACGATAAGCAATGCGACAACATCAATAAGACCATATGGAACAAATGAGACAACTCCCGACTATGCATCAACAACCTCCACCTCTTCCACCGCAAAGATAGGAATGATATAGTGGAGAGGCTTCGTAAAATGAGTCCTCGGGAATTCTTTGGGAGTGTTAACCCAATGATAGCGAGAGGAATGGATTAAGTATTTAGAAGCGATATTTGAATACTTGTAATTTATCAACAATGAGCGAGTATCATGTGCTATTTTTATGTTGACTAAGGATGCTCGCATATGGTGGGAGAGTCCACGATTGATAGTGGACATACCTACCTTAACTTGGGAAGGATTTAAGGAGGTCTTCTATAATAAATACTTTACGAGTGACGTGAGGGCTAAGAAAATTCAAGAATTCCTAGAACTAAAACAAGATAGGATGTTTGTAGGTGAATATGTATGGAGATTTAAGCAAAGATGTTGATTCATTCCATTCATTGCAAGGGATGACAACTTGAAGAAGAATCGATTTTAACGAGGCTAAGTCCAAGAGTTCGAAGCATAGTATGAATGTCTTCCACCAACACTTTTTTGAAAATGGTAGATAAAGCAATGTTGGCGGATGAAGATCGAAGGAAATTACAAAGGAAGTTCAGCAGAGGAGGAAATCATTTCGTCTCAAAGCCTTTTCCTCTAGGCTACAAAGATGAGCTTTGCCTAGAAATTTCAACCGAGCTGGTGGTCCGTAAAATGCACCGACTGCCAAACCATCACCTTATGCCCTAAGGCCACTATTAAGGAATCGGTCGAGGCTAACAATGAGTAATCAATCTCGGTGTAATAAATGTGAAAGATTCTATATGGGGGAGTGCCAACCCAATTTAAGGATCCGTTATGTTTGTCACAAGCAAGGGCACATAGCCTCTAACCGTCCTTAGATACGAAACCAAGATTGGGAAGAGTACCTATACGGGTTTATACAATGACCTAAGAGGAGGTTGACAAGAGCGACATGATAGTAATATACGATAATGTCTACATCCTTGGCTTGATTGCTTGTGTTTTAATTGATTCTTATGCCACACATTCATTCATATCAAAAACATTAGTAAAAAGGCTAGGTGTGAAACCCGAGACATTGGCAATAGGATATCCGATAGTAGTCCCTTCCGGAGAATTTATGGAGTCAACGAGCCTAGTCAAGTAGTGTCCAAGTATAGATTGAGGATAGGAGTTTGAAGGCTAATTTGATTATATTGGACCTCTAAGATTTTGATTTGATTCTTGGAATGGATTGGTTAATGAGGTATGGTGCCACCATCGATTATCGAGGAAGGAGAGTAGTTTTTGATCTACCTAGAGATCGGTAGTTAGAGCTTAAGGCTAATATAAAGTTCGAGCCATATCGATCATCTCGACCATAAAGGCTCAAAGAATGCTAAGAAAAAGGTGTACGTGGTATCTAGCACACGTGGTGGATAGCCGGGTAGAGCGAAAGTCAAAGCTCGGATGATATAGAAGTCGTATGAGAGTATCCGGATATATTTCCGGAAAGTTTGACTATGTTGCCACCAGAGAACGAGATAGAATTTGAGATTAAGTTGGAGCCGGGCACGACTCTAATTTTTGAAACTCCCTATAGAATGGCCCTAGTTGAATTGAAAGAGTTGAAGGTGCAACTATAGGACTTACTCGGATAAGGGATTTATACGCCCTAGTTCCTCACCTAGGGGAGCTCCAGTATTGTTCATGAAAAAAAAGGATGGTAGTTTACGGCTATACATTGACTACTAGGAATTGAACCGAGTGATGATTAAAAATAAGTACCGGTTACCTTAGATTGACAATTTGTTTGATCAATTACAATGTGCAACGATGTTCTCCAAGATAGATCTATAATCGGGATACCATCGATTGAGGGTAAAATTGAAGGATGTGAAGAAGACGATGTTCGGAATGAGATACGACCACTATGAATTCTTAGTAATGCAATTTGCATGACTAACACCCCAATCGCTTTCATGGACTTGATGAGTCGAGTCTTTAAAGAATTCCTGGATAAGTTTATCATCATATTCATCAATGATATCCCGGTTTACTCTCGAAGTAAAGAAGAGCATATGGAGCATCTAAGAGCCACCTTGCGGATGCTAAAGGAGCAATAGCTATATGCCAAATTCAAGAAATGTGAATTTTAGCTAGAGCGAGTAGCTTTTCTAAGTCACGTGGTGATAAAAGAAGGCATAGTGATGGATCCAAAGAAGGTAGAGGCTATTCAAAATAGCCTACCTTAAAGAGCGTGAAGAGGTACGAAGCTTCTTAGTGGCTAGTTGGTTACTATCGAATATTTATGGAGGGCTTCTCTAAGATAGCTAGGCCTCTTATCAATTTAATAAAAAGAACGTTAAGTTCCAATGGACGGATGCCTATGAGAAAAGCTTCCAAGAATTGAAGCAAAGGTTAGTCACGATTTTGTGCTAACTATTCCATCCGAAGATGGAGATTTCGTGGTTTATAGTGACCCTTCCAAGAATAGGCTAGGAACGATATTAATGCAAAATAGAAGAGTAGTAGCATATGCGTCATGAAAATTGAAGGACTATGAATGAAATTATCCGACACATGATTTGGAACTAGCGATGGTACTTTTTGCCTAAAAAATCTAGAGACATTACTTGTATGGAGCAAAGTGTGAAATATATATGGATCATAAAAGCTTATGATATATCTTCACACGAAGGAGCTGAACATGAGACAAAGAAGGTGGTTAGAGATAATAAAGGTCTATGATTGTATAATCAATTATCACCCAAGCAAAGCTAATGTTGTTGTCGATACCTTAAGTAGAAAATCGGTAGCAACAATGCGAGCACTCCAACTCGTCGATAATGAGGGATCTATAAAAATTAGAACTGGAGATAATTCTAGTAGGAAACCGAGCATTTTATCGGCTTTATTAGTCTAGTCGACTTTACAGGAAAGAATTTAGATGGGGTAGTAAGCGGACGAAAAGTTGAATGAATTGAAGAAAAACATAGAAGTGGAGAAGGAATTTGATTTTGTGGTGGATGACAAAGGTTTCATTAGATTTAAAGGGAGGTTATATGTTCCCTTAGTGGAGGATGTGAAGGAAGAGATATTAAAAGAAGCGCACGCAACTCCTTATTTGATACACCCGGGAAGCATGAAGATGTACCGGGATTTTCAATAAAGTTATTGGTGGCTCTGGAATGAAGAAAGACATAGCTAATTTTATGGAAAAGTGTCAAGTGTGTCAATAGGTGAAGGCAAAACACCAAAGACCTACGGGAATGTTAAAACTATTAGCAATTCCACAATGGAAGCGGGAGCATGTAACTATGGATTTCGACATGGGATTGTCAAGATAGGAAAGGAGGTCGGATGTCATTTGGGTGATCATCGATAGATTGATCAAATCATCGTACTTTCATCCCGTCAAAACCACCTATAATTTGAACCGAGTATGCCCGATTGTATCTTGAGGAAATTGTAAGACTACATGGGATTTCGATCTCGAATTGTGTCAGATCGAGATCCTAGGTTATCATCTCCATTTTAGAAGAGTCCGCACAAGGCTATGGGAACAAAGCTAAACTTCAACATTGAATATCATCCGTAAATTGATGGACAATCCGAGTGAGTAATCCAAATTCTTGAAGATATGTTAGGAGCATGGGTTCCGGATTGGTCCAAGAAATGCAAGAAATATGTACGTTTAGTTGAATTTACATATAACAATAGTTACCAAGCTTCAATTAGGATGACTCCCTATGAAGCCTTATATGGGCGACGATGTAGATCTTCCTTGCATTGGGATGAGATAGGGGAAAGGAAGTTGCTTGGGACCGAGCTAGTGTAGTAAATGGTCGAAGTGGTGAATAAGATTCGCCAATGGATGAAAACAGACTCGAGTAGATAGAAAAGCTATGTTGATAAGAGGAGGAAGGATCTAGAGTTTATAGTAGGTGATTATGAAATCTTAAAAGTTTCACCGATCAAGGGCATACTACGATTTGGGAAAAAAAGAAAGTTAAGTCCGCGATACATAGGACCATTTGAAATACTAGATCGAGTAGGTGATAAGGCCTATCGCCTATTGCTACCATCATCATTAGTGGGAGTACATAATGTATTTCATGTGTCCATGTTAAGAAAGTGCATAAGAGAGCCGAGTCAAATCTTGGAGATAGAGCCGCCAAACTCGACCCAAGACTTAACGTACGAGGAAAGATCGATTTAGATTTTGGATAGACGGAGTTAGACAACTAAGGAATAAGGAGATTAGTCTACTTAAAGTTTTATAGGGAAATCATGACCTCGAGGAAATGGCTTGGGAAAGGGAGGAGGAAATGAGAGATAAGTACCCGCAGTTATTCAAATAAGTCAATTTTGAGAACGAAATTTCTTTTAAAGGGGAGAGAAATGTAACCCTCGTGAAAATCCTTAATTATATATATTATGGAATGAAAGTTTGGAAAATTGCACCATGAGAAATTAATGCGTGAAATGTATGATTTGTGTTAAATTAAAGCAATTTTACTTGAGATTTATGGTTTAATTATTAGAGGAATCCAAGTATGCAAAATCGGTGTTTTTGAGAATTAGATTCTGTCTAAATTTTGTGTGGCTTATTAATGGAATTTAGAGTGATTTCTGGGAGAACCTTAAAGAATAACAAGAATCTATAAAATATTTTGATTATTAGGTTTACATATAAAAAGTTATGCCTATTTTAGTACATAATATTCTAGATGCAATACTGCTTGGATAAATTGATCCTTAAAATTTAAAATTTCATTGTGACTTTTTTGTTCAGTATTTTAACCTAATTTTTAGACATTTTGTACCTTAATATGTCTAGTTTCTCATATAAAAAGCATAGGATTTAATGGTGTCTAGAAGGGGGACGTTACTCTTTGATAAGAGGTCGCCCTATCATGTATGTGGCATAATCGGATTTAATGTGTAAGTTTGTTACTTGAACTAAACTACCTTAAGGGACTTTGTCAATGAAACTAAACTAGTTAAGGGTATTATTTAGGTTATTTATCTAGTTAGTACCTAGTTAGGAAACCTAAGCACCTTAATTAATGAGTTAAAAGCCAGCATACACCTTGAGTAGCCAAACCCGCCACTTGCTTCCTTTTTGTCACCCCTCACTTTACACTTTGCCATATTATTTTGGGACATTTTTACATCTATTAACTACAAGGAAATGAAGTGTATATATATAAATAGAAGGGGAGTATATGGCTGCTATTTTTTAAGTCCAAATCATAGCTTATAAAATGAGAAAATCAAAGTGAGAAAGAGTGAACACGGCAAAAACGGAAAGGAAAAGAAAATGAAAGAAAGAAAAGAAAAAAAGGGAAAGCTTAATCAATCTTTAGGAAGTTAAAGCAATGTAAGTAGGTTCCATTTTAGTTTATTTTATGTTTTAAGTTATCTTTTTAAGTGTTTATTTGATGGATTTGTAATAAATTTTGCAATGGGTTGCTATGGTTGTTTGTGTTAGTGCTAGGGTTTGATAAATTGTGATAGATCTATGTGTTTGTGTTGTGATGCAAAGTTTGTTTGATCTGTTTAAATGTGTGGATGGTTTGGAAAGGAAAAAAAAAGAAAGAAAAAGGGTATGGATCAAATTGATTGAAGCTAAACTAGATTTGGTGAGTTTGACTTGGAAAGGAAAGAAATACACTTATAGAGTTTCCTTTGGCTAAAACCATTCGGCCAACTAGGGAAAATTAGGAAGGAATGGATTTTTTTTTTTTTTTTTTTTTGGGAAATTAAGGGCCTAAGATATCATGGTAACCCTATTAGGTATGGGTTAATAGTTTAGGGTGAAAATAAATTTACTAGACAAAAAAAGGCAATCCTTGGCTACCTTAAAACCCAATCGGCCCAACTAAAAGAAAAATAGGGTTTTGGACCTCATTAGGTAAATTGGATACTTGATGGCTAAATTTGGTTTCCTTTGTGGACCTTAAGATTTAGATCTCCTTGGTAACCCTTCTAAGTATGGTTTGGTAAGTAGTATAAAAGGAATTGACCTAGAAATGGAAAAACAATTTCTTACTTATTTTGGACCTTTCAACCTAGGAGAGAAAATGACTAACATTGAATCCTTTATGTAATTAAAGATCAAGAATTAAATGTGAACTCAAGTAGAGATCAATTAGTAAGTTAGATTAAATGGGGAAACCTTTAACCATTTAAGGACACATTCGGCCTAGACCTATAAATTTTTGGGATTTAGGTTCTCACCTTCCGATTTTATAACTAAGGGTTAAAGTACATTTCAACAAATGTAAAATGAGATATTGAAGGGGTGAAAACCCAAGGAAAAACCAAAAAGAGACCTAGGCCCATTAAGAGTTAAATTTTGTCATGAATGTCAAAACTAGGGTTAGAAAAGGAATCCTATTCCAACCTCATACGTAAGAATTTAACTATACTATAATACATATAAATGAAGTAAGGGAAAAAGAGAATTCAAGAAAAATCGAAAAGAGAATTCAAGAAAAATCGAAATTAAGACCTAGACCCATTATGAGTCAACTTCGCCTACTAAGATTAAAGGTTCGGATTAAACAAGAGTTTAGCTTAAGTATGTCACACACAAATCCTTAGAATTAATCGATCTTGTAAACTAAGTAATGCGATGGAAATCCGAGCCTAGACTTGCTAGGTACACGAGAAGGAAAACTCGTAAGTATGAAGTAGATTTATGAAATAAATGATACCAATGAATGAAATTTGTATTCTTGTTTTGAATAATTTGAATGGTATATAAAACGCCCGTGAAGTCCTAAGTGTGCATCGAGATACGAGAATGGTCCGAGAAGAAGATGTTGATAGCATAATTAGTTGAATGTGTTAAACTTAATACCATATGCATCGAGTGCATTCAAGGGTGGTATGAAATCGGGAACAATCATTGAGTCATGAGATAATGCAGCTTGGTAACCGAATTGAATAGAATGGTAACAACATGAAACCATATGCGTGCTCTATTACTAACACCGTTAGGCAAGGGATAATTTTGCTAACTATGTGCTGCAACGAGGGATAATTCCATTGTGAGCGGTAGGTGATAATGGGATCATTGAGAGAGAGTAATAGAGTAGTAGGTGATAATATGATCATCGAGAGATATAACGCATGGTCTTGTTAATAACTAGGGTACCTCGATTAAAATGGATGGGTAGAATGGGAAACGTAACTTCATTGTATATCACATGCATCACCCTACTTACTAAGATTTGACTCACCCCGTTGTTGTTTTCATGTTATGACAGGAAAGAGTCAAAGTCATAAGGATGCTACCGAGTCCTCCAAAAGGCTCATGTGTGACACAAGTGGACCAAAATTTCTTTTGATTATAATTTTGGGGTTGGGGTATCGATAAACATTTTGATGGTATTGTAAATAAATTTGTAATTTTTTCATTATATTTGTTAATATTATGTAAATTATCTTGTACGTGTTTTATTGTATGGTAAGTCTTTAATGTATGAGCACATATGTGTTTATTGTTAATTTGAAAATTAGTCGTGTCGGCGTGACGTGGTCCTCGCCTAGCCAATCCTTTTGGGTAATTAGCAAGTGGACCGGGAGGGGGCATCACATTCTCCCTCTCTTTCTCATCATCTCTCTCACTTACCATCTCTCTCTATCTCTTTCTTACAATCTCTCTCTTTTTCTCTCTCCATCTCTCTCCCCCTTCGTCCTCTCCCTCTCTCCCTCCCTTCCCTCCCCTCACTCTCTCCCCCTTTCCTCATCTTTCTTTCTCTTTCTCTTCTCTCCTTCTCTATCTCCATATCTTTCTTCCTTTTTCCTTCCATCTCTTTCACTCTCTCTCCCTTTCTCTCCCTCCCTCTCTTAATCACTATCCCTCACTCTCTCCCTATCTTGTTATACTCTCTCTCACGCCCTTAAAATCCCTCTTTCTCTCTCTCTCTCTCACTCTTCCTCTCTTGCTCTATCTCTTTCACTCATCTTCCCTCCCCACTCCCCTCTCCCCCATTCTCTCTCCCCCTACTCTCACTCTTTCTCCTTTTCTATCTCTCCTCTCCCTCTCCCTCCGTTCCTCTCATCCTCTCTCCCTCTCTTTCTCTCTCTCCCTTCCCCTATCTCCTCTTCCCCCTCTTTCTCTCTCTCCTCTTCCCCTATCTCCTCTTCCCTCTCTTTCTCTCTCTCCCTCCCTCTATCTCCTCTTCCCTCTCTTTCTCTCTCTCCCTACCCCCTCTCTTCTCTTCCCTCTCTCCCTCTACCTCCCCATTTGTCTCTTGTTCTCTCCCTTTCTCTCCCTCACCTCCTCGCTTACTCCCTTA
Source organism: Dovyalis caffra (assembly GCA_963924115.1). NCBI lineage: Eukaryota > Viridiplantae > Streptophyta > Magnoliopsida > Malpighiales > Salicaceae > Dovyalis > Dovyalis caffra. Next base: position 1,961,749 of record CAWUPB010001179.1, read on the forward strand.
CTCTCTATATCTATCTCCCCCTCTCTCTCCCCCTCACCCTCTCCCTTTGTCTCCCTCCTCATCCCTCTCCCTCCCTCTCTCTCCCCCTTCTTCCATCTCTCTCCCTTTCTCTCCCTCTCTCTAACTCTCTACCTACCTCTCTCTTTCTCTCTCTCTCCCTCTTCCTCTCTCTTTCCTCTTTGTTTTTCACTCTCCCTCTCTTTAGCTCTCTCCCTTTCCTCTTCTCTCTTTCCCTCTCCCTCCCTCTCCTCCTTTCTCCCTCTCCCACTCTTTCCCTCTATCTCTCTCCTACTCCCCTTCCCTCTCTCTTCATCTTTATCCCTCACACTTTATCCCCCCTCTCCCCCTCTCTTTCTCTTTCCCATTTTCTCTCCCTCCCTTCCTCTCTCCTTCTCTCTCCCTCTCTCTCCTTCTCTCTCTATCTCCCCTTCTATCCTTATCTTTCCCTCCCTCTCCCTCTCTCCCACTCTCCTTCTACCTCTCAATCTCTCCCATTCTCCCTTATCTCCCTTACTTCCTTTCTCGCTCACTTGTTCCTCTCCCCCTCTCCCTCCCTCTTTTCCTCTCTCTCCCTCCCTCCCTCTATCCCTCTTTCTCCCTCTTTTACCCATTCATTCTCTTTCTATCTCTCTCTCTCTCTTAGTCTCCCTATCTCTTTTTCTCTCTCTCAAAGGCTCTCTCATTCTCCCATTCTACTTCTCCCTCTCGCTCTTTAACTCTCCCTCCATCCCCCGTCTCTCCTCCCCCTTCTTTCCCTCTTTCACCCTCTCTCTCCCTCTCTCCCTCTCTCTATGTTTCTCCTCCCCTCTCTTTCCTTTTCATTTCCTTTCTCTCCCTCTCTCCCCCTTTTTCTCCCTCTCTCTCCCTTCTTCCTTTTTTTGTCCCTCTCTCTAGCTCACTTTCTCTTTTGCTCCTTCACTCTATCTATCCTTCTTTCTCTCTCCCTCTTTCTCCTTCCCTAACTCCAGTTCTCTCACTCTCTCTCCCCTTTCTCTCTACCTCTCTCTCTCCCCTTCATCCCTTCTCTCTCACTCTCTCCCTTTGTCCCCCTCACTCTCATTTCCTCTCCCTTTCTCCTCCCTCTCCCCTTTCTTCCCTCTTTTTCATTCTCTCCTTCTCTCTTCCCCTTCTCCCTCTCTCTCCCTCTTTCCCTCTCTTTCTCTCTCACTCTCCCTCTTTTAATCACTTTCCCTTTCTCCCTCTCTATCACTTTTTCCCTCTCTCTTAGTCTCCTCACTCCCTCTCTCTCTAACTCTCACTCTTTCCCTCTCCCACTCTCTCTCACCCCTCTCTTTCACTTTCCTTTCTCAATATCTCTCCCTCTTCCCCTCTCTCCCCTCTTTCCCTTCTCCCTCTCTTCCTCTTTCTCTCACTCCTTTCCTATATCTCTCTCTCTCTCTCTCTCTCTCTCCCCCTTATCCCTTTATCTTTGCTTCTCTCTCCCCCTTCTCCTTCTCTTCCCCCTCTCTTTCACTCTTACCCTCTCTCTTCCTCCCTCTCTCACTCCTTCTCCCTCTCTCCATTCGTCTCCATCTCCCTCCATCTCTCTTTCCCTCGATTTTTCTCCCTCTTTCCCCTTCTTTTTCTCTTTCTTTACACTATTTCCTTCTTGCTCTTCCCACTCACTCACTCCCTTCTCCCTCTCTCTATAAATCTCTCCTTGTCTCTCTAACCCTCCCTATCCCTCTCACCCTCTACCCCTCCTCTCTTTCCCTTCTCTCTCCCTCACTCCCTTTCTCCCTCCACCTCTCACTTTTTCTCTTGCACTCTCCATCTCTCTCTTACTCTCTCTCTCTCTTTCTCTATCTCCCAGTCTCTCTCCTTCGGTCTTCCACTCTATCTCTCTCTAACTCTCTACCTTTCCCTTTATCTCTCCCTCACCCTCCCTCCTCTCTCCTTCTTAACCCTCTCTCTATCTCTCTCCCCTTGTTTTCTCTCTCTCCCTCTTTTTTCTCTCCCTCCCTATCTCCCTTTCTCTCCCTCTCTCTCTCTCTCACTTCTTACTCTCTCCCTTCCTCTCCCTCTCCCTCACCCCCTCTCCTTCTCTTTCCAAACCTTTCCCTATCTCTCTTTCCCTTTCCTTCTCTCTTTTTTCCCTCTCCCTCTTTCACCATCTCTCCCTCCCTCTCTCTCCACCTTCCTTTTTCCCTTTCTCTCTCTCTCACCCTCTCCCTCTCATCTTATCTCCCTTTTGTCTCTCTCTACCCCTCTCCTTCTCTCCCTCTACCTCTCCCTCTCTTCATCATTCTCCTCAACTCCCTTCTTTTCCTTCCCCAACTCTCCCCTCTCCCTTTCTCTCCAAACCTCTCTTTATCTCTCCTTTCCTCTCCCTCTCCCTCTCTCTCCTTCTTCTTCTCTCTCCCTCTCTCTCCCTCTCCCTTTTTCCCACTCTCCTTCTCTCTCCCTCGCTCCCTTCCTTCCTCTACTTCCCCACACTCTTACTCTTTCCCTCTCCCTTCCTCTCTTCCTCTCTTTATCTCTCTTTTTCCATTTACCTCTCTCCTTTCTCCCTTTCTCACTCCATCTATCTCTTAGTCTCAATCCGACTCCCTCTCGTCCCCCTTACCCTATCTCTCACTCTCTCTCCCTCTCTCTACCTATTTCCCTCTTTCTCTCCCTCTCTCCTTCTTTGTCACTCTCCTTATCCCGCTCTCCGTCTCCCTACCACTTTTCCTCCCTCTACTTTTCCCTCTCTCACTCTCTCTCTTTTCACTCCCTCTCCCCTCCTCTATCTTTTACTTCTCTCCCTCCCTCTCTCTCACTCTCCATCCTTTTTGCTCTCCCTCTCTCCCTTTTCCTCTTTCCATCCATCTTTGTCTCCCTCTCTCACTATCTCCCTCTCCCTCGTTTCCTCTCTCTCACTTTTCCTCTCTTTCCCTCTCTCTATCTCCCTGTCTCCCTTTCTAATACCTCTCTTTCCCTTTTCTCTCCCCCTCTCTTCCTTTTGCAATCTTAATCTCTCCCTCCCCTATCTCTCTTCCTTCTTCTCTCTCCTTATCTCTTTCCCTCCCTCTCTCTTCCTTCCTCCCTCTCTCTCATTATCGCTCTCCCTCTCCCTCTTTCTTCCTCTCTCTACCCCTTCGTCTCTCTCTATCCCTCTCTACCACTTTCTCCCTCTCACTCTCCCTCTATTCCCTTATCCATCCCTCTCCCTTTATCTCTTCCCCTCTCTCTCCCCCACTCCCTTCCTCTCTCTCACCCTCTCCCCTCCTCTTTCCCTACCTCTCTCTTCCTCTTTCTTCCTTTCTTTCTCTCTCTCTCCCTTCTTTCTCTCCCTCTCTACCTCTTACCCTTCTCTCTCCCTCTCTCCCATCTCTCTCCCTCTCTCTCCCTCCATCTCCCTTCCCATCTCTCTCTCACCCTCTCTCTCCCTACTCTCTTTATCTCTCCCTCTCTTTCCCTCCATTTCTCTCTTACTTTCTCTATTTTTTCTCTCCCTTTCTACCCCTCTCTCTTTCTCCACCTTCCTCTATCTCTCCCCGTTGCTCACCCTTTCTCTCCTTTCTTCTCTCTTTCTTTTTCTCTCCCTCCCTCTCTCTAACTCCCCCTCCCTCTCCCTCAATCCCTCTTTCTCTTTCTCCATTTTCTCTCTCTATCTCTTCCCCTTGCTCTCCCTCTCTCCCTTCCTTCTCTCTTTCTTTTTCTCTCCCTCCTCTCTGTCATCTATCCCTCCCTCTCTTCCTCTATACCCCATCTCTCCCTCTATCTCTCTCTTACTTTCTCTCCCTTTCTCTCTTTTATATTTCTCTCTCTGGCTCCTCCCTCTTCCTCTCTCCCCCTCTCCCCCTTAATACCTCTCTCTTTCTCAACCTTCTCTTTCTATCTCTACCCTCGCTCTCCCTCTCTCTCCTTCCTCCTCTATTTTTTTCTCTCCCTCCCTTTCCTACCTTTTCCCTTCCTCTCCCTACATCTTTCTCTATCTCCCTTTTCCTCTCTCTCTCCCTCTCTCACTTATTCTTTCTCTTACCTTTTCTTTTCTCTTCCTCTTTCTTCCTCTCCCTCTCTCCTTCTCCCTCCTTCCTTCCCTCTACCTCACTCAATCTCTCTATCTCTCTCCCTCCCCTCCTCTCTCCCTATCTCCTTCTCTCTCATTCTCAATCTCTCCCTTTCTCTCTCCTTCTATCACGATCTTTCTTCCTCTTTCCCCCTCTTTCTACCTCTCCCTTTCCCTCTGTCTCTTTCCCTCTGTCTCTTTCTTTTCCTTTTTACCTCTCTCCCTTACCCTATTTCTCTCTCTCCTATTTTCTCTCTCTCGCTTTCTCACTCCCTCTCTCCCATACTCTCTTCCTCTTTATCTCACCACTCTTTCTCTCTCTTTACACCCCCTCACTCTTTCCTCTCTCCCTCTCTCTCCCTCTCTCCCCCTCTCTCTATCACTCTCCCTTTCTCTCCCTTTCTATCACTTTACCTCTCTCTCCCTCACCTTCTATCTCTTTCTTTCCCTCTATGCTTCTCTTTCTTCCTCTCTCCTCTCCTCTCACACCCTCTCTCTCTCTCTTCCCTCTCTCTCCCTCTTTCATTATCTCTCCCTACTTCCTCTCTAGCTCTCTCTTTGTCTCTCTATCTCTCTTTTTCTTCTTCCTCTCTCGCACTCTCTCTATCACTCTACCTCCCTCCCTCTCTCTCTTATTTCCTCCTTCCTTCATTCTCTCTCTTCCTTTCTCTCTTGATCTCTCCCTTTCTCTCCCTCTCCCTCTCTTATACTCTTACTCACTTCCTCTTCCTCTTTTTATCTCTCACTCACTCTCTCTCCTTCTCTCTCCCTTACTCTATCTCTTCCTCTCTTTCTCTTGCTCTCTCCCTCTCTCTCCCCTTTATAGTCATTCTCCCTCTCCTTCTTCCTTTCTCTCCCTCATACTTGCTCTTCTTTTCCCTCTCCCTCGCTCTATCTCCTTTTCTCTCTCTTACTTTCCCTCCCTCTCTCTCCTTTCTCTCCCTCCCCTTGTCTCCCTCTCTCCCCCTCTCTCTCCCTCTATCCCTCTCTCTTTCCCTCTATCCCCACTTTCTCCCTCCCTCTCTCTCTCTTACTTTCTTCCCTCTCGCTCCTCTCTCTCCCTCCCTCTCCCTCCCCCTCTCTCTCGCTCTATCCCTCTCTCTTTCCCTCTATCTCCCTATCTTTCCCTCTATCCCTCTCTCTCTCCCTCTATCTCTCCCTCTTTACTCTCCCTTCCTCTCCCTCCTTCTCTTTTTCTTTTTCTCTCCGTCCCTCTCTTAACAACCTCTCTCTTTGTCTCTGTCTCTCCACTCCATTTTTCTCTCTGTCTCTCCCTCTCCCATTCACTCTCTCCCCCACCTCTTTTTTTCTTTCTATCTTTCTCCATCTCCCTCTCTCCATATCCCTCCCTCCTTCCCTTTACCTCACACACACTCTCTTCTATCTCTCTCCTTCCTCGTTCTCTCTACGTCACTCGCTCTCTCCATCTCCCTCTTCCTCCTTCTCAATATCTTCCTCTCTTCTTCTCCCTCTCTCTCCCTTTCTCTCCCTTTTTACCTCTCTCCCTTACCCTTTTTCTCTCTCTCCCATTCTCCTTTTCTTCCTTTCTCACCCTCTCTCTCTCGTATTTCTCCCTCTCCCTTATACTCTCTCTATCTCTCTCTAAATCTCTTCCGCTCTCTATCTCTCTCCCCTCTCTCCTTTTCTCCCTCTCTATCTCTCTATTTCTCTCCCTCTCCCTTTCTCTCCTTCTCTTTATCACTCGCTCTCCCCTCATTATTTCTCTTTCCTCCTTTCTCTCTCTCCTCTCTATTACTATCTCGCTCCCTCTTCCACACCCTTTTTTTCCCGAATCCTCCCTTTCTCCCTCTCTCTTTATCTCTCTATCCCTATTCTTCTCTCCCCTTCTCTCCATTACTCTCTCTCTCTCTCTCACCCTCCCTCCTTCTTCCTTTTTCTCCCCCTCTTTCCCTCTCTCTCCCTTTCTATCTCAATCTCTCCCTCTCTCTACCTCTATGTCTCTCCCTCTCCCTCTCTTTCTCTCTCGGTCATTCCATCTCTTTCTCTCTTTCTTGTTCTATCTCTCCCTCTCTTTCTCTTGCTCTCTCTCTCTCTCCCCCTCACACTAGCTCCCCTTCTCCCATTCCCTCTCTTCCTCTCTCTCTCTCCTCTTCTTTCTCTCTCATTCACCCTCTTTATCTCTCTCTCATCGTCTCTCTCAATCTCTCTCTCTCCCTCTTTCTCACTCTCTCTCTTTCTCTCCCTCCCTATCTCCTTTCCTCTTGCACTCTCTATCCGTGCCTCTCACTTTCCCTCCCTCACTCTCTCTCTCTCTTTCCCTTTCTCTCTCCTTCTGTCTTTGTACCTCTCTCCCTTTAACTTTCTCTTCTTCCTTATCTCTATTTTTCCCTCTCTCCCCTTCCCTCTCCCCATATGTCAATCCCTTTATCCCTCTATCTCCCTTTCTCTCTTCCTCTTTCTCTCTCATTTTCTCCCTCTTCCATCTCTCTTCTTTCTCTCTCAACCTTCTATCTCCCCTATCTCTTTATATCTTTCTATCTTTCCGTCTCTCATTCACTCTCTTCCTCCCTCTTTCTCTCTCTCACTTTCTTGCCCTCTCACTCTCTTTATCTCCATCACTCTTTCCCTCTCTCTCAATCCTTTTCTCTCCTTCCCTATCCCTTACTTTCTCTCTTTCCCTCTCTCTCCCTCCCTTCTTTCTCTCTCTCTCCCCCTCCTTCTCACTCTTTCCCTCCTTCCTTATCTCTCCATCCCTCTTATGCTCACTCTCACTCTCTAACTCTCCTTCTCTCTTCCCCCTCCTCTCTCCCTCTCTCTCCTTTTTCTCTCTAACTTTCTCTCCCTCTCTCCCCCTCTCTCTCTTCCTCCCCTTCACTCCCCTTCTTTCCCTCTCCCTCTCTCCCTTTTTCTCTCACCCTTTCTCTTCCTCTTTTCTTCTCTATCTTCTTCACTCCCATACTTTATCTCCCTCTCTTTCTCTCTTTCCCTTTCAATCCCTATCTCCCCATCTCCCTCTCCCCACCTATCCATCTATCTCCTACTCTTTCCCCTCTACCTCTCCCTCTTTTTCCTTCCCTTCCTCTCTCTTTTTACTACTCTCTCTCTCTCCTTTCTCGCTCTCTCCTTCACTCTCACTCTCTCTCCTTCTCTCTTTCTCTCCCTCACTCCTTCAATCCTTCTCCCATACCCACTCTCTCTTTATCCCTCTCTTTCTTTTTTCCTCTCCCTTCCTCTTTCCCCTCTATTTGTCTCTTTCTCTCCCCTTTTCTCCCTTTCTCTCTCTCTCTTTCTCTCTATCTATCTCTCCCAACTCTACCCCTCTCTCCCTTTCTATCCCCCCATCCCTCATACTTTCTCTTTCCTTATCCTTATCTCTCATTCTATTTCTCTCTCTCTTATCCTTTCTCCCTCTCTCCCTCTCTCCCTCACTCTCTCGCTTCTCTCACTCTCTCTTTCTCTCTTTATGTCTCCTTATGTACCTTCTTCTCTCCGTCTCTCCCTCTTCCTCTCTCCTTCTCTCTTTCTCTCTTTCTCTCCCTCTCCCTCTCTTCTATCCTTCTTTCTAGCTCTTTTTCCCTCTCTCCATATTTCTCTTCCTCTCTATCTCTTTCTTTATCTCTCCTTCTCTATATCTCTCCCTCTCTATCTCTCTCATTTTCTCTTTATCCTTTTTCCTCTCTCCCTTTACTCTTTCTACCTCTCTCTCACTCCCTCTCTCTTGCTCTCTCCCGCACTCTCATTCACACTCTATCTCCCTCTCTCTTTCTCTCTCACCCTCTCTCTACCTTTTTTCTCTCTTTCCTTCTCTCTCTTTTCCCTCCCCCTATCTCCCTATTTCCCTCTCTCCTTCTTCTTATCTCCCTTTTTCTTTCTCTCCCTCCCTCCCTCTTCCTTTCTCTATCTCTCTCCCTTTTATTTCTCTCCCTCTCTCCCTCCTTTTCCCTCTTTATCTCCCTCTCTCTCCCTCTCATTCCTTTTTCTCTCTTTCTCTCTCGTTTCCTCCCTTCCTCTCTATCTTCTTCTCCCTCTCTCACTCTCTATCTCTCACTCTCTAAATTTTCCTCTCTCTTCCTCCCCATCCCTCTCCCTCTCTCTCCCTCTCCCTCCCCTCCCTCCTACCCTCTCTTTTCCTCTTCCTCCCTCTCTCCTCTCCTCTCTCTCCCCCTCTTGCTCTCTCTCTCTCTTATTCTCTTTCCCTCTCTTCCCTATCTTCCCTGCTTTCCCTCTCCCATCATCTATCTCTCTACCTCCCTCTCTGTCTCCCTTTCTCCCTCTCCTATACCTCCTTCCCTCCCTCCCTCTCTCCCTTTCCCCCTCTTTCTCACTCTCTCTTGTTAGGTGAGGTGCCAAAGATCCAACCCTCGTTTAAATGGTTTGATTATTGTAATATTGCATTCTTTATTTTGTTAGTGAAAGAAGTCTTTCTATTAATCTTTTTGTTTCTATTTTGATAGAAATAGATAGAAGTCCATATCATATGCATTGAATTAATGATTGATCGAAAGATTGGGATAAACCTTAACACACTTAAATGATATTATTAAATATCCCAAGTCATAACATTGTCGGGAATGGACATTGGCTATATATGATAAGACTTGTGCTCTAGCTATAAGATAGCAATTGGAGATCTCACACCTATTGACATGGTTATGGCAAAGCAAACACTTAGGTGATTATGTTAGAGAATATATCATGGGTCGTGACTCGCCATGAGAACCAATTTGGTTTAGTCTATAGGAATTTCATACAAGATGGGTTATAACTAATCCTTTGACTTAAAGTCATCACGATTATCTCATTAGAGGATTTATGCATTTTGACACTTTCGATGGGCTTAATTAAGAGCTATATATGGACGATTCATTAGGTGCACCAATAATCTAATATAGATAGGTGGATGAATAAGATAGGATATATTATTCCTTATATGCTAGAGTTATTACATTGCACTTCGATGAACGTCTACTCAAAGAATCTATGGCCATAGTGGGAGTATACCAATAGAGCATAGTTAGTCTACTCTAGAGCTAAGAAATTTAAAAATTGAACTTGGGTGATCATAATTGAACAAACTATAAATCAAGTTTTAGATCAAACTATGATAAATTGACATGAGGATCGAATTATATGGTAACCATGCTCATGAAAGGTAATTGTAGATTAATTAATCTTCCTAGAGAATTAGGTATTCATGGCCTTACTAATGGCCAATCTTTATTTATGTATCAAGAGATAAAAGAGGTGTCTTTTGTTCTTGATACATTGCTAACATACCTAGGAGCCTATCAAGTCATACATATAAGTTTAAGAATTCACATAATGAAAGAGAAGCAAAGATTTTGGAAGAAGTTTCCTAAAATAAAATTTTCTTATTCTGAAAATGAAAAGTTTCCTGGTTGGAAAAGGTTTCATATTTTAGAAATTTTTTTGTTTTAGAAAAATTTTCATAAAATTGATAGTCTAAAAAGTTTTGGAAATTATTTCCTAATGTGGTTTTCCTAAAAATATATGACCCATAGTCTAAATTAATTGGTAATTCATTGGGCTAAAAGAGTTTGGGCCAATAGGCTTCATTTAAAAGCTTACAAGATATTTTGATGGGAGGATAAACTTAAGTCCTATTGGATAATTCTTAATGTTTACAAGGATAAGATCAAACAAGCCCACATATATTATACATTCTGTCATTGGAGGACAATGTCACCCCCTTATATAAATAAAGGGAGAGAGGTGGCAAAGAAGGGTTAAGAGAGACACACATATGAAAAATGAAAAGAAAAAGAAAGAGAAATTTTTTCTCATCCCAAAAGCATGAGTTGTCGTATCCCTCCTTAAAAGCTTGAGTTGCCACAAAAACCCTAATTGATTTCTTTAGAAAGCATATCAACTATACAAAAGATTGGAGCTAGCACCTTATGATTTCTATGGCTTTGTTTATGGGTGTTTAAGTTACATGAATTATTGAAAGAGGCTAGATACTTAGATGAATTTTTTCTATAAAGGTTAAATCTACACTAGAAGAGGTAATTTTTACTCATGCTTTTAATTCAAGTATCTATGATTAGTTGATTCATTGGCTAGATCTTGGGAGACTTAGATGGAGGAAAGTTTTTTTATTTCATACCTCCATAAGATGGATGATCCCTTATATCTCTCTCTCACTCTCTCCCTCCTTCACTCCCTCCCTCTCCCTCTCTCTCTCCCTTTATCTCTCCCTCCCTCTCCCTCTCTCTCTTCTTTTTCTCTCTCTCTCCCACTCTCTCATTATCTCCTTATCTCTTCTCCCTCTCCCTCTCCTTATCTCTCTCCCTCTCTCACTCGCTCTCAATCTCCCTCTCTCTCCCTCTCTTTCTGTCCCTCCAACTCTCCACCTTTATCACTCCATCTCTCTCCCCCTCTCATCCGCTCTCAATCTCCCTCTCTCTCCCTCTCTTTTCTCCCTCTAAATCTCTACCTTTATCACTTTATCTCTCTCTCTTTCCTTTTTCTCGCCTTCCTCCCTCTCTCTCCCCTTCTCTCAAGAGGGATAGAGGAGAGAAAGAAAGAGGGATAAAAAGGGATAGGGAGAGAAAGAGAGAGGGATAAAGGGAAAGAGGGAAAGGGGAGGTAAGAAGGATAGAGGAAAGATAGAGGGAGAAAGGGAGAGAAAAAGAGAGAGGAGAGAGAGGGGGAGGAGTGAGAGAGTTAGAGAGAGCAAGATGGAGGAGGATAGATAGGTAAAGAGGGAGAGAGATAGCAAGAGTGATGTAGAGAGAAGGAGAGGGGTAGTGCGAGAGAGGGGGTGAGAGGGAGGGATGGAAGAAGAATGGGAGAGAGAAAGAGAGGGAGAGAGCGGGAGAGATAAGGAGAGGGAGAGAGTTGGAGTGGGATAGAGAGAGGGAGTGGGAGATAGAAGTAGAGCGAGAGAGAGGGAGGGAGAGTGAGAGATGAAGAGAGAGGGAGAAAGAGAAAAAGGAAGAGAGGGAGAGAGAGAGAGAGTAAGAGGGAGAGAAAGAGCTAGAGCAAGAGAGAGAGAGGGAAAGGGAGAGAGAGAAAGAGAGATCAAGAGAGGGAGAGGGAGAAGGAGAAAGAAGGGGAGAGGGAGATGTAAAGGGTTGGAGGGATAAAAAGGAGAGAGATAGAGAGAGAATGAGAGAAAGAGAGAGGGAGAGGGATAGTAAGAGAGTGAGAGAGCGCTAGGAGGCGAGAAAAGAGAGAGGAAGATAGAGATGTCGAAAGGGATAGAGGGTAAGTGGTGAGCTAAAGTGAAATGGTAGAGAGAGAGGAAGAGGGAGGTAGAGAAAGAATGGGAGAGTAAAAGAGAGAAGCAAATAGAGAGAGAGGTAGTGAAAGAGCTAGGGAGGGAGGGAATGAAGGGAAGAGAAAGCAAGAGAGAAAGGGAGGTAAAGAGGAAGAGTGAGAGGGGGAGAGAGAGTTATAGGAAGAGGGAGAGATAATAAAAAGGGAAGAGAGAGTTAGAGAGTGAGAGAGTGAGAGAGAGGGAGAGGGATAGTGGTAGGGAGAGGGAGAGGGAGAGGTGAAGGGAGATGGAGTGAGAGAGAAAGGAGAAAGAGAGAGAGGGAATGGGAGAGGGAAGGAGAGAGAGGGGGAGAGAGGGAGAGTGAGAGAGAGAGAGAAAGGGAGAGAGAGGTAGAAAGGGAGAAAGGAGGTGATAAAAGGAGAGAGGTAGAGTGAGAGAAGGAGAGACAAGAAGAGAGGGAGAGAAAGAGAGAGGGAGAGAGAGGGTAATGAAGAGGGGGAGAGAGAGGGAGGAAGGGATGGAGAGGGTGGGAGAGAAAAGGGAGAGAGGGAAGTGGAAGGGAGAGGCATAGAGATGAAAAGAAAGGGATAAAGGGAGAGAGGGGAGAGAGAGAGAGAAAGAGGTAGAGAGATAAAAAGAGATAAAGAGGTGCGAGAGAGAAAATGAGATAGGAGAAAAGGGTTAGAGAGAGGATAAAATGAGGTAAATAGAGGTGGTGATGGAAGGAAAGAGAGAAGGATAGAGAGAGGGCAAAAGAGAAGGTGAGAAAGGGAGAGAGAAAGACAATGAGAGTGAGAGGGAGAGAGAGATGGTGAGAGAGAGAGAGAGAGAGGGAGGGATAAAGGTAGAGAGAGATAAGGAGAGTTGGGAAGATGATAAGAGAGGGGGAGAGAGGGAGAGAGAGGGAGGAGAGAAAAGGAGATAAATGAGGGAGAGAGAGATAAAGATAAAGAGAGAGAAGGTGGGAGAGAAAAATAGAGAAAGAAGGGTAGAGAGATTAGAAGAGAGACAAAGAGAGATAGAGAGAAGGAGAGAGAAGGAAAGATGGAGAGAGAGGAAGAGAGAGAGGTAGAGAGGGAGAGAATGATAGAGAGGGAGAGATTAGAGAGGGAGAGTAAGAGGGAGGGGGAGAGAGGTAGGAAAGGAGGGAGAAAGGGAGGGAGAGAGATGGAGAGAAAAAAAGAGAGAGGAAGGGAGAGAAAAGGAGAGGGAGAAGGGATGAGGGTAGAGGGAGGGAAAGAGAGAGGGAGAGGGAGGGAAAGATACGAGGAGAGAGAAGGTGGGAGAGAAAGGGTGGGAGGAATGGAGAGTGAACTGATGAGGGAGAATGGGAGAAAAGATAAAAAAGAAAGAGAGAGATAGGCAAAAGGAGAGAGAGGGTGGGAGAGAAAAGGAGAGAGAGGGAGAGAGAAGGATAGTGGGAGAGGGAAAGGTAAAGAGAGAGAGGGAGGGAGACAGAGGGGTGAGAGAAGGAGAGAGGTAGAGTAAAAGAAGGAGAGAGAAAGAGAGAGGGGAGGAGAGAGAGAGGGATAAAGGGAGAGGGAGAGAAAAGCGAGGGATAGAGAGGGGAAAAGAGGGAGAAAGGGAGTGAGAGGGCAAGGGAGCGAGAGAGAGGGATGGAGGGAGAGGGAAAGAGAGGGAGATAGAAAGAAGGAGAGAGTGAAAGAGAGAGGGAGAGAGAGATAAGAGATAGAGATAGAGAGAGAAGGAGAGAGAGGGAGGCTAAAAAATGGAGGGAGAGAGAGAGGAAGAGAAAGGGAAAGAGGGAGAGATGGGGAGAGAGATAAATAGAGATAGAGGGATAGAGGGATAGAGAGGGAGAGATAGAGGGATAGAGGGAAAGTTAGAGGGAGAGAGTTTATGAGAGAGGATAGAGTAAGGGAGAGAGAAAAGGGAGAAAGAGGGAGAGAGAAAGGGAGAGAGAGATATAGAGAGGGAGAAAGAGGGTGTGAGAGAGGGAAAGAGAGGGAGGGAGGATGGAAAATATGGAAGGAGTGGGTGATAATGAGAGAGGGAGAGGGAGAGGGATAGAGAGAGATTGAGAGAAAAGGAGAGAGAGAGCGGGAGAGGAAGGGATAGATAGAAGGAGACGAGAGATAAGGAGAGAGACAAAGAGAGATAGAGAGAAGGAGAGAGGGTGTGAGAGAAAAAGAAGGGAGAGATAACGAAAGAGAAGAGAGATATAGAGAAAAAGATAGAGATTGGGAGAGAATGGGAGAGAGGGGGAAAGAGAGAGGGGAAAGAGAGAGGGAGATAGAGTGAGAGAAGGAGAGAGGAAGAAAGAGGGAAAAGAGATGGAGGGAAAGAAGGAGAGGGAGAGAGAGAGAGGGAAGAGAGAGATAAGAGATAGAGATAAAGAAAGAGAGGGAGGGAGGGAGGGAGGGAGAGAGAGAAAGGGAGATAGAGAAAGTGGGAGAGAGGGAGAGAAGGAGAGGGGAAAGGAAGAGAGAGGGAGTGAAAGAGAGGGAAAGAATAAGGGAATCGGACAGAGAGAGAGAGGGTGGAAGGGAGAGAGAAAAGAGATAAAAGATAAAGCAATAAAGGCGAAAGAGGGAGAGAGAGAGGGATAGATGGAGAGAAAGGGAAAGATAGTGAGAAAGAGGGAAATAGAGGGAGAGATAGAGGGAAAGAGAGGGAGGGAGAGGGAAAGAGAGGGAGAGATAGAGGGATAGAGGGAAAGAGAGAGGGAGAGAGAGTGAGAGAGAGGATAGATAGAGGGACAGAGAGGGAGGGAGAGGGAGAGAGAATAGAAAAACAAGCATGAGAGGCAACTAGAGGGAGGGGCAAGGGAGAGAGGGTAGGAGGGAGGGAGAGGGGGTATGAGAGGGCGATTGAAAGATAAAGAGGCTAGAAGAGAGGGCTAAAGAGAGGGAGAGAGACAGAAAAAGAGTTAGAGAGATAAAGAGAAAGAGAGAGAAGGAGAGAGAGGTAGAGTGGGAAGAGAGAGAGGGAGAGTGGGGCAAGAGAGGGATAGAGGGAGGGAGATGGGAGAGAGAGGGAGAGAGTGAGAGAAAGAGGTAGAGACACAAAGAGAGATAGAGAGGTGGAGGGAGAGAGGGAGAGAGATAAAGAGAGATAGGAAGAAGGAAATACAGAGGGAGAGGGACATAAAGAGATAAAAAGAGAGAGGGGAGAAAAGGAGAGATAGAGAGAGGGAGAGAGAAAAGGGTGAGGGAATGAGGGAATGTGAGAGAGAGTGAGATAAGGGAGAGAGAGTAGGAGAGAGATGGCGAGAAAGATAGGGAGAGAGAGTGAGAAAAGGGAGAGATCAAGAAAAAAAAGAGAGATGGAGAGGGAGAGAGAAGTTGAAAGAGGGAGAGACAAAGTGAAAGAGAGATAAAAATGCGAGAGATAGAAAGAAGGAGAGAGAGAGAAGGAGTGAGAAGAAGAGAGAGGGAAAAAGAGAAAGGTCGAGAGAGAGGGAAAGAGAGGGATAGAGGGGAAGAGAGGGATAGAGTGGAAGAGAGGTTAGGTGAGAAAGGAAGAGAGAGGAAGAGAGATAGAGAGATAGAGAGAGGAGGAGAGAGGAAGAGAGATAGAGAGATAGAGAGAGGAGGGGAGAAGGAGGCACACTAAGAGAGCGATAGAGAAAGAGAGGGAGAGAATGAGAGAAAGAGATATAAAGGGGGGATAGAAAGAGAGAGAGGGGTAAAGAGGGAGAGAGAGGGAGGGAGAGAAAGGGAGAGAGAGAAGGAGATAGTGAGAGAGAGGAATAAAAAGAAAGGGAGAGACAGGGAGAGGGATAAAGAGAGGGAGAGAGAGGAACAAAAAAGAGAAATGGAGAGACGAGGAGAGACAGAGCGAGGGATAAAGAGAGTAAGAGAAAGGAAAATGAGGGATAGAGAGAGGGAGAGGGTATGAAAGAGGGAGATAGAGAGAGGGAGCGAGTGAGAGGGAGAGAGAGTATAAGAGAGATTAGAGAATAGAGGGATAGAGGGTGAGAGATGGAGAGAGAAAGAGAGAGGAGAGATGAGAGGAAGAGAGAGGGAGAATGTGGTAAAGAGAAAAGAGGAGAGAGAGAGAGCAAGAGAGGAAGGGAGAAAGGAAGAGAGAGAGAGGGGCGAGAGAGAGGGATAGAGAGAGTGAGAAAGGAAGAGAGAGATAGAGAGAGCGAGAAAGGGAAAGAGAAAGGGCAAGAGAGGGAGAGAGGGGGACAGAGAGAGGATACGAGAAGGGGAAAGGGAATAGAGAGAGAATGAGAGAGGTAGAGAGAGAAAGTGAGGAGGAGAGAGATGAGAGAGAGTAAAAGAGGGAGAGAGAAAAGGATAAAGAGAGAGAGATAGAGAGAGGAAGAGAGAGAGATAGAGAGAGGAAGAGAGGGAAATAGAGAGAAAGTGGAGGAGAGAGTGGGAAGAGAAGGGGAAGAGTGAGGAAGGGAGGGGGAAAGAGTGTGAGGGTAGAGAGATTAAGAGAGAGAGAGGGAGAGGGAGAGAAAGGGTGAGGGGAAGAGAGGCGGGGAGAGGGAGAGATAGAGAGGAAAAGAGAGAGAGTAAGATAGGGTGAAATAGATAAGGAAAGAGAGAGAAAGGGAAGGGAGAAGAGGGAGAGAGACAGAGGTAGAAAGGTAGGGAGAGAATAAGGGAGAGAGATAGAGAAAAAGAGATGGAGAAAGTAAAGGGCGAGAGAGGGTAAAAGGGAGAAAAACCAAGAGAAAGCTCGAGAGAGGGAGAGAGAGTGAGAGAGAGGGTAAAAATGGAGAGAGGAGTAGGAAAGAAGGGGAAGAGAGAGATGGAGAGAGATAGAGAGATAGAGAGATAGAGATAGGGAGGGGGAGAGAAGGAGAGAGATAAGGGTAAAGTGAGAGAAAGGTAAAGAGTAGGAGAGATAGAGGGGGAGAGAGGGAAGAGAATGAGAGAGATAAGGATAAAAAGAGTGACAAAAGGAGGGAAAGAGACAAGGAGAGGGCGTGAGAGAGGGATAGAGGGAGGTATAGAGAGGAAGAGAGAGGGAGGAGGAGTAAAAGAGAAAGTTGAGGGAGGGAAAGAGGAGGCGGATGGATAAAGAAAGAGAGAGGAGAGAGGAGAAAGGGGGAGGGAGAGGGGGAGGGACAGAAAGGGAGAGAAAATGAGATGAGACGAGGGAGAGGGAGAAGGAATGAGAGAGAAAGAAAGAGAGGGAATGAGAGAGGAAGGGAGAGAAAGGGGGAGAGAGGGAAGGAAAGAGAGAGGGAGAGAGGAAGAGAGAGATAGAGAGAGGGAGAGAGGGATAGAGAGAGGGGAGGGAGAGAGGGAAAGAGGATAAGAGAGGGTGAGAAATAGATAGAGAGAAAAGGAGAGTTAAAGAGAGGAAAGGAGGAGGAGGAGGGAGATGAGAGAGAGTGAGAGAGGGAGAGAGAAAGTGATAAGGAGAGAGACAGAGAGGAAGCGAGAAAGTGGGAGAGAGAGGCGAGAAAGGGGAAGAGTGAGGGAGAGAGGGGGAGAGAGGGAGGGTAAATAGATTGAGAGAGAGAGAGGGGAGATAGAGAAAGTAAGAAGAGGGAGGGGAGAGATGGAGAGAGGGAGGGAGAAGGGGAGAGAGAATAGAAAAGGGAGAGAGTAGGAGAGGGAAAAATATATAAGGAGAGAGAGAAGGAAGAGGAAGAAAGAGGGAGAGAGAGGGAGAGAGATAGAGGGGGAAAGAAGGAGAGAGTGAGGGAGAGAGAGGCTAAGAGGGAGAGAGAGCAAGAGAAAGGCGGAGAGAGAGGGAGAGGTGAGAAGAGAAAGATAGGAGTAGGAAAAAGGGGAAGAGAGAGGGAGAGAGATAGAGATAGTGAGGGAGAGAGAAGGAGGAAGAGAAAGGGAAGTGAGAGAAGGGTAAAGTGAGAGAAAGGTAAAGAGGAGGAGAGAGAAGAAGAGAATGATAGGGGATAAAAAGAGTGAGAGAGGGAAAAAACAAAGAGAGAGGGAGGGAGAGAGACAGGGGAGAGGGTGTGAGAGAGTGATAGAGGAAGATATAAAGAGGCAAAGAGGAGGGAGATGGATAAAGAAAGAGAGAGGAGAGAGGGGGAGGGAGATTAGGGAGAGAGAGAGAGAGAGATGGAGAGGAAAGAAGGGAGAGGAGAGGAGAGAGAAAGGAAGAGAGGAAATGGGAGAGGAAAAAAAGGAAGGGAGAGAGGGAGAGAGGGAGAAGAAGGGAGGGTGAGAGAGAGGGAGAAAGGGAGAGGGTGGGAGAGGGAAAGAGAGAAAGGGAGAGGGAGAAAGGGCGAGTAAGGGTTAAAAAGAGAAGGAGAGAGGGCAATAGAGGGTAAAAAAGGTTAGAGATAGAGGGAGAGAGATAGAGAGGAAAGAAGGGGAGAGAGGGAGAAAGAGGGATAAAAGGGGAGAGAAAGGGAGAGAGAGACTGAAAGAGGAAGAGAGAAATAAGAAGAATGACGGGAGAGAGAGGAAGAGATGGAGAGAGAGGATAGAGAGATTGAGAGAGGGAAAGAGAGAGAGAGGTGGGAGAGAAGGCGAGAGGGGTAGAGGGGGTGAGAGAGTTAGAGATGGGGAGGGAAAGGGAGAGGGAGAGAGGGAAAGAAAGGAAAAGAAAAAGAAGGAGACAGGGAGAGGGAGAAAAAAGAGAGAGGGAGAGGGAGAAAGAGAGAGAAGGTGAAGGAGAAAGAGAGAGAGAAAGGGGAGAGGAAGAAAGAGGAAGAGAGAAAAAGAGGGAGAGAGAGGAAGGGAGAGAAAAGGAGAGAGAAGGAGAGAGTGAGGGAGAGAGAGAGAGAAAAGGGAGAGAGGGAGAGAGTAAGAGAGATATAGATTAGGAGAGAGGGAGGGAGGGAGATATAGAGGGGAAGAGGGGGAGAGATATAGCAAGGTAGAGAGAGGGAAGGGGAGAGAGAGAGAAGGAGACGAAGGAGAGAGAGGGAGTGAGGGAGAGAGGGGAATAGTGAGAATTTCAATACCACTTTTTATCTCCTCTTTCCATCTCTCTCTCTTGCTCTCCCCCTCTCTTACCCTCTTTTTCTCTTCCTCTTACTCTATCTCTCTTATAATCTTTTTCTCTCTGCCTCTCTCCCTCTCTCTTTCCTTCCGAATTTCAATACCACTTTTTATCTCCTCTTTCCATCTCTCTCTCTTGCTCTCCCCCTCTCTTACCCTCTTTTTCTCTCCCTCTTACTCTATCTCCCTCTCTCTCCCTCCCTCTCCTTCCCTCTCTCTCATTCTCTCTATCACTCTCACTCCCTTTCTTACTCTAATTCTCTCTTCTTAACTCCATTTCTCCCTCTCCCTCTCTCCCTTTCACTCTCTCCCTCTCCCCCTCTCTTCTTCTCTCTCCCTCTCCTCTTTCTCCCTTTCTTTCTCCCCATCTCCCTCACTCCCTCCATCCCTCTCTCTCCCTTCTTTTCTCTCCCTATCTCTCCCTCTCTCTTACCTAATCTCTCCCTCTCTTCCCCTCTTCTCCCAATCTGTCCTTCTCTCTCTATCTCTCTTTCTCTTAATCTCTCACCCTTTCGGTCTTTCCCCCTCTCTATCTCCCTCGGTCTCTCCCTTTCCCTCTCTCTACCTCTCCATCCCTCTCTCTACCTCCCTCTCTCTCTCTCCCTATCTCATTCTTCCTTTTTCTCTTTCTCCCTCTCTATCTTCCTCACTCTCTCTCCCTCTCCCTCTCCCTCTCTCTCCCTCTCCCTCACTCTCTCCCCTCTCTTTCTCTCTCCCCCTCTTTACCTTTTGCACTATCTCTCCCTTTCTATCTCTCTCTCCCTGTCTTTATCCCACTCCTTCCATCTTCCTCTCTCTCCCACTCCTTCTCCCTCTTTCTCTATATCTCTCCCTTTTGCTTCTCTTTCTCTCACTTTATCTCTCTTCCCCTCTCCCTCACCCTCGCTCCCTCTCCACTCTATATTGCTCTTCCTCTCTCTCCTACTCTCCCTCTCTCGCTCCCTCTATCTTTACCTCTCCCTCTCTCTTCTCTCTCCTTCTCTCTCCCTTCCTCCCTCTCTCTCCTTATTTTTCTCTCCTTTTCTCAATCTTTTCTTCCCAATATAGTGCATATCCCTCCCTCCCTCTCTCTCCCATTCTTTTCATCTCCCTTTCTGTCTCCCATCTCTCATTTTCTCTCTCTCCCTCTCTCTTTATCATTCCTCTTCTCTCCCTCTCTTTGTTTTCCCTCTCTCCCTCTCTCACTCATTCTCTCTCCCTCTCTCTCTCCCTCTCTTCCACTCTCTCCCCCTCTCTCTTGCTCTCCCTTCCTCTCTCTTTCCCTCTCTCCTTCTATTTCTCTCTTTCTCTCTCCCTCTCTCTTTATCTCTCTCTCCATCTCTCTCCCTCTCTCCTTTCACTCCCTCTCTTTCTCCCTCTCTCCCCCTCCCTCTCTCCCTCCCTTCCTTCCACACTCTCTCTCCCTCTCCCCCTCTCTCTCCATCTCTCTCCCTCTCTCCCTTATATCCCTCTCTTCCTCCCTCTCTCCATCCCTTCCTTCCAAACTCTCTCTCCCTTTTTCTTTTTTTTCTCTCCTTTCTTTCCTTCTCTCTCCCTCTCCTTCCCCCTCTCTATCGCACTCTCTCTCTCTTCATCTCTCCCTCCCTCTTTCCTCTCTTTATCTCTCCCTCCCTCTCCCTCCCTCTCTCATTCTATTTCTCTTACCTACTCTCCCTATATCTCCCTCACTCTCCTTCTTTCCCTCTCTCCTTGTCCTACTCTCCCTTTCTCTCCAGCATCCTCTCTTTATTTTTCTCTATCTCCCTTTCCCCTCTCTCACCCTTCCATTCTCTTCCTCTCTCCCTTTCCTTCTCTCTCCCTCTCTCTCTCCCCTACTCCTATAATCTCTCTCCTTCTCTTTCCCTCTCCCTCATCCTTTTCCTCTTTTCCTTTTCTCTCTCTACTCTCCCTCTCTCTATCCTTAATCCCTACCTTCCTTTCCTCTCTCTCCCTTTCCTTCTCCTTTTCTTACTCTCTCATTCTCTCCATCTATTTTCTTATCCCTTTCTCTCTTTCTCTCCATATCTCTCCCTCACTCTGTCTCTCCTTCTCTATCTCCCTATCCCTATCTCTCCTTTCTTATCTCTCTCACTCTTTCTTCTTTTTTCTCTCTTCCTCTCCCACACTTCCTCTCTCCTTCTCTCCCTTCATCTCTCCATGTCTCTCCCCCCTCTTCATCTCTCCCTCTCTCCTCTTCCCTCTCTCTCTTTCTCTGTCCGTCCCTCCAACTCTCTCTCCCTTTCTCCCCTATCTTTCTCTTCCTGTCTTGCTCCCTCTCTTGCTCTCCTCTCTCTCCCCCTCTCTCACTTTCTCTCTTTCCTTCCTCTTCGTCCCTCCCTCCCTTTCCCTCTCCCTTTCTTTCTCTTTTTCTATCTCCTTATCTCTATCTATCTCTCTCTTTCTCTCTACCTCTCTCTTATTCTTTCTCTCCCTCTCCCCGCCTCTCCCTTTCCCTCTCTTTGTCCCTCTATCACCCTCTTCTCTCTCCCTCTTTTTTATCTCTCCCTCTCCTTACTCTCCCAATCTATCCCTCTTGCTTCCTCACTATCTCTCCCTCTTACCATCTCTCTCCCTTTCTTCCTCTCTCTTCCCCATTATATCCTCTTTCCCTCCTCTCTCTCCCTCCTTGCCTCTCTATTTCCCTCTCTCTCCATCCTACTTTCCCTCTCTCTCCATCCTACTTTCCCTCTTCTCTCTTTCTTTCCCTCAATCCCTCTCTCTATCTCTCTCTCTTTCAATCTCTCTCCCTTCTCTCCCTCTCTCGTTCTCTCTCATTCCTTCTCTCTTCCTTTCTCCCTCCCTCATTCCCTTTCTCTCCCTCTCTCCCTCCCTCCTTGCTCCTCTCTCCCCCTCTCTCTCCTCTATCCTTTTATCAAACTTTATCACTCCTATATGTCCTTGTCTTCCCCTCTTCCTCTCTCTATCACACTCTTCCTCTCCCTCCCTCTTCTTCCCTTTCACTATCTCACACACACTCTCTCTCTCCCTCCCATTCCCTATCGTTACCTCCCTTTCTCTAACTCTCTTCGTCCCTCCCTCTCACCCACTCTCCCTCCTTTCCTCTCTCTTAATCTCTACCCCTCTTTCTCCCCTTCTCCCTCCTCCTCTTTCTCTCTCTTTCCCTCTCCCTCTACCTCCCTCTCCCTCTCCCTCTCTATCTTCATCTTTTTCCCTCTCACTACCCCTCCCTCTCCCCCTCTCCCTCTACCTCATTATCCCTTCCTTCCCTATCCTCTCTCTTTCTCTCTCCCTCTCTTCCTCTCCCCCTCTCCCTCCACCTCATTATCCCTTCCTTCCCTCTCCTCTCTCTCTCCCTCTCTTCCTCTCTCTCTTTTTCCCTCACCCTCGCTCTCTTCTTCCCCCTCTTTTTTCTCTCTCCTTCTCTCAATCTACCTCTCCATCATTTTCTTTCCCTCTCTCTCCCTCTCTACCTCACTTCCTCCCCCTCTCCCTCTCTCCATACCTCTCTCACTCTATCTCTCTCCCCCCTCTCTTTCTCTTTCTATTTCTCTCTCATTCTCTCTCCCTCTCTCTACCTCTCTTCCTCCATCCCTCTTTCTCTTTCTCCCTCTAGCTCTCCCTTTCTCTTTTTCTCACCATCTCTCTTTACCTCTCTTACTTTCTCTTTTTCTACCTCCCTCACTCTCCTCCATCTCTCCCTATCTCTCTCCCTCGCTATCCATCCCTCCTTCCCTCTCCCTCTCCCTCTCCCCCTTTCGCCCTCTCCCTTTGCCTCATTATCCCTTCCTTCCCCCTCCTCTCTCTCCCTCTCTCCTTCCCGACCCTCTCTCCCTCTCTCCCTCCTCTTTTTCTCTCTCTCCCTCTCCTTCTCTCCATCTTTCTTTCTCTATATCTCTCTCTCACTTCTTACTCTCTCCTTTCCTCTCCCTCACCCTCACTCCCCTCTTCTTCTCTCTCAAAACTACTCCCTATCTCTCTTTCCCTCTCCTTCTCTCTTTTTCTCTCTCCTTCTCTCTCCCTCTATCTTTCTCTGCCTCTCTCCCTCTCTCTCCCTCTTCCTTTTTCCCTCCCCCTCTCTCTCCCTCTCCCTCTCATCTTATCTCCTTTTTGTCTCTCTCTACCCCTCTCCTTCTCTCGCTCTCCCTCTCTTCATCATTCTCCTCAACTCTCTCCCTTTCCTTCCCCACTCTCCCCTCTCCCTTTCTCTCCAAACCTCTCTTTATTCCTCCTTTACTCTTTATGTCTCTCCTCCTTCTCTCTCCCTCTCTCTCCCTCTCCCTTTCTCCCACTCTTCCTCTTCCTCCTTCGTTCCCTTCCTTCCTCTACTTCCCCACATTTTTACTCTTTCCCTCTCCCTTCCTCTTTTACTCTCTTCACTCTCTTTTTTCCATTTCACTCTCTCCCTTCTCCCCCTCTCACTCCATCTATCTCTTAGTCTCAATCCGACTCCCTCTCTTCCTCCTTACCCTTTCTCCCTCTCTCTACTTATTTCTCTCTTTCTCTCCCTCTCTCTCCCTATCTCGCTCTCTCTCACTCTCTCCCTCTTTATCACTCCCCTTATCCCTCCCTACCTCTCCCGACCACTCTTCCTTCCTCTACTTTTCACTCTCTCACTTGTTTCTTTCTCTCTTTTCACCCCTTCTCCCCTCCTCTATCTTTTACTCTCTCTCCCTCCCTCTCTCTCACTCTCCATCCTTTTTGCTCTCCTTCTCTCCTTTTCCTTCTTTCTTTCCATCTTTCTCTCCCTCTTTCCCTCTCTCACTATCTCCCTCTCCCCCTCTCCCTCTCTTCCTCTCTCTCACTTTTCCTCTCCCTCTCTCCGTCTCCTTGTCCCTCTCATGATCTCACTCACTTTTTCTCTCTCTCCCTCTCTCCCTTTCTAATCCTCTCTCTCCCCCTCTCTTCCTTTCCCAATCTTCATCTCTCTCTCTCCTTCTCTCCCTTCCTCCTTCTCTCTCCCTATCTCTTCCCTCCTCTCTCTCCTTCTTTATCTCTCTCTATATCTCTCTCCCTCTCCCTCTTTCTACCCCTTTGTCTCTCTCTATCCTTCTCTACCATTTTCTCTTTCTCACTCTCCCTCTATCCCCTTATCCCTCCCCCTCCCTTTATCTCTCCCCCTCTATCTCTCCCACTCCCTCCCTCTCTCTCACCCTCTCCCTCCTCTTTCGTTATCTCTCTCTTTTCCTCTTTCTCTCCTTCTTTCTCTCCCTCTTCCTCTCTCTCCTTTTCTCTCTCTCCTCTTCTTTCTCCCCCTCTCTCCCTCGTACCCTTTTTCTCTCACTCTCACCCTCTCTCTCTCTCTCCAACCTCTCTCCTTTTCTCCCCTTCCATCTCCTTTCCCATCTCTCTCTCACCCTCTCTCTCCCTACTCCGTCTATCTCTCCCTCTCTTCCTCTCTGTCCCATCTCTCTTTCCCTTCATCTCTCTCTTACGTTCTCTCCCTTTCTCTCTTTTTCTCTCCTTTCTGCCTCTCTCTCTCTCTCTCTCTCCCCTCTCGTTCCTCTTAATCCCTCCTTTTTCTCCACCTTCTTTTTATCTCCCCCTTGCTCTCCCTTTCTCTATTTTCTTCTCATTTTCTTCTTCTCTCCCTCCCTCTCTCTCCCTCCCTCTCTCTATCTCTCCCTCTCTCTCTCCCTCAATCCCTTTTTCTCTTTCTCCACTTTCTCTCTCTATCTCTTCCTTTTGCTCTCCATCTCTCTCCTTCTTTCTCTTTTTTTTCTCTCCCTCCTCTCTCTCTTCTATCTCTCCCTCTCTTCCTCTCTATCCCTCTCTCTCCCCCTCCATCTCTCTCTCACTTTTTCTCCCTTTCTCTCTTTTATCTTTCCCTCTCTACCTCTTTTCTCTTCCTCTCACCCCCTCTCTCCCTCTTAATCCCTCTCTCTTTCTCCACCTTCTCTCTCTATCTCTCCCATTACTCTTCTCTCTCTCCTTCCTCCTCTCTTTCGTTTTCTCTCCCTCCCTATCCTACTTTTTCCCTTTCTCTCTCTACATCTTTCTCTATCTCCCTTTTTCTCTCTCTCTCCCTCTCTCACCTATTCTCTCTCTTACCTCCTCTTTTCTCTTTCTTCCTCTCCCTCTCTCCTTCTCCCTCCCTCCTTCCCTTTACCTCACTCCATCTCTTTATCTCTCTCCCTCCCCCTCTCACACCCTCTCTTTTTCTTTCCCCCTCTTTCTCCCTCTCCCTTTCCCTCTCTCCCTTACCCTTTTTCTCTCTCCTATTCGCCCTCTCTCGCTTTCTCACTCCCTCTCTCCCATACTTTCTTCCTCTTTATCTCGTTACTCTTTCCCTCTCTTTACATCTCCCTCCGTCACTTTCTCACTCCCTCTCTCTCATACTTTCTTCCTCTTTATCTCGTCACTCTTTCGCTCTCTTTATATCTCCCTCACTCTTTCCTCTCTTTCTCTCTCTCACTCTCTCTCCCTCTCTCTATCACTCTCCCTCTCACTCACATTCTATCACCTTACCTCTCTCTCCCTCACCTTCTCTCTCCTTCTTTCCCTTTGTCCTTCTCTTTCTTGCTCTCTTCTCTCCTCTCATACCCTCTCTCTCCCCCTCTCTCCTTCTCTCTCCCTCTTTCCCTCTTAGCTCTCTCTTTGTCTCTCTATCTCTCTTTTTTTTCTCCCTCTATACCACTCTCTCTATCACTCTACCTCCCTCCCTACCTCTATCTCTCCCTTTCTCTCTTAATCTCTCCCTCTCTCTCTCTCTCTCCCTCTCTATTGATCTCACTCATTTCCTCTCCCTCTCTTTATCTCTCACTCACTCTCTCTTCTTCTCTCTCCCTCTCTTTCTCTTGCTCTCTCCCCGCTTAAAGTCATTCTCCCTCTCCTTCTTCTCTCTCTCCCTCACACTTGCTCTCCTTCTCCCTCTCCCTCTCCCTCCCTTTTTCTCTCTTGCTTTCTCTCCCTCTCTCTCATCTCTCTCCTTTCCACTGTCTCCCTCTCTCCCCTATCTCCTTATCTCTCC
The DNA here is from genome assembly GCA_963924115.1 of Dovyalis caffra. NCBI lineage: Eukaryota > Viridiplantae > Streptophyta > Magnoliopsida > Malpighiales > Salicaceae > Dovyalis > Dovyalis caffra. The sequence continues at coordinate 1,986,756 of CAWUPB010001179.1, forward strand.
CTCTATCTCTCCTCTTTTATCTTTCGCTCGGTCTCCCTCTCCTTTCTTCTCTCTTTTCTTTTTCCCACTCTCTTTTCCTCCCTCTCCCTCTTCCAAGCTCTCTCTTCTCTCATTCCCCTTCACTCCCTCCATCTCTCTCTCCCCTTCTAATTCTCTCCCTCCCTTATTCTCTTTCCCCTCTCTCCCTCTCTCTAACCTTCACTTTCGCTCCCTCTCTCCCTCTTTTTATCCCTTCCTCTCTTAATCTCTCTCCCTCCTCCCCTCTCTCCATCTCTCTCTTTCTTTATTCCCTTTATCCCTTTCGTTCGCTCACCTACTATCTCATTATCCCTCTATCTCTCTCCATATCTATCCCTCTCTCCTTTATCTCTCTCCCTTTCTCTCCCTCCCTCTCTATCTCTCTCCTCTTCCCTCTCCCTCTCTTATCTCTCTCTTCCATCATTCCCTCTCTATCTCGGTCTCTTTCTCCCTCTTTCTCTCTTTCCATCTCTTTTCCTCTCTTTATCCCCCTTCTTCATTTTCCCTCTCTCACTCCCTCCCTCCCTCGCTCTTTATCCCTCTCTCTTACTCTCTCGTCCACTCTCTCCCTCCCTCATACTCCTTCCCTCTCTCTCCCCCTCTATTTATATCTCTACCTTGCTCCTAATCTCTCTCTTCCTTTATTCCCTCTCTCCCTCTCTCACCCAACCCCTCTCCTTCTCTACCTATCTCTCCCTCTCTCCATCTCCCTCTATCCCACTCTCTCATTCTCTCTCTCTCTCCTCCTCTCCCTCCCTCTCACTATATCACTCTCCCTCTCTATTGTTCTTTCTTAGTCTTTATCCCTTACCTCCTTTTCTTCCTCTCCCTCCCTCTTCCACTCTTCCTTTTTGTCTCCCTTTGATTTTCTCTTTCCCTTCCTTCCTCTGTCTCTCCCTTTCTCCTCTTTTCCTTCTCTCTTATTCCATCTCTCTCCCTCTCCCTCCTTCTCTCTCACTCTCTCTCCCCCTCTTTTTCTATCCCTCTATCACCTTTGCTCTCCCCTTCCCTCTATTTTGCTCTCTCTTGCTCACCCTCTCTCCCACTCTCTTCCTCCCTCTCTCGTTCTCTTTCAATCTCTCCTTATCTCTCCCACTCTCTTCCTTCCCTTTTTCTCACTTTCTCTCTCTCTCTCTCACACTCTCCCTCTCTCTCCCTCACCCTTTCCTTCTCCTTCCCTCCCTTGCTCTCTCTCCCTCTACCTCTCCTTCTTTTTCTTTCCCTCTCTCTCCTCCTTTTTCTCTCCCTCTTCATCTCTCCTTCTCTCTTTATCCTTTTTTCTCTCTCCCTCTCTTTATCTCATTCACTTTCTACCTCTCTCTCCCTCCCTATCCCTCTCTCCTTATCTCTCCCTCTATCTCTCCTTATCTTTCTTTTGCTCAATCTCCCTCTCCCTCTTTCTCTCCCTCCCTATCTTCCACTCTCTCTGCATCCCTCTCCCTCTTTCAAGTTCTCTCCTCTCTCATTCCTCCACTCTCCCTCTATCTCTTTCTCCTTCCCTTGCTCTCTCTCCCTCTCTCTCCCTACATCTCTCTCTCTCCCCTTCGATTCTCTCCCTCCCTCACTCTCTCTCCCCCTCTCTCCCTCTCTATCCTTCACTCTCTCTCTCTTTCTTTCCATCTCCCACTCTCCCTCTTTTTGTCCCTTCCTCTATCAATCTCTCTCACTCCCTCCCCTCTCCCATATCTTTCTTTCTTCATTCCCTTTATCCCTTTCCCTCGCTCACCCACTCTCTCATTATCCCCTTATCTCTCCCTCTCCCTCTTACCCTTTCTCTCCCTCTCACTCGCCCTCTCTCTCCACTTCCTTCCCTCTCCCTCTCCTCATCTCTCTCTTCTATCATTCTCTCTCTTGATCTCTCTCTCCCTCTTTCTCTCTCTCCATCTCTTTCACTTCTCTCCTCCTCCTTCTTTTCCTTCTCCCATTCTCTCCCTCCCTCGTCGTCTATCCCTCTCTCACTCTCTCTCTCACTCTCTCTCTCCCTCACTCCTTTTTCCCTTTCTTTCTCCCCCTGTATTTATCTCTCTACCTTCTCCTTAATCTCTCTCTTCCTTTATTCCCTATCTCCCTTTCTTGCTTTCCCTCTCGACCCGGGCCCCTCTCTGTCTCTACCTATCTCTCCCTCCTTCCATCTCCCTCTGTCCCACTCTCTCCCTCTCTCTATTCCTCTCCCTCTCCATCTCTTTCTCCCTCTCTTTCTCTCCCTCTCTCTTTCTCCCTCTATCTATCTCATCCTCTCTCTACTCCTCTCTCTCTCCTTCTCCCTCTCCTCTCCCTCTCCCTATCTCTATCTCACCCTCTGCCTCTCTCTCCATCTCTCCTTTCCCTCTCTCGTCTTTCCATCTCTCCCCCATCTCTTACTCTATTTCCCTCACTTTCCCTATCTCTATACCACTTTACCTCTCTCTCCCTCTCTCTTTCTCTCTCTCCCTCTCCCTCTCTTCTCTCCCTCCCTCTCACCCCTTCTCTCTCCCTTCTCTCTCCCTCCCTCCCTTTTTCCACCTCTCTCCCTCTCTCTCCATCTCTCTCTTCCTTCATTCCCTCTTTCCCTCTCCTTTTCTCTCCTTCCCCTCTCCTTCTCTCCCCTTCTCTCTCTTTCTCCCCTAATGTCTCCCTCTCTTTATATCCCTCCCTCTCTCTTCCTCACTCTTCCTCTCCCTATCTACCTTCTTTCATTCTCACACTCTCTCCCTCCCTCCCCCTATCTCTCCCTATCACTTCTTCTTTTCCTCTCCCCTCCCTCTCTCTTCCCTCCCTTTATCTTCTAATCCTACTTTCTCTCTATCTTTCTTCTCATCGCTCCTCCTATCTCGCTCTCTCTATCACTTGTCTTAGTCTCCCTCTCTATCTCTCCCTCCCTTTCCCTCTCCCTCCATATTTCTCAATCTCCATCTCCCTTTATCTCTCTCAATCTCCTTCTCTCCCTCTTCATCTCCCCTTTCACCCTTTCTCTCTTTATCTCTCTCTCCCTCCCTCTCTCACTCTTTCTCTTCCTCTTCCTCTCTACCTCTTTATCTCACATTCCCTTTCTCCCTCTAACTCCCTCTTCTCTCTCTCTCCATCTTCATCTCCCTCGCTTTTCCTCTGCCTCCTTCCTTTTCTCCCTCTCTCACCGCTCTCCCTTTCACTCTCTCCCTCTCTCTCCTATCCTCTTACTCTACCCCTACTCCTTTTCACATTCCCTCTCTCTCCCTCTCTCTTTCCCTCCTTCCCTCTGTCGTGTTCTGCCTCTCCTCTACTTCTTTTATTTTCCCTCTCTTTTTTCTAAGGAGAAAGAGAGAGGGTGAGATAGGGAGAGAGGGAGAAAGAGAGAAGGAAAGGGAGGAAGAGGGAATGGGAGAGAGAGTGAAAGAGAGAGTGAGAGGTGTGGGAGAGAGAGTGAAAGAGTAAGGGAAGAGAGAGGGATAGAGAAGGGGAGAGAGAGCAAGGGAGGGAGGGAGAGAGAGGGGAGATAAAGCGAGACGAGGGAAAGAGAGTGCGAGAGGGATAGAGGGAGAGAGGGAATAAAAGATAGAGAGGTTAAGATGAAGAGGGAGGTAGGGAGGGGGAGAGATAGAGAGATAGATAGAGAGAGGAAGGGAGAGAGGGAGAGAGGGAGAGAAGGGAAAGAGGGAGAGTGGGAGTGGGATGGAAGGAGAGGGAGAGAAAGGAGATAAGAGAGAAATAAAAGGGGGAGGGAGAGCAAGAGAGGAGGAGGGAGAGAGAAAAATAAAGAGGGGGATTAGGGGAGAGAGATGGTAGGGGAAAGAGACAGAATAGAGAGCGAGGAGAGAGGGAGAGGGAAACGAGAGAGGAAGAGGGAGAGAAGGAAAAAAGAAGGGGATGAGGAGGGAGAGATGGTAGGGGAGAGAGAGGGAATACAAAGAAGGAGAGAGAGAGAGGGAAAAGAGTGATAAATAAGGAGAGAGAAAAGGAAAGGGAGAGAGGGACGAGAGAGAAGGAGAGTAGGAATAAAGGATGAGAGAGATATAGAGAGGGAGGGAGAGAGAGGGTGAGAGAGGTTGATAGGGAGGGAGAGAGGAAGCGAGAGAGAAGGGGTGAGATGGAGGAGGGAGAGAGAGAGGGAGAAGGGAGAGAGACATGGAGAGGGGGAGGGAGAAGGAGGGAGAAAAAGAGAGAGAAGAAGGGAGATAGAGATAGAGAAAAGGAGAGCGAGGTAGGGAGAATGAGAGAGGAAGAGATAGAGAAATAGAGAGGGAGAGAAATGGAGGAAGAGATAGTGAAAGAGATAACGAGAGTGAGGGGGAGGGAGAGAGAGGAAGTGAAAGGGAGGAGAGAGGGAGAGATTACATGAGAGAAAAGGGGAAGAGGGTGAGAGAGGGAGATGGAGCCGGGGGAAAGAGAGGGAAGGAGAAAGAGGCAGAGGGTGAAAGGGAGAGAGAGGGAGAGACAGGGAGAGAGGGAGAGGCGAGAGAGAGGGAGAGGCAATGGGTAGTGAGAGGGGGAGAGAGAGGGGAAGATAGAGAGATATAGAGATATAGGAGGGGAGAAGGTGAGAGTGGGAGAGGGAGTGGGAGGGAACGAAGGAACGGAGAGATCGGAAAAGCAAGAGGGGATGAGAGAGAGGGGAGAAGGAGAAGGAGAGAGAGGAATGAGAGAGAGAGAAAGGAGAGAGAGAGAAGGTTACGAGAGAGGGAGAGAGTGCATAAGACAGAATGGAAAAGAAAGGGACGAGAGAGGGAGAGAGGGAGAGTGAGTGAGAGGGAAAGGGAAAGGGAAACAAGAGAGAGAGAGAGGAAATGAGAGATAGAGAAAGGAGAAGGAGAGGGAGAAGGTAGGTGAGGGAGAGAGAGAGAGAAGGAGGAAAAAGATGGATAGATGGAGAGTATGTGAGAGGGAGAGGGAGACAAAGAGGGAGGGAGAGAGTGGGATGGATAAAGAGTGATTGAGAGGGGGAGAGAGAGAGAGGAAGAGGAAGGAACAGGAAGGGAGAGAGATGGAGAGAGGGAATAAGGGATAGAGAGGGAAAAGGTAAAGGGAGAGAGGGAAGAAAGGAGGAGAGAGAGAGGGAGAGAAGGAGAGAGGGAGAGAAGGAGAGAGAGGGAGGACGAAGAGAGGGAGAGGGAGGGAGTGGGAGGGTGGGAGAGTGGAAGAGAGTAGAAGAGAGATATAGAGAGGGAAAGAGGGAGAGGAAGATGGAGGGAGTGAGAGAGAGAGAAGTAGAGGAAAGGATAGTGGGAGAGGAAGGGAGGGAGGGTGAGAGCGAGAGGGAGTGGGAGAGGGAGAGGGGTAAGGAGACTAAGAGAATGGAAAAAGAGGGAGAAAGAGAAAAGGAGAGGAAAGAAAGAAAGATAGGGAGAGGGAGAGAGTAGGAGATGAAGAGAGACAGAGAAGGAATGAGGGAGAGGGAGAGCAAGAAGAAGAGAGAGAAAGAGGTAAAGAGGGAGTGAGAGGGAAAGGGAGAGCAAGAAGAAGAGAGAGAGCAAGAAGGAGAGAGAGAAAGAGGTAAAGAGGGAGTGAGAGGGAGAGCAAGAAGAAGAGAGAGAGCAAGAAGGAGAGAGAGAAAGAGGTAAAGAGGGAGTGAGAGGGAGAGCAAGAAGAAGAGAGAGAAAGAGGTAAAAAGGGAGTGACGGGGAGAGAGATGGACGGGAAGGGAGAGGGGAAAAGTGAGGGATAGAGAGGGAGAGAGAGTGAGTAGAGGGAGTGAGAGAGAGGGAGAGAGGATGAGGGAGGAGGAGATGGAGAGGGAGGGAGAAAAGGTGAGGAAAAGGGGCAACAAGAGAGGGTGAGAGAGAGATGAAGATATAATGAGAGTGAAGGAGAGAGGGAAAGGGACTGTGGAAGAGCAAGAGAGAGGGAAGGATAGAGGGAGAGAGGAAGAGGGATAGAGAAGGAGAGAGGGACAAAGGGAAAGCAAAAAGGAGAGGGGGCGAGGGAGAGAAAGAAGGTAAGAGAATGAGGGAGGGAGAAAGGGAGGGTGGGAGAGACAGAGAGAGAGAAGAAAAGATAGAGGAAGAAGACAGATTGTGAGAATGTTAGAGAGAGGGAGAAGGGGAGAGGGAAAGAGCAAGGGAGCGAGGAAAAGGAAGAGAGAGGGAGAGAGAGAATAGGGAGGGAGAGGGAGAAAAAGAGAGGGAGAGAGAGAAAAGAGAAGGAGAGAGATAGGAAGAGAGAGAGGTAGAGAGAGGAAGAGAGAGAGTAGGTAGAGAGAGAAAGAGAGAAAAAGAGGGATAGAGAGTGGGAGGGCGAGAGGTTGGGGGAAAGGGAGAGTGCTAAAGAGGGGGAGAAAGATAGGGCTAGAAGGGAGAGGGAGAGAGAGAAAGAGAAAAGAAGGAGAGAGAGGAAGGGAGAGAGAGGATGAAAATAGAAAGCTAAGGTGGGAGAGATGGGGTGGGAGAGAGAGGAAGAAAGAGAGAGGATGAAAATAGAAAGCTAAGGTGGGAGATATGGAAAGAGAGATGGGATGGGAGAGAGAGGGAGAGGGTGAGGGAGATAGAGGGAGATCGAGTGAGAGGGAAAGAACGAGATGGAGAGGAGGAGAGAGAGAAAGAGAGAAGAAAGGAAATGAGAGAGAGAGGGAGAGAGATAGAGAGGAATAGAGAGGGAGAGATCGGGAGGGAGAAAGGGAGAGTAAGAGAGAGAAAGAGAGAGAATGATAGATAGAGGAATAAGAGAGAGTGGGAGAGCATTAGAGAGAGGGAGAGAGATAAGATAGGGAGAGGTAGATGGAGGGAGAGAGGAAAAGGAAAAGGGAGAGATGGAGAGAGATGAGAGGAAGAGGGAGGGAGAGGTTGAGAGGGAGGGAGAAAGGGACAAATGAATAAGCAAAGGGGAGAGGAAAAGAGATAGAGAGGAAGAGAGGGACAAATGGAGAGGGAGAGAGAGAAAGAGGGTAAAAGAGAATGGTAAAGAGGAAAAGGAAAGGGAGAGAATGAAGGAAAGGAGGAAGGAGAGAGGGAGATAGTAAGAGAAGTAGAGGGACAAAGAGACGAGGGATGGAGAAAAGGAGAGGTAGGGAGAGAGGGAGAGAGAGGGAAATAGAGGGAGAGAAAGGGTGATATGGAGAGGGAAAGGGAGAGTAAGAGGGAGAGTGGTAGAAAAGGAGAGAGAGATGAAGAGAGAGGTATAGAGAGAGAGAGAGGGACTAAGGTGGAAAGAAGAGAGAGGGAAAGAGACCGAGGGGAGGCGAGAGCAATAGTGAGAGAGAGAAAGTGAGAAGGAAAGAGAGAGAGGGAGAGGGAGAGAGAGAGAATGAGAGGGAGTAAAAAGGAGAGAGAGGGAGAGGGAGAGGGAGAAAGAGAGGGATCAAGAGGGAGAGGGAGTGAGTGAGATAGAAAGGGAGAGGAAGGGAGATGAGGGAGTGGAGGGAGAGAGGGAGAGGGAGAGCGGGGAGAGAGGGAGAGACAAAGGAGTTAGGGAGAGCTTGAGAGAGAGGGAGTGAGAGAGAGATGGTGGGAAAGTGGGTGAGAGGGAAAGAGTGAGGGAGGGAAGGGAAAGAGAGGGAGGGAGAGCAAAAGAGCGAGAAGAAGAGAGAGGAAATAGTGAAAGGAAGGGAAAAAGGAGGGGGAAGGAAAAAAGAGAGAAGGAGAGAGAAAGAGAGAGAGGGAGGGAGGGAAAGAGATAGAGAAGGAGTGAGAGATGGTGATAGAGGGGTAGAGGGAGAGAGATAGAGAGAGGGAGGGAGGGGGAGAAAGGGAGAGGGAAAGAGGGGGATAGAGAGAGGCGGGAGCAATCAAGGGAGAGTTAGTTAGGAAGAAGAAAGGAGAGAGAGGGAGAAAAAAAGGATAAGGGAAAAAGAGGGAGACGAGTGAGCGAGAAAAGGGAAGAGAGAGAGGGGTAGAGAAAGGAAGAGGAGGGAGAGAAGGAGATAAGGGGAGAGAGGCATATGGATGGAAGGAGAGATTAGGAGAGGGATGGGAAGAAAAGAGAGATAGATTGAGAGAGAGAGAGGAAGAAGGGGAGGGAGATGGAGAGGGAGTGAGAGGGGAAGATGCAGAGAGGAAGGGGGAAGGGGGATGGAGAAGGAGTATTAGTTGATTCAATGACATAATCTTAGGAACCTTAGGTGGAAGATAAATTTTTATTCTCCACCTAAGGTTCCTAAAATTTCTATAGGATGAATGATCCTTCAAAAGGAAGGAAAAAAGGGAGGGAGAGAAAAGGAGATGGAGAGATTGAGAGAGAGAGAGAGAGAAGGGATAGATTAAGAAAGAGGGAGATGGAGAAAGAAGAAAAGAGAGGGAGAGAGAGAGGAAATAGAAGGAAAAAGGATAAAGAGAGAAAGATTTAGAGAGCGAGGAAGAGATGAAGAAAGGAAGGGATAGAGAGGGAGAGAGAGAAAAGAAAGAGATAGAGAAAGAGAGAGAAGGGAAGAGAGAGTTGGGGAGAGAAGGAGAAGGAGGTAGGGAGAGAGTGAGAGTGAGAGCACGAGAGGGGTCGGAAGGGAGAGGGAGAGGGAGGGGCGAGTGCACAGAGAGTAAGGGGAGAGAGGGAGAGAGGTAGAAAGAGAAAAGGGATAGAGGGAGGGAGAGAAAGGAAAAGAGAGGGAGAAGGAGCGAGAGGGAGGGGGAAAAAGGAGAGAGGGAGAGAGGGAGAGAGAGGGGGAGGGAGAGAGGGAGGGGAAAGGGAGAGAGGTAGAGAGGGAGAGATAGGGAAATGGAGTGAGGGAAATTAGAGATGGATAGAGAAAGAAAGAGAGAAAGGAAAAAAGGAAGCAAAAAGGGAGAGAGAGTGAGAGAGGTGAGCGAGGAAGAGGGCAAATGGAGAGAGAGGAGAAAGATAGAGAAAGAGGGAGAGGGAGAGGGACGGGGAGCGAGTAAGGGAGAGAGGGAGAAAGAGGGAAAGGCAAAGGCGAGAAAGGGAGAGAGGGAGAGGGAGAGGAGAAAGATGGAGAAAGAGGGAGAGGGAGAGGGAGAGGGAGAGGGAGAGGGAGAGGGAGAGGAAAACGAAGAAAGGGAGAAGGGGAGAGGGAGAGGAGAAAGATGGAGAAAGAGGGAGAGGGAGAGGGAGCGAGCGAGGGAGAAAGGGAGAAAGAGGGAAAGGAAAAAGGAGAAAGGGAGACAAGGAGAGGGAGGGAGAGAGAAAGAGGGAGAGAAAGGGTAAGGGGGAGAGAGGGAGAGAAGGCATGAGAGGAGGATAAAGAGGGAGCGAGAGACAAAGAGAGATGAAGAGAGGGAGAAGTAGAAGGAGAGAGAGAAAAGGAGGGAGAGAGAGAAAAAAAGAGCGTAAGAGAGAGAAAGGGAGATAGAAAAAGAGGGAGGAAGAAAAAAGGAGAGAAATAAAGAGAGAGGGAGAGAGGAAGACAAAGGGAGAAAAAGAGGAAGGTAAAGGAGTGAGAGGGATGAAAGGAGAGAGAGAGACTTAGAGAGAAGAGAAAGGGAGATAAAGAGAGGAAGGTGGAGAGATAGAGAATGAAGGAGAATGAGAGGGAGAGGGAGAGGGCGAGAGAGGGAGGGAGGAGGAGGGGAGGGAGAGGGAGGGAGAGTAAGAGAGAGTGAAAACAAGGAGAGAGAAGAGAGGGAGATAGACAGAGAGGGAGAGAGGGAGAGAGAGGGAATGAGGTAGAGAAAGGGAGAGAGAAAGAGATAGAGAGTGGGAGAGAGGGAGGGAGAAAGAGAGAATAGGAGAGAGGAAGAAGGATGAGTGGGAGATAGAGTAAGAGAGGAGAAAGAGAGGGAGAGAGGGAGAGATAAGGGATAGAGAGGGGAGAGAGAGGAAAGGAGGGAGAGAAAGTGAGTTAAAATAGAGAGAGGGAGGGGGAGTGAGAGGGAGGGATAGAGGGAGGGAGAGGGTGAGGGAGAGGGAGGGAGAGAGAGAGGAAGGTAGAGAGAGGGAGGGGGAGAGTGAGAAGGGGAGAGTGGGAGTGAGAGAGAAGGAGTGGGAGAGGAAATGGGAGAGCAGAGAGAGAGAGGGGGAGGGAGGGAGAGAAGGAGTGAGATTGAGGGGGAGAGAGAGGAAGTAAGATTGATGGGGAGAGAGAGTGAGCATGGGAGAAAAGGGAGTGGTAAGGAGAGAGGGAGGGAGGGAGGGATAGGGAGAGAGCAAGAGGTAGAGAAAGAGAGCAAGTGAGAGGAAGAGAGGGAAAAAAGAAGGAGAGTAAGGGAGAGAGTGAGGAAGAGAGGGAGGTAGGGAGAGGGAAAGGGAAAGAGGAATGGAGTGGAGGAGAGAGAGTGAAGGATATAGAGGAGGTAGGGAAAGAGAGGGAGAGGTGAAGAAAGGGAGAGTTAGAGAACAAGAGAGAGAGAGAAAAAGGTGAGAGAGAGGGGGAGAGATATTGAGTGGGAAAGAGAGTGAGAGAGACAGAAGGGGAGGAAGAGAAAGGGGGAGAGAGAAGGTAAGATGAGGGAGAGATAAAGGGAAGAGAGAGAGTGAGGGAAATGGTGAGAGAAAGTGGGTGAGTAGAAGGGAGAAAGAGCAAGAAAGGGATAGAGGGAGAGAGAGAAGGAAAAAAGGTTAGAGAGAGGGAGAGAGAGGGAGAGAGGAAGAGTGGGAGAAGGAGGCAAGAATAGAGAGGGGAGAGAGAGGGGGAAAGAAGGGAGAGAGATGGACATAGGGGTAGAGAGAGTAAGAGAGATAAAGAGAAGGGAAAGAGGGAGAGAGGGGAGAGAGAGGAAGAGAGGAAGCGAGAGGGAGAGGATAACGAGGGTGAGGGAGAGAGAGAGGGAAAAAAAGAGAGAGAGAGAGGGAAGAAGTGAGGGAGAGAGCGATGAGAAGGTAAGATAAAGAGGGAAAGAGAGATAGGGGCAGCTAAAGAGAGAGGGAGAGAGAGGGAAGAAGTGAGAGTGGGATAAAGAGAGAAGGAGAGAGATGGATAGATAAAGGGAGAGAGAGGAAGATAAAAGAAGAGAGAGTGTAAGAGAAAGGGAGGGAAGGAGGGAGAGAGAGAGAGTGAGGGCGAGAGGAAGAGATAGAGGAAAAGAATGGGAGGGCATAAATGAGGGGGTAAGGGAGAGAGGGAAGAAGAGATAGGAAGAGAGAGAGATAGAGATGGGGAAAGGGAGAGGGAGAGATGGGGAGAAAAAAGAGAGTGAGAGGGAGAGAGCGAAAGGGAGAGAGAGGGAGTGAGAGAGAGAGAGAATGGGAGAGGGATAATGCAAGAAGAAGAGTGAAAGAGGAAGGGAGAGAGGAGGAGGGCGGGAGGGAGAGGCTGAAAGGAAGAGAGAGGAGGTAGAGATGGAGACAGAGAGGGAGTGAGAGAATGAAAGAGAGACGAGGAGCGATAGAGGGAGAGAGTGAGAGAGGGAGAGAGTGAGAGAGGGAGAGAGAGGGAAGGGAGAGGGAGAACATAAAGGGGGAGAGGGATAGAGGGAGGGGAGAGAGAGTTAGATAGAAAGAGAAAGAGAGAGAGAGTAAGAGAGAAAGGGGGTGAGAGGGAGAGAATGCGAAGGGAAGAAAGTGAGAGATAGGTAGAGAGAGGAAGAGAGAGAAGAAAAAAAGGAGACCGAGGGAGAGAGAGAAGAGAGATGGAGAGAGTGTGATGAGGAGAGGTGTAAAGAGAAAGGAAAATTGGGAGAGAGAGGGAGAGAGGGAGGGGAAGGGAGAGGGAGAAAGGAGAATGAGTAGGAGGTACAAAGAGGGGTAGAGAGAGGAAGAGGGAAAGGGGTGAGAGAGAGAGGGAGAAAAGGAGAGAAAGAGGGAGAAAGGGTCCCTTTCCTTCCCTTATGCTCTTTTTCTTTCTTACTTTCTCCTTTCCCTTTTTCTCTATCTTTCTCTCTCCCTTTCCTCCCTTCACTCTCTCTCTTCCTCTAACCCTCTCTCCACCTCTCCCTCATTCTCTCTCCCCTATCACTCATTCCCTCCCTCTCCCTCACTCTCTCCCTTCCTCTCTCTCTCACTTTCTCATATCCCTCTCTCCCTTCTCTCCCCGTCTCTAATCCACTATCCTTTTTTGTCTATCTCATGTCCCTCTCTCTCTCTCTCTCTCACTGTCTTTCTCTCACTCTCTCTTTCTCACACTATCTCCCTCCCTCCCACTCCCTCTTCCTCCCTCCTTTTTCTCCCTCTCTCGCTCTCTCTTCCTCTCTCTCTTCTCCTTTTTCTCTCTCTATCTCTCTCCATCTCTCTTTTACTCTCTCTCCCCTTCTACCAACCTCTTTCTCCCTTCTTTCTCCCTCTCCCTCTCTCGCTCTCCCTTTCTCCCTCTCTCTCCCTCTCCCTCTCTCATTTTCTCTTTCTCTCTATCTCTCTCCATCTTTCTCTTTCTCTCTCTTTGTCTCTCTCCATCTCTCTCTTCCTCCCTCTACATCTCCCTCACTCCTTCTCTCTCCCTCTTTCCCCCTCTCACACTCTCCCTCCCTCTCTCCCTCTCTTTCTCCCCCTCTCTCCCTCACTCTCTCTTTTACCCTTTGTCTCTCCCCCTTCTCACCCTTTCTATCTATCTTTCTCTCTCCCTCTCCTTCTCCCTTCCTCCCTCCCTCTCTCTTACCCTCTCTCCCTCCCTCTATCCTTTTCTCTATCCTTCCCCCTTTTTCCTTCTCTCCTTTTCTCCCTCTCTACCCCAATCTCCTTTCTCCATCAATCTTTGAATCCCTCTCTCTCACCCTCTCTCACTCTCTCTCCTACTCACCTGTATGCCCTTTTCACTCTCTAACTCACCTACTATCTCCCCCTTCCCTCTCCCTCCCTCCCTCTCTCACTCTCATTCTCTCTCCCTCCTTTTCTCCCTTGATCTCTCACCCCTTTCTCTCTCTCCCTCTCTCTTTCTCTCTACCTCTCTACCTCACTCTCTCTCACTCTCTCTCACTCTCATTCTCTCTCCCTCTTTTTCTCCCTTGATCTCTCACCCCTTTCTCTCTCTCCCTCTCTATTTCTTTCTATCTCTTTAGCTCTCTCTCTCTCCCACTCTCTCCAACTCCATCTATCCCTCCCTCCCTACACCATTTTCTCTCTCCCCTTTCTCTCCATCTCACTCTTCTCTCTCTGTCTCTCTACTCTTCTCTCCCCCTTTATCCTTCTCTCACCTTTTCTCTCTCTTCTTATCTCTCTATCTCTCCCATTTTTCCTATCTTTTTTCTTTCTATCTTTGCTACTCTCTCCCTCTCTCCCCCTCTTTTTGTCTCTCTATTCCTCTCTTTTCCCCCTCTCCCACCTACCCTTTCTCTCCCCCATCTTCATTTATCTCTCTTTTTCTCCCTCTTCCCCTCTCACTCTCCCTCTCTCCCTTTTTCTTCCTACCTCATTCTCTCTATCCCTCCCATTCACACACTCTCTCCTTCTCTCTTTCTCTCCCATTCACCCTCTCTCTCTTTTTCTCTTTTTTCTCCCTCTCTCTTTCGCTCCCTTCTCTCCTTCCCTCTCTCCTCTCTCCTTCTCTCTCCCTCTCTCTCTCTTTTCTCTATCTCACTCTCTCTTACTCTATCTCTCTCTCTCTCTCAATCAACATCTACCTCTCTCTCTTTCTCCCTATCTTTCTCTCTTACTCTCACCTTCTCACTCCACCTCCATCTCCCTCTCTCTCACTCCCTCTCTTCCTCCCTTTCCCTTTCTTTCTCTCTCTCCTCTCTCCATGCCTCTCCTTCTCTCTCCCTATTTCTCTCTCTCCCTTTCTCCTTCTTTTTCTCTCTTTCTACCCCTCTCGCTCTCTCTTGCTCTTCCTCCCTCTATATGCCTCTCACTCTCTCCGACCCTCCTATTCCCTCTCACACAATCTTTCTCTCCCTCTCTTTCTCTCTCCCTCTCTCCCTCTCTCTACTCCTCTATCCCTATCTCCCTCTCCCTTTCTCCCGCTTCCTCACTCCCTCTCTTTTCCCTCTCTCCTCTGTCTCTATCCGTCTCTCTCTAACTTTCTCCTAATTACTCCTTCTCTCCCACTCTCTCCCTCTATCTCATCTCTCTCCCTCCCCTTCCTATCTCTTTCTCTCTCAATCCCTCTCTCACTCTTCTCTTTCTCTCCCTCACTCTCTCTCTCTCCCTCCCCCTCTCTCTCACTCTCTCTTTCTCTCCCTCACTCCCTCCTCCTCCCTCTTCCTCCTTTGCCTCTCTCCCTCTCTCCTTGCTCTCTATTTCTTTCTCTCTCTCCTCCTCTCCCTCTCCCTTTCTCCATCTCTCTCTCCCCCTCTCTCCCTCCCTCTCCCTCTCATCCTCATTCTCTCTCTTTATCTCTCTCTTTATCCCTCTTTCTCCCTCTCTCCCCCTCACTCCTTTCTCTCTCTCTCTCCCTCTCTCTCCTATTCTCTCTATTTTTACTTCCTCTCTTTTTATCTCTCTATCCTTCTCCCTCTCTTTGTCTCTCTACATCTCTTTCAACTCTCTCTCCCTCTCTCCCTCTCTGTCTCCCTCTCTCCTCACTCTATCTCTCTCTTCCCCCTTTTCTCTCTTTCCTTCTCTACCCTCTCCCACTCTCTTCCCACTCTCTCTCCTCTCTTCCCTCTATCATATTCTCTCTCCCACTCTCTCCTCATGTCTCTCCCCCTTTCTCTCTCCCATCCTCCCCCACTCTCTCTTTTACCCTCTCCCTCTCACTCTTCCCCTCTCTTTATCTCTCTCACTCTTTTTCCATTGCTTTATTTCTATCTCTCCCATTCCTACCCTCTCCTCCCTCCCTCTCTCCCTCCCTCTCATCCTCTTTCTCTTATTCTCCCTCCCTCTCTCACACTCGGCCTCCCTCCTTTCCCTCTATGTCTCTCCTTCTCTATCTCTATCTCTCTCTATCTTCTCCCTCCCCCTCTTTCCCCTCCCTCTCTCCCTCCCTCTCCCTCCCTCCCTCCTTTCCTTTCTCCCTCTCTCTCCCCTTTCTCTAGTCCCTCTCTATATCTCCCTCTCACTCTCACCCTCTCTATCTCCGTGACTTCCTTTATCTCTACCACTCATGACCTCTCTCCCTCCCTCCCTCGCTTCTCTCTCTCTCTCTCTCCTCCTCCTCTTTCTTCTCCTCTCTCCTTCTCTCTCATCAGCCTCCTTCATTCCCCTCTCATGTCTCTCCTTTATCTATCTCTTTGGTCTTTCTCTCTATCTCTCTTTCAGTCTCCCCCTTTCGGGAGACAAAGTGATAAAGAGGGGGAGAGAGGGAGAGAGATGAAGAGGGAAAGATAGGGAGAGAGATAAGGAGAGAGAGAAGAGAGAGATAGTGAGATAAGAGGGAGATAAAGAGAGAGGGAGAGGGAGGGAGAGACAATGAGAGAGATAGAAAGAGAGAGGGAGAGAGTGAGAGAAAGACGAGAGAAGGAGATAGAGTGAGGGAGAGAGAGGTAGATAATGGGAGAGAGAGGTCGGAGGAGAGAAAAAAAGAAAGGGAGAGAGAGAAAGAGAGGCTAGTGTAGTGGGAGAGAGGGAGGGAGAGGGAAAGAGAGGGAGAGAGGGAAAGATTGGGAGAGATGGAGAGGGAAAGATTGGGAGAGATGGAGAGTGGGGGAGGTAGAGATAGGGAGAGAGAGGGAGAGAGAGAAGGGAGGGAGAGAGGGGAAGAGAGGGTGAGTGATATAGAGAGGGACATAGAGATGGAAGGAGAGAGGTGGAGAGAGGGAGAGAGAAAGATAGAGAGGGGCTCGAGAGAGAGAGAGGGGGTAGAAGATGGTAAAAAGAGGGAGAGATGAGAGAGAAAGGTAGAGAGGGGGTGAGGGAGCTCGAGAGAGGGAGGGCAATAAAGAGACAAAGAGAGAGGGAGAGAAAGGGAGAGGGTAAGGGGAAGGGGAGGGAGGGTGAAACAAGGAGAGGGAGAGGGAGGGTGAAACAGGGAGAGGGAGAGGGAGTGGGAGAGGGAGAAAGAGAGAGAGAGAGGTGTTAGTGTAAGTGCCTAAGATCCAATCGTGTTTGGATAGTTTAACTCATTGTAATATTACATTGTTTGTTGTATTAATAAGAAGTCTTTGTATTAATCATTATTATTTGGATTTTGAAGGGAATTAGATAAAAATTCATATAATATGTATTGCATTAATGATTAATTAAAACATGTGCGATAAACATTAATGCTCTTAAATGATATCATTAAATTTTCCAACTCATAGCATTGTCAAGAATGGATATTGACCATATAGGTAAGATTTATGAGTTCTATGCTCTTGCTATAAGATAGCAGTAGGAGATCTCACACCTATTAGTATTGTGATGCCAAAACAAGTACTTAGGAGATTAATAGTAGAGAATATATCGATGGGCTTGACTCGCCATGAGAACCCATTTGGTTTAGTTTATGGAAATCTCGGACGAGATGGGTACAATTGGTCATTTGACTTGAAATCATCATGGTTATCTCACAAGAGGATTTATGTACTTTCAAACTCATTTAGATGGGCTCAATCAAGAGATGTATGTGGTTAGTTCATTGGGTGCACTAGGAATGTAACGAGAGATAGGAGGATGACAAAGATAGGATATTTCATTCTTTATACTCTAAAGGAGTTTCGCATTGCACTTCAATAAATGTCCGTTCAAGGGATTTATGACCATAGTAGGAGAATACTAATAGGGTATAGTTAGTTTACTCTAGAGCTAAGGCATTTAGGAATCAAAGAAAACTTGTATGATCATAGTGGAGCGTACTATGAACTAAGTTTGAGATCATACTATGTTAAATTGACATGAGGACTAAATTGTATGATAACCATGCTTATGAAAAGTAATTATTTTCTAAATAGAGGCTAACCATTAGGGCATACATGACATAAAAAAAAATAAAGAGAAAATAGTTTTCTCTCCCTATAATAATGCCAACTCTCTCCCTCTCCCTTAGAGTTGTTGCAAAATATCTCAAAATAGATTTCTAAAGAGAAAAATAAAATAAGTCAAAAAACGATTGAGTTAGCATTCTATAACTTCTGATTTCTTATTGTATGGATGCTTCGACTACATAGATTATCAGTAGAGGTTAAACACTTGGATGGCTTTTTTTATATAAAGGCTAAATCGTGCTACAATAGGTCATCCTTTTACTCACACTTTGTAACAACTTTATCTTGAGAGCCATAGATTGAGGATAAAATTTTATTTTATTTCATACCTATATAGGATGCATGATCCTTCAAGAAGGAGAGAGGAAGAGATTAGGGAGAGAAAGGTAGAGAGGGATAGATAGAAAGAGAGAAAAAAGAGAGAGAGAGGGAGGGAAAGTAAGAGATTAAGAAAGAGAGATATGAGGGAGAAAGAGGGAGGAAGGGAGGGAGGGGGAGAGAGAGATATAAGGGAGATAGAGGGAGGGAGAGGGAGGGAGGGAGAGAGAGAGAGAGAGAGGGAGGAAAGGGAGAGAGGGAAGGGAGAGAGGTAGAGGGTGAGAGACATATAGAATGGGAGAGATTAGAAGGGCAAAAGAGAGAGAAAAGGAGAGATGGAGAAGGAGAGAGGGAGAGAGAGAAGTGGGAGAGGGAGAGGGAGAGGGATAGAGGGTGAGAGATAGGGATCTAAAGGGAGAAAGAAGAGGAGAGAGAGGATGAGACATAGAGGGAGAAGGAAAGTGTGGGATGAAGGGGGAGGGAGAGGAGGAGAGAGTAAGGAAGAGAGGGAGAAAAAAGGAAGAAAGGTCAAGAGAAAGGGAGTGGGGGAGAAAGGGAGAGAGGGAGGGAGGGGGAAGGAGAAAAGGAGGGTGGGAGAGGGAAAGAGGGAGAGAAGGAATGCAGTGGCCATAATAGGAGTTCACCAAGTAGAGCATAGTTGGTTTACTCTAGAGTTAAGGCATTTGAGAGTCAAAGAAAACTTGTGTGATCGTAATCAAACAAACTATAAACCAAGTTTAAGATCATAATATGATAAATTGATATGAGGACTATATGGTAATCATGCTTATAAAGATAATTATAGATTAATTAATCCTCTTAAAGAATTGGGTAGTTATGCTCGCCTTACTAGAGGCCAATCTTGATTTATGTATCAAGCGATAAAAGAGGTATCTTTATTCTTGATACATTGCCAACATATCTAGGAGCTTATTAAGTCATACGGATGAGTTTAAATATTAACATCAAGAAAGAGAAGCAAAGATTTTGGAAAAGGTTTCAAGATTTAAAAGTTTCCTAAAATAGATAGTTTTCTATTTTAGAAATCGGTTCGTAATTTGGAAGTCAATTCCAAATTTGAAAGTAATTACCTTAAAAGCAAATTAGTTTCCTAATTTAGGGTTGAGGCTATTTTTGAATTTGTTTCCCAATGTTGACTTTCTAAAAAATATCTAACTCAATTTATTTGAATAGTACAAATTAATTAGTAATTAATTAAGCCAAAAGAGTTTGGACGAAAGGCTTAATTTTAAAGCCTACAAGATATGTTTGTGGGAGTATAAATTTAAGTCAGTTTTGGATAAGGCTTAGGGTTTACAAGAATAAGATCAAACAAGCCCACACATGTTGCAAGTCCTTGTCCTCAAAGATGCCACCCCCTATAGAAATAAAGGGAAGAGAGGCGACAAGGAGGTGAAAAACACATATGCATGGCAAAAAAAAGTGAGAAAACGTTTCTCTCCCCAAATCTTAGATAGAAAAAAATTTGTGTTTTATTTTGTACCTTCATAGAATGCATTATCACTTAAGAGAGAGTGAGAGAGAGAGGGGTAAAGAGGGAGAGGGAGAGGGATGAGGTGAGAGAGAGAGAGGGGGAGAGAGAAAAGAGGGAGAGAGTGGGGAAGATAGAGAGGGAGATAAGAAGAACGGGAGCGAGGGAAAGCAAGAGAAACAAAGGGAGAGAAAATGGGATAAAGAGAGGATGAGGGAGAGAGTAGGATAGAGAGGAAGAAAGACAGAGTGGTAGAGAGAGAGATGAAGAAAGAGAGAGGGAGAGAGAGAGAAAGGAGAGAGGGGGAGAGAGATAGGTAGAGAGAGGGGGAAGGAGGGCAAAAAAGAGAGAAGGAGAGATAGTGAGATAGGGGGAGAGAGAGGGAGAGAGAAAAGGGTAGAGAGCTAGAGTGTGTGAGAGAGAGAAGGAGAGAGAGCGAGGAGGGAGAGGAAGAGAGATAATTTGGGAGAGAGAGGGAGAGGGAGGAAGAGAGGGAGAGAGAAAAGAGAGAGGGGGATAGAGAGAGGGAGAAAGAGTGAGAGATGGAGGGAGAGAGAGCTAAAAAGAGAGAGGGAGAGAGAGAAGGAGAGAGAGGAAGAGAGAGAAAGGGAGAAAGGGTGAGGGAAAGAGGGTGGAGAGAGAGGGAAAGAAGGGGGAGAGGGGAGAGAGAGAAGGAGTGAGATAGAGAGGGAGAACGAGAGAAGGATGGAGGGAGGTAAAAGGAAAAAAAGAGTTGGATAAGGAGATAGAGTGAGAAAGATATGGGGAGAGAGAGGGAGGAAGAAGGAGAGAGAGAGAGAGAGAGAAAGGGAGAGCGAAAGAGAGATAGAGAATGGGGGGAATGAAGACATATGGAGAGAGAATGGGAGAGGGATGGAGAGTGAGACGAAGAGAGAAGAAAAAGGATAGGGAGGGAGGGAGAGGGAGAGAGATAGAGAGTGGGAAGGGGAGTGAGAGACATAGGGAGAGAGAATGGGAGAGGGAGGGAGAGTGAGAGGGAGATAGAAGAAAAAGGATATGGAGGGAGAGAGGGAGAGAGAAGGAGAGGGATGTAGGGATTCGAAGCAACATAAAAAGAATTGATACAGCGAAAATAATATAATATATAAAAATTTTTCTTCGAAATACCACAAGATCCATGCAAAAATAACAAAGTCGGAGGATATGATCATTACCTCTTGTAGCATAGATCATGTATCTTGTGTGAGGGATGCCCGAATCACGAGCACAAATATATGAACCGCATCTCTCTTGTAATGCAGATCACATATCTTATATGAGGGATGCCTAAATCATGAGTATAGATCTATAAACCGCACCTTTATTGGTATCCACATGAATACCTCGACCACCAAAACAATTCTAGAATGGAGAGTCGCCATTAAGTCGAATTGCTAGCTACAAGTTATGGTGTTTAAAGGCTAAATGACTCTTCTAGTCAAGGCATCTAGGGTTTCGTCTTTATAGATACTAGGATTTCTATCCCACAATTGCATTCATATAAATAAATAGTATGTGATGGTTGTATTTTATAACAATTAGAATGTGTGAGAGTCATAGCCCCACCAGGAAACTAATTTCCTAACCCTAAGGATAGAAAAAAATATGAACCGATTATTTTGATAAATTAATATCCAACGACC
Organism: Dovyalis caffra; assembly: GCA_963924115.1. NCBI lineage: Eukaryota > Viridiplantae > Streptophyta > Magnoliopsida > Malpighiales > Salicaceae > Dovyalis > Dovyalis caffra. The sequence goes on from CAWUPB010001179.1 coordinate 2,006,774, forward strand.
TTGGACTTGGACTTTATTGAACCCATTTTATATATCTTAATAGAACTATCCCACTAGTATAATTCAATACTATAATCTATAATGTATCATAGTCTCATTAGGAATCTTAACTCGACTAGGAATTCTCATCCTATTAGGACTTCTAGTCATGCTCAAATTTTGCATCACTTATTATATGTGACCCTATAGGTTCTTATTATGTTAGTAGTGATCTTAAAATCATAATTTAGAATTGCAAATAGTGAGTGGCATCTAGCAATGCATCACTACTAGTTAAGTAAAAGGAATGTTAGTGATTCGACATAACATTATCCATGACATATATTACCATATCATCTAGTCCCTTTGTCCTAGATGTCTAGATTTAAACATGAGACATGGAATGTGTCATCCTTATATAGTTTAATCTTAGTGTTTCTTGATCCATGAGTTGATCGCTTCAAACAAATGAGATCAATATCTCATATCGATTCATTTAAGCTTGGCCATACATTTCATTATCTCGCTCAGTCAATGGGCCCATAGACATCACTTCGATTATATAGGGGGATAAATCCTATCTATATCACTCACATCCCTCTACATGATTCATGGTATATCCAATAACCAACTTTTTAGCCTATCCCGTTACGAGATGACATTTGCTTGGTATGAAAATATATGAATTTTCATATAAGGAACTATAGCGACTTCAAGTCAAAGGACCATGTACACACAATCACAATGAGACCAACTTATGACACTCATATAATGATCCACATGGTGATGTCATGGTAGGTCGGTGTAGTACGTGTTCTCTAACATGTAACTATGTGTCAACTTGATATCTTATATCCATAACATATTATTATCAGTCATTACAAATACCGGGCTCAAAGATTTATTGTTTCCCCTTTAATATATCTATGATAAACTAATTGACTAGGGACATTTAAGAATAATAATATTCTTAGGACTTTACCATATTCATTTAACAAAATGCAAGAAAAAATAAAAATAACAAATGGAATGCCTTGTATATATATATAATATCATGATAAGTGTATGCTAATATAATCAAACTATGATCGGTTTCTAAGGCATATGCTAACAAGGGAAGGGGAGGGAGAGGGGGAGAAAGAGAGAGAGGGAGAGAAAGAGGGGGAGGGAGGAAGAGAGAGGAAGAGAGGGAGAGAGAGGGAGAGGGAGAGAGATACAAAAAGAGAGAAATAGAGGGGGAGATAAAAAAGGAGAGGGAGAGAGAAGAAGAGGAAGAGAGAAGAGAAAAGGTGTAACCCCCGTAAAAAATATATATATATATCAAAATCAATGTGTTGAGGACTATATTCTGCCTGAATTTTGTGTGAATTATATATATATATATATCAAAATCACTCGTATTGATCAATGTGCCGAGGACTACATTTTGTCCGAATTTTTGTGTGATTTCGGGTAAAACCTCAAGAATAATTTTTTATTTTTTTTTTGTCTACTAGCTCTCTATAAACTTTAGTGATTTTTAGACCTATATATAAAGCGTTATGGCCATTTTAGCGTACGTTGGTTTTGAAGCATCACTACTAGAATTTTTAGAAAAATAATGAATAAGGAGTTTTCAAGTTTTAAGAAAAGAAATTTCCAAAATTTCATGAAGGAAACTATGTTTATTTACTTCAATCAAGTTAATTAGGGTGTATATTTAACCTAAAATTTTAGTAGACACCTAAAAAATACATTAAATGAATTAATAGCCAACTCACCCATTTTTGTCTCAAATCGCCGCCCCTCTCTCATGACTCACCATTAACTTTTCACTCTTCCAAATTAAATCCAGCCATTTGTACACTTACTTAGACCAAGACTTTAAGCATGTATATATATATATAGTGCAAATTATAAGAAATTTTAGGCAGCCGTAGCCACCAAAATTGGGAGAGAAAAACGATAAACAAGAGAGGAAGAGGAAAGGAAAAGAAAAAGAAAGAAAAGAAAGAAGGGGAAAGCCTAAGCAACCTTTAGAAAATTCAAGAAAAGTAAGTATGTTCCATTTTTGGTTGATTAATGTCTTAAGTAATTTTTTATAAGTAATTTTTTAGTTTTTGTTTCATAGGTTTGTAATAATTTTTTTTTATAGATTGCTATGGTTGTTTGTGTTGGTGTTAGGGCTCGCTAAATTGTGATGGATTTATATGTTTTTTTGTCATGCAAAGCTTGTTTGATAGGTTTAAATGTGTGGATGGGTTGGAAGGGGGAAAAAAAGAAAAAGGGTATGATAAATCCTTAATGTATGAGCATGTACGTGTCTAAGGTTAATTCGAAGACCGGTCATGTCGGCATGACGCACCTCACCTAGTTACTCCTATTTGGGTAATAGAGAGTGAATCGGGGTGGGGGCATTACAAGGTGGTATCGAGCCTTGGTTTCATAGGTTGGGTAGTGTCTTAAGTGTCACATGAGCCCGAGGACCAATACGCTCCCGGACGGTAAAAGACTAATTCATTATTTTTATTTGGTAATAAATGTATATCATGGTTACATGCATTCGAATTAGTATTGATCATAACCTAGAAATTAATGATGATCGTAATTATTGTCGTTGTAGATGCCATATGTACGGGGTGTTCCCAGATTGCTAGGACCCGTCAATAGAGGGCCTCTCTAGCCGTTTATTGGGTGAAACTATTTAACCTCACTATGATGACGAGATCGAGATATAGTGACTCATGTCAATAGAGTACATGACCCGATTCAGCGAGATAGTATTTGTTGAAGCCACGTTTGAGCGAGTACCATAGCCTAGATTTTATGAGGACGACCATACATAGGACTCTCCCGTCGAGGGATCGAAGTTGCTAGATGAGGTCTAGTCGAGTCAAATAGATCGTAATTCCTACCAAAACTCGATCCGAGCTTTCCTATTGATGCATGATATATAGACCCTTACCCGACTCATGTGTAATAGGGGTTGACCTATAGGTATTGCTCGTTAGATAGCACTAACCACATTGGTTGATGGTATCAATTGGTGGCGGGTAGATGGCATCTTTCCCCGACGCGTCCGATACATTAATGTGCCACGTTAGACATACTATAAGAAGGATATAATGTGCAATATAGTAATTTTCATACAATGTTTTGATGTAGATAGGAGCACCTTTTTGGTTGTCAATATGTACGAAAACCCTTAGGAGGGGAAATGCTTGTAAATGCTCGTTTTGTACGAAGTACTTAATATATATGATACATATGTATAATCTAGTACGTTCCTAGATGATTTACACTATATGTTGATTTTGAAACCAAAACTAACATGAGCATAACATGCCATGTACAAAGTCGAAGCATGCCAAGAATAGAGCCAACACGAACAAGAGGTGAAGGGACCTCCAATAATCAAAGTAGAATTCAACAGGATGCTTTAAGTCATATGATAGACATGATATAGCAATAACAATAAGCAATGCAACAACAACAACAACACCATACAGAGCAAATAAGACAGCTCTTGGCTATGCATCAATAGCCTCCACCTCCGCCACCCTAGTATAGGAATGACGCGGTGGAGAGGTTTTGTAAGATAAGTCCTCAAGAATTCTTCGGGGGTGTTAATCCAATGATAGCGAGAGGAATGAATTAAATCACTAGAAGCGATATTTGAATACTTGTAATTTACTAACGATGAGGAGTATTATATGCCATTTTTATGCTAACGAAGGAGGCCCACACATGGTGGGGAGTGCAAGATTAACATTGGACCTAGCTACCTTAACTTGGGAAGGATTTAAGGAGTTATTCTATAATAAATACTTTATGATAGATGTGAGTGTGAAGAAAATTCAAGAATTCCTCAACTTAAAGTAAGATGGGATGTTCGTTGGTAAATATGCATGGAGATTTAAACAAGGATGTTGATTTGTCCCTTTCATCGCCGAGGTTGAACATTTGAAAAGAAATCGATTCCTAGCGATGGCTGAACCTAAGAATCGAAGTATGGTATGAATGTCTACCGCTAGCACTTTTCCTAAAATGGTAGATAAAGCGATGTTAGCAGACGAGGATCGAAAGAAATTGTGAAAGAAATTGTGAAAGAAGTGCGGCAGAGGAAACTAACACTCAAGTCGGAAGCCTCTTTGTCCGGACCATTAAGGCAATCCCTACCTAGGCATTTTAGTCAAGATGACGGTCAAGGAAATGTATGAACCAACATACCAGTACCATACATTCCTAGGCCACTACCAAGTCATTAGTCAAGATTGGTAATAGGTAACCAACCCCGGTGCAATAAGTATGGAAAGTTCCATACGGGGGTGTCGACCAGATTGGAGAACTTGCTATTTTGTCACAAGCAAGGACACGTCACCCATAATTTCCCTCAAGCACCAAAACTAGGATTGAGAAGGATACTTGTTCGCACTTACACGTTGATGCAAGAGGAGGTCGCTCGGAGGGATGCAATAGTGAATTACGATATGGTCTCAATCTTAGCTCGATTACTTATGTTTTGATTGAATTTGGTATTATACATTTATCCCGATCAAAAGGTAAACCCGAGATATTAGTGGTAGGATATCTTATAGCTATCCCTTAGGAGGAGGGACATTTGATAAACTTGGTGTGATATAGGGAAGATTAGCATGATCCCTTAGTAATGTGATAAGGATAGATGCTACCGTCATCGTTAGTGGGAGTACATAATGTATTTCATGTGTTTAAGCTAAGGAAGTGCATAGGAGAGCCAAGTCAAATTTTGGAGATGGAGCCGTCGAAGCTCACCGCAAACTTAACATATGAGGAGAGATAAATACTCGAAACTATTTGTATGAGTTAATTTTGGGGATGAAATTTCTTTTAAGGAGGGAAGAATTGTAACCCCCATAAATTAAAAACACATACACACACATATATATATATATATCAAAATTAGTGTGTCGAGGACTATATTCCGCTTGAATTTTGTGTGAATTATATATATCAAAATTAGTGTGTCGAGGACTACATTTTGCTTGAATTTTTATGCAATTTATTTGATTAGAGTGATTTCTATGTAAAACTTAAAGAATAAAAATTTTTCGTCTATATTTCTACTAGCTCTCTATAAACTTTCATGATTTCTAGACCTATATATAAAGCGTTATGGCCATTTTAGTGTACATTGGTCTTAAAGCATCACTATTGGAATTTTTAGGAAAAGAATGAACAAGGAATTTTTGAGTTTAAAGAAAAGAAATTTTCAAAATTTCATGAAGGAAACTATGTTTATTTACTTGAATCAAGTTAATTAGGGTGTATATTTAACCTAAAATTTTAATAGACACCTAAGCAATGCATTAAATGAATTAATACCCAACTCATCCATTTTTGTCTCAAATCTGCCACCTCTCTCTCATGCCTCACCATTAACTTTCCACTCTTCCAAATTAAATCCAGCCATTTGTACACTTACTTAGACCAAGACTTTAAGCATGTATATATATATATATATATATATACGTAAAGAGTGCAAATGATAAGAAATTTTAGGCAGTTGTAGCCACCAACATTGGGAGAGAAAAATGGTAAACAAGAGAGAAAGAGGAAAGGAAAAGAAAAAGAAAGAAAAGAAAGAAGGGAAAGCCTAACCAACTCTGTAGCAAATTCAAGCAAAGTAAGTAGGTTCCATTTTTGGTTTATTAATGTGTTAAGTTATTTTTTTAAAGTTATTTTTTAGTGTTTATTTCATGGGTTTATAATAATTTTTCTATAGATTGTTATGGTTGTTTGTGTTGGTGTTAGAGCTAGCTAAATTATGATGGATTTATATGTTTTGTTGTCATGCAAAGCTTGTTTGATAGGTTTAAATGTGTGGAAGGGTTGGAAAGGAAAAAAAGAAAAAAGGTATGATAATCGTTAACGTATGAGCACGTATGTGTCTAAGGTTAATTCAAAAGCTGGTCGTGTCGGCGTGACACGCCTCGCCTAGTTACTCCTATTTGGATAATAGAGAGTGAATTGGGGTGGGGCATTCAGAAGGAGAGGGAGAGAGAAGGGGAGAGGGATAGAGGGGGAGAGTGAGGGAGAGAGTGAGAAAGACATTAGGAGAGAGTGAGAGAGAGGAGTAGAGAGAAGGGAGACAGGGAAAGAGGGTAGAGATTGGGAGAGCGAGAAGGAGAAGGGAGAGAGAGGGAGAGATAGATAGATGGAGATAAATAAAGAGGGAAAGAGAGAGAGACAAAAATAAGGAGGGAGAGAGTGTGAGAGGGAGGGAGAGAGTGATAAGGAGGGAGAGATGGTGTGAGAGAGGGGGAGAGAGGAAGAACGAGAGAGAGAAAGGGAGAAAGAGTAATATATAGGAGAGAGGGGGAGGGAGAGAGAAACAGATGGAGAGAGAGAAAGAGAGAGGGAGGGAGGGAAAAAGGTAGAGGGAGAGAAAAAAAGATAGAGAGAGAGAGGGAGAGGGAAAGAGAGGGAGAGAGGGAGAGAAAAAAGATAGAGAGAGAGAGGGAGAGGGAAAGAGAGGGAGAGAGGGAGAGGGAGAGGAAGAGGGTAAAGAAGAGGGGGAGAGGGAGGAAGAGAGGGAGGGAGATAGAAAGGGGAGAAAGGGGCATAGAGATATAGGACAATGAGAGAGAGGGGGGAGGAGATAACGAGAAAGAGAAGGATATGGATGAAGAGGGAGAGAGGGATAAAGAGATATAAAAAGGGAAAGAGGGACAGAGAAAGGAAGAGAGATAGAGAGATAAAGAGGGCGAAGAGGGAAAGAGAGGGAGAGAGGAGGTGAGGGAGGGAGGGAGAGGAGAAAGAATGGAGGTGAGAGAGGGAAAAGGGGGAGAGAGAGGGAGAGAAAGAGAGAGAGGGAGAGAGAGATAGAGGGAAGAAAGAGAGGGGAGAAAGGAGAGAGAGATAGTTATAGAGAGGGAGAGAAGTAAAGAGGGAAAGGGAGAGAAAAAGAGCAAGAGAGAGGGAAGATAAAGGGACTATAAGAGAGAGATAGAGAGAGCGAGAGAGATAAAGCGGAGAGATATAGAGGGAGAGATGGAGAGAAGGAGAATGAGGGAGAGAGAAGGAGAGGAAAATGAAAAAAGAGAGAGGGAAAGAGAGAGAGAGAGGGAGGGAAGGAGGAAGGGAAAGTGTGTGATAAAGAGGGGGAGAGAGATAGAAATAAAAAGGGTAAGAAGGAGGGAATGAGAGAAGAAGAGAGGCCAAGGAGGAGAGAGATAGAGAGGGAGAGGGATAAAAGAAGAGAGATATGGTGAGAGATGAGAGGGGGAGACAGAAAAAGAGGGAAAGGAAATGAGAGAGAGGGAGAGAGAGGGAGGGTAGGAAAGAGTGGGATAGAGGGGGAGAGAGAGATAAAATAGAGAAGGCAAGTGAGAGGGAAAGAGGAAAGAGAGAGAGGGAGAGGGAGGGAGCACAGGAAAGAGTGGGATAGAGAGATAAAATAGAGAAGGCAAGTGAGAGGGAAAGAGGGAAAGAGAGAGGGAGAGAGATTGAGGGGGAGAGAGAGAAAGAGATGGATAAAGGGTAAGAGAGGGGGAGGGTAGAGAGAGGGAGGAAGGATAGGTAGAGGGAGGGATAGAGAGTCAAAGAGAAAAAGAGAGAGGGAAAGTGAGGCATAGGGAAAGAGAGAGAGGAAGAGAGGTAGAGGGAGAGAGAGAAAGAGAGAGGGAGAGACAGAAGGAGAGAGAAATAAGGTAGAGAGAAAAAGAGAGAAAGTGAGGTGGAGCAAAAGAAAGGGATAGATAGGATAGGAAAGGAGAAAGAGGGAGAGAGAAGGAGAGAGGGAGAGAGAGAGAGAGGGAATGGGAGAGACAAAGAGAGAGGAAAAAATAGAGAGAGGGGGAGAGAAGGAGAGGGAGAGAAGGAGGGGGCAAGAGGGAAAGAGAGGAAGAGCGAGGGAAGAGAGAGAAGGGGATAGGGATAGAGTTAGAGAGGGAGAGAGGATAAGGTAAACAGAGAGAGGGAGAGTGAAAGAGAAAGGGTGAGAGAGAGAGAGAGAGAGAGAGAGAGGGAGAAAGTAAAAGAGTAAGCGAAGGAAAAAGAGGGAGGGAGCGAGGGAGAAAGAAAAGGGAAGAGAGAGGGGAGAAAGGGAAATAGGGAGAGAGGGAGAGGGAAAGAGAGGGAGAGATAAGAAGAAAGGGAGAGAGGGGAAAAGAGAGGGAAAGAGAGGGAGAGAGCATGAGAGATAGGGAGGGAGAGAGAGGAATGGAGAGATATAAAGGGAGAGAGAGAAGTAGAGAGAAATAGAGGGAGAAAGGGTAAGGGAGAGAGAGAAAGAGAGTGAGAGAGAGGGAGTGGAAAGGATAGAGGAAGAGAGAGGGGAGAGAGTGGGAGAGAGTGTGTGAGAGAGAGAGAATTAGAGAGAGAAGGGGGAGGGAGAGTGGGAGAAAATAGGGAGAGAAAGGGAGATATAAAGAGAGAGACAAAGAGAGAAAAAGAGGTATAGGGAGAGAGGGAGAGGGAGAGAGAAAATAAGGAAGAGTTGGTAAGGGGGAGAGAGAGGGAGAGCAAGAGAGAGGTTAAAAGGGAGGGAGGTTGAGAGGGAGAAAAGGAGAGAGGGAGGGAGATAAAGGGTGAGAGAACTGGAGAGGGAATGGGAGAGAGGAAGAGAGAGGGAGAGAAAGGGAGGGAGAGATGAAGGGAGAGGGATGGAGCAAGGGGAGAGGGAGATGGGGGATGAAGGGAGAAAATAAGGGAAAGGGAGGGAGAAAAAGAGGGAGGGAGTGAGAGAGAGATAAGGAGAGAGCATAGGAGAGGGCGAAAGAAAGAGGGAGGGGGAGGGAGAGGGAGAGAGGGAAAGAAAAGGGAGAAGGGGAGAAAGAGAGGGAGATTGAGAAAGAGAGAGAGAGAGGGGTAGAAAGAGATAATGAAATGGATGGAGAGAAAGGGAAAGGGAAGAGGGGGAGAGGAAGTGGGAAGAGAGGGTGAGAGGGAGACAAAGGGAAAGGGAAAGAGAGACGAGAGGGAGACAAAGAGGGAAGGAGTGAGAGAGGGATAAAAAGAACAAGAAATAAGGAGAGGGAGTGAGGGAGAGGAAGAGCAAGAGAGAGAAAAAATGGGAGAGTAAGAGAGAGGGAGAGAGGGATCTAGAGAGAGAGAGAGGTAGAGGGAGTGAGGGAGAGAGGGATTGAGGGAGAGAGGAAGGGAGAAAGGTAGACGGAGAGAGGGAGAGAGGGAGAGAAAGAGGGAGAAGGGGAAGAGAGGGATAAAGAGAGAAAAAGTGAGGGATAGAAATGTAAAGGGAGAGAAAGGAAGAGGAAATGAGGGATAGAGAGATGTTTGGAGAGAGAAGGAGAAGGGAGTGAGGGAGCGAGGAGAGGGAGGGAGAAAGTAGGAACAAGAGAGAGAGAGGGAGAGATAGATAGAGGGAGAGGTAAATGGAGAGAGAGATTGAGAGAGATGGAGAAGAAGGAGAGAGAGTGGGAGGGAGAGGGAGTAGGAGAGTGGCAAAGAGAACGGAAGAGGGAGGAAGAGTAGCGAGGAAAATAGAGGGAGGGAGAGGAAGAGAGAGAGTGAGAGTAATAGAGAGGGAGAGAGTAATAGATAAAAGAAGAGGGTAGGAAGGAAGAGGGAGAGGGGAACGAACGAGAGAGAGAGGGAGGGAAGAGGGGGTATGAGAGGGAGACGGAGTGGTATAGAGATATAAGGAGAGGTTTTGAGAGAGAGGGAGAGGGACCGAGGAAGAGGGAGAGGGAGAGAGGGAGAGGGGAAAGAAGGAGAGGGAGGGGGAGTGGGGAGGAGAGAGGGAGAGGAGGAAGGAGTTAGTGAGAGGGGGATAAAAAGAGAAAGAAAGAAGGAGAGAGAGAGTAAGAGAGAAAAAGAGGGAATGTAGTAGAGAGGGAAAGGGGGAGAGAGGTAAAGGGGGAAAAAGAGGGAGATAGTGAGAGGGAGAGAGGGTAAGAGGGAGCAAGAGGGGGAGAGAGTAGAGTTGGAGAGAGGAAGAGTGGGCGAGAGAGGGAGAAAAGGAAAGAGGGATAGAGAGAAAGCAAGGAAGAGTGAGGGACAGTAAGAGAGGGAGAGAAAAAGGGAGGGATAAAGGAAGAAGGAGAGATGGAGAAGGGTTAGAGAGAGGAAAAGAGGGGAAAGAGAGCAAGAGAGGGAGAGGGAGGGGAAAGTGAGCAAGAGGAAGGGAGAGAGAGGGAGTAAGAAAGGGAGAGAGAGTGAGAGGGAGAAGGAAAGGGGGAGAGAGATGGAGAGAGGGAGTAAGAAAGGGAAAGAGAGTGAGAGGGAGAAGGAAAGGGAGGGAGAGAGAGATGGAGAGAGATAGGAGAGAGATAGAGTTGGGGAGAGGGAGAGAGAGATAAAGAGAGATAGGGGAGAGATAGAGTTAGGTAGAGGGTGAGGAGAGATAGGGAGGGATAGGGAGAGGGAGAGAGGGGGTGAGAGAGTGAGAAAGGAAGAGGGAGGAAGAGAGAGGGAGAGGGAGGGTGAGAGCAACAGAGAGGGAGATAGCAAAAGAGGAAATGAGAGGGAGTAGAAGGAAGAGGGAGAGGGGGAGAGAGAGAGGGTGAGGGGTGGAGATATAAGAAGAGGTTTAGAGAGAGAGGAAGAGGGAGAGGGGAGAGAGGGAGAGGGAAAGAAGGGAGAAAGGGGGAGGGAAATAGAAGGAGAGGGGGGAAAAAAGAAAGAAAAAGGGAGAGGGAGAGCAAGAGAGAAAAAGAGGGAGAGTAGTAGAGAGGGAAAGGGGAGAGAAAGGAAAGGGAGAGAGGGAGGGAGAGGGTAGGAGAGAGGGTAAGGGAGAGCAAGAGGGGGAGAGGGAGGAAGATAGAGAGGGGGAGAGGGGAAGAGAGGGATAAAAGGTGAGAGGGATAGAGAGAAAGCAAGAAAAAGTGAGGGATAGTAAAAGAGGAAGAGGGAGAGGGTAAAAGAGGAAGAGGAACGGAGAGATATGGAGATGTTTAGAGAGAGAGGGATGAGGCGGTGAGGAGAGGGAGAGGGAGAGCGAAGGAGAAAGCGAGAAGGAGAGAGATGGAGAGGGAGATAGAGGGAAAGGTAGAGAGGGAGAGAGAGATGGTGGGACATAGAGAGAGAGGGAGAGGTAGTGAGAGAGGGTAAAGGGGAGAGAGATAGAGAAGGAGATAGAGAAAAGAAGAGGGAGGGAGAGCACTAGGGAGAGGAAGAGAGAGAGATCAATAGAGAGGGGGAGCAAGAGAGGAAAGGAGAGGGAGAATGAGAAGAGAGAGGGAGAGAGAGGAAGGGGAAGCGGTGAGAGAGAGATAGGGGGATGGAGATATAGGGAGAGGTCTAGAGAGAGAAGGAAAGGGTAGCAAGGAAGAGGCGGAAAGAGGGAGAGAGTGAGAAGGAGAGTGTGGGAGAGGGAGAGGGGGAAGAGGTAAGGAAGGGAGAGAAACAGAGAGACAAAAGGAGATAGAGAGGGATGGAGAGAGAGAGGTGAGAGAGAAAGGAAGAGGGAGGAAAAAGAAGGGTAGAGGGAGAGAGGGTGAGGGAAAGATAAAGAGAGATGGAGTGAGAGTAGGAGAGAGGGAGATGGATAGAGAGAGGGAGAGAGATAGAAAGGAAGAGGGAGATGGAGGGGGAGGTAGAGGGAGGGAGGGAGAGAGAAGGATAGGGAAGGATAGAGAGAAAAAATAAAGAGGAAGAATGGGAAAAGTGGAGAGGGAGAGGAAGAAGGGGAGTGAAAGAGAGAAGGAGAGAGAGGGAGGGGTAAAATGAGATATAGAAAAAGAGAGCAAGCGAAAGAGATAAGGAGGGAGAAGGGGACAGAGGGATAAAATGTAGGAGCGGGTGAGAGGAAGATAAAGAGAGAGCATGAGGGAGAGGGCGAGGGGAAGTAGAGAGGGAGAGAAAGAGGGAGAGATAAAGAAGAGAGAGATGGGAAAGAAGTAGAGGGGAGAGAGAGGGATGAAGATAGAGAGGAAAAAGGAGTGAGAGGGAAGAGGGAAAGAGAGGGATAGGGAAAGAAAGAAGAAGGAGGGAGGGAGAGGGGGATGAGGGATATGAAGAGGGAGAGAGAGGGATAGGGAGAGAAGGAAGAAGGAGGGAGGGAGAGGGGGAGGAGGGATATGAAGAGGGAGAGAGAGGGAAAGGGAGGGAGATAGAGAGAGGGCTGAAAAGAGAGGGAAAGAAGGAGAGATAGAAAAAGATAGAGAAAGGGAGAGAGGGGTGGAGGGAAAGAGAGGGTGAAGGAGAAAGAGATAGAGAGATAGGGAGAGGGAGAGAGGAGAGAGGGAGAGAGAAGAAGGGAGGGAGAGCAAGAGCAAAAATGAGTAAAGGACAGAGAGAGAGAGAAGGAGAGAATGGGAGGAGAAAGGGAGAAAGCGGGAGAGAGAGGGAGGAAGGGATGGAGAGAGAGAGGAAGTGAGGAAGAGGGAGAGGGAGGGCTAGAGAGGGAGAAAAGGATATAAAGAGAGGGAGAAAGTAGGAGAGAGAGAGAGGAAATGATGGAGAGAGAGGAAGTGAGGGAGAGGGAGAAAGGGATATAAAGAGAGGGAGAAAGAGGAAAGGATAGAGAAAAGGAAAGATGGGGATAGGGATTGAAAGAGTGAGGGAGAGAGGGAAAGAAGGGAGAGAGGGAGTGGGATAGGGAAAGAGGGAGAGGGATAGGGGTGGGAGAGGGAGAGAGAGAGGGAAAGGGTGAGGAAGGAAGTGGGAGAGGGAGGGAGAAAGAAAGCGAGAAAGAGAGGGAGTAAGAGAGAAAGAAGGGGACAGAGAGGGAGAGGGAGAGGGAGAGAAGGGAGATGGACATAAAGAGAGGGAGAGAAGGAGGGAGAGGGAGTGAGATAGAGGGAAATAGAGTAGGAGAGAGAGGAAAAGTGGGAAAGAGAGAGAGAGGAAGAGGGAGAGGGAAAGAGTGGGAGACAAAGAGGGAGGGAGAGATAAAGAGGTAGATGGAGAGCAAGGGATGAGAGAGAGAAGGAAGGATGGAAGGAGAGGGAAGGAGAGAGAGAGAGAAAGGGAGAAGTTGAGAGTGGGTGAGCGACGGAAGAGAAAGGGGTAGAGAGAGGGAGAGAGGGAGGCATAAGAGGGAGAGCGATGGAGAGGAAAAGAGAGAGGGAAGGAGTGAGGGAGAGAGAAAATAAGAGGTAAGAGGAAAGAGAGATATGAAGGGAGAGAGAGGTTAAGAGAGAGCGATAAAGGGAGAAAGAAGGAAATCGAAGAACAAAGAGAGAGGGAATGGGAGAGGGATAGAGAAGGGATGAGTAGAGGATAAGGAAAAAGATATGAGAGAGAAGGTGAGGGTGAGAGAAGAAGAGAGGGAGATAGACAAAGGAAGGGAAATAGAGAGAGATGAAGAGATAAATAGAGTGAAAGAGAGAGAGGGAGGAAGGGAGAGCGATAGAGAGGTAGATAGGGAGAGGGAGAGGGAGAGAGGAAATGAGAAAGACGAGAGAGAGGAAGAGGAGGGAGAGTATGATGGAGAGAGGGATAAAAGAGGGAGAGAGGGAGAGGGAGAGAGTTGAAGGGAGAGAGAAAGAAGGGTGAGAGAGGGAGAGGGAGAGGGAGAAGGAAAGAGAGAAAGGGACAAAGGGAAGGACGATGAGAGAGGAGAGGGAGAGATAGAGAGAGAGAGGAATATAGAGAGATAAAAGAAGAGGGAGAGCGAAGAAGAGATGAGGAGAGGGAGAGAGAGATTAAGATAGATAGAGAGAAGAAGAGATCAAGAGAGAGAGATTGAGAGAGGGAGAGGGAGAGAATAGGGGAGGGAGAGAGTGAGAGGGAGAGAGGAAGAGAATGAGGGTAGAGTGGGTGAGAGAGAGGGAAAGAGAGGGGGGAGAGAGAGGCGAAAGTGAGAGAGCAAGAAAGGAAGGGAGAGTACAAGAAAGAGGGAAGGAGAGAGATGGAGATAGAGGGGGAGAGCCAAAAGAGGGAAGGAGAGAAAGAGGGGGAAAGAGAGCATAAGAGGGAGGGAGAGATAGAGAGAGGGAGAGGTGGGTAAAGAGGAAGAGAGGGAGAAAAAGCGGGAAGGGGGAGAAAGAGGGTATGAGGAGGGAGAGAGGGAGAATGAGAGAAGGAGGGAGCGTGGGAGAGAGAGGAAGGGAGAAAGAGGGGGAGAGAGAGAGGTAAAGAGAGATGGAGAGACAGAGAAGGGGAGAGAGGGTAAGGGAAGAATGAAAGAGAGAGAAACAAAGAAGAGAGAGAGGGAGGGAGGGTGAGAGAGAAAGAGGAGAGAAAGGGTGAGAGAGGGAGAGAGGGAGAAAAAGATAGAGGGAGACAGTAGGAGAGATATGGAAAGAGGGGGATGGAGTGAGGGTGAGAAAGCGTGAGAGAGAGCATGACAAATGAAGAATGGAAGAGAAAGGGTAAGGGAAGAATGAAGGAGAGAGAAACAAAAGGGGAGAGAGAGAGAGAGGGAGGGATGGTGAGAGAGGGAAAAGGAGAGAGAGGGAGAGAGAGTGAAAAAGAGGGAGGGAGAGGGAGAAAGAGGAGAGAAAGGGTGAGTGAGGGAGAGGGGGAGAAAAAGAGAGAGGGAGAGAGTGAGAGAGATATGGAAAAAGGAGGGATAGAGTGAGAGAGAGAAAGCGTGAGAGAGAGCATGACAAAGGGAGAGTTGGGGAGAGGGATAGAGAGAGGTAGAGAGGGGGAGAGAGACATAGAGAGAGGAGAGAGAGATAGAGAGAAAGAGAAAGAGAGAGAGGGAGAGAGAAAGAGAGGCAGAGTAGGAGAGAGGGAGAGGGAAGAGAGGAGGGAGAGAAGGAGAATGAAGGGGAGAGAAAAAGGGAGAGAGAGGGAGAGAAGGTATATACATATATCGAAAAGAAGACATTGAGAGAGTGAGAGAGAGGGAGAAAGGGAGAGAAAAGAGAGAGGGAGAGATATAGAGGTAGAGATAGAGGAAGAGGGAAGCAAGAGAGAAAGAGAGAGCAATATAGAGGGAGAGGGAAGTGAGAGAGAGAGGGAGAGGGAGAGAGTAGAGAGAGAGAGTGATATAGAGGAGAAATAGGGAAAGATTGGGAGGGAGAGAGAGGGAGAAAGGGGGAAAAGGTGAAGGAGAGGGGGAGAGAGATAAAGTGAGAGAAAGGAAGGTAAAGGGGGAAGAGGGGAAAAAAGAGAAAGAGAGAGAAAAAGAGAAAAAGTAGGAGGAAGAGAGGGAGAGATTGTGATAGAGGAAGAGAGGGAGGAGAGAATGGGAGAGAGAGAAAAGAGAGGAGAAGAGAGGACAAAGGAGAGAGGGTAAGGGGAGAGAGAGGAAGGAAAAGAAGAGACGAAGAGAGAGATAGGGGAGGTAAAGAAAGGGGAAGAAGGAGATAGGGAGAGAGAGAGAGGGGGAGAGAGGGAGGTAGAGAGGGGAAGAGGGATATGGTGAGAAAAAGAGGGAGAGAGCTAAAGAGAGGCAAAAAGGGAGACAAGTGAGGGAGATGGAAAGGGAGAGAGGCTAAAACAGGTGATAGATTGAGAGGAATAGAGATAAAGATAGAAAAAGAAAGAGGGAGAGATTGGGTGAGAGAGATGGAGAGAGGTAGAGATTAGGCGAGAGAGATGGAGAGAGGGAGAGGGAGAGAGGGAGGGAGAGGAGGGAGAGAGGAAGGGAGAGGAGGGAGAGAGGGAGAGAGAGGGAAGGAGAGAAAATAGAGAGAAAGAGTGGGAGGGAGTGAGAGAGAGAGGGAAGGGTGAGAGAGGAAGAGAGGGATAGAGAGTGGAAGGAAGAGAGGGAGAGAGGGAGAGAGAGTGGAAGGAAGAGAGGGAGAGAGAGAGAAATAGAGTTAACGAGGGAGAGTGAGAGTGAAAGAGGGAGTGAGAGAGGTAGAGAGAGTGAGGGAGAGGGAGAGAGAAGGAGGGATAGAAAGGGATAAAGATAGGGGAGAGAGCATAAGAGAGAGGGAGAGAGGGATAGAAAGTAAGAGAGACATAGAGTGGTATTAAAATTAGGAAGGGGAGACAAAGGGAGAGAGAAAGAGCGATAAAGATTAGGAGAAAATGAGATAGAGGGAGAGAAAGAAACAGGGGGAGAGAGAGTGAAAGGGAAAGGGAGGCAAATTAAGGGGTAGAAGGAGAAAGAGGAAGAGAGGAAAAGAAAAAAAGAGAAAGATAGAGAGAGGTAGAGAGAGAGGAGAGTGGGAGAGAGTGAGAGGGAGGGAGTGAAAGATGGGGACAGAGTTAGAGAGGAAGGGTTGAGAGGGAGAGAGTATGAAAGAGAAAGAAAGGAGAAAGAGGGAGAGAGAGAGAAAGAAGGGAGAGAGAGGGTAAGAGGGGGAGAGGTAGAGAGAGATAGAGAGTGAGAGGAAGTAGATTGGGACGGAGAAAGGGAAAGAGAGTGAGGGAGAGGGTGGAAGAGGGAGAGGAAGAGAGAAGGAGAGGAATAATAAGAGTGTGAGAGAAAGTGGGAAGGAGAGGGTGGAAGAGGGAGAGGGAAGAGAAGGAGAGGAATAATAAGAGTGTGAGAGCAAGTAGGAGGGAGAGAGAATAGGAGAGTGAGAGAGAGAAAGATGGAGAAAGGGGGAGAGAGATATAGATGGAGAGAGGAATAGATTGAGAGAGAGGGAAAAAGGATAGAGAGAATTGAAAAGGAAGAGAGAAGAAGAGAAAAGACAGAGAGAATTAGATGGAATGAGAAGAGGAAAGAGATATGTAATGGGAGCGAGAAGGAGAGAAAGACAGAGGGAGAGAGAGGGAGAGAGCGATAGAAGGAGGGAGATATATGTTAGAAGAGAGAGAGATAGTGTAACCCCCATGAAAATCCTTAATAATATATATATGTGTGTGTGTGTGTGTGTGTGTGTGTGTGGGCTAGAATATTCAAATAAGTGATGGTGTGATTGTGTATGTGTGCCATTTGAGTATTTTGGGATGACAACATTCTGGGTGTTTAGGTGACGATTTGTGAAATGAAATTTTGGAAAATTACACCATAAGAAATTAATGCTTGAAATGTATGATTTGTGTTAAATTAAAGCCATTTTACTGGAGATTGATGGTTTAATTGGTAGAGGAATCAAGTAGGCAAAATTAGTGTTCTTGAGAATTCGGTTCTATTCAATTTTTGTGTGGCCTGTTCAAGGACCTTAGGTTGATTTATGGGTGAAGCTTAAAGTATGAAATTTGTTTATATATGTTGTAAATACCCCTCTGTAAAATATTTTTCTTATTAGGATTATATATAAAAAGTTATGCCCATTTTAGTACATATTGTTCTGGATGAACTACTACTAGACAAATTCGATCAAAAAATTCAAAATTATGTTATTACTCGTGTGTTTTGTATTTTAGTATAATTTTTGGATATGTTTTGAATTAATATATCTAGTTTCTAGTATAAAAATTATAGGATTTAATTGTGCCCGAAGTGGGACATTGCTACTTGATCAAAGCTCGCCCTATAATGCATCTTCTACAAACAGATTTGAGATAAATGTGTATGACTCGGAACTAAACTAGCTTAGGGGACTTTTTCAGTAGAACCAAATTAGTTTGAAGACTTAGCTAGCCTAATTATCCAGTTGGTTGACCATTAGACATCTAAGCACCTTAATTAAATGCTTGGAAGCCAACTCTCCCCTAAACCCAATCAAACCTACCACTTGTCCCATGACTCACCCAATTGCTTTTTACTTTGTTAAATTGATTTGAGACACTTGTAAACTTAATTTATGGGAAAGAAAAGCAAGTATATATGTTAGTCAAATGGGAAGATGACTAAAAATTTTAGGCAAAACCCGTAGCCATCAAAAGAAAGAGAGAAAAACCAATTGAAAGAAAGGGAGAGAAAGACATGACAAAAAGGAAAGAAAGAAAAAGGGAGGAGCTAAGGAAATTCTTAATCAACCTAACAAAGTAAGTGGGTTACCTTTTTATTTGTTTATACCATTTATTTGATCTTTATGTAATTGGCTAAACTTATGTTTAGCTTGTGATATGTTGTTGTGTTTCGTTGTGTTGGTTGGCTTGCCTTGCGATTGTTTATTGTTATGGTTGGTTGTGTTGGTTGCTTCCAAAGCTTAGAAAGCGTTGTATATAGATAGATTTATGTTTTGGTAGATATGAATAATGGAATTGGGTTTGACTGAAACTTTGTAGATTAATTTAGTATTGATATGGACTTAGACAAAGTAAAATAGGAAGGAAGAAAAGAAGTAATTTTAGGGTTTTCTTGAGCAAACTTTCAGCCAAGAATGAGAGAAATGGGATTCTTTAATGACCTAAGATCTTAAACTTCTAATGGGAACAAATTAGTTTGAATACTTATGTTAAATAGAAAGGAAATTTTATCTAACATCAAAGACAACTTCTTACCAAATTTAAAGACAAAATGGGGTTTTAGGTTCCTTTGTATGAATTTGATAATTAATGGTTCATCTAGATTCAAATAGATAGAAAATGGAAAGTACAAAGGTAAAACTACAAAAAGGAATTGAACCCTAGACCTAAGGACTAAGTTTGGCCTAAAAGTATTAAAGACAAACTAGAATGGAAAATCCTACCATAACATATTAAAAATTGATCCAAATGCTAATAACTATGCAAGTCAAGGGTGGAATTATTTAATGACAAGATTTTCTAGAGGAAAAAAAGGGGAAATGCTCACGTGCATAATTACATCCGCAACTCAACAAATACCGACCATCAATGTTAACTCTAACGAGATGAATATTGCGATGAATGGTATGAGAATACCCAAAATCCTATGTGGGTTGGACCTACAAAAGTGTATGAAACCGAGTCTTGTATGGGTTAGATTTCGAGAATGAATTAATAGTATAAAGTTAGAGGCCACGGTAAATGTGCATTAGAGGTGGATTGATGAAACAAGTAATAGCAAGAAACCATGTGCGTGCTCTATTACTAACTCCGTTAAGCGAGGCATAATTTTGCTAACCATGTGCTACAATGAGGGATAACTCTATTGTAAGTAGTAGGTGATAACATGATCATCGAGAGATAGAACGCACGGACTTGCTAATACCTAGGGTACCTGGATAAAATGGATGGGAAATAAAGGAAATAGAACATCATTGCATATCACATGCATCACCCCACTTACCGAGCTTCAGCTCACCTCATTGTTATTTTCATGCTATGACAGGAAAGAGTCAAAGTAGTAAGGATGCTCGCTGGATCCTCCAAAAAGGCTCATACATGACGTAAGCATACCAAAGTTTATTTTGATTGTAATTTTTAGGTTGGGGTATTGGTAGACATTTTGATGGTATTGTAAATAAAATTTTTATAATCTCTTCCACTATATTTGTTAGTGTTGTGAAAATTGTAGTGTATGCGTTTTGTTATATGATAAGTCCTTAATGTATGAGCATATACGTGTTTAGGGTTAAGTCAAGAATTGGTCGTGTCGGTGTGACACGCTCCTCGCGTAGCCACTCCTTTTAGGTAATTAGTGAGTGGGCTAGGGAGAGGGTGCCATAGGGTGGTATCGAGCTTTGGTTTACTAGGTTGGGTAGTTTCTTAAGTGTTGCATGAGCTTGAGGACCAAGTGCGCTCTTGGATGGTAAAAGGCTTATTCATTGTTTTTATTCGGTTAAATAAATATTTATGATTATTGTATGTTTTTGAATTGGTATTGTTCACAAACTTGAAAATAATGATGATTGTAATTATTTTCGTTGTACATGCCATATGTACAACGTGTTCCCTAGGTCGTTAGGACCCATAGACAGAGGGCCTCTCTAGCCGCTTATTGGGTGGAACTAAATAACCTCACCATGATGACAGATCGGGATATAATGACTCATGTCACTAGATTTTTTAAGGATTACCATATGCTTAGACTCTATTGTCGAGGGACCAATAATTGCTTGGATGAAGTCCGGATGAGTCAAATAGATCCCAATTCGTATCAAAACTTGATCCGAGCTTTCCTACCAATGCAAGTTATATGGACCCTTACCCAACTCATGTATAATTGGGGTCTACCTATATGTACTCATCGTGAGATAGCACTTATTGTATTGATCGATGCTATAGATCGGTGGCGGGTAGATGGTGCCTTTCCATGATGTGTCCGATACATTAATTTGTCATGTTAGACGTAAACAAGGAAGACATAATATGCAACGTAGTAGCTTCCATAGGATTTTTGATGTAGATAGGAGCATCTTTTTGGTTATCAATATGTACGTAAACCCTTAGGAGGGGAAATGCTTGTAAATACCTATTTTTTATGAAGCACTTAATATATATGCTAAATATGTATAATCTTGTGCTACTTGGATGATTTGCATTATATGTTGATTTCAATATCCAAAAATAACTTGAGCATAACATGGCATGTACAAACTCAAAGCATGCCAAGAAAGTATCCAACACGAGCAAGAGGTGAAGGGACCTCCAATGATCATAATCAAAATCAATAAGAAACTTTAAATCGTATGATGGATATGATGTAACAAAAAAACAAGCAATGTAACAATAGTAACAAGACTATATAGAGCAAATGAGATAGCTCCTAGCTATGCATCAATAGCCTCCACCTCCGCCGCCTCTGCATAGGAATGACGCGACGGAGAGGTTTCCTAAAATGAATCCTCAAAAATTCTTCGAGGTGTTAACCCAATGATAGCGGAGGAATTGATTAAGTCCTTAGAGTTGATATTTGAATACTTATAATTTACCAACAATGAGGGCGTATCATGTGCCATCTTTATGCCGACCAAGGATGCTCGCAGATGGTGGGAGAGCGCACGAATGATAGTACATGTGCCTACCTTAACTTAGGAAGGATTTAAGAAATTCTTCTACAATAAATACTTTATTATAGATGTGAGGGCTAAGAAAATTCAAGATTTCCTAGAACTAAAGCAAGATGGGATGTCCATAGGTGAATATGTACAAAGATTTGAACAAGGATATCGATTCGTCCCATTCATTGCAGTGGATGACAACTTAAAGAAGAATCAATTTTTAACCGAGCTAAATCGAAGAGTTTGAAGCATGGTATGAATGTCTATCACCAACACATTTTTGGAAATGGTAGATAAAGCTATGTTAGTAGACGAGGATCCGAAGGAAATTACAAAGGAAGTCTAGTGGAGGAGTGGAGGAGGAAATCATTTCGATCCAAAGCCTATTCCTCCGGACCACAAAGGCGAATTTCATCTAGAAATTTCAATCAAAGTGGTGGTGCGAGAAATGAACGAGCCGCCGGACCATTACCATATGCCCCGAGGCCACTATCAAGGAATCGCCGAGGCCAACAGTGGGTAACCAATCTCGATGGAATAAATATGGGAGATTCCACATGGAGGAGTGCTAACTAGATTTGAGGACTTGTTATGTTTGTCATAAGCAAGGGCATATAGCCTCTAACTATCCTCGGATACGTAAACCAAGATCGAGAAGAGTACTCGCACAGGTTTATACAATGACCCAAGAGGAGGCCGACAAGAGGGATACGGTAGTAATTTATTATAATGTCTCAATTCTTGGCTTAATTACTTATGTTTTGATTGATTTCGGTGCTACACATTCATTTATGTCAAAAACATTAGTAGAAAGCCTAGGTATGAAACCTATGACATTTGCAATAGGATACCCGATAGTAGTCCCTTCTAGAGAATTTATAGAGTCGACGAGCCTAGTCAAGCAATGTCCAAGCATAGATTGAGGATAGAGGTTTGAAGGTTGATTTGATCGTGTTGGACCTCCAAGACTTTGATTTGATTCTCGGGCATGGATTGGTTAACAAGGCATGGTGCCATCATTGATTATCGAGGGAGGAAAGTAGTTTTTGATCTACTTAGAGAACAACCATTAGAGTTTAAGGCCGATACAAAGCTTTGAGCCATACTAGTCATCTTGGCCATAAAGGCTCGAATAATGCTAGAAAAAGAGTGTACTGGGTATCTAGCACATGTGGTGGACAACCGGGTAGAGCGAAAGTCGAAGCGAGGAGGATATAGAAGTCATGTAGGAGCATTTGGATGTATTTCTAAAAAGTTTGACTAAGTTTCCACCGAGAGGGAGATAGAATTTGAGATTGATCTAGAGCCGAGCACGACTCCGATTGTTAAGACTCCCTATAGAATGGCCCATGTTGAGTTGAAAGAGCTAATGATGCAACCACAGGACTTATTAGATAAGGGATTCATACTCCCTAGTTCCTCACCTTGGGAAGCTCTAGTATTGTTCATGAAAAAAAGGATGATAGTCCGCGGCTATGCATCGACTATCGAGAATTGAATCGGGTGATGATTAAAAATAAATACCGATTAAGAGGAATTGAGGATCTATTCGATCAATTACAAGATGTGATAGTGTTCTCCAAGATAGACCTACAATCGTGGTATCACCAGTTGAGAGTCGATTAGAGGATGTGAAGAAAACGACATTCAAGATGAGATATGACCATTATGAGTTCCTAGTAATGTCATTTGGATTGACTAATGCCGTAACCATCTTTATGGACTTGATGAATTGAGTCTTTAAGGGATTCCTAGATAAATTTACCATTGTATTCATCAATGATATTTTGATTTATTCTCAAAGTAAGGAGGAACATGGAGAGCATCTAAGAGTTACCTTGTAGACACTAAAGGAGCGAGCAGCTATATGCCAAATTTAAGAAATGTGAATTTTGGCTAGAACAGTACCTTTTCTAAGTCACGTGGTGAGGAAAGAAGGTATAGCAAGTGGATTAGAAGAAAATAAAGGCTGTCCAAAATTGGGCTACTTTAAAGAATGTGGTGGAGGTGAAAGCTTTTTAGGGCTAGACAGGTTATTATTGGAGATTTATGGAGGGCTTCTCCGAGATAGCTAGGCCTCTTACAAACTTGATGAAAAAGAGTGTTAAGCTCTAGTGGATGAATTCTTGTGAGGAGAGCTTCCAAGACCTATATTTCATTTATGCTTCATTAAATCTAGGGCCTAATAAAAGAAATTGGCATTATTATATAATTGACATAACGTACTAATTCTTATCCCGAAGTGGTAGTCAAAGATGTTCTTGTGTAGGTGGATGCGTTCATGTTTTTTGTCGATTTCGGGATCCTAAAGAGAGGATGAGAGGTCTCCCTCTCCCTTTCTTCCCCTATATCTCCCCTTCTCTCCTCCCTCTTTCTCCCTCTCCCTCTCCCTCTTTCTCTTTTTCTCTCTCTATCCCTCTCTCCTTTTCTCTATCGTAGAGCAACATCGGGGGCGAGTGCGACAAATTTAGGCAAAATGGGCAAAAGGGAAAAAAATGACTAGAGTCGCCACCTAGCATTACGGTTACTAAGAAATCCTATGACTAGCCTATTCGAGTTCTAGGTAGGTAAGGGGTTTATTACGCATAGGGAAGATTAAAAATCACCCTACCTTATCTTGCCTAAAGGCAAGCCGCATTGCATACAATATTAATTCAATTTCTGATTTTTTTCTTTTAAAATTATGAAAGACCAACTATTTTAAGCATTTACACCTAGTCGAGTGATTCAATACTTGAACAATTAGAGATCTCGTCCTCACTCTGTAATGGATGGGTTTAGAAGTATAAATTCCAAATAATAGCCAATATCCTAACGTTGAAACCAACACATCCTTCCAAATTCCAAACATGATAACAACATGCATAACGACCATTTAAATGAACACACATGAACAACACATTTAATTAATTAAACACTATAATTAATTAATCGATTGTAGACACATATTGATATGAATCACATAATATAGGTTAAAATAAAAATAAATTAAATTAAAATGAAAAGTGAAAAAAATTAATGTAAAAAAGCAAAGGAGGCGGACTAGTCCATTGAATTTAGAATTGCTCGGACCCTTTTCAACCCCGATGGAGACCGATGTTCAATTAATTACGGAGGAAAGATGACTAGAAGTGGTGGTTGTTGGATCCGGAGTGTATGGCTTAGTGGTCGCTGGAGGCACTATGAGGTTGTGAGCAAGCATAATGTGTCGGGTGAGGCACTATTGCATAGGTAGAGGCGAGGCGTTACGAGCCGGGTGAGGTAGGCGTATGGGCGGTAGCAAGCGATCGTGTGTATGGGCATTGGCAAGGCAAGCGTGCGAAGCTAGGAGTGTGCACGAGCACCGGTGAGGTGGCATACGTATGAGTAAGAGGTCCGGCTATGGCTACGTACGTACGAGAGAGGGCTTAGTAGAGGGACATGCACGCGAATGAGGCATGCTAAAGGAAGGTTGTTTGTGTATGGGGGATGCTACGCTAGGGCACGGCTATGCGGCTGCCGGTACTATGCACATAAGTGAGATTTGCCTACGACACTAGCGCGTGGATGGGGAGCAAGCGCGAGGGAGAGGGATGGTGATGTAGGGGCCGAGGCTTGTTGAGGGGGAGGCATGCTAGCAATGTGAGGCTAAGGCACGCTAAAGGTAGAGATGTGCTAGTGCTCGTGGGGGCTGAAGTGCACCGAGGGCGGAGGGCGTGCTTGGTGGGAGGAAGGTTATGAGTGAGAGAGGGTAGTGGGCGTGCTTGGGGGGAGGAAGGTCGCATGTGGGAAAGGGTAGTGGGAGCCTAGTTGCTAGGTTATTTTTGGGGGAGATGAACAATAGTCGCCTCTTTTGGGGGGAGGGGAATGGGTGTTTTTATACTAGGTTTTTAAGGGTTATTTGGCTAAAGTCTGTTTTGGTCCCTTATGTTGCAACCCATTTTATTTGAGTTCTTTTCTCCTTCTTTTTTTAATTACACCCCCAATTGTATTTTTTACTCCCTTTACTTTTTTTCTTCTTTCTTTTCTTATTTATTCATCTATCTTCCTCTTCTCTCTTTTTTTGGAAAAAAATTAGGTGCTAACAGTTGCCCCCTCTTTACAAATCTTAGAACGCGAAGCCATTGAAAATTTGGCTTTTCTTTGGCTTTACGAGTAAGTTTGTAAAGAAAATCACGGAAGAGTAGCTAAAAAATGAATCAATCGAGTAGGGTCCATCATAGAAGGCTTTCCTCCGAATACGGTGACCATCCACGTAGTCAAGCGGGTGATCTTCCCTTAGGAACGAACCGGAGTGTGAGCAACGTACCTAAAAAAAGAAATTATTACCGCCCAAACATATGTTGCTCTCTTGGTTGCGATCCATCTTTATTGGAATGGGTTTGTGATTATTAGGTCGGTCGCTATTATGAATTTTTGTCTACTTAATCACACATCTCTTGAATCAACTTTTTTTTTATCGATCGACTTTTTACACACGGAATTCTAATGTCATTCCCAAATGCCTTATTACTTGTCAATACATATTGGTCGGGTGTACTCCAAAACTATCGAAGCAACCTTTGATTATCGTCATCCGTTTTTCATCATTTTTATTTTTTTGCATGAAGGATTCATGAAAAAGCCTTTTCATCCATCAAGAGCGAATAAAATTCCTATCATTTATATAATTTGCCCTTTTTTGTGTTATCATTTTTCATAAATCACATTAAACATGAGACCGCACATGAGATCAATAAATAATTTTTGTTTGTTTTTCAAGGATTGATCACCTTTGTAAGGGAGTGGGTCATTTTGATGGATTAAAAATAGAGGATTACATATAGGATGGGCAAAAGGAAAAGAAAAGAGAAACAAAAGGTAAAATGATTAAACTAGCAAATATTTAACATAATTTTATGATCAAGTATGATATTTTTTTACAATGCCGGAATTCATTGGCTTTGGCAAGCCTTCACCATCCATCTTCATCAAAAGGAGCTCCTCCAAAGAATGCTCTTTTGAATAATTCTATGATCATCCTGCCATTGAAATTCTATGCATTATCTATGATCAAGGTCTTCGGAGGTCTATATTGACGGATGATGTCCTTCTACATGAATCGACAAACAACTCTCTAGGTAATATGTGTGAAGGATACTGCTTCAACCCATTTAGTGAAGTAATCGATTATTACCGGGATGAATCGATGACCATTACTAGTTTTTGAGTTTATCGACCCAATCACATCCATCTCCCACATTGGGAACGACCAAGGAGACACCATGTTATTGAGGGGTGCGGGATTAGCATTTGTACGATCTACATAGATTTGGCATTTATAGCTCTTCTACATATAGTCTATACAATCCTTTTCCATTGTAGTTTAAAAATAGCCATACCTTAGAATTTGACGAGCCATCATGTGTTTGTTGGCATGGGTTGAACAAATCCCCTCATGAACCTCTTCACTCACCTTTTTAGTTTCATCGGAGTCTAAACACCTCAACAAAGTTCCATCAAAACCTCTTTTGTATAACACGTCACCATCTAAATAAAAATCCATTGCTAACCTCCAAAGTGTCTTCCTATCAGTCTTCGAAGCACATGATCAAACAACATGAATGTGTTGGGGCATTTCTAACCTTAATACATATGGGATGGAGCTTGATACCATATGCTATGTTTATCATTATAGTTAGTGTGGCCGGGGCATCCGTGAATTGATTCTTGTCTCGCCCCAAATGGGTGAACTCTATCTCATCAAAGCGATCGGTTACCTTTGTTAAATACTTTTGATATGGCTTTAACTTTTCATCTTTCATTTGCCATCCCCTCTCGACTTGATAGATTATTAGTAGTGAATCACCATACACATCTAACTTCGGATTCCCATCTCTAAGGCTTCTTCTAACCAAGTGCCCGCACCCTTCATATTCTATTATGTTATTCATGGATTCAACCTATAATTTGATAGCCATTGGGAACTATTTTTTATGTGGTGAGATGAGGATTGACCCGTTGCCATTTCCATTTCCATTCACATTCACTACCCCTATCAAAATACATGGTCCATTTGCCACTTCCAAGCTCGGATCCTTCATTTATGGCCATAATTGACTCATCAAAAAAATTAAACTTCGGAGGTTTATAGTCATCAATTGCACCGTCTACTAGTTGATCGGCTATGACACTTCCTTTTACTACCTTTCTCATCATGTACATAATGTCATACTTAGATAGCATGACCTACCATCATGTGATATGACTAGATAGGTATGGCTTTTCAAAGATATACTTGAGTGGATCCATCTTCAAAATCAATCATGTGGTATAATAAAGCATGTATTATCTAAGCCTTCTTGCACACCACACTAGGCCATAACACTTCTTCTCAAACGCACTATATCGGGACTCACGGTCGATGAACTTCTTACTCAAGTAGTAAATAGCTTACTCTTTCCCTCCTAATTCATCATACTCGACCTAAGACGTAACCCAAGCTACCTCTCGTTATTGTCAAGTATAGAATCAAAGGCCTCCCAAGAACCGGTGGTACCAACAATGACAAATCCTCCAAGTACTACTTAATTTTATCAAAGGCTAGCCGACAGTCTCGATCCCATATACCATGATTCTTCTTTTTTAATAACCAAAAGATCAATTCATAGGTTATGAACAATTGAAATATGAACTAAGCTATGTAGTTCAAATGGCCTAAGAAACTTTTAATCTCCTTTTTAGATGAAGGTGCTGGCATGTTTTGAGTTGCCTTAACCTTATCCGGTTTGACTTCAATCCCTTTGTTGCTTACCATAAACCCTAGTAGTTTTTCCGACTTCACACTAAATTTGCACTTTGCTAGATTCAACTTTAATTTGTATTTTCTCAACCTCTCAAAAAGCTTCCCTAAGGTTAGAGTATGATCTTCGCCTTCCTTCAACTTTGCCATCATATCGTCTATATACACTTTAATACCTTTGTGCATCACATTATGGAAAAGTGTGACCATGGCCCTCCGATAAGTGGCTCTAGTATTTTTTAACCCAAATGACATAACCTTATAGCAGAAGGTCCCCCAAGGTGTGATAAAAGTCTTCTCCTTATCCTTTATGGCCATTTTGATCCTGTTGCATCCCGAACCCATCCATAAATGAATAATTCACATTCTTTACTTGCGTTATCCACCAAGATGTCAATATGGCAGAGTAAGAAATCATCTTTTGGGTTAGCCCTATTCAAATCATGAAAATCCACACACATTTGGATTCAATCGTCTTTTTCCCTAACAATTATATTTGACATGCACCGAGGATATTCAACTACTTCTAAAAATCCAATATCCCACTGTTTTTTTATCTCATCTTTGACTTTCAGCGAGAATATTTGACCTTGTTCGCCTCAACTTCGTTTCATTGGCTTGCTCCCTAGGTTCAAGGGTAGTTTGTGTTCCACTATGTCAATATCTAAGCCTAAGCATGTCAGCATATAACCATGCAAGCACATCTCGCTAAGCTCGGCATATCGACATCCGACCATGCAATGCAAACACATTCGTATATTTCTCTAGAAGTGCAATGAACTTTTCTTTTTCCGGACCCTCCATCAAGGTACCTATCTTTAGCTCCCTCCTATTCTCCTTGGTCCCCACATTTATTACTTCCAAGTCTTCTTTATGCGATTGAAGGGATCGTTCTAATTGTTCAATCAATTTAGTGAATTCTTTAATGTCGTTGTCATCGCATTCTTCCTCGTCAATGGCAATTTAGGTTTCATCAAAATTAAGCCAAATATTTTTAGAATAATTATTTAGGTTTTTAAGAAGTGATCATTATGGTTGTCCCCGAAATGAAAATAAAGTGCAAATAAAGAAGAATAAAAAGAAGTAAGGGCTAAAATTCAAACAAACTCGCATAATCCAATAATTAGTGTCCTTAAAGACTCGAAGGTGCTTCTTCATCAAATCAATTATGCAATTCTTCTCCCTTAGTGAACTTGCGAATGAGCTGGTCTAGGTTAAAGGTGTCTCCAAATGTATTGATTATGAGTTGAGGCGGAATAGTTATACTTTCACCTGGCCGAGGTTGGCATTGATCGGACATACTAGCCTTCATTATCAATTTTTTGAAATTCTAGAGTGTTCACTACCATATCTTTGAACAATTTATCTAGACTCAATTCCTTATTGTTCACATGAGCTATATATGAAGGCTTTGGAAATGTGACATGGATATGGGGGATATCAACCTTCTATTCATTTAGGTCACGCTCCTCAATATGAGCCATTCTCTTCTCGTTTGTACTCTACCATCTACCGATAGTCTTTTCTAGATCGCTCGAAGCTTAACCCAAATGGGTGTTCTCTCGTATCTTGACTTCATGTAGATCCCTACCTCCGATAAGTCACCACTCACCTTAAATGGATGTGTTCCACATTTTATCATGTACTTAGTTGATATTTTCATAACTTCTAATAGTTTTGGCCTTCTCATTTATGAATTCTTTGATACCAATTCTACATTGACCACCTCGAAGGTATGTAAATCCCCAACATGTGCTCCCTCTATCTCAATCTATAGGATCGACACATTTTGAATCACTATCATCACTTCCTCAATCTTTATGATAACCGACCTCTCACCGACTATGTATTTTAATCGTTGGTGCAACGAAGATGTAACTACATCGATAGAATGAATCCAAGGCTTTTCTAGCAGCATGCTATAGGTAGGCTAGATATCAACTACTTGTATGGTAGTTTGGAACCGATGAGATCCAATGCCAAGATCTATGTCTATGTCACTAGTGGTATGTCAAAGTATACTATCATATGCACATGTCATCTTACTTGTCCTCGCATGAGAAGGATCAATTAGTAGGTGATCTAACACACATTTAGGTAGCACATTAAATGCAAATCCATTATCGATCGGGACTTTTGCTATCGTATAGTCCTTGCACTTGACGGTAATGTACAAGGCTTTATTATGCTCGGTGCCCTAATGTCCTAACTCATCTTATATGAAATACAAGTAGCTAGTTACCTATACTCTAACCACTAGATGTTTTATTGATTTGGAGGTGATATCATGTGGAACATACACCTCATTCGGAACCTTCTAAAGTGCCTTACGATGAGGCTCTCAACCGAGTATTAAAGCCAATAGGGAGATGCAAGTAGGGGTCTTGTTTAATTGCTCCACCACACTATACTTGTTATGTTTCATAAGTTTCAAGAATTATATTGCTTCTTCTTCCTTCATAGGCTTGCTTACTATAGAATTCAAGGGAGTAGTCTTGACTTCCTTCCCCTTCGTTTCCCTCAATTCTTCTAGAGTAAAGCATCTCCCCGACTATGTAACTCCTCCTATATCAACTATCCTATCAAAAGAGATCTTCATCATAGAACTTGATCCATCGACTAGAGGAGAGTGCCTATATTTACAAGGGGTGGGTCGATAATTACCATTCGTAGAAGCATGTGCCTTCAAGATCGGCTTCATAGGATCAATTCCATTCACCCCATATTTGACTAATTTTGATTTCTTATTTTTGAAACATAAGGTCGAGTGTTCACCACCGGTTCTATCTCCTTCTTCTCTATCCTTAAGGTCCCTAAACTCAACATGGTTTGAATTTCTTAGTGAAACTCATGACAATCATTGACATCGTGCCCCCTCACTTTGTGGAATTTACAAAATCGATCGACATGGGTGGAAGCCTAACATTTGATAGGCTTCTTATCAAAAGCATTAGCCTTCAATATGTCAAATAGCTCTAGGCATAGATATTTTCATAGCTGATCTTTTTTAGCATATTCCACATCTCCTACTAATAGTATGTTTACCCTTCCCGTAGCATGATTTAGGAGAGGGTTAGAGTTGGTATTCGAGGCATTTGGGGAATTCTTGAATGCTATCAAGCCTTGATTGATCGAATTTGTACCCTCTTCTTAATGCTCACATAGTTTTCAATATTATGACCATTAGCCTCACCATGGTTGTCATAGACTTCATTAGATTTATACCAATGGGGAAATAGCGAGTTGAAGTGGTGGGAGTGTCATATGGGCTATCCGGCCAATAACTATGAGATGTTTAAAGGGATCACCGAGGGATATAGGAAGTGATGGTAATATATTGTTAAATTGCCCCTTAGTAGCGTTTGTTAACAAATTTTGATTTGGTCTTAGTTGGTTTGTGAATAGTTATGGGTTTTGGTAGTTTGTTTTAGGTTGGTGTTAGGGTAGGGCATGTGCTTGGGTAGTTTGGTACGGGTTGTGCGGCATTTGATATTAGGGAAAAGTTGATGTTTGGGTGGTCGGTTCGGCTACATTGGTTGGGAAAGTGCTTACGGGGATTGCAAACTAGGTGTTTGGGTTAGCTATATTACTATGGGAGGTGAATTGGTTGCCATTTCCCCATGACTTGTTCCATCTTCCTATATGATTAACGGAAGACTCTCCAATCCGGTGCACCTCGAAGTCTCTCCTCCTACTAAAGTTACTTTCCTTATATCAAGATTCCGAAAGATTGGCTATCCTTCCCGACTTGATAGCTTGTTTAATCCGATCGGTTGCTGATACTATTTCAATCAAATTATTCGAGTCGTTACTAAATAAATAATCATAGTATGGGGCCTTGAAAGTGTTAACAAAAAGGATGACCAATTCTCTCTCTAGAAGGGCGGATGAATGCGAGATACTCGTTTCTCACCATCTTTAAGCATATTCCTTGATCGATTCTTTTGAGCGCTTTTCTATAACCTATATGCTCGATCTATCGGGCATTATCTCCAAGTTAAATTTGTATTGCTTTATGAACACATCCACCAAATCCTTCCACTTTTGGATCTTAGACTAATCCGAGTCAATAAACTAGTTGAGGGCGGACCTATCGAGGCTCTCGGGAAAGAAATGGATCAACGACTTTTCATCCTATGCCGACTCGGCTATTTTATTCAAATAAATCCTTAAGTAGGCCTTAAGGCACTACCTGTCGGTGTACTTGGTAAACTCGAGCAACTTGAACTTCTTAGGAATCATCATATTTGGCATTAGACACTTATCGATGCCGAGGAGAGGATTATATATGTCTACACCATTGATAGCTCTTAAATGCTCCTCAATAGTTGTGAGCTTCTCTATTTCCAATCGTGAAGCCATCTTCTCCTTAGCCAACTCTTTAGTGATAAAATCAAGAGTGGCCATCATCGATGCTTGGCCGACTCGAGGCAACACTAAGGTAGGTCCCGAAGGACGAGAGGCAAAATCATATGCACCCCTAGCATCCGATGGTTAGCATGATTAGCAATATCAATAGGCTCCTTATAGGGCATGTTAAAAGGTGTGTTGGAATAGTAGTTTGACCGATCGATGATGCCATGGTAGTGAACACTTTTGGGGAAGCCCATGGCTAGCCGACTTCTCTTCGGATGGTGACTTCTAATATCATGCAATTTTGCTAACTTTGTTCTAGTAGGTAACAAGCCTAGCAATCTCTTCCTCTAGCATCTTCACCTCCCTTTGTTGGTTCTACTTGAGTAGAGCCCTTTCTTCATTCTCCATACTCTTCCTTGCTCTAAGTGTGATGGGTGCACGAGGGAAAGGTAGTTTTGATAGATCGATCTATGTTTCTATTCAAAATGAGATTAGATATGGAATAACCTTCACTTAGAGGGTGATAAAAGGACTTTGTTGATGGCTTAAGATTGTTTTGAATTGGTTTAAAAGTGAACGATGATTTCACCGGTAACCATTGAGACTTCCCCTGGAGAGTGTACTTTATGGTCGATTGATTTAGAGAAAAGATCTCATTAGTAACCCTTCACCTTGTTTTCTATAAAGAGTGAATCATGTTTTCAAAGGAACGATCTCACCGTAGATGTTCTCAAATCTAGGGAGATCACTCTCTTGTAGGTGTTTTGTCCGAAATAAGTCATTTCTTATCCGAGGATCGGAGGCATTCGAGCACGGATGGACAAATTCAACATCCTTGTTATCATTAACGGTATTCTTAATAGATTATCACATCCTTTGAGAGGAAACAAATATCATCCATAAGAAAAAGCCATAACTTTTATTGATCAAAAATGGAAAATCCAAGTGGAATTTATTCCGTTCATAGTACATGCAAAAAAAATAATGAATGTCTTAAAAGGGAAAGAATTATAAGAAAACATCCAGGCGATGCATCACACACCGAAGACCTTTCCTCGTCCGGCCATCTCAAACAACAAGTCATCACATCTCTTTAAGTATATCATGAATGATTGGCGGGGGTTATGTACTATGCCTTCTTAGACCTTTCTACTCAAATTTCACCGAGCTATCACCTCTTGAGTAACCACATTAGCTTGATTAGTCATCTTGATCAAACTTTCATTACGTTCATCACATATCTATAATAGGTGGTTATGTATGTTGGAAAAATATACGGATTGCTCGTGCTAGTCTACCTCTAACTATTGGTTGTCTCTTTCCAATGAAGTAATTCTCTTTCGAGCCTCTCTAAGTTGCTCTACCAATTCTTTCTTGTTGTCACATTCCTCCTTAAGAGACTTTACCAAATCAACATTCTTCTTTTGAAGCTCTTTTACCTTAGTTTTCTTGACGGCTAGCTCACTCGTTAACTTGATCATATTATCGTTATAGATCATTAAAGTCGAGGGACATTGAAGATAACTCTATTTGGAATTAGCAATAGAGGGTCTTTTAATTATCCTCTTCGACTACTATGTGCTTGCCATATTTGAAGCTCTACCTCCAGGTCCCTCATCTTATTCTCAACTCTTTTTCTTTTCTTCTTTTCCTTGACTAACTCATTTGCTATGGTGGGAGGAATGCTACATGTGAGAGAGGGTAGTGGGAGGTTGGCGGCTAGGTTATTTTTGGAGGAGGTGAACAATAGCTACCTCTTTTTAGGGGGAAAAGGGTGTTTTTATACTAGGTTTTTAGGTTTGTTTGGCTAAAATCCATTTTGGTCCCTCATTTAGTAATCCATTTTATTTTGGTTCTCTTCTCAATCCTTTGTAATTGTACCCCCAACTGTATTTTTCTACACCCTTTTCTTTTTTTCTTCTTTTTTTTTAAATTTATTTCTCTCTCTTTCTCTTCTCTCTTTTTTTGGAAAAAAAATTAAGTGCTAGCATTCTCTCTCCCTTTTTCTCCCTCACTCCCTCTCCTCATATCTCTCCCTTCTCTCCCTCTCTCTCCTTCGCCCTCTCTCTCCCTCCCTTCCCCTCTTTAGCCCTTTCCCCCTTCTTCTCTCCCTCACTCCCCCACTCTCTCATTCCCATCTCTCTTCCTATCTCTCTCTATCTCCCTCTCTCCCTTTTTTATTTGTTTGTCAACCTCTCTCTCTCCCCCTACTACTTACTCCCCCCACTCTCTCTCCCTCCCTCCATCTCTCTCTCCCTCCCTCTCCCCTTCTTTCTCTATCCCTCTCTTACTCCCTTACCCCCTCTCCTCTCTCTATCTCCCTCTCCGTCTTTATTTTCCTCTCTCTCTCCTTCTCCTTCTCCCTCTCTCTCATTTTCCATCTTTCATCCCCTCCTTCTCCCTCTCTCTCCCTTTCCATCTCTCACCTCTTCCCTCTCTCTCTCTCCTCATTTCCCTCCCTCTCTTCCACTCTCCTTCTCTCTTTTCCCTCTCCCTCTCTCCCCTTTTCCCTCCCTCTCTTCCACTCTCCCTCTCTCTTTCTCGCTCTCCCGCTTTTTGGTTTCCCTCTTTGTCTCTCTCCCTATCTTTCTCACTCCATATCCCCTTCTCTCTCCCTCTCATTCCCTCTCTTTTATCTCTCTTACTCATTCTCCCTCTCTCCATCCTTTTCCCTCTCTCTCCCTCTCTTTCTTTCCTCACTTCTCTTTCTCTCTCCCTCTCCCTCCCTCTCCCTCCCTCTCTCCCTCTCACTCTCTCTCTTTATTTCCCCCTCTTTCTCTCCCCCTCTCCCTCTCTCTCCGCCACTCTCCTCCTTTCTCCCTCTCTCTTACCCTCCCTATCTTTCTCTCTAACCCCTTCTCCCCTCACTCTCTCCCTCTCTCTCCCTCATAATCTCTCATCCCCTCTTTGTCTCTCTATCTCTCTCTCTTTATCCCTTCTTCTCTCTCCCTCTTGCTCCATCTCCTCTCTTTTTCACTATCTCTCCCTCTCCCTCTCTCCCTCTCCCTCTCACTCTCTATCTCTCCCTCACTCTCACCCATACTCTCTCCTTCCGTCACTCTCACCCATTCATCTCCCTCTCCTTATTTCTCTCTCCTCCCTCTCTCATTCTCTCCTTCTCTCTCCCTTTCGTCCCCTTCCTCTCTCCTTCTCTCTTCCCTACCCTCTCCCTTTTCTCTACCCCTTTCTCTCCTCCTTCCCTCCCTCCCTTCCTCCATCTCTTGTTCCCTTTTTTCTCCCAATCTCTATCACTCTCTCTCCCTCTCTCCTACCCTCACTTTCCCTCTCTCTCTCCCCCTCTCTCCCTCTTAATTTCCCCTTCCATGTCTCTCTATCTAGTGCTCTCTTTCCCTCTCTCTATCTCTCTCCCTCTCTCTCACTTTTCCTCTCTCTCTCCCCCCTCTCTCCCTTTCAATTTCCCCTTTCATATCTCTCTATCTAGTGCTCTCTTTCCCTCTCTCTCTATCTCTCTCCCTTTCTCTCACTCTCCTTCTGTCTCTCATTCCTTCTCTATCTATCCCTCCCTCTCTTTTCCTCGTCCTCCTTCTCTCTTTTTTCTCACTCTCTCTCCCCCTTCCCCTCTCTCCCCTCTCCCTCTCCCTCTCCCTCTCTCCCTCACTCTCACCCATTCTCTCTCCCTTCCTCCCTCTCTCTCTTCATCTCTCCCTCTCTCTCCCTCTCGCTTCCTCTCCCTCTTCCTTTCAATATATCCCCCTCCCTCCCTCTCTCTCTCCCTCACACTCTCTCCTTTCCTCTATCTTGCTCTTTTACTCCCTCTTTCAGCTTCTTTTTCCCTCTCTCTCTCTCCCTTAATCTCCCTTTAACTTTTCCTTCCTCATTCTCTTACTCTTCCCATTTTTGCCTTTTGCACTTCATTTCTCTACCTCCCCTCCTTCATCTCTCTTCTTCTGTCTCACTCTCTCTATCTTCTTCCGTATCTCCCTCTCCTTTCTCTCTCTCGATCTCCCTCCTCCTTCTTCTCTCTCCCACACTTTCTCCCTTACTTTTATCCCTCTTCCTCTCACTCTCCCTCTCCTACTGCCCCTTACTCCATCACCCTTCTTTTTTCTCTCCCTTTATCTCCCTCCCTCTCTCCTCCTTCCCTATCCCTCTCTCCCTCTATCGCTCCTTTCTCTCCCTCCCTCTCCCTTTTCCCTCTCCGTCCGTCCCCCTCTCTTCCTCCTTTTCTCTCTCTATACCCTCCTTTCCTTTCCCTCTTTCTTTCTCTCTCTCCCCCTCCCTCTCTCCCTCCTTCCCTCTCCTCTCTCACTTCCTCCATCTCTCCCTCTCTCTCCCTCTCTCTCCCTCCCTCCCTCCCTTCCTTTTCTCTCCCGCTCCTTCTCTCTCCATCCTCTCTCCTTTTCTTTCCCTTTCTCTTTGTCTCTCTCCCTCTCTCCCTCTCCCTCTCGCTCTCTCTCACTCTATCACCCTCTCTTGCTCTATTGCTATCTCTCTCTCTCTCTCTCACCCTCTCTCTCTCTCGGCCTCTCCCTATCTATCCCATTCTCCCTCTCTCACTCTCCACCTCTCTCTCCCACCCTCTCTCCCTATCTCTCTATCTCTCTTTCTCCCTCTCTCCCTCTCCCTCTACCTCTCTCCCTCTCTTTCTTTCTCTTTTCCTTTCTCTCTCTCGCTCCACCCTTTCTCCATTTTCTCACTCTCTCCAGCCCTCTTACTCACTCTCTCCCTATCTCTCTCCCTCTTTCCTTCTTCCTTCCTCCCTCTCCTTTTATCTCCTATTCTCCCTCTCTCCCCCTCCCTCCCTCTCAACCTCTTTCTACCTTTTTCCCTCTCATTCTTTTTCTTGTTTCCCCTCTCTATCCCTCATCCTCCCTCTCTCACCCTCCCTCCCTCAGCCTCACTCCCTATCTCCCTTTCTTCCTCAATCTCCCTCCCTCTCCCTTCCTCCTTCTTGCCCTCTCTCTCTATGTCTCTCTCTCACTCAAGCTCCCTCACTTTTTCCCTTCCTTCCTCCCTCGTTCTCTTCCTCCCTCCCTCCCTCTTTTCCTCCCCCTTTCCCTTTCTCTAGCGATCTCCCTCTCTTCAATCTTTTCCCTTCCACTCTCCCTCTTTCCCTTCCTCTCCCTCTCCACCTCCCTCTCTCTCCCTCTCCCTTTCCCTTCCCCTCACTCTCTCTTTTTATCTATTTCCCTCCCTACCTCACTCTCTCCATCTCTCTTTCTCTTACTCTTACCCTTAATCCCTTTCTCTATCTCTCTTTTTCTCTCTCTCTCTCTCCCTCTCTCATTCTTTACCTTTCTCCTTCTATCTCTCCCTCTCTCACCTTTTCTCTCCATCCCTCTCTCCTTTTCTCTCTCTCCCAATATCCCTCCCCCTTTCTATCTTTCTCTCTTTCTCTTAATTTCTCTACCTCTCCTTATCCCTCTCCTTCGTCTCACTCTCTTTATCTTCTTCTTTATCTCTCTCTCCCTCTCTCCCCCTCTCTCCTCCCACCTCTCTCCCTCTCACTCTCCCTCTCCCTCTCACTCTCCCTCTCCCGCTCCCTCTCACTCCCTCACCCTTCCTTTTTCTCTCCCTCTATCTCCCTCCCTCTCTTCCCCTGTCCGTCTCCCTCTCTCCCTCTTGTTCTTCCCTCATACTCTCCCTTCCTTTCCCTCTCTCTTTCTATCTCTATCCCTTCCTCTCTCCCTCTCCCTACTGCTCTCTCACTTCCTCCTTCCCTCTCTTGCTCTCTTTTCCTTCTTCTTTTTCCTTATCTATCTCCCCATTTCTCTCCCCCTCTTCCCCTTTCTCATATTCTCTCTCTTTCTCCTTCCCTCTCCCTCTCTCTATCATCCTCTCTCCCCCTCTTTCTCTCTCTCCCTCTCTTTTTTCTCAATCTACCTCTCTCTCTCCCACTCTCTATCTCCTACTCTCACCCTCTTTACTCCCTCTCTCTTTCTCTCCTCGATTATCTCTGCCTTCCTTTAATCTCTTTCTCCCCTTCACCTTCTCTCCTTATCTCTCTCTCTCTCTTTCTCTCCTTTGCTCCCTCTCTTTCTTTATCCCTCTCTCACTCCCCCTCCCTCTTCATTTAACCTTATCCCTCCCTCTTCATCTCTCTCCATCCCTCTCTCTCGTCTCTCCTACTATCTCTCACTATCTCTCCCTCTTTCTCTCTCTCTCCCTCCATCCCTCTCTCTCCCTCTCTCTATCCCTCCCTCCCTCCCTCCCTCTCTCTCCCCCTTCTCTCTCTTTCTCCCTTGTTCTTCTTTCTACTCTCTCTCCCTTTCTATCTCGCCTTCTCTTTCCCTCTCTCCCCCACTCTCTCCCTCTCCTTCTCTTTCCTTTTCTTGATCTCCCTACCTCTCTCCCTCTTTCTTTCACCCCATTTTCTTCCCCCTCTCTTCTCTCTCTTTCCCTCCATCTATCTCTTTTTTCTCCCTCTTTGTCACTCTCTCTCCCCTTCAATCTCTCTTACTCTCTCCCACCTCTATTTCTATCATAATCCCTCTCTCTCACACCCTTTTTCCCTTACCCTCTCTCCCTCTCTACCATTCTTCACCTCTTTTTCTCGCCCTCTCTCCCTTTTTCTCCCTCTCATCCTTTCTCTCTCCTTCTCTCTCCCTCCCTCCCTCTCTCTTTTTACTTTTTCATCTCTTTGTCTCCATATCTCCCTCTCTTTCCCTTTATCACTCCCTCTCCCTCTCTTTTATCTCGTTTTAGCTCATCTATCTCACTTCCTCTCTCCCTTTCACCTTTTATATTTGTCTCCCCCTCAATCTCTCCCTCTCTTCCTCTCTCTTGTATCTCCATTCCTCTCCCACTCTCTATCTCCCTCTTTCTCCCTCTTTCTCTCTCTCCCTGCCCTCTCTCTTCCTCTCCCTCCCTCCTTCTCCTTTCCTCCCTCTCTCTCACTCTTCCCCTCCCTTTCTTCTTCTCTCTCACCCTTTACCTACCCTCCTTCCCCTCTTCCCTTTTCTCTCTCCTTATCTCTCTCCCCATTTCCCTCTTCCTCTCTCTTAATCTCTTCCACTCCTTCTCTCTCCCCCTCTCTCCTCCTCTCCTTCTCCCACCCTATTTTCCTCTCTCCCTCTCTCTCCCTCCCTTTTTCTCTCCCTTTCCCTCCCTCCGCCTCTTTCCCTCCCTCTTCACCCCCTTTCTCCCTCTCCCTTT
This sequence comes from Dovyalis caffra, assembly GCA_963924115.1. Taxonomy (NCBI): domain Eukaryota; kingdom Viridiplantae; phylum Streptophyta; class Magnoliopsida; order Malpighiales; family Salicaceae; genus Dovyalis; species Dovyalis caffra. The sequence goes on from CAWUPB010001179.1 coordinate 2,045,552, forward strand.
CTCTTTACCTCTTCCTCCTTTTCCTTTTCCTTCCTTCTTTTTCTACCTCTCCCTCTTTTTCTCTTACTCTCTATCCCTTCTTCTCTCTCTTTCTCCCTCTCTCTCTCACTCTCCATCCCACTTTCCCTCTCTCTTTCTCCTCTTTCCCTTTCCCTCTTCTCACTGTCTCCCTCTCCCTTTCTCCCTCCTTCATTCTCCCCCTTTTTCTATACCTCTCTCTCTCCTTCTTCCGCTCTCTCTCTCACACACTCTCTCCCCCTCTCACTCCCTCTTTCCCTATCTCTCTCCCTCTACCTCTTCCTTCCTCCTTCTCACTCCCTATCTCCCTCTATCTCCTATTCTTCCTTTCTCCCCCTCTCTCCTTCTCACACTCTCCACCTTTCCCCCTTAACCTCTCTCTTTATCCTTTTTCTCTATCTCCTTTTTCCCCTTCTCTCTCTTTTGGACCCTCTCTCTTTCTCTCTTCCTCTTTCTCTCTATCTCTCCCATTCTCTCTCCATCTCCCTCTCTCCCCCTCTCTTATCTCTCCCCCTCTCTCTCCCCTTATTTTCTCTCTCTATTTCTCTCTAATTCTCTCTTCCCTTCCCTCCCTCTCTTTTTGGATCTCCCTCTCCCACTCTCCCTCTTTCATTCCCCCTCCTCCTCTCCCTCTCTCTCACCCACTCTCCCTCTCTCCCATTCTCCCTCTCTCTCCCCCTCTTCCTCTCCCCCTCTCCCTTTTTCTCCCTCTCCCTCTCTTCTAACCTCTTCCTCTCCTTTCCTCTCCTATGGCCTCTCCCCTGCCCTCTCCTTTTCTCTCTCTCGGTCCCCACTCTCTCTCACTTCCTATCTTTCTCAACCCCTCTATCTCTCTTTCTCCTTTTCCCTCTCTATCACCCTGTTTTCCCCTCCCTTACTCTCTCATTCTCTCTTTCTCTCCCCCTCTCTCTACTTCTCCCTCTTCCTCTCTGTACCTCTCTCTTTCTCTCTCCCTCTCTCTCCTTCTCCCTCTTCCTCTTCGTCTTTCCCTATCTCTCCCTCCCTTTCCTTCTCTATCTCCCTCCCTCTCTCCCTAACTTTATCTCTCCTTTTCCCTCTCCTTCTCTCTCCCTCTCTCCCCCTCACTTCCTCTCTTCCTTTCCATCTCAACCCATCTCCCTCTCTCTCTTTCTCTCTCTTATTATCTCTCATCATCCTCTCCCTCTCTCTCTTTCTCTCTCTTATTATCTCTCATCATCCTCTCCCTCTCTCTTTCTCTCCCACTCTTCCTCTCTCTCATTCCCTCTCTCCCTCCCTATCTCTTTCCTTCCCACTCTCTCCCCCTCTCTCTCACCCTTCCTCTCTATCCCTCCCCTCATCTTCTTCTCTAACTCTCTCTCCCCTTCCTCCCCTATCTCCCTCCCGTCCTCTCTCCATGTCCCTCTCTCACCCTCCCTCTCCCTATCCCTTTCTCTTCCTCTCCTTCTCTCTAACCATCTCCCTCTCCTCTTCATCACCCTTTCCCTCTGTCTCCCTCTTCCCCTATCTCACTTTCCCTCTCCCTCCCTCTCCCTATCTCTATCCCTCCCTCTCTCTCCCTCTCCGACTCTACCTTCTCTTTCTCTCTCCCGCTCTCTACCCTCTCCTTCTCTTTAAGTCTCAACCTTTCTTTCCCCTTCTCCATCCCTCTACATCTCTCTATCTCCCACTTTCTCTCTCCCCCTTATAATCTCTCTCTTATATCTGTCTCTCTCCCTCTCACTCTCTCACCCTCTCTATCTTTTTCTCTCTCCTTCTCTCTCTCCTTTTCTCTCTATTTCCCACTACGTCTCTCCCCCTTTCTCCTTTTCACTCTTCCTCTTCCCTTCTTTGCCTCTCTCCTCCACCTTATCTCCCTGTCCCACTATCTCACTCTCTTCCCCCCTTCTCTTTATTTCCCTCCCTCTCTCCCCCTCTCTCCCTCCTCTCCCTCTCCTCTCCTCTCTCCTTCTCTCCCACCCCTCCTCTCTCTCCCTCTTTCCCTTTTTTTCTATTTCTATCTCTCTTCCTCTCTCTTCATCTCTTCCTTTCACTCTTCCTCCATCATCCCTCTCTATCTCTCTGTCTCACTCTCTTTCCCTCTTTTTCTCCCTTCCTCTTTCTTACTCTCTCTTTCTCCTCCTCTCTCTCTCTTTGTCCCTTTGCCTCTCTTCCTCTCTCCCCTTCTCTCCTTTTCTCTTTCCCTCTCCCTCTTTTCTCCCTCGCTCTCTCCCTCTCTCTCCCTCTCCCACTCCCACTCTTCCTCCTCCTCTCCCTCTCTCTCTCTCTCTCTTACTCATCTCTTCCTATTTCTCTCCCTTTCTCTCTCCCTTTGGCTCACCCACCCTCCCTCCCTCTCTCGCTCTCCCTCTATCTCCCATTCTCCCTTTATCCCTCTCCCTCTCAACCTCTCTTTCCTTTTCTCCCCCTCTCGTTTTTCTCCCCTTCCCTCTCTCTTCCTACCTCTCTCTTTCTTTCTCCCACTCTTCCTCTCTCTCTATGCCTTTATCTCTCTTTATCTCTCTCCCTCTCTCTTTGCCTTTTCACTCCCTCTCTCTCTTTCTCTCTATTTCTTGCCTCATTTCCCTTTGTCGCTCTCTCCCTTTCACTCTCCCTTCCTCTTTCCTTTTCTCACTTCCTCCCTCTCTATCCCTATTTATCTCCATGTCCCTTCCTCTCTCTATCCTTTCTCTCTCTCTTACTCTCTATCCTCCCTTCTTACCTCTCTCCCTACCTCTCTCTCCACACTCCTTTCCTCTTCCTCTCTCTCTAACTCCCTCTCATTCTCCCTTTCCCTCCCTCTCTCTCTCTCACTCACTCATTCTATCTCTATCTTCCTCCTTTTTTCTTCTCCCCCTCTTTCTCTCACTCCCTCTCATTCTTCTTTCCCTTCCCTCTCTCTCACTCACTCACTCCATCTATCTCATATTCTCCCTTTTTCTCCTCTATCCTCTATCTTCCCCTTTTACTCTCCTTCCCTCTCTCCCTCTGTCTCTCCCTCTACCTCTCTCCTTCTCTCCTTCTATCCTTTTCCCTTTTTTATCCCTTCCTCACTATATCTCTCTCCCTCTCCTTCTCCCTCTCTCCCACTTTCTCCCTCTCTCTCCCTTTCTTTCCTTCTCTCTCCCTTCCTCCCACCCTCTCTCCTTTCCTGCTAGCCTCTCTCTCATCTCCTTCCTCTCTCCCTTTATTTCTTTCTCCCTTTCAATCTCTTTCTCTATCTCCTTATGTCTCTCCCATTCTCCTTTCCTCTTTCTCTCCCTTTCTGCTGCCTCTCTATTTCTCTCCCTCCCTCCCTCCCTTTCTCTTTCTCCCACTATCCCCTTTCTACCTTTGTCTCTCTGCCTCTCTCTCCCCTTCTCTTTCCTTCTCTCCCTCTCTCTCCCTTTCTCTATATTTATCCCTCTCTAGCTCTCTCTCCTTCTCTCTTCCTCTCCCTCTCCCTTCCTCTCTCTCCCTCACTCTCCCCCTCTTTCCCTACTCTCTCTCACTCTCCATCTCTCTAGATCTCTCTCTTTCTCCCTCCTCCCACTCTTTCTCTCTCTATGTCTCTCTAACTCTCTCCCTCTTGCTCTCTCCCTTCTTCCTCTCGCTTCCCTCCCTCCTATCTCTCTCCCTCCCTCCCTCCCTTCCCTATACTCATTTCTCTCCCACCTCTCCCTTACCCTCTCTTTCACTCTCCCTCCCTCCCTCTCACTATCCTATTACCACCCTTCCCTCTCTCTTTCTCACTCTCTATCTCTCTCTTCCTCTCTTTTTCTTACTCTGTCCATCCCTCTCTCCCTATATCTCTCTCCCTTTCTTAAAATCTCTCTCCTAAACTCCCTCTCTCCCTCCCTCTCCCTCCTCCCTTTAGACCTCATTTCTATCACCTTCCATCTCTCTCCTACCTTCACTCCCACTCTCTCTCTATCTCTCCCCTCTCCTTCCTCCTTCTCTCTCTCTCCCTCCCTCCTCTTTCCCTCCCTTCCTCTCTTATTCCCTTCCTCCTCCCTCTCTCTCCCTCTCGCTCTCTCACTCTCCCTCCTTCTCTCTATCTCTCTCCCCTCTCTCTTTTTCTTTATCTTTATCACCTCTCATTTCCTTTTCCAATAACTCTCCTTCCTCTCTCCCTTCTTCCTTTGTCTCTCTCCTCCTCTTCTCCCTCCTCCTTCTCTCGATCTTTTTTTGCTTTACCTCCCTTCCTCTCTCTCTCCCTCCCATTCTCTCTCCCTCCTTTTTATCTCTTTCACTCCTTTAGTCCCTCTCTCCCTCTCATTCCCTCACTCCCCCTTTCCTTCCTCCCTCTCCTTTCCTCGCTTTACCCTCTCCCTCCCCTTCTACCCTCTCTCTCCCTCCTTCTCCCTCTCCCTCCCCTACTTCTCCATCGCTCTTTTTCTCTCCCCTACCTATGTTGCCATTTCCCTCTCATTCCCTCTCTCCCTCTCTCTCTTCATCTCTCCATCTCTCTCTCCCTCTATGTACCTCACTCTCTTTTTCTCTCTTTCCCTCTCTTCCTTTCTCTTTATCCCTCTCTCCCTTTATCTACCTAACTCTCTTTTTCTCTCTTTCCCTTTCCCTACCTCTTATATTCTCTCTCCCTCCCTCTCTCCTCATTCTCTCTCCCCTCTATCCTATCTCACTCCCCTCTCTCTATCCCCTTCACTCTCTCCTACCCTCCCTCTCTCCATCCTCTCTCCCTCTTTACCTCTCCTTCCCTCTCTATCTCTGTCTCTCCACCCCTCTTATTTCTACCACTATCCCCCCTCTTTCTCTCTCTCAACCTCTCTCCCTCCCTATTTCCCTCTCCCTCTCCCTCCCTCTCGCTCTCTCACTCTCTCCCTCTGTCTCTCTATCTCTCTCCGCCTCTCTCTTTTTCTTTATCTCTATCACATCTATCTTCCTTTTCCATTCTCTCTCCCTCCTTTCTCCCTTCTTCCTTTCTCTCTCTTTTCCTCTTCTCCCTCCTCCTACTCTCAATCCTTTCTCCTTTACCTCCTTTCCTCTCGCTCTCTCCCTCCTACTCTCTCTCCCTCCCTTTATCTCTTTCAGTCCTTCGATCCCTCTCTCCCTCTCATTCTTTCACTCCCTCTCTCCTTCCCCCTCTCCCTTCCTCTCTCTACCCTCTCCCTCACTCTCTCCCTCCCTTTCTACCCTCTTTCTCCCTCCCTCTCCCTCTCTTTCCCCCTCCTTCTCCCTCTCTCTCTCCCTTTATCTACCTCACCCTCTTTTTCTCTCTTTCCCTTCATTCCTCTCTCTCCATCCCTCTTTCCCTCTATCTACCTCACTCTCTTTTTCTCTCTTTCCCTATGACTACCTCTTGTATTCTCTCTCCCTCCCTCTCTCCTCATTATCTCGCCCTCACTCTCCCTCTCTATCCCCTTCACTCTCTCCTACCCTCCCTCTCTCCCTCCGCTCTCCTTCTTTACCTCTCCCTCCCTCTCTATCTCCGTCTCTCTAACCCTCTTATTTCTACCTCTCTCCCCCTCTTTCTCTATCTCAACCTCTCTCCCTCCCTCTATCCCTCTCCCTCTCCCTCCCTCTATCCCTCTCCCTCTTCCTCCCTCTTGCTCTCTCACTCTCTCCCTCCGTCTCTCTAACTTTCTCCCCTCTCTTTTTTTCTTTATCTCTATCACCTCTCACTTCCTTTTCCAATATCTCTCCCTCCTCTCTACCTTCTTCCTTTGTCTCTCTTTTCCTCTTCTCCCTCCTCCTACTCTCGATCTTTCTCTCCTTTACCTCCTTTCCTCTCGCTCTCTCCCTCCTACTCTCTCTCCCTCCCGTTTATCTCTTTCACTCCTTCAGTCCCTCTCTCCCTCTTATTCTTTCACTCCCTCTCTCCTTTCCCCCTCTCCCTTCCTCTCTCTACCCTCTTCCTCACTCTCTCCCTCCCTTTCTACCCTCTCTCTCCCTCCCTCTCCCTCTCTCTCCCCCTCCTTCTCCCTCTCCTTCTCCATCGCTCTTTTTCTCTCCCCTACCGATGTTGCCATTTCCCTCTCGTTCCCTCTCTCCCTCTTTCTCTCCATCTCTCTCTCCCTTTATCTACCTCACTCTCTTTTTCTCTCTTTCCTGTTTTATCCTCTCTCCATCCCTCTCTCCCTCTATCTATCTCACTCTCTTTTTCTCTCTTTCCCTATGACTACCTCTTGTATTCTCTCTCCCTCCTTCTCTCCTCATTATCTCTCCCTCACTCTCCCTCTCTATCCCCTTCACTCTCCCTCTCTATCCCCTTCACTCTCTCCTACCCTCCCTCTCTCCCTTTGCTCTCCTTCTTTACCTCTCCCTCCCTCTCTATCTCTCGTCTCTCTAACCCTCTTATTTCTACCTCTCTTCCCCCTCTTTCTCTATCTCAACCTCTCTCCCCCCTCTCTCCCTCTCCCTCTTCCTCCCTCTTACTCTCTCACTCTCTCCCTCTGTCTCTCTATCATTCTCCCCCTCTCTCTTTTTCTTTATCTCTATCACCTCTCACTTCCTTTTCCAATATCTCTCTCTCCTCTCTCCCTTCTTCCTTTGTCTCTCTTTTCCTCTTCTCCCTCCTCCTACTCTCGATCTTTTTCTCCTTTACCTCCTTTCCTCTCGCTCTCTCCCTCCTACTCTCTCTCCCTCCCATTTATCTCTTTCACTCCTTGAATCCCACCTCTCTCATCTTCTCCCTCCTCTCTCCCTCTCATTCTTTCACTCCCTCTCTCCCTCTCATTCTTTCACTCCCTCTCTCCTTCCCCCTCTCCCTTCCTCTCTCTGCCCTCTCCCTCACTCTCTCCCTCCCTTTCTACCCTCTCTCTCCCTCCCTCTCCCTCTCTCTCCCCTCCTTCTCCTCTTCTTCTCCATCGCTCTTTTCTCTCCCCTACCGATGTTGCCATTTCCCTCTTGTTCCCTCTCTCCCTCTTTCTCTCCATCTCTCTCTCCCTCTATCTACCTCACTCTCTTTTTCTCTCTTTCCCTGTTTTCTCCTCTCTCCATCCCTCTCTCCTTCTATCTACCTCACTCTCTTTTTCTCTTTTTCCCTTTCCCTACCTCTTATATTCTCTCTGCCTCCCTCTCTCCTCATTCTCTCTCCCCTTCTATCCATCTCTCCTCCTCTCTTTACCCCTCTCTATCACTCTTTCCCTTTTCTCCTCCTATCTCCCTCCCTCTCTCTCCCCTACTCTCCCTCTCTATCCCCTTCACTCTCTCTTACCCTCCCTCTCTCCCTCCTCTCTCCCTCTTTACCTCTCCCACCCTCTCTATCTATGTCTCTCTAACCCTTTTATTTCTACCTCTATCCCCCTCTTTCTCTCTCTCAACCTCTCTCCCTCCCTCATTCCCTCTTCCTCTCCCTCCTCCTCGCTCTCTCATTCTCTCCCTTCGTGTTTCTATCTCTCTCCCCCTCTCTCTTTTTCTTTATCTCTTTCACCTCTCACTTCCTTTCCAATCTCCCTCCCTCCTCTCTCCCTTCTTCCTTTATCTCTCTTCTCCTCTTCTCCCTCCTCCTTCGCTCGATTTTTTTCTCCTTTACCTCCCTTCCTCTCGCTCTCTCCATCCCACACTCTCTCTCTCTCCTTTATCTCTTTCACTCCTTCAGTCCCTCTCTCCCTCTCGTTCCTTCACTCCCCTCTCCTTCCCCCTCTCCCTTCCTCTCTTTACCCTCTCCCACATGCTCTCCCTCCCTTTCTACCCTCCCTCTCCCTCCCTCTCCCTCTCTCCCTCTCTTTCTCCCTCTCCTTCTCGATCGCTCATTTTCTCTCCCCTACCTATGTTGCCATTTCTCTCTCGTTCACTCTCTCCCTTTCTCTCCATCTCTTTCTCCCTCTATCTACCTCTCTCTCCATCCCTTTCTCCCTCTCTCCCTCTCTCTCTATCGCTTTCTCCCTCTCTCTCCATCCCTCTCTCCCTCTATCTACCTCACTCTCTTTTTCTCTCTTTCCCTTTGACTACCTCTTGTATTCTCTCTCCCTCCCTCTCTCCTCATGCTCTCCGCCCTTCTATCCATCTCTCCTCCTTTCTTTAACCCTCTCTATTAGCCCTTCCCTTTTGCTCCTCCTATCTCCCTCCCTCTCTCTCCCCACTCTCCCTCTATATCCCCTTCACTCTCTCCTACCCTCCCTCTCTCTCTCCTCTCTCCCTCTTTATACCTCCCTCCATCTCTATCTTTATCTCTCTAACCCTCTAATTTCTACTTCTCTCCCCCTCTTTCTCTCTCTCAACCTCTCTCCCTCCCTCTTTCCCTCTCCCTCTCCCTCCTTCTTGCTCTCTCACTCTCTCCCTCTGTCTCTCTATCTCTCTCATCTTCTCTCTTTTTCTTTATCTCTTTCACCTCTCACTTCTTTTTCCAATCTCTCTCCCTCCTCTTTCCCTTCCTCTCGTGTCTCTTCTCCTCTTCTCCCTCCTCCTTCTCTTTATCTTTTTCTCCTTTACCTCCCTTCCTCTCGCTCTCTCCCTTCACTCTCTCTTCCTCCCCTTTATCTCTTTCACTCCTTCAGTCCCTTTCTACCTCTCATTCCTTTACTCTCCTTCTTCTTCCCCCTCTCCCTTCCTCTCTCTACCCTTTCCCTTACTCTCTCCCTCCCTTTCTACCCTCTCTCTCCCTCTCTCTCCCCCTCCTTCTCCCTCTCCTTCTCCATCGCTCTTTTTCTCTCCCCTACCTATGTTGCCATTTCCCTCTCATTCCCTCTCTCCATCTCTCTCTCCCTCTACCTACTTCACTCTCTTTTTGCTCTCTTTCCCTCTCTCTCCATCCCTCCCTCCCTCTATCTACCTCACTCTCTTTTTCTCTCTTTCCTTTTGACTACCTCTTGTATTCTCTCTCGCTCCCTCTCTTATTCACTCTCCCTCTCTATCCCCTTCACTCTCTCCTATCCTCCCACTCTCTCCCTCTTTACCTCTCCCTCCCTCTCTATCTCTCGTCTCTCTAACCCTCTTATGTTTACCTCTCTCCCCCTCTTTCTCTCTTTCAACCTCTCTCCCTCCCTCTCACCCTCTCCTTCTCCCACCCTTTCTATCTCTCTCTCTCTACCTCCCTCCCTCCCTCCTAGCTTCTCTCCCTCCCATTCTCTCTCTCCCTCCACCTTTTCCTCTCCATCTCTATCTCTATCCCTTTCTTTCCCTCAACCTATCTCTCTGACTACCTCTCCCTCTCTCAACCTCTCTCCTTATCTCCTCTTCTATCTCCTTCTCAATTCCTTTATATCCCTCCCTTTATTTCTCTCTCCCCTTTCCCTCCCTCCCTCGCTTAACCTCTCTCCCCATTTACTTCTTTCTCTTTCTCTCAGTTCCTCTCTCTTTTGATCCCTTTGTCCTTATCTCTCCCTCTCCCTCCCTCTCTCCCTCTCTCTATCTCTATCTCTCTCGTATCTTTTTGTATTCTCTCCCTCTCCATCGCCCTCTCCCTACTTCTCTCTCTCTTTATTTCTCTTTCCCTCTCCTTCTCTGTTTTCATCTTCCTCTCTCACCCTCTCTCTCTCTCCTTCTCCTTTTATTTTTTCTTTTTCTCTAACCATTCTACCTTTCTCATTATTTCTCCCTCTCCCTCTCCCTCTCCATCTACATTATGTTAATGTAGCAATAATGATTCTATAGTTTTATTTCCACTCTTCCCTTTACGAGTTGCATGATCTCTCCCTAACACATCCATAAGATGCTTTCCCTTCAACGCTATTCAATATAAAAAAATCTAGACAATAACATAATAGCCATATCAATAAATAAATCTAGATAGCAAGGCAATAACGAGTGCGATTGCTGCATCCGATACATGTTCTGCTCCAATAACGATTTTCAATAAGAATAAGATGGTTGGATTTCCATTAAAATCACCTACATGATTTGATTTCCCTCCTCATCTAGCTATTGAACAAAGCTCTATAGATGTTCAGCTAAGTATGCATCATTGTTCAAAGATTACAACATGTCATAATCTACCGAGCCTAGATAGCCACCTATCAAGATATTCCTCTTGCAACAAGGTAGCTCTCCTTCATTAATGAGGAGCTCGCTTGCATTTTCTCATCTCCAAAACTTGACAAGGCTTCTACATAGTTCAATATTACACCGATTGTAAAATTTTTTAGAGGACGCCTAACTTTGATTGATATAAAAAGACATAAAAAAGAAAATTGGCGATTGCATATGGAACCCATCATTGGGTTGTTAGATCCGGAAGATGTGATGCTATGACTATGCTCTAAAGTAGACACAATCACAATACTAGCAAAGGAAGATCATAAAATTTAGAATTCCATTTATAAAAGTTTTCAATGGAACTCGGATTTTGAATTTCGAAAAGATAACCCTATAATTGCTACTTGGGTTTAGCTACCACATCTCCCTCTCACATTCTTTACGCCATCATACTTGAAGAGGATAGGAGAATGCTTAAGCTACTACCTTTGAGTAGATGCAAAAACTTGCTCCTTGACCCATCCAATGCTTGCTAGAATTTGTATTGAGGTAGATATTTCTAAATACCTTCCAATGTGGATTTGGATTAGTTCAAAGGAGAATGGATTTTAGGAGAAGGTGGAGTATGAACGTAACCTTTCCTACTCGCTCAAGGTGTGGATTGATAGGGCATCATCAAGAGGCTTGTTGAAAAGTGGCTTTACATCTATGTATAACCCCTTCTTCTAAGATACTAATGCAACAAGCAACAATCGTCCCAAAATAGGGACATTGTTAGAGGTAAAAACGTTTGGATTCGAGTTAATAAATAGCAACCACATAAAAAGACTAAAGCTTTAATTGTTGACCTCTAGTCTTAATCAAGATGTATAAGGGGATGGTCCTATTGTTACTATTAGGAAACTTTCAAAAAATACTAGAAAAGTTGAGTCAAGTTCATGTAGGCTCCTCTAGTTGATATAATCTATTAGATGATCAAATTGTACTTTAGTTGATTGAATCTCCTATGACTCCTAGTCCTTAAGCTAATATGGAACTTGAGATTGGTTAAACACAAGGAGAGAGAGAGAGGGCTTGGGAGAGAGAAGGAGTGAAAGAGAGAGAGGGAAAGAGGAAAGACAAAAGGGGAGAGAGGGGGAGAGAGAAGGATAATGAAGGGAAGCGAGAGAGAGAGAGAGAGCTAGACGGAGATGGAGAGGGAGAGGAAGGAGGAGAGGGAGAGAGTGCTAAAGGGAGCAAGATGGAGAGGGGGAGAGAGGGAGAGAGTGTAAGATAGAAAGTGAGGGAGAGAGAAAAAGGGAGAGGGGGAAAGAGAGAGGGGGAGAGGGAGAGAGAGAGAGGAAGAGGGAGAGCAAAGGAAGGGAGAAAGAGGAAGATGGAGAGATAGAGAGATGCTGAAGAAGAGGGTAAGAGAGAGAAAGAGAGAAAGTACGAGGAAAGAGAGAAGGGGAGAGGAGGGAGAGATAGAGAGGATAAAGAGGGGATAGGGAGAGAGACGATAGAGAGGCGATAAGGAGAGAGAGGGAGAGAGGAAGAGATAGAGTGAGAGAGGGAGAAGGAGAAAGGAGGAGGGAGGGATAGAGGGAGAGAGAAAGTGAGAGAGGGAGAAAGAGGGAAAGAAAGGGAGAGCGCGAGAGAGAGATAGAGGGAGAGAGGGAGAGAGAGGGGGAGAGGGAGAGTGAAAGGGAGAAGGAGAAAGAAGGAGTGTGAGAGGGAGACATAGAGAGAGAGAGAGAAAGAAAGAGGGAGAGAGAGAGGGAGCATGAGAGGGAGAGGGAGAGGGAGAGGGAGGGAAAGAGAGAGGGTAAGAGAGAGTGAGGGAAGGAGAAAAAGAGAGTAAGAGAGGGAGAAAGGGAAAGAAAGGGAAAGAAAGAGCATAAGAAAAAGGAAAAGAGAATGAGGGAGGGGTGAGAAAGAGAGAGAGTTAGAGGGAGGGATATAGAGAAAGGAAAAAGAGAGAGAGAGCTAGAGGAGGGATATAGAGAGAGAGAGCAAGAGATAGGTAGAGAGAGTGAGAGGTAATAAGAAAGGGAGAAAGGGAGAGAGAGATTGAGGGAGAGAGATAGAGAGGTAGAGAGAGATGGAGAGAGGGGAAAAGAGAGAAAAAGAGAGGGAAAACAAGAGACAGAGAGAGAGGGAAGGAGATAGAGAGGTAAAGAGAGAAGGAGAGAGAGGGAGAGAGAGAAGAAGAGACCGACGGTAAAAGAGTCTAGCGTAGAGTCATTTGCAGGAAATGCATACTGCAAGTACTACTGGAAAGAAGCATCCGTGAATGTTATTCACTAAATCAAGTCATGCATCTAAGTTACGTGGGTTACAAGCAATTAAGCCAAGGATGTAGAGATTACCGCATATTACTATCATGCCCCTCTTATCAGCCTCCTCCGGGTCATTGTATAAACTCGTGCGAGTACTCTTCTCGATCCCGGTTTCTATGTCTAAGGGTCGTTAGAGGCTATGTGCCCTTGCTTGTGATAGACATAACGGACCCTCAAATCTGGTCGGCACTCCCTATGTGAAATCTTCCATATTTATTGCACCGAGATTGATTACCCATTATTGGCCTCGGTTGATTCCCCGATAGTGACCTCGGGGCATAAGATGATGGCTCGGTAGCTCTGTGCATTTCCTAGACCACTAACTAAGTTAAGTTTAAATTTATAGGCAATGCTCATCTTTGTGGTTCGAAGGAAGAGGCTCCGAGTGGAAATAATTTCCTCATCTACCGAACTTCCTTTGTAATTTCCTTCGATCTTTATCCGCCAACATTGCTTTATCTACCATTTCTAAAAAAGTGTTGGCAATAGACATTTGTACCATGCTTCAAATACTTGAGCTCAACCCCGTTAAAAACTTATTCTTCTTCAAGTTATCATCCCATGCAATGAATGGGATGAATCGACATCCTTCCTCAAATCTCCATACATATTCACCTATGGACACTCCATCTTACTTTAGCTCGAGGAATTCTTGAATTTTCTTAGCCCTCACGTCCGTCATAAAGTATTTATTATAGAAGACATCCTTAAATTCTTCCTAAGTTAAGGTAGGTAGGTCCACCGTCAATCGTGTGCTCTCCTACCATATGCGGACATTCTTCATCGGCATAAAAGTGGCATAGATACTCACTCATTATTGGTAAATTATAAGTATTCGAATATCGCTTCTAATGAATTAATCCATTCATCCGCTATCATTGGGCTAACACCCTTGGAAAATTCCCGAGGACTCATCTTATGAAACCTCTCCATTGCATCATTCCTATGCTCGGGGTGGCGGAGGTGGAGACTATTGATGCATAGCTAGGAGCCGTCTCATTTGCTCTACATGGTCTTGTTGCTTGTTGTTGTATTGTTTGTTGTTGCTTGCTGCATCATGTCCATCATACAACTTAAAGTGTCCCGTTGATTTCTATAATGATCATTGGAGGTCCCTTCTCCTCCTCGCTCGTGTTGGCTCCTTTCTTGGCATGCTTGAACTTTGTACATGCTATGTTATACCCATGTTAGTTTTGGTATTAAAAACAATATATACCGTAAACCATTCACTTATGTGCAAAATTATAAATATTTATATATCAAGCATTTCATACACAACAAGTATATACAAGCACTTCTACCTTCTAAAAGCTTTTTTTTTAATGCTATATTTACAATCAAAAGTGTACTTATTTATATCAAGAAATATACAACAAGTACTACATCGTGTGATAGCATTACTATCAATCATGTCCAGCCAACATATCGGATGCATCGTGGGAAGGAGTGCTTGACCCTCCATCAAATTTTTGATGTATTACTTAGTTTATAAGACCGGTTAATCCTCGGGATTCATGTGTGACATTCTTAAGCTAATCTCTTGTTTAATCCGAACTTGTAATCTTAGTAGTCGAGGTTACCTCATAATGGGTCTAGGTCTTAATCTTGATTTTTCTTGAATTCTCTTTTTTCATTACTCCATTTATATGTCTAATAATAATTGGTCTCTGTTTGAGTTCACTTTTAATTCTTGATCTTTAATTACATAAAAGGATTCATTGTTAATCATTTTCTTTTCTAGGTCAATTGGTCCCAAAATGAGCAAGAAATTGTTTTTCCCTTTCTAGGTCAATTCCTTTTATATTAACTTGCCAATAACTTACCAAACCATACTTTAGAAGGGTTACCAAGGATATCTAAACCTTAAGGTCCATAAAAGAAACCAAATTTAGCCATCAAATATCCAATTTACCTAATGAAGTCTAAAACCCTATTTTTTTTTTAGTTAGGCCGAATGGGTTGTTAAGATGGCTATGGATTGCCTTTTATGTCTAGTGAATTTATTTCAACCCTAAACTATTAACCCATTCCTAATTGAGTTACCATGATATTATAGGCCCTTAATTTCCCCAAAAGATCCACTCTTTCCTAAGTTTCCCCACTTGGCCGAATAGTTTTAACCTAGGGCAACCCTAAAAGTGCATTCCTCTTTGCTAAGTCATGCTCACCAAATCTAGTTTGGCTCTAACCAATTCGATCCATACCCTTTTCTTTTGTTTTTCTTTTCAAATCATCCACACATTTAAACACATCAAACAAACTTTGCATCACAATAAAAACACATAGATCCATCACAATTTGCCTAACCCTAACACCAACACAAACAACCATAGCAAACCATTGAAAATTATTACAAACCCATGTAATAAACACTTAAAAAAATAACTTAAGGCATAAAATAACTATAAATGGAACCTACTTACTTTTCTTGAATTTCCTAAATGTTGTTTAGGCTTCCCCTTCTTTCTTTTCTTTATTCTTTCTTTTTCTTTTCCTTTCCTCTTCCTCTCTTTCCTTACCATTTTTCTCTAACTTTTTTTGTAGCTGCGGGCTACCTAAAATTTTCTTCCATTCTCACTTAGTCTATATATATATACATGCCTAAAATCTTAGTATAATTAAGTGTACAAATCTCTAAATTTAATTTGGAAGAGTGGAAAGCTATTGGTGAGTCAAGAGAGAGAGAGTGGCGGGTTTGATGGGCTTAGGGTGAGTCGGCCTTTATTCATTAATCAAGGGGCCTTATGTGTTCTAACTAATTTTTTAGACTAACTAAAACCTTTAAATAATCTAGTTCAAGTAACTAAATATCGCTCCCTCTCACAATTTGTTTGGAAATTCCTCACCTTAAACTCGAAATTCCTTCCCCCAAAAATATTCAAGCAAGTGATGCCTTTAAACCAAGTATGTACTAAAATGGTCATAACTCTTTATTCATAGATCTAAACATCACTAAACTTTATAGAGAGCTAGCAGACACATGGATAAAAAACTTTTATTCTAAGTTTTACCTAGAAATAAATATAAAGTCCTGAAATAAATCACATAAAATTCGAACGTAATATAGTCCTCAAAACACTAATTTTGCAAATTTGATTTCTTTAATAATTAAACCATTAATCTCAAGAAAAATAACTTTAATTTAACATAAATCACACATTTCAAGCATTAATTTCTCATGTTGTAATGAGAATTATACTTACACTTAATATATGCATATATATAAATATTCTAATATGTATCCCTTTATAGTTAATGATTTTTATGGGGGTTACAATTCTCCCTTCCTTAAAAGAAATTTCATCCTCAAAATTGGCTCATACAAATAGTTCGGGTATGTGTCTCTCATTTCTTCTTCCCATTCCCAAGTCATTTCCTTGAGGTCATAATTTTACTATAAAACTTTAACTAGACTAATCTCCTTATTCTAACTCGCCTATCGTGAATCCGAAATGGTCTTTCCTCATAGGTTAAGTCTAGGTTCACGTTTGGTGGCTTTGTCTCTAAAATTCAGTTAGGCTCTCCAACGCACTTTCTTAGTAAAGACACATGAAACAATTTATGCACTACTACTAAGGATGGCGATAGCATCGAGCGATAGGCGTTATTACCTACTCGGTCCAGTATTTCAAATGGTCCAACGTATCGCAAACTTAACTTCCCCTTTTTCCCAAATCGTAGTATACCCTTCATCGATAAAACTTTTAAAAATACATAGTAATCGAATATAAACTCCAAATCCTTCCTCCTCTTATCGTCATAGCTTTTCCGTGTATTTTAAGTTGTTTTCATCCATTGGCGAATCTTATTCATAACTTAAGTCATTTGTCGCACTAGCTCTTGTCCCAACAACTTCCTTTCCCCTATCTCATCCCAATGAATGGGAGATCTACACCACCGATCATACAAGGCTTCATAGGGAGCCATCCCAATTAAAGCTTGGTAACTATTGTTATACATAAATTCAGCTAAGTGTATGTATTTCTCTCATTTTTTGGACCAATCCAAAATGCATGCTCGTAACATATCTTCGAGAATTTGAATTACTAACTTAGATTTTCCATCGGTTTAAGGATGATATGAGATGCTAAAGTTTAGCTTTATCCCCATGCCTTATATAGACTCTTCCAACATGCAGATGTGAACCTAGGATCTCGATTTGACACAATTGAGATCGAATCCCATGTAGTTTTACAATTTCACCAAGATACAACTAGGCGTACTAATGTAGATTATAGGTGGTTTTGATCGAAAGAAAGTGCGCTGATTTGGTCAATCTATTGATGATCACCCAAATGGCATCCGACTCCTATTTTAAGGAAATCCCATGATGAAATCCATAGTTACATGCTCCCACTTTCATTCTAAAATTACCAACGGTTTTAACATTCTAACGTGACTTTGGTGTTCCGCCTTCATCTATTGACAAATTTGACACCTTACCATAAAAGTAGCTACATCTTTCTTTATTCCAGGCCACCAATAACTTTATCTTAGGTCCCGGTACATCTTTGTGCTTCTCGGTGTATCAAATAAGGAGTTGAGTGCACTTCTCTTAATATATCTTCCTTCACATCCTCCATCGAGGGAACACATAACCTCCCTTTAAATCTAATTACACCTTTGTCATCCACCAAAAAATCGAATTCCTTCTCTACCTCTATGTTTTTCTTCAATTCATTCAGTTTTTCATCCGTTTGTCGCCCCATCCGAATTCTTTCTTGCAGGGTCGACTATACTAATAAAGTTGATAAAATATTCTCATGTCCTATTGGAACACTCCAAGTCTAGATTTTATAGGTCTCTCACTATCGATGGTTGGATTACCCACATCATTGCTACCGATTTTTTACTTAAAGCATCGACAACAATGTTATCTTTGCCCGGGTGATAATTGATTATACAGTCATAATCCTTCACCAGACTCTAACCACCTTCTTTGTCTCATATTCAGCTCCTTTTGTGCAAAGATATATCATAAGCTTTTATGATCCATGTATATCTCACACTTGGCCCCATATAAATAATGTATCTAGATTTTTAAGGCAAAGATTATCGCCACTAGTTCTCAATCATGCGTCGGATAATTTTGTTCATATTCTTTCAATTGTCGCGACGCATAGGCAACTACCTTCCCATTATGCATCAACATCCCTTCTAGCCCATTCTTGGAAGCATCACCGTAAATCATGAAATCTCCATCTTCATATGGGATAGTTAGCACCGAGGTCGTGACTAACCTTCGCTTCAATTCTTGGAAGCTTTTCTCATAGGTATTCATCCATTGGAACTTAATGCTCTTTTTCATCAAATTAGTAAGAGGTATATCTATCTTAGAGAAGCCCTCCATAAA
The DNA here is from genome assembly GCA_963924115.1 of Dovyalis caffra. NCBI lineage: Eukaryota > Viridiplantae > Streptophyta > Magnoliopsida > Malpighiales > Salicaceae > Dovyalis > Dovyalis caffra. Next base: position 2,063,054 of record CAWUPB010001179.1, read on the forward strand.
TCTTCGATAGTAACCAACTAGCCCTAAGAAGCTTCGTACCTCCATTACGTTCTTTAAGGTAGGCCGATTCCGGATAGCCTCTAACTTCTTTAGATCTACCGTTATGCCTTCTTTTGTCACCACATGACCTAGAAAAGCTACTCGCTCTAGCCAAAATTCACATTTTTTGAATTTGGCGTATAGTTCGTCGCTCCCTTAGCATCCGTAAGGTGGCTCTTAAATGCCCCTTATGCTCCTCCTTACTTCGAGAGTAAACCAAGATATCATCGATGAATATGATGATAAACTTGTCTAGGCATTCTTTAAAGACTCAATTCATCAAGTCCATGAAAGCGGTAGGGCGTTAGTCAATCCAAATGGCATTACTACAAATTTATAGTCGCCATATCTTGTCTTGAATGCCACCTTCTTCACATCCTCCGATTTTACCCTTAGTTGGTGGTATCTTTATTACGGATCTATTTTAGAGAACACCATCACACCTTGTAATTGATCAAACAAATCATTCAATCCGAGGTAATAGGTACTTATTTTTAATTGTCACCTAGTTCAATTCCCGATAGTCAATGCATAGCCATAGACTATTATCCTTTTCACGAACAATACTTGAGCTCCCTAAGGTGAGGAACTAGGGTGTGTAAATTCATTATCTAGTAAGTCCCGTAGCTGCACCTTCAACTTTTTCAATTCAACTTGGGCCATTCTACAAGGAGTCCTAAAAATCGAAGTCGCGCTCGACTCCAGCTCAATCTCAAATTCTATCTCCCTTTCTGCCGGCAACGTAGTCAAATTTTTTTAAAATACATCCAGATACTCCCGCATGACTTCTATATCATTCAACTTCAACTTTCACTCTACCCGGCTATCCACTATGTGTACTAGATACCCCGTACATCCTTTTTTTAGCATTCTTTAAGACTTTATGGCCGAGATGATTGGTATGGCTCAAAACTTCATATCAACCATTAACTCTAACAACCGATCTCCACATAGATCAAAAAATACTCTCCTCCCTTGATAATTAATGGTAGCACCATGCCTCGTTAACCAATCCATTCTCAAAATCAAATCAAAATCTTAGAGGTCTAATACGATCAAATTAGCCTCCAAACTCCTATGCTTAATTCGAACTCGGATACTACTTGACTAGGCTCATTCACTCCATAAATTCCCGTGAAGGGACTCGCTATTAGATAGCCTATTGTCAATGTCTTAGTTTTCACACCTAGGCTTTCTACTAATGTTTTCGATATGAATGAATGTGTGGCACCGAATTAATTAAAACACAAGCAATGAAGCCAAGGATGTATAGATTATCGTATATTGTTGTCATGTCCCTCTTGTCGACCTCCTCTTGGGTCATTGCATAAACCCATGTAGGTACTCTTCTCGGTCATAGTTTCTATGTCTAAGGAAAATTAGAGGCTATGTGCCCTTACTTGTGCAAGACATAACGGACCCTCAAATCTGGTTGGCACTCCTCCATGTGGAATCTTCCACATTTATTGCATCGAGATTGATTACCCGTTGTTGGCCTCGATTGATTCCCTAATAGTGGCTTTGAGGCATAAGGTGATGGTCTAGTAGCCCCGTGCATTTCTTGGACCACTAGTTTGATTGAAATTTCTAGGCAAAGCTCGTCTTTGCGGTCCGAAGGAAGAGGCTCGGGTCGAAATGATTGCCTCCTTTCGTTGAACTTCCTTTGCAATTTCGTAATGATCTTCATCTACCAACATTACTTTATCTACCATTTTTTAAAAGTGTTGATAGTAGATATTCATACCATGCTTCGAACCTATGGGCTCACTCTATTAAAAGCCGATTCTTCTTTAAGTTATCATTTGCTACAATGAATGGGATGAATTAACATCCTTGCTTAAATCTCCATACGTATTCACGTACATACACTCCATCTTGCTTTAGCTCAAGGAATTCTTGAATTTTCTTAGCCCTCATATCCGCCATAAAGTATTTATTGTAGAAGACCTCCTTAAATTCTTTCTAAGTTAAGGTAGGCAAGTACACTATCAATCGTGCGCTCTTCCACCATATTCGAGCATCCTTCGTCGGCATAAAAATGACACACGATACTCACTCCTTGTTGGTAAATTGTAAATATTCAAATATTATTTTTAATGACTTAATCTATTCCTCCACTATCATTGAGTTAACACCCCCGAAAATTCCTAAGGTCTCATTTTACGAAACCTCTCCATCGCGTCATTTCTCCGCTTTGGTGGCGAGAGGTGGAGGCCGTTGATGCATAGCTTGGAGCTATCTCATTTGCTCTGCATGGTCTTATTGCTATTGTTGCATTGCTTTTTTTTGTTGCCGCATCATGTCCATCATGTGAATTAAAAGGTCCTATTGATTTCGTTATGATCCTTGGAGGTCCCATCACCTCCTCGCTCATGTTGGCTCCTTTCTTGCCATGCTTGGACTTTATACATGCCATGTTATGCACATGTTAGTTTTGGTATTAAAAACAATGTATACTATAAATCATCCACTTGTGCGTGAAATTATGGATATTTATATATGAATAATTTCATACACAATGGTATTTACAAGCACTTCTACCTTCTAAAAGTTTTTTTTATGCTCTATTTACAATCAAAAGTTTACTTATTTACATCGGAAAATACACAAGTACTACATCGTATGATAGCGTTACTATCTATCATGTCCAATACCATATTGGACGCATCATGGGAAGGAGTGCTCAACCCTCCATCGATCAATAACATCATGTGATGCAATACATACTATCTCGCGAGCAAAGGGCAATGGTAGACCCCGGTTGTACATCAACCCGCTATGGGTCTACTAACCCGTATTGAAATGAAGGCTCGGATCAAATCTTGATAAAAAAATCGACTATCGGCCCTTCCCCAACTTCATCGAGCAATAGTTGATCTCTCGGTAAAAGAGTCTAGTGTAAAGTCGGTCGTAGGATATTTATACTACGGTACTATTGGAAAGAAGCATCGCCGAATGTTATTCACCGAATTAGGTCATGCACCCGAGTGACATGGGCTACTATATCCCGATCCGAGGTCATAGTCGGTCGTTTAGTCCAGCCCAGTAGGTAGCTAGGGTGGCCCGTTGTTGGTACATCCTAGCAACGCAAGGTGTTCGAAATAAATATGGCATCTATAACAACAATAATTACTAGTATTAATGTTTCTAGAAAAGAATTATATGCATGCATGAAAATCATAAAATAACCATTCACATTAAAAAAAATCAAAAATCAAATTATTACTCATCGAGTAGCACACCGATCCTCAAGCTCGGGTGACACCTAAGGTTCTACACAATTAACTAAACCATAGCTCGATACAAACTCGTGACACCCCCTCCCCGACCCACTTGCTAAATACCTAAAAGGAGTGGCTAGGCAAGGGGCACGTCACGCCGACACGACCAATTTCCAAATTAACCTCAAACACAAATGTGCTCATACATTAAGGACTTATCATACATGAAACACGTATAAGACAATGTGCATAATATTAATAATACAATGGAAGAAATTATAAAATTTATTTACAATACTATCAAACTGTTTATTGACACCCTAACCCTAAAATTACAGTAAAAAAGAAGTTACGGTACACTTGTGTCACACGTGAGCCTTTTTGGAGGACCTAGTAGCATCCTTACTACTTTGACTCGTTCTCGTCATTACATGAAAACAACAATGGGGTGAGCCAAGCTTAGTAAGTAAGGTGATGAACGTGACATGCAATAAAGTTCTATTTCCTAGTCTACCCATCCATTTTAATTCGAGTACCCTAGGTATTAGCAACACCGTGCATTCCATCTCTCAATAATTGTATTATCACCTACTTCTCTATTACTCTCTCTTAGTGATCTCATTATCACTTACTGCTCACAATGGAATTATCCCTCATTGTAGCACACGGTTAGTGAAATTATCCCTTGCTTAAAGGTGTTAGTGATAGAGCACACACATGGTTTCATGCTATTACCCATTCCATTCAATTCAATTACCAAACCACATTATCTCACGACTCAATGATTTTTCTCAATTTCATACCACCCCGATGCATGTGATGCAAATGGTATTATGTTTAAGACATTCAACTAATTACGCTATTAGCATTTTCTTCTCGATCCATTCCCGTATGCCGACACACACTCGGGACTTCATAAGTGTTTCATGTACCACTCAAAGGATTCAAAACGAGAACGAAATCCCATTCATTGGCATCATTCATTGCATAAATCTACTTCATATTTACAAGTTTTCCTTCTCATGTACCTAGCAAGTCTAGGCTCAAATTTTTGGTGTATTACTTAGTTTAGAAGACTAATTAATCCTAAGGATTCATGTATGGCATACTTAAGCTAATCTCTTATTTAATCCAAACCTTTAATCATAATAGTCGAGGTTGACTCATAATGAGTCTAGGTCTTAATCTCGGTTTTTCTTGAATTCTCTTTTTCCACTACTCCATTTATATGTCTTATAATAATTGGTCTCTATTTGAGTTCACTTTTAATTCTTGATCTCTAATTACACAAAAGGATTCATTGTTAATAATTTTCTTTTCTAGGTCGATTGGTCCCAAAATGAGCAAGAAATTGTTTTTCCCTTTCTAGGTCAATTCCTTTTATACTAACTTGCCAATAACTTACCAAACCATACTTTAGAAGGGTTACCAAGGAGATCTAAACCTTAAGATCCACAAAATAAACCAAATTTAGTCATAAAATATCCAATTTACCAAATGAAGTCTAAAACCTTATTTTTCTTTTAGTTAGGCCGAATGGGTTGTTAAGATGGCTATGGATTGCCTTTTATGTCTAGTGAATTTATTTCCACCCTAAACTATTAACCCATTCCTAATTGAGTTAACATGAATTTCTAGGCCCTTAATTTTCCCAAAAGATCCACTCTTTCCTAATTTTCCCCACTTGGCTGAATGGTTTTAATAGGGCAACTCTAGAAGTGCATTCCTTTCCTTTTCAAGTAATGCTCACCAAATCTAGTTTGGCTCTAACCAATTCGGTCCATACCCTTTTCGTTTGTTTTTCTTTCCAAACCATCCACACATTTAAACACATCAAACAAACTTTGCATCACAACACAAACACATAGATCCATCATAATTTTCCAAACCCTAACACCAACACAAACAACCATAGCAAACCATTGAAAATTATTACAAACCCATGAAATAAACACTTAAAAAAGATAACTTAAGACATAAAATAACTATAAATGGAACCTACTTACTTTGCTTGAATTTTCTAAAGGTTATTTAGGCTTTCCCCTTCTTTCTTTTCTTTCTTCTTTCTTTTTCTTTTCCTTTCCTCTTCCTCTCTTTCCTTACCATTTTTCTCTCCCTTTTGTGTAGCTATGGGCTGCCTAAAATTTTCTTCACTTCTCACTTAGTCTATATATATATACATGCTTAAAATCTTAGTATAATTAAGTGTACAAATTTCTTTATTTAATTTGGGAGAGTGGAAAGCTATTGGTGAGTCAAGAGAGAGAGAGTGGCGGGTTTGATAGGTGTAGGGTGAGCTAGCCTTAGTTCATTAATTAAGGGGGCTTATGTATCATAAATAATTGCTTAGACTAACTAGAAACTCTAACTAATCTAGTTCTAGTAAATAAACATCCCTCCCTCTCATAATTTGTTTGGAAATTGCTCACCTTAAACTCGAAATTCCTTCCCTTAAAATTATTCTAGCGAGTGATGCTCTAAAGCGGTTTGTACTAAAATGGCCATAACTCTTTATACATAGATCTAAAAATCACTAAATGTTACAGAGAGCTAGTAAACATATACATAAACAAATTTTATTCTTTAAGTTTTACATAGAAGTCACTCTAAATTCTTCAAATAAATCACACAAAATTCGGATAGAATATAGTCCTCAAAATACTGATTTTGCATATTTGATTTCTTTAATAATTAAACCATTAATCTCAAGCACAATAACTTTAATTTAACATAAATCACCCATTTTAAGCATTAATTTCTCATGCGATATTGAGAATTATACTTACGCTTAATATATATATATATCTAATACATATTGCTCTACGAGTTAAGGAGTTTTACCCAGGTTATAGGGAGAAAGAGAGAAAAAAGCATAAGGGAAAGAGCAAAAGAGAGTCAGCATGAGAGAATAGGGGAGAGAGAAAAGGGGAGGGAGAAGGAGAAAGGGAGGTTGGGAGGGCGGGAAGGAGGAAGCGAGAGAGGGAGAGAGCAAAAGAGCAAGAGAGAAGGGGAGATAAAAAGGAAGAGTGAGGGGGAGAGAGTTAGAGGGAGAGGGAAGAGAGAGGAAAAAAGTAAGAAAGAGTTCGAAAATATAAGAGTGAGAGAGGGAAGGAGAGGGAGAGGGATAGAGCTAGAGAGTGAGAGGGATAGAGATAGAGTGAGGAGGGACGAGAAAAAAAAAGAGGGAAGGAGAGAGAGTGGGGCAAGAGAGAGCTAGAGGGAGTGAGAGAATAAATGGAGAGGGAGAGAGAAGGAGGGAGAGAGAGAGACTTGAGAGAGTAAGAGAAAGGAAGAGGGAAAGGGAGAGGGAGGGAGGGAGAGAGAGCGAGAGAGAGTGTGATAGAGAGAGATGGAGATATAGTGAGAAAGAGGGAGAGAAAGAGAGGGGGAGAAATATAAGGCAAGGGAAGGAAAGAGTAGGGGAGAGAGGGAAATAGAGAGCAAGAGGAGGGATAGAGAGAGGAACGGATATAGGGAAGGAGAGAGAGAGAGCATGAGAGAGAAAAGGAGAGATTGGGAGAGACTAGGAGAGAGGGAGAAAGGGGAGAGGGAGAGGGAGAGAGAGGTAGAAGGGTACAAGGGGAGAGAGAGGGAGAGAGGGAGAGAGAGAGGAAGGGAGGAGGAGGGGGAGAGGGACGAGGGAGAGGGATAGGGAGAGGGAGATGAAGAGAAGGGAGAGAGAGGAGGAAAAAGTGAGAGTTAGAGAGCAAGGAAGGGGAGAAGGGGAGAGGGAGTAAGGGAGAGGGAGAGAGGGAGAGGGGAGAGAGGGAGAAATTGAGAGAGGGAGAAGGAGATACATAGAGTGGGAGTGAGAGGGAAAGAGAGGGAGATGGAGAGGGAGAGGGAGTTAGATAGAGTGGGAGATAGAGAGAAAGAGAGAGAGATGGAGAGGGAGATGGAGGGAGAGGGAGAAAGTGGGAGAAGGATAGTGAGATGGAGGGAGAGGGAGAGAGAGGGAGAAAGATAGAGAGGGAGAGAGAGGGAGGGAGGGAGAGTGAGAGAGTGAGAGATGTAGAAAGGAACAAAGAGAGAGAGGGAGGGAGAGAAGGAGAGTGAAAGGGAGAGAAAGAGCAAGACTAAGGGAAAGAGTGGGAAAGAGTGAGAGAGGGAGAGGGCGAGAGAGGGAAAGAGAAAGGGTAGAGGGAGAGAGGAAGAGGTAGAGGGAGGGAGAGAGAGATAGGGATAGGAAAGGACTAGGGGATAGACGAAGAGTGAGAGAGGGACATGGATGGTAAGAGAGATAAAGAGGGAGACAGAGGTAAGAAAGGAGAGGGGGAGAGAGGGAGGTGAGTGACCTAGAGTGAGGGTGAGAGAGAGAAAGAAGGAGAAAGAGAGAAAAAGCATGAGAGAGAGATTGAGGGAGAGTGAGTTAGAGAGTGTGTGGGAGAGAGAAGGAGAGGGAGAGTGAGTGAGAGAGTGTGTGGGAGAGAGAAGAAGAGGGAGAGTGAGTGAGAGAGTGTGTGGGAGAGAGAAAGAGAGGGAGAGGGAGGGAGGGAGGGAGGGAGAGAGAGTAAGAGAGAAGGGAAGATAGAGAGGAAAAATGAGAGGAAGAGAGAGTTGGAGAGAGAGTTAAAGAGTAACAGAGAGAGAGGGAGAGAGAGTGAAAGTGATTGAGTGAGAGAGAGAGAATGAGGATAGGAAAAAAGAGAAGGTGATATGCAAAAAGCAAGAGAGGGAGAGGGATAGAGAGAGAGCGAAAGAGGGGAAGAGCTAAAGGGAGTGTGAGATAATAAAAGGAGAGGGAGAAAGAAAGAGAGACGGAGAGGAAGGGAGGGAGGGGGAAAGGGAAAGAGAGGGAGAGAGAGTGAGATTGAGAGAGAGATGGAGATAGAGGAGAGTGAGAGGGGAAGAGACTAAAAGAGGAGGGATAGCGAGGGGGAGAGAGAGGGAGATAGGGAGCTAGAGGGAAGAATAGAGAGAGGGAGGGATGTGAAGAGAAAGGGAGAGGGAGAGAGAGGGTTAGAGAGAGAGAGGGTTAGAGAGAGAGGGAGAGAGAGAAGGAGAGAGATATAAAGAGAAGGGAGAGAGAAAGAGGAGAGAGAGTGTTAAAGAGGGGAGAGAAGGAGGAAACAAGAGATGGAGAGAAAGAGCAAAAGAGGGACGGAAAGGAAGGGAGAGAAAGGTAGAGATGGAGAGGGAAAGGGAGCGTAGAGAGAGGGAGAGAGGGAGATAGAGTGAGAATGAATGGGAGAGAGGGGGAAAGAAGGAGAGAGGGAGAGAGGGGAGAGAGAGTGAGAGAGGTGAGAGAGTTAACGAGGGAGAGAGAGTGAGAATGAATAGGAGAGAGGGAGAGGAAGAGAGAGTGAGAGAGCTAGAGAGAGTTAGCGAGGGAGAGAGGGAGAAGGAGAGGGAAAGGGTAAGAGAGAGTGAAAGAGGTAGGGTGAGAGAGGGAGATAGGGAGAGGGAGAGAGGAAGAATGAGTGAGTGAGAGAGAAGGGGAGAGCGATAGTGAGAAATAAGAGGAGAGAGGGAGGTAGGAGAGAGAGCTACATGAAGGGAGATGGAGAGAGGGAGAGAGAGATAGAGAGAGGGACATGGAAAAAGGTAGAGAGAAAGGGGAGAGTAAGGGGAGTCATAGTGAGAAGGAGAGAGGGAGAGCAAGGAGAGTCATAGTGAGAAGGAGAGAAGAAGAGTAAGGGAGAGAGAGAATGAGGGAGGAAGAGAGAAAGATAAAGTGAGGGAGAGAGAGAGAGTGAAAGAAAGAGAGAGAGAGAAGAAGGGAGAGGGTTGGGTAGGAGAGAGGGAGAGAGAGGGAGAAATGAAGTGAGAGGAGGAGAGAATGAGAGAGAGTGAGAGTGGGAGAAAGGGAGGTAAGGAACGATAAAGCAAAAGAGAGTATAGTGATAGAGGGAGAGAGGGGGAGGGATAAAAAATAGAGAGAGTGAGAGAAAGATAGGGAGAGAGTGAGGAAGCAAGAATGAGGGAGAAAGAGGAGGAGAGAGGGAGGGATGGAGAGAAGGAGAGAAAAAGAGAGTGTGAAAGAGAAGGGGAAAGGGAGAGCAAGGAAGAGATGATGGAGAGGGGGTGAAGAGAAAGAGGGAGGAGAGATGGAGAAGGAGGGAGGGAGGGGGAGATGGAGAGAAGGGTGAGAGTTGGAGAGAGGGAGACACAAAGAGGGAGAAAGAGAGGAAGAGAGAGGTAGAGAGGGGGAAAGGGAGTGGGAGAGAGAGGGAGGAGAGAAAAGAGGGAGAAAGTGAGGGGGAAAGAAGGAGAAAATAGAGAGAGAGGAAAGAAAGAAAGAAAGTGAGGGAGGGAGAGAGAGATAGAGGAAGAGAGAGGGTGAGATAGAGAGACAAGGAGAGAGGCAGAGAGGAACATAGGGAGAGAGGAGAGGGGAGGGAGAGAAGGAAGGGGAGAGGGAGGAAGAGAGGGAGAGAAAGAGGGAGAGAGGGAGAGGGAGAGAGATAGAATGATGAGGGAGAGAGAGGAAGAGACGGAGAGAGGAAAGGAGAGAGGGAGGGAAAGAGAAAGGAAGGGAGTGGGAGAGGAAGAGAGAAAGAGGGAGAAAGAGGGAGAAAGAAAGATTAAGGGATGAAGAGAGAGAGAGGGAGAAAGGGTGAGATGGATAGATGGATAGAATGAGAAGGAGAGAAAGAGATAGAGAGAGAGGAGAGTGAGGGAGCTAGAGTAAGGGAGAAAGAGAGAAAGAGGGAGAGGGAGAGAAAGAGCATGAGAGTGAGCGAGAGAGAGAGTGATGCGAGAGAGAAAGAAAGGGAGAGAGAGGGGGAGGGAGGGAGAGAGAGTGAGCGAGAAGGGGAGATAGGGAGGAAAAGAGAGCTAGAAGGAGGGGTGAGAGAGAGGAAAAAGGGAAGAGAGTTAGAGGGTAGGAGAGAGAGAGTGAGAGTGATTGAGAAAGAGAGGTAGAGTTAGAAGAAGAGAGAGAAAGAGGGAAAGGGAGATGGGTAGAAAGTGAGAGAGCTAGAGGGATAGAGAGGTAGAATGAGAGAGGGGGAGAAAGATCAAGGGGGAGAGAAAGAGCTAAAAGGAGTGTGAGAGAATAAAAGGAGAGGCACGAGAGAAAGAGAGAGGGAGAGAGACAAAGAAAGAGAGAGGGAGAAAGGGAGAGAGAGGGAGAGAGAGAGTTAGATTGAGAGAGAGATAGAGATTGGTAGAGAGTAAGAGGGAAAGAGATTGAAAGATGAGGGATAAAAAGAGGGAAGAGAGGGAGGGTAGGAGATAGAGAGCTAGAGGGAGGGATAAAGAGAGGGAGGAATAGAGCATGAGAGAGAAAGAGAGAGAGGGGGAGAAAGGGTCGGAAGGGGAGTGGGAGAGAAAGAGGGTTAGAGAGAGGGATAGGGAGAGAGTGAAGGATCATGCATCCTATAGCAATAAATAAAAATTTTCCTTCATCTAATGGTCCAAGATCATGCCGTTGAATCTACTAATCATACATATATGAATAATAAGCTTAAAGTAAAGGATTATCTCTTGTAGCGTAAATCTAAATTCCTTTTCTTTGATTAGCCATCCAAGTGTCCAACCTCTATTAATGATCCATGCAGCCCAAGTATCCATAAAAAAGAACTCAAAATTAAAAGGGGTGCTAACTCCACCTTTTCCGATTTTGTATTTCCTCTAGAAATTAATCTTGAAAAATTTTACGCAACTTTAAAAGAGAAGGAAAGAATGTTTCTTACTAGAGTTTAGGAGAAACTATTTTCTCCTTTATTTTCTCTCTTGGTCGTGTGCCCTAGATGAACTTTTAGGCGAGCCAAATTTTTCCTTCCCCTTTTTCTTATCTTGGCTGAATTTTTCCTCCCCCTTATATATAGTTATAGGAGAGTTTCCTTGTCCATTGAGGACAAGGAAAGTGGTGGCCTTGAGTCCATGAAGGACTCTAGGTTATTTCTTCCTTATCCTCCAAGGATGAAGAGTTATTTTATATATGAACTATTTGAATATTATCTTCAAAACATTCAACCTTATCCAATAAGGTTGATGTTTATCCTCCCACAAAAATTATCTTTAAGATTCTTAATTAAATCTAATGGCTAAAATTATTTTAGCCTAATTAATTTATTTGGACTATCCAAATAAATATTCTTAGATTATTTTGGCGGGGTCCACATTAGGAAATAATTCCCAAAATACCCTTTAACCTAAATTGGAAAACTCCTTTCCTTTTAGGTTCTTTATTTCCAAAATTTGAAACTAACTTCCAAATTAGGAAACTGATTTCTAAAATAGGAAACTTTTCATTTTTGAAAACTTTCTATTTTGGAAACTCTTTCCAAAATATAAAACTCTTTCCAATATCTTTGCTTCTCATTTGTAATGTGAATACTTAAACCTATGCATGTGACTCAATAGGCTCCGAGATATGTTGGCAACGTATCAAGAAGAAAAGACTACTCTTTAATCTCTTGATACATAAATCAAGATTGGCCTCTACCAAGGCATCATGATCGCCTAATTCTCTAGGAGGATTAGTTAATCCATTATTACCTTTCATAAGCGTGGTTACCATACAATTCGGTCCTCATGTCAACTTATCATAGTGTGATCTCAAACTTGGTTATTAGTTTGTTTGATTATGATCACATAAGTTTTCTTCGATTCCTAAATATCTTAGCTCTTAAAATAAACCAACTATACTCTATTGGTGTACTCCTACCGTGGCCACAGATTTCCGGAGCAAACATTTATCGAAGTGCAAAGTGATAACTCCTTTAGCATACAAGAAATGACATGTCCTATCTTAGTCATACAACTATCTCCATCGGATTCCTAGTGCACCCAACTAATTGCCAATGTGCAACCCATTAGTGGGTCCATTGAAACGAGTGTCAAAATGCATAAGTCCTCCAATGAGATAACCGTGATGAATTCAAGTCTAAAGACCATTTGTACGCATCTCGTATGAGATTTCCATAGACTAAAACCAAATGGGTTCTCATGGTGAGTCAAGTCTAGTGATATGTTCTCTAACATAAATCACCTATGTGCTTGCTTTTACATTACCATGCCTATAGGTGTGAGATCTCCTACGGCTTTCATATAGCATGAGCCTAGCATTACAAGTCTATCCGTATATTATTAATGTCCATTCTCAACAATGCTACGACTTAGGACATTTAATGATATCATTTTGTGTATTTGTGTTTGTCTCACATCTTTTGATCAATCACTATTGCAAATGCATATCATAAGGAATTCTATCTAACTCTACTCGTATTTATCAATATGTAAACATAAAAATTAATAAAATGACTTCTTTATTAAATGATTCAATAATACATTAACTTGGGCCCATCCAAACATGATTGCATTTTGGGCACCAACACTAACAAAGAGCGAGAGAGAGGGAGGGAGGGAGAAAAGGAGAAGGAGAGAGGTAGAGAGAGGAGGGAGAGATGAATAAGAGAGAGAGTGAGGAGGAAGAAGGTAGAAAGGGGAGAAAACAAAAGATAGAGAGAGGGAGCTAGGGAGGGAGAGAGAAAAAGAAGAAAGAGAGGGAGAGATAGAGAGGGAGAGGGGGAGAGAGGGAGATAGAGTGGGAGTGAGGGAAAAAGTAAGAGAGAGGGAGAGAGGGGTGAGATAGAGTGGGAGAACCAGAGAGAGTTAGAAAGGAGAGAGGGAGAGGGACAAAGAAAGGAAGGAGATAGAGATAGAGTGAGAAAGGGAGATAGAGAGAGGGAGAGAGGAAGAGAGAGTGAGTGAGTGGGAGGGGAAGGGAGATAGTGAGAGAAAGGGGTGGGAGAGGGAGGTTGGAGAAAGAGTTATATGGAGGGAGATGGAGAGATCAAGAGAAAGGTGGAGAGAGGGAGAGAGAAAGTGGTAGAGAGAAAGAGGGATATAGAGATAGAGAGAGGGAGAGAGAAAATGGTAGAGAGAAAGAGGGATAGAGAGATAGAGAGAGGAGAAGCCAAGAAGAAGCATAGTGAGAAAGAGAGAGGGACAGTAAGAGGGAGAGAGAGAATGAGGGAGGAAGAGAGAGGGAGAAAGTGAAGGGAGAGAGAGAAAAAAAGAGAGAGAGTAAGAGAAAGAGTGAGATAAATATAGAGAGGGGGAGAAGGGGCAAAGAGGAGAGAGAGAGAGAGGGAAAGAAGGAGTGAGAATGGGAGAAAAGGAGGTAGGCAAGGATAGAGAGAGAGGAGAGAGCATGAGTAAGAGAGGAGAAAGATGAAGAGGGAGAGAGGGAGAGAGAGTGAGAGAAAGAGAGGAAGAGAGTGAGGGAGGGAGAATGGGAGAGAGAGTGAGAGAGAGTGGGAGAGAAAAGGTGATAAGGGGAGAGAGGGAGGGAGGAGGAGAAGGAGTGAGAAGGAGAAAGGGAGAAAAGGATGGAGAGAGAGAAGGGGAGGGAGAGATAGAGAGGGAAAGTGAGAGTTAAGAAAGGAAGATTGAGAGAGGGAGAAAGAGGAAGAGAGAGAGGGCGAGAGAGGGAGAGGGGAGAGGGAGAGAGAGGAAGAAAATGGAGAGAGAGGGCAAGAATGAAGGACAAGGGTATAAAGTGAAAGAGGAAGGGAGATAGAGATAAAGAATGAGATAGAGAGATAGGAAGAGAGGTAGGGATGAAGAGAGCGAGCGGGAGAGAAGGGGAGAGGAAGAGGGAGATCAAAAAGGAGGGAGAGGGAGGGAGGGAGAAAAGGAGAGTGAAAGAGGGAGTGAGAGAAGAAGAAGGGGAGAGGATGAGGGAAAGGTAGAGAGACAGATTGAGATAGAGAGGGAGAAAGCGAGAGTGATAGATGAAAAGAGGGAAATAAAGGAAGGGAGAGAGGGAGAGAGAATAGGAGAAAGTGGGTGAGAGAGAGAGAAAGAGGGAAAGGGTTATATGGAGGGAGAGTGAGAGGGGGAGAGAGAGCTAGAGGGAGGGATAGAGAGAGAGGGAGCAAGAGGTAGGGAGAGAAGAAAGAGTGAGAAAGGGAGAAGAGGAGAAAGAGTACTTGGGTTAGATAGGGAGAGAGTGAGGGAGGGGAGAGGGAGAGATAAAGGAAGGGAAGAGTGAAAGAGCTAGAGTAAAGGGAAGAAAGAGAGAAAGAGGGAGAGGAATAGAAAAAAATGATATAGATAGAGAGAGAGAGCATGAGAGAGTAGGATAAACAAAGGAAGAGGGAGTGAAGAGAGTGAGAGAGTGAGGAGGGAGGGAGGGAGAGAGAAGATAGGGAGAGATAAAGGGAGAGGGGTGGGAGAAAAAGGCAAAAAAAAAAAGATAGGGAGAGGGAATAAGGGAGAGAAGGAGAGAAAAAGGAAAGAGTGAGAGTAGGATAGAGAGGGAAAGGGAGAGAGATGGAGATGGAGAAGGGAAGAGAGAGATAAAGGGAGGGGAGGGAAAGAGGGATAAAAAGGGGGAAAGGATAAGGGTGAGAGATAGATAGAGGGAAAGGAAGACAAAGGTAAAGGAAGAGGAAGGAAGGGAGGGTGGAGGAGAAAGAGAGAGGGAGAGGGGGAAGAGAGAGATAGAAAAGGAAAAATAGAGGAGTAGAGCGAGCAAAAGAGAGAAGGGGAGATAGTTAGAGGCAAAGAGAGAGAGGGAGAGAGGGCTAGAGGATGTCGGATAGAGGGAGAGAGTGAGAGAGAGAGCGAAGAAGAGAAGGGAAAGGGCGAGGAGAGGGGAAAGAGGGAGAACTTAAAAAATTTAGAGTGGGAGAGAGAGAAAAGGAGAGAGAGGTAAACAAAAAGAGAAAGAAGGAATAAAAGGGAAAGGGAAGAGAGAGAGGGAGTGAGAGAAGGAAAGGGAGAGAGGTAATGAAAGAGAGCTAAAGGGGGAGAGGGGAGAGAGTGGGAGAGATAGAGGGGAGAGAGATAGAGGAAGAGAGTGGGAGAGAGGTAGAAAGAGGGAGAGAGATAGCATAACGGAGAAAGAAATGGAGAGATAGAAAGGGAGAGAGGGGGTATGAGAGCTAGAGGTAGTGAGGGAGAGGGAGTGGGAGAGAAGAAGAGGGAGAGAGAGGGGGAGAGTAAGTGATAATAGGAGAGGGAGAGAGAGGGAGAGAGCGAGAATAAAGGAATAAGAGATTAAATGAGAGAGAGAGAAAGAGGGAGAGAGAGGGGAGAGTAAGTGATAATAGGAGAGGGAGGGGGGTGAGAGAGCGAGAGTGAAGGAATAAGAGATTAAATGAGAGAGAGAGAAAGATATTAAGGAAGAGAGGAGGGCGAGAGAGTGAGAGAGAAAGGGAGATAGAGAGGGAAAAGGGAAGGAGAAGGAGAGAGTGAAGGAGAGGAAGAGAGAGAGGGAAAGAGATAAAGAGACAAAGAGAGAGGGTGATAGAGAAATGTATAGAGAGGGAGAGGGGAAGAAAGAGGTAGGAGCGAGTGCTAGAGGGAGTGATAGAGAGGGAGAGAGGGAGTAGGAGAGAAGTAGAGGGAGTAGGAGAGAAGGAGAGGGAGAGTCAAGTAGAATGGGAGAGGGTGAGGGAGAGTGAGGGAGAATAGAGAGAGAGAGTGAGGGAGAGAGGGGGATCGATAGAGAGAGAGGAAAATATGCTAAGAAGGGGAAAGAGTGAGAGCGAGGGAGAGAGGTAGATATGGAGAGGGAGAGAGAGAGAAGAGATGGAGAGTGGGATAGAGGGAGAGAAAGAGCCGGAGAGGAAGAGGAAGAGAGATGAGAGAGAGAAAGTCTTAGAAAAAGAGGAAGGGAGATAGAGATAGAGGAGGGAGGGGGAAAGAGAGGGAGATAGTGAGAGGGAGGGATGGGGAAAGAGAGGGAGAGAGAGATGGGAGACGAGAGATGGAGAGAGGAAGAGAGAGAGGTTAAAAGAGAGAGAGGAAGAGAAAGGTAGAGAGGGAGAGCTAAGGATCGAGAGAGGGTGAGAGAGGGAGAGAGGGAGAGAGAGAGAGAGAGAAGAATAGATAGAGTGAGAAATTTGGAGAAGGAGAGAGATAGGGAGATATAGGATGAGAGAGGGAGAAAGATGAGATAGAGAGATGGGAGGAAAGAGAGGGGGAGAAGTGAGGGAGAGAGAGGGAGAGGAAAAGGAGATAGTGAGAGGGAGAGAGAAACAGGGGGAGAGAGTGGGAGTGAGTGGAGAAAGAGAAAACACATAGAAAGAGAGAGAGGGAGAGGGAGAAGGAGAGGGATAGAGGGGGAAAGAGAAAGGGAGAGGGGGAGAGTGAGTGAGTAGGGAAGTGGGAAGGTGAGAGGGTGAGAGAGATAGAGTGAGGGAGAGAGATAGAGAGGGAGGGGAATATAGAGAGGTAGTTAGGGAGAGAGAGTGTGAGAGAGTGAGTGAGAGGGATAGAGGTAAAGAGAGATAAAGGGAGGGAGATAGAGAGAGGGAGAGGAAGAGGGAGGGAGAGGGAGAGGGAGGGAGTGGGGGGAGGGAGGGAGAGAGAGGGAGATCAAGAGAGAGTGAGAAGGGGAGAGGGAGGAAGGGAGGGAGAAGGGGAGAATGGGAGATATTGAGAGAAAGAGAGGGAGTGAGAAAGTAAGAGAGAGAGAGGGAGTGTAAGGGGAGAGAGAGGAAGGGAGATAGAGTGAGAGAAGGTAAAAGGGAGAGAGCGAAGGGGAGAGAGAGTAAGAGAGAGAGGGGGAGTGTAAGGGGGAGAGAGAGGAAGAGAGATAGAGTGAGAGAAGGTAAGAGGTAAAGAGTGAAGGAGAGAGGGAGGGAGGGGCAGAAAGGAAGGGAGAGAATGGGATAGGGATAGAGAGGGGGAGAGGGAGAGAGAAAGAGAGGGAGATAGGGAGAGAGAAGAGGGAGAGAGACATAAGAGAGAGTGAGATAGAATGGGAGAGGAAGAGAGACAGAAGGGGAGAAAGGAGGAGAGAGAGAGGGAGAGAAGGAGGAAAGAGAGAGGGAGAGATAAAGGGATAGAGGGAGAGAGAGGGGAAAGATAGAGAGAAGGGGAAGAGATAGGGGGAGAGAGGAAGAGGGAGAGAGGGGAGAGAAAGAGAGAGGGACCAATAATGAGAGAGGGTAAGAGAGAGAGTGGGAAAGAGAGCTAGAGAGGGAGAGTGGGAGATAAAGAGAGAGGGAGAGAAAAAGGAGTGAGATGGAGAAAGAGTGAATGAGAATGAAGGAGAAAGAGGATGGGAGAGAAAAGGAGAGAGGGATGGAGAGGGAAGAGGGAAAGAGAGAGGGATAGAAGGAAAGAGAGACAAAGAGGGGGAGATAGTAAGAGAGAGAGGTAAAGAGATAAAGAGAGATAGAGAGCGAGACATTGGGAAGGGAGAGCAAGAGGTGAGGGACGAGAGAGAGAGGAAGGGGGACGAGAGAAGGAGAGAGTGAGAGAAAAGGAGAGAGGAGAGAGGGAGGGAGAGAGGGAGAGAAGGAGTGATGTGAACTTCATGTATAAAGATGAGAGACCCAAACATCTTTATCGCTGGACAACCCTAAGAATGCTTTCAACTAGGTTTTAATAAGCAAAACCCAACCTATTGCCTATAAGGAGGCAAAAACCCAAGCTATATTGCAATGGAGTGAAAACACCATGTGTTATGAAGGATGATAATTTCAAAGATACAACAAGTGTTGCAAACCTTAATAAGTCAGATTTAGTTCTTAAAAGGGCAAAGGAAGAAAATCCTTTCAAATTTATTAACTCTCTAAATTACTCGTGCTAATTGAAACAAAACAAAACTAGCCTTTAAATAGGCTAAACATACCACTCCTACCTCTAAAAGGACTCTACACTTCCTTGCCACTTATGGAGAACATGAAAAAACCCTAATGGATTTAAAAGAACATAAAAACAATAGGACTTAGAATGTTAAGCCCAAATCTAACTTAATTAATTAATTATAATTATAATTAAGCTAGATATAACAAAATAGGCCCAATATGATTTAAGGAGTCCAATCTTGGACTTGGATCAAATTGACAAGTCTTGGATTCTCCTCCTCTCTTAAGATGATGTAACAAAGCTCCCTTGGCCCCTTAGAAGTGTATGCTACCTAACACTCTTGAATCATCCCATGTAGAGCTTCATTAAGCTTCTTAGCCCTCGTTTATGTTATTAGACCATCTTTAATTTTTAATGCATCAAATCTTAGACTTGCAAACTCACCATCTTGGACCTCGATTGAAGATGCCACCTTACTAGTCCATTTGGCTTCTTAGTTTCCATCAATACAGCCTTGAGTTCTTTATTCTCATCATTTTCACTTTCTTCAAAAAGATTCATCCTCGAATCTTCATATTGATGCTCATCATACTTCCTTGGTTAGAGAATACTCATCCTCCAATCTTGTAATAAAAAAATATCAAAAGCATATGCATGTACCCAACTCCGTAAAATACGAATAAATAATTAGCAAAAAAATTCAAGTTTTAATTTTGTTGTCATTCGTCTCTTTTGGAAAGAAAAATTAATATGTGTTATATTGTATTAAACATCCACAATCTTCTCATTGTCTTTCTACTCTTGCATGGTTATAAGATTATCAAGCTCATTCTTTTTTTGGCTTTTCTTATTGTTTTGCCAAGTCTTTAATGAGTATAGACTCTTCTTGTTTAATACTCTCCAACGTCTCCTTGAACATTAGTTCTATTAAATTAAGATTGAAGTTGGATGCCTCAGCCTTAGGCTTGTAATCACCCTTGGTTAACTCTTTATTGGGAACAAGCATAGTCATCATCATGATTGAAAATTTGAGTGCTCTCAACATCCATAAAATCAACAGTAGCATAGTCATCATTATGACTGATACTTTGAGTGCTCTCAACTTTTTTTTGTCAATGTCTTTTTTCACACTCATTTGCTCCTCATAAGCTTTCTTAGGTAACAATGGAATAACTGTTACTTTTTTCCCCCTATTTTCAATGAATATTTATTGCTAAACTCATCATATGTCACTTGCCAAGGTTTTCCTAGCAAAATATGACCTGCACTTATCGACATGACATCACACAAAACCTCATCCTTGTATCTCCCAATAGAAAAAGACACTATCACTTATTTGTTTACCTTGACTTCTCCACACTCATTTACCCATTATAATGTATATGGTCTAGGATGTTCAATTACCAAAAACTCAAGTTTTCAATTAACTCAAGACTAGCAACATTGACACGACCACTCCCATCTATTATCAAATGATAGAACTTATTATTGATATGACATTGGGTTTGAAAAATATTACCTCTCCATGCCTCCTCCTCACTTTTCACTTATGTGCTTAAAGCATGCATAGTTCTAAAAACTCACCATAAACACCATCATCTACAATCACTTCACCCATTCCCTTAGGCTTTTTATCTTTTGACATGTTTAAACCTGCATAAAAGTCATTAGTAATAAAAATTCCTCATAAACACTCCCTCACAGTTTCACTCAAATTGATGACACTCAACGCTCATATTTTCTCTATTTTAGTCTTTTTATTTTAATATGCTCACACTCTCTATCCTTTTACCACTCTAACTCCTTTGGCTCTTTTACAAATTAATCCGGACCACACAAGAACTAACCAATTGCAAGTGACTCAATAACTTCACTTTCCAAGGATCGGATTTTTGATAGATTTGGAACAAGGAATTGACAAACCAATTCAAATAAGGATTTTAAGTTTTTGGACACTAAGAATGACATTAGAACTAACTTAAATTGAATTTAAACAATACAATAACAAATGAGACATAACAGGATAAAAATGAAATAGATCGGACTTTCTTTTTTTTTTAATCAAAACCGATTAAATTTGGACTTAAAAAAAATTAACTACAAAGACATAAAATAAAACGAAAGATAATGAAAAAGAATTTGATTTATATTGAAAATGAAGCTAACTCTAAATCAAAATTTGTCTTCTTTTTTTTTTTTTTTGGAGGTATATAAGACTCAATTTATCAAGCATAGGAACACGAGACTCAAATAAGAAAAACTATGATAGAATAACAAGGAAGATGAAATAAAGAAAACAAGATAAACATGAAATATAAGGTGGAAGGAATATGCATAACCAACTCGACTTTGCATAACCTAGGCTTTGATACCAACTAATGTGAGACTCAAATAAGAGTCCCAAACACCTTTGTCGCTCGACAACCCCAAGAATGCATCCAATTAGGTTATAATAAGCGAAACTTGACCCGTTGCCTATAAGGAGGTAAGAATCGAAGTTATGTTGCAATGGAGTGAAAAACGCCACACATTACAAAGTATGATAAGTTCGGAGATGCCACAAGAATTGCAATCCTTGATAAGTCGGATATAGTTCTTAAAAAAACAAAGAAAGAAATCCTCTCAAATTTATTAACTCTCAAAATTATTATGTTACTTGAAACAAAACTAAACTAGCCTTTAAATAGGCTAAACACGCCACTCGTGACCCTAAAGGGACTCTACGCATCCTTGCCATCTAAGGAGAATAGAAATAAATTCTAATGGATTTAAAAGAATACGAAAATAATAAGGCTTAAAACATTGAGCTCAAATCCAACTTAATTAATTAATTCTAATCATAATTAAGCTATATATATCAATATGATTTAAGGAGTCAAATCTTGGACTTGGATCGGATTGACAAGTCTTGGATTCTCCTCCTCTCTTAAGATGATGCCGCAATGCTCCTTTAGCCCCTTGAAAGTGCATTCGCCCAACACTCTTAAATTAGCCTATGTAGAGCTCTTTTATGCTTTTAAGTTCTTGCTCACATCATTAGACCATCTTTAATTTATAATGAATCGGATATTGGCCTTGCAACCTTGCCATCTTAGACCTCCCTTGAAGATGCCACCTTACTCGGTCCATTTGGCTTCTTGATTTCCAACAATACAACCTTGACTTTCTTTATTCTCATTATTGTTAAGTAAGCTAGATATAACGAAATACACTTTATAATCCCGTGAAAATTCTTAATTATATAAAAATACACACCGGAATAGTCATATATCTCTATATTAAGTGTGGGTGTTTATGGGAATAAATTTCGGGTAATTAGTTAGTTAGCAATTATTTCCCTTAACACTCCTTTAGAATATGCAATGTAAGTGAGAAAAAAATTACCTAAACATTAGGAGAATGCCGAAATTTGGGGAAATGTTGAATTTCTTGAACCAAATTCCTTTATAATTACTTTTATTCTCATTACCCATCTTTTTAGTTACAAATTAACACCTAAGCTTCCATACTTTTCCATTACTTTACACCTCACCTCCATTGACTTACAAACCCACCACCTAGCTTTCCAAAACCTTCCACCAATTTACACCCTATAAGTTTCACTTAAGACACTTGTCATTCTTGTTATGTTAATTAATGAAGAAAGAAAGTTAGATATATATATATATATATATATATATATATATATATATATAAGAGATAAATGGTCGGCCACTATTTAGAAAATTTTAGCTCACTAAAAAGAGAGGAAATCGAATTGGAAGAGGGAAAAAGGAGAAAAGAAAATGTGGAAAGAAAGAAAGAAGGAAGGAGAAGAAAAGACTAAAGGATTTTCTAGCAAACTTGAACTAAGTAAGTAGGTTTTGTTTCATGAAATAAAGTCTATTTCTAGGTGTTTAAATTATGTGATTGACTTGAGCTATTGATTATGTTTTTATGGGTTGTTTGAGTTGGTATTGTGTTTGTTGGTTTGACATGCATCTAATTATTGATATGGTGTATATGTGAATTGTTGGCATGTGTATTCATTAAGTTTTGTGTATGTTCAAGTATTGTTGTTGAGTTTGGTTAGGAAATGAATGGGCTTGGCCAAAATTTAGTTGGAGTAAATTATGGTTGATGTGGACTTGGAAGAAACAATTTAGAACAAGGTAGAGAATGAGTTACTAAGGTTTTCCCTAAGGAAAACTATTTGGCCTAAATACTAAAATGGGAAAGGTTTTGATATTTTCATTTAATTAATTTCCTAAAACTTATTTGTAACCAATTATGTATGGATTAGTAGTTAAGGATGAAAAGAAACTTCACATCAATCAAAAAAATTTCTTGAAATCCCTAAGTCACATTCGACCTAAACCTTAATTTTTAGGATTAGAATTCCACGCATCCAAATCTAGAATTGATGCTTCAAATGTACTTAAATAAGTTTAATTTGAAGCATGGAGAGAAGAAACTTCAAGAAAATTTGAAATTAGGACCTAAAATTTAAAGAGCCAATTTTGGCCAATAGGGCTAAAATTTGGAATAGAAGAGAAATTACACCTTTAGTATGTTTTAATTTAATCATTAGGACTAATGTTAATGTAATCTAAATGGTATGATGGAATCTGGGTTAAAACCCATTAATTATTTGAACGAATGTACTTACGTATGAAGTGAAGTTATGGATTGAGTAATACTAAATGGTGGTAATTGATTTCCTTGGGTGAATATTGTGTATGATGTGTGACATACATATAGCTATGAAATCCTATGTGTCGACTGGATTTCAAGAGTGGTTAGAGACTATAGGGTTTGGTACGCATTGATCTGGATGAATACGATAAATAAAACATCATGTGCATCATATGCGTTCGAGGGTGGGTTGAATTGAGAAAAATCATTTGATTGAGAATTGATGAGGTTTGGTAACCGAATTGGATTAAATGAGTATTAGAAATGAAGCTATATGCATACTCTATTACTTGATTACACCATTAGGCAATGGATAATCCCACTAACCATGTGCTACGGTGAGGGATAATTCCGTTGTTAGCCTTAGGTGATTTAGAAATCACTAAGAGATGAAACTAGAGCGGACTTGCTAATACCTAGGGTACTCGAACTAAAATTGATGGGTGAAGGCGAGAGAAATAGAAAAGCATTTTATATCATGTGTATCACCTTACTTACCGAGCTTTGGCTCATTCTATTGTTATAATTATGTGGTGTAACGAGTTAAGGGTAAAGATAGTTTGATCGAGGATGCTACTAGTTCTCACTAAAAAGGGCTCATGTGTTATGCAAAAATATAGGAATCTCTTTTGATTGTAGATAACGGATACGGTGTCTATTTATGAGTAAATGGCATCTTAGATCTTTTTTAATTCTTGTAGATATATTTATTAATGTTATGTAAATTTTATTGTACGCACTTCATTACTTAATATTTTGTTTATTTACAAAAATGTACATATAGGGATTAGTTGGGATTTTGGGTCATATTAGCATAACGAACCTAGCCACTCCTATTTGAGTAATAGTAAGGGAGTCGGGGGCGTTACGGACTCAATGTGATTTAAGGAGTCTAATCTTGGACTTAGATTAGATTGACAAATCTTGGATTCCCCTCTTCTCTTAAGATGGTGCTACAATGCTCCTTTAGCCCTTTGGAAGTGCATTCCGCCTAACACTCTTAAATCAAGCCATGAAGAGCTTGTTTAAGCTTCTTAGTCCTCCCTTGCATCATTAGATCATCTTTAATTTGTAATGGATCAAATCTTGGACTTCCAAACTTGCCATCTTAGACCTCCCTTGAAGATGCCACCTTACCGGTCTATTTGGCTTCTTGGTTTCCATCAATGGAGCCTTGACTTTCTTTTTTTCTCATTAGGGAGTAAGAAGGATATGGGAAGAGAGAGTGAGAGGGAGAGAGGTGGAGAGAGAGGGAGAGAAAAGAGGGATGGAGAGAGTGAGAGTGAGAGTGAGAGGGATAAAGAGAGAAAAAGAGGGAGAGAGGAGGAGAAAGGGATAGAGGTGGAGAGAGAAAAGAGATAGATAGAGGTAGAGAGGGAGAGAGACATATAGAAAGGGAGAGAGGGAGAGGGAGAAAGAGAGAGAGAGGAGAGAGAAGAAGAGAAGGAGAGAGAGTAAGTAAGAGAGAAAGAATGAGAGAGGGAGACAAAGATAAATGGAAGGGAATAGAGAGATGTAAAGAGGGAGAGAGTGAGAGGTGGGAGATAGAGACAAAAGAGGGAGAGAAAAAGAGAGAGGGAGGGAGAGAGTAAGAGAAAGAAAGAGGGAGAGAGGGAGATAGGAAGACAAAGACAAAGGAAGGGAGAGAAAAAGCTAGAGGGAGGGATAGAGTGAGAGAAACAGAAAGGTAGAAAGGGAGAGAAAGGTGAGAAAGAGAGAGAATGAGTGAGATAGAGAAAGAGAGATAGAGAGGGAGAAGGAGGGAAAGGGGTGAGAGAGAGAGAGAGAGGAGAGAGATAAATAACTCATTCTCTTCATCCGTTTCTCTCTCCCTCTCACTCTCTCTCCCTCTCTCATTCATTCCCTCATTTTCCTTCTCTCTCAATCGCTCCCTCTCTTCATCTTTTTATCTCATTCTCCCTCTCTCTTCCTCGCTCTTCCTTTCTCTATCTCTCTCTCACTCCCCTCTCTCCCCATCCTTCCACTCTCTCCCCCTACTCTCACCCCCTTTCTCCCACTCTATCTCTCACTTTTTCACTCTCTACCCTTCCTACTTTCCATCTCTTTATCCCACCCTCACTATTTCTCTCCCTTTTTCTCTCTCATGCTCTTGCTCTCTCCCTCTTTTCTCTCTCTCATTCTTGCTCTCTCCCTCTTTCTATCACTCTCTCCATCCTTATCTCTTTCCATCTTTCTGTCTCTATCTTCCTCTCTCCCTCCCTATCTCACTCTCACTCCCTCCCCTCTCTTCATTCCTTTTTCTTCCTCTACCTCCCACTCCCTCTCCCCTCCCTCTTTCCCTCTTTCCCTTTTCTTCTCTCCACCTCCTTCATTCTCTCTCCCTTTCTCTCTCTATCTCTATCTATCTACTTCTCCCAATCCCTCTCCCTCGCTCTCTCTCCCTCTTTCCCTCTCTTTCCCCTTCTCTTTCTCCCTGTCCCTTTCTCTCCCTCTCTTTTCCTAATCTATCCCTCTCTCCTCCCATTCTCTCTCCCTTCCTCTCTCTCTCTCTCTCCCCATCCCTCTCTATCTCTATCTCCATCACTCTCTCCCTCTCCTCCTCTCTCTAACTCTATCTCTCCCCTACTTTCTCTCCATATCTCCCTCTCCCCCTTTATTTACCTCCCTCTCACTCTCTCCCTCTCCATCTCCCTCTCCCTCTCCCTCTCCCTCTCTATCCATTCTTCTCTCTCTACCTCTTCCTCTCTCTCCCCCTCTCTTTAGCTATCCCACTTTCGCTCTCTCTCCCTCCACCTTTATTTCTCTCTCCACCTTCTCTTTCCCTCCGTCCTTCTCTATCTCTCTTTCCATCTCTCCCTATCTCACTCCCTCGCTTTCCCTCTCCTTGTCACTCCCACTTTCCTCTCTCTCTCTCTCTCTCACTCAGCCTCTTTCCCTCCCCCTCACTCTCTCCTCCTTCTCTCTCACCCTTTTCTCCCTGTATCTCCCTATCTCTCCCATCTCCTCTCTATCTCTATGTCCCTGTCTCTCCCTCCCTCTCCCTCTCCCTCACTCTCCCACTCTCTCTCTATACCTCTCTTTTTCTCCTTCTCTCTCTCTCTCTCCATCTCTTTATCTATGTGTCACTCTATCCTCCTCGGTCTCTCTCTCCTTCTCCTTATCTCCCTCTCTCTCTCACTCTTACTTTCTCTCCCTCTCTTTCTCTCGTCTCTATTTCACTCTGTCTTCCTCTATATTTATTTATCTCTTTCTCTCCCTCTCTCATTTTCCTTTCCCCTCTCTCTCATACCCTCTATCTTTCTCTCTCCCTCTTCCTCTCTCTAACTCTATCTCTCTCTCCCTCTCACTCTCCTTCCTAATTTCCATCTCTCTCTCACCCTCACTATTTCTCTCCCTCACTCTCTCCTTCATTCTCTTTATCTCTTCCTCTCTCTCTCTCTCTCTATCTTGCTCTTTCCCTCTCTCTCTTACCCTCTTTCTTCCACTCTCCTCTCCTTCCCTTTGCTTCTACCAATCTCTTCCTCACTTTCTCTCCCTCTCTTCTCTCTCTATCTCCTTCTCCTTCTCCCCCTCTCTTCCTCTCCATCCCTCTCTTGCTCTCTCTAACTCTCCCCCTCCTTTTTCTGTTTATAACTTTTTCTCCTCCTCTCTTTCTCGCTTTCTCTCCATCTCTCTCTTCCTCTCTCTCCCTCTTCCTCATTCTCTTACACTTTCCCATTCTCTTCCTCTCTCTTCCTCTATTTTTCTCACTCTCTTACTCTCTCCCTCTCTCTCCATCTCTATCTCTGTCTCCCTCTCTCTCTTCCTCATTTTCGCCCTTTTTATTCTCTCTCTTTCTTCTGTATCCCTCTCTCGACCCTTTTTTATCCTCTCCTTCTCTCTATCTCTCTCCTTCTTTCTCTCTCCCCTCCTTCGTCACCTTCCCTTTCTTTTGCTCTCCCATTATCATTTTCTACTCTCTTTTTCTCCATCTCTATCTTCCTCCCTCTCCCTCTTTCTTTCTTTCTCTATCCCTCTCTCCCCCCATGTCCCTCTCCCTCTCCCTCCCTCTCCTCCCTCTCTCCCTCCCTCTCATTCTCCTTCCTTCTCCCTCACACTCTCTCACTCTCCCTCCCTCTCTCCCTCTCACTCTCTACCTCTCGGTCTCTTACCCTTCCTCTCTCCCCTCTCAATCCCTCTCTCTCTCCCTCCCTCTCTCTCTTTTTTTCTCCTCTCTTTCTCTTTCATAGTCTCTCTCTCTCACCCCCTTCCTCTCTAACTCTATCCTTATATCTCACTCCCTCTCTCTCACTCTCTCCCTCTCTCTCCCTACTCTTTTTCTCTCTCTACCTTTCTCCATCTTTCTCATTCTTTCTCTCTTATTATTCCTTACTCTCCCTCTCCCTCCATCCTTTACTCTCCCTCCCTTTCTCTCCCACTTTCTCTCCCCACTCTCTTTCTCTCCCTCTCTCCCCCTTTCTCTCCCTCCTCTCTCTCTCCCTCTGTCTCTTAATCTTTATCTCTCTCCATTTCTCCTCCCTCACTCTTCCCTTGTTAATTTCAACATCATTCTCTGTCTCCCTCTTTTTCTCTCCCTCTCCTCCTTTTTCTTACTCTCACCCTCTTCGCTCTCTCTCCCTCCCTCTCTCTTTTTCTCTCTCCTTTCTCACTCCCTCTCTCACTCCCACTCTCCCTCTCTAACTCTATTTCTCTCTCCCTCTTTCTTTCTCCCTCTCTCTTTCTCCCTCTCTCCCTCTCTTTCTCTACTTTTTCTCCCTCCCTCCCTCTCTACCTCTCTCTCCCCCTCTCTCCCTCTCAATCTCTTACCATCTCAACCTCTCTCCCTCTCTCTCTCCATCTCCCTCACTCCCTTCCTCTCTTCCCTCTCTCCCTACCTCTCACTACCTCTCTCCCTTCTTATCTCCCTTTTTCCCTCTCTCTACCTCCCCTTTTCTCCCCATATCTCCATCTTCCCCTCTCTACCTACCTCTTGTGTCTCTCTTCCTCTCACCCTCTCCTTCACTCTTTCTCATTATCCCTCCCTTTCTCTCCCTTACCCATTCTCTATTCTTTCTCTCCTAATCTCTCCCCCTCTCCCTCTCCCTCTCTCCCTACCTTTCCCCTCCTTTTCTTTCTCTCCCCCTCTCTCCCTCTCTTACTTTCTCCCCCTCTATCTCGTTCTCTCCCTCTCCCCTCAACTCTTTCCCTCTTTCTCTCTATCCTGCTCTCTCTCCTTTTTTCTCTCCTTCCCTCTATGTCCCATTCTTTTTCTTTATCTCTCTGCCCTCTCTCCATCACCCTCTCTCCTAATTTCTCCCTCTCTAGCCTCTATATCATTCTCTCTCTCTCCTACTCTCTTTCTCCCTCTATCTCTATCTCTAACTCTTTATCTCTCCCTTTTTCTTCCTCACTCTCCTTCTCTCTCCCTCTCTCTCCCTATCTTTCTCTCTTCCTATCTCAATCTCCCCCTTCCAATATATGTATATATCCCTCTCTCCCTTTCTCTTGCTCTTTCCCTCTCTCTCTCTCTCTTTCTCCCTCTCTTTCCCTTTCTATCTCCCTCTCTCTCGCTCTTTCCCTCTCTCTCTCTTTCTCCCTCTCTCTCTCCCTTTCTATCTCCCTCTTCCCCCTTCTCATCTCTCTCCCTCTATCCCCTTCTCTCCCCTCCCACTCTTCCTCTCTCTCCCTCTCCTACTCTCTCTATCCTCTGTCTCTCCAATTATCTTTTCCTCTCTCTACCTCTCTCTATCTCTCTATATAGTGCTCCCTCTCGTATGCTCTCCCCGTTCACCTCTCTCCCTTCACCCCTCTCTTCCTCACTCTCACCCTTCCTTTTTTCTTCCTCTTTCCCTTTCTTGCCCTTTTACTTTCCTCTCTCTCCCTCTCTCACCCTCTCCCACTCTCTCCTTCTCTCCCCCTATCTACTTGTCTCTCTTTTTTCCCTTTTTTCACCCTCCCTCCCTCTCTCACCATCTCTCTTTCTATTTCCTTCTTTCTCTCTCCCTCATTCTTCCTCTTCGCTCCTTTTTTGCCTCTCTTTCCCTCTCCCTCTCTTTTTTTGTCTCTCTCTCTCTTTTATCTCCCTTTCTCCCTCTATCTCTCTCTTTGACACTCCTACACACTCTCTCTCCTCTTTTTCTATCTCCACTTTCCCTCCTCTCTCCCCTCTCCCCCTCTTTCTAGTCTCTCTCCATCTCTTCCTCTTTCTCCCCTTTCTTCCTCTCTCCCTATCTCTCTATCTCTCCCATCCTCTCCTTTTTCCTCTCTCTCTCTCTCACTCTCTCACTTTATTTTTCTTCTTTTCTCTTTCCATATCTTCCTCGCTCTCCCTCTTTTCCTCTCCTTCTCTCTCCCTATCTCTCGCTCCTACTATCCCTCTCCCTCATACACCCTCTCTTTGTTTCCCTTTCTCTCCCCTTCTCTCATAATATATCTCCTTCTCTCTCCCTCTCTCTCTCCCTTCTCCCATAATATCTCTCCTTCTCTCTCTCCTTATCTCTCCTTCTCCTTTTCTCACTCTTTTCCTCCCTCTCTTCTCCTTTCCTTTTTTCCCTCTCTATCCTCACTCTCTCTCTCTCTATCCCTCTATCCTTACGCTACCTCCATATCTCTCCCTCTCATTCTCCCTCCTTTTCTCTCCCTCACCATCTTCCTCTCCCACTTTTATCTTTCTCTCTCTCTCTCTCTCCCTCTCTCACTCCATCTATCATCCTTTCCCTTCCTCTCTTTCTCTTATTCTCTCTATCTCTCTCCCTCTAAATCTCTCTCACACTTATTCTCTCTCTTCTTCTCTCTCCCTCTCCCTTAATCCTTCACCCTCTCCATCTCTTCCTCTCTCTCCTCCCTCCCTCTCTTTCTTCTTCCTACTCTCCCTCCTTCTTCCCCTCTATTTCTTTTCCTCTCTCCTCTTCTTTTCCCTTCCTCTTTCGCTCCTCCTTTTCCTCTCTCTCCCCCTCTCACCTTCCCTCTCGCTCTTCCTCATTGTCCCTACCACTCTATCCCTCTTCCTCTCCTTGTCTCTCTCCATGCTTCTCCCTTCCTCTCTCCTTCTCTCTCCCTTTATCTCATTATCTCTTCCCTCTCTTTTCACTCTATCTCTCCCTCTCTGTCTCTCTCCCCATCCCTTCCTCTCTCACTCCCATTCTCCCTCTCCCTCTCCCTCCCTCTCCCTCTCTCTCCCTCTCTATGTCTCTCTCTCTCCCTCCCTCTCTCTCTCATTCTCTATCTTTCCCTTCTATACTCTCTCCTTCTCTCCCCTTCGTTTCTCTTCTTCTCTCACTCTCTCTCTTGCTCACCCTTTCTCTCCCTTTTTTCACCTTCTCTCTCACCCTTCCTCTCTATTCCTCTCCATGTGTCTCTCTTTATCTCTCCCTCTTTCTCTCTCTTTTTCTCTTTCCCTCTCCCTCATTCTCTCTCCCCCTCTTACTCTCCCTCTCCCTCTCCCTCTCTCTATCCATCTCTCTCTCCCTCTCTCTCCCTCTCCCTTTCCCCTACTTCTTTATCTCTTCTCTATCCATACTCTCTTTATCTCTCCCTCTCTTGATCTTTCTTTCTCTCTCCCTCTCTCACCCTCTCCCTCTCCCTTTCTCTTCATTCCTCTCTCCCTTTCCTCTGTCTCTCTCCCTCCCTCTCTCCCTCTCTTTTCTCCTTCTTACTATTTCTCTCTCTTTTTATTTTTCCCATTCACCCTCTCTCTCCCTCTCTCTCCCATACCCTCTCTCTATCTCCCTTGTTATTACCTCTCTCTCTTCCTCTCCCTCTCCCATATCTCCCTCCATATCTATCCTTCCCTATCCTCGGTCTCTCCCACTCTCTCTTCTTCTCTCCCTCCCTCTCCCCATCTCTCCCTCTCTCACCCCTCCCTCGTAATATCTCTCTCTATCTCTATCTCTTAATCTCTCTCTCCCTTCTATCTCTCCCCTTTCTTCCTCTCTCTCTCGGTCTCTCTCTCCCTTTCTCTTTCTCTCTCTTCCTCTCTCACTCTCCTCTCTCTATCCCTCTCCCACCCTCTCTCCCTCTCTTCCCTCTTTCCCTCTCTCTTCCTACTCTCTCTCCCTCCCTCTCTGCCTCTCACCTAATCCCTCTTCTCTTTCTCCCACTCTCCTTCTCTTCCTCTCTCCCTCTCATTCTTCCCTCCCTCTCTCTTCCCCTCTCTTTCTCTCTTTCTCTCTCCTTTTTTACTCTCTCTCCCCCTCGCTCTCCCTCTCCCTCTCTCTCTCCCTCTCTCCCTCTCTCCCCCTCTCTCTCTCCTCTCTCGCTCTCCCTCTCTCATTCTCTCTTTTGCTCGCTTTTTCCCTCTCTCCCTCTCTTCATCTCTTCCTCTCTCATTCTCTTCCTTTCTCTCTCTCTCTCCCTTCCTTTCCCTCTCTCTCCTTTTCTCTCTTGATCGCTCTCTCACCCTATCTCTCCTTCTCTCCCCCTCTCTCTCCACCTCACTCTCTCTATCTCTATCCCTCTATCCCTACTCTCCCTCCCATTCTTTCTCCCTCTCTCCCTTCCATTCTCTCTTTTTGCCATTCCTCTTCCCCATCCCTCTCCCACTCTCTCTCTCACTCACACCATCTATCTTCCTCCCCCTCCCTCTCTTTCTCTCCTTCTCTCTCCATCTCTCTCCCTCATTTTTCTCTCTCTATCTCTCTCTTTTCTCTCCATCCTACTTTCTCTCTCTCTTTCTCTTCCTCCCTCACTACCTCTTTTTCTCTCCCTCTCTCTTCATCCCCTCTCCTCTTCTCTTTCACCCTATCTCTCTATCCCTCCCTCTTTCCCCCTCTCCCTCTCCCTCTTTCTATCTCTTTTCTTGTCTCTCCCTAGCTTTCTCTCCCATTCTCTCTCCCTTTCTCTCGGTCTCTCTTCCTCTCTCTCCCTATGTTACTCTACCTCTTGCTCTCTCTCCCTCTCTATCCCCTTCTCTCTCCCCCTCTCTCCTCTGGCTCCTTCTTTATCTCTCTTCTCTCCCTACTCTCCCTATCTTTCCCTCTTCCTCCCTCACTATCTCCCCTCTCTCCCTTTATTTATTTTTCTTTTTCTCTCCCTCTCTTACTCTCCCCTATTTCTCTTCCACCCTCCTTCTCTTCCTTCTCTCTGTTTCTTTTTGTCTCTCTCTCTTTCTCCTCCTTTTTCTTCTTCTCTCTCCCTCTCTCTATCATATCCTCTATCCATCCCTCTCTATCCCTTCCAATCTCTCCTTCTCTCCCACTTTTTCTCTCTTTCTTTCTCCCTCTCTCAATCTCTCTTCCTCCCTCTCTCTCTCATTCTCTTTATCTCCCTCTCTCTCTCCAACTCTCCCTCTTTCGCCCCTTTCCCCTACTAACTATCTTCATCTACATCTTTATCTCCTAGTCTCCCTCTCTCTCTCTTCTATCTTCCTCTCTTACTCTCATCTCTCTTTCTCTCTCTCTCCCTCTCTCCCTCTCTTACTCTCCTCTCTCTATCTCTCTCCCTTGTACCTCTTTCACACTCTCCACCCTCTCTCTATCCCCCTCTCTACCTCTCCCCCTCTCTCTCCCTCCCCTCTTCCTTCTCTTCCTCTCTCTCCCTATCACCCAATCCCTCTCTTTTCCATCTCTCCCACTCTCTTTCTCTCCCTACCTCCCTCTCAATCTCTCCTCTCCTCTCTCTCTCCCTTCTCTACCTCTCATCCTCTCTCTCCCTCCCCTCTTGTTTCTCTCCCTCTCTCTCACTCTCACCCGATCCATCTTTTTCCCTCTCTCCCACTCTTTCTTTACCTACCTCTCTCTCAATCTCTCCCTCCCTCTCTCTCTCCCCTCTCTCCCTCTCTTTCCTCTAATTTCTTTCTATCTCCCTCTCTCCCTCGCTTTCCCTCACCCTTTGTTCCTCTCTTTCTCCTTTCTCACTCTCCCTCTCTAATTCTCTCCTACCCCTTTTTCCCTCTCTCCCTCCCTTCATCTCTTTCTTTTCATTCTCTCCCTCTCTCTTTCTCGCTCCACCTCTCTCTCCCATTCTCTCTCTATCACTCTCTTCACCCTCTCTCTCTCCCCCACATGCTCTCTCTCCCTCTCTCACCTTCTCCTCCCTCTATATCTCCCTCTTTTTCCATTTCTCTCTCCTCTCTATCCTTTTTTTTCATTTCTCTCTCCTCTCTGCCTCTCTCTTCCTTTTCTTTCCCTTCACTCTCTCTCCCTCTCTCCCCTCTCTCCCAATCTCCCTCTCTTCCTCTCTCCTATTCTTTCTCTCTCCCTTATCTCTTCCTCTTCTACTCTCTTTTTCTCTCCATATCTCTCTCAACCTCTCTCCCTCCCTTATCTCTTTCTCTCTCTACCTCTCTATCCCTCTCTCTAATGCTCCCTCTCATGTACTCTCTCCCTCTCTCTCCCTCACTTCATCTCCCCCTCTCTCTCTCGCTATAGCACTCTCTTCGTCTCCTTTTCTCTCTCCTTTCTCTATATGTCTCTCCTTGTCTCTCTCCCCGATCTCTCACTCTCTCTCCCTCATTGATCTTTCTTGCTCCTTACCTCCCTCCCACCCCGCTCTTTATTCCTCTTTCTCTCTCCCCTTCCTTCTCCCTCTCTCCTTCCCTCTCTTTCTTGCCTTTTCCTTCTCTCCCACTCTCTTTCCCTCATACTATCCCCTCTTTTCTCTTCCTCGCCTTCTCTCTCTTAATCCATCTATCTCTTTCTCCTTCCCATTCCCCTTCTCTTTATCCCACTCTCTTCCCCATCACCCTCTCTCTTTCCCTATCTCTCCATCTCTCTCCCTCTCTCCCTTTCTTTCTCTCCCTCTATCCCTCCCTCTCCCTCTCTTACTTTCCCTCTCCCTCTCTCTTCCTTCCTCTATCCCTCTCCCTTCCTCTTTCTCTATCTTTTCCTTTCTCCTTCCTGCTATCTCCCTCTCTCCCTCCTATTCTACCCCATCTCATGCTCTTTCTCCCTCTCTCTCTCTCCCTCCCTCTATCTTTTGCCCTCCCCCTCTCTCCCTCCTATATCTCCGTATCTCTCTCTATCTATCTCCCCTCTCTCACTCTTAGTCTCCTCCCTTTCCCTCCTTTCTCCCTCTCTCTCCCTACTACTCTCTTTCTCTCTCCCTTTCTCTTGCTTCTTCCCTCGCTCCCTCTCCCTTTCCCTCTCTATCTTCTCTCTCCCTCCTTTTACCTCTCCCTCTCTCCCTCTCCTTCTCTCTCCCTCTCCCTCTCTCTCTCACTCCCTCTCTCTCTCTCTTCCTCTCTTCTACTTTTACTCACTCTCTACCTCTATCCTTCCCCATCTCTCCCTCTCTCCCTCTCTATGTCTCTTCTTCCTTCTCTCTCCCTTCCTTTCCTTATCCCTAACTCTCTCACTATCTCTCTTTCTCCCATCTTCCCTCCCTCTATCTAATTCTCTTTCTCACTCCCTCTCATTCTCTATTTCTCTCCCTTCCCTCTCTTTCTCCATCCCTCTCTCCCTCTCTCTACATTCATTTCTCCCTCTCTCTAGCCTTTTCTACCCCTCTCTCTTTCTCTCTCCCTCTCTCACAATCCTTTTTCCTCTATCTCTATTATCTCCCTCTTTCTCTTTCCTTCCCTCTCTATCACTCTTCCACTCTCTTCCTCTCTTATTCTCTCACTACTCTATCTCCCCTAGTCCCTCCCTCTCCCCCTCACTCTCTCTCTCCCTCTCTCTTTATCTCTCTTTCTCCCTCTCTCTTATTCTCTCCCTCTATATCTCCTTCTCCTTTGCTCTCTCCCTTTCCCCTTCTCTCTCACTCTCCCTCTCTCCCTATCTTTCTTTATCCCTCTCTCTTACTCTCTCCTTCTACATCTATCTCTTACTCTCTCCCTCCCCCTTCTCTCTCACTTACTCTCTCTCTCCCCCACTCTCCATCTCTCATTCTTAATCTCCTCCCTCTCCCTACCTCTTTCCTTAACCCTCCTACCATCTACCTCCCCTCATCCCTCTCTCCCTCTCTATTTCTCTCTCCCTCTTCTCCCTCTCCCTCTCTCCCTCCCTTCCTCCCTCTCACTCTCTCACCCTCTTTATTTCCCCTCTCCCTCTCTCACCCTCTCTCTTCCTCCCTCTCTCCCTCTCCCACTCTCTCTCTTTTTCTCTATCCCTCTCTTCCTCTTTCTCTCTCCCTTCCACTCTTTTCCCCACTCTATCCTCCTCTCTCTCCCTCCCTTTCTCTCTCTCCATCCCTCTCTCTTACCTTTTACATTCCTCTCTCCCTCTCCTTGTCTACCTTTCTCTCTTTCTTATTCTCTCTGTCTCCCTTTTCTTCTTCTCCCCCTTCTACTATCTCCCTCTCTTTCTGTCCCTCCCACTCACCCCCACTCTCTCTCTCCCTCTCTCTCTCAATCTCTCCCTACTTCTTTCTCAATATCTCCCTCCTCCCCTCTCTCTACTCCTCTCTCCCTCCTACACCCTCTCCATCCGCCTCTCCTTCTCTCCCTCTCCCTCTCCCTCTCCCTCTTTCTCCTTCTCTCTCTTTCCCTATGGTCTCTTTCTCTCTCTCCCACTCTCTTTACTTCTCTCTCCCTTCATCATATCTCTCCCTCTCTCTCCCTCTCTTTCCTCTCTCTCTCTTAGACACTCTCTCTTCTTATATATGTCTCTCTCTTCCTCTCTCCTCTCTCTTTCTTATTGTCCCTCTATTCCTCTCTTTTTCTTATTATCCCTCTATTATTCTCTCTATCCCTAGTTCTCCTTATCTCCCTCTTTCTTATTGTCCCTCTATTCCTCTCTCTACCCCTCTCTCTCCCTAGTTCTCCTTATCTTCCTCTCTCCCACTCAATCTCTATGTCTTTTTCTCCTACTCTATCTCTTTCTCTCTTGCCTTCGTAATTTTCATCACTCTCTTTTTCCCTTAATATCTCACTCCTTCTATCTCTTTCCTCTCTCTCCCTTTATCTCTCTCTCCCTCTATCTCTCTCTCCCTTTCTCCCACTCCATCTATCTCTCTCTCCCCTTCTCTCTCACCTTCCTAATTTCAATCTGTCTTTTGCCACCAATATCTCACTTCTTCTACCATTTTCTTTTTCACTTTTACTCTCCCCTTCTCTCCCTTTCGCTCTCCAACTCTCCCCCTCTCTCCCCTCTCTCTCTCTTTATCCCTTTCTCGCTCTCCCTCTCTCCCCCTCTATCCCTCTATCTCCTAATCTCTCCCTCACTCTCTCCCCTTCTATATCTCACTCTCATCCTCACTCCCCATCTCTTTTTTCTCCCTATCTTCCCTCCTCTCTTACCCTCTCTCTCTTCATTTTCCTCTCTCCCTCTCACTCCGTCTCTCACTCTCTCTCCTACTCTCTATCTGTCCCTCTCTCCCTCTTCCTCTATCCTTCTTCTTACCCATTGTCCCCCATCTCCCATGCTTTCTTTCTCTTTGTATCTCTCCTCCTCTCTCTTTTTATCTCTCTCTCTCCCTCCTTTTCTCCCCATCTCTCCCCTCTATCTATCTCTCCTTTTTATCTCTATTTTCCTCTCTATCCTTCCCTCTCTCTTCCTCTTTCCATCTCCCTCTCTCCTCTCTCACTCTACCTTGCTTGTCTCTCTATCTCTCTCCCTCCCTCCCTCTTTGTCTCTCTCTCTCCCCCTTACCCTCTCTCACTCACTCTCTCCCTCTCTCTCTTGCTCCGTCCATATGATATGTCTTGTTTTAATGATTGATTGAAAGATGTGAGACAAACATTAATGCACTTAAATTATATGATTAATATCATAATTAATAGCATTATCGAGAATGGACATGGATTATATGCGATAATACTTCGAGTAATGTTAGAGAATAATATGAGATCTCAAACCTATTAGTATGGTGATGCCAAAACAAGTACTTAAGTGATTAATGTTAAAGAATAAGTCACTAGATATTACTCGCCATGAGAACCCATTTAGTTTAGTCTATGAGCATCTTAAACGAGATAGGTACAACTGATCATGTCTTCATGGTTATCTCTTTATAGGGCTTATGCATTTTGACACTCATTTCAATGAGCTCGATCAAGAGCTATATATAGGGAATTCTTTAGGTGCACTAAGAATCAAATAAAGATAGGTAGATTACTAAGATATTTCATGTCATTCCTTGTATGCTAAAGGGGTTATCACATTATACTTCAATAGATGTTTGTTCAAGGAATATGTGGCCATAATAGGATTACACCAATAGAGCATAGTTGATTTACTATAGAGGTAAGGCATTTAGGAATCAAAGAAAACTTATGTGATCATAATCGAATAGACTATAAACTAAGTTTGAGATCGCACTATGATAAATTAACATGAGGATTGCATGGTAATCATGCTTATGAAAGGTAATTATAGATTAATTAATTAATCCTCCTAGAGAATTGAGTAGTCATGATGCCTTACTAAAGGTCAATCTTTATTTATGTATCAAGAAATAAAAAGGGGTCTCTTATTCATGATACATTGCTAACATATCTAGGAGCCTATTGAGTCATACGTATAAGTTTAACATTCATATCATAAAAGAGAAGCAAAGATTTTGGAAAAAAATTCCAATTTTGAAAGTTTCCTACTTTGGAAAAAGTTTCCTATTTTGGAAAGTTTCTCGCTTTGGAAAATTTTTTCTGAAATGGAAAGTTTCCTATTTTAAAAATTAATTTCCTAACTTGAAGTCAATTCTAAATTTAGAAATAAGTTACCTAAAAAGGAATTTGGTTTTCTAGTTTAGATTTAATGGTATTTTGGAAATTATTTCCTAATATGGGCTTTCTAAAAAATATCTAACCTAATTTATTTGAATAGTCTAAATTAATTAATTAATTGGTCCAAAAAGATTTTGGGCGAATAGGCTTAATTTAAAAGTCTATAAGGTATTTTGATGGTAGAATAAATTTGAGCCCCTTTGGATAAGGCTTAGGGTTTATAAGGATAATATCAAACAAACCCTTTTATGTTACACCTCCTTGTCTATGAAGGACAAGGATGCCACCCCTATACAAATAAAGGGAAGAGAGGCAATAAGGAGGAGGTTAAGAAAAATACACACACAATAAAAAAAAAGTGAAAAAGCATCTCTCTTCCCAAAAAGACCGAATTGCTATATTTTTCCTTAAAAGCCTAAGTTACCGTAAGAAACCCTAACTCATTTCTTTATAAAGAAAATTAACTATATAAATATACTAGAACTACCACTCTCTAATTTTTATGGCTTCTTTTGTGGATGTCTAAACTGTATGGATTATTAATAGAGATCAGTCATATGAATGGCTCCATTCTAAAAGGTAAATTTGCACTACAAGACGAGAGGAAAATTTATGTTTTATTCCATCCCTCCATAGAATGAATTATCATTCAAAAAGAAGGGGAAAGAGAGAGAGAGTGAGAGGGAGACAACGAGGGGCGAGAGAGGGAGAGGGAGAGGGAGTTAGGGAGAGGGAAACAGAGAGAAAAAAAGGACGAGTGGGATAAAGA
Source organism: Dovyalis caffra (assembly GCA_963924115.1). Classification (NCBI taxonomy): domain Eukaryota; kingdom Viridiplantae; phylum Streptophyta; class Magnoliopsida; order Malpighiales; family Salicaceae; genus Dovyalis; species Dovyalis caffra. The sequence continues at coordinate 2,100,795 of CAWUPB010001179.1, forward strand.
GAAGGTGAGGGGGAGGGAGGGAGAGAGAGACAAGCCGGTAAAAGAGGAAGATGGATGGAGTAAGGGATAGAGAAAGAGGGAGAGAGGGGAAGGGAGATAAGGAGAGGGAGAAAGAGTTGAAACGAGAGAGGAAGAGAGAGGGAGTGAGAGATAGAAAGATAAGGAGAGAGAGATGGCATGGGAGAAAGAGGAAGAGGGAGGGAAAGAGGAGGAGAGAAAGAAAGTGCTAGAGAGGGGGAGAGAGATTAGATATGGGAGAGAGTGGAGGAGAGTGGGAGGGAGAGATGGTGCAATAGAGAGAGAGAGAGGTAGAGACAATTGAAAGGAAAGAGGGGGAGAGAGAGATAGAGAGATAGAGAGAAGGGGAGAGAGAGGGATAGAGAGTGAGAGAGTGATAGAGAGAGAGAAAAAGAGAGGGAGAGAGGGAAGAAAGAGAGAATATAGAGAGAGAGGGAGAGAGGGGGAGAGAAAGGGGAAGGGAGAGAAATGAGAGAGATAGAGAGAGGAAGAGTGGAAGAGGGAGAGGGAAGGAGTGAGAGGGAGAGAAAAATGGTGGAAGATAGAGGGAGAGAGAGGAGGAATAAGGAGAGAGGGACAGAGATATAGGTAGAGAGAGAAAGAGATAGAGGGAGAGAGGGAGAGAGAAAGGGAGAGAGGAGAGGGAGGGAGAGAGATCAAGAGAAAGGGTAAGAGAGGGATGGAGAGAGAGGGATAGAGAAGAAAAGAGAACGAGAGGGATGTAGAGATTTGAAGCAACATAAAAGGAAATGATGCAATGAAAATAATATCATATATAAAAATTTTACTTCGAAACATCACAAGATGCTTGCAAAAGCAACAAAGTTGGAGGATAAGATAAGTACCTCTTATAGCATAAATCATGTCTCTTATGTGAGGGATGCTTGAATCAGTAGCACAAATCTATAAATTATACCTCTTTTATAGTGTAGATCACATCTCTTGCATGAGAGATGCTTGAATCATGAGCATATATCAAATAACTATACCTCTGTCGATATCCACACAAACATCTCAACCACTAGAATAATTCTAGAATGGAGTTACCTCAAGTCAAAATTTTATCTATAAGTTGTTGTGTTTGAAGGCTAATTCACTCTTCCACTCAAGGCAACTAGGTTTTCCTCTCAAAGTTGATAGGGTTTCTATCATCATAGTTACTAGGTTTCTATCTCACAATTATACTTATATAAATAAATATTATGTCCTGGTTGTATTTTATAAGAATCAAAATGTGTGAGCCATATTCCCACCAAGAAACTAATTTCCTAACCCTAAGGAGAGCGAAAAATATGGGTTAATTATTTTGACAAATTAATATCGAACGACCTTGGACTTGGACTTCATTAAGCCCATTTTCTATGTGTTAATCGAACCAACCCATCAACTTAATTAAATACTATAATCCAAAATGTATCCCGGTCTCACTAGGAATCTTAACATAACTAGATCCAATCGGAAAACTTAAGTTGATATGGAATCCTAATCCAATTAGGACTTCGGTCGTGCTCTAATTTCAAGTTGCTCTTTGTGTGTAACCTTATAAGTTCTTATTATGTTGGTAGTGATCCTAAAGTCATAATTTAGAATCACAAATAGTGAGTGGCATATAGCAATGCATCACTACTACAAAAGTAATAAGAATGTTAGTGATTCGACATAACTTTTTCTATGACATATGTTAACATGCATTCTAGTCCATTTGTCCTAGATGTCTAGATTTAAACATGAGACATGGAATGTGTCATCTCATATAGTTTAATCTTAGCATTTACTGATCTATAAGTTGACTACTCCAAACAAATGATATCGATATCTCACATCGATTCATTTGAGCATGGCCATGCATTTCACAATCTCACTCAATCAAAGAGCCCATAAACATCACTCCCGTTATATAGGAGGGATAAATCCTATCTACATTACTCACATCCCTCTACATGATTCATGGTATATCCACCAAACAACTTTACAGGCCATCATGTTACAAATGACATTTGATCATATGAAAATATACAAATTTTCATGTAAGGAACCATAGACACTTCAAGTTGAAGGACCATGTATACCATAGTCATAATGAGACCAACTTATGACACTTATATAATGATCAACGTATTGATCTCATGGCGAGTCAGTGTAGTACATGTTCTCCAACATGTACCCATGTGTCGACTTGATATCTCATATCCATAAGACATTGTTATCGGTCATTACATATACCAGTCTTAATGCTTTATTGTTTCCCTTTTAGTATATCAATGATAAAACACTTGACTAAGAACATTTAAGAATAATAATATTATTAAAACTTCATCATGCTTAGTTAATAAAATATAGGAATAAACATAATAAATGGAATACCTCATATATATATATATATACACACACACACACACACAGATATATATATATAATAGTATGATAAGTGTATGATTGGCTTCTAGTGGCATACACTAACAAGGAAAAAGGAGGGAGAGAGAGGGAGAAAGAGAGGGAGAGAAAAGATGGAGAAAAATAAAAAAGCCAAGAAAGAGAGAGATAGAGGGGTAGAGAGAGGAAGAGAGGGGTGGAGAAAGGGAGAGGGTGAGATGGGGGACACAGAGGTAGAGGAAAAGAGGGAGAAAAGGGAGAGCAGGAGAGGGAGAGAGAGAAGAGGAAGAGGGGGAGAGAGTGAGAAAGAGATTAAGAGAGAAAGGTAGAGAGAGATAGGAGAGAGTAAGGGAGAAAGGGAGAGAGAAAAAGAGAGAGATTGGGAGAGCGAGAGAGAGAGAGGGAGAGATACAGAGGAAAGGAGAGTAAGAGAAATAGAGAGGGCAAGAGAGAGATAAAAATAAGGAAAGAGAAAGAAAGAGAAAGAGAGGGAGAGAGAGATAAAAATAGAGAGGGAAAGAGAGAGGGTGGGAGAGATGTTGAGAGAGAAAGGGAGAGAGGAAGAGTAAGAGAGGGAGGGAGAAAGAGAAATATAAAAGGAGAGAGAAATAAAAGGGAAGAGAGAGGAAGAAAGAGAGAGAAAGGGAGAGATAGAGAGAGATAAAGATGAAGAGGAAGAGGGAGAGAAAAAGGTATATGTAGAAAGAAAGAGATGAAGAGAGAGGGAGAGAGAAGGAGAGGGAGAGAAAGGATAGGGGATAGGGATAAAAGGGAGAGAGGGGGAGGAGAGAAATAGAGAGGATGAGGAGAGACAGGGGAAAGGAAAGGGGGAGAGACAAAGGGAGAAAACAGGGAGGGAGACAAAAAAGAGAGAAGGAGAGCGAGAGAGGGAGGGATTAGGAGAGGGAGAGAGAGAAAGAGAGGTAGAGAGAGGGAGAGAGAAAGAGATGGAGAAAGAGGGGAGAGAGAGAGAGGGAGAGAAAAAGATGGAGAAGGAAGGAGAAAGAGAATGAGAGAGAGGGATAGAGATAAAGGGAGAGAAAGAGATAGGGGAGAGAGAGGGATAGGGAGAGAGGGAGAGAGAGAAAAGGAGAGAAAGAGAAAGAGAATGAGAGATAGAGGGAGTGAAAGAGAGAAGGAGATAGAGAGAGATAGAGAGATGAAGAGAGGGAGAAGGGTAAAAGGAGAGGGAGATAGAAAGGGAGAGATGGAGAGAGAGGGAGAAGGAAAGGATGGAAGAGAGGGGGAAAAAAGGGAAGGAGGGTGATAGTGAAGGGGAGAAAGATAAAAATAGACAGGGAAAGAGAGAAAGAGATGAAAGGAGAGATTAAGATAGGTAGAGGAGGGAGAGAGAGGAAGACGAAGATAAAGTGGGGAGAGGGAGAGAAAGAGAGAGAGAAAGAAAGAAAGAGAGTAAGAGAATGATAAAGAGGAAAGAAAGAGAGAGAGACAGAGGGAAAGGGAAGAGAGGGAGAGGGAGAGAGAGGGGGAGGGGGAGAGAGGTAGGGGAGAGAGGGAGGGTGAGAGTGAAAGAGGGACAAAAAAGGAGAGATAGGTAGAGAGGAAGAGATAGAGATAAGGAGAGTGAGAGAGAGAGTGTGTGCAAGAGAGAGAGGGAGAGAGGGGGAGGGGAAGCGAGAGAGGGAGAGAGAAAGGAAGAATGTACGTGAGAAAGAAAGGGAGAGAGAGGAAGAGGGAAGAGTAAGGAGATGGAGAGGGAGAGAGGTGTAAGAGAGAGGGAGAGAGAGAGTATCGGAGATTAGGTGAGAGAGATAGATAGGGAGTGAGATGTGGAGAGAGAGGGAGAGAGGTAGAGTGAAAGGGAGAGGGATGAAGATGGTGGGATGGAGAGGGAAGGAGAGATATAGGAAGAAAGTGAAAAAGAGAGAGAGGGATAGAGTAAGAGAGAGGGAGAAAGAATGAGAGGGAAGGGGAGAGGGAGAGATAGGGGAGAGAGAGGGAGGGGAAGAGGGAAAGATAGGGGAGAGAGGGGGAGAGAAAAGGAAAGAAGGAGATGGAGAGGGAGAGAGAAAAGAGAGAAAGAGAGAGAGAGTAAGAGTGAGGGAAGAAGGGAGAGAGTGGCAGAAAGAGAGAGAAAGAGTGAGATGGAGAGGGAGAGAGGGTAAGAGAGAAAGAGAGTAGAAGTGATTAAGAGAGGGATAGAGAGGGAGAAGGAGGTGGATTGAGAAGGGGAGGGAGAGGTCGGGAAAGGGAGAGGGAAAGTGGGAGGGATAAGGAAAGGGAGGGAGGGAAAGGTGGAGACAAAGGGAGAGATAGAGGTGGAAAGAGAAAGAGGGAGAGAGGGAGAGATCGGGGTAGAGAGGGAGAGATTATGAGTGAGAGAGAGAGATAGAGAGAGAGAGAAAGGGAGGGAGAGAGGGAGAGATTGGGAGAAAGGGAGATAAGAAGGGAGATAAGAAGGGAGAGAGAAATAGGAGAAAGGGAGATAGAGAGAGATAGAGAGAGGAAAATGGAAATGGAAAGAGCAAAAAAGAGAATGGTGAGGGAGAGGGAGGGGGAAGGGGGACGGAGGGAGGGAGAATAAGAGAGGGAGCTAAAGAGAGATATGGGGAAGAAGATAGAGGAAGGGAGAGAGAAAAAGAGGGAGTGGGAGGGAGAGAGAGGAAGGGAAAGTAGATGAGAGAGAAGGAGAGAAATACGAGAGGGTGAGAGATAGATAAGAAAAGAGAGAGGGAGAGAGAGGAAAAGAGGGAGAGATTGAGGGAGAGAGTGGGATAGAGGGATAAAGAGATGGAGAGAGAAAGAGGGAGAGGGGAGAGATAAAAGCTGGGTATGAGAGAGAGAGGGAGATGTGGAGAGGGAAAGGGTGGGAGAGAGCGAAAGGGAGAGAGAGTGAGTGTGAGAGAAGGAGAAAGAGAAAGAAAGAGAGGGAGAGAGAGAGAGATGAAGAGATAGAAAGGGAGAGAAATAGAGGGAGAGAGAAAGAAATATAAGGGGAGAAGGAAAAAGAGGGGTAGAGAGAGAAGAGGAAGAACGGGAGAGAAAGAGAGAGAAAGAGGGAGATAATTAGAGTGGGAATGGGAGATATAGGGAGAGAAAGAGAGGGGGAGAGAGGAAGGGGGTCGGAGTAAGAGAGGGAAGAAAATAGGGAGGGAGGGAGAAAGGGAAGAAGAGGGAGAGAGATAGATCAAAAGAGGGAGAGAGAAAGGAAAAGAGGGATGGGGAGAGAATGAGAGAGGAAGAGAGAGGGATTGAAAGAGTGGGAGAGGGAGAAGTGGGGGAGAGAGGGAGGGAAGGAAAGGGAAAGATAGAGAGAGGGAGAGAGGGAGACGAACATAGAGGTAGAGAGAAAAAGAGAGAGTGGAAGAGGGGGAGAGAGGGAAAGATAAGGAAAGAGAGCGAGATGAGAGAGGGAGAGAATAAAGGAGAGGGGGAGAGATTGGAAGAGAGAGAAGAGAGGGATAGAGGGATATAAAGAGATAGGGAGAGAGAATGAGGGAGAGATGAGGGAGAGAGGGAGAGAAAGGGGAGAGAGAAAAGAAGGAGAGAGAAAAGAGGGTAAAAGAGGGTGAGAGAGGGCGATAAAGGAAGAGGGAGTGAGAGAGAGGGGGAGATAGAGAGAAAGAGGCGAGAGAAAAATAGAAGGAGAGATAAAAAGAGAAATAAAGAGTGCAAAATAGAGAGATTGAAATTGGAAAGGAGATAAAGAGGGAGAGAGAAAGGTAGAGAGAGGGAGAGAGTGATAAATGGGGAGAAATAGGGAAAATGAGAGAGGGTGAGAGAGTAGGGGAGAGAGGTAAAGACATAGATAAATAAGAAGAGAGAAAGAGAGGGAGTGGGCAAAGAGAAAGAGGGAAAGAGGGATGGAGAGGGAAATAAAAAGGGAAAAGAAGAGAGAAATAGAGAGAAAAAGGAGAGAGAAAGAGGGAAAAAGGGAGGGAGGTGGAAATAAAGAGGGAGAAGGAGAGAGAAACAAAAAGGGAAAGGAAGAGAGAAATAGATAAGGAGAGGGAGAAGGAGAGAGAAACAGAGAGGGAAAGGAAGAGAGAAATAGATAGGGAGAGGGAGGCAGAGAGAGGGAGAAGGAGAGGTAGAGAGAGTAAAGGATATGGAGAGGGAGAGAGGGAGAAAAAGAGGGAGGTAGGGAGAGAGAGGGAGAGAGATAGGAAGATTTAGAGAGAAAAGGAGAGAGAGGGATAGAGATAGAGAGAGAATGATGAAGAGAGGGAGAGGGAGAGAGAGGGAGTGAGAGAAAGAGATAGAGAGAAAGAGAGAAGAAGAAGGAGAGAGGGAGATACAAAGAGGGAGAGAGATAAAGTGATAGGTAAAGAGAGATAGAAAGAGTGAGAGAGAGAGCAAAAGAGAGAGGGAGAGAGATAGATAGAGGGAGAAAGAGAAATAGAGAGAGGGAGAGAGAGGAGATAGAGGGAGAGGGAGGGAAAGAAAGAGGGAGATATAGGGAGAGAGGGGGAGATTAAGAGGGAGAGAGTGGGAGAGGGATAGAGAGGGAGAAAGGGATGAAGAAAGAGGGAGAGGGAGAAAGGGAGAGATTAGGAGAGAGAGAGAGTGGGAGAGAGATAGAGAGGGAGAAAAGCGAGAGGGAGAAAGAGCGAGGTAGATAGAAGGGGAAGGACAAAGAGAGGGAGTGAGATATAGAGAAAGGTAGAAAGATAAGGAAAGAGAGGTAGAGAATCAGCAAGAGAATAGGAGAGAGACTTATAGGGAGGGGAAAGAGAGAGAGTGGTATAGAGATAGAGAGGGAACTGGAGAAAGGGAGAGGGAGAAAAAGGAGGGAGAGGGAGGTAGAGATAGGGGAAAGAGAGGGAGAAAATGAGAGATATGGGAGAGAGGAAGAGAGGGAGAGATTAGGGGAGAGAGGGAGAGCAAGTGAGAGATAGATAAAAGGAAAAGATAGAGAAAGAGGAAAGATAAAGAGGTGGAGAGAGATAGAGAGAGGGAGAGAGAGAGAGGAGAGAGAGAGAGAGGGAGGGAGGGAGAGAGATCAAGAGAGAAGGAGAGAGAGATGGAGAGTAAGAGAGAGGGAGGAGAGAGATGGTGGAGAAAGAGAGAGGGAGAGAGAGATAATAAGAGATGGGAATAGAAAGAGGGAAAAGGAAAGAGAGCGAGGGAGAGAGAAGGAGTGAAGGGAAGAGAGAGGGAGAGAAAAGGAGGGGGATAGAAGTGGAAAGAGGGAGAGAGAAGGATCAAGTGATAGAGGGAGTGATAGGGAGATAGAAAGATAGAAGGAGAGAGAGGGAGCAAGCAATAGAGGGAGTGAGAGGCGGACGGGGAGAGATAGGGAAAAGGAGAGAGAAGGAGAGAGGGCTAGAAATGGAGAGGGGAGACAGGGAGAGGAGGAGCGAAAGGGAGAGAAAGAGGGTGAGGGACAAAGAGATAAAGAGAGAAGGAGAGAGTGAAGGAGAGATAGGGAGAGAGAGGGAGAGAAAGGGGGAGAGAAAAAAAGAGAGAGGAAGAGAGGGAGAGAGAGGGTGAGAGAGGGGAAAGAGAAAGAGGGAGTGAGGGAGGGAAGGTAGAGAGAAAGAGAGTGGGAGAGAGAGGGATAAAAATAGAGGAAGAGATAAAGAGAGAAATAGAGAAGGCAAAAGAGAGAGATTGAAATTGGAAAGGAGATAGAGAGGGAGAGAGAGAGGGAGAGAGGGAGGGAGAGAGTGATAGATAGAGAGAAATAGAGAAAAGGAAAGAGGGTGAGAGAGTGGAGGAGAGAGAGGGTGAGAGGCAAAGAGATAAATATATAAGGAGAAAGAGAGAAAGAGAGTTAGTGGGAAGAGAGAAAGAAGGAGAGGGAGAGAAAAATAGAGAGGGAGAAGGAGAGGTAGAGAGAGAGTAAGGGACGGGGAAATGGAGAGAGGGAGAAAATAGGCATGAAGAGGGAGGGAGGGAGAGAAGGAGGGAGGTAGGGTGAGAGAGGCAAAGAGATTTAGAGAGAAAGGGAGAGAGATAGGGAGAGATAGAGTGAGGGAGAAGGGAGAGAGAGAGAGAGGGAGTAAGAGAGAGAGTGAGTGAGAGAGAGAGATAAAGAGAAAGGGAGAGGGAGCGAGGGGGAGAGAGTTACAAAGAGGGGGAGAGAGCAATAGCTAAAGAGAGATAGAGAGAGTGAGGGAGAAAATAAGAGAGAAGTAGATAGAGGGAGAAAGAGAAATTGGGAAAGGGAGAGAAAGAGAGATATAGGGAGAGGGAGAGATTGAGAGAGAGATAGAGAGGGGGAAGGGATAAAGAGAGAGAGAGAGGGAGAGGGGAGGTAGACAAAAAGGGAAGGATGAAGTGAGGGAGTGAGATATAGAGAGGGAGAGAGATAAGGAAAGAGAGTTAGAGAGAATGAGGAAGAGAGTAGGAGAGAGACTAAGAGGGAAGGGAGGGAGAGAGAGTGATAAAGAGAGAGAGTTAAATGAAGAAAGGGAGAGGAGAGGGAGGTAGAGAAAGGGAGAGAGAGAGGGAGAGATAGGGAGAGAGAGAGAGAGGGAGAGGTAGGAGAGAGAGGGAGAGATTGGGGGAGGGTGGGAGATAGATTAAAAGGGATAAAGAGGGAGGGAGACGAAGAGAGGGAGATGGGAGAGAGGGGTAGACAAAGGGGAAAGATATAGAGGTAGAGAGATAAAAGAGAGAGGAAGAGAGAGTATGGATGAGAGAGGAGAGAGATGAAGATCAAAAGAAAAGAAAAAGAGAGATAGATGGGGAAAGAGAGAGATGGATGGGGAAAGAGAGAGGGAGAGAGAGATAACAAGAGAGGGAAATAGAGAGAAGGAAAAGGAAAGAAAGGAAGGGAAAGAGGAGGAGTGAAGGGGAAAGAGAAAGAGAGAGAAAGCGAGAGTGGGAGAGGGAAGGAGCAAGCGATAGAGGGAGCATGAGGGAAAGAGGGTGAGAGAAGGAGAGAGAGGGAGTGATCAATAGAGGGAGCAAGAGAGAGACGAGGAGAGACAGGGAGAGGGAGAGAGCGGGATAAAAGGAGAGAAAGGGAAAAGGGAAAAGATAGGGAGAAGGGGAGAGCAAGTGAGAGAGAGGGTGAGGGAGAGAGAAAAGGAGAGAGAGAGGAAGAGAGAGAGAGTGGGATAGGGATGGAGAGAGTGGGGGAGAGATAAAGAGGGATATAAAGTGGATGAGAAAGGGTAAGAGAGAAAGGGAGAGATAGGCAGGGAGAGAGAGATTGAGGGAGAGAATTACATCGAGATAGAGAAGGAGAAAGGAAGGAATAAGGAGAGAGAGGGGGAGAGAAGGAGGGGAGAGAGAGAGGGAGAGAGCATGGGAGTGATGAGAGCACGTAAGAGAGTGAGAGGGAGAGAGTGTAGGAGAGGTAAAGGAAGAGGGTGGGAGAGAGGAAGAGGGAGAGGGAGAAAGAGGGAGAGAGAGAAAGAAAGGGAAAGGAAGGGAGAGGGGAGAGAGAGGAATATTGTGAGTAAGGGAGATGGATAGAGAGAGGGAGAAGGAAGGAGAGGGTGAGAGAGTGAGGAGGATAGATAGATGGAGATAAAGAGAGACAAGGAGAGAAAAGGGAAGTGAGAGTTATAGAGGGATGGAGGGGGAGAGATAGGGATTGAGGGAGAGAAAGAGAGAGGAAGGGAGAGATGAAGAGAGAGAGAGGGAGATAGAGCATAAGAGAGGGTGAGAGGGAGAGACAGGGAGAGGGAAATGGAGCGAGCAAGAAAAAGAGAGGGAGAGGGTGAGGGATAGAGAGAGGGAGTGGGAGAGAGGGATGGAGGGGGAGAGAGAGGCATAGAGGGAGAGAAAGAGTGAGGAAGGGATAGAGAGAGAGAGGGAGAGATAGCATGGAAGAGGGTGGGAGGGAGAGATAGGGAAAGGTAAATGGAGAGAGTAAGAGAGGTAGAGGGAGAGGGAGAGGAAAGAGAGAGGGGGAGAAAGGTAGAGAGAGTAGAGGGAGACAGAGAGATATAGGGAGAGGGAGAGGCAAAGAGAAGGAGGGGAGAGAGATAGAGAGTGGGAGATAGATAGGGGAAAAGAGAGGGATGAAGAAATGGAGATAGGAAAAGAGAAAGAGAAAGCTAGAGAGAAAGGAAGAGAGGCTGAGAGGGAGAGAGGGAGAGAGGGGAGAATAGACAGAGGGAAAAGCAAAGAGAGAGGGAGGGAGGGAGAGAGTGATAGAGATTAAGAGAGATAGAGACAGTGCTAGAAGGAGGGAGAGAGGTGGAGGGAGGGAGATAGAGAGAGGGAGAGGGATAGGGGGAGAGAGAGGGAGAGGGAGTGAGTGCTAGAGAGAGGGAGAGAGAGGTAGGGAGAGAGGTGGAAAGGGAGGGAGGGGTGAAGAATGGGAGATGAAGAGAGAGAGATAGAGAGAGAAAAGAAAAAAAGAGAGAATGAGAGATCTAAATAGAGGGACAGAGAAAGGGTGGGAGGGTAGGAGGGATAGAGTGTGAGAGGGGGAGAGTGGAGGGAGGGATGAAGGGAGAGAGCATGAGAGGGAGAGAGCATGAGAGGGAGAGAAGAAGAGGAGAAGAAGAAGGGAGAGAGGGGTAGGGATAGAGGGTGAGGGAGAGAAAGATAGGGTGAGGGAGATGAAGGGAGAGAGAGGGAAAGAGAAAGTGGGAGAGAGCAAGAGGGAGAGGGAGAGAGAGAGAGAGGGGGAGGGAGGAAGGAGAGAGAGAGAGAGGAAGAGAGAGAGAGAGTGAGGGAGAGAGAGGGAGAGAGAGAGTGGGGAGTGAGGAGGGAAGGGAGAAATGGAGAGAGAAAGGGAAATAGGGAGAAAGGGTGATTTATAGAGAGAGTGAGATAGTGAGAGAGAAACAAGGAGTGAAAGAGAGAGAGTGAGGGAAAAAATAGAGAGAGAGAAGGAGAGATAGAAGAAGAGAGAGAGGTTAGAGAGAGAGGGAGAGAGGGAGAAAAGGATGGAGAAAAAAAGAGATAATAAGGGAGAGAGAGGGAGAGAGATAAAGAGAGGAAAAGAGAGGTAGAGGGGGAGAGGGAGAGATTGAGTAGGAGAGGGAGAGGGTAGAGAGAGTGAAGGAGAGAGAGAGAGAGAGGGTAAGAGGGAGAGAAAGGGAGAGCAAGAGAGTGAGGGAGAGAGGGTGCATGTAAGTCCTGCAAAAATTTCTAACCCTATAAATATATATATCTTGGAATACCTATAAATATATATACTAGATGTGAGTGGAAATTTAGGTGATATTTTTTTATATTTTGTGATGATAATATAATTGGCATTTAAGCGAGTACTTATGGGCGTAAATATTTAGTTAATTTGGAAGTCACCAATTATTTCCCTTAACAACTATTTAGAATATATCATACAAGTGAGAAAAAGTAATTTAACATTTGGGAAATGCCGAATTAGTGGAACCAAACTACCTTAGAAGTTTGGTTAGTCTAGTTACACATTTTTGTTATAAGTTAGACACCTAAGGTTCTTCATTGTTCTATTTGGTGACACCTAGCAAGCTTTGACCATTGAACCCACCACCTTGCTTCTAATTTTCTCCATCACTTTACACTTTGCAAGTTAACTTAAGACACATGTTATACTAGGAAACAAAAAAGAGAAAATTCGACTAGCCCTAAAAACATAAAGTGCATACAAAAAATAAAGAAATAGAGGAGAAAATAGTTTTCTCCAAACCCCTAGCAAGTAACACTCTTTTCTTTTCTTTTAAGGTTGTTGCAAAATTACCTAAGATTGATTTCTATAGGAAATACTAAATCAAAAAAGGAGAAGCTAGCACCCTATCAATTTTGAGTGCTTCTTTATGGATACTTAGATTGCATGGACCATCAATAGAGGTTGGACACTTGGATGAATTTTCCGAAAACAATTTAGATCTGCGCTATAAAAGTTAATCCTTATTTATTGATTTAAATTCATGCATGTATGGTTAGTAGATTCAACGACTTGATCTTGGAACCTTAGATGACGGAAAATTTTTGTTTATTCCGCACCTTTATAGGATTTATGATCCTTCAATTGGTATCGAGCCTCCATTGAATCTTTGATTATATGATTTGCTAATTATGATTAATAGTATGAATTAGTTATGTCCGATTATAAATCTTAGGTTTTTGATATTTTATATAAATATGAAATTGAATTTTGGGTCAAAATCGGTAAGGGCATGCGAGGTTGACATTAGACGTGGACACTCATATGCGCAACAAGCCTACTAACGGCCGCATGCTAGGCACACAACAAGTAAGCTCGCTAGCTTGCCGAGCCATGTACTAGGCGTGTAGGCCGGACGAGTTCTAGGTTTTGTTTGCTGGTCACACATGACAAGCACTATATGCCAAGCCATGTGCTAGCTCGTAGGCCGGGTAATGCATGCCAAGCTATACGTTAGGCACACGTGGAATAGGCACCGCATTCCAAGCATGCTAGCCTACCAGTCCGAACATTAGATGCACAATAGGTAGGTCTACTAACCTCGCTAGGTTGTACACTAGGCATGCAAGCCAAACGAGCAAGCTACCGGTCGGTGACCATAGGTAGGTACGTATGAACATGCAAACTCAAGAGTTTGGGAAATGAAGCTTGTGAACTCTCGAGGCCTAAAGCCCATAGGCCTAAAGTGGCCCCAAGGCCCAAGAAGGTATTAAAATTGAAATTTAGAGAAATTTTGATAAATTTATAAAATAATCAAAACCATAGATTTATAATTGTTTTATGAATGAAATAGTTTCATTAGTATGCCATGTATCAATGTGATTGAAGCGTAGGTGAATGATATGGATAAGTTGACTTAGTTTTATGAATGAATGATTGTAATTTTTTTGATAAATAGGACTCGTGTGTCCTACCTTCTCCATTATTATATTGTATTTCTCTTCTTATCTTACTCCCCTCAAATGTAATGTAAGTTTTCTTATTTCAAATAAATGTAAAAGTAGAAGATAGAAATTAGAATATGTATAAAGAGAAGACACCAAGGAATGATGATATTTATGAAGAATTTGTAATAATTTTTCACTTAAGAATTGATCCACTAGCCTCTTTGTGGCTTGAGGTGGCTAGTACTAGAAATTCATTACTATTCACTAGTCTTTGAGTCATGCATGAGATGTATGTATGTTATGAGATCAATATTAGTATGCATTTAGGAATAATATTGTTTAGGATGCATGCTAGAATGAGACTAACAATATTAAATCCTTCAAATAATATACTAAGTTAATTGCTTTCCAACGTTATGAGGCGAAACTCTCTTGATCCTTGTTGGCTTATTGATATAACTCAAGATCACTTCTTCCTCGAGAGAAAAAAATCATGAGGTATGTGATGTCCCCAAATGGTGAGCCTAACCTAAAGGAGTTGTTGGGTTTGTTGAGATAAACTTGTAAGCCGAGGATTAGTATTCACGTAAGATGTGATAAGACAAAGAGTTGTCATACCAATGAAATTAGAAATTAGATTTTATGTAATTGGTAAGGAGTTGCCTATCTAATCCTTCGGGTATGGCTTTTGGAGATAACTCAAGGCCAATGCATGGTAGAGGATGGGATCCTAACCCACTAAGAAAATGAATCAAAAAGTTTTTTCAAGTCCTATATTGAAGATTATAGAACTTGAAGAAAATAGTAAGAGAAAATAGAGATTTTACTTCTTTAATTTATGCTTTGTTTTATTTTATTCCATTTAATTAACCAAATCATATGGTTTTCTATCCTGTTAGATTGCACGAGTATGACTAGCGAGTACATCGATATGATTGATTATTGATGAAAAAAATATCTTTAATGGCATAAATTTCCTCAATTGGAAAATGAATTTGAGGATAGTCTTCTAATATGAGAAAATACTTTATATGATGGAGAAAGCTCTCTTAGCCGAGCCTCTTTCGATTCAAGCTGAAACTCATAAAGTATGGATCAAACATAGAGATGATACGATCATCGTTCAAAGCATCATGCTTGCTCGCTATGACGTTGGAGCATGGCACCAATATAGAAGCTCACAAGCTTTTGACATCATAACAAAGGTCAAGAGTTCATTTGAGAAGAATACTAGGCATGAGTGCTATGAGATAGCAAGAAAGCTCTTTAGAGCCAGAATGGATGAGGGATCTAATATCAAAAAGCATGTCACCGAAATGATAGGCTATATCGATAGACTGGTCAAACTTGAAGTTAGAGTGGATGCTTGAATTATCCTTTGACCTAGTATTACAATCATTGCACAATAGCTTTAGACAATTCATCATGAACTTCAATGTGATGCATATGCAAAAGACTATTAGAGAGTTATAGTCCATGCTAAAGGAAGCTTAGCTCAAAATTAACAAGAAGAATAAAAGTTTTGTACTTTTAGTTAATAAGAGAAAGAGCATAGTAAAGGGCAAGAAAAAGCCTAAGAAGAAGAAGTCTTCAACTGCCCTATTGGAGGAGTGAAAGAGGCCGAGGCCCAAAATAGCTCAAAGGATGGAGTTTGCTTTCATTGCAACAAGAAAGGGCATTGGAAGTGCAATTGTAAGGAGTACCTAGAAGGGGTGCAAAAGAAGAGTTCTACCACCACCTCGGGTATTTATGTTGTTAATAACAATCTTTTTATTTCTAAATTCCACCTCATGAGTATATGATACTAGATATGGTGCTTACATTTTTGAAATGTAGAGGAGCTTTGAAAAGCAAGCAAGATAGCTTCAAGGGAGAATATCCGCATGACTACAATGGATCAAGAGTTAGACCATTAGATGTAGATATTTAGGAACTAGCACTACCATGTTGGAATGAGCTAATACTCGATAATTATTATTTTAATAGAGACTAAAGATCTTATTTTTATTTCTTTTTTTGAATAAGTATTTCATTTTTAAGAATAATGATTATTTTTAATGATGACTTTTTTTAAAAAAATATCTTGATAATGATTCTATGTTTTGAACATAACTCCCAAGTGTGTAACATAAATACCGGAAGACTCAAATGATCTAAGTAAACATTAATTTGTAAGCAACGTTAAACTTAATCATATAATAAAGAATTCCATATCCAACCTACTTATACAAATGATATTTAGAATTATTTGATGATGTATAAAGAATCTTGTTTACTTGACAAAAAGACATAGATCCCATTTTAGTTGAAAAGGAGAAAGACTTACTAATTAATAAAGACATTATACATAGAGATATATGGGCCTATGTTCACCTAAGCAAGAGGAGAACATGCTTGTCACATAACCTTTAATGATAGTGGATCACATTTTGGTTATAAGACATAAGTCTAAAATATTTGAAATGTTTAAAAGTTTAGACTTGAAAAGTCATGTCACAAATTAGCAAGAGTATTAAGGCATCTCGATTAGATCGAGGAAATGAATATTTGAATACTAAAATTTTAGATCACCTAAAAAAGAATAAGATTTTCTATGGACATTATATGTTAGACATGATCGATCTATAATGAGTTGAATTAATATCCTTAATTTTGGATAAATACTCCTTATTGCAACCTTTACAATGAATAAGATTCCAATTAAATCTATTTAAATAGATCACTTAGAGATATGGGAAAGAAAAGAAAAATAAATTAATCTTTCCTTAAGATTTGAGGCTATAAAGTATATGTTAAAGGGTTTGACAAAGACAAACTAAAGCCTAAAATCAATAAAGTGCTAAATTGTGAGATATACATAGTACGATAAGGATGTCAATATATTACCACTCGAACAAAGTGTTATTCATTACTAGGCATACTATATTCCTTAGGAAGGAATTTATAGATGCTAGAAACGAGTGGGAGAAAATTTAAACTTAATAAGATTTGAGTAGACTCACAAATTGACACTTTAATAAAAGAATCCTAAAGTAGAATAATTATAAATTGTTGTAACTCTCTCACAAACAAAACATAACAACATTATAAGTTTAAGAGAAATTCATCAAAAGATAAAAGGATATGATCTTCGCATCATGACACATGGTGATGTGAGTCCTAAAAAGGATGACAAAGCCAATACTTTTCAAATGGAAATGTTACACATTGATTCCTAGAAAACAAAAATGAAAAGGATGTGTAGATGAAACACCTTGATGGTTCCCAAGAACATGCAAATAAGATTTACAAAATACTAGGTCCATTAATAGACTTAAGCAGGCATTTAGGAATAAAAGTTGATGTTTTATGAAATGATAATCATAAAAAAAAAAAAAGATGAACCTTGTATATAAGAAGTTAGTCGAAGCCTACTAGTCATAGTTATTCAACATAAAATTACATCCCGACTATAGTATTATCATGTTGCAAAAAAAAGATTAGCGAATCTAGAAGAAATTTCCCAAGAATGACATAGAAAAGTAGCCTATAATTGAAGAGTATAGATCCGTAGAGATAGATCACTTGGAATGTGATGAGTCTCCTAATGTAGTTATGATGACATGATACTAAAAAGTTTAGTATGAAAAAATCAAAGAAAGTTTTATTCCAATGTTATACAGACTTGTTGATCAATAATAAAGGATCCATAGCATAAGCTAACGAACCAAGGTATTATCAACAGTCCAAGCATGTAGTACAATGCCACCACTTGATTATAAGAGATAAAAAGGATTGTGGTAACATAAGGATAGAAAAGATCCACACCGACGATAATATAGCCGACCCCCTAGACTAAGCCTTTATCATAGTTGAAACATGAGACCCTCACTTGATCATCGAGATTAAGGGATGTGGTTGGTTAGCTCTAGTGCAAGTGAGAGATTATTAGTGTAAGTGCTCAAGATACATCTATGTTTTGATGGGCTTGAGTTAATTTATTATTGTATCATTTATTTTAATAATAATAAATAAGTCATATTAATTCTTATGTGTCATGTTGATAAATTCAATAGAATTAGATACAAGTCCTTATGATATGCATTTGCAATAGTGATTGATCAAAAGATGTCAAACAAACACTAATGCATATAAATGGTATCATTAAACATTCTAAGTCATAGCATTGTTAAGAATGGATGTTGACTATATGCGAGATAGGCTTGTGAGTACTATACTCACGCTATATGATAGTAGTTGGAGATCTCATACCTATTGATATAATGATGCAAAATAAGCGCTTAGTTGATTTATTTTAGAGAATATATCATTGGACTTGACTCACCATGAGAACCCATTTGGTTTTAGTCTATGGGAATCTCATATGAGATTGGTACAAATGGTCCTTAAACCTCAAGTCATCACGGTTGTCGATTAATGGACTTACACATATTAACACTTGTTTTGATGGACCCATTAAAGGGTTGCACATTGGCGATTCATTGGGTACACTAGGAATCTAATGGAGGTAGGTGTATGACTAAGATAGGACATGTCATTCCTTGTATGCTAAAAGAGTTATCATATTGACCTTCGATAAATGTCTACTTGAGAAATATGTGGCCATAGTTGAAGTACACTAATATAGCATATTTGGTTTACTTTAAGAGCTAAGACATTTAGGAATCGAAGAAAATTGTGTCATTATAATCAAATAAGACTTATAACCAAGTTCGAGATCACACTATGATAAGTTGACATGAGGACTAAATTGTATTGTAACCATGCTCGTGAAAAGTGATAATGGATTAATTAATCCTCATAGAGAATTGGGTAATCATGATGCCTTTCTAGAGGCCAATCTTGATTTATGTATTAAGAGATAAAAGAGAAGTCTTTTGTTCTTGATCCATTACCAATATATCTAAGAGCCTATTGAGTCTCATGCATAAATTTAAGTATTCACAATCAAATAAGAAGCAAAGATATTGGAAAAAAGTTTTCGGTTATGAAAGTTTCCTATTTTAGAAAGGTTTTCAAAAATGAAAAGTTTTCTTAAATAGGAAGCTTCCTAAAATGGAAAGTTTTCTTAATTAAGAAGTTTCCTAAAATGAAAAGTTTCCTATTTTAGAAATCGGTTTTCTAATTTGGAAGTTAGTTCCAAATTTGGAATTAAATAACCTAAAATAGAAATGAGTTTCCTAATTTAGGTTGAAGGGTATTTTAGAAAATTGCTTCCTAATGTGGATCCGCCTAAAATAATCTAAGATTATTTATTTAGATAGTCCAAATAAATTAATTGGGCTAGAATGGTTTTGAACCATTAGGTTTAATTAAAAGCCTTAAGATATTTTGGTTGGAGGATAAACATCAACTTTATTAGATAAAGTTGAATGTTTTAAAGATAATGATCAAAAAGTACACTTGCAAAATAACTCGTCATCCTTCGAGGATAAGGAAGAAACAACTTAAAGGCCTTTAGGGACTCATTACTACCCCTCTCTTTACCCTTGGAGGACAAGAAAACTCTCCTATAAATATATAGGAGAGAGGGAGGTACGACATATAAGGAGCTTTTCGGGAAGAGAAAATTTAGCTAAAATAAGGGAAAATAAAAGAGAGAAAATACAGCTAGCCCTAAAAAGGTATAGGTCACACGAAAAATAAAGAAAAAGAGGATAAAATAGTTTTCTCCAAAATCCTACCAAGCCATACTCTTTCCTTCTCTTTTAAGGTTATCGCAAAATTATTTGGTATTGATTTTTATAGAAAACACTAAATAAAAAATGGTGGAGCTAGCACCCTATTAATTTTGAGTGCTTTTTTATGGATACTTGGATAGCGTGGATCATAAATAGAGGTCGGATACTTAGATGACTTTTCTAAAAAAGAATTTAGATCTATGCTATAAGAGGTAATCCTTATTCATTGTTTTAAATTCATGCATCTATGGTTAGTAGATTCAATGGCTTGATTTGAGGCCCATAGATAAAGGAGAATTTTTGTTTATTATGCACCTTCATAAGATGCATGATCTTTCATTCCCTCTCTCCCTCTCTCTCCCCCTCACCTTTATCCCCCTCTCTCTCCATCACCTTCTATCCCTCTCTCTCCCCCTTCACTCTCCATCTCACTTTGTCTCTCTTCTACTCTAACTCTCCCTCTCTCCCTCTACCTTTCTCTCCCCTTCTCGCTCTCTCGCCGCCTCCCTCTCTCCCTCTCTCGCCGCCTCCCTCTCTCCCTCTCCCTGCTCCGTTGGAAAATAATTTAAGTTTGGATAATTATTTTTTATCGAGTCTTCAATATGTCTTTTATTTAGATGTTTCGTTAAATGATTATGGTTGAATGAGTCAAGTAGTGGGCTGATCCACTAAGTGTTTGTTATTACGTGTTAATGGGTAGTTAGCAAATTAAGAAGTAGTGGCCACGTGGGTTAGCAACCGAGTGGAGATTTCCCTATTTAAACACTTGTTATTGAGTCTTTAAATAGTGTACTTGCTGTGTAAGACAATTCAAGTCAATAAAATTATCTTTTGTTTCATCCAAATACGTGTAAGTGAGAGTTGATCTTTGAGTGGGTTCCACACTTTCCTATCGAGTGTGGTATCATAGCTGGTCTTGGAGTGTCATTTTTTGTTATTTCAATTGTGTCACGTGGCACTTCAAGAATGGCTTCTACTAGTGTTATTTCAACCTCATCTCAAAATGTTCCTATCTTTACCGGTCTTAACTACTAGTTTTGGCATATAAAGATGAGGACTCTATTCATGTCCTATGATTTATGAGACCTTATTGAAAATGGATTTGATGATCTTATAGATGCAAAAAGGTTGACTAGAACTCAATGTACCAAGTTGAGAGAGAAACAAACGAAAGATGCGAAAGCTTTATTTTTTATCCAACAAGCACTAGATGATGCCATTTTTCCATGGGTAATGGCACGTTGTGACATCAAAGGAAGCGTGGGACCTGCTTGAAGAAGAATATCAAGGCAATAGCAAAGTTGTTACTCGTAAAATTACGGATGATGCGCCGAGAATTTGAAAATTTGATGATGAAACCATCTAAGTCTCGTTCAAGAAATTTTTCAAGATTTTATTCGAGTAGTGAACCGGATCGGATCCTTGGGAAAAGAATTGACGGATCAAAAAGTTATTGAGAAAGTTTTATAAAGCCTTCCTTCCAAATTTGATCATGTTATTTCTGCCATAGAAGAATCTAAGGATCTATCTAACTATTCTCTCCATGAGTTGATGGGGTCTCTCCAATCTCATGAGCGAGAGGATGAATAGGACATTAGAAACACCTCTCCAACAAGCTTTTCAATCAAAGATTGATTTAAAGAAAATTTCAAATGGCTCGAGTCGTGGAAACTCAAGTCGAGGTCATGGCGGATCATCTCTTGGAAGAGGAAGAGGTAGAGGTAGAAACAATGGCCAGCAAAGAAACTCTAATGGAGGTAACAATTCTAATTCTTCTAATTGCTCATATTGTGGAAGATCGAATAATGAAGATAAAGATTGCTAGTTTAAAGAGAATAATAGGCAAAACAAAAATTCTCTTCAATGTTATTATTGTAGAAGGCATGGTCATATTGAGAAAAACTATTATAGAAAGGTCAGCAGACCAATCTAATTCACATGAAGAAATGGATAGTTCGAAAGAAAACCCGTTTCTTGCTTGCTTATTTGCTCATGATGACAATGTTGAAAATGTGTGGTATCTTGATAGTGGTTGTAGTAATCACATGACTGGTAGCAAAAATTTTTTTGTTGAGATTGATGAGTCCTTGAAGACACAAGTGAGGATGGGAAACAATAGCCATGCTCGGGTATGTGGAATTGGAACTATTGCAGTGATGTCAAAGTTTGGACACAAATATTTGCATGATGTTATGTATGTTTCGGGCTTAGCACATAATTTGCTCGGTGTGGGTCGGTTGATGAAGAAAGGCTACTATGTTGTGTTTGATAATGATGAATGCATGATATATGATAAGAGGAGCATGCACTTACTCTACTCTTCTAAAATGGGAAAAGATAAGATGTTTCCTCTTGTGTTTTCGAAATTCCCATTAATGCCTTTAATGTAATTAGTGATGATTCCTCACTTTGCCATCAAAGATTTGGTCACTTTAATTTTGATAAACTAACATTGTTGAGTAAGAAGAATATGGTGGATGGTCTTCCAAAGATCAGCATTAAAATGTAGCCTTGTGAGGCTTGCATTTATGGGAAGCATCATCGAGAGAAATTCCCTAAAAAGAGTTCTTAGAGAGCTTCGAGCCTTTGATGCTTGGTTCATGCGGATGTGTGCGAGCCAATGCAAACACCCTCTTTGAGTGGAAGTAAGTACTTCTTAGCTTTCATTGATGACTTTTCAAGAATGTGCTAGGTGTATTTTCCGAAAGAGAAGTCGAAGTGTTTGAATGCTTTAAATGATTTAAAGTGATGGTGGAGAAACAAAGTGGTTGCTCTCTTAAGACACTTCATAGAGACCGTGGTGGGGAGTTCAATTCCATAGATTTTAACAACTTTTGCAACGAGTCATGGCATCCAAAGGCAACTTATAGCAAGATATACTCCCCAGCGAAATGGAGTCACCGAGTGGAAAAATAGAACAATTGTGGAGCCCGCGAAGTATATTGAGAGATAAAAATCTTCGGAAGAAGTTCCGTGCTAAAGTCGTGGGTGTTGTTGTCTATCTTCTCAACGGGTTTCTTACTCAAGTTATTGAAAGAATGTCTCATTATGAAGCATGGCATGGATATAAACCCAATGTAAGTCATTTGAAAACATTTGGTTGTATTGCTTATGCCTTTGTACCTATCGAATTGAGAAGAAAGCTTGATGATAAAGTGTTAAATGTATTTTTGTTGGCTATAACAAAGAAACTAAAGGCTATAGACTTTATGATCCTATTTTAGAGAAATTAATTATTAGTCATGATGTGGTCTTTAATGAAAATGAGGCATGGATTTGGAAAGAGGTTGGTTCACGACTCACTAATACGATGGAGATTACTGATTTTGAGATTATTAGCCCACATGAATCACCGTTATCATCTCCAGAATCAACACCAAGAAGGGTAAGAAGTCTTGCTAAAATTTATCAATCATGTGAATATGGTTGCTTTGCTTTGGAACCTAGTTGCTATGAAGATGCAGTAGAGAAAGAAGAATGGCATATGGCTATGGCTGAAGAGATCAAAGCAATTGAGAAGAACAAAACATGGACCTTGGTGGATTTACCGAAAGAGAAAGAAGCAATCGATCTAAAATGGATTTTCAAGTCCAAGCTCAATGTAAATGGTTCCTTGCAAAGGAATAAAACATGATTGGTGGCTAAAGGATATGCACAAGTTCCAAGTATTGATTTCACTTAAACTTATGCTCCAGCTTGCTCATTTTGACACTATTAGAACTCTTTTGGCTTTGGTCGCCCATAATGGTTGGGTGGTCTATCAACCGGGCATAAAATCAGCCTTTCTTAATGGTGATTTATTGGAGGATGTGTATGTTGTGCAGCCTCAAGACTTTATGGTGAAAGAACAAGAACATAGAGTGTACAAATTGCACAAGGCACTTTATGGGCTCAAACAAGCTCCTCGAGCTCGGTACGATAAAATTGATACTTATTTTGCTCAAAATAATCTTCAAAAGAGTGCTAATGAGCCCACTTTGTATGTCAAAAAACACAAAAATGATTTCTTGGCTGTTTGCTTATATGTTGATGACATGGTTTATACTCGGAAGTTCTTTTCAAATGGTGGAAGTGTTTAAAAAGTCCCGATGCAAACTTTTGAAATGTCCGTGATGCAAACTTTTGAAATGTCCGATTTGGGTTACTTGCATTATTTTTTGGAAATTGAAGTGGTGCAAGATTCAAATGGGATTTTTATTTATCAAAAGAAATATGCAGTTGATTTGTTGAAAAGAGTAGGAATGGGGAAATCCAAGCCGATCAAGAGTTCATTGAATACAAATGAGAAGCTATCCTTGAATGATGGAGCGAGAAAAAGTTGATGAAAAGAAATTTAGAAGCATTGTGGGAAGTCTCATGTATCTCACTCATACAAGGCTCGATATAGTTTTTACCGTGAGTCTCATTTCTAGATTTATGCACAACCCAAGCAAGAACCATTTAGGGATAGCAAAAAGAATTCTTCGTTATGCTCGAGGGACTTCAAATTTTGACATCGGGTATTCAAAGGACAAATCAAATAATCTTGTTGCTTTTATTGATAGTGATTGAGCATCTTGTAAAGATGATAGAAAAAGCACAACGGGCTATGTTATTAGTTTGGTTTAGGAGCTATTTCATGGTCCTCAAAGAAGCAACATAGCATAGCTCCTTCAAGTACGAAGCGAGTATGCAAGCAGCAAGAACAACGACTTGTCGAGTGGTTTGGCTAAGGAGAATCTTAGAAGATTTGAAGCAAGAACATAATGGAGCCACTACGGTATTTTGCGACAATAAATCCACAATTGCAATGTCAAGAAATCTAGTTCAACAAGGCAGAACAAAACATGTTGAGATCAAGCATCATTTCATTCGAGAGTTGGTTACAAAAGGTGTAGTGGAGCTACGGTACATCAACACAAATGACCGACCAGCGAGACATTTTCACAAAGGCTTTAGCTAAACCAAAGTTCAAGAAGTTTCATTCCATGATGGGTGTTGAGGAGTTGAAGACCTCCTTGAATTAAGGGAAGGAATGTTGGAAAATAATTCAAGTTTGGATCAATATTGTTTACTCGAGTCTTCAATATGTCTTTTATTTAGATGTTTCGTTAAATAATTGTGGTTGAATGAGTCAAGAGTGGGCTGATCCACTAAGTGTTTTTTATTACGTGTTAATGAGTAGTTAGCAAATTAAGAAGTAGTGGCCACGTGGGTTAACAACTAGGTGGAGATTTCCCTATTTAAACACTTGTTATTGATTCTTTTAATAGTGTACTACTCGTGTAAGACAATTCAAGTCAATAAAATTGTCTTTTGTTTCATCCAAATACGTGTAAGTGAGAGTTGATCTTTGAGTGGGTTCCACACTTTCCTATCACGCTCTCCCTTCCCCCTCTCTTCATCTCTCTCCCTCTCTCTTCCTCTCTCCCTCTCCCCTCTCCCCTTTCTCTCTCTCTTTTCCTCTCCCTCTCATTCTTTCTCTAATGAGGGAACAATTAGCATGATTTTTATGTTTTAATATATTGTATTATATTATGATAAATAAGATCAAGATGATGGCTTCGAATTTTGTAGGAAAAATGACAAATTGGAGCTAGAAAACCTAAAACCAAAGCAAGGAAGGTACAAGTCACCAAAGAGGCTTAGAAGAGTCACACGTCCGGGTGTGATACAAGAAGGAATAACTATTAGCCATGCGAAAGAAAGAAGAAAACTGTGTGGATGTGCAATATGATTAACAAAGACCTTCTATACTTCTTGTAGGTTTACTTGAAGCCTTAGAGTTGGATTTGAAAGAAATGGTCTTCAAAGACTTTATAGAGGACATCTCAACCTTTCATAATGATAAAGTGGGTCATAATCCAAGACTATTTGAGCCTCCAAATGACATTTCATATTCTAGTTTTGAAAACTATGTTAGTGTTTGATCCCAAGTTCTAACCATGTTTGGATGGGCTCATGTTAATATATTATTGCATCATTTATTTTAGTAATAATAAAGAAATCATTCTATTAATTCTTATGTTTACATGTTGATAAATTCGAGTAGAATTAGATAGAAGTCCTTATAATATGAATTTACAATAGTGATTGATCAAAGGATGTGAGACAAACACTAATGCACATAAATAAAATCATTAAATATCCCAAGTTGTAGCATTGTCAAGAATGGACATTCATAAAATACGAATAGACTTATGAGTACAATGCTCATGCTATGTGATAGCAGTAGGAGATCTCACACCTATTGGTATAATGATATCAAAGCAAGCACTTAGGTGATTTAAGTTAGAGAACATATCACTAGACTTAACTCACCTTGAGAACCCATTTGGTTTTAGTCTATAGGAATCTCATAGGAGATGGGTACAAATGGTCCTTAGACTTGAGGTCTCGCGGCTATCTCATTGGAGGACTTATGCACTTTGACACTTGTTTCGATGGACCCATTAATGGGTTGCACGTGGGTGATTTGTTAGGTGCACTAGGAATCTAATAAAGATAGGTGTATGACTAAGATAAGATATGTCATTCTTTATATGCTAAAGGAGTTATCACATTGTACTTCAATAAATGTTTGCTCAAGAAATCTATGGTAACAATAGGAATAGACCAATAGAGCATAGACGGTTTCATCGTAAGAGCTAAGACATTTGGGAATCGAAGAAAACTTTTATGATCATAATCAAATGAGAATAATAAACAAGTTCGAGATCACATTGTGATAAGTTGACATGAGGATCGAATTGCATGGTAACCATGCTCGTGAAAGGTAATAATGGATTAACTAATCCGCCTAGAGAATTGAGTAGGCATGATGCCTTGTTAGAGGCCAATCTTGATTTATGTATCAAGGGATTGAAGAGGATTCTTTTATTTTTGATACATTGCCAACATATCTAGGAGCTTATTGAGTCATGACATAAGTTTAAGTATTCACATTACAAATGAGAAGCAAAGATATTGGAAAAGTTTTCAATTATAAAAAATTTCCTATTTTGGAAAGAGTTTCCAAAAGGAAAAGTTCCCTAAAATGAAATTTTGTTATTTTAGAAATCGTTTTCATAATTTAGAAGTTAGTTTCAAATTTGAAAATAAAGAACCTAAAAGGAAAGGAGTTTCCTAATTTAGGTTGAAGGGTATTTTGAAAAGTTATTTCTTAATGTGGACCTTGCCAAAAGAATCTAAGAATATTTATTTAGATACTCCAAATAAATTAATTAGGCTAAAATAATTTTGACCCATTAGATTTAATTAAAAGCCTTAAGATAAATTTGGTGGGAGGAGACATATCAACCTTATTGGATAAGGTTGAATGTTTTAAAAGATAATAATTAAGTAGTATGCATATCAAATAACTTCTCATCCTTGGAAGATAAGGAAGCAATGACTTAGAGTCCTTTATGGACTTATAGCTGCCCCTCTCCTTATCCTTAGAGGATAAAGAAACTCTCACCCTATAAATAGGAGAAGAGGTATGGCATAAAGGAGGTTAATCAACCATAGAATATTTCAGCCAAGTTGAAACACAATAGGAGAAATTAAACCAAAAGAAAAAAAAAGGGATTGAGGATTTCGATCGACTCCTTAAAAATAACCTAGGGCACATGGCTAAGTAAGAAAAAAAAATGAGAAAATAGTTTTCTCCTAAACCCTAGCAAGAAATATTCTTTCCTTCTTCTTTAAGGTTATCGCAAAATTGGTCGGGATTGATTTCTAGAGGAAATACTTAATCAAAAAAGGTGGAGCTAGCACCTCATTAATTTTGAGTGCTTCTTTATGGATACTTGGACTGCGTAGATCATCAATAGAGGCTAGACACTTAGACGACTTTACTAAAAATGCATTTAGATATGTGCTATAAAAGGTAATCCTTATAGTTTATTATTCATGTATGTATGGCTAGTAGATTCAATGGCTTGATCTTGAGGCCTTAGATGGAAGAAATGTTTTGTTTATTCCGTACCTCCATAGGATGCATGATCCTTCAATTGATATCGAGCCTTCGTTGAATCTTTGATAGTATGATTGGTTAATTGTGATTAACCGTATGAATAAGATATTCCTAATTATCAATCTTATGCTTTTGTTATTTTATATAAATATCAAACTGAAATTTTGGATCAAAATCGGTAGGAGCACGCGAGGTCAATGTTGGATGTCAATGCTCGCATACGTTGCGATCTACGCCGGTAGTGCACGATAGACCGGGCATGCACTAGGCCTCGCGGACTAGACAATGCATGCCTTACGTGCATGCCAATCATGTTGGCCGGCCAGCCCGCTCGCTAGGTGCGTAGCACGGGTATGCTAGGTGCACAACAGGTGGGTGCCGACTTACCCGCTAGTCATGTGGGCAATATAGTAGACCACTAGCTAGGTGCTTTCGCACTAGGTTAGTGGTAGGGGGTAGACACACATAAACCCAAGGGTTTAGGCTTTGAAACCCATGAATCCTCGAGGGCCAAAAGCCTATGGGCCCAAAGTAAGCTTACGGAACAAAAAGTTTTAAAATTTCTAGAAATTTTGACAAATTTATAAAATGACCAAAAATATAGATTTATAATCATTTTATAAATGAAATTATTTCATTAGTATGCCATGTATCAATGTGATTGAAGCATGGGTGAATGATATAGATGAGTCGACCTTGTTTTATGAATGCTTGGTATTTTTTGGATAAATAGGACTTACATGTGACGCCCCCACCTCGGTTCACTCTCTATTACCCAAATAGGAGTAACTAGGTGAGGCGCATCACGCCGACATGATCAATCTTCAAATTAACCTTAAACACGTATGTGCTCATTCGTTAAGGATTTATCATACCATGAAACGCGTACAAAATAATTTACATAATATTAACAATATAGTGAAAGAAATTATAAAATTTATTTACAACACCATCAAAATGTTCCTCGACACCCCAACCCTAAAATTTACAAACAAAATAAAATCCTCAAAGGTTTTTGTCACCCTTGAGCCCTTTTGAAGGATCCAACGAATGTCCTTATTGGTACTACAATCATCGCTACTTATCATAACATGCAAATAACAATGAGGTGAGCCGAAGCTCGGTAATTGGGGTGATGCACGTTATATGCAATGCTTTTCCGACTTTCCATCATTCTCATCAATTTTTAATTTCGGGTACCACAGGTATTAGCGGTCTACTCTATAGATGATTACCGAATCATTGAATGCTAACAACAAAATTATCCCTCATTGTAGCCACTCCTAACGGGAATCCATCGCCTAACAATGCAAGGACATAGCTAGACCGCTAACCTCTTTTTTATTTTATTAGGTTACCAAACCTATTCATACAACTCTATTATCAATTAATTGATTATGTTCCCATTTTTTTCCCATTGATGCATGTGATGCACGTGATACAACAATTACGGTACCAAGGATGTTGGATATCAAACCCTATATCGTTATTTCATCCTCAATATCTAACCCATGTACATCATTATTTCATTCTCGATATCCAACCTAAATTGATTTCCCCCTATAGTTCACAAACCAACTTAAAACATACTAAGGTGACATTTATTTTTTTTCTCTCGAAGCCAAATTGGGGCATTTTGGGCTGAATTGGGCTTTTAATGTTCTTGGTCAAAATTTTGGTTTACCTAGCAATTTTTCCTATCTAAACATCCTCTTATACTTATTAGGGTGTACTCGAATTATTAATTATGGAATTGAAGGATTGGAATTGAAATCCCCACGAGTTTAGGGTTTAAGCCGAATCGGTCCTTAAATGGCCAAAGATTACTTTTTCACCCCAACTTATTAATGTATATCTAATTAAATTGTAATTCAGTCCTATGCCCTTAATTAAATAAAATGGGTCAAATCTTATTCATTTTCTTACTAAGGCCGAAAGGATTCTTTAGTGAAAACCCTAGGAATTCATTTTCCCCTCCTACCTAATTTGTGGTTTATTATAGGGCGAGTCTCTAATCAAGTAGGTCACATACCAATTTATGCGCAAAATTAAATTCTATCCTTTTTTTATTAGAAACATTACATATTTATTCATAACATATCAAAAAAATAAGTTCAAGTACCAAACACACAATTCATAACATAATTTTGAAGTTTAAGATTCAATCTATCCAACGAGTAGTTCACCCAAGCATAGTCTATACTAAAATAGGCATAAATTTTTTTATATAAACCTAATAATGAACCTATTTTACAAGAGGTTATTAAAGACATATATAAACAAATTTTATTCTTTGAGGTTCACCCAAAAATCATTCTAAAGTCCTTGAATAGGCAATACCAAAGTCGGATAGAAACTAAAAAATAACACTCGGTTTGGTCATTCATTCCAACCCACATTAACCATGTTTTAGTCCAATTAAATTTCAGTCCAAGTCAAATCCAACTCATTTTCACATACTTGGACATGCACTAGGCATTATAAACATCACAATTCATCACCTACATAACATCCACAAGTAGAGCAAACCAAGACATCAAACAGACCACCAACACAAACCAAGCTCAACAATACACAAACAACTCCCCAATACCTAACTTATACACATACAAATGGGCATGCAAAAGCATAAATAAACCAAATAAACCCACTTACTTAACTAAGGTATGGTTAGAATTTCCTTGGCTTTTTCGTCTTTCTTTTTTTTCCCCTTTTCTTTTCCTTTCCTCTTTTGCCATTTCACTCTTTCTCACTTTTATTTTCTCTCTTGTTTGTGAGCTACATTTTTGGACTAACAAAATGGCAACCATGCACTCCATTTCTATATATATATTCTTCAATTCCTTATAGCTAAATAGGTGTACAAATGGCTTAATTTAATTTGGATGAGTGGAAAGTTATTGGTGAGTCATGGAAGAGAGGGTGGCAACTTTGAGATGTTTAGGATGAGCTGGACTTAATTCATTAATTAGGGAGTTTAGGTGTCCTAATTAATTGATTAGAGTAAATCAAGTAACTAAACACATTTAGTTTCATTAAATTTTAGAAATCCCTCTCCCTAAACTCGAAATTTTCTTCCCCCAAAAATGTTCTAGCAGTGATGCTTCAAAACTAGCCTATACTAAAATGGCCATAAATCTTTATATATAGGTCTAAAAATCACAAACATTTATAGAGAGCTAGTAGACATATAGATGAATAATGTTTGTTCTTTAAGGTGTACCTAAAAATCACTCTAAAGTAATCAAATAAATCATACACAATTCGAGCAAAATATAGTCCTCAAAACACCGATTTTGCATATTTGATTTCATTAATAATTAAACCATTAATCTCAAGCACAATAACATTAATTTAACATAAATACACATTTGAAGCATTAATTTCTCATGGTGTAATGAGAATTATACTTACTCTTAATATATATATATATATATATATATATATATATATATATATATATATATATATATATATATATATATATATATATATATATTCTAATACACGTCGCGTTATAGCTAAGGATTTAATGGGGGTTACAATTATCCCCTCCTTATACTAAATTTGATCCTCGAAATTGACTCATACAAATAGTTTTAGGTATTTTTCTATCATTTCTTCTTCTTGTTCCCAAGTATTTCCTCTAGGTCATGATTTTAACACAAAAAGTTAACTAGACTAATCTCTTTATTCTTTAGCTATCTAACTCCGTCTATTCGGAATCCGAATCGGAATTTCCTCATAGGTGAAGTTCGGGGTCATGTTTGGTGATTTTATCTCCAAACTTTGACTTAGATCTACTATGCTCTTCCTTAGCATGGACACATGAAATACATTATGTACTCTCTCTAAGGATGGCAGACAGAATAGGCGATAGGTTTTATCGCCTACCGGATCCAATATCTCAAATGGTTCGATGTATCACGGACTCGGGTTTCCTTTCTTCCTAAATCTTAGTATGCCCTTCATCGATGAAACTTTTAAGAACGCATGGTCACCAACTATAAACTCTAAATCCTTCCTTCTCTTATCAACGTAGATTTTCTATCCGCTCCGAGTCGTCTTCATCCATTGTCGGATCTTATCCACCACCTGCAATTGTTTGCTACATTAACTACGGTCCCAATAACTTTCTTTCCCCTATCTCATCCTAATGCAAGGGAGATCTACATTGTCCCTCATACAAGGCTTCATAGGGAGCCATCCCAATTGAAGCTTGATAACTATTGTTATATGCAAATTCAGCTAAGCATATGTATTTCTCCCATTTTTTGAACCAATCCAAAATGCATGCTCGTAGCATATCCTTGAGAATTTAGATCACTCATTCGACTGTCCATCCATTTGTGGATGCTAGGCCGTGCTTGAAGTTTAGCTTCGTACCCATGGCCTTGTGCGGACTCTTTCAAAATATTGAGGAGAATCTAGGATCTCGATCCGACACAATTGAGACTGGAATCCCATGTAGTCTTACATTTCGTCAAGATACAACTCGGGCATACTAGTTTAGATTATAGGTAGTTTTGACCGAAATAAAGTGTGCTAATTTGGTCAATCTATCGATGATCACCCAAATGGCATCCAACCCTCTTTTCAATCTTAGTAATCCCATGACGAAGTCCATAGCTATATGATCCCACTTCCATTCCGGAATTGCTAGTGGCTTTAACATTCTTGAGGGTCTTTGGTGTTCTTCCTTCACCTGTCGGCAAACTTGACACCTTGCCACAAAATTGGCTACATCTTTCTTCACTCCGAGCCACCAATAACTTTATCGCGAGTCTCGGTACTTCTTTGTGCTTCTCGAATGTATCGAATAGAGAGTTGAGTGCACTTCTTTTAATATCTCTTCCTTCATATATTTCACCGAGGGAACACATAACCTCCTTTTAAATCTAATTGTACCTTTATCATCCACCATAAAATTGGATTCCTTCTCTCGCCTTTATGCTTTTCTTCAATTCGTTCGAGTTTTTCATCTATTTGTTGCCCCATCTAAATTCTTTCCTACAAAGTTGAAATGTTTTGAATTCAATTTAATATCCCTAATTATGAATGAATACTCCTTACTACAACCTTTCAAAAGAATAGGATTCCAATCTATTGAAATAGATCACATATGAGATATGGGAAAGGAAATGAATTAATCTTCCCTTAAGATTTGAGGCTATAAAATATATGTCAAAGGGTTTGAAAGAGACAAAATAAAGCCTAAAATCAATAAAGTGCTAGATTATGAGATATCCTAAAGTAAGATTAGAATATCAATATCTTACCACTAGAACAAAGTGTTGTTCCTTATTAAGCATACTATATTCCTTGGGAAGGAATTTATGGATGCTAGAAATAATGAGAGGAAATTTAAACTCAATAAAGATTTGAGTGGACTTAAAAATTAACACTCTAATAAGAGAATCCTAAGGTAAAATGATTACAAAGTATTGTAAGTCTCTCAAAAACAAAAACACAAGAATTTCAAAATTTCAAAACAAATTCATCAAAACAAAAAAAGGGATATGATCTTTTCATTTTAACACATTGTGATATGAGCTCTAAAAGGGATGACAAAGCTAATTCTTTTGAAATGACAATGTTAGACATTGATTCCTATAAAAGGAAAAAGGGATGTGTAGTTGACACACCGTAATGGTTCCCAAAAACATACAAATAAGATTTACGAAAGAGCTAAGGTCCATTAATCGACTTAAGTAAGCCTCTAGGAATATAAGTCCACGTTTTATGAAATGATCAAAGAGTTGGATTATTCATAAAAAAATAAAGACATATCTTGTATAAATAAGAAGCTAGTGGGAGCCTACTAAATCATGGTTATTTGACACAAAATTACACCTTGACTATAATATTATCATGTTGCAAACAAAAGATTAAGGAATCTAGAAGAAATTTCTTAAAGATGACATGTGGGAGAAACTCCGTACTCTAAGAGTATAGATCTATAGAGATAGATCACTCGGAATGTACCGAGTCTCCCAAGGTAGTTATATTGACATGATACTAAAAGGTTTAATATGGAACAATCAAATAAATTTTTTTTCCAACGTCATATAGCTTAATGACCGATAACAAAGGATCTATAGCACAAGTTAAGGAACCGGGGTCTCATCAATGGTCTAAGCATGTACTATAATGCTATCACTCGATTATAGAGATAAAAGGGTTGTGGTAGCATAAGGATAGAAAAGAACCACACTACGATAACATAGTTGACCTTAGACCAAGCCTTCATTATAGTTAAAGCATCCGAACTCACTCGATCATCGAGATTAAGGGACATGGTCGTTTGGCTCTAGTGCGAGTGGGAGATTCTTAGTGTTGGTGCCTAACATCCAACCATGTTTGAATGGACTCATGTTAATGTATTATTGCATCATTTATTTTAATAATAATAAAGAATTCATTATATTAATTCTTATGTTTACATGTTGATAAATTCGGTAGAATTAGATAGAAGTGCTTATAGTATGCATTTGCAATAGTGATTGATCGAAGGATGTGAGATAAACATTAATGCACATAAATGATATCATTAAATATCCCAAGTCATAGCATTGTCAAGAGAGGACATTGATAAAATACGGATAGACTTGTGAGTGCTATGCTCATGCTATGTGATAATAGTAGGAGATCTCATACCTATTGTTATGGTGATGCCAAAGCAAGCACTTAGGTTATTTATGTTAGAGACCATATCACTAGACTTGACTCGCTATGAGAACCTATTTAGTTTTAGTCTATAGGAATCTCATACGAGATGGGTATGAATGATCCTCCAACTTGAGGTTAACACGGCTATCTCATTGAAGGACTTATACACTTTGACATTCGTTTCAATGCCCATTAATGGGTTTCATGTGGGCCATTTGTTAGATGCACTAGGAATCCAATGGAGATAGGTGTATGACTATGATAGGACATGTCATTCTTTGCATGCTAAAGGAGTTATCACATTGCACTTTGATAAATGTTTACTCAAGAAATCTATGGCCACAGTAGGAGTACACCAATAAAGCATAGATGGTTTACTTTAAAAAGAGTTAAGACATTTGAGAAATGAAAAAAACCTATGCAATCATAATCAAACAAGACTAATAACCAAGTTTGAGACAACATTGTGATAAGTTGACATGATGACTAAATTGTATGGTAACCATGCTCGTGAAAGTTAATATTGGATAACTAATCCTCTAAGAGAATTGAATAGTCATGATGCATTGCTAGAGGCCAATCTTGATTTATGTATCAAGAGATTAAAGAGGAGTCTTTTATTTTTGATACATTGCCAATATATCTAGGAGCTCGTTAAGTCACATGCATTTTGAGTCACATGCATAAGTTTAAGTATTCAAATTATGAATGAGAGGCAAAGATATTGGTAAAGTTTCCAATTATAAAAAGTTTCTATTTTGGAAAGAGTTTCCAAAATGAAAAGTTTCCTATTTTAGAAATCGGTTTCCTAATTTGGAAGTTAGTCAAATTTAAAATTAAAGAACCTAAAAGGAAAGGTGTTTCCTAATTTAGGTTGAAGGGTATTTTAGAAAATTATTTCTTGCTTGTGGACTTTATCAAAATAATCTAAGAATATTTATTTGGATAGTCCAAATAAATTAATTAGGCTAAAAAGGTTTTGGCCCATTAGATTTGATTAAAAGCCTTAAGATAATTTTGGTGGGAGGATAAACATTAGTCTTATTTGATAAGATTGACTATTTTGAAAAAACAATAATCAAGCGAGTCCACATATAAAATAACTCCTCATCCTTGGAGAATAAGGAAGCAACAACCTAGAGTCCTTTATGGACTTATACCCGCCCTCTCATTATCCTTGGAATACAAGGAAACTCTCCCCTATAAAGAGGAGGTATGTCATAAAGGAGGTTAATCAACCATAGAGTATTTTGGACAAGTTGAAACAAAAGGGGAGCAATTTAGCCAAAAGAAAAAAAAAATGGAGTGAGGATTTTGGCCGACCATTAAAAATAACCTAGGGCACACGACCAAGCAAGGAAAAAAAAGAAAAAATAGTTTTCTTCTAAACCCTAGCAAGAAATACTCTTTCCTTCTCCTTTAAGGCTATTGCAAAATTGCTCGAGATTAATTTCTAGGAAAAATACTTAATTAGAAAAGGTGGAGCTAGCACGTCATTAATTTTGAGTGCTTCTTTATGGATACTTGAATCTGCGTGGATCATCAATAGAGGCCGGACACTTGGACGGCTTTAGTAAAAAGGAATTTAGATTTGTGCTATAAGAGGTAATCCTTTACTTATAGTTTATTATTCATGTATGTATGGTTAATAGATTCAATGGCTTGATCTTGGGACCTTAGAGGGAGGAAATTTTTTATTTATTTCGCACCTCTATAGATGCATGATCCTTTAAACCGATCCAAATCTTATTTGATATCCAGATTAGTTGTGGAGTTTAATTTATATTTAGAGTTTTAGAACTCCAATTGATGTAGGGCCAAGAAGAATACCAAAGAGGCATGCCTATAAATCTTATGAAGGATTTGAGTATAAAATAGGTTGGTATCATAGAGGAATTCAGCTATAAAGTGGAATAAGACTGGGTAGCCATATTGAGTCTATGTTAGTATTTAGATCATAACTTAAGCTATGGATATCCATTTAGTGTAAGCCATCATTCTTTGCAAAGCTAAGATGTAGAGCTACAACCTTTTTAAGGAAGACAAACGTAATTCGATTTATATTTAATCCATTCAAACATATTATTTAGAGACATGGGATATAGTGCAAATCCACATAGGTAAAAGGCATTTCACACAAGTTAAAGACAAATTCTACATGGGCGGAAGGCTTTCACACGGGATGAAGCAATGAAAGACATGAGATGAAGCAAAAAAGGCACACAACCATGTGGCTTAGCTACGATCCATGTGGCACTTATAGACGATTAGGAGTGTGTTCAAACCCTACCTTTTGCTATAAATAGCAAAGCTAGGGTATTATGTAACTACCTTTCATTCTCCTCTCCCTACAGACCATCATTCATTGAAACTCTATCTTGTAATCCATTATGAATAAATAAACTCCATTCTTGGTTAAATCAAGTTGAAGCTTTTGGTCAATCGCTATGAGATACTAGTTTTATTTCTAAACTTATCTCTATTGGTCATTTTATGTTTTTGTCCATGATTGGTTCATAGTTATGTGATTAAATTAATTAGAGTGCACACTAGTTTTTCATTTATATTCCTTATTGCTAGTTATGTATTCAAGTCCGTGTAATTACTTGTCTAAACATTCCTATGGCAATAACTAGGGGTTGATGATTAGTGATGTTTTCCTTCAATGTCTTGAAAAACATATAACTAAGTTACATCTTCTCCGAGTACTTAGGAAGGTGGCTTAGCTTCACCTATCTTTCGCATCTTAATACTATTATTGGATCTATTTAGCACTTAGTAGTTTGTTCAATAGGTAGTAAATTAATTGGGTATCATATATTAAGTTAATGACTAGGTAAGGAAAGACTAGAGTCAACGTACATAGTGTTGTCTTACGGTGAATATTCATGCTTAGGATAAGTTAATTATTTAATTGATGATTAGTGACCAAATTAAAAGTGAATACTAAAGTTCAACCAAGGTTTTCTTTATCAATATTATTTTAATTTAGTTTAATTGTTTTCATGCATTCTAAACATAAAACCCCACTTTAACACAATAAAAGCACTCCACCAAATGAAACGATCAATTGAGCCTCCTTCCTTATGGCTTGAACCCTTACTTGCCTCAAGTATAATATTATGGTTAAGGTTCCATGAGGAAAATATAAATTACTATTTTATTGGTGATACAATATGCCATCACTCTCCTTCTTCCTCTCCCTCTCCCTCTCCCACCCCCTCTCACCCTCTCCCACATTCTTTCCCTCTTTCTCTCCCTCTATCCCTTTCTCTCTCTCCCTCCCTCTCCCTCTCCCTCTCCCTCTCACTCTCACTCTCTCCCATTCTTTCCTCAACTCCCTTCTCTCTCGCTCTCTCTTTCTCTCCTTCTTTTCCTCTCTTTCCTCCTCCCTCTCTTGCTCTATCTTCTCCCTCTTCCTCGATCTCCTCTCTCTCACTTTTTTCTATCTCTTTTCCTATCTTTCTCCCCCTATATCTCTCTCACTATTTCTCTTTCTTGATCTCCCTCTCTCCTTATCCCTCTTCCTCTCTCCCTCTCTGTCACCCTCTCCCTCTCTTCCTATCCTTGTCCTCCTCTCCCTCTCCCCCTCTCTCTATCCTTGTCCTCCTCTCCCTCTCTCCCTCTTCTTGCCCTCTCTCCCTCTTCTTGGCTCCTCTCACTCTCTCCCTCCGCCTATCTCTCCCTCTCTCTACCTCCCTCTCTTCCTTTATCTCCCTCTTTGTCTCTCACTCTCTCTCCTTGTATTTATCAATCCCTTTCACTCTTTCCCTCTCTCTCCTTCCTCTTTATCCCTCTTCCACTCTTCACCCTCTCTCCCCTTTCGCTCACTCCCCCTCTCCATTTCTTCCTCTCTCTCATTCCTCTCTCTCTATCCTTTCTTTCTGTTTCTCACTCTCCCCCTCCTTACCTCTATCACTTCCTTTTTCCCTCTTTCACCCTCTTTCTCTCCCTCTCTCTTTATCCCTTTCCCCTACTTCACGCCATCTATCCTCTTCTCTCTTTCCCTTTCTCCCCCTCTCCCATTCCCCCTCGCCCTCCTTCTCTCTCCCTCTCCCTCCCTCTCTCTCCCTACTTCACTCTCATTCCCTCCCCCTTACCCTCTTTTTATCCCCCTCTTTCCTTCCTCTCCCACTCCCTCT
Source organism: Dovyalis caffra (assembly GCA_963924115.1). NCBI lineage: Eukaryota > Viridiplantae > Streptophyta > Magnoliopsida > Malpighiales > Salicaceae > Dovyalis > Dovyalis caffra. Next base: position 2,138,303 of record CAWUPB010001179.1, read on the forward strand.
CTCTCCCTCTTCCTCTCTCTCGCTCTCCCTCTTTCTCTCATACTCCCTCTCCCTCTCTCTCCTTCCTCCTTTATCTCTCTTCTTTCTCTTTCTCTTGCTCCCCTCTCTCCCTCCTTCACTCTCTCTCCCTTTCTCTCCCTCTCTCTCTCTCACTCCTTCGCTCTCCCTTTCTCTCTCTTTCTCTCCTTCTCTTCCTCTCTCCCCTCCTTCTCTATCTTTCTCCTCTTCCTCACTCTTCTCTCTCTCACTCTTCTTTTATCTCTCTTCGTATCTCTCTCACCCTCTCTATCTCTCTCTCACTCCTTCTCTCTCTTCCTTCTCCTCTCTCTCTCCCTCTCCCTCTTTCCCTCTCTCTCACACTCTCCCTCTATACCTCTCTTTGTCCCCCTCTACCTCTCTCCCTCTCATTGGACCCTCTCCTCTCTCCCTCTCTCTACCTCCCCTTTTTCCTTTCTCTCCCACTCTCTTTCTTTCTCTATCTAAATCCCCTCCACTCTCTCCCTCTCTCTCTCCCACTCTTTTCCTTCCTTTCGTTCTCTCCTTCTCTTTCTCTCTTGCATCCCTTCTCTCCCTCTCTATCACTCTCCCTCTTTCCCTTCATCTCTTCATACCTCACCTTCTATCACTCCCTCACCCTCTCTCACTTGCTTTCCCTCTCCCTCTTCACTCTCCCTCTCGGTTCATATCCCTCTCCTATCCTCTCTCTTTCCCCTTCTCATCCTCTCTCTCCCCTCCCTACTTCTCTTTTTCCCTCTCCGAACCTCGCCTCCATTTCTCCCTCTTCTTCTAACCTCTCTCTCTATTTCTCTTTCTCCTTACCTCTCCCTCCCTTTCTTTGGGTTTTCTTCTTCCCCTACTTTCTCTCCCTCCCTCTCTTTGGGTTTTCTTCTTTCCCCCACTTTCTCTCCCTCTCTCTCTTTTTCTCTTTTTTTATCTCTCTCTCCCCTCTTTCTCTATCTCTCTATATCTCTCCCTTCATTTCTCTCCCCGCCTTACTATATCTCTCTCTCCCTCTATCTCTCTCTATCTCTCCCACTCTTTCGCCCTCCCCTCCGTCTATCTCTCTCATTCTTCCTCTCTTTCTTTCCCTTTTCCTCTCCCTCTCTCTCCCTCTTCCTCTTTCTCTCCCTCTCCCTCTTTCATTCCCTTTTCTTCTCCCTCCATCTCCCTTTTCTTCTCCCTACCTCTCTCTCTTCCCCGTCTCTTTTCTTCTCTTTCCCTTCCTTTTCTCTCTCTCTTGCCATTCTCCCTTCTCCAGCTCTCTATCTCTCCCTCTCTCCCTCTGTCACTCCCCATCTACCTCTCTCTTCTTGACTCTCTCTATCACTCACTCACCCTCACACTCTTCTTCTCTCTCTCCCTCTTTTCCTCTCTCTCCCTCTCCATCTCTCCCTATCTTCCTCTCTCTCCCTCTCTATCTATCCCTTTCTTTCTTTCTTCTTCTTCCTCCCCCTCTCTCTCTCCCTTGACTTTCTCACTCTTGCTCTCTCTCTCTTTCTTTCTCCCTCTCTCTCTCTCTTCCTCTCCCTTTCTCTCCCTCTCTCTCTCACTCTTGCTCCCTTTCTCTTCCTCTCTCTCTCACTCTTGCTCCCTTTCTCTCTCTCTCCTATCTTCCTCTACCATTCTCTCCCTCTCCCTCTCTCACTCCTACTCCTTTTCTCTCCCTCTTCCTCTCTAACTCTCACTCCCTTTATCTTTCTCTCTCCCTCTCTCTTTATCTCTCTCTCTCTTTATCTCTCCCTCTCCCTCTCTCCCTCTTTCCTCCCTCTCAATCTCTCAATCTCTTTCTTTGTTTTTTCCCCTCTCTCCCTCCCTATCTCCCTATCTCTCTCCTCCCCTCCTTCTCTCTCCCACTCTCTCCCTCTCTTTTCCCCTCTCTCCCTCTTTCTCTCCCTTCCTCCCTTTCTATCTCCCCTCCTCTTCCTTTCCCTCTCTCTCACTCTTATTCCCACTATCCCCCCTCTCCCTTTCTCTTCCTCTCCTACCCTCTCCCTCTCCCCTCGACCCCTCTTATTCCCTCTCCCTCTCTCCCTTTTCCCCTCTCCTTTTCCCACCCTCTCTCTCTCACTCTCTCTTCCTTTCTCTCTCTCACTCCTTTTCCTTCTCTCTCCCCTCCATCCCTCTCCTTCCTTTTCCCTCTCCCTCTTTTTCTCTTCATCCCTTCCCCTCTATCTCTCTTTCCTCATTCCTATCTCTCTATCTCTTTCTCTCTTCCTATCTCACTACCTCTCTATCTATCTATCTCTCCTTAACTCTCTCTCTCACTCTCTCTCCCCCTCACACTCTTTATCTCTCTCCTTCTCTCTATCTCTCACTCTCTTCCTCTCGATTCCTCTCCTTCTCTCTACCTTTCACTCTTCCTCTCCATCTCTCTCTCTCTCCCTCTCCCTTTCCCTCTCTCTCTCTCCCTCTACCTATCCCTCACTCTACCCCCACTCTTCCTCTCTTTCTCTCTCCTTCTTTATCTCTCCCTCTCTTTATCCCTTCCCTCTCGATTCCTCATTTTTTCTCTCCCTTCCTCTCTCCCTCCCTCTCCCATTCCGCCTCTCTCCTCCCTCTCTCTCTCCCCTCTCGTTCCTAACCTCACTCTCCTATTATCCATCTTTTTCCTATTTTTCTTGTTCCTTTCTCTCTCCATGCCTCTCTTCCTCTCTCCATCTCCCTCTCTTTAACTCCCTCTCCATCTCTCCCACACTCTCTCTTCCTCTCCCTCCCCCTCTCTCTCTCCATCTCACTTCCTCACCCTTTCTCCCTTCCTCTCCCACTCTTCACTCTCCCTTTACCTCCCTTTCCCCCGCCTCTCACTTTCCCTCCCTCTTCCTCTTCCTCCCTCTCCCACTCCTTTTCTCTATCTCCTCTATCTCTATCTCTCCCTCTCGTCCCTCCCTTTCCCTCTCTCCCTCTCTCTCCCATTCTCCCTCTCCCATTTAAGCTTTCTCTCCCATTCGCCCTCTCCCTCTCTCTTTACTTCTCTCTTCTTTTCTCTCTCATTCTCCCTCTCTCTCTCGTCTTCTCTCACTATCTCTCTTTCTTTTTGTCCCTCTCTTTCCCCCTCTCTATCTCCCTTGCTCTCTCTCCCTCTTTCCCTATCCTCCTATTTCTTTCCCTCCCTCTCTACCCCCTCTCGAACTCTCTCTCTCTCCCTTCATTCCCCTTCTTTCTCTTTTGCCAAGTCCCTCCCTCTATCTCCCCCTCTCTCCCTCTCTCACTCATTCTCTATCTCTCTCCTTGACTCTCTCTTTCTCACTCTCCCCTACATAATCTTCTTCTTCTCTTTTCCTTCTTCGTCTCTCCTTCTCTTCCTCTCTCTCACTCTCCCTTTCCCTCTTCCTTTCTCTCCCTTTCTCTCCATCTTTCCCTCTCTCTATCTTTCTATATCCCTCTTTCTCCCTCTTGTTCCCTCACCCTCTCTTTCCCTCTCTCTCCCCTCTTCTTCTCTCTCTTTCTCCCTTTCTCCCTCTCGACAACCCTTTTTCCCTTTCTCCCTTCCCTTCCATCTCTCGCCTCTCACTCTAAAATTCTCTCTCTCTCTCTCACCCACTCCTTCTCTATCCTTTTGTCTCTCTTCCTCTCTCCCACTCTCTTCCTCTCTTTTTCTCTCACTCTCCCTCTCTTTCCCTTCTTCTTTTCTCTCTCCCTCTTCTCTCCCTCTCTTCGCCCTCTCGTCTCCCTCTTCTCTCCATCTCCTTCGTCCTCTGTCTCCCTCTTTTCTTCCTCTCTCCCCTTTATCCTTCTCTCTCTCTTTCCCTCCCTCCCTCTTTCTCACTTATCTCCCTCTTTATCTCCCTTTTCCTCTCCCTTCCTCTCCGTTTCTACCTCTCTCTCTCTCCCTCTTCCTTTCCATCACCATCCCTCATCCACACTCCATCTCTCTCTCTCCTTCCTTACACCCTCTCTATTTTTTCCTCTCCCTACAGCTCCCTCCCTCTCCCTCTCTTTTTCTCGATCTCTCTCCCTCTTCTCTCCCTACATCTCTCTCTTCCTCTCTTTCAACCCCTCTCCCTCTACAACTCTATCTAAGTCTCTACCCCCTCTCTTTCTTCTTCTCCTACCTTGTCCTTTCTCTCTCTCCCACTCTTTATCTCTCTCTCCTACCATCTCTTTCTTTATCCTTTTTAAGTTCTCTCGGCCATTATCTCTTTCTCACATCCTTACTCTCTCCCCCTCTCTCATCTCTCCCTCTATCTCTCCCTCCCTCGCTCCCTCACTTCCTTTTTATTCTCTCTCCTTTCCCTCCTTCTCTCTCCCCCTCCCTCCATCTCTACCTCCTTCACTTTATCCCTCCCTCTCATTCTCGCTCTACCTCTTTTCCTCTCTTTTCCATCTCACTCTCCGTCTCTCTCCCTCTTGCACTTCCTCTCCCTTTCGCCCCTCTCCTTCTCTCCCTCTCCCTCTTCTTCACTCTCTCTCACCCTCTCCCTCTCTTTCCATTTCTCCCTCTCTCTAGCTTTCTCCCTTACTCTTCCCTTCCCTCGTTCACTTTTTTTCTCTCGTTTCATCGCACCCTCTCACCTTTTCTCTACCCCTCCCTTTCTCTCTCCCTCTATGCCCTTCCCCTCTCCTAATCTCTCTCTCACACACCCTCTCTAGCTCCCTTTCTATCCCTTTCTCCCTTTTTTCTCTATTACCCTCTCTCTCCCTACCTTTCTCTCTCTCCCTCCCCTCCCCCTCTCTCTATCCCTCTCTCGCTCTCGCTCTCTCCCTCTGTCACTCCCTCTCTCTCCCCTCTCTCCATCTCCTTCTATCTCCTTATCCCTCTCTTTGTCTCCTTTTCTCCCCCACTCCCATGCCCACTCCCACTCCTAATCTCTCCCCCTCTCTTTCCCTCATTCCCCCTCTTTACCTCCTCTCTCTCTCACTCTCCCTCTTTATAAGGAGAGAAAAAGAGAGAGAAGGAATAAGAGAGAGGAAGAAAGAGTGAGGAAGAGATTTGGAGAGAAAGGGAGAGAGAAAGGGAATGCAAGAGAGAGAGGGGAAAATGGTGAGAGAGAAGGGGGAGAGGGAAAGAAAAACAAGGAGGGAGAGATGGAAATGGGGTAGGATAGAGAGAAGGGGAGAGAGATAGAGATAGAGTCAAAAAGGGGTAGAGATGGAAAGAGTGAGCAATATATATATATATTAGAAAGAGAGAGAGAGAGAGAGGGAGAGAGGGAGATAGAAAGAAAAGAAAAGAGAAGGAGAGAGTGGGAGAGAAAGGAAAGAGGGAAATATAGTGAGGGAGAGAGGAAGAAAGAGGATAAGAGAGAGGGAGGGAGAAAGGAGAGAGAGAAAGAAGAAGGGAGAGATGAGGACATAGAGGGAAAGGGAGGGAGAGAAAAAGGAAGAGGGAGATAGGGAGAGGGAGAGAGAGGACAGGAGAATGGGAAGGAGAGAGAGAGAGAGAAGGAAGGAAGGAGAAAGAAAGGGAGGGAAAGGGAGAGAGAAGTAAAGGGATAAGGAGGGAGAGAGAAAGATAGAGAGGAAAGAGGGTGAGATTTAGAGAGAAAGAGAGAGATATTAGGAGAGAGAGTAGGAGAGGGGAAAAAGGGCGAGAAAGCGAAGGGGAGATGAAGAGAAAGAGAGGAAAAGGGAGAGTGAGGGATGAGGAGAGTGAGTGACTAGGAGAAAAGAGAGAAGGGGAAGGAGGGAGAGAGGGGACAAGAGAGAAAGTTAGGAGAGAGAATGAGGAGGAGAAAGAGAGGAAGGGAGGGAGGGTGATAGAATAAAGAGTGTTGTAGAGAGAGGGAAGAGAGATGGAGAGAGTGGGAGAGTGTAAGGTAGTTAGAGAGGGAGAGAGGGAGAATGAGAGGGAGAGGGAGAAAAAGAAAACTAGAGTGAAATGGAAAGAGGGAGAGATTAGAAGAGAGAGGGAAAGAGATAGAGAGCAAGAGAGGGAGAGAGGGGTAGAGAAAGAGAGAGAAAAACATAAATAGAGGGAGAAAGGAAATGACAAAGAGATGAAGAGTAAGATAGAAGGAGATAGAAAAAGAGAGTGAGAGAGCGAGGGAGAGGAAGAGTGGGATAGAAAGAGAGCAAAAAGGGTGAGAGGTACAGAAAGGGAGGGAGAGGGAGAGATAAGGAGAGAGAGAGAGAGTGAGTAAGAGAGGAAAAAGTAGAGAGGTTAAGAGAAGGAGAGAGAGTGAGTAAGAGAGGAAGAGGTAGAGAGGTTAAGAGAAGGAGAGAGAGAGATTAAGAGAGAGAGAGGGAGAGAGAGGTAGAGGGGGAGAGATAGGGAAGTAGAAAAGAGAGAGAGGGATAGAGAGAGTAAGAGAAATAAAGAGAGGGAGAGTAAGGGAGGGAGAAAGCGAGAGAGATGGAAGGAGAGAGTGGGAGGAAGAGATAGAAAAAAGAGAAAAGAAAGTGGTTAAGAGGTAGAGAGATAAGGAGATATGGGAGAAAGAGGGAGAGAGATAGAGAGAGAGGGAGAAGGAGAAAGTAAGAGAGAGGGAGAGGAAGGAGAGGGAGGGAGGACCAAAAAGGGAGAGACGAACAAAGAAAGAGAGGGAGAGAAAGAAAGAAGAGGATAGAGTGCTAGAAGGGGAGAGAGAGGGAAAGACTAAGGTAGTGAGAGAGAGGGAGAGGGAGAGGGAAAGTTCAAGAGAGAGAAAGAAAGAGATGGAAAGATCAAGAGAGGGAAAATGCAATAGAGAAACAATCAAAGAGAGAAAAAGTAAAGAAGAGAGAAAGAGTAGAGGAGAGAGGGAAGGGGGAAAGAGGGAGAGAGAGGGAAAGAAAGGGAGGAAAAAGAGGGGGTGAGAGAGGAGGAGAGAGTGGGAGAGATCAAAGGTGAGAGGAAGGGGGAGATGGGGAGAAGGGAGGGAGAGGGAGGGGGAGAAAAGGAGAGAGAGATGGGGATAGAGAGGAAAAGAGAGAGAGAGAGATTGTGAGAGGGATAAGGGGAGAAAGTGATAAAGAGGAAAAGGGAGTGCAATAAGGAGAAAGAGTGGGAGAGGGATAGAGAGTGAGAGTGAAAGGGAGAGAGAGAAAGTGAGAGTGAGGGAGAAAGAGGGAGAGAGAGAGAGGGAGAGAAAGAGAGGGAGAGAAATATAGAAGGTAAGAAGGAGAGGGAAAGAGAGAGGGAGAGAAATATAGAAGGTAGGAAGGAGAGGGAAAGAGACATCCTCAAGGGAAACAAATCATGGGCCATGCAATGTCTTCAAATGTTAGGTCTAACTTAAATGAGTTGTTAGGTTTGTTAAGATAACTCAAGGTCCAATAAACCTTTAAGTAAGGATTAGTATTCACATAAGATGTGACAAGGACAAAGAGTTATCATGCCAATGGAATTAGGAGTTACATTAGATGTAATTGGTAAGGAGTCACCTACCTAATTCTTTATGTATGGCTTGTTGAGTAACTCAAGGCTAGTGCATGTTAGAGGATGGGATACTAACTCATTAGGAAAATGAATCAAAAAATTTTCTTGAGCACTAAATTGAAGGTTATAGAACTTGAAGAAAATAGTAGGAGAGAACATAGATTTTACTTCTTTAATTTATGCTTTGTTTTATGCAATTTAACTAACCAAATCATATACTTTTCTATCCTATCGATTGCATAGTTTGATTGGTAATACATCGATATGATCAATCATTGATGGAAGTAATGCCTTTAATGGCACAAACTTCCTCGACTAGGAAATGAATCCGAGTATAGCCCTCCAACATGAGAAAATTCTTTATATGATAGAGAAAGCTATTCTAGATGAGCCTCCTTTGGTTCAAGCTAAAGCTCATTAAGCATAGAGCATAGGCCCCAACACGAAGCTCGAAGCTTTTGATAACATAGCAAAGCTCAAAAGCTTATTTGAGTAGAATAATAGGAATGAGCATTATGAGATAGCAAGGAAGCTCTTTAGGGCCAGAATGGATGAGGGATCCAATGTCAAAAAACATGTCACCGAAATGATAGGCTATATCGACCGACTAGCCAAACTTGAAGTTGGAATGGATGCTGAATTATCCATTGACTTAAAATTGTAATCGTTGCTAAATAGCTATGGACGATTCATCATGAACTTTAACATGATGCACATGCAAAAGTCTCTTGGAGAGTTATTGTCCATGCGAAGGAAAGCTCGACCTAAAATTAACAAAAAGAATAAAAGCTTTGTACTTCTTGTTAATAAGGAAGAGGCACAATAAAGGGTAAGAAAATGCCCAAAAAGGAGAAAAAGTCTTCAATCGCACCTATTGGAGGAGTGAAAAAGGATGACGCTCAAAATAACCCAAAGGATGCAATTTGCTTTGATTGCAACAAGAAAGGGCATTAGAAGTGCAACTGCAAATAGTACCTAGAAGGGATGCAAAAGAAGAGTTCTGACATCGCCTCGGTATTTATGTTATTAATGCTAATCCTTTTATTTCTAAATTCTACCTCATGAGTATATGATACTTTGTGGTGTTTACATTTTTGAAATGTACAAGAGCTTAGAAAAGGAAGGAAGATAGCTTTAAAGGAGAATATCTACATAACCATAATGGATCAAACAGTTGGACCATTAAATGTAGGTATTTATGAGCTAGCACTACTATGTTGGGATGTGCTACGACTCAATCATTATTATTTTAGTAGAGACTAAAGATTTTATTTTTATTTCTTGTTTTGAATAAGTGTTTCATTTTTAAGAATGATAGTTATTTTTAAGAATGATTTTTTTATGAAAATATTTTGATAATGATTATATGTGTTGAACATAACTTTCAAATGTATAACATAAATACTAAAAGACTCAAATGATCTAAATAAACATTAATTAGTAAGCAACATCAAACTTGGTCATATAAGCAAGAATCTCATATCCAACCTACTTGTGCAACAGGATATTTATAATCATTAGATGATATCTAAGGAATCTTATTTACTTGACAAAAAGGATATGTATCCCCTTTTTGTTGAAAAGAAAAAAGAGTTACTAATGAATATAGTCCTTATATATAGAGATGTATATGGGCCTATGTTCACCCCAGCAAAAGGAGAACATGCTTGTCACATAACCATTAATGATATCATGTTATGGTTATAAGACACAAGTCCAAAACATTTAAAATATTTAAAAGTTTAGACTTGAAAAATAATGAGATGAACTAGCAAGAGTTTTAAAGCATCTCGATTAGATTGAGGAGTTGAATACCTAAATGCTAAAATGTTAGATCACCTAAAAGAGAATGAGATTCTCTATAGACATCAATAAAGTATTAGATTGTGAGATACCCTAAAGTAAGATTAGGATGTAATTATCTTACCACTAGAAAAAAATGTTGTTCCTTACAAAGCACACTATGTTCCTTGGGAAGGAATTTATGGATGCTAGAAATAGTAGGAGGAAATTTAAACTCAATAAGACTTGAGTAGACTCACAAGTTAACACTTTAATAAAGGAAACCTAAAGTAGGATGATTATAAAGAGTTATAACTCTCTCACAAACAAAAAACACAAGAATTTCAAAAGTTCAAAGCAAATTCTTCAAAAAGACAAAAGAGATTGATCTTTTCATCTTAACACATTGTGATGTGAGCCCTAAAAGGGTTAATGAAGCTAATACTTTTAAAATGGCAATGTCGGACATTGAATCCTATAAAAGGAAAATAAAAGGGATATGTAATTGACTCACCCTAATGGTTCCCAAGAACATATAAATAAGATTTGCAAAAGGCTAAGGTCCATTAATAGACTTAAGCAAGCCTCTAGGAATATAAATCCATGTTTTATGGAATGATCAAAGAGTTTGATTATTCATAAAAACAAAGATAAACCTTATGTATATAAGAAGCTAGAGGGAGCCTATTAAGTCATGGTTATTCGATATAAATCACACCTTGACTATAATATTATTATTTGAAAATAAAAGATTAAGGAATCTAGAAGAAATTTTTCAAAGATACCATATGAGAGAAACCTACAATCTAAGAGTATAAATCTATAGAGATAGATCACTTGGAATGTGAGGAGTCTCCTAATGGCATGATACTAAAAGGTTTAGTATGGAACAATTAAAGAAGGTTTTGTTCCAATCTTATATAGCTTAATGACCAACAATAAAGGATTTATAGCATAAGCTAAGGAACTATGGTCTCATCAATGGTCCAAGGCTATCACTTGATTATAGAGATAAAAGGGTTGTGGTAGCATAAGGATAGAAAAGAACCAAACTATGATAAGATAGTTGAGCCCACACTAAGCCTTCATCATAGCCAAAACATCTAATCCTCACTCAATTTTTGAGACTAAGGAACATAGCCGATTGGCTCTAGTGCATGTGGAAGATTGTTAGTGTTGATGCCCAAGATCTAACCATATTTGGATAGGCCTAAGTTAATGTATTATTGCATCATTTAATAAAGAATTCATTCTATTAATTCTTATGTTTGCATGTTGATAAATTCAGTAGAGTTAGATAGAAGTCCTTATGCTATGCATTTGTAATCGTGATTAATCGAAAGATGTGAGACAAACATTAATGCACATAAATGATATCATTAAATGTCCCAAGTCATAGCATTTTCAAGAATGGACATTGACAATATACGAATAGACTTGTGAGTGCTATACTCGTGCTATATGATACCAGTAGGAGATCTCACACCTATTGGCATGGTGATGCCAAAGCAAGCACTTAGGTGATTTATGTCGGAGAGCATATCACTAGACTTGACTCGCCATAAGAATCCATTTGGTTTTAATCTATGAGAATCTCATATGAGATGGGTACAAATGGTCCTTAGACTTGAAGTCATGATGGTTATCTCATTAAAGGACTTATGCACTTTAACACTCATTTTGATGGACCTATTAATGGGTTACAAGTGGGTGATTCGTTGGTTGCATTAGGAATCTAATGGAGATAGGTGTATGACTAAGATAGGATATGTCATTCCTTGTATGCTAAAAGATTTATCACATTGCACTTTGATAAATGTCTCGCTCAAGAAATATGTGACCATAGTAGGAGTACACTAATAGAGTATAATTGGTTCACTCTAAGAGCTAAGACATTTAAGAATCTAAGAAAACTTATGTGATCATTATTGAATAAGAATAATAATCAAGTTCGAGATCACATTATGATAAGTTGGCATGAGGACTAAATTGTATGGTCAAGAAAGAAGGAGAGGGAGAGAGTAAGAGAGGGAGAAAGAGAGGGAGAGTGAGAGAGGGGAGAGAGAAAGGGAGAAAGGGTAATGAAGAGAGAGAATAGGAGAGTAAGAGAGAGAAAAGGAGTGAAAGAAAGGTAGTGAAAAGGATAGTTTAAGAGAGTGAGGGAGAGAGAAGGGAGAGGTAGAGGGAGAGAGGAAGAGATGAACTAGGAGAGAGGGTAAGGTAGAGAGAGGGAGAGTAAGAGAGGGAGAGAAAAGGAGAGAGGGAGAGAGAAAAGGAGAGATGGAGTGAAAGGGGAAGAGAGAATAGAGGAGCAAACGAGAGAGAGAAGGAAAGGGAGGGAGAAAAGAAATTAGAGAGAGGGAGAGGGGTAGATAGATAGGGATGGAGGGAGAAAGGGGGAATGGGAAGGAGTAGGGGGAGAAAAAGAGGGAGAGAGATAGAGAGGGAGAGAGCTTAGGAGAGGATGAGAGAGAAAGAGAGAGGGAGAGGGAGAGGGAGAGAGAAAGAGAGGAAGAGAGGGAGAAGGGGAGAAAGAGAGAGAGATTGAGGGAAAGAGAGAGGGGAGGGTAGGAAAGAGAGACAAAAAGAGATTAGGACATTGATAGAGAAAGAGGGAGAGAGGGAGAGAGGAAAAAGAGAAGGGAGAGAGAGGAGAGAAAGAGAGGGAGAAGAAAAGGAGAGGGAGAGGAATAAAGTTGAAGAGGGAGAGAGATAAGAAGGGAGATGGAGAAGGAATGAGTGAGAGAGGGACATATAGAGGAAGAAAGAGGGAAAGGGAGGAAAGGAGAGATGAATAAGAGAGAAAGAGGGAGAGAGAGGGAGAAAAAAGAGAAAGATAGAGAGGGAGAGAGGGTGAGAGGGAGCAAGAGAAGGGGAGAGAGGGAGATAGGGTGAGAGAAAGGAAGTGAGAGGGAAAGTAGTAGGAAGAGGGAGGAAGGGAGAGGATAAGAGGGAGTGAGAGTGATAGAGAGAGAAAAAAGGGAGAGAGAGAGAGAGGAGAGGGGATAGGGGAATAAGAGAGGGAGAGGGGAGAGATGGAGATATAGGGAGAGGTTTAAAAAGAGAGACAAGAGTGATGAAGAAGAAGAGGGTAGAGAAGGAGAGGGAGAGAGGGGAAATAGAGGGAGAGAGGCAAGGAGAGAGTTAAAGAGAAAGAGAGATAGAGGGAGATGGAGGAGGAAGGAGTGAGAGAGGGATAAAAAGAAAAAGAAAGGGGGAAAAGGAGAGAAAAAGAGAAAAAGAGGGAGAGTAAGAGAAGGGGAAAAGGGGGAGAGGTAGGGAAAAGGAGAGAGAGAGCGAAGGAGAGAAAGAGAGAGGGAGGGAGAGAGGTAAGACGGAGGGAGAGAGGTGAGAGGGAGAGTTAGAGAGAGGGAGAGGGGTAGAGAGGGAGAAAAGGAGAGAGTGATAAAGAGAAAGAAAGAGAGAGAGAGATAGAGAGGGAGGAAGAGAGGGAGAGGAGAGGGAGACGAGAGGGAGAGGGAAAGAGGAATAAAATGATTGAGAGATATATATAGAGAGAGGGAGAGATGAATAAGGGGGAGGAAGAGCGAGAAGGAGAGAGAGGGAGAGGGCCGGAGGGAGAGGTAGAGATGTAGGAGATAGAGAGAGGGAGAGGTAGTGAGAGCGAGAGAGGGGAAGAGAGAAAAAAGAGGAAGGGAGAGCGAGTAAGCACGGAGAGGAAGGAGACAAAGAGAGAGAGATCGATTGAGAGGGAGAGAGCTAGAGAGGAAAAGAGAGGGAGAGGAAAAAAGGGAAAACGAGGAGAGAGAGGGAAAGGGATAGAGCTATAGGGAGAGATTTAGAGATAGAAAGAGAGGGGACTAAGGAAGAGGAAGAGAGAGAGAAAATGAGAGTGAGGAAGAGGGAGAGGGGGAAAGAGGTAGGGAGGGAGAGAGAGACAAAGGGAAATGAAAAGGGATAGAGAAAAAAAGGAAAGGGTGCGAGAGAAAGAAAGAGGGAGGAAAATGATAGGCGAGAGGGAGGAGGGAGAGGGAAAGATAAAGAGAGATGAAGTGAGATTGGGAGAGAAGGGGAGATAAAGAGTAGGGAAGGGATAGAGAGAGGAGAGATGGATAAAGGGAGAGAGAGGGAGAGAGATAGAAAGAGAAAGGGAGAGAGAGGTATAGAAAAAGATAGGGAAGGAAATAGGGAGACTAAGGGAGGAAGGTGGATGAAGGGAGGGAGCAAAAGAGAGAGGAAGAGTGGGAGAGATAAAAAGGGAGAGGAAGAAGGGGAGAGAGAATGAGAAGGAAGAGGGGAGAAGGAGGGAGAGAATGTTAGAGAGGGTGAGAGGGAGATAAAGAGAGAGCATGAGGGGGAAGGGAGAGGGAGAGGGAAAGGGAAAGATAGTGAGACGGAGAGAGAGATAGAGAGGGAGAGATAGAGAAATAGAAAAATAGGAGAGAGGTAGAGGGGAGAGGGGGACGAGAGATAGAGAGGGAGGAAGAAAGGAAAAGAAGTAAGAGGGGCAAGGGGAGAGGGAGAGAGGGAGAGGGAGGGAGAGGGAAGGAATGAGAGGGAGAGAGAGGGAGAGAAAGGGAAGGGAAAGAAAGGAAAAAGGAGGGAGAGGGGAAGAAGGAGAGAGAGAAAGATATAGAGAGAGGTAGAGAGGGAGAGAGATAGAGGGACAAAGGAAGAGGGAGAGAGATAGAGGGAGATAAAAAGAGAGAGAGATAGATAGAGAGAGGTAGAGAGGGAGAGAGATAGAGGGACAAAGGAAGAGGGAGAGAGATAGAGGGAGATAAAAAGAGAGAGAGATAGATAGAGAGATAAGGAAAGGGAGAGAGAAAAGGAGAGAGGGGGAGAAAAGGAGGAAGGGAGAGCGGGAGCAAAATTGAGTAAGGGGGAGATAGGGAGAATATGGGAGAGAGAGAAGGACGAAGAGAGGGAGAGAGATAGGAAGTAAGGAATAGTGAAAGGGAAAGAGAGTGAGGGATGATAGAGAAAGGGAGTGAGGAAGAGAGAGAGGGATAGAGGGAGAGAGGGAGAGAAAGGGATATAAAAAGATGGATAGAGGGAGAAAAAGAGAGAAAAAAGAAAATATGGGGAGAGGGATCGAGACAATGGGAGAGAGAGGGAGAATATGAGAGGGAGAGAAAGGGAGAAATGGGGAGGGAGGGAGATAGAGAGGGGAGAGAGGGAGAGGGAGAGGGAAAGAGGAAGAGAGGAAGATAGGGAGAGAGAGAGAGGGAGAGGAAAGGAGAGAAAGAGGATGAAGGGAGGAGGAAGAGAGAGTGAGGGAGAGGGAGAGAGAGGGAGAGAGAGTGAGATGGAAAGAGAGGGAGGGAAAGGGAGAAAAAGAGGGAAGAGAGGGAGAGACCGAGCGAGAGAGGGAGAGGGATAGATGGGGAGAGGGAGAGAAAGGGATGGATGGGGAGAGGGACGAGAGAGGGATATGGAGGGAGAGGGAGAGAGGAACGAGAGAGAGATATGGAGGGAGAGAGGAGAGAGAGATAGAGGGGGAGAGAGTGGGAGAGAGGGAGGGAGAGGGATAGAGAGGGAGAAGGAAAAAGGGAGAGTGGGGAGATGAAGAGGGTTGGAGGGAGGGAGGGAAAGAGTAAGTGGGAGAGGGAGAGAGGGAGAGGAGAGAAAGAGGGAGTGAGAGGGAGGGAGGGAAAAAAGGGATGAGAGGGAAAATGGAGAGAAAAGGATAGAAAGAGAGGAGAAGAGAGCAAGGGAGGGAAAAAAGGAGAGAGGGGGAGGGAAGGGGAGGGAGAGAAAGAAAGGAAGCAATAGAGGGATAAGAAGAGAGAGAGAAAGGGAAATAAAGAATGAGGGAGAGAGATAGAGGGAGACAACGGAAGGAGGGAAGTGAGGGAGAGTCAAGGATAAAGGGAAAGAGAGATAGAGATAGAGAGGGAGATAGGGGTAAAGAGATGGAATGAGAGAGAGTGAGTGATAGGGAGAGGGAGGGAGAGTGAGAGGGGTAGAGGGAAGGAGAGGTAGGGAGGGAGAGGGTGAGGGTGAGGGAGAGGGAGGGAGAGGGTGAGGGAGAGGGAGGGAGAGGAAAGGGAGAGAGCAAGAGAGGGAGAGGGAAGGAGGGATGGAGAGAGGTAGAGAGAGAGAAAGAGAGAGAGGGATGGAGGGGTGAGAGTGAGGGAGGTAGAGAATGAGAGAATAAGAGAGGTAGAGAGAGATGGTGAGAGAGGGAGGGAAAGGGAGAGATAGAGAGAGAGAATGAGGGATGAAGAGAGGTAGAGAGGGAGGGAGGATGAAAGAGAGATAGAGAGATAAAGAGAAGGGGAGAGAGAGGCAGAGTGAGAGAGGGATAGAGAGAAGGGAGGGAGAGGAAATGAGGTAGAGAGGGGGAGAGAGGGAAAGAAAATGATGGAGAGCTAGAACGAGAGAGGGAAAGAGAAAGAAAGAGTGGGAAGGAGAGGGTGAGGGTTAAGGAGAGGGAAAGAGCGAGAGGAGAGAGGAAGAGAGGGAGAGAGGAGAGGGAAGGAAGGGATAATGAGGTGAAGGGAGAGGGAAAAAGGGGGAGAGGAAGAGGGAAGGAGGGATGGATAGTGGGGGGAGAGAGAGGGAGAGAGGGGGAGAGTGAGGGAGGTAGAAAAGGAGAGAGTAAGAGAGGTAGAGAGAAATTGTGAGAGAGGGAGGGAAAGGGAGAGATAGAGGGAGAGAGAGAAGGAGGGATAGAGGAAGAGAGGTGGAGAGAGGGAGAGAGAAATAGAGAGAGAAAGAGAGGGTAGAGAGAGGGATGAAGAGAGGGAGAAGGAGAGGAAATGAGGTAGAGAGGAAAAGAGAGGAAAATAAATTGATGGAGAGGTACAACAAGAGAGGGAGAGAGAAAGAAAAATGGGGAAGGAGAGGACGATGCTCGAAGGAGAGGGAGAGAGAAGGAGAGAGAGGAAGAGAGGGAGTGAGGGAGAGAGAGGAGATGGAAGGAAGGGATAATGAGATAGAGGGAGAGGGGAGAGAAAGAGAGGGAGAGAGGGAGAGAAAGGAGTGGGAAGGAAGGGATAATGAGGTAGAGGGAGAGGGGGAGAGGAAGAGAGAGGAGAAGGAAGGAAGGGATAATGAGGTGGAGGGAGAGGGGGAGAGGGAGAGATAGTGAGAGGGAAAGAGATGAAGATAGAGAGGGAGGGAGAGGGAGGTAAATGGAGAGGGAAAGAGAGGGAAAGAGAGGGAGGGAGAAGGGGAGAAAGAGGGGAGAGATTAAGAGGGAGGAAAGGAGGGAGAGTAGGTGAGAGGGAGGGAGGAAGAGAGTTAGAGAAAGGGAGGTAGGAATAGGGAATGAGAGGGAGAGGGAGAGTGTGATAGAGAGAGGACGAGGGGAAGACAAAGAGAGAGAGGAGTGATAGAGCGTGATAAAAGGAGAGAGAGAGAGAGAGAGAGGGAGAGAGGGGAGCAAGGGGGAAGAGAGAGAGGGAGAGAAAGGGATGAGGGAGGGAAAAGGAAGAGAGAGGGAATGAGAGAGAACAAGAGAGGGAGAGAAGGGGAAAGAGGTTGAAGGAGAGAGAGATAGAGAGAGGGATTGAGGGAATGAAAGAGAGAAGATGGAAAATATGATGGAGAGAGAGGCCAAAAGGGAGAGAGGGAGAGGGATAGAGGAATATAATGGGGTAGAGAGAGGGAGGAGGGAGAGAGATGGAAAGAGGGAGAGATATTGAGGAAGCAAGAGGGACAAATTGGGAGAGTAGGGAGAGAGGAGAGATAAAGAAGGAGGGAGAGAGGAGAGGGTGAAAGAGGGATAGAGAAAGCGAGAGGGAGAGATAGAATAAGGGAGAGGTAGAGAGAGAGATGGAGAGAGAGATAAGGAGAGAGATAAGGAAAGGGAAAGGGAGAGGCAAAGGGAGGGAGGGATAGAGAGGAAGGTAAGAAAGAAGGGAGAGAGGGGGAGAGAGAGGGAAAGCAAGAGAGGGAGCAAGAGAGGAAGAGAAAGATAAAGGAGAAAGGGAGAGAGAGTTAGAGGGATATATAGAGACAAAGAGAGGGAAGAGGAGAGAGGGAGAGATAAATAAGGAGGGAGAGATGAAGGGAGAGAGGGAGATAGAGAAGGAGCGAGAAAGTGAGGGAGAGATATGAAGAGACAAGGAGAGAAAGAGAGAAAGGGATAGTAAAATAGATGGAGAGAGTGAGAGAGAGAAAGAGAGAGAGAGAAATAGAGAAGGAGAGGGAGAGAAAGGAAGGGAAGGTAGGGATCAAGGATAGAGAAAGGGAGAGTACAGAGAGAAAGGAAAAGAGGGAAAGGATGAGAGAGAGGGAAGGAGAGGGAAAGAGAATGAGAGAGATTATTGGAGTGGGTGAGCGAGAGAGGGAGAGAGAAAGAAAGGGAGAGAGGAACATAATGGAAGGGTGAGAGAGGGGAAAAGAGAGAGGCAGAGAAACAAGAGAGGATGCTAGAGAGAAAGAGAGAGTATGACAAGGAGAGAGGGAAAGAGGGAGAATGAGGGAGATATGAGGAGAGTAGGGAAGAGAAATAGAATGAGAGAGTGAGAAAGAGAGAGAGAGAGAGAGAAGGAGGAAGAGATGGAGAGAGGAAAGAGGGAGGGAGAGATGGAGAGAGAGTGTGGGATAGAGAGGGGGAAGGAGAGGGAGAGAGAAGGAAAGAGAGGGAGAGAAAAAAAGAGAGAGTGTTGAAGGAAGGGAGGGAGAGAGGGAGGAAGAGAGGGAAAGAGAAGGAGGAAGAGAGGGAGAGAAGGGAGAGATGGAGAGAGTGGAGAGAGAGGGAGAGAAAGAGATGGGAAGGAAAGAGTGAGGGAGAGAGAAAGAGAGAAATAGAAGGAGAGAGGGAGAGAGAGAGGGAGGGAGGGCGAGAGAGAAGGAAAAGGGAGAGAAGGGGAGAGAGTGAAAGAGAGGGAGAGAGAGGGAGAGTGGGGGAGAGAGAATGAGTGAGATAGGGAGAGAGGGAAAAATAGAGGGAGAGAGTGGAAGAGATAGGGAGAGAGAAGAGGAGAGAGGTAGAGAGTGGGAGAGAGAAAAAGGGAGAGATAGGAGAGAGAAAGGGTGATGAAAAAGAATGGGAGAGAAAGGGAGAGAGGGATACACACTATATTGGGAAGAAAAGATTGAGAAATGGAGAGAGAAAAATAAAGAGAGAAAGGGAGGGAGGGAGAGAGAAAGACAAAGGGAAAGAGGGAGAGGTAAAGAGAGAGGGAGAGGGAGAGAGAGAGAGGGAGAGTAGGAGAGAGAGGAAGAGCGATATAGAGGGAGAGAGAGAGAGGGAGAGTAGGAGAGAGAGGAAGAGCGATATAGAGGGGAGAGAGAGAGAGGGAGAGTAGGAGAGAGAGGAAGAGCGATATAGAGGGAGAGAGGGAGAGATAGTAGGAGAGAGGGAGTGAGGGTGAGGGAGAGGGAAGAGAGATAAAGTGAGAGAAAGAGAAGCAAATGGGGAGAGATAAAGAGAAAGAGGGAGAAAGAATAGGAGGGAGAGGAAGATGGAAAGAGTTAGAGGAAGATAGAGGGAGAGAGATAGAGAGGGAGACATAGTACGAAAGGTAGAGAGGGGGAGAGAGAAAGAGAGGGAAAGAGAGAGTGAGAGGAAGAGGGGTAGAGATAGGGAGAGAGGAGAAAGAGAGGGTAAGGTAGAGAGAAAGGGAGAAAGAGAAAAAGGAAGAAGGAGACAGGGAGAAAGAGAGAGAGAGGGAGGTAGAGAGAGGGGAAGAGGGAGAGAGGGAGAAAGAGATAGAGAGAGAGGTAGAGGGAGGGGAAATGGAGAGAGTAAGGGAGATAGAGAGGGAGAGGGGTTGAGAGGGTGAGAGATTAAGAGAAAGGTTTATATATAAACCTAATAATCAAAATATTTTACAGAGTGTTATTTATGACATAGATAAAAAACTTTTATTCTTTAAGGTTTGCCTAGAAATCACTTTAAGGTCTACGAATAAGTCATCCAAAATTCGAATAGAATCTACTTCTCAAGAACATTGATTTTGCATACTTGATTCTACTAATAATCAAACCGTCCATCTCAAGTAAAATTGCTTTAATTTAACACAAATTATACATTTCAAGCATTAATTTCTCATGGTGTAATTGTCTAAAATTTCATTCCATAAATCCTCACCTAAACAACTAGTATGTTGTCATCCCAAATACTTGAATGGCAAATATACACAATCACACCTTCACTTATTTGAAGATTCTGACCTATATATATATATATATTCACGGGGACTAAAGAAAGAGAGGGAGAGTGATGGAGGGAGTGGGATGGAGGGAAAGAGTGAGATAATAAAGGAAAGAGAGAGAGAAAGAGGGAGACAAGGGAAGAAAGAGAGGGAAAGGGAAAGAGAGTAAAGAGAGGGAGAGGGAGAATAAGAGTGAGAGGGAGAGGAGAGGAAGAGAAAGAGGGGGAAAGTGGGAAGAAGAGAGAGATAGATAGGGAGGGGGAAAGGAAAGGAGATGGAGAGAGGGGCGGTATAGAGAGATGGAGAGAGAAAGAGAGAGGGAGGAAGAAGGACAAAGGGGGAGGTATAGAGAGATGGAGAGAGAAAGAAAGAGGGAGGAAGAGGGAGAGGGATAGAGGTAGTGAAAGTGAGAGGGTGAGAGAGAGGGAGATTGAGAGGGAGAAGAGATGAGAGGAGCGGGATGAGGAGAGCGAGAGAAGGAGAAGGGGAGAGACAGAAGGGAAAGGGAGTGAGAGTGGGAGAGAGAGAGGAGAGGGAGATATAGAGGGAGAGAGAGGGAGGGAAAGGGAGAGAAAAAGATGGATAGAGGGGAGAGGGGAGAGAGGAAGGAGACAGGGGGATAGGAGAAAGAGGGGCATAGGGAGAGAGAAATAATGTGAGAGGGGAGAGGGATGGAGAGAGAATGAAAGAGAGAGGGAGAGAGAGGGAGAGAGATGGAGGGAGTAGGAGTGAGGGAGCGAGGGAGAGAAGGGGTGAGAGAAAGGGAAGGAGAAAGGGAGAGGAATGATGAGGGCTCTCCCTCAACCTCTTCCTATCTACCGTTTTATTAGTGCCTCGCTCAACCTCTTCCTCTTTACCTTTTTATCTCTATCTCCTAACATCTCTCTCTCTTCTTCTCCATCTCTCTCTCTTCATTTCTCTCATTCTCTCCATCTCCCTCTCTCTCCCTCTCACACCCCTCTCCCTCTGTCTCTCTTATATTCTCTCTCCTTCTTCTCACACTCTCACTCTTCCTCTCTCTCCCTCTCCTCTTCCCTCCCCTTTTCCTTCTATCCCTCTCTCCCCCTCTCTCCTTCCTAATCCCTCTCACTTCCTCTCCTTCTCCCTCCCCTTGTCTCTCCTTCTCTCTCGCTCTCCTCTATCTCCCTTTCTCCCTCTCTTAACCTTTCTTTACCTCTCTCTACTCTATCCCCATCTATCCGTCCTTATTTGTCTCTTTGACTCTCCCCTCTCACTCCCCATTTTATATCCCTATCTCTCATCTCTCTCCCTCCCTCTCTCTCCCTTTCCTCATCTTCTCTCTTTCTTCCTCTCTCTTCCTTCCCTTCCAATCTCCCTCTTCCTCCATCTCTCTCAATCTATCTCACTCCTCTCTCTCCCTCTCTCTCCTTATCCCTTTTCCTCTCCTTCTCTCCCTCTATCTCTCATACTTTTTTCTTTAGCCCTTCCACTCTCTCTTTCCCTCTTACTCCCTCTATCTTTCTCGCCCTCTTTTCTTCCCTCTCTCCTCCCTTGTCTCCCTCCCTCTACCTCTCTATCCCCATCTACCTCTCTCTATCTTTCTCTCACCAACACTCTCCCTCTCTCTCCCACTCTCCCCTCTCTCTTTATCTCTCATCTCTCTCTCTTTTTCTCTCTCTTCCCTCTCTCTTGCTCCTTCCCTAACTTTTTCTCCTTCTCTCCCTCTCTCTCCCCATCTCTCCATCTCCCTCCCTCTCTCTCACTCTTTCCCCCTCTCTCCCTCTCTCCTCCTCTCTTTCTCCCCCTCCCTCTCTCTACCCCGTTATATCTCTCCTCTCTTCCCCTCTCTATCTCCCTCCCTCCCTCCATCCTAATCTATATCTCTCTTACTCTCTACCATTCTCCCATTTCTTTCTCTCTCTCTCTCCCCCTCATGCTCTCCTTTCTCTCCTTTTCTCTCCCTCCCTCTCTCCCCTTCTTTTTAACTCTCCCTCTTCTCTCTCCCTTTCTCCTTCACCTTCTCTCTCCTTCTCCCTCTCCCTCTCTCATTCTCTCTCTTTCCCTCTCTTTCCCTCTCTCCCTCTCCCTTCCCTCCCCATCTTTAACTCTCTCCCCCTCTACCCCGCTTACCTTCTCCCTCTCCCTCTCCCTCCCTCTCCCTCTCCCTCTCCCTATCCCTATCTCTCCCTCTCTCCCTCCCACTCTCCATATTTCTCTCTCCCTCTCCCTTTCTCTCCCCTCTATCCCTCTTTCTCCCTCTCTCTCCCCCTTCCTTCCTCTCTATCTCTCTCCCCTCTCTCTAACCCCTTCTTACCCTCTCTTGCCCTCTCTCCTTCTCTTTTTACCCTCACTCACCTTTCTCCCTCTCTCCCCTATCTCTTTCCCTATCCCACTCTTTCTCTCTCTCCCTCTCTCTCACCCTCCCATCCTTCTCCTTCTCTCCCTTTCTCTCTCTATCTCCCTTCCTCTCTTTCCTCTCCTCTTTCCTCTCTTCTTTTCTCTCTCCTTCCCTCTCCCTCCTCTCCTCTCCCTCTCTCTCCCTTTCTCTCTCTCTCTTAGTCTCCCTCCCCCTCTCTCCTCTCTCTTTCTTTATCCATCTCCCTCCTCTCTCCCTCCCTTAACTTTCTCTTTACTTTCCCTCCCTCTCTTGCCGCTCTATATCTCCCTCTATCCCTCTCTCACACCCTCTCCTTGTCTCTCTCCCTCACTCTCTCTTTCTCATTTTTCCTCTCTCACTCTTTTTATCCCTCTCTCATTCTCTTATTCTCTCTCCCCCTTTATCTCTCATCCTCTTTACCTTTCTCTCACTTTACCCTTCTCTCTCTCTTCCCCTTTCTCTTCCTCCTTCTCTCCCCCTCACCATCTCTATCTCTTTCTATCTTTGTCCCTCTCTCTTTCCTTTTTGCTACTCCTCTTTTCCTTTCTCTCACTCTCTCTCCCTCCCTCTCCACCTTTCTTTTGCTCTCTCCCCTTACTTTCTCCATCTCCCTCCCTGCCTCTCTCCTTCCATCTCTCTTTTTCTCTCTCTCCCTCTCTCTTCCTCTTCCTTCTCTCTCTCCCTATCTATTTTGCTCTCTCCTACTCTCTCTCTTTTCCATTCTCTCTCCCCTTCTCCCTCCCTCTCTCCATCTCTCTCACCCTCCCTCTCTCTTACTTTCTCTTTCTCCCTCTCTCCCTCACTCTCCCACTTTCTCCCTCTCTCTTCCACTTTCTCTCTATTTCTCTCTCTTCCTCTCTATCTCTCTCCTTATCACTTTCTCTCTCCCTCTCTCATTCTCTCTCATCTCTCTCCTCCTCCTTTCCTCTCTTTAACTCCCCCTTCTCTTTATCTCTTTCTCACCCTCTCTTATCCTCTCTCCCTCCCCCTCTCTATCCCTCTCTCCCTCTTTCTACCTTTCTCCCTTTCTCTCTCCCCCTTATGCTCTCCTTCTCTCTCTTTTTCTCTCCCTCCCTCTCTCCCCCTCTTTTTCTATCTCCCTCTTTCATCCTCTCCCTCTTCTCTCTCCCTTTCTCCTTCACCTTCTCTCTTCTTCTCCCTCTCCCTCTCTCATTCTCTCTCTTTCGCTCTCTCCCTATCCCTTCCCTCCCTATCTTTAACTCTCTCTCCCTCTACCCCTCTTACCTTCTCCCTCTCCCTCTCTTAATCTCTTTATCCTCTCTCTATTCCCATCTCTCCCTCTCTCTCCCTTGCACTCTCCCTATTTCTCTCTCCCTCTCCCTTTCTCTCCTCCTCTATCCCTCTTTCTCCTTCTCTCTCCCTCTCCCTTCCTTCTCCCTCTCTCCCTTTCTCTCCTTATCTCCCTTCCTCTCTTTCCTCTCCCTTTCCTCTCTTTCTTTCTCTCTCCTTCCCTCTCCCTCCGCTCCTCTCTCCCTCTCTCCCTTTCTCTCTCTCCTTAGTCTCCCTCCCCTCTCTCCTCTTTCTTTCTTTATCGATCTCCCTCCTCTCTTCCTCCCTTAACTTTCTCTTTACTTTCCCTTCCTCTCTTTGCCTCTCTAGATCTCCCTCTATCCCTCTCTCACACCCTCTCCTTGTCTCTCTCCCTTCCTCTCTCTTCCTCTTTTTCCCTCTCTCACTCTTTTTATCCCTCTCTCATTCTCTTCTTCTCTCTCCTTTATCTCTCCTCCTCTTTACCTTTCTCTCACTTTACCCTTCTCTCTCTTCCCTTTCTCTTCCTCCCTCTCTCCCCTTCACCATCTCTATCTCTTTCTATCTCTCTCCCTCTCTCTTCCTCTTTTTCCTACTCCTCTTTTCCTCTCTTTCCTCTCTCCCTCTCCCTCTCCACTTTTCTTTTGCTCTCTCTCCCTCGGTTTCTCCATCTCTTTCCCCGCCACTCTCCCTCCATCTTTCTCCCCTTTCTCTCCCTCTCTCTTCCTCTTTCTTCTCTCTCTCCCCATCTATTTTGCTCTCTCCTACTCCCTCTCTTTTCCATTCTCTCTCCCCTTCTCCCTCCCACTCTCCATCTCTCTCCCCCTCCCCTCTCTTACTTCCTCTTTCTCCCTCTCTCTCTCTTAATACCTCTCTCCCTCACCTGTCCTCTTTTTCTCCCTCTCTCCTCCCTCTCCCTCCACTTTCTCTCTATTTCTCTCTTTTCCTCTTTATCTATCTCCTTATCACTTTCTCTCTCCCTCTCTCATTCTCTCTCATCTCTCTCTTCCTTCTTTCCTCTCTTTAACTCTCCCCTTCTATTTATCTCTTTCTCACCCTCTCTTATCCTCTCTCCCTCTCTCCCTCCCACTCTCTATCCCTCTCTTGCCCTTTCTCTATCCCTCTCTCCCTCTTTCCATCTCTCTCTCCCTCTCTCCCTCTCTATTTCCCTCTCCCTCTCTCTCCCTCTCTCCTCTCCCTTCCTCTCTCCTTTCCTTTCTTCCTGTCTCTCTCCTTCTCTCTCCCTCCTTTTATCTCACTTTCTCTCCCCTTTCTCTCCCTCCCCCTCTCCCTCTCTCCTCTCTCCTCTCTCTTTCTTTATCCATCTCCCTCCTCTTTCCCTCCCTCAACTTTCTCTTCTACTACCTCTCCCTATCTCTACCTCTCTATACCTCCCTCTATCCCTCTCCACACCCTCTCCTTGTCTCTTTCCCTCCCTTTGTCACTCTTTTTATCCATATCTCTCTCATTCTCTTCCCCTCTCTCCCCTCTATCTCTCCTCCTTTTTACCTTTCACTCACTTTACCCTTATCTCTCTCCATTTCTCTTCCCCCTCTCTCCCCCTCCCTATCTCTATCTCTCTATCTCTCTCCATCTCTCTCTTCCCTTTTTCCTACTCCTCTCTCCTTTTGTTACCCTCTCTCTCACTCTCTCAAACTTTCTCTTACTTTTTCTCCCCCTCACTCTCTCCATCTCTCTTCCTTATTCTCTCCCTACCTCTCTCCCTCTGTCTCTCTCCCTCTCTCTCTCCCTTTCCCTTCTCTCTTTCCTTATCTATTTCACCATCTCTTACCCTCTCTCTTTTCCTCTCTCTCCCTCTCCCTCCCTCTTTTCCTCTCACCCTCTCTCCCTTTCTCTCCCTCCCTCTCTCTCTCAATTTCTCTACCCTCACACTCTTTCCTCCTCTCTCTCACTCTCCCCCTTATGTTCCCCTCTCTTCCCCTTCTCTCCCTCACTTTCTCTCTATTTCTCTCTCTTCCTCTCTCTATCTCTCTCTCTCTCCTTATCCCTCTCTCTCACTTTCTCTCACTCTCTCTCATCTCTCTCTGTCTTGCTTTCTCTCTACCTCTTTCATTCTTTCTATTCCCTTCTCCCTTTCTCTTATCCTCTCTCTGTCCCCCTCTCTCCCTTTCTTTCCCTTTATCTTTCCCTTTCTCGCTCTCTTTATCTCTCTCTTCCTCTTTCACTCTCTCTATCCCTCTCTCTCGCTCCCTCCCTCTCTCTCCCTATCCCTTTTCCTCTCTCCCTCTCTCTCTCTTCCCTTCTATTTACCATACCTCCCTCTTTCTTCCTCTCATCTCTCCTCTCTCTTTCTCTATCCATCTCTCACCCTCTATCCCTCTATTCTCCGGTCTCTTTTATCTCTCTCCCTCTCTCTATCTCCCTCTTCATACCATGTCCCTCTCTCCCTCCCTCTCTCTATCTCCCTCTTCATACCATGT
This sequence comes from Dovyalis caffra, assembly GCA_963924115.1. NCBI lineage: Eukaryota > Viridiplantae > Streptophyta > Magnoliopsida > Malpighiales > Salicaceae > Dovyalis > Dovyalis caffra. The sequence goes on from CAWUPB010001179.1 coordinate 2,163,503, forward strand.
CCCTCTCTCCCTCCCTCTCTCTATCACTCTCTCTATCCCTCTCCCAATCTCTCCATTTCTGTTTTTCTCAATCTTTCTCACTCTCTCCTTCTCTCCACCTTTCTCTCCCTCCCTCTCTCTCCCCCTTTACCCTTCTCTATCTTTCTATCCCCCTCTATCCCTGTCTCTCTCACTCTCTCCCTCTCTTTCTCTCTCTTTCTCTTTCCTTCCCTCGGCATTCATTTCTCTATCACTCTCTTGGTGTGCCTCCCTCTCTCTTCTTCTCTCTATCTCTCTACCTCTCTCTTCCTCCCTCACCTAATCTACCTCTCCCTCTCTTCCCTTCTATCCCTCTCTTTCCCTCTCTCTCGACCTATCTCTTTTTCCCTATCTCTCCTTCTCACTCATGCTCTCTCTCTTTCTTCCATCTCTCGCATTTTTATCTCTCTTCCACTTTGTCTCCCCCTCTATGTCCTTATATCTCCCTCTATCTCCTTCTCTCTCCCTCTCTCCTTTTTTCTTGATCTCTCCCCTTTCTCACTCTCTCTCCCTCTCTTTCTCACCATGTCTCTCCTACTCTATCTCCCTCTCTCACTCTCTCTTGTGTTCCCTCATTCCCTCAACCTATTTCTCTCTCTATCTCTCCTTTCTCCCCTCGCTATCATTTCATCTCTTTATGTCTCTCTACCCTTCTTTTCCCTTCTTCCTATCGCTCTTTATCTCGCTCCCTCTCTCTATCTCCCTCTTTCATAACCTCTCCCTCTCTCCCTCCCTCTCTCTATCCCTCATTTTTCCTCTCTCTCACTCTCCCTATCCCTCTCCCTATCTCTCCCTGTCTCTTTTTTCTCTCTTTCTCTCTCTCCCTTTCTCTCCCTCTCTCTCTCTACCTTTACCCCTCTCTCTCTTTCTATCCCCCTCTATCCCTCTCTCTATCACTCTCTCCCTCTCTTTCTTTCTCTTTCCCTCTCATTCCCTAGGACTTCCTTTCTCTATCACTCTCTTAGTGTGCCTCCCTCTCCCTCCTCTCTCTATCTCTCTATATCTCTACCTCTCTCTTCCTCTCTCACCTAATCTCTCTACCTCTCTCCATCTCTTCCCCTCTATTCCTCTATTTCCCTCTCTCTTGACCTTTCTCTTTTCCCTCTCTCTCTTTCTCACTCCTCTCTCTCCTTCTTTCTATCTCTCGCATTTTTATCTCTCTTCCACTTTGTCTCCCCCTCTATCTCCTTCTCTCTCCCTCTCCCTCTCTCTTTCTTTTTTCTTGATCTCTCCCCTTCTCACTCTCTCTCTCCCTCTCTTTCTCTCCATCGCTCTCCTACTCTATCTCCCCTCTCTCACTCTCTCTCGCGTTCCCTCATTCCCTCACCCTGTTTCTCTCTATCAAACCCTTCTCCCCCTCCCTATCTTTTTATCTTTTTATGTCTCTCTCCCCCTCTCTTCCCTTCTTTCTATCTCTCTTTATCTCGTTGCCTCTCTCTCCCTCCCTCTCTTTATCCCTCATTTTTCCTCTCTCTCACTCTCTTTATCCCTCTCCCTGTCTCTCCCTATCCCTTTTTCACCCTCTCTCCCTCCCTCTCTCTATCCTTCATTTTTCCTCTCTCTAACTCTCTCTATACCTCTCCCCGTCTCTCACTCTCTCCTTCTCTCTCTCCCTTTATTTCCCTCCTTCTCTCTCCCCTTTACCCCTCTCTCTCTTTCTCGTCCCCCCTTCACCCTCCCTCTCTCACTCTCTCTCATGTCCCCTCATTCCCTCACATTGTTTCTCTCTCTCTATCTCTCCCTTTCTCCCCCTCCTTCTCTTTTTATCTCTTTATGTCTCTCTCCCCCTCTCTTCCCTTCTTCCTATCTCTCTTTATCACTCTCCCTCTCTCTATCTCCTTCTTCCATACCCTCTCCCTCCCTCCCTCCCTCTCTCCATCCCTCATATTTCCTCTCTCTCACTCTTTCTATCCCTCTCCTTATCTCTCCCTATCTCTTTTTCTCCCTCTCTCTCACTATCTCCTTCTCTCTCTCCCTTTCTCTCCCTCACTCTCTCTCTTTCTATCCCCCTTATATCCCTCTCTTTATCACGTTCTCCCTCTCTTTCTCTCTCTTTGCCTCTCCTTCCCTTGGACTTCCTTTCTCTATCGCTCTCTTAGTGTGCCTCCATTTTCATCCTCTCTCTATCTCTCTATCTCTCTCTTCCTCTCTCACCTAATCTCTCTACCTCTCTCCCTTTCTTCCCCTCTATCCCTCTCTTTCCCTCTCTCTACTTTTCTTTTTCTCCCTCTCTCTCCTTCTCACTCCTCTCTCTCTCCTTCTTTCTATCTCTACATTTTTATCTCTTTTCCACTTTGTCTCCCCCTCTATTGCCTTCTCTCTCCCTCTCCCTCTCTCCTTCTTTTTCTTGATCTCTCACCTTTCTCACTCTCTCTCCCTCTCTTTCTCGCCATCTCTCTCCTATGTTATGTCCTCTCTCTCACTCTCCCTCGTGTTCCCTCATTCCCTCACCCCGTTTCTCTTTATATCTCCCTTCTCCCCCTCCCTATCTTTTTATCTCTTTATTTCTCTCTCCCTCTCTCTTCCCTTCTTCCTATCTCTCTTTATCTCGATCCCTCTCTCTATCTCCCTCTTTCATACCCTCTCCCTCTCCCTTTCCCTCTCCCTCTCTCTATCCCTCATTTTTCCTCTCTCTCACTCTCTCTATCCCTCTCCTTGTCTCTCTTTGTCCCCTTTTTTCTCTCTCTCTCCCTCCCTCTCTCTATCCCTCATTTTTCCTCTCTCTCACTCTCTTATCCCCCTCCCTATCTCTCCCTATCTCTTTTTCTCCCTCTCTCTCACTCTCTCCTTCTCTCTCTCCCTTTCTTTCCCTCCCTCTCTCCCCCTTTACCTTTCTCTCTTTCTATCCCCCTATCCCTCTCTCTCTCACTCTCTCCCTCTCTTTCTCTCTCTTTCCCTCTCCCTCCCTTCGACTTCCATTCTCTATCGCTCTCTTGGTGTGCCTCCCTCTCTCCTCCTCTCTCTATCACTCTATCTCTCTACCTCTCTCTTCCTCTCTCACCCAATCTCTCTACCTCTCTTCCTCTCTTCCCCTCTATCCATTTCTTTCCCTCTCTCTCGACCTTTCTCTTTTTCCCACTCTCTCCTTCTCACACTCTCTCTCTCTTTCTTTCTATCTCTACATTTTTTCTCTCTTCCTCTATCTCCTTCTCTCTCTCTCCCTCTCTCCTTTTTCTTGATCTCTCCCTCTCTCACTCTCTCTCATGTTCCCTCATTCCCTCACCTTATTTATCTCTCTCTATCACTCCCTTTCTCCCCTCCCTCTTTTTTTATCTCTTTATGCCTCTCTCCCCCTCTATTTCCTTTTTTCGATCTCTCGTTTATCTCTCTCGCTCTCTCGCTCCACCTCTCTATCTCTCTTGGTCTCTCTACCTCTTTCGCTCCCTCTCTACCCATCTCCCTCCCTCTATCCCTCTCTTCCCCCACTCCCCTCCGTCTATCCCACTCTCCCTCTCTCTCGCTCTCTCTTTTTGTCTCTCACCCTCTCTCTCTCTATCTTTTTATCTCTCTATCTCTTTTTTTGTCTCTCTCACTCTCTTTAGCCCTCTCTCCTAACCTCTTTATCTTCCAATCACCCTCTCCTACCCTCTCTCTCTCTCTCCCTCCCTTCCTCCCACCCTATCTCCTTTCCCTCCTCTCTCTAGCCACCTCTCATGCCTCTTTTTCTATTCTCTCTCCCTCTCTCTCCCTCTCTGTCCCTCCATCTATCCTCCCTCTCTTACTCTCTCTCCCTCTCCTTTTTCCTCTATGCCTCTATCTCTCCCTCTCTTTTTCCTTCTATTCCTCTATATCTCCCTCTCTTTCCCTCTCTCTCCCTCTCTTTGCCTTTATTGCTTTATCTTTTATCTCTTTTCTCTCACCCTCTCTCCTTTCACCCTCTCTCTCCCATCTCTCTCCCTCTCTTGCTCTCTCTTTTTATTCCCTCATTCTCTCTCTCTTTCACTCCTTCTCTCTCTTCCTTTCCCCTCTCCTTCTCTCCCTCTCCCCCACTTTCTCTATCTCCCTCTCCCCTCTCCCTCCCTCCCTCCCTCCCTCCCTCTCTTTCTCTATCTCTATCTCTTATCTCTCTCTCTCCCTTTCTATCTCCCTCTCTCCCTCTTACTCCCTCCCTCTCTCTCTTCCCCTCTCCCTCTCTCTCCCTTTCCTTCTTTCCCTCCCTCTCTTCCTCCCTCTCTCTTTTCTCTCCTTCTCTCACTCTATCTCTCTTCCTTTTTCTCTCCCTCTCTCTTTCCCTCTCTATTTCTCTCCCCCATTCTCCCTCTCCCTTTTGCCCTCTCTCCCTTTCTCTCCCAACCTCTCTCTTTTTCTCTCTATCTCTCTTCTCTCTCCTAATCTCTCCCTCCTTTTCTCTCCCACCCTCTCTCCTTCTCTCTGTCTCTTTCTATCTCTCTCCTTATCTTTCTCTCCCTCTTTCTATCCCTTCCTCTCCCACCCTCTATCTCCTTTTCTCTCAATCTCTCCTTATCCCTCTCCCTCTCTTATTATCACCCACTCCCCCCACTCTTTCCATATCTCCCATCCTCTATCCCTCTCTCTCCCTTTCTCTCACCCTCTTTCTCTTTCTTTATATCTCCCTCTCTCCCTTTCTCTCTCCCTCTTTCTCCTCTTTTCTTTCTCCCTCACTTTATCCTCTCTCATAAACTCTCTCCCTTTAACTTTCCCTCTATCCCTCTATCTCTCCCTCTCTATCCCTCTACCCCTCTTTATCTCTACCCCTCTCTCTCTCCATCTCTCCCTCTATCCCTTTCTCTTCCTCTCTCTCCCTCTCCCTCCATTTTTTACCCTCCCTCTCTCTCCTTCTCCCTCTCTATCTCTATCTCTTATCTCTCTCCCCCTTTCTTTTCACTCTCTTCATCTCTCTACCTCCCTCTCTCTCTCTCCCTCGCTCACTTCCTCCCTTCCTCCCTTCCTTTCTCTCCCTCCCTTACCCTCTCACTCCCTTCCTCCCTCTTTCTCTCTCTTTCTCCCTCTCTCCCTCTCCCTTTTCTACCTCTCCATCACTCTCTCTCCCTCTCTTTATATCCTTTTATCTAGCTCTCTCTCCCTTTCTCCCTTTCCTCTCCCTCCCTATTCTCTCCCACTCTCTCACTCCCTCTCTTTCCCCTCTCTCACTCTATCTCTATCTCTCTATCTTAGTCTCTCTCACTCTTTCCCTATCTCTCCCTCTCTCTCTCCCCCTCCATTTACCTCTCTCTCATTCCTTTTCTCACTCTGTACCATTCTCTCTCTCACTCACTCTTTCTCTCTCCCTCTCCCTCTATTGTCTCACACTCCCTCTAGCTCTCTCTCACCCCTCTCTCTCCTTCCCTCTCTTTTCCCTTCTCTCTCACTCCATCTCTTTCTACTTCTCCCTCTCCCTTTTCCTCTCCATACAAATCTCCCTCTCCATTTTCCTCTCCATACAAATCTCCCTCTCCCGCTCTCTCACTTTCCCACTCTCTAACTCTCTCTACCATTTTCCCTCTCTCTCCCCCTCCCCATAGCTCTCTCTTCCCCTCTCACTCTTCCTCTCTATCTCCCTTTCTCTCTTGCTCTCTCTCCCCCTTGTTCCCTCCCTTCTAATCTTTTTAACTACCTCTCTCTCTCACTCTCTCTTGCTCTCCCTCTCTTTCTCTTCTCCCTCTTCTTCTCTCTCCTCCCTCACTTTAGCTCTCTCACTTACCCTATATCCCTCTCTCCCTCTTTTTTTGTCTCCTTGCTCTCTCTCTCTCTCTCTCTCTCTCTCTTTTACTATCTTGTTATCCCTATCCCTCTATCTCTTTCTCCCTCTTGCTCTTATTCTCTCTTTATCTTCTCCCTCTTTATACCTCTCACCCTTACATCTCCCTTTCTCTCTCCCCTTCTCTCCCTTCTCCCTCTCCCTCTCTCACTCTCTCCTTCTCTCTCTCCCTCTCTCCATCTCTCTTCTTCTCCATCTCCCTTCATCTTTCTGTCTCTCACTCTTCCTCCCTCTCTCTCCCTCTACTTTTATATGTAATTCCCTCTTTCTTTCTCATTTCTTTCCTTCTCTCTATCCCACTCTAGCTCTCTCGCTCTTTTTATCTCTCCCCATTTCTTCCCTCTCTCTTCCCCTCTCTAACTCTTCCTCTCTCGCCTCCCTCTCTCCCTCTCTCTTGCTCCTTCTTTCCTTCTTTCTACATCGCTCTCGCTATCTCTCTCCCTCTCATTGTCCCTCTCTCTATGTATATCCCCCTTCATCTCTCTCTCCCCCAACTCCCTCACTCCTCCCTCTCTTTTCTCTCCCTTTCTCCCTCTTTGTTTGCTCTCTCTTTCATGCCTCCTCTCTTCCTCTCTCCCTCTTTCCTTCTCTCTTTCTCTAGCTCTTTCTCTTTCACTTTCTCTCCATCTATCTCTCTCCTTCTCTTTCCCTCCCTCTCCCTCCCTCTCCTACCATTTCTCTCTCTTCTCCTCTCCTTTCATTTCTCTCTCCTTCTCTCTCTCTCTCTCTCCCTCTCCCTCTCCCTCTTGCCCTCTCTCGCTTTCCCTCTCTCCCCCTATCCATCTCTTTCTCTCTTTCCCTCTTTATCTCTCTTTCTCTCTCCCTCTCTACCTCTCTTCATCTCCCTCTCTCTACCTCTCTCTCCCTCTCTCCCTCTTTTATCTCCTTATGTCTAACTCTCTCCCCCTTTCTCCCTTCCTCCTCTCCCCTATCTCTACCTCTCCCTCACTCCCTCTCTCCCTTTCTCTCCCTCTCTTTATCTCCTTCTTTCCACCTCTCTCTCCCTTTCTCCCTCCATCTCTCTCCCATGTCTCTCCTCTATCTCACTCCCTCTCTCTCCCTCTATCCCTCTTTTCTTTCACTCTTCCCCTCTTTTTCCTTTTCCTACTCTTTCCCTATCTCCCTCTCTCATTGCACCTCTCTTACTCTCCCACTCTCAAATCTTCTTTCTCTCCCTCTCCATCCTTTTCCCTTTCCCTCTTTGTCTCTCCCTCTCTCTTGCTCTCTTGCTCTATCCCTCGCTAACTCTCTCTATCCCCCTCTCTCCCTCTCTCCTTCCCTCTCTTTCTCTTCCTCTCTCCTTCTCCCTTTCTCTCTCTCTCTTATTATCTCTTACTACCTTTTTTTCCTCTCTCTTTCTCTCCCTCTCTCTATTTCTTTACTCTCTCTTACCTTTTCTCCTTATTTCTCTCTTTCTCTCCCTCCTTCTCTCCCTTCCCGCATCTCTCCCCCTCTCTCTCCTACCTCCTTTCTCTCCCTCCATTTCTCTCCCTCTCCCTTTCACTCCCTCTCTTCTTCTCCCTCTCTCCATCTCCCTCTCTCACCCCCTCTCTACCTACCTTTCTTTCTCTCTTCATAATCCTTCTCTCTCTTCCCTCTCCTTACCCCTCCCCTTTTCCTCCCTCCCTCTTTCCCTTTATCTCTGTCTCTTGCCCTCTCTCCCCTAATATCTCTCTCTCCCTATCCGTCTCCATCACTATTTCCCTATCTCTCCCATGTATGCTCTATTTCTCTCCCCATCTCCTTTTCCCTTTCCCTCCTTCTCTATCCTTAGTCTCTCTCCCTCTCTCTTCCTCTTCCCTAATATCTCTCTCCCTCTTTTTCTACTCTCTATCCCTCTCCTTCTCTCTCCTTCTCTCTCTCTCCCCCTCGCTCCTCTCTTCCTCCTTCTCTCTACTTGTCTCCCTCCTTCTCTCTGCCTATCTCCTCCCTTTCCCTACTTATCTCCCTCCCTCCCTCCTTCTCTGTTGCTCTCCCTCACCATCTCTCCCCCTTTATCTCTCTTGCTCTTTCTCTCTCTCCCTCTCTCCCTTACTCTCTCTACCTATCTCCTTTCTTTCTCCCTCTCTACCTACCTCTACTTCTTTCTCCCTCTTAATCCCTCCGTTTCTAGCAAAGTAGAGAGAGGAAGAGAGGGAAAAAGAGGAAAAGAGAGAAAGGACATAAAATAGAGTAAGAGAGTGGGATAGATAGAGGGAGATAAATAGAGAGGGAGAGGGAAAGAGGGAGAGAGAAAGAGAGGGAAAAAGAATAACAGAGAGGTAGTGATAGAGAGAGAAAAGAAGGAGAGAGAATGGGAGAGACAAAGAGAGATAGGGAGAGGGACAGAGGGAGAGAGATTAGAGGAGAGAGGAAGTGTGAGAGAGGGAGAGATGGAGAGAGAGATGGAAAGAAGGGAGAAAGAGAGAGGGAGAGGGAGAGAGAGGGAGAGGGAGAGGGAGAGAGGGATAGAGGGAGAGGTAAAGAGGGGGAGACAGAATGGGATGGAGATGGAGAGAAAGACAGAGGCAGAGAGAATGAAAAAAAGAGGGAGAGAGTGAGAGTGAGAGAGAGGGTGATAGAGAGAGGAAGGGAGAGAAAGTGGAAGAAAATGGGGGAACGAGTGAGAGTGAGAGAGAGAGAGGGTGACAAAGAGAGGGAGGGAAAGAGGGAGGGAGAGGGAGGGAGGGAGAGAGGGAGGGATAGAGTGAGAGAGCGGAGAGAGGGAGAGAGGGTAAGATAGGGAGAGAGATAGGGAGAGAGTGAGAGAGAGAGTGAGAGAGGGATAGAGAGAGAGAGGGAGGGTAGGAGAGAGGAAGAGGGGGAGGAGATGTAGAGAGAAAAGAAAGGGAAAGAGAGAGGGAGAGGGAGAGAGAGAGAAAGGGAGAGAGAATGAGAGAAGGAAAGATAGAGGTAGAATTAGGGAGAGATGAAGAGATAAAAGGAGAGAGAAAGAGATAGGGAGATAAATGGAGAGAAAAAGGAGGGATGGAGAGAGAGGAGAGAGATGGGAAGGCAGAGGTAGGGAAAGAAAGAGAGGAAGAGATAGAGAAATAACGAGAGAGGAAGAGAGAGATAATGGGGGAAGGAGAGAGAGGGGAGGAGAGGAGAGATAAGGAGAGGGTTAGAGAGAGATAGAGAGCGAGAGGGAGAGAGAGTGGGAGAATGAGGAGAAGAGTGGGAGAGAGAGATAGGGAGGGCAAGGTAGAGAGGCGGGGGGAGAGAGAGAGGAAGATAAAAAGGGAAAAGAGGGAGGGAGATATAGTGGAGAGAGATAGAGAGGGAGAGAGATAGGTAGATAGAGAGAGAAATGGAGGGAGGGGAAGAGAGGAAAGGAGGGGGAGGGAGGGAGGGGAAGGAGGGAAAGAGAGGAAAAGAGAGTGAGAGAGGGAGATGCAGATTGGGAGTGAGAGAGTGTAGGAGAAAGAGGGGGTGAGATATGAAGAAAGAGGGGGAGGGAGTGAGAGGGAGAGGGAGTGAGGGAGAGAGACAGAGAGAGGAAGAAATCGGGTGAGAAAGAGTGGAGTGAGGGGGAGAGAGGGCGGAAAGAGGGGAGAGAGAGGAAGAGAGTGAGGGAGAGACGTACAAAAAAGGGAGAAATCGAACAAGATAGAGAAAGTGAGAGGGAGAGAGAGTTTGAGAGGGGGATATTGAGAAGGAGGAAGAGGGAGATGGAGAGGGAGGGAGGGAGAAACATGGAGAGAGGGAGTGAGGTAGAGGGAGGGAAGGAAGGAGAGAGATAGAGAGAGTGTGTGTGAGGTAGAGGGAAGGAGAGAGTGATATGGAGAGAGGGAGATGGAGAAAGATAGAAAGAAAAGAAGAGATGGGGGAGAGAGCGAGTAAGAGAGGGAGAAAGAGAGAGAAAAATGGAGATGGAGAGAGAGAGATAAAGAGATAGGGTAAGAGAGGGAGGAAGATAAAAAGAAAGAGAGGAGGGAGAGGAAGGAGGGAGAGATAGAGGGGGAGAGAGAGGGGTAGAGGGAAAGAAAGGGGGATAAAGGGAAAGGGAGAAAGATAGAGGGAGAGAGATGAAAGAGAGGGAAGAAAGTAAGAGAGAGAAGGAGGGAGAAAGGGGGGATAAAGGGAAAGAGAGAGGGATAGAGGGAGAGAGAGGAGGAAGAGAGGGAGACAGATGGAAAGGCGAGAGAGGAGAAAGAGGGAGAGAAAATAAGAGAGAGAAAGGGAGAGAGAGGGAGAGAGGGAGAGGGAGAAAGAGAGCAAGTGTGAGGGAGAGAGAGGAAGAAAGAGAGGGAGAATGACTTTAAAGGGGAGAGAGGGGAGAGAGCAAGAGAAAGAGAGGGAGAAGAATGAGAGAGAGTGAGTGAGGGATAAAGAGAGGGAGAGGAAGTGTGAGGGAGAGAGAGAAGAAAGAGAGGGAGAATGACTTTAAGGGGGAGAGAGGGGAGAGAGCAAGAGAAAGAGAGGGAGAAGAAGGAGAGAGAGTGAGTGAGAGAAAAGAAAGGGAGAGAGAGGGAGAGATTAAGATAGAAAAGAGAGAGAGAAAAAGGGAGTGAGGGAGGGAGGGAGGCAGAGAGAGGAAGGGAGGGAGGTAGAGTGATAGAGAGAGTGAGAGAGAGGGAGAAGAAAAAGAGAGATAGAGAGACAAAGAGAGAGCTAAGAGGGAAAGAGGGAGAGAGAAGGAGAGAGGGGGAGAGAGAGAGAGAGAGAGGGTATGAGAGGAGAGGAGAGAGCAAGAAAGAGAAGGACAAAGGGAAAGAAGCAGAGAGAAGGTGAGGGAGAGAGAGGTAGGGTGACAGAAATTGAGTGAGAGGGAGAGTGATAGAGAGAGGGAGAGAGAGGGAGAGAATAAAGAGATAGGAAGAATGAGAGAGGGAGAGAGAGTGAGAGAGAGAAAGAGAGGAAAGAGTGAGGGAGATGTAAAGAGAAGGAAAGAGTGATGAGATAAAGAGGAAGAAAGTATGGGAGAGAAGGAGTGAGAAAGCAAAAGAGGGAGATGTAAAGAGAGGGAAAGAGTGACGAGATAAAGAGGAAGACAAGTATGGGAGAGAGGGAGTGAGAAAGCGAGAGAGGGAGAATAGGAGAGAGAGAAAAAGGGTAAGGGAGAGAGGTAGAGAGGAAAACAAATGGTGAGAGGGAAAGGGAGAGAGTGAAAGAGGGGGAAAGAAGAAGAGAGAGTGTGAGAGGGGGAGGGAGAGAGAAGGATATGGGGATAGAGGAGGTCGGGGAGAGAGATAAAAGATGGAGTGAGGTAGAGGGAAGGAGAGAGGGAGAAGGAGAAAAGGAGAGGAAGAAAGAGAAAGGAGGAGGTAAGAGAGAGAATAGGTGAGAGAGGAAGAGAGAGAGGAAAAGGGAGATAGAGAAAGATGTAGAGAGAGAAAGGGAAAAGGTAGGAGAGGGAGGGAGAGAAAAAGAAAGAGAGGAAGAAAGAGAGAGAGAACAGCAAGGGGAGAGATAGAGAGAAGGTGGAGAAAGAGAGAGGGATTAAGAGGGAGAGAGGGGATGAGCGGAAGAGAGAGGAGGTAGAGAGGGAAAGATAAAAGAGAGAAAGGGATAGAAAGTGAGAGAGAGATGGAGGGAGAGAGAGAGAGAAAAAGGGTAAGAGGCAGAGAGGGGAAGAGAGAAGGGGAGAGAGAGAGGTAGGGAAAGAGGAGGGGAGAGGGTGAGAGAGAGGGGAGAGATAAAGGGAGAGGGAGGGATAAGGGAATAGAGGGAGAGTGAGAAGGAGAAAGTGATAGAGAAGGATAGAAAGAGACGAAGGGGTAGGAGAGGAAGAGATAGGGAGAGGGAGAGAGATATAGAGAGATAAAAAGGGAGAGGGAGGAAGGAAGAGAGAGGGAGGGAAAGAGACAGCGAGAGAGAAGGAGGAAGGGAGAGAAAGAGGGAGAGATGAATATTGGGAAAGGAAGAGGGAGGGAGAGAGAGGTATTAGAAAGGGAGAGAGGGAGAGAGAGGAAAAGTGAGTGAGATCGTGAGAGGGATAGGGAGACGGAGAGAGGGAGAGGAAAAGTGAGAGAAAGGGAGAGAGAGGAAAGTGAGTGAGATCATGAGAGGGATAGGGAGATGGAGAGTGGGAGAGGAAAAATGAGAGAGAGGAAGAGAGGGAGAGGGGGAGAGAGAGATAGTGAGAGAGGGAGAGAGGGAGAGAAAGATGAAAGGAAAGAGGGAAAGGGAGAGAGGGAGAGCAAAAAGGATGGAGAGTGAGAGAGAGGGAGGGAGAGACAAGAAAAGATAGAAGCGGGGAGAAGGAGTGAGAAAGAGAAAGAGAAAGTGAGAGAGGGAAAAGTAGAGGGAGGAAGAGTGGTCGGGAGAGGTAGGGAGGGATAAGGAGAGTGATAAAGAGGGAGAGAGCGAGAGAGAGGGAGATAGGGAGAAAGAGGGAGAGAAAGAGAGAAATAAGTAGAGAGAGGGAGAGAGAGTGGGAGAGAGGGAAATGGAAAAAGAGAGATGAACGAGAGAAAGAGAGGAAGGGAGAGGAAAAGAGTAAAAGTATCGCAAAGTAGAGGAAGGAAGGAAGCGAAGAAGGGAGAGGAAGAGTGGGAGAAAGGGAGAGGGAGAGAGAGGGAGAGAGAAGTAGAAAGAGAGACATAGAGAGTAAATGAGAGATAAAGAGAGGTTTGGAGAGAAAGGGAGAGGGGAGAGTGGGGGAAGGAAAGGGAGAGAGTTGAGGAGAATGATGAAAAGAGGGAGAGGGAGAAAAGGAGAGGGGTAGAGAGAGATGAAAGGGAGATAAGATGAGAGGGAGAGGGGGAGAGAGAGGGAGGGAAACATGAAGAGGGAGAGAGAGGGAGAGGGGGAGAGAAAGATAAAGGGAGAGAGAGGGAGGGAGAGATGGTGAGAGAGGAAGAGGGGAAAAAGAGAAAAGAAGAGGGAAAGAGAGATAGGGAGTGATTTTGAGGGAGAAGAAGAGGGGAGTGAGGGTGAGGGAGAGGAAGGGAGAGAGTAAGAAGTGAAAGAGAGAGAGAGAGGAAGGGAATGAGAGAGGGAGAAAGGAAGAGAGAGGGAATGAGAGAGAACAAGAGAGGGAGAGAAGGGGAGAGAGATTGAAGGAGAGAGAGATAAAGAGGGATCGAGGGAAAGAAAGAGAGAAGAGGGAAAGCGAGGATGGAGAGAGAGGTAAATGGAGAGGCCAAGAGGGAGAGAGAGGAGGGAAAGAGGATATAATAGGGGAGAGAGAGGGAGGAAGGGAGAGATAGTGAGGAAGCAAGAGGGACAAATTGGGAGAGTATGGAGAGAGGAGAGATAAAAAAAGAGGGAGAGAGGAGAGGGTGAGAGAGGGATAAAGAGAGGGAGAGAGAGGGAGGGAGAGGGAGAGATAGAATAAGAGAGAGGTAGAGAGAAAGAGAGAGATAGAGAGATAAGGAGAGAGAAAAAAGAGGGAACGGGAGAGGGAAAAGGAGGAGGGATGAAGAGGAAGGAAAGAGAGAAGGTGAGAGAGGGGGAGAGAGAGGGAGAGCAAGAGAGGGAGCAAGAGAGAAAGAGAAAGATAGGGGAGAAAGGGAGAGAGAGTTGGAGGGACAGACAGAGATAGAGAGAGGAAAGAGGAGAGAGGGAGAGATGAAGAGGGAGGGAGGGAGATGGAGAGATGAAAGGAGAGAGGGAGAGAGGAAGGGTGGGAGAGGGAGAGAGAAAGAGGAAGAAAGAGTGAGAGAGATAAGAAGGGAGAGATAGGGATAGAGAGATAAAGAAGGAGAGACAGAGTGAGGGAGAGATATGGAGAGATAAGAAGAGAAAGAAAAGAGAGAAAGAGAGAAAGGGATAGGAAAATAGATGGAGAGAATGAGAGAGCAAGAAAAAGAGGAGAGGGAGAGAGAAGAAAGGAAGGTAGGGATTAAGGATAGAGAGAGGGAGAGTAGAGAGAGAAAAGGAAAAGAGGGAAAGAGAAGGAGAGAGATTATGAGAGTAGAGAGAGAGAGAGAGGACGAGAGAAGGAAAGGGAGAGAGGAAGAGAATGGAAGGGTGAAAGAGGGGGAAGGGAGAGAGAGAGAAATAAAGATAGGATACTGGAGAGAAAGGGAGAGTAGGACAAGGAGAAAGGGAAAAAGGGAGAGTAAGGGAAATATAGGGAGAGTAGGGAAGAGAAATAGAGTGAGAGAGAGGGAGAGGGAGGGAGAGATGAAGAGAGGAAAGAGGGAGGGAGAGGGGGAAGGAGAGGGAGAGAGAAGGAAATAGAGGAGAGAGAAAAAAAGAGAAATAGAGAGAGAGTATGGAGGGAAGGGATGGAGAGAGGGAGGAAGAGAGGGAGAAAGAAGGAGGAAGAGAGGGATAGAAGGGAGAGAGGGAGAGAGAGTATGGAAGGAAGGAAGGGAGAGAGGGAGGGAGGGAGAGAGAGGGAGGAAGAGAGGGGGTGAAGGGAGAGAGGGAGAGAGATAGAGAGAGGGAGAGAGAATGAGTGAGAGAGGGAGAGAGAAAGAGAGAAATAGAAAGAGAGAGGGAGAGAGAGAGGAAGGGAGGGTAAGAGAGAGGGAAAAGGGAGAGAGGGGGAGAGAATGGAAGAGAGGGAGAGAGAGGGAGAGAGGAAAAAAGAGAAAGGGAGAGAGCGAGAAAGATAGAGAGAGAGAAAAAGAGAGGGAGAGAGAGAAAGGGAGAGATGGGAGATAGAAAGGGAGACAAAAAGAATGGGAGAGAGAGGGAGAGAGGGATATGCACTATATTAGGAAGAAAAGATTGAGAAAGGGAGAGAGAAAAATAAGGAGAGAGAGGGAGGAAGGGAGAGAAAAAAGAGGGAGAGGTAAAGATAGAGGGAGAGGGAGAAGGAGAGTAGGAGAGAGAGGAAGAGCAATATAGAGGGGAGAGAGGGAGCGAGGGTGAGGGAGAGGGAAGAGAGATAAAGTGAGAGAAAGAGAAGCATAAGGAGAGAGATAAAGAGAAAGAGGGAGAAGGAGTGGAGAGAGAGGAAGATGGAAGGAGTGGGATGAAGATAGGGAGAGAGAGATAGAGAGGGAGAGATAGTACGAAAGGTAGAGCGGGGAATAGAGAAAGAGAGGGGAGAGAGTGAGGGAGAGGGAGAGGGAGAGAGAGAGGGAGAAAGGAGAAAAGGAGGGTAATGGAGACAGAGGGAGGGAGAAAGAGAAAATGGAAGAAGGAGATAGGGAGAGAGAGAGAGAGAGGGAGGTAGAGAGAGAAAGAGGGAGATATGGAGAAAGATAGGGATGGAGAGGTAGAGAGAGGGGAAAAGGAGGGAGTGAGGGAGATAGAGAGGGAGTGAGGCTGAAAGGGTGAGAGATTAAGAGAAAAAGAGATAGAGAGAAGGGAGAGATTGGTAGAAGAGGGGAAGAGAGGGAGAGATTAGGCAAGAGAGAGGGAGAGATAAGGATAGAAAAGAAGGGAGAGAGATTGGAAGGGTGAGAGATTAAGAGAAAGAGAGATAAAGAGAGAAGGGAGAGATTGGCGGAAGAGGGGGAGAGATTAGGCAAGAGAGAGGGAGAGATAAGGATAGTAAAGAAGGGAGAGAGAGGGATGGAGGGAATGAGGGAGATAGGGAGAAAGCAAGGGAGAAAGAGGGGTAGGAGAGAGAAGAAGAGATGGGGGAGAGGGGGAGAGTGAAAGGGAGAGAGGGAAAGGGAGAAATGGAGTTAGGAAGAAAGAATTGGAGTAAGAGAGGGAGTGAGAGTGATAGAGAGAATGAGGAAAAGGGAGGGAGAGAGAGGAAGAGAGAGTAAGAGGGAGAGGGAAAGAGGGTAAGAGAGAGGACGAGAGCAAAAGAGAGAGAGAGAGAGGGAGAGGGAGAAAGGAGATAAAAAGTGATATTGAAATTAGGAAGGGAAGTGAGAGGGAGAGAGGCAAAGAGAAAAAGATTACAAGAGAGAGGGACAGGAAGAGAGAAGGAGAGGAAGGGAGACAAAGGGAGAGAAAGAGAAGGGGAAAGAGAGAGTGAGAGAGAAAGATAGGGAGAGTAAGAAGTAGAGGGGAGAGAGAGAGATGAAGAGATGTGGAGGGGAGAGAGGGAAAGAACAAGAGGGAGGGACTAAGAGATGGGGAGAGAGTTAAAGAGGAAAGGGGTGAGAGGGAAAGTATGAAATAGAAAGAAAAGAGAGAGAGGGAAAAGGAAGGGGGAGAGAGAGAGGGAGAGATAGAGTGAGATAGAGAGTAGAAGGAGGGAGAATGGGAGGGATAGAGGGAGAGAGGGTGAGGGAAAGGGTGGAAGAGGGAGAAGTAGGGAAAGATAAAGAGAAGGAGAGGGAGGGAAAGTGGGAGAGAGATAAGGGAAGAGAGAGAAAAGAAATGTGAAGAGAGGGAGATAAGGAGAGGTAAGGAGATAGAGAAACAAAAAGAGAGGGGGAGAAAGACAAAGATAGAGATAGAAAAAAAAGAGGGAGAGAGAAGGAGAGGAAAGGTGAGGGAGGGAGGGGAGAGAAAGAGAAAGAGGGAAAGAGATAGAGAGGGGGAGGATAGAAAAAGGAAGAGGGAGGGAGAGACTAAGAAAAAAGAAAGGATAGAAAAAGGGAGAGAGAAAAAAAGGAGAGAGTGAGCGAGATGGAGAAAGTAAAAGAGTTAGAGGGTAGAGAAACAAAGAGGGAGGGAATGGGAAAGAGTTAGAGAGGGAGGAGGAAGAGAGGGATAGAGAGAAGAAGAGAGGAGGAGAGAAAGTGACAAAAAGAAAAAAAAAGAGGGGGAGAGTTAGAGAGGGGAGAGGGAGAGAGATAAAGAGAAAATAAACGAGAGAGCAAAGGAGAGAAATAGTAAGGGTGAGCGAGAGAGGTGGAAATTAGGAAGAAGAGAGAGATAGAGAGAGGGAGAAAGAGAGATAGAGTCCAAGAGAGGGAAAGGGAGAGAGAGAGAGAGGGAGAGAGGGGTGTGAGAGATAAGGAGAGAGGAAAAACAAAAGAGGGGGAGAGAGATTAGGAGAGAGAAAGGTTGATAGAGAGGGAAAGGGAAATGGAGAGGGAGAGAAGGAGAGACAGGTGAGAGAGGATGAGAGAGGGAGAGAGGGGGAAGAGGGGGAAAGAGGGAGAAGGAGAGTGAGGGAGAGGAAAAGGGAGAGAGAGATGGATAGAGAGATAATGGGAGAGATGGAGAGATAGGGATACGAGAGGGAGAAAGAGTGAAAGAGGGAGAGTGGAGGGAAAGGGGTGAGCAAGAGAGAGAGGAGAGTGGTAGAGAGAGAGGGAATGTGAGGGAGGGAGAGATATAGATGAGAGATAGAGAGGAAGAAAGGGAGAGAGGGAGAGAAAGAAATAAAGGAGGACGGACGAGAGAAAGAGAGAGGGATAACTAGAAAGAAGGAGAGAAGGGGATAGAGGGGTAGAAAGAGGAAAGGGTACCAAAAGGGAGAGGAAGAGAGTAAGAGGAAGGTAGAGAGATGAGGGAGATGGACATATGAAAAGAGAGGTAGATAGATCAAGAGAAGGATAGAGTGGTAGAGTGAGGGTGATGGATGGAGAAAGAAGAAGAGAGATATAGAAAGAGAGGGAGGAAGGGAGAGGAAGGAGGGTGAGAGAGAGATGGAGAGAAAGGAGAGAGAGAGAGGAGGGAGGAAGAGAGAGAGAAGGAGGGTGGGAGAGAGATGGGGAGAAGAGAGAGAGGGAGAGGGAGAAAGGAAGATAGAGAGGGAAAGGAGAGAGGGAAAGGGGGAGAGAGAGATAGAGAGGAAGGGAGAGAGAAAGAGAGAGTGTGGAAGAGAAAAAGAGGAGGAGGAAGAGATCAAAAGAGGGAAAGGGAAGGAGAAGGAGAGAGAGAGAGAAAGAGATTGTGGGGGTAGGGAGGGAGAGAGGGGGAGAGAAAGAGAGGGTGAGAGGGAGAGAATGGGAGGGTGAGAGAGGGGGAGGGAGAGAACGAAATAAAGAGAGGATGTAGGAGAGAAAGGGAGAGTAGGAGGGGGAAAAGAAAGAAAGGGAGAGTGAGGGAGATATGGGGAGATAAAGGAAGAGAAATAAAGTGAGAGGGTGAGAGAGAGAGGTAGAGGGAGGGAGAGACAAAAAAAGAGGAAGAGAGGGAGAAAGTGGAAGAAAGAGGGAGAGAGGGAGAGAGAGTGCGAAAGAGAGGAAGAAGGAGAGGGAGAGAGAAGGAAATATAGTAGAAAGAAAAAGGAAAAAGAGGTAGAGATAGTGTGGGAGAGGGAGAAAGAGGGAGAGAGGGAGAGGGAGAGAGAGGGAGAGAGAGGGAGGGAGAGAGGGAGAGGGGGAGAGAGGGAGGGAGAGAGAGAGGGGAGAGGGAGCGAGAGCGAGAGAAGGGGCAGAGGGAGAGAGGTAAAGATAGAGAGAAAGGAAGAGGGGGAGAGAGAGGGAGGAAGGGAAGAGGGAGAGAGAATGAGAGAAATAAGAGAGAGGGGGAGAAGGAAGGAGGGTGAGAAAGAGGGAAAACAAAAAAGGGAGAGTGAGGAGAGAGAAAGGGTGAGAGGGAGAGTGGAGAAAAATGGAGAGGGAGAGAGTGGGAGAGATAGGGAGAGAGGGGGAGAGAAGGAGAGAGGGAAAAAGAGAGAGAGGGAGATGAAAAGAATGGGAGAGAGAGGTATATATTGATATATAGATATAGTGGAACAGGGAGAGATATAGAGGGAGAGATAGTGAGAGAGGAAAAGAGGGGGAGATAGAGGAGAGAGGGAGAGGGAGAGGGCCAAAGATAAGAGGAGAGAGGAGAGAGAGGGTAAGGGAGAGAGAGGAAGGGAGGGAGGGAGGGAGTGAAAGAGAGAGGGAGAGATAAAGAGAGAAAGAGAGAGTAAGGAAGCAAATGGGAGAGAGAGGGAGGGAGAGAGGGGTGAGATAGGGAGAAAGTGGAAGGGAAAGAGGGAGGGAGAGAGAGAAATAGAGTTAGGAAGAGAGAGTGGGAGTGAGAGAGGGACTAAGAGTGATAAAGAGAATGTGAGAGAGGGAGGTAGAGAGAGGGAGAGAGGGAGAGGGAGAGGGAGAGGGAAAAAGGGAGAGGGAAAAAGGGTGAGAGCAAAAAGAACGAGAGAGAAAAGGGAGACAAGAAGTGATATTAAAATTAGGAAGGGAGAGAGAAGGAGAGAGGGGGAGAGGGAGAGGGAGAGGGAGAGGGAAGGAGAGAAAGAGAGGGGTAGAGAGAGTGAGAGAGAAAGAGAGCGAGAGTAATGGATGGAGGGAGAGAGAGAAGAAAAGAGGGAGAGAAAAAGAGAGAAAGATATAGAGAGGTAGAGAGAAAGGGAGAGGGGGAGAGGGAGAGAGTATGAAATAGAAGGAAAGGTGAGAGGGAGAGAGAACGCAAGAGAGGGAGGGAGTGAAGATAAAGGGAGGGTAAGAGAGGAAGAGGCAGAGGGAGATAAAGAGTGAGAGGGTAGGAAAGATAGGGAGAAGGAGGGGTGGGAGAGAAGGAGGGGGAGAGAGGAAAAGAGAGAAAAATAAAGGTAAAAGGAGAGGGACATAAGGAGAGGGAGGGAGAGAGAGAAACAAAAAGAAAGGGAGAGGAAGAAAGATAGAGATGGAGAGAAAAGAGGGAGAGAGGTAATGGGAGAGAGAAAGAGAGGGAAGGTGAGAGAAGGAGGGGAAAAGTGAAAGAAAGAGAGAGATAGAAATAGGGAGAGGGTAAAAAAGGAGGGGAGAGTAAGAAAGTGAGAGGATTGACAAAGGGAGACAGAGAACGAGAGAGAGGGAGAGAGATAGAAAGGGAGAGAGATGGAGAGATTAGGAGAGTTAGAGGGGAAGAGGAAGAGATTGAGAGAGAATGGGAAAGAGTAAGAGAGGGAGGAGGAAGAGAGGGATAGAGGGAGAGGAAGAGAGGATGAGAGAAAGTGACAAAGAGAAAAAAGTGGTAGAGAGACAGGGAGAGTTACGGAGGGGCAAAGTGAGGAGAGAGAGATAAAGGGATAGAAAGAGGGAAAGGGAGTGAGAGGGAGAGAAAAAAGGAGAAGGAGAGAGAGGTAAAGATAGTGGGAGAGAAGGAGAGGGGAGAGAGAGGAAGGGAAAAGGGGAGAGAGACAAAGAGAGAAATTAGAGAGAGAGAGAAAGAGAGAGAGTGAGAGGAGAGATAAAGAGTGAGAGAGGGAGAACGGAGAGAATGGAGAGGGAGAGAGTGGGAGAGATAGGGAGAGAGAGGGGGAGAGAAGGAGAGAGGGGAGTGAGAGAGAGAGGGAGATGAAAAGAATAGGAGAGAAAGGGAGAGAGGGAGAATGGAGAGAATGGAGAGGGAGAGAGTGGGAGAGATAGGGAGAGAGAGGGGGAGAGAAGGAGAGAGGGGAGTGAGAGAGAGAGGGAGATGAAAAGAATGGGAGAGAAAGGGAGAGAGGGAGAATGGAGAGAATGGAGAGGGAGAGAGTGGGAGAGATAGGGAGAGAGAGGGGGAGAGAAGGAGAGAGGGGAGTGAGAGAGAGAGGGAGATGAAAAGAATGGGAGAGAAAGGGAGAGAGGGATATATAGATATATTGGAAGGAAGAGATTGGGCGAGGGAGAGAGAAAAATTAGGAGAGAGTGAGAGGAAGGGAGAGAGAAAGAAAGTAAGGGAGAGAGGGGAGAGAGAGGTAAAGATAGAGGGAGAGACAGGAAGAGCGACATCGAGGGGAGGGAGGGAGAGATAGGGGACAGAGAGGGAGAGATAAGGGGAGAGAGAGGGTGAGAGGGTGAGGGAGAGGGGAGAGAGATAAAGTGAGAGAAAAGGGGGCGGAAGGGGGATAGATAGAGAGAAAGAGGGAGAAAGAGTGGGAGAGAGAGGAAGATGGAAAGAATGGGAGAAATAGATGGAGAGGGAGAGATGGAGAGGGAGAGATAGTAGAGAGGAAGAGAGGGGGAGAGCGGGAAGAGAAAGAGAGGGGAGTGAGAGGGAGAGGGGAGGCCAATGATAGGGAGAGAGAGAAGAGAAAGGATAAGAGAGAGGGAGGGAGGGAGGAAGGGAGAGAAAGAGAGGGAGAGAGTGAGAGGATGAGACAGATAGATAGGTAGGTAGAAAAAGGGAAGAAAAGGATACGGAGAGAGAGAAGGAGGTAGAGAGAGGGAAAAGGGAGATAGGGAGAAAGAGAAGGAGAGAGAGATAGAGTGGGGAAAGGGAGAGTGTGAGGGTGATGGAGAGAGAGAGGATGAAAGGGTGAGAGATTAAGAGAAAGAGAGATAGAGAGAGAAAGAGAGAGAGGGAAAGAAGGAGAGATTGGGTGAGAGAGGGGAAGAGATGGAGAGATTAGGTAAGAGAGAGGGAGAGATAAAGAGAGAGAGGGAGGGAGGGAGAGTGGGAGATAGGAAGGAAGCAATGGAGAGAGAGGGAAGGGAGAGGGAGAAAGTGAAAGGGAGAGAGAGAGATAGAAATAGAGTTAGGGAGAGAGAGTGGGAGTAAGGGAGGGACTAAAAGTGATAAAGAGAATGAGAGAGAAGGACGTAGAGATAGGGAGAGAGAGGGAAAGGGAGAGGGAGAGGGAAAGAGGAGTAAAGACAGAGGGAGAGAGCAAGAGAGAGACAGAAAGTGATATTAAAATTAGGAAGGGGGAGAGAGAGGGAGAGGAAGGAAAAGAAAAAAAGGTAGAGAGAGTGAGAGAGAGCAAGAGTAATGGATAGACGGAGAGGGAGAGGAAGAGAGAGAAAGATATAGAGAGGCAGAGAGAGAAAGGGATAGGGGGAGAGAGGGATAGAATAAGAACAAGGGAGTAAGAGATGGGAAGAGAGTTAGAGAGGAAATGGGTGAGAGGGAGAGGGTATGAAATAGAAGGAAAGGCAAGAGAAGGAGAGAGAAGGAGAGAGAGGGAGGGAGTGGAGATAAAGAGAGGGTAAGAGAGAGAGAGGTAGAGAGAGATAGAGAGTGAGAGGGAGGAAGATTAGGAGGGAAAAAGGGAGAGCGAGTAAGGGAGAGGGTGGAAGAGGGAAAAGGAAAGAGGGAGAGAGTAAGAGAGAGGGAGGGAAAGCTAGGGAGAAGGAGAGGGAAGGACAAAGGGAGAAGGAGAGGGAGGGAGAGAGGAAGAGAGGAAGAGAGAAAGAGAGGAAGAGAGAGAAAAATAAACATAGAGGGAGAGGGACATATGAAGAGGGAAGGAGAGAGAGAAACAAAGAGAGAGGGAGAGGGAGAAAGATAAAGATGGAGAGAAAAAGAGGGAGAGAAAGGTAGTGGGAGAGAGAAGGAGATGGAAGGTGAGAGAGGAAGGGAGAAAAAAGAAAGAAAGAGAGAGATAGAGAGAGGGAAAGGGTAAAAAGAGGAGAGAAAGGGAGAGAGATATAGAGGGAGAGGGCGAGAAAAATAGGGAGAGAGGGAGAGAGTAAGAGAGTGAGAGGATGGAGAAAGGGAGACAAAGGAAGGGAGAGAGGGAGATAGATAGAAGGGGGAGAGATGGATAGAGTAGAAGAGTTAGAAGGGTAGAGAAACAAATAGGGAGAGACTTGGAAATAGTAGGAGAGGGAGGAGGAAAAGAGGGATAGAGAGAGGAAGAGAGGAGGAGAGAAAGTGACAAAGAGAAAAAAAGGGAGAGAGACAAAAAGAGTTAGAAAGGAGGAGAGATAGGAAGGGAGTGGGGGGAGAGAGGGAGAGGAATAGGGGGAGAGAGCGATAGAGAGAGTGAGGAAGAGATTGGAAGGAGGAGGGAGAAAGAGATAGAGAGGGTAAGGGAGGTAGAGAGGGGGAAAAAGGGTGAGAGAGAGGAGTAGAGAGAGGGGTAAAAAGGGTGAGAGAGAGGAGGAGAGAGCGACATTGAGAGAGAGAGAGGGAGAGATAGAGAGAAAATTAACGGAGCAATGGAGAGAAATAATAAGGGTGAGAGAGAGAGATAGAAATTAGGAAGGAGAGAGAGATAAAAAAGGTAGAGAGAGATAGAGTCAAAGAGAGGGAGAGGGAGAGAGGGTATAAGAAAGGAGAGAGGCAAAGTAAGAGAGATAAGGAGAGAGATATTTAAATATATAAGAAGAGAGAGGGAAATAGGGAGAGAGTAAGAAATGGTGAGAGAGAGAGTGAGAGAAGGAGAGGAAGAAAGTATGAGGGAGGGAGAGAGACTAGGATATAGATAGGTTGATAAAGAAGGAAAGGGCGAGGGGGAGAGAGTGAGAGAGGGGAAGAGAGAGGGAGAATGGGAGTAAGAGAGGGGGAGAGAGAGGGAGAGAGAGAGATAAGGAGATAGAGGGAGAAAGGGTGAGGGAGTGGAGGAGAGAGTGGGGAGGGAGAGACAAAGAGAGAGAGAAGGAGGGAAAGGAGTGAAATTTCCCCCAAATAGCGATGGACGACTCGTCCGTCACTATTTAGGGGGAAATTTCCCTCTTTTAGCAACTCGACCAGTTAGTCCGTCGCTATTTTGCTAAGTTTTAGTTTGTTGTTATTTTAATAATTAGTTTTTATTTTAGTTTATGTTTCTAAGTTTTATTTTGCTAATTATCTTGTTTTGTTAATTTTTATGTTAACGTAAATCTTAAAAGTATAATTTTTTTTAATTTTCTATTGTTAGATGAAAATTTAATTTTTTAACCTTAAATTATTAGTATGATTAATTGATTTAATTATTGATTTAATTATTTTTAATTGTTATAGTTTAATTTGATGAGTTGTTTGTTTAGATATAATTTGGAAATTATATTACTTTTTAATGTAGTTGAATAAATTCAAATGTAACTTTTATAAGTAATTTTATTAATTTAATTAATAAAATTAAAATAATATCACATGTATAATGATTTGATTGTATCGAAAAACAATTAAAAATATATAATTAAAAAATTAAAGTAAATATTAAAATTTTATAAATAATTTATTAATTAATAAAATTAAATAAATATTTTAGTTTAATATTTTTAAAAATTATGTAGGTGATCATGTAAATTAATGTTTTTTTACTTATTAAAATCTAAATTTTTTTATATTTGAGGTGAAAATGATAAAATAATTACTAAAATTACTTTAAAAATGTTAAAATTATATAAATATATAGATAATTAATAGAAATAAATAAATATTTTAGTTGAATATTTTCATAAATTATTTAGTTCATTGGTAATTTAACGTATTTTAACACAAAACAAGTATACAATTTTATGTATTTTAAGAAAAAAATGATAATGTAATTCTCGTAAATTACCTAAGTTAGTGTAAATTAAGTTTTTTGTTTTGTTTTGTTTAAGTTAACGTTATAACATATAGAACTTAAGGTTGAAAATTTAAAAAAAAAAAAGAAACAAAAAATTATTGAATATTAAGAAATTAAGTAGTTATTTAAAAAAATTTAAGCATTCCTTATATATTTATTTAAATAGGAAGTAAAATTCAAAAAGAAAATGAATAACTAAATGAAGATAATTATATAACTAATATAATTGTTTAATATTTATTTAAAATAATTCAGAATGATGAGAAGTAATTGTTTACAATGATTATGTTATTTTTTGCAGTAATTTAAAAAATGAGACTCGATCGACAATGGATGAATTTTAGGTTAGTAAATGGATTGTTAAAAGATGAATTCGTCAAAGGTGTAGAGCAATTTTTAGCTTTTGTTGTTAAGCATCCCGAATATATGGACGGAAGCAAAATTATTTGTCCTTGTAATTTCAGTAAGTGTCGAAATTGAAATTATGAAGAGATTGAAACGGTCAAATATCATTTGTGCCGTAAAGGTTATGTTCCGGGATATTATAATGGGTGCATCATGGTGAATTTTAAGACTATATGACATTTGAAACTTATAGGAGTCAACATGTTTCGAGAAATTATTATATAGGCAAAGGTAGTTCTAGTGAGCCCTAAAACCCATATCAAAGTATGGTAATGGATGCGATCAGTCCATCTTTTGATCCGTCCAACATGGAGGAGATTCCTAATCTTAGTGCCCAACACTTTGATGATATGTTGAATGCATCACGTAGAGAGATTTGGCCCGATTGTGATAACATTCGCAATTGTCGGCAGTTGCTCAAAAGCTTAACCTAAAAGCCGACTATCATTTTCGGAAAAGTGTTTCGATCAATTATGTGAGTCGATGAAGGAGTTGATGCCGATTGATAACTATATGACACAAAACTTTTATAAAACAAAGAAGTCTGGTGAAGGGGATGGGTTTACAAGTTGAAATAATTCATTGTTGTCATAATAGGTGTATGATTTATTGGAAGGAAGATAATGAATTAGATAAATGCAAATTTTTTCAACATCCTTAATATCGATGTTCTTGTCGAGGATTAGGAAGAGAAAAACTTGTTCCAAATAAGAAATGTACTACTTTCCTCTAACTCCATGTCCGCAACGATTATATGCATCGAATGCAACGGATGCACACATGACGTGGCATGTTGAACATGGGGGAGATGATGTAGGAGTAATGCATCATCCTTCGATTCAATTGCATGGTAGAGTTTCAATCAAATTCATCTTTCTTTTACAACTGAAGTAAGGAACATCCGCTTAGGAGTGTGCATCGATGGGTTTCAACCATTTGGTCAATCCGAGTGCGTAATATTCCTCGTGGTTGGTCATTGTGACTCCATACAATTTGCCACCATAGATGTTTATGAAGGAGGAATATATGTTCCTAACAATGATTGTTCCGGGTCCAACAAATCCAAAATATAAGTTGGACGTTTACTTGCGACCTTTCATATCCGAACTTATCCATTTATGGGAGGTAGGTGTAGTGACCTACGATGTGTCCCATAAGCAAAATTTCTTATTAAGAGCTACGATTATGTGGACTATCGGTGACTTTCTTGCTTATTCAATGCTTTCCGGGTGGAGTATTGGAGGAAAACAAGCTTGTCCTTACCGTATGAAAAATTCGGATGCTTTCTCCCTTCCAAATGGAAGGAAGACCTCCCGGTTTGACAACCATCGAAAGTTTCTTCATCATAATCATCCGTATAGAAGAAACTAGAAAGCATTCATCGCTAACAAAGTTGTTAAATCTGGTCCTCCTCCAATCCGATCTGGAACAGTAGATGTTACATCTAATCGAGTAGTGGGGGTTATTGAAGGTGACGGAAGATGGTGCAAATGATCATAATAGTATAATCTCTAAGATGCGTGGATGGAGAAAGCGAGTATTTTTTGAGATTTTCCTTACTAGAGTACAAATATCATCCGACATAATTTAGATGTCATGCATATTGAAAAAAATGTTTTTGATAATGTTTTTAACACAATCATGAATGTGCTTGAGGAAAACTAAAGATAATGCCAACTCCAACGAAGATTTAAAACTCTTCTATAAAAGGCCGAATTAGCAATGGATAATACGTACGGAAAGTATCCTAAAGCTGCATATACTCTATCGAAACAACAAAAAAAAATTGCTTGAATGGATAAAACAACTCGGATTCCCCGATGGATATGTGTCCAATCTAACTAGATGTGTTGATATGCAAGCATGACAAACTTTATGGGATGAAAAGTCATGACTATCACGTTTTCATGCAGCGTTTACTTCCAATTGCATTTCGGGAGTTCTTACCGAGAAATATTTGGCAATCACTTACGAGTTGAGTTTATTTTTCAAGCAATTGACTTCTTCAGTCATAAAGCAAGAGGATATATTATAACTTAATGATGAGATACTCGTCATTTTGTGCAAACTAGAACGTATATTTCCGCCTAGCTTTTTTGACTCGATGGAGCATCTTCCAATTCATCTTCCATATAAGGCATCTATTGTTGGACTCGTATAATATCGATGGATGTATCCATTTGAAAGGTATTGACATTCAATTTAAAAGTGAAATTAAATAAATTTCTTACCTTCAAACTTTAAAATTATTCATATTTACGAGTATCCGTGAAAACTAAAAAATAATGTTAACAATAAAGCCAAAGTTGAAGGATCAATATGCAATGCATAGTTGGTCGAAGAAGCCATTCTATTTTGCTCGCATTATTTTGAGCCTCATGTGGATACAAGGCATCAAAAAATGCCTCGTAATTTTGAATTCAAAAACGAAGAATAAAACCATATTGAAGGGATGTTATCCATATTCAAGCGACCAAGTCGACCAATTGGTAGATACAAGATAAGAAAATTGACACAACAAGAACACAGAAGCAAGACATCAATATATATTGTTGAATTGTGAAGAAGTCAAACTTTACATTGAGTGAGTTTGACCTAATTATTATATTTAATAATTCATATTAGGAAGATAGTACATACTAACTTACATTTTTTAATAATTCTCTTGTCTTTAGTGGATTTCTTACCAAAATGCAACAAAACAATCCATTCCTATCCTAGAATGAAGTCGATGCTCTAATTGAAAATGAGTTTGCCTCTTGGTTTAATCAATATGTAAGTATGATCATTTTATATGTTTAGTTTATTGATAGCATTAATAAAAAAAATAACTAAATTCATAGGTGATTTTATGTTTAACTTACGTACACAAATGCCCAAGCAATTGACATGAAAGATTAGTGCTTGAAAGATCTCACACAAGGCCGATTGCTAACCATCGGATCATACAACGGTTATTTTGTTAATGGTTTTTGGTTCCACATACTTGAGGGATCTTCGGATATTGGATCTTTCAATAATGGTGTATGTGTTAAAGGAAGTAATTATAGCTCAACCGAAAGTGATTATCATGGGATGTTGATGAAAATTATTGAAGTAGAGAATGCTACATTACCAATCAAGAGAACAAGTATTGTTCGGATGTGATTGGTTCGATCCCACACCGCAAGGAACAAGGGTTCATCCATACTACAAACTTATGGATGTTAACCGTAAAAGAGCTTTGAACAATTATGAAACATTTTTCTTAGCATCACAATCGGCTCAAGTGTATTATATGGAGTACCCTAGCTTAAGACGTGACAATCGAGATTGGTGGGCTATGTGTAAGATCAAAGCTAGGTCCGTGTTTGACTTTCCCGAGGCATCGACTACCATAGAACAAAATGTTGAACCATTTCAGTAGGACGATTTGGAAATTCGACATGAATTAATAGATAAAGTCGAGGACATCACGTTGTTAAATGATCCAAATGGATCATTTGTAGAAATAGAAATAGGTGTGGTCGACGAAGAAAATGAATGTCACAATATTTCGTACGATGAAGATGATAACTTAAACAATTATTACAATTGTTCGAATTAAATTTGTGTTCACTTGTTGTATTAATAAGAAATTATGTAATTTTTTCTATTTATTAATTTATTAATTTTGGTTTTTTTGTACATTAAGTAAATGTTTATTGCATATTTTGATTGTTTTATATCCATAACAAATTATGTATTTTAATTAACTCATTAATGGACTCTAACAATATATTTTTTGTATTTTTTTGTTTCATGGTAGATCATACAAGCAATGACTCATGGTAATCATGGTTTGCATCGTCCCCTAGGAGGTGCTACTCGGATCACATTTCGCTAATGTGGACAAGCATCATGGTCGGATGGTGGTAGTCCATTAGGATTCCCTACTAGTATCTGGTCGTGGATCTCCATCGACAGGATTTTTTCATGGATCCCACAGCTCCCGTATTCATAAAGCTAGCACATCAGCATCGATAGGTGTTGCTTTTTTGCACTAGAGTTTCCACCATCGAGCTCCGATAGTCGCTCCGTCCACATACGTGTCCGACACTCTAGAGAGTTCTCATAGCTTGTCTTGTCGATAATGTATTGTTTCGTCGACTACGGATCGTATGTATTTGTCTTTTTAATATGTTATTTCATCAATAACTATGTTTAAAATATTTGTTTCATCGTTTTGTTATTTTCTTTATAGCTTGACTCCGGATAGTAGAGAATATTTCATGAAGATCTTTGAGATTTTTTAGGAACGGGTGGACAAAGAAGGATCGTCATGGAAGGATGTCACCGACAAGCACTAAAGACTTTTACTTTAATGAATTTAAGGTAATGTATTTATAATTTTTTTATAATTATAAAACAAAATTATCTTATCAAATAAGTTATATAAATTTTTTTCCTTGTGTAGAAACATTTTGAATGGGATGTGGAGATCGATATATTTGTTAAATGGGGATGGGAGCGTCTTGCTAGGAAACACTATGCTAACTTTGTTTATAAGATCAATTTGATGCATACATGACCTAAATTTATGAGTGAGGAGGTATGGGATGTGTGGCAAGTTGATTTCAAGAAACCCGAGCACGTGGCTCATTCACAAGCAAGCATCACGTAATCGATTGTCTGAGACCGGTGGTCTTGGTTTGGGTCATTCCGGACATACGGGGGAGGGGGCTTAATATCTTCACGAGAGCATGCATATCGTTTGGTAAAGTACAATCTATTATTATTTACTTATGTCATAACATATCATTTTAGGGCTTGTCATATTGTTTGTAATGTTTTTTTTAGGCAACGGAATTGGGATGCCCACCTACGAATTTTGAGTTATTCCGGAGGACTCATAAGAAATGTGATGGTTCATTCATTGATATGCGCTCCCGACGAAACACAGAGTTAGTATTTTTCAATTTTAAATATTAAATATAAAAATTTATTTTCAAATTTAATTTAATATTGTAATGATGATAAGATTGAGGTAATGCGAGACCGTGTGGAGTAGTTAATAGATGAGGAAGTTGAGGTTCGTAGGGAGGCGGGAATCTTAGAGTCGAAGTTGACTAGAATTTGTTATACCCGCATGCCGTCGGGGAAAACAAGAAAAGATTTTATGGGATAGGCACACAATCGGTGCATTATGTGTCTCGATCGAGTGGAATCAGCTCCTCCTCTATAACGTCATAATACATGATTGCTCCAGCTAGCGAACAACTTTGGATGGACTACGAGACTAATAAGGAAGAGGTTATTGAGCTTAAGGAGAATATTTGTAACATGAAGACTCGATACAATTCCATGGCATCCTTACTAATGTAGCTAGTACAAACATCCGGATTGTCTATAGATCCGTCGATTACTCAACAATCTGCTGGTCCTTCCACTCGGCCTCCAGCCTATCCTCCGGGCGACCACTCTACATAGAATGATGATGAGGATATGGGATTAGACGATCAAGATGAGTGATGTAATGATCGATCACTTTGTTTGTTTTCTTGTTTTTTTATGAAACATATTCTAGAATGATTTTGTTAATGTTATTTTATTTTCATATATGATTACTTATAAATGTTTATTATTAATTTTAATCATGAAATATTATGTTAAGAATATTTGAAAATATGACGGAATAGTTAAGGAAATCGGTGATGGATTTATTATCAAAATTTGTGATAGATTAGCGACGGACATTAGTGATGGATTAGTGATGGAATTTAGTAACAGATTAGTGATAAAATTTAGTGATGGATTAGTGACGGATTAGCGACGAAATTTAGTGATGGCTTAATGACGACTTAGTGATGACATTTAGTGATGGATTAGCGATGGACTTATTTTCAAAATTAGCAATGGATTAGCGACGTAATTCTTTTCAAACGTAACGACGGATTTATTTTCAAAGTTAGTGACGGATTAGTGATGGATATTTTTTAAAATTAGCGATGAATTAGCGACGGATTAGGGTGCAATCCAAAGTTAATTTTAGTGACGGATTGATTGGGTAGTGATGGATTTTTCATCACTAAATATAGCGACGGACATAATATTTCGTCACTAAAATTTAGCGACTATCAAATTAGTGACCAATTTGTTTTTGTTGCTATTCGTCGCTATTTTTTATTAGCGACAGAATTATTGTATTTAGCGATGAATTGTTCCATTGCTAAAAGATTTTTTTTTGTAGTGAGAGATAGAGACAAATAGATGGAATGGAAGATAGGAGGAGAACAAGAGAGATATAAAGGGGGAGGGAAAGAGAGGGAGAGAGGGACAACTAAAGAGAGGGAAAGAGAGGGAGAGAGGAGGTAGAGAGAGGAAGGGGTATAGAAAGGGAGATGAAGAGAGTGAGAGGGAGGTAGAGACATGATAGAGAGGCGGATATACGGAGAAAGGGGAGAGAGTGGTAGAGAGATAGAGATAGAGAGAGAGAGGAAGAGTGAGAAAGAGAGAGAAGGAGAGAGAGAGGGAGAAAGGGAAAGGGAGAGGTAGATAGATAGAGATAGAGAGAAAGGAAGAGAGAGGGGGAGAGAGGGAAAGAGGGAGGGAGAGAAAAGGTGGGAGATAGAGGGAGAGAAAGGAAGGGAGAGAGGGAGGAGAGAGGGAGAGGGAGAGAGAAACATTGAGAGAGATAAGGAGGGAGAGAGGGAGAGAGGGTGGAAGAGAAGGGGAGAGAGTCAAAGTGAGAGAGGGAGAGAGAAGGATAGAGGGAGAAGTAAGAGAGAGGAGAAAGAGGGAGGGAGAGGGGGAGAGAGTGACAAATAGAGAGAGGGAGAAAGGAAGAGAGATAAGGGGAAAAAGATAAAGAGGGGAGAAAGAAGGAGAGAGAAAGAGAATTGGAAAGATAGGGAAAGGGAGAAAGGAATTTAGAGAGAAAGGTGGAGAAAGAGAGAGGAAGAGAGTGGAAGAGGGAGAGAGAGGGAGAGAGAGAGGGAGAGAGATAGATGAGGAGAGAGGGAGATAGAGAGTGAGAGAAGGAGAGAGTGAGGGAGAGTGGGAGAGAGACTAGGAGACAGAGAAAGAGAAATGGAGTGGGAGAGGGAAGGAAGGGAAGGGAGAGAGGGAGAGAGAGAAAGGGAGAGGGATAGGGAGAGGGGGAGGGAGATGGGGAGAGAAAGGAAAAGAGGGAGAGAGGGAAAAAGGTGAGAGAGAAGGGGAGGGAGGCAGAGAGAGGGAGAGATTAGTCAAAAGAAAGGGAGATAGATATTGAGTGAGAGTGAGGGAGAGATAGGAAAAGAGAAGAGAGAAGGAGAGAGGGAGAGAGAGTGGGGAAGAGAGAGGGAAAGAGAGGGAGAGGGGGAGAAAGTGGGGGAGAGGGAGAAAAAGGGAGAGGGGAGAGAAATAGAGAGGGCAAAAGAGAGAGAGAGAGATTGAAATAAGAAGGGAGAGAAAAGAGAAGAGAGGGAAAGAGATAAAGATAAAGTGGGGTAGAGGAAGGGAGAAGAGAGGGAGAGAAAGGATGAGAGAGGGGAGGTAGAGGGAGAACGAGAGAAGCGGATATATATATATATATAGGAAGAGAGAAGGGGTATCGGGAGAAAGAGAGAAGGAGATATATATATCTATATGGGAAGAGAGAGGGGGAGGGAGAGAGGGGTAGAGAGAGTGAAAGAGGGAGAGGGGGAGAGAAAAAATGGGAGAGAGCAAGGGAAAAGCGAGGGAGAGCAAGAGAAAAGAGGAGAGAGAGAGAGGGAGAGAAATAGAGAGGGTAAAAGAGGGAGAGATGGAAATTGGTTAGGAGTGAATGGGGGAAAGAGAGGAAGAGATAGAGATAGAGTAGGAGAGAGGGAAATAGAGAGGGCAAAAGAGGGGGAGAGGGGGAGAGAGATATATATACATATAGGAAGAGGGAGAGAGTGAGAGAGAGGGAGTGAGATAGAGTGTGAGAGTGAGAGAGGGAGAAGATTAGATAGAGAAGGAGAAGAAAAGAGGGAGAGAGATAGGGAGAGATGGAGGGGGAGAAGGAGAGAGAAACGTTATGAGGGAGAGAGAGAATGAAAAAGAGAGGAAGAGAGATGAAAGAAGAGGAGAATGAGAGAGAGTGAGAAAGGGAAAGAGAAAAAGAGAGAGAGGGAGAGAAAGATAAAAGGAGAGAAAAGGAGAGGGTCGGTTGGAAGAGAGAATGAGGGAGAGGGGAAAGTGTAGTGCCCTTGCCCTAGTCCACTCTCTATTACCCAAAAAGGGGTGGCTGGGCGAGGCGGATCATGCTAATATAATCTAATTCCAACTTAACTCTTGTATGTACATGCTCAAAAATTAATAACATAGTACGGACGAAAAGTGTAAAAAAATTACATATCAGTAGCAAATACCGCTAACAAAAAAAATATTTACAAACTATTTAAGAGGTCATTTAATCCCTTATTGACATCATACCCTCGAATTACAAACAAAAACAGATTTCAATGTATTTGTGTCATAGATGAGCCCTTTTGAAGGATCCGACGGTGTCCTTATCGGTATTATCGTCGCTTTTACTTATCATGGCATGCAAGAACAAACAAGGTGAGCCAAAGCTCAATAAATAGGGTAATGCATGTGTTATGCAACATTTTTTCTACCCGCCCCCACTATTCTCATCAATTTGAAATGTTAAGGGTACCCTAGGTATTGGTAAGCCTACTCTATTCTCGATGATTATCGACTAAACTAAGCAATCATTTACTCGTTAAATAACTTCAGCAATCGATTACTATCGAATAACCTCAGCAATCATTTACTCGGTTCAATCCATCTTCGAATGCATATGATGCACGTGAAGTTACATTTACCCTATTAAACACCCTATAGGTGCCGGACCCTAGACTATTAAATCATTCTCGAGATCCAACCCATATAGGGTTTTTGATATATTCCCATATCACTTCCATAAAATTTTCCCCTAGGAAAATCAATTACCATTGACTCATATTAGTCAAGTCATAAACTTTATGTTACACGTAGGCACTTTCCTCCCATTAAATTTAGTAAGTCTCATCGTATAATTTATCCTTCACTTGACGTATGTAATTAGTAGCATTTTAAACCAGTTTAAAACATACTAAGGTGATATTTTCTCTCCGAACCCAAATTGGGGCATTTTGGGCTAAATTGAGCTTTAAAATGTTCTAGGTCAAATTTTGGTTTACCTAGTAATTTTTTCTGTCCGAACGTCCTCTTATACTTATTAGGGTGTACTCAAACCATTAATTATGGAATTGAAGGATTGGAATCCAAATCCTCACAATTTAGGGTTTAAGTCGAATAGGTCCTTAAAGTGGCCAAATATTACTTTTTCATCTCAAATTACTAATGTATATCTAATTAAATTGAACTTGAGTCCTATCCCCTTAATTACATAAAATGGTTCCAATCTTATTCATTTTCTTACTTAGGCTGAATGGGTTCTTGAGTGAAACCCAAGGAATTCATTTTCCCCTCCTTTCTAATTTGTGGTTTATTATAGAACAACCTCTAATCAAGTAGGCAATATATCAAATTCTGATCATAATTAAATCCTATCCTTTTTTATTAGAAACTAGACATATTTATTAATAACATATCCAAAATTGAGATTTAAATACCAAACACACAATTCATAACATAATTTTGAAGGTTAAGATTCAATTTGTCCAACGAGTGGTTTAAGCAGCACAGTACCGTACTAAAATGGACATACCTTTTTCTATATAAACCTAATAATAAAGCTATTTTACAGGAACTTAGTAAAGACATAGGTAAAAAAACTTTTATTCTTTAAGATTCACCTAAAAATCAACTTAAGGTCCTTGAACGAGCAATACCAAAGTCGGATAGAAACTACTCCTCAATAACACTAATTTAGCCATTCATTCCAACCCACATTAACCATGTTTTAATCCAATTAAATATCAGTCCAAGTCCAATCCAACTCATTTCCCCATACTTGGACATTCACTAGGCATTATAAACTTTATAATTTATCAGCTACACAATATTCACAAGTAGATCAAGCCAATACATCATAAATCCACCACAACACAAACCAAGCTCAACAATACAACAAACAACTTAACCAATACATAACTCAAACACATAAAAAATGAAAATTAAATGCATAAATAAAACCTACTTAAATTGCTTTAACTTCCTAAATATTTTTTAGGCTTTCCCTTTTTTTTTGCTTTTCTTTCTTCTTTCCTTTTCTTCCTTTCCTCTTTTGTCGTGTTTTCACTCTTTCTCACTTTGCTTTTCTCTCTTGTTTTGTAAGCTACGGTTTTGGACTAAAAATAGCAGCCCTATACTTCACTTATATATATATATATACACACACTTCATTTACTTGTAATTAATAGGTGTATAAATGTCCCAAAATAATATGGAAAAGTGTAAAGTGAGGGGTGATAAAAAAGAGCAAGTGGCGGGTTTGTGTGGATTTGGCTAGTCAAGGTGTGTAAGTCGGCTTTTAACTCATTAATTAGGGTGCTTAGGTGCCCTAACTAAGTACCAACTAGATAATTAACCTAAATAATACCCTTAAACTAGTTTAGTTTCATTTACAAAGTCCTTTAAGGTAGGTTAGCTCAAGTAACGAACATACATATTAAATCTAGTTGTACCACATACATGACAGAGTGACCTCTTATCAAAGAGTAACATCCCACTTTTGGAAATCATTAAATCCTATGATTTTTATATGAGAAACTAGAGATATTAAGGTACAAAATTGCCAAAAATTAGGTTAAAATAACCAACACATGAGTGACAACGTAATTTTGAAAGTTAAGGATCAATCTATCCAGATGATATTGCATCTAGAATAGTATGTACTATAATGGGCATAACATTTTATATATAAACCTAATAATGGAAATAGTTTACAGAGTGTTATTTAAGACATATATAAACAACTTTTATTCTTTAAGGTTTTCCCAGAAGTCACTCTATGGTCCAAGAAAAAGTCACACAAAATTCGGACAAAATCTACTTCTCAAGAACACCGATTTTGCACACTTGATTATGCTAATAATTAAACCATCCATCTCAAGTAAAATTGCTTTAATTTAACACAAATCATACATTTCAAGCATTAATTTCTCATGGTGTAATTGTCCAAAATTTCATTCCATAAATCCTCACCTAAACACCTAGTATGTTGTCATCCCAAAATACTCGAATGGGACATATACACAATCACACTTTCACTTATTTGAAGATTCCAACCTATATATATATATATATATATATATATATATATATATATATATATATATATATATATATATATATATATATATATATATATATATATATATAATTAATTAATTAAGGATTTTCATGGGGGTTAAAGAAAGAGAGAGAGAGTGTGATGGAGGGAGTGCGAGGGAGGGAAAGAGTGAGATAAGAAAGGGAAGAGAGATAGAGAAAGAGGGAGACAAGGGAAGAAAGAGGAGAGGGAGAGAGAGTAGGGAGAGGGAGAGGGAGAGAGAGTAGGCAGAGGGAGAGGAGAGGGAGATATAAAGGGAGAGAGAGTGAGGGAAAGGGAGAGAAAAGGTGGACGGAGGGAAAGAGGGGGAGAGGATGGAGACATGGGGGATAGGAGAAAGAAGGGTAGAGGGAGAGAGAAATAGTGTGAGGGGAGAGAGAGAAAGAGAGAGAGAATGAAAGAGACGGGGGAGAGGTAGTGAGATGGAGGGAGTAGGAGAGAGGGATGAGGTAGAGAAGGGGTGAGAGAGTGGAAGGGAGAAAGGGAGAGGAATGGAGAGGGCTCTTCCTCAACCTCTTCCTCTCTACCTTTTTATCTCTATCTCTCCATATCTCTCTCTCTTCATTTCTCTCATTCTCTCCATCTCCCTCTCTCTCCCTCTCACACCCCTCTCCCTTTCTCTCTCTCATATTCTCTCTCCCTCTTCTCACACACTCACTCTTCCTCTATTTCCCTCTCCTCCTCCCTCCCTTTTTCCTTCTATCCCTCTCTCCCCCTCTCTCACTCCTAATCCCTCTCACTCCCTCTCCTTCTCCCTCCCCTTGTCTCTCCCTCTCTCTCTCGCTCTCCCTTTCTCCCTCTCCTAACTTTTCTCTATATCTCTATACTCTATCCTCATCTATCTCTCTCTTTATTTCTCTCTCGACTCTCCCCCTCTCACTCCCCTTCTATATCCCTATCTCTCATCTCTCTCTCTTCTCTCCCCCTTGCTCCTCTTCTCTCTTTGTCCCTCTCTCTCCTTCCTTCCCTCCCAATCTCCCTCTCCCTCCTTCTCTCTCACTCTATCTCACTCCCTCTCTCTCCCTTTCCCTTTTCCTCTCCCTCTCTCCCTCTATCTCTCACACTTTTTTCCTTAGCCCTTCCTCTACCCCTTTCTCCCTTTCTTTCCCTCTCACTCCCTCTATCTTTCTCCCCCTCTCTCCTTCCCTCTCTCCCTCTTTCTACCTCTCTATCCCCATCTCCCTCGATCCGTCTCTCCCTAACATTCTTCCTCTCTCTCCCGCTCTCCCCCTCTCTCCTTATCTCTCATCTCCCTCTCCTCTTCCTCTCTCTCCCTCCATCTTAGTCTCTCTCTCGCTCCTTCCCTCGCTTTTTCTCCTTCTCTCCCTCTCTCTCCCCCTCTCTCCATCTCCCTCCCTCTCTCTCACTCTCCCCCTCTCTTCCTCACTCCCTCTCTCTCTCTCTGTCTCCCTCTCTCTCTCTCCCTTCCCTCTCTCTACCTCGCTATATCTCTCTCCCTCTTCCCCTCTATATCTCCCTCCCTCCCTCTCTCCTAATCTATATCTCTCTTACTCTCCCGTCTCTCCCCTTTCTTTCTCTCTCTCCCTCACTCTCTCCCTCTCTCTCTTTTTCTCTCTATTCCTCTCTCTCCCTCTTTCTTCCTCCCCCATTCTCTCTCCCTTTCTCCTTCACCTTCTTTCTCTCTCTCCCTCTCCCTCTCTCCTTCTCTTTCTTTTCCTCTCTTTCCCTCTCTCCCTCTCCCTTTCCCTCCCCATCTCTAACTCTCTCACCCCCTCTACCCCTCTCGCCTTCTCTCCCACCTCTCTCTCTCTCCCTCTCTCAATCTCTCCATCCATTCTCTCTCCATCTCTTCCTCTCTCTCTCTCCCACTCTCCCTATTTCTCTATCCCTCTCTTAATCTCTCTCTCTCCCTTTCTCTCCCCTTATATCCCTCTTTCTCCCTCTCTCTCCCTTCCTTCCTCTCTATCTCTCTCCCCCTCTCTCTAACCCTTTTTACCCTCTATTGCTTGCTCTCCTTCTCTTTCTAACCCTCACTTGCCCTTTCTCCCTCTCCCTTTCTCTCTTTCCCTCTCCCACTCCCTCCCTTTCTCCCTCTCTCTCACCCTCCCTTCTTCTCCCTCTCTCCCTTCCTCTTCCTCTCTCCTTTCCTCTCTTTCATCTCACTTTTCCTCTCTTCCTTTCTTTCTCCTTCCCTCTCCCTCCTCTCCTCTCCCTCTCTCTTTCTCTCTCTCCCCAATCTCCCTCCCCCTCTTTCCTCTCTCTTTCTTTATCCATCTCCCTCCTCTTTGCCTCTATATATCTCCCTCTATCCCTCTCTCATACCCTCTCCCTATCTCTCTCCCTCTCGTCTCTCTTCATTTTTTCCCTCTCTCACTCTTTTTATCCCTCTCTCATTCTCTTCTTCCCTCCCCCTCTATATCTCCTACTCTTTACCTTTCTCTCACTTTACCCTTCTCTTACTTCCCTTTCTCATCCTCCCTCTCTCTCCCTCACTATCTTTATCTCTCTCTATCTCTCTCCCTCTCTCTTCCCTTTTTTCCTACTCCTCTCTTCCTCTCTCTCACTCTCTCCCTCTCTCTCCACCTTTCTCTTGCTCTCTCTCCCTCTTAGCCTCTCTCTCTCACTCTCTCCATCTATCTCCCTCTATCTGTCTCCCTCTCTCTCCTTCTTTCTTCCTCTTTCTTCTCTCTCTCCCTATCTATTTTGCCCTCTCCTACTCTCCCACTTTTCCATTTTCTCTCCCATTCTCCCTCCCTCTCTTCATCTCTCTCCCTTTCCCCCTCTTACTTTCTCTATCTCCCTCTCTCTCTCTCAATCTATTTACCCTCCCTCTCTTCCCCTTTCTTCCTCACTCTTCACCTTTTCTCCCTCTCTCTCTCACTTTCTCTCTTCCTCTCTGTCTCTCTCCTTATCACATTCTCTCTCCTTCTCTTACTCTCTCTCATCTCTCTCCTCCTCCTTTCATCTCTTTAACTCTCTCTTTCTCTCTATCTCTTTCTCACCCTCTCTTATCCTCTCTCCCTCCCCTCTCTCTATCCCTCTCTTGCCCTTTCTCTATCCCTCTCTCCCTCTTTCTATCTCTCTCTTCCTCTTTCCCTCTCTCTTTCCCTCCCTCTCTCTGCCTCTCTCTCCCTCTCTCCTTCTCTCCCTTCCTCTCTCATTCCCTCTCTTCCTTTCTCTCTCCTTCCTCTTCCTCTACCTCCTTTCATCTCATTTTCTCTCCCTTTCTCTCCTTCTCCCTCTCTCTCCCTCTCTCTCCTCTCTCCTCTCTCTTTCTTTATCCATCCGCCTCCTCTTTCCCTTCCTCAACTTTCTCTTCTACTCTCTCTCCCTCTCTCTACCTCTCTATACCTCCCTCTATCCCTCTCTCACATCCTCTCCTTATCTCTTTCCCTCCCTTTGTCTTTCTTTTTATCCCTATCTCTCTCATTCTCTTCCCTCTCTCCCCCTCTACCTCTCCTACTTTTACCTTTCTCTCACTTTACCCTTATCTCTCTCTAGTTCTCTCTATCCCTCTCTCCCCTCCCTATCTTTATCTCTCTATCTCTCACCATCTCTCTCTTCCTCTTCTTTCCTACTCCTCTCTCCTTTTTTACCCTCACTCTCACTCTTTCTCCCTCACTCAAACTTTCTCTTACTTTTTCTCCTCTTACCCTCTCTCCCCCTCACTCTCTCCATCTCTTTTTCTCCATCTCTCTCCCTTATTCTCTCCCTACCTCTCTCCTTCTATCTCTCTCCCCTCTCTCTCCCTCTTCCTTCTCTCTCTTTCCCTATCTATTTCACCCTCTCTTACTCTCTCTCTTTTCTTCTCTATATCTCCCTCTCCCTCTCCCTCTTCCTCTCACCCTCCCGCCCTCTCTCCCCCTCTCCCTCTCTCTCTCTCAATCTCTTTACCCTCACACTCTTTCCCTATCCGTTCCTCACTCTCCCCTTCTCTCCCCTCTTTTCCTCGCTCTCTCCCCCACTTTCTCTCTATTTCTCTCTCTTCCTCTCTATCTCTCTCTTTATCCCTTTTTCTCTCCCTCTCTTACTCTCTCTCATCTCTCTCTTCCTTGCTTTCTCTCTCTACCTCTATCATTCTCTCTCTATTCCCTTCTCCCTTTCTCTTATCCTCTTTCTCGCCCCTCTCTCCCTCTTTTACCCTTTCTCTTTCTCTTTCTTGCTCTCTTTATCTCTCTCTTTCTCTCTCACTCTCTCTATCACTCTCTCTCGCCCTTCCCTCTCTCTTCCTATCTCCCTTCCTCTCGTTGCTCTCTCTCTCTCTTCCTTTCTCTTTACCACACTCTCCCTCTCTCTTCCTCTCATCTCTCCTCTCTCTTTCTCTCTCCATCTCTTACCCTCTATCCCTTTATTCTCTAATCTCTCTTACACTCTCTCTCCCTCTCACTCGCTCCCTCTCTCTATATCCCTCTTTCATACCCTCTCCCTCTCTCTATCGCTCATTTTTCTTCTCTATCCCTCATTTTTCCTCTCTCTCACTCTCTTTATCCCTCTCCCTATCTCTACCTATCTCTCCCTTTCTCTTTTTGTTCCTCTCTCTCACTCTCTTTATTCCTCTCCCTGTCTCTCCCTTTCATTTTTGTGTTCCTCTCTCTCACTCTCTCCCTTTCTCTCCCTCCCTCTTTACCCCTCTCTCTATTTTTATCCCCCTCTATCCCTCTCTCTCTCACTCTCTCCCTCTCTTTCTCTCACTTTCCTTCTCCCTCCTTCGGACTTTTTTTCTCTATCACTCTCTTAGTGTGCCTCCCTCTCTCCTCCTCTCTCTATCTCTTTATCTCTATATCTCTCCCTTCCTCTCTCACCCAACCTCTCTTCCCCTCTATCCCTCTCTTTCCCTCCCTCTCGACCTTTCTCTTTTTCCCTCTCTCTCCTTCTCACTCCTTCTCTCTCTCTCCTTTTTTCTATCTTTACATTTTTGTCTCTCTTCCACTTGGTCTCTCCCTCTTTCACCTTCTCTCTCCCTTTCCCTCTCTCCTTCTTTTTTCTTGATCTCTCCCTTTTCTCACTCTCTCTCCCTATCTTTCTCGCCATCTCTCTCCTACTCTCTCCCCTGTCTCACTCTCTCTCGTATTCCCTCATTCCTTTACCCTTTTTCTCTCTCCCTCTCTCTATCTCTCCTTTTCTCCCTCCTCTCTCTTTTTATCTCTTTATGTCCCTCTCCTCCTCTATTCCCTTCTTCCTATCTCTCTTTATCTCTCTCCCTCTCTTCCTCTACCTCTCTATCTCTCTTTGTCTCTCTACATCTTTCTCTCCCTCTCTCTCCCCCTCTCTCTCCCTCTATCCCTCTCTTGCCTCACTCTCCCTCTCTCTCTATCCCACTCTGCCTCTCTCTCTCCCTCTCTTTTTCTCTCTCTCTCTTTCTCTTTATCTCTCTAACTCTTTTCTCGTCTCTCTCCCTCTCTTTAGCCCTCTCTCCTAGTCGCCTCTCATACCTCTTTTTCTATTCTCTCTCACTCTCCCTCCCTCCTTGTCCCTCCATCTATCCTCTCTCTCACTCTCTCACTCTTTCTCTTTCCCTCTATCCCTCTATCTCCTTCCCTCTCTTTCCCTCTATCTCTCCCTCTATTTCCCTCTCCCTCCATCTATCCCTCTCTCCCTCCCTCTCTTTGCCTTTATTACTTTATATTTTATCTCTTTTCTCTCTCCATCTCTCCCTCTCAACCTCTCTCTCCCACTCTCTCTCCCTCTCTCTCTCATTCCCTTATTCTCTCCCTCTCTTCCACTCCCTCTCTCTCTTCCCTTCCCCTCTCCTTCTCTCCGTCTCTCCCACTTTCTTTATTTCCCTCTCTCTACTTTCTCTATCTCCCTCTCTCTCCCTCTCCCTCCCTCCCTCCCTCCCTCTCCCTCCCTCCCTTTCTCTATCACTATCTCTTATCTCTCTCTCTCCCTCTCTATCTCCCTCTCTCCCTCTTCTGCCTCCCTCTCTCTTCCCTCTCTCTCTCTCTCTCTCCCTCTCCTTCTTTTCCTCCCTCTCTTTTCCCTCTTTCTTGCTCTCTCCTTCTCTCACTCTATCTCTCTCCTTTTTCTTTCCCTCTCTCTTTCCCTCTCTATCTCTCTCCCTCATTCTCCCTCTCTCTTCCCCTCTCTCCCTTTCTCTCTCAATCTCTATATTTTTCTCTCGTATCTCTTTTCTCTCTCATTATCTCTCCCTCCTTTTTACTCTCACACCCTCTCTCCTTCTCTCTATCTCTCTTTGTCTCTCTCCTTATCTCTCTCTCCCTCTTTCTATCCTTTCCTCTCCCACCCCTCTCTCCTTTTCTCTCAATCTCTCCCTATCCCTCTCCCTCTCCCTCTCTCATTATCACCCAATCCCCCACTCCTTCTATATCTTCCATCCTCCCTCCCTCTCTCTTCCTCTTTCTCCCTCTTTATATCTCCCTCTCTCCCTTTCTCTCTCCCTCTTTCTCCCCTTTTCTCTCTCCCTCACTCTATCCTCTCTCATAACTCTCTCCCTCTAACTTTGCCTCTATCCCTCTATCTCTCCCTCTCTATCCCTCTATCCCTCTATCTCTCTTTATCTCTCTCTCCATCTCACCCTCTCTCCCTTTCTCTTCCTCTCTCTCTCTCTCCCTACATTTTTTGGCCTTCCTCTCTCTCCTTCTCCCTCTCTATCTCTATCTCTTATGTCTCTCTCCCTCTCTCTTTCACTCTCTCCTTCTTTCTAATCCCTCTCTCTCCTCCTCCCTCCCTCCCTCCCTCTCCCTCCCTTCCTCCCTCTTTCCCCCTCTCTATCCCTCTCCCTTTATCCCTCTCTCTCCCCTTCCCTCTCTCTTTCTCTCTCCTTCTTTTACTCTACCTCTCTCCTTCTCTTTACCTTTCCCTCTCCCACTCTCTTTCTCTTTCCCTCTCTCTCCTTTTCTCTCCCACTTTCTCTCTCCTTCGCCTATCTCTCTCTTTCTTTTTTGTCTTATTCTCCCATTCTCCCTCACTAGTTCTCTCTCCATTCCTCTCACACTTTCTCTCCCACCTTCTCTCTCCCTCTATCTTTCCCTCCCTCTCCCTCTCTTTCCCTCCCTCTACCCTCCTCCCCTCCTCCTCTCCCTTTCTCTCCCTCCCTCTCTCTTTTTTTCTCTCCATCTCTCTCCCTTCCTTTCTCCCTCCTTTCCTACCTCTCTCCCCCTCCCTCTTACTCTCCCTCTCTAATATCTCCTTATCTATCTTTCTCTCCCTCTCTACCTCTCTCTCCCTCTCTCATCGTCCTCTCTCCCTCTCTTTCTTCCTCTCTCTCCATCTTTCCCTCTTTCTCTTTCTCTTTATCTCTCTTTGTCTCTCTTCTAATCTCTCTCCCCTCCTTTCTCTATTTTTCTCTCCCACCTTCTCTCTCCTTATCTTTATCTCTCTCTCTCTCCTTTATCTCCTTTTATCTCCTACCCTCTCCCTCCCTCTCTCCCCTTATCTCTTATTGTCTTTCTCCCTCTACTTATCTCTCTCTACCTCTATCCCTGCCTCTCTCTCCCTCTCTCTCACCATCTCTCTCTCCCTCTCTCTCACCATCTCTCTCTCTCCCTTTCTCACCTTCTCTCTCACCCTCTCTCTATCCTTCTCTCTTTCCTTCCATCACCACCTCTATTTACCTCATTTTATCCTCTCTCTAACCCTCTACTCCTTTCTCCTTTTCTCTCTCCACCTCTTTATCTCTTTTTATCTCTCTAACTCTTTCTCTCTTTCTTTCTCTCTCCCCTCTTTTCCTTTATCCTTTTCTTTTCATCTCTATGCCTCTCCCTTCCACTTTCCCTCTCTCTCCCCTTTTCTGTCCCACCCTCTCCCTCCCTCCCTCCCTCTCTCTCTCTCCCCCTCTCCATTACCCTCTCTCTCCCTCTCTCT
This sequence comes from Dovyalis caffra, assembly GCA_963924115.1. Classification (NCBI taxonomy): domain Eukaryota; kingdom Viridiplantae; phylum Streptophyta; class Magnoliopsida; order Malpighiales; family Salicaceae; genus Dovyalis; species Dovyalis caffra. The sequence continues at coordinate 2,206,547 of CAWUPB010001179.1, forward strand.
TTCTCTCCCTCTCTTCTTCTCTCTCCTTCTCTCACTCTACCTCTCTCTTTTTATCATCTCCTCTCTTCCTTTCTACCTCTCTCTCCCTTCTCTCTCTCCCACTCCCCCTCTCTCCCCCTCTCTCTCCTTCCCTCTCTCTCCTTCCCTCTCTCTTTCCCTCTCTCTCTTTCTCCCTTCTCTCTCACTCCATCTCCCTCTCCCTCTCCCTCTCCCTCTCCCTCTCTGTCACTCTCCCACTCTCCAACTCTCTCTTCCTTTTTTCTTATCTCTCCCTCCCCCTATAACTCCCTCTCCCCCTCTCACTCTTCCTCACTATCTCCCCTTCTCTCTTGCTTTCTCTTCCCTACATTCCCTCCCTCCCTATCTCTTTCGCTACCTCTCTCTCTATTTGCTTCTCTCTTTTACTCTCCCTTTCTTTCTCGACCTCCATCTTCCTCTCTCTCTCTCCTCTTCACTTTAGCTCACTCACTTACCCTCTATCCCTCTCAGCCTCTCTATCTCCCTCTCTCTTTTCTCGTCTCCTAGCACTCTCTCACTCTCTTGCTATCCCTCTCTCTCTCTCTCTCTCTCATTCTCTCTCTATCTCTCTTTTTTTATCCCTCCAACCCTTTACATCTCCCTCTTCTCTTGATCTCTCCTTCTCCTTCTCCTTCTCTTGATCTCTCTTTCTCTCTCTCCCTTTCCCTCTCTCTCTCTCACTATAGCTCTTTGTCTCCCTCTTACTCTCCCTCTCTCTCTCTCCCTCTCTCCCTCCCTCTCTCTCTCCGTCTCTCACTCTCCCTCCCTCTCTCTCCCTCTACTTCTATCTTCTACTCCCTTTTTCTTTCTCCCTTTCTCTCTCTCTCTATCCCACTCTAACTCTCCCTCTCTTTATCTCTTCCTCTCTCTCCCCTCTCTCTCTCCCTCATTCTTCTTCCATCCCTCCCTCTCTCTCGCTACCCCTCTCCTTCTCTCTACATCACTCTTGCTATCTCCCTCCCTCTTATTACCCCTCTCTACCTATCTATCCCCCTCCATCTTGCTCTCTCTAACTCTCTCACTCCTCCCCCTCTCTCTCCTCTCTCTTTTTCTCTCCCTTTCTCCCTCTATCTTTCCTCTCTCCTCCTTACCTCCCCTTTCCCTCCTTCCCTTTATCCCTCTCTCTTTCTCTCCCTATCCCTTTTTATCCCTCTCTTTTTCTCTCCTCTATCCCTCTTGAGAGAAGGGGAGAGAGAGGGAGGAAGGGAGAAAAAGGAAAGAGAGAGAGATAGAGTGATAAAGGTAGAGAGTTAGAGGGAGAGAAAGAGAGGGAGAGAGAGGGAGATTGAGAGCGGGCGAGAGGGGGAAAGAGATAGAGTGATAAAGGTGGAGAGTTAGAGGGAGAGAAAGAAAGGGAGAGAGAGGGAGATTGAGAGCGAGTGCGAGAGGGAGAGAGATGGATAGGGAGAGAGACGAGGAGAGGGAGAGGGAGAAGAGATAAGGAGATAATGAGAGAGTGGGAGAGAGAGAGAGAAAAGAAGAGTGAGAGGGAGATGGAGGGAGTAAAGGAGGGAGAGAGTGAGAGAGATATATAAAGGATCATGCATCGTATGGAGGTATGAAATAAAAAAATTCCTCCATCTAAGTCTCCCAAGTTCTAGCCAATGAATCAATTAACCATACATACTTGAATTAAGAACATGAGTAAAAATTACCTCTTCTAGTGCAGATTTAACCTTTATAGAAAAAATCCATCTAAGTATTTAGCCTCTTTCAATAATTCATGTAACTTAAACACCCATAACAAAGCCATAGAAATCATAAGGTGCTAGCTTCAATCTTTTGTATAGTTGATCTACTTTCTAAAGAAATCAATTAGGGTTTTTGTGGTAACTCGGGCTTTTAAGGAGGGATACGATAACTCATGCTTTTGGGATGAGAAAAAATTTCTCTTTCTTTTTCTTTTCATTTTTCATGTGTGTGTCTCTCTTAACCCTCCTTTGCCACCTCTCTCCCTTTATTTATATGAAGGGGTGACATCTTTGTCCTCTAATGACAGAATATATAATATACGTGGGCTTGTTTGATCTTATCCTTATAAACATTAAGCATTATCCAATAGGACTTAAGTTTATCCTCTCGTCAGAATATCTTGCAAGCTTTTAAATGAAGCCTATTGGCCCAAACTCTTTTAGCCCAATGAATTACCAATTAATTTAGACTATGGGTCATATATTTTTAGAAAGACCATATTAGGAAATAATTTCCAAAACTTTTTAAACTATCTATTTTAGGAAAAATTTTCTAAAACAAAAAAATTTCTAAAATAGGAAACCTTTTCCAACCAAAAAACTTTTTATTTTCAAAAGCCTTTTTCAAAATAGGAAACTTTTATTTTAAAAAACATTTTCCAAAATCATTGCTTCTCTTTCATTATGTGAATTCTTAAACTTATATGTATGACGTGATAGGCTCTAGATATGTTAGCAATGTATCAAGAACAAAAGACCTCTTTTATCTCTTGATACATAAATCAACATTGGCCATTCGTAAGGCCATGACTACCTAATTCCCTAGGAAGATTAATTAATCTGCAATTACCTTTCATGAGCATAGTTACCATACAATTCAATCCTCATGTCAATTTATCATAGTTTGATCTCGAAACTTGATTTATAGTTTGTTCAATTATGATCACACAAGTTCAATTTCTAAATTTCTTAGCTCTAGAGTAGACCAACTATGCTCTATTGGTATACTCCCATTATGACCATAGATTCTTTGAGTAGACGTTCATCGAAGTGCAATGTAATAACTCCAGCATATAAGGAATAATATGTCCTATCTTAGTCATCCACCTATCTCTATTAGATTATTGGTGCACCTAATGAATCACCCATATGTAGCTCTTAATTAAGCCCATCGAAAGTGTCAAAGTGCATAAAGCCTCTAATGACATAATCTTGATGACTTTAAGTCAAAGGATTAGTTATAACCCATCTCGTATGAAATTCCTATAGACTAAACCAAATGGGTTCTCATGGCGAGTCACGACCCATGATATATTCTCTAACATTAATCACCTAAGTGCTTGCTTTGCCATAACCATGTCAATAGGTGTGAGATCTCCAATTGCTATCTTATAGCTAGAGCACAAGTCTTATCATATATAGCCAATGTTCATTCATGATAATGCTATGACTTGGGATATTTAATAATATCATTTAAGTGTGTTAAGATTTGTCTCACATCTTTCGATCAATCATTAATTCAATGCATATGATATGGACTTCTATCTAATTCTATCAAAATAGAAACAAAAAGAATTAATAGAAAGATTTCTTTCACTAACAAAATAAAGAATGCAATATTACAATAGTCAAACCATCTAAACAAGGTTGAATCTTGCGCACCTACACCAACAAGAGAGAGTGAGAAAGAGGAGGGAAAGGGAGAAAGGGAGGGAGGGAAGGAGGTAGGGGAGAGGGAGATAGGATAGAGAGAGGGAGAAAGGGAGAGCGAGGAGAGGGAGAGAGAGAGGGAGGTCGAGAGATAGATGATGGGAGAGAGAAAGTGGAGAAGATAGGGGAGAGAGGGAAAGATGGAAAGGGAGAGAGGGAAAGAGAATAAGAGAGAGAGAGCGAGAGAAGGAGAGGGAGAGGGGGATAGAGAGGGGAGGAGAGAGAGAGGAAGTGGAAAAGAGAGGGTAGGAGGGAGGGAGAGGGAGAGAGAGGAAAATTTAGAGAGTGAGAGATAAGGAGTGAGAGAGGGAGAAGAAGATAGAGAGGAAGGGAGGAAAGGAGAGAGAATGAGAGAAAAAGGAATGAGAGGGAGAGAAAGGGAGATAAAGAGGGAAAATGAGGGAGAGAGGGAGAGAGAACGTTATAGAGGGAGAGAAATAAAAAGGGAGAGAGATAGAGGAATGAAGGGGGAGAGAGGGAGGGAAAGGAAAAGAGAGATAGGGAGAAGGAGAGAGGGAAAGCTAACTTATATCTATGACTTCCATTTTGGAATTGCCAACAGCTTTAACATTCCTACAAGTCTTTGGTGTTCCGTCTTCACCGTTGACAAATTTAACACCTTTCCATAAAATTAGATACATTTTTCTTCATTCCAAGCCACCAATAACTTTTTTGTAGGTCCCGGTACATCTTTGTGCTTCTTGGGTGTATTGAATAGGAAGTTGAGTGCACCTCTTTTAATCTCTCTTCCTTCACATCCTCCATCGAGGGAACACATAACCTCCCTTTAAATCTAATTACACCTTCATCATCCATCACAAAATCAGATTCCTTCTCTATCTCTATGTTTTTCTTTAATTCATTCAATTTTTTATCCGCCCCATCTAAATTCTTTCCCGCGAGTCGCCTAGACTAATAAAGTCGATAAAATATTCTCATGCCCCATCGGAATTGTCTTTAAGTCCAGCTTTTGTCGATCCCTCACTATCGATGGTTGGATTACTTATATCATTGCTATCGATTTTCTACTTAAAGCATCGATAATAACGTTAGCTTTGCCTAGGTGATAATTGATTATATAGCCATAATCCTTCACCAGCTCTAACCACCTTCCTTGTCTCATGTTTAACTCCTTTTGTGTGAAGATATATCGTAAGCTTTTATGATCCGTATATATCTCACACTTGGCCCTATATAAATAGTGTCTCTAGATTTTTAAGACAAAGACTACCGTCGCTAGTTCTAGATCATGCGTTGGATAATTTCATTCATATTCATTTTATTGCTACGACGCATAGGCGACTACCTTCCCATTTTGCATCAACACTCGCTCCTAGGCCATTCTTAAAAGCATCATTGTAAACTATGAAATCTCCATCTTTAGATGGGATAGTTAGCACTAGTGGCCGTGACTAACCTTCACTTCAATTCTTGGAAGCTTTTCTCATAAGCATCCATCCATTCATCAAATTAGTAAGAGGGCTAGCTATCTTAGAGAAGCCCTCCATAAATCTTCGATAGTAACGAGCTAGCCCCAAAAAGCTTCATACCTCCATCATGTTCTTTAATATAGGCCGGTTCCGGACTGCCTCTACCCTCTTTGGATCCGTCGCTATGCCTTCTTTTTCACCATGTGACCTAGAAAAGCTACTCGCTCTAGCAAAAATTTACATTTCTTGAATTTAATGTATAGCTCGTCGCTCCCTTAGCGTTTGCAAGGTGGTTCTTAGATGCCCCCTATGCTCCTTCTTACTTTGAGAGTAAACTAGGATATCATCGATGAATACGATGATAAACTTATCTAGGCATTCTTTAAAGACTCGATTCATCAAGTCGATGAAAGCGACTAGGGCGTTAGTCAATCTAAATGGCATTACTAGGAATTTGTAGTGGCCATATCTTGTCTTGAATGACTTCTATATCATCCAGACTTCGACTTTCGCTCTATCCGGCTATCCACTATGTGTGCTAGATACCCCGTACATCCTTTTCCCGATATTCTTCGAGCCTTTATGGTTGAGTTGATCGGTATGGTTCGAAACTTCATATAAGCCTTAAACTCTAACAGTTGATCTCTAGGTAGATCAAAAATTACTCTCCTCCATAAAAATCGGTGATGGCACCATGCCTCATTAACCAATCCATTCCTAGAATGAAATCAAAATCTTGGAGATCCAAGTATGATCAAATCGAGCTCCAAACTCCTATCCTTAATTTGGACTTGACATTGCTTGACTAAGCTCGTTGACTCCATAAATTCTTCGAAAGGGATTGCTAGTAGATAACCTATTGCCAATGTCTTAGGTTTCACACCTAGGCTTTCTACTAATGTTTTCGATATGAATGAATATGTGGCACTAGAATCAATTAAAACACAAGCAACTAAGCGAAGGATGTAGAGATTATCGCATATTACCGTCGTGTCCCTCTTGTCGACCTCCTCTAGGGACATTGTATAAACCCGTGTAGGTACTCTTCTCGGTCTTAGTTTCTATGTCCGAAGACTATTAGAGGCTATGTGCCCTTGCTTGTGACAAACATAACGGACCCTAAAATCTAGTCGGCACTCTCCCCATATGAAATCTTCCACATTTATTACCTCGAGATTGATTAACCATTATTGGCCTCGGTTGATTCCCCGATAGTGGCCTTAAGGCATAAGATGATGGTTTGGTAGCTCGTGCATTTCCTGGACCACCAATTAAGTTTAAATTTATATGCAACGCTCGTTTTTGTGGTTCGAAGGAAGAGGCTCCGGTGGAAATGATTACCCTCCTTTCCCGAACTTCCTTTGTAATTTCCTTCGATCTTTATCTACCAACATTGCGTTATCTACCATTTTTAAAAAAGTGTTGGCGATAGACATTCATACCATGCTTTAAACCGTTGGGCTCGACTTCTATTAAAATCCATTCTTCTTCAAGTTATCATCCCCTACAACGAATGGGATGAATCAACATCCTTGCTCAAATATCCGTACGTTTTCACCTACGGACAATCCATCCTACTTTAGCTTGAGGAATTCTTGAATTTTCTTAGCCCTCACATCTATCGTAAAGTATTTATTATAGAATACCTCCTTAAATTCTTCCCAAGTTAAGGTAGGCGGGTCCACTATTAATCGTCCACTCTCCCACCATATGCGGGCATCCTTCATCGAGCATAAAAATGGCACACGATACTCGTTCATTATTGATATATTATCAATATTCGAATATCTCTTTTAATGAATTAATCCATTCCTCCGCTATCATTGGGTTAACACCCTTAAAAATTCCCGAGTACTCATCTTACGAAACCTTTCCATCGCATCATTCCTATGCTAGGGTGGCAAAGGTGGAGACTATTGATGCATAGCTAGGAGCTATCTCATTTGCTCTATATGGTCTTGTTGCTATTGTTGCATTGCTTGTTGTTGTTGCTGCATCATGTCCATCATACAACTTAAAGCGTCCTATTGATTTCTATAATGATCATTGGAGGTCCCTTCTCCTCCCGCTTGTGTTGGCTCCTTTCTTGGCATGCTTGAACTTTGTACATGCCATGTTATACCCATGTTAGTTTTGGTATTAAAAACAATATATACTATAAATCATCCACTTATATGTAGAATTATAAATATTTATAATCAAGCATTTCGTACACAACGTGTATATACAAGCACTTCTACCTTCTAAAAGGTTTTTTTTAATGCTCTATTTACAATCAAAAGTGTACTTATTTACATCAAGAAATACACAACAAGTACTACATCATGTGATAGCATTACTATCTATCATGTCCAGCCAACATATCGACGCATCATGGGAAAGAGTGCTTAACCCTCCATCGATCAATAACATCATCCGATGCAATGCACACTATCTCGCAAGCAAGGGGCAATGGTAAACCCCAATTATAGATCAATCGGGTATGGGTTTGCCTAACCTATATTGGAAGGAAGGCTCAAACCAAATCTTAATAACAAAATTAACCTATTAGCCCTTCCCCAACCTTATCAAGCAACAGTCGATCTCTCGAGAAAAAGTCCGACATAAAGTCGATCACGGAAATCTATACTCGTGGTACTACGAGAAAGAAGCATACGTGAATGTTATTCGCCGAATGAAGTCATACATCCGAGTCATGTGGGCTGCTATATCCTAATTCGAGGTCATAGTCGAGTTGTTTAGTTCGACTCAATAGGTGGCTATTGTGGCCCATTGTTGGTGCATCCTAGCAGCGCAAGGTGTACTAAATAAATATAGCATCTATAACAACAATAATTACCGGTATTAATGTTTCTAGAACACAATTATATGCTCGCATGAAAATCATATAATAATCATTCACATTAAAAAAAATTAAAAATCAAATTGTTACTCGTCGAGTAGCATATCGATCCTCGAGCTCAAATGAAACTTAAGATTCTACCCGATTAACTAAACCATAGCTCCGATACCACCCCGTGACACCCCCTCCCTAACCCACTAGCTAAATACCCATAAGGAGTGACTAGGCAAGGAGTGTATCTAGTCGACACAACCAATTTCCAAATTAACGTCGGACACTTATGCTCATACATTAAGGACTTATCATACATGAAACACATACAAGACAATATACATAATATTAGCAATACAATGGAAGAAATTAGAAAAATTATTTACAATACTATAAAACTATTTATTAGCACCCCAACCTAAAAATTACGAGTCAAAAGAAATTACGAGTGCACTTGTGTCTCACGTGAGCCTTTTTGGAGGACTCGGTAGCATCCCTACTACTTTGACTCGTTCTCGTCATAACATGAAAACAATAATGGGTCGAGCCAAAGTTCAATAAGTAGGGTGATGCACGTGATATGTAATAAAGTTATGTTTCCCAATCTGTCCATCCATTTTAATCTCGGCACTCTACGTATTATCAAGACCATATGTTCCATCTCTCGGTGATCGCGTTATCACCTACTACTCTATTACTCTCTCTCAATGATCTCATTATCACCTACCGCTCACAACGGAATTATCCCTCCTTCTAGCACACAGCTAACGGATTATCCCTTCCTTAACAATGTTAGTAATAGAGCATGGACATGGTTTCATGTTGTTACCCATTCTATTCAATTCGGTTACCAAACCGCATTATCTCACGACTCAATGATTTTTCTTAATTTCATACAACCCCCGAATGCACGTGATGCACATGGTATTATGTTTAACACATTCAACTAATTACGCTATCAGCATTTTATTCTCGGTCCATTCCCGTATGTCGATGCATACTAGGGACTTCATAAGTGTTTCATGTACCATTCAAAGTATTCAAAATGAGAACACAAATCCCATTCATTAGTATCATTCATTGCATAAATCTACTTTGTACTTACGAGTTTTCTTCTCATGTACCTAGCAAGTCTAGGCTCGAATTTTCGATGTATTACTTAGTTTATAAGATCGGTTAATCCTAAGGATTCATGTGTGACATATTTAAGCTAATCTCTTGTTTAATTTGAACCTATAATCTTAGTAGTCGAGGTTACCTCATAATGGGTCTAGGTCTTAATCTCGATTTTTCTTGAATTCTCTTTTTTCATTGATCCATTTATATGTCTAATAATAATTGGTCTCTATTTGGGTTCACTTTTAATTCTTAATCTCTAATTACACAAAAGGATTCATTGTTAATCATTTTCCTTTCTTGGTCGATTGGTCCCAAAATGAGCAAGAAATTGTTTTTCCCTTTCTAGGTCAATTCGTTTTATACCAACTTGCCAATAACTTACCAAACCATATTTTAGAAGAGTTACCAAGGAGATCTAAACCTCAAGGTCCACAAAAGAAACCAAATTTAGCCATCAAATATTCAATTTACCTAATGAAGTCTAAAACCCTATTTTTCTTTTAGTTAGGCCGAATGGGTTGTTAAGATGGCCATGGATTGCCTTTTATGTCTAGTGAATTTATTTCCACCCTAAACTATTAACCCATTCCTAATTGAATTACCATGATATTATAGGCCCTTAATTTCCCTAAAAGATCCACTCTTTCCTAAGTTTCCCCACTTGGCCGAATAGTTTTAACCTAGGGTAACTCTAGAAGTGCATTCCTCTTTCCTAAGTCATGCTCACCAAATCTAGTTTGGCTCTAACCAATTCGATCCATACCCTTTTCTTTTGTTTTTCTTTTCAAATCATCCACACATTTAAACACAACCAAAAAACTTTGCATCACAACAAAAACACATAGATCCATCACAATTTGCCAAACCCTAACACCAAGACAAACAACCATAGCAAACCATTGAAAATTATTACAAACCCATGTAATAAACACTTAAAAAAAATAACTTAATGCATAAAATATCTATAAATGGAACCTACTTACTTTTCTTGAATTTCCTAAAGGTTGTTTAGGCTTTCCCCTTCTTTCTTTTCTTTCTTCTTTCTTTTTCTTTTCCTTTCCTCTTCTTCTCTTTCTTTTCCATTTTTCTTAGCCTTTTGTGTAGCGACGGCTGCCAAAAATTTTCTTCCATTCTCACTTAGTCTATATATATATACATGCCTAAAATCTTAGTATAATTAAGTGTACAAATCTCTTAATTTAACTTGGAAGAGTAGAAAGCTATTGGTGAGTCAAGAGAGAGAGAGTGGCGGGTTTGATGGGTTTAGGGTGAGTCGGCCTTTATTCATTAATGAAGGGGGCTTATGTGTCCTAATTAATTTTTTAGACTAACTAAACACTCTAAATAATCTAGTTCAAGTAACTAAACATCCCTCCCTCTCACAATTTGTTTGGAAATTCCTCACCTTAAACTCAAAATTCCTTCCCCCAAAAATATTCCAAGTAGTGATGCCTTTAAACCGATCGAGTACTAAAATGGTCATAACTCTTCATACATAGATCTAAAAATCATGAAAGTTTATAGAGAGCTAGCAGACACATAGATAAAAAAAATTTATTCTAATTTTACCCCGAAATAAATCTAAAGTCCTGAAATAAATCACACAAAATTCGAACGTAATATAGTCCTCAAAACACTAATTTTGTATATTTGATTTCTTTAATAATTAAACCATTAATCTCAAGCAAAATAACTTTAATTTAACATAAATCACACATTTCAAGCATTAATTTCTCATTCCGTAATGAAAATTATACTCGACACTTAATATATGCATATATATAAATATTCTAATATGTATCCCTTTACGGTTAAGGATTTTTACTGGGGTTACAATTCTCCCTTCCTTGAAAGAAATTTCATCCTCAAAATTGACTCATACAAATAGTTCGGGTATTTGTCTCTCATTTTTCTTCCCATTCCCAAGTCATTTTCTTGAGGTCATGATTTTTTCATAAAACTTTAACTAGACTAATCTCCTTATTCCTTAGTTGTCTAACTTGCCTATCGAGAATCTAAAACGGTCTTTCCTCATAGGTTAAGTATGGGTTCACATTTGGCAGCTCCGTCTCTAAAATTCAGTTACGCTCTCCAATGCACTTGCTTAATAATGACACATGAAACACATTATGCACTACCGTTAAGGATGGCGGTAGCATCAAGTGATAGGCCTTATCGCCTACTTGGTCCAGATATTTCAAATAGTCCAATGTATCACGAACTTAACTTCTCCTTTTTTCCAAATCATAGTATACCCTTCATCGGTGAAACTTTTAAGAATACATAGTAATTGACTATAAACTCCGGATCCTTCCTCCTCTTATCGGCGTACCTTTTCTATCTACTCTAACATGTTTTCATCCATTGGCGAATCTTATCCACAACATAAGTCGTTTGCTCGCACCAGCTCTTGTCCCAACAACTTCCTTTCCCCTATCTCATCCCAATGCATGAGAGATCTACACCACCAACCATACAAGGCTTCATAGGGAGCCATCCCAATCGAAGCTTGGTAACTATTGTTATACACAAATTCAACTAAGCGTATGTATTTCTCTTATTTTGGGACCAATCCAAAATGAATGCTCACAACATATCTTCAAGAATTTGAATTACTAGCTTAGATTATCCATCAATTTGAGGATGATATGCGATTCTAAAGTTTAGCTTTGTCCCCATGCCTTATATAGACTCTTCCAAAATGAAGATATGAACCTAGGATCTCGATTTGACACAATGCGGATCGTAATCCCATGTAGTCTTACAATTTCATCAAGATACAACTAGGTGTACTAGTGTAGATTATAGGTGGTTTTGATTGAAAGAAAGTGCGTTGATTTGGTCAATCTATCGATGATCACCCAAATGGCATCCGACCCCCATTCCAAGGCAATCCCATTATGCAATCCATAGTTACATGCTCCCACTTTCATTCTAAAATTGCCAACGATTTTAACATTCCAACGGGAACACAAAACCTCCCTTTAAATCTAATTACACCTTTTTCATCCACCAAAAAATTGAATTCCTTCTCTACCTCTATGTTTTTCTTCAATTCATTCAATTTTTCATCCGTTAGTTGCCCCATCCGAATTCTTTCTTGCAGTGGTCGGCTAGACTAATAAAGTTGATAAAATATTCTCATGCCCTATCGAACATCTCCAAGTCCAGATTTTATAGGTCTCTCACTATCGATGGCCGGATTACCCACATCATTGTTACTAATTTTCTACTTAAGGCATCGACAACAACGTTAGCTTTGCCTAGGTGATAATTGATTATACAATCATAATCATTCACCAGCTCTAACCACCTTCTTTGTCTCATGTTCAACTCCTTTTGTGCGAAGATATATCATAAGCTTTTATGATTTGTGTATATCTCACACTTGGCCCCATATAAATAGTGTCTTCGCATTTTTAAGGTAAAGATTATCGCTGCTAGTTCTCGATCATGCGTCGGATATTTTTGTTCCTATTCCTTCGATTGACACGATGCATAGGTGACTACCTTCCCATTATGCATAAACATCGCTCCTAGCCCATTCTTGGAAGCATGATCGTAAACCACAAAATCTCCATCTGCAGATGGGATAGTTAGCACCGAGGCCGTGACTAACCTTCACTTCAATTCTTGGAAGTTTTTCTCATAGCTATTTTTCCATTGGAACTTAATGCTTTTTTCATCGAATTAGTAAGAGGCGTATCTATCTTAGAGAAGCCCTCCATAAATCTTTGATAGTAACCGACTAGCCCTAAGAAGCTTCGTACCTCCATCACGTTCTTTAAGGTAGGCCAGCTTTGGATAGCCTCTACCTTCTTTAGATCTACCACTATGCCTTCTTTTGTCACCACATGACCTAGAAAAGCTACTCGCTCTAGCCAAAATTCACATTTCTTGAATTTGGCATATAGTCGCTTCTCCCTTAGCATCCGTAAGGTGGCTCTTAAATGCCCCTTATGCTCCTCCTTACTTCAAGAGTAAACTAGGATATCATCGATGAATATAATGATAAACTTGTCTAGGCATTCTTTAAAGACTCGATTCATCAAGTCCATGAAGGCGGCTAGGGCGTTAGTTAATCCAAATGGCATTACTAGGAATTCGTAGTGGCCATATCTTGTCCCGAATGTCGTCTTCTTCACATCCTTCGATTTTATCCTCGATTGGTGGTATCTCGATTACGGATCTATTTTGGAGAACACTATCACACCTTGCAATTGATCAAAAAAATCATCAATCCGAGGTAATAGGTACTTATTTTTAATTGTTACCCAGTTCAATTCCCGATAGTCAATGCATAACCATAGACTACTATCCTTTTTCACAAACAATACTTGACCTCCCCAAAGTGAGGAACTAGGGCGTATAAATTCCTTATCTAGTAAGTCCTCTAGCCGCACCTTAAACTTTTTCAATTCAACTTAGGCATTCTACAGGGAGTCCTAAAAATTGGAGTCGCGCTCGACTCCACTCGAATCTCAAATTCTATCTCCCTTTCCGGTGGCAACGTAGTCAAATTTTTTAAAATACATCCGGATACTCCCATATGACTTCTATATCATCCGGCTTCGACTTTTTCTCTACCTCGCTTCCACTATGTATGCTAGATACCTCGTACATCTTTTCTTAGCATTCTTCGAGCCTTTATGGCCGAGATGATTGGTATGGCTCAAAACATCATATCAATCTTTAACTTTAACAACCGATCTCCACGTAGATCAAAAACTACTCTCCTCCCTCAATAATTAATGGTGGCACCATGCCTCGTTAACCAATCCACTCGCCGTAATCAAATCAAAATCTTGGAGATCTAATAAGATCAAATTAGCCTCCAAACTCCTATCCTTAATTTGGACTCGGATACTTCTTGACTAGGCTCATTGATTTCATAAATTCTTAGGAAGGGACTCGCTATTAGATAGCCTATTGCCAATGTCTTAGGTTTCATACCTAGGCTTTCTACTAATGTTTTCGATATGACCGAATGTGTGGCATCGGAATCAATTAAAACACAAGCAACGAAGCCAAGGATGTAGAGATTACCGTATATTACTCGTCATGTCCCTCTTGTCGACCTCCTCTTAGTTCATTGTATAAACCCATGAAGGTACTCTTCTCGGTCCTAGTTTTTATGTCCGAGGATAGTTAGAGGCTATATGCCCTTGCTTGTAAAAGACATAACGGACCCTTAAATCTAGTTGGTACTCCTCTATGTGGAATCTTCCACATTTATTGCATCGAGATTAATTACCCATTATTAGCCTTGATTAATTCCTCGATAGTGGCCTCGAGGCATAAGGTGATGGTCCGGTAGCCCGTGCATTTCCTAGACCACTAGTTTGGTTGAAATTTCTAGGCAAAGCTCGTCTTTGTGGTCCGCAGGAAGAGGCTCGGGTCGAAATGGTTGCCTCCTCTGCTGAACTTCCTTTGCAATTTTATGCCGATCTTCATCTACCAACATTGCTTTATCTACCAATTTCAAAAAGTGTTGGTGGTAGACATTCGTACCATGCTCCGAACCTATGGGCTTAGCCCTATTAAAAATTGATTCTTCTTCAAGCTATCATCTCGCTACAATGAATGGGATTAATCAACATCCTTGCTTAAATCTCCATACGTATTCACGTACGGACACTCCATCTTGCTTTAGCTTCGAGGAATTCTTGAATTTTCCTAGCCCTCACGTCCGGCGTAAAGTTAAGGTAGGCAGTTCTACTATCAATCGTGCACTCTCCCATCATGTATGGGCATCCTTCATTAGCATAAAAATGGCACGTGATACTCGCTCCTTGTTGGTAAATTGTAAGTATTCAAATATTGCTTCTAACGACTTAATCTATTCCTCTCGCTATCATTGGGTTAACACCCTCGAAAAATTCCCGATGTCTTATTTTATGAAATTTCTCCATTGCGTCATTCCTATGCTTTGGTGGCAGAGGTGGAGGTCGTTGATGCATAGCTTGGAGTCGTCTCATTTGCCCCGTATGGTCTTATTGCTATTGTTGCATTGCTTTTTTTTTTGCTACATCATGTCCATGATTTCGTTATGATCCTTAGAGGTCCCTTCACCTCCCGCTTGTATTGGCTCCTTTCTTGGCATGCTTGGACTTTGTACATACCATGTTATGCACATGTTATTTTTTATATTAAAAACAATATATACTATAAATCATCCACTTGTGCGTGAAATTATGGATAATTATATATGAATCATTTTATATACAACGGTATTTACAAGCACTTCTCTACCTTCTAAAAGTTTTTTTTATACTCTATTTACAATCAAAAGTGTACTTATTTACATTAGAAAATAAACAAAAAGTACTAAATTGCATGATAGTGTTACTATCTATCATGTCCAACCAAGCATATCGGACACATCGTGGGAAAGAGTGCTCAACCCTCCACTAGTCAATAACATCATGCGATACAATACATACTATCTTACAAGCAAAGGGAAATGGTAGACCCCGGTTATACATCAACCCGTTACGAGTCCGCCTAACTCCGTATCGAAAGGATGGCTCGAACCAAATCTTGATAACAAAATCGACTATCGCCCCTTCCCCAACCTCATTGAGTAATAGTTGATCTCTCGATGAAAGAGTCTAGCGTAAAGTTAGTCGTAGGAAATTTATACTACGGTACTATTGGAAAGAAGCATCGCCGAATGTTATTCGTTGAATTAGGTCATACACCCGAGTGATGTGGGCTACTATATCCCGATCCGGGGTCATAGTCAAGCCGTTTAGTCCGGCCCGATAGGTAGCTAAGGTGGCTCGTTGTTGGTACATCCACAACAACAAGTAATTACTAGTATTAATGTTTTTAGAACAAAATTATATACATGCATGAAAATCATAAAATAACCATTCACATTAAAAAAAATCAAAAATCAAATTGTTACTCATCGAGTAGCACACCCGTCCTTAAGCTCGGGTGACACTTAAGGTTCTACCCAATTAACTAAACAATAGCTCTAATACCACCCTATCACACCCCCTCCTCAACCTATTTGCTAATTACCCAAAAGGAGTGGCTAGGTAAGGAACGCGTCACGCCGACATAACCAATTTCCAAATTAACCTCAAACACATATGTGTTCATACATTAAGGACTTCTCATACATGAAACGCGTATAAGACAATGTACATAATATTAACAATACAATAAAAGAAATTATAAAATTTATTTTCAATACTATCAAATTGTTTATCGACATCCTAACCCTAAAATTACAATAAAAAGAAGTTATGGTACACTTGTGTCACACGAGAGCCTTTCTAGAGGACTCGGTAGCATCCCTACTACTTTGACTCGTTCCCGTCATTACATGAAAACAACAATGGGGTGCGCCAAGCTTAGTAAGTAGGGTGATGAACGTGATATGCAATAAAATTTTGTTTCCTAGTCTACCCATCCATTTTAATTCGGGTACCCTAGGTATTAGCAAGACCATGCGTTCCCTCTCTCAGTGATCGTATTATCACCTACTTCTCTATTACTCTCTCTCGCTTATCTCATTATCACCTATCGCTCACAATGGAATTATCCCTCATTATAGCACACGATTAGTGAAATTATCCCTTGCTTAAAGGTGTTAGCGATAAAGCACGCACATGGTTTCATGCTATTACCCATTCTATTCAATTCGATTACCAAATCATATTATCTCACGACTCAATGATTTTTCTCAATTTCATACCACCCCCGATGCACGTGATGCAAATGGTATTATGTTTAAGACATTCAACTAATTACGCTATCGGCATTTTCTTCTCATTCCATTCCCGTGTGTTGACATACACTTAGGACTTCATAAGTGTTTCATGTACCATTCAAAGTATTCAAAACGAGAACACAAATCCCATTCATTGGTATCATTCATTGCATAAATCTACTTCGTACTTATAAGTTTTCCTTCTTGTGTACCTAGCAAGTCTAGGCTCGAATTTTTGGTGTATTACTTAGTTTAGAAGACCGATTAATCCTAAGGATTCATGTATGACATACTTAAGCTAATCTCTTGTTTAATCCGAACCTTTAATCTTAATAGTTGAGGTTGACTCATAATGAGTCTAGGTCTTAATCTCGATTTTTCTTGAATTCTCTTTTTCCATTACTCCATTTATATGTCTTATAATAATTGGTCTCCATTTGAGTTCACTTTTAATTCTTGATCTCTAATTACGCAAAAGGATTCATTGTTAATAATTTTTCTTTTCTAGGCCAATTGGTCCCAAAATGAGCAAGAAATTGTTTTTCCCTTTCTAGGCCAATTCCTTTTATACTAACTTGCCAATAACATACCAAACCATACTTAAGAAGGGTTACTAAGGAGATCTAAACCTTAAGGTCCACACAAGAAACCAAATTTAGTCATAAAATATCCAATCTACCTAATGAAGTCTAAAACCCTAATTTTCTTTTAGTTAGGCTAAATGGGTTGTTAAGATGGCTATGGATTGCCTTTTATGTCTAGTGAATTTATTTCCACCCTAAACTATTAACCCATTCCTAATTGAGTTACCATGAATTTCTAGGCCCTTAATTTTCCCAAAAGATCCACTCTTTCCCAATTTTCCCCACTTGGTTGAATGGTTTTAACCTAAGGCAACTACGAAAGTGCATTCCTTTCCTTTTCAAGTAATGCTCACCAAATCTAGTCTAGCCCTAACCAATTTGATCCATACCCTTTTCTTTTGTTTTTCTTTCCAAACCATCCACGCATTTAAACACATCAAAAAAACTTTGCATCACAACATAAACACATAGATCCATCATAATTTGCCAAATCCTAACACCAACACAAACAACCATAGCAAACCATTGAAAATTATTACAAACCCATGAAATAAACACTTAGAAAAGATAACTTAAGACATAAAATAACTATAAATGGAACCTACTTACTTTGCTTGAATTTCCTAAAGGTTGTTTAGGCTTTCCCCTTCTTTCTTTTCTTTCTTCTTTCTTTTTCTTTTCCTTTCCTCTTCCTCTCTTTCCTTACCATTTTTCTCTCCCTTTTGTGTAGCTATGGGTCGCTTAAAATTTTCTTCCATTCTCACTTAGTCTATATATATATATACATGCTTAAAATCTTAGTATAATTAAGTGTACAAATTTCTTAGTTTAATTTGGGAGAGTGGAAAGCTATTGGTGAGTCAAGAGAGAGAGAGTGGCGGGTTTGATGGGTTTAGGGTGAGCTAGCCTTAGTTCATTAATTAAGGGGGCTTATGTCCCATAACTAATTGCTTAGACTAACTAGACACTCTAAGCAATCTACTTCAAGTAACTAAACATCTCTCCCTCTCATAATTTGTTTGGAAATTCCTCACCTTAAACTCGGAATTCCTTCCCTTAAAAAATTCTAACGAGTGATGCTCCAAAGCAAGCTTGTACTAAAATGGCCATAACTTTTTATACATAGATCTAAAAATCACTAAATGTTATAGAGAGCTAGTAAACACATACATAAACAACTTTATTCTTTAGGTTTTACCTAGAAATCACTCTAAATTCTCAAATAAATCACACAAAATTCGGATAGAATATAGTCCTCAAAACACCGATTTTGGATATTTGATTTCTTTAATAATTAAACCATTAATCTAAAGCACAATAACTTTAATTTAACATAAATCACACATTTTAAGCATTAATTTCTCGAGCCATATTGAGAATTATACTTACGCTTAATATATGCACATATATATAAATATTCTAATACATATTGCTCTACAGTTAAGGAGTTTTACTGGGGTTATAGGGAGAAAGAGAGAAAAGAGCATAAGGGAAAGAGCAAAAGAGAGTCGAATGAGAGAATAGGGGAGAGAGAAAAGGGGAGGGAGAAGGAGAAAGGGAGATTGGGAGGGAGGGAAGGAGGAAGTGAGAGAGAGAGAGGGAGAGAACGAAAGAGCAAGAGAGAAGGGGAGATAAAGAGGAAGAGTGAGGGGGAGAGGGAGTTAGAGGGAGGGGGAAGAGAAAGGAAAAAAGGAAGAAAGAGTTAGAAAATAGAAGAGTGAGAGAGGGAAGAGAGGGAGAGAGAGGGAGAGGGAGAGAGCTAGAGAGGGAGAGGGATAGAGCTAGAGAGTGAGGAGGGAGAGAAAAAAGAGAGGGAAGGAGAGAGAGTAGGGAAGGAGAGAGAGTAGGGCAAGAGAGAGCTAGAGGGAGTGTGAGAGAATAAGTGGAGAGGGAAAGAGAAGGAAGGAGTGAGAGAGACTAGGAGAGATTAAGAGAAAGGGAGAGGGAAAGAGAGAGGGAGGGAGGGAGAGGGAGGGAGGGAGGGAGAGAGTGAGATAGAGAGAGATGGAGATAGAGTGAGACAGAGGGAGAGAAAGAGAGGGGGATAAAAAAGGGTAAGGGAAGGAAAGATCGGGAGAGAGAGGGAAATAGAGAGCGAGAGGGGGATAAAGTGAGGAATGGATATAGGGAAGGGGAGAGAGAGCATGAGAGAGAAAGAGAGACACTAGGAGAGAGGGAGAAAGGGGAGAGGGAGAGGGAGGGAGAGGTAGAAGGGGATAAAGGGAGAGAGAGGGAGAGAGGGTGAGAGAGAGGGAGAGGGAGAGGGGGAGGGAGGGAGAGAGGGAGAGGGAGAGGAAGGATGGAGGGAGAGATAGAGAGGGAGAGGGAGAGATCAAAAGAAAGGGAGAGAGAGATGAAGAGAAGGGAGAGAGAGGGGAAAAAGTGAGAGTTAGAGAGCAAGGAAGGGAGAGAGGGGGAGAGGGAGCAAGGGAGAGGGAGAAGGGAGAGAGGGAGAGATTAAGAGAGGGAGAGGAGTAAAAAGAGGGAGAAGGAGATACATAGAGTGGGAGTGAGAGGGAAAGAGAGGGAGATGGAGAGGGAGAGGGAGATAGATAGAGTAGGAGATAGAGAGAAAGAAGGGGATATGGAGAGGGAGATAAAGGGAGAGGGAGAGAGAAGGAGAGGGAGAAAGTGGGAGAAGGATAGTGAGATAGAGGCAGAGAGAGGGAGAAAGATAGAGAGGGAGGGAGAGTGAGAGATATAGAAAGGGAGAAAAAGAGAGAGAGGGAGGGAGAGAAGGAGAGTGAAAAGGAGAGAAAGAGCAAGACTAAGGGAAAGAGTGAGAGAGGGACAAGACGAGAGAGGGAGATAAAGAGAGGGAAGAGGGAGAGAGGAAGAGGTAGAGGGAGGGAGAGAGAGAGGGATAGGAAAGGACTAAAGGATAGACGAAGAGTGAGAGACAGACAGGGATGGTAAGAGAGATAGAGAGGGAGAGAGGGGAGAGAGGGAGAGTGAGGGACCTAGAGTGAGGGGAAGATAGAGAGAGAGGGGAGAGACAGAAAGAGCATGAGAGAGAGATTGAGGGAGAGTGAGTTGGAGAGTGTGAGGGAGAGAGAAAGAGAGGAAGAGTGAGTAAGAGAGTGTGTGGGAGAGAGAAGGAGAGGGAGGGAGAGAGAGCAAGAGAGAAGGGAAGATAGATAGGAAAAGTGAGAGGAAAAGAGAGCTAGAGAGAAGGAGAGAGAGTTAGAGAGTCATAGAGAGAGAGAGAGAGAGAATGAGAGATAGAAAAAAGAGACAAGTGATATACGGAAAGTGAGAGAGGGAAAAGGATAAAGAGATAGAGTGAGAGAGTGAGAGAGCTAAAGGGAGTGTGAGATAATAAAGGGAGAGGGAGAGAGAAAGAGAGAGGGAGAGGAAGGGGATGAAGGGGGAAAGGGAAAGATAGGGAGAGAGAGTGAGATTGAGAGAGAGATGGAGATAGAGGAGAGTGAGAGGGGAAGAGACTAAGAGAGGAGGGATAGTGAGGGGGAGAGAGAGGGAGGGATATGAAGAGAAAGAGAGAGGGAGGGAGAGATAAGGAGAATGGGTCGGAAGGGAGAGGGAGAGAGAGGGTTAAAGGGAGGGAGGGAGAGAGAGGGAGGGATAGAGAGAGAAAGAGAGAGATACGGATAGAAGAGAGAGATAGAAAGAGGAGAGAGAGTATTAAAGAGGGGAGAGAAGGAGGAAATAAGAGATGGAGAGAAGGAGCAAAAGAGGGAGAGAGAGGAAGAGAGAGAAAGGGAGAGATGGAGAGGGAGAGGGAGAGGGAGCGTAGAAAGAGGGAGAGAGGGAGATAGAGTGAGAATGAATGGGAGAGAGGGGGAAAGAGGGAGAGAGAGGAAGAGAGGGGGAGAGAGAGAGTGAGAGAGGTAGAGAGAGTTAGCGAGGGAGAGGAAGAGATAGTGAGAGAGGTAGAGAGAGTTAGCGAGGGAGAGAGGGAGAGGGAGAGGGAAAAAGGAAGAGAGAGTTAAAGAGGTAGGGTGAGGGAGGGAGATAGGGAGAGGGAGAGAGGAAGAGAGAGAGTGAGAGAGAAAGGAAGAGAGATAATGAGAAACAAGAGGAGAGAGGGAGGTAGGAGAACTACATGAAGGGAGATGGAGAGAGGGAAAGAGAGAGAGAGGGACAGGGAAAAAGGTAGAGAGAAAGAGGGAAAAAGAGATTGAGAGAGGGAGAGCAAAGGGAGTCATAGTGAGAAGGAGAGAGGGAGAGCAAGGGGAGAGAGAGAATGAGGGAGGAAGAGAGAAAGATAAAGTGAGGGGGAGAGAGAGTGAAAGAAAGAGAGAGAGAGAGAAAGGGAGAGGGTTGGGTAGGAGAGAGGGAGAGAGAGGGAGAAATGAAGAGAGAGGAGGGGAGAATGAGAGAGAGTGACGAGTGAGAGAAGGGAGGTAAAGAACCATAAAGCAAGAGGGAGTATAGTGATAGAGGGAGAGAGGGGGAGGGGGCAAGAAATAGAGAGAGTGAGAGAAAGAGAGGGAGAGAGTGAGGAAACAAGAATGAGAGAGAAAGAGGGAGAGAGTGGGAGAGCAAGGGAAAGAGGGGGAGAGAGGGAGGGATGGAGAGAAGGAGAGAAAAGGATAGTGGGAAAGAGAAGGAGAGAGGAAGAGCAAGGGAGATAGGATGGGGAGGGGGTGAAGAGAGAGAAAGGGGGAGAGATAGAGAAGGAGGAGGGAGGGAGAGATGGAGAGGAGGGTGAGAGTTAGAGAGAAGGAGACATAAAGAGGGAGAACGAGAGGAAGAGAGAGGTAGAGAGGGGGAGAATGAGTGGGGGAGAGAGGGAGAAGGAGAGAGAAGAGGGAGAAAGTGAGGGGGAAAGAGGGAGAAAATAGAGAGAGGGGAAAGAAAGAAAGAGAGAAAGGGAGGGAGAGAAAAAGAGAGAGGGAGAGAGAGGGTGAGATAGAGAGATAGGGAGAGAGGTATAGAGGAAGAGAGGGAGAGAGGAGAGGGGGAGGGAGAGAGAGGTGGAGGGAGAGAGAGAAAGAGAGGGAGAGAGAGGGAGAGGGAGAGAGATACAATGATAGAGGAAGAGAGAGGGAGAGAGGAGAGGAGAGAAGGAGGGAGAGAGAGAAAGGGAGGGGGTGGG
This sequence comes from Dovyalis caffra, assembly GCA_963924115.1. Taxonomy (NCBI): domain Eukaryota; kingdom Viridiplantae; phylum Streptophyta; class Magnoliopsida; order Malpighiales; family Salicaceae; genus Dovyalis; species Dovyalis caffra. The sequence goes on from CAWUPB010001179.1 coordinate 2,228,714, forward strand.
AGAGGAAGAGAGAGAGAGGAAGAAAGAGGGGGAAGGAAAGATTGAGGGACGAAGAGAGAGAGAGGGAGGAAGGGTGAGATGGATAGATGGATAGAATGAGAAGGAGAGAAAGAGACAGAGAGAGAGAGGAGAGTGAGGAAGCTAGAATAAGGGAGAGAGAGAGAAAGAGGGAGAGGAAGAGAAAGAGCATGAGAGTGAGCGAGAGAGAGTGGGGCGAGAGAGAAAGAAAGGGAGAGGGAGAGGGAGGGAGGGAGGGAGATAGGGAAGGTGGGAGAGAGGGAGAGAGAGCGAACGAGAAGGGGAGATAGGGAGGAAAAGAGAGCTAGAGGGAGGGGTGAGAGAGAGGAAAAGTTGAAGAGAGTTATAGAGTAGGAGATAGAGAGTGAGAGTGATTGAGAAAGAGAGGTAGAGTTAGAAGAATAGAGAGAAAGAGGGAGAGGGAGATGGGTGGAAAGTGAGAGAGCTAAAGGGATAGAGAGGTAGAATGAGAGGGGGAGAAAGATCGAAGGGGAGAGAGAGAGCTAAAGGGAGTGTGTGAGAATAAAAAGAGAGGGACGAGAGAAAGAGAGAGGGAGAGAGATAGAGAATGAGAGAGGGAGAATGGGAGAGAGAGGGAGAGAGAGTTAGATTGAGAGAGAGATAGAGATTAGCAGAGAGTAAGAGGGAAAGAGATTAAAGATTAGGGATAGAGAAGGGAGAGAGAGAGAGGGTAAGAGATAGAGACCTAGAGGGAGGGATAAAGAGAGGGTGGGAGAGAGCATGAGAGAGAAAGAGGGTTAGAGAGAGGGCTAGGGAGAGAGTGAAAGATCATGCATCCTATAGGAATAAATAAAAATTTCCTTCATCTAAAGGCTCAAGATCATGTCGTTGAATCTATTAATCATACATACATGAATAATAAGCTACAAGTAAAGGATTATCTCTTATAGCGCAAATCTAAATTCCTTTTCTTTGATTAGACATCCAAGTGTCCGACCTCTATTGATGATCCATGCAACCCAAGTATCCATAAAAAAGAACTCAAAATTAATGGGGTGCTAGCTCCAACTTTTCTGATTTTGTATTTCCTCTAGAAATTAATCTTGAAAAATTTTACGACAACTTTAAAAGAGAAGGAAAGAATGTTTCTTACTAGAGTTTAGGAGAAAACTATTTTTTCCTTTATTTTCTCTCTTGGTCGTGTGCCCTAGATGAATTTTTGGTCTGGCCAAATATTTCCTTCCGCTTTTTCTTATCTTGGCCAAAGTTTTCCTCTCCCTCATATATATTTATAGAAGAGTTTCCTTGTCCACCAAGGACAAGGAAAGTGGTGGCTTTGAGTCCATAAAGGACTCTAGGTTGTTTCTTCCTTATCCCGTAAAGATGAAGAGTTATTTTATATGTGAACTATTTGAATATTATCTTTAAAACATTCAACCTTATCCAATAAGTTTGATGTTTATCCTCCCATAAAAATTATCTTTAAGATTTTTAATTAAATCTAATGGCTAAAATTATTTTAGCCCAATTAATTTATTTGGACTATCCAAATAAATATTCTTAGATTATTTTAGCGGGGTCCACATTAGGAAATAATTCCTAAAATACCCTTTAACCTAAATTGGAAAACTCCTTTCCTTTTAGGTTCTTTGTTTCCAAAATTTGAAACTAACTTCCAAATTAGAAAACTGATTTCTAAAATAGGAAACTTCTCATTTTTAAAAACTTTCCATTTTGGAAACTCTTTCCAAAATAGAAAACTTTTTCCAATATTTTTGCTTCTCATTTGTAATTTGAATACTTAAACTTATGCATGTGACTCAATAGGCTCCTAGATATGTTGGCAATGTATCAAGAAGAAAAGACTCCTCTTTAATCTCTTGATGCATAAATCAAGATTGGCCTCTAGCAAAGCATCATGACTACCTAATTCTCTAGGAGGATTAGTTAATCCATTATTACCTTTCATAAGCATGGTTACCATACAATTCAGTCCTCATGTCAATTCGAGTCCTCATGTCAACTTATCATAGTGTGATCTCAAAATTGGTTATTAGTTTGTTCAATTATGATCACACAAGTTTTCTTCGATTCCTAAATATCTTAGCTTTTAGAGTAAACCAACTATACTCTATTGGTGTACTCCTACCGTGGCCACAGCATTTTCGGAAGCGGACATTTATCGAAGTGAAAAGTGATAACTCCTTTAGCATACAAGGAGTGACATGTCCTATCTTAGTCATACAACTATCTCTATCGGATTCCTAGTGCACCGAACAAATTGCCAACATACAACCCATTAGTGGGTCCATCGAAACGAGTGTCAAAGTACATAAGTCCTCCAATGAGATAGCCGTGATGAATTCAAGTATAAGGACCATTTGTACCCATCTCGTATGAGATTTCCATAGACTAAAACCAAATGGGTTCTTATGGCGAGTCAAGTCTAGTGATATGTTCTCTAACATAAATCACCTAAGAGCTTGCTTTGACATCACCATGCCTATAGATGTGAGATCTCCTACTCGCTTTCATATAGCATGAGCATAGCACTTACAAGTCTATCCGTATATTATCACCGTCCATTCTCAAAAATGCTACGACTTGGGACATTTAATGATATCATTTTGTGTATTTATGTTTGTCTCACATCTTTCGATCAATCACTATTGCAAATGCATATCATAAGGAATTCTATCTAACTCTACTCGTATTTATCAACATGTAAACATAAAAATTAATAAAATAAATTCTTCATTAAATGACACAATAATACATTAACTTGGGCCCATCCAAACATGATTGCATTTTGGGCACCAACACTAACAAAGAGCGACGAGAGGGGGAGGTATGGCGAAAAGGAGAAGGAGGGAGGTAGAGAGAGGAGGGAGAGATGAATAGAAGAGAGAGTACGGAAGAAGTGGGTAGAGAGGGGAGAGAAAAGAGGAGAAAACAAGAGATAGAGAGAGGGAGCTAGGGAGGGAGAGAGAGGAAGAGAGAAAGAGAGGGAGAGATAGAGAGGGAGAGGGAGCGATAAAGAGGGGGAGAGAGGGAGATGGAGTGAGAGTGAGGGAAAAAGTAAGAGAGAGGGAGAGAGGGGGCGAGATATAGTGGGAGAACCAGAGAGAGTTAGAAAGGAGAGAGGGAGAGGGATAGAGAAAGGAAGAAGATAGAGATAGAGTGAGAAAGGGAGATAAGGAGAGGGAGAGAGGAAGAGAGTGTGAGTGAGTGGGAGTGGAAGGGAGATAGTGAGAGAAAGGGGTGAGAGAGGGAGGTTAGAGAAAGAGTTTCATGAAGGGAGATGGAGAGATTAAGAGAGAGGTGGAGAGAGGGAAAGAGAAAATGGTAGAGAGAAAGAGGGATAGAGAGATGGAGAGAGGAAAAGCCAAGGTGAAGCATAGTAGAAGGAGAGAGGGAGAGTACGAGGGAGAGAGAGAATGAGGGAGGAAGAGAGAAGGAGAAAGTGAAGGAGAGAGAGAGAGAGAAAAAGAGCGAGAATAAGAGAAAGAGTGAGATAAAGATAGAGATAGGAGGTGGAGAAGGGGCAAAGAGGAGAGAGAGGGGGAAGAAGTAGTGAGAATGGGAGAAAAGGAGGTAGGGAAGGAGAGAGAGGGAAGGAGAGAGAGGGAAGGAGAGAGCATGAGTGAGAGAGGAGAAAGATGAAGAGAGAGAGAGGGAGAGAGAGTGAGAGAAAGAGAGGAAAAGAGTGAGGGAGGGAGAATGAGAGAGAGAGTGGGAGAGAGTGAGAGAGCAAAGGTGATAAGGGGAGAGAGGGAGGGAGGGGGAGAAGGAGCGAGAAGGAGAGAGGCAGAGAGGGATGGAGAGAGAGAAGGGAGGGAGAGTGAGAGTTAAGAGAGGAAGATAGAGAAGGAAAGAGTGAGATGGAGAGAGAGGGAGCTAGAGTGAGGGGAGAGAGAGGAAGAGGAAGAGGGAGAGAAAGAGCATGAGAGTGAGAGAGAGTGAGCAAGAGATAGTGAGCGAGAGAGAAAGAGAGGGAAAGGGAGAGGAAGGGAGATAGAGCGATGGAGAATGAGAGATATAGAGCAAGAGTGAGAGGAAGAGAGAGCTAAAGGGAGGGGAGAGGGAGAGGAAAAAAGGAAGATAGTTAGAGACTAGGAGAGAGAGGGAGAGAGAGGGAGAGAGTGATTTAGAGAGAGAGAGAGGGAGAGATCGAAGGAGAGAGAGAAAAGAGAGAGGAAGATAGGGAAAATACAAGAAAGGTAGAGGGATAAGAGATAGAGCTAGAGAGGAGAGCAAGATAGAGGGGGAGAGAGAGCTAGAGGGAGTGTGAGAGAATAAAAAGAAAGGGTGGCAAAAAAGAAAGGGAGAGAGATATAGAAAGAGAGAGAGAGAAAGGAAGGGAGGGAGAAAGGAAGGGAGGGAGAAAGGAAGAGAGAGGGAGAGAGTGACATTGAGAAATATAGAGATATGAGGAGAGGTAGAGGGAAAGATGCTAAGAGAAGAGGGATAAAAAGGGAGAGAGAGAGGGAGAGAGTGAGAGAGAGTGGGAGAGAAAGAGCTAGAGTAAGGGGCATAGAGAGGGAGGGATATGAAGAGGGAGAGAGAGGGAGGAAAAGAGTGGGAGAAAGGATTAGAAGAGAAGAGGGAGAGAGAGAGGGAGAAAGAGGGTTAGAGAGAGGGAGAGAAAAGGAGAGAAGGAGGAAGGGATAAAGGGAGGGAGGTAGAGAAATAAGGGAGAGAGAAGTGGAAGAGAGAGTAAGGAAGAGGAAGGTAGAGAGAGGAGATAGAGGGGGAGAAAATGAGAGATGGAGAGAGAGAATGATGGACGAGAGAGAAAGAGAGAGGGAGAGATAATGAAGGAGAGGGAGCGATAGAGAGGGAGATGGAGTGAGAGTGAGGGGGAGAGAGAAGGAAGAGGGAGAGAAAGGGAGATGGAGTGAGAGTGAGTAGGAGAGAGAGTGAGAGAAGCAAAGAGAGTTAGCAAAGGAGAGAGGGAGAGGGAGAGGGAGAGGGAGAGAGAAGGAGAGAGAAAGAGGAGAGAGATTGAGAGAGGAAGAGAGAGTGAGAGAAAGAGAGGGAAAGAAAGATAGTTAAAGCGAGGAGGGAGAGAGGGGAGGTGGGTGAGAGTGCTACATAAAAGGAGATGGAGAGAGAGAGAGAGAGGTAAAAAGAGGGAGAGGGAAAGAGGTAGGGAGAAAAAGGGAAAAAGATATGGAGAGAGGGAGTGCTAGGGAGAGGCATAGTGAGAAGGAGAGAGGGAGAGTAAGGGGAGAGAGAGAGAATGAGAGAGAAAGATAGAGGGAGAAGTGAAAGTGGAGAGAGCGAAAGAAAGAAAGAAGGGAAAAACAGGGAGGGAGGAGAAAGGAAGAGAGAAGGGAGAGAGAAAGAGGGAGAGAAGAAGAGAGAGATAGCATGAGTAACAAAAGAGGAGAGAAGAAGAGAGAAAGGATGAGTGAGAAAGGGAGAGAGGGAGAGAGTGTGGGATAAAGAGAAGGATAGAGTGAGGGAGGGAGAATGGGAGAGACAAGGAGAGAGTAGGAGAGCAAGGGAAAGAGTGAGAAAGGGAGGAATTGAGAGAAGGACAGAGAGGGAGAGTGGGAAAGAGGAGAGAGGGAGAGAAAGGGAGAGAGGAGGGACATGGGGATGGAGAGAGGGAGAGAGAGAGATGGAGAGGAAGGAAAAGATGGAGAGGGAGAGTGAGAGCTATAGAGAGGGAGATAGAGAGAGGGAGAAAGTGGGAGAGAGAGGGACGGAAGGAGAGAGAGGGAGAGAAAGGGGGAGGGAGAGAGGGGGAGAGAGGGGGAAAATAGAGAGAGGGAGAGAAAGAATGAGAGGGTAGGAGAGAGAATAAGAGATGGAGATAGAGATAAAAAGGGAGAGAGGGTGAGATAGAGAGACAAGGAGAGATGTAAGGAGGAAGGGAAAGTGTGAGAGAGATGGAGAGAAGGAGAGGTAAAGAGGTAGAGGGAGAGTTAGAAAGAGAGAGAGGTAAAGAGAGGGAGAGGGATAGAGAGGGAGAGAGGGAAAATGAGAGTGGTAGAGAGAGAGGGTAAGGAGAGGAGAGAAGGAGAGAGTGAGAGAGAAAGGGAGAAAGAGAGAGGGAGAAAAGGAGAGTGAAAGAGAGAGAGAGAGAAGAAGAAGGGAGAGAAATAGGGAAAGGTAGAGAGACAGATTGAGATAGAGAGGGAGAGAGTGTAAGAAAGGGAGAAAAGGAGAGTGATAGATGAAAAGAGGGAAATAAAGGGAGGGAGGGAGGGAGAGAGAATAGGATAAAGTGGGTGAGAGAGAGAGAAAGAGGGAAGGGGTAATAGGGAGGGAGAGAGAGGGGAGAGAGAGAGAGAGCTAGAGGGAGGGATAGAGAGAGAGGGAGCAAGAGGTAGGGAGAGAGGAGAGAGGGAGCAAGAGGGAGAAGATGAGAGAGAGTACATGGGTTAGATAGGGAGAGAGTGAGGGAGAGGGAGAAAGAAAGACTAAGGGGAGAGGGAGAGATAGAGGGAGGGAAGAGTGAAAGAGCTAGAGTAAGGAGGAGAAAAAGAGAAAGAGGGAGAGGAATAGAAAAAAGTGATATAGATATAAAGAGAGCATGAGCGTGTGGGATAAAGAAAAAAAAGGGAGTGAAGAGAGGGAGAGAGTGAAGAGGGAAGGAGGGAGAGAGAAGCTAGAGAGAGATGAAGGGAGATGGAGTGGGAGAAAAAGGCGGAAAAAGATAAGGAGAGAGGGAATGAGGAAGGGAAGGAGAGAAAGAGGTAAAGAGGAAGAGTAGGAGAGAGAGGGAGAGGGAGAAGGGAAGAGAGAGATAAAGGGAGGGGAGGGAGAGAGGGATAAGTGGGGGGAAAGGATAAAGGGAGAGAGATAGAGAGAGGGAGAGGAAGAGGAAGGAAGGGAGGGTGGATGAAAAAAGGAGAGGAAGAGGGAGAGAGATAGAGAAGGAAAAATAGAGGAGTAAAGCGAGCAAAAGAGAGAAGGAAAGAGAGTTAGAGGCAAAGAGAGAGGGAGAGAGAGGGCTAGAGGATGGTAGAGACAAGGAGAGAGTGAGAGAGAGAGAAGGAGAGAAGGGAAAAGGCAATAGAAGGGGAGAGAAGGAGAACTTGAAAAATTTAGAGTGAGAGAGAGATAAGGAGAGAGAGGTAAACAGAGAGAGACGGAAGGAAAGAAAGGGAGAGGGAAGAGAGGGAGGAGGGAGCGAGAGAAGGAAGGGGAGAGAGGTAATGAGAGAGAGCTAAAGGGGGGAGAGAGGTAATGAGAGAGAGCTAAAGGGGGAAGAGAGGGAGAGAGAGGGAAAGAGTGGGAGAGATAAAGGGGGAGAAAGATAGAGGAAGAGAGTGGGAGAGAGATAGAAAGGGGGAAAGAGATGGCACAATAGAGAAACAAATGGAAAGATAGAGAGGGAGAGAGGGGGTATGAGAGTTAGAGGTAGTAAGGGAGTGAGAGTGGGAGAGAAGAAGAGGGAGAGAGAGGGGGAGAGTAAGTGATAATAGGAGAGGGAGAGGGGGTGAGAGAGCGAGAGTGAAGGAAAAGAGATTAAGAGTGAGAGAGAGAGAGATGTTAGGGAAGAGAGGAGGGTAGAGAGTGAGAAAGAAAGGGAGATAGAGAGGGAAGAGGGAGGGAGAGGGAGAGATTGAGGGAGGTAAAGAGGAAGAGAGTGAAGGAGAGGAAGAGAGAGAGAGAGGGAAAGAGAGAAAGAGATAAAGAGAGAGGGTGATAAAGATGGGTATAGAGAGGGAGAGGGGGAGAAAGAGGTAGGAGCGAGTGCTAGAGGGAGTGACAGAGAGGGAGAGAGGGAGTAGGAGAGAAAGAGAGGGAGAGTCAAGGAGAATGGGAGAGGGTGAGAAGGAGAGGGAGAGTGAGGGAGAATGGTAGAGAGAGAGTGAGGGAGAGAGGGGGAGCGATAGAGAGAGAGGAAAATATGGTGGGAAAGGGGAAAGAGTGAGAGCAAGGGAGAGAGAGTGGAAGAGACGGAGAGCGGGGTCGAGGGAGAGAAAGAGCCAGAGAGGAAGAGGAAGAGAGATGAGAGAGAGAAAGTGTCAAAGAGAGAGGAGGGGAGAGAGAGATAGAGGAGGGAGGGGGAAAGAGAGGGAGATAGTGAGAGGGAGGGATAGGGAAAGAGAGGGAGAAAGAGAGGGAGAGAGGAAGAGAGAGAGGTTAAAAGAGAGAGAGGAAAAGAAAGGTAGAGAGGGAGAGCTAAGGATCGAGAGAGGGTGAGAGAGGAAAAAAGGGGAAAGAGAGAGAGAAGAATAGATAGAATGAGAAATTTAGAGAAGGAGAGAGATATGGAGATATGGGAAGAGAGAGGGAGAGAGATAGAGATAGAGAGATGGGAGGAAAGAGAGGGGGAGAAAGTGAGGGAGAGAGAGGGAGAGGAAAAGGAGATAATGAGAGGGAGAGAGAAAGAGAGAGGGAGAGAGAAGGAGTGAGTGGAAAAAGAGAAAACACATAAAAAGAGAGAAAGGGAGAGGGAGAAGGAGAGGGATGAGAGGGGAAAGAGAAAGGGAGAGGGGAGAGAGAGTGAGTATAGAAGTGGGAAAGTGAGAGGGTGAGAGAGATAAAGTGAGGGAGAGAGATAGAGAGGGAGGGGAATATAGAGAGGTAGTTAGGGAGAGAAAGAGTGAGAGAGTGAGTGAGACGGATAGAGGTAAAGAGAGAGAGGGAGAGGAAGAGGGAGGGAGAGAGAGGAGATCAAGAGAGAGTGAGAAGGAGAGAGGGAGGAAGGAAGGGAGAGTAGGAGAGTGAGAGAGATAAAAAGAAAGAGAGGGAGTGAGAGAGTAAGAAAGAGAGAGGGAGTGTAAGGGGAGAGAGAGGAAGAGAGATAAAGTGAGAGAAGGTAAGAGGGAGAGAGTGATGGAGAGAGAGAGTAAGAGAGAGAGAGGGAGTGTAAAGAGGAGAGAGAGGAAGGGAGATAGAGTGAGAGAAGGTAAGAGGGAGAGAGCGAAGGATAGAAAGGGATGGGGAGAAGGGAAAGGAGAGAACGGGAGAGGGATAGAGAGGGGGAGAGGGAGAGAGAAAGAGAGGGAGATAGGGAGAGAGAGACGGAGAGAGACCCAAGAGAGAGCGAAATAGAATAGGAAAGGAAGAGAGAGGGAAGCGGAGAAAGGAGGAGAGAGAGAGGGGGAGAGAGAGAGGGAAAGATAAAAGGATAGAGGGAGAGAGAGGGGGAAGAGAGGGAGGAGAGGAAGAGGGGGAGAGAAAGAGAGAGGGACCAATAATGAGAGAGGGCAAGAGAGAGAGTGGGAAAGAGAGCCGGAGAGGGAGAGTGGGAGATAAAGAGAGAGGGAGAGAAAGAAGGAGTGAGATAGAGAAGGAGTGAATGAGAATGAAGGAGAAAGAGGAAGGGAGAGAAAGGGAGAGAGAGATGGAGAGAGAAGGGGGAAAGAGAGAGGGATAGAGGGAAAAAGAGGCGGAAGGGGAGATAGTCACAAAGAGAGGTAGAGAGACAAAGAGAGATAGAGAGGGAGAGATTGGGAAGGGAGAGTAAGAGGTGAGGGAGAGAGGGAGAGAGAGAGAGAGGAAGGGGGATAAAGAGGGAGAGAGGAGAGAGGGGGAGAGAGAGGGAGAGAGCGAGAGAAGGAGTGATATGAACTTCACATATAAAGATGAGAGACCCAAACATCTTTATCGCCGTAAAACCTTAAGAATGCTTCCAATTAGGTTATAATAAGCAAAACCCAACCTATTGCCTATAAGGAGGCAAAAATTGAAGCTATATTACAATGGAGTGAAAAAATTATGTGCTACGGAGGATGATGATTTCAAAGATACAACAAGGGTTGCAAACCTTGATAAGTCGATTTAGTTCTCAAAAAGGCAAAGGAAGAAAATCTTTTCAAATTTATTAACTCTCAAAATTACTCGTGCTACTTGAAACAAAACTAGACTAGCCTTTAAATAGGCTAAACATACCACTCCTAACTCTAAAAGGACTCTACACTTCCTTGCCACCTATGGAGAACATGAAAAAACCTAATGGATTTAAAAGAATATAAAAACAATAGGACTTAGAATGTTAAGCCCAAATATAACTTAATTAATTAATTCAAATTATAATTAAGCTAGATATAACAAAATATGCCCAATATGATTTAAGGAGTCCAATCTTGGACTTGGATCAAATTGACAAGTCTTGGATTCTCCTCCTCTCTTAAGATGACGTAACAAAGCTCCCTTGGCCCCTTAGAAGTGTATGCTGCCTAACACTCTTGATTCAGCCCATGAAGAGCTTCATTAAGCTTCTTAGCCTTCGTTTATGTCATTAGACCATCTTTAATTTTTAATGCATCAAATCTTAGACTTACAAACTCACCATCTTGGACCTCCCTTGAAGATGCCACCTTACTAGTCCATTTGGCTTCTTGGTTTCCATCAATACAACCTTGAGTTTCTTTTTCTCATCATTTCCACTTTCCTCAAAAAGATTCATCCTCAAATCTTCATATTGACGCTCATCATACTTCCTTGGTTAGAGAATACTCATCCTCCAATCTTGTAATAAAAAAATATCAAAAGCATATGCATGTACCCAACCCGCAAAATACGAATAAATAATTGGCAAAAAAATTCAAGTTTGATTTTGTTGTCATACGTCTCTTTTGGAAAGATAAATTAATATATGGTATATTCTATTAAACATCCACAATCTTCTCATTTTCTTCCTACTCTTGCATGGTTATAAGATAATCAAACTCGTTCTTTTCTTGGCTCTTCTTATTGTCTTGCCAAGTCTTTAATGAGTATAGACTCTTCTTGTTTAATACTCTCCAACGTCTCCTTGAACATTAGTTCTCTTAAATTAAGATTGAATTTGGATGCCTCAGCCTTAGGCTTGTAATCACCGTTGGTTAACTCTTTATTGGGAGCAAGCATAGTCATCATCATGATTGAAAATTTGAGTGCTCTCAACATCCATAAAATCAACGAGTAGCATAGTCATCGTTATGACCGATACTTTGAGTGCTCTCAACTTTTTTTCTCTCAATCTCTTTTTTCACCCTCATTTGGTCCTCATAAACTTTCTTAGGTAACAATGGAATAACCGTTATTTTTTTCCCCCATTTTCAATGAATATTTATTGCTAAACTCATCATGTGTCACTTTTCTAATAACTTGCCAAGGTTTTCCTAGCAAAATATGACCCGCACTTATCGACATGACATCACACAAAACCTCATCCTTGTATCTCCCAATAGAAAAAGACACTATCACTTGTTTGTTTACCTTGACTTCTCCACACTCATTTACCCATTATAATGTATATGGTCTAGGATGTTCGATTACCAAAAACTCAAGTTTTCAACTAACTCAAGACTAGCAACATTGACACAACCACTCCCATCTATTATCAAATGATAGAACTTATTATTGACATGACATTGGGTTTGAAAAATATTACCTCTCCATGCCTCCTCCTCACTTTTCACTTATGTGCTTAAAGCATGCATAGTTCTAAACACTCACCATAAACATCATCATCTACAATAACTTCACCCATTCCCTTAGGCTTTTTATCTTTTGACATGTTTAAACCTACATAAAACTCATTAGTAATAAAAATTCCTCATAAACACTCCCTCACGGTTTCACTCAAATTGATGACACTCAACGCTCATGTTTGCTCTATTTTAGGCTTTTTATTTTAATATGCTCACACTCTCTAGCCTTTTACCAATCTAACTCACTCCTTTGGCTCTTTTGCAAATTAATCCAAAGCACACAAGAACTAACCAATTGCAAGTGACTCAATAACTTCACTTTCCAAGGACCAGATTTTGGACAGATTTGGAACAAGGAATGGACAAACCAATTCAAACAAGGATTTTAAGTTTTTCGACACTAAGAAAGACATTAGAACTAACTTAAATTGAATTTAAACAATACAATAAAAAATGAGACATAATAGGATAGAAATGAAATAGATCAGACTTTTTTTTTTTAATCAAAACTTATTAAATTTGGACTAAAACAAAATTAACTACAAAGACATAAAATAAAATGAAAGATAATGAAAAAGAACCTAATTTATATTGAAAATGAAGCTAGCTCTAAATCAAAATTTTTCTCTCTTTTTTTTTTTTTTTACATAGATAAGACTCAATTTATCACGCATAGGAACGCGAGACTCAAATAAGAAAAGCTATGATAGAATAACAAGGAAGATGAAATAAAGAAAACAAGATAAACATGAAATAGAAGGTGTAAGGAATATGCATAACCAACTCGACTTTGTATAACCTAGGCTTTGATAGCAACCGATGTGAGACTCAAATAAGAGTCCCAAACACCTTTGTCGCTAGACAACCCCAATAATGCATCCAATTAGGTTATAATAAACGAAACTTGACCCGTTGCCTATAAGGAGGCAAGAATCCAAGTTATGTTACAATGGAGTAAAAAAATGCCACACCTTACAAAGTATGATAAGTTCAAAGATGCCACAAGGGTTGCAATCCTTGATAAGTCGATTTAGTTCTTGAAAAAAAAAAAGAAAGAAATCCTCTCAAATTTATTAACTCTTAAAATTATTATGTTACTTGAAACAAAACTAAACTAGCCTTTAAATAGGCTAAACACACCACTCGTAACCCTAAAAGGACTCTACGCATCCTTGCCATCTAAGGAGAATAGAAATAAATTCTAATGGATTTAAAAGAATACAAAAATAATAAGGCTTAAAACATTGAGCTCAAATCCAACGTAATTAATTAATTCTAATCATAATTAAGCTATATATAAAAAAATAGGCTCAATATGATTTAAGGAGTCCAATCTTGGACTTGGATCGGATTGACAAGTCTTGGATTCCCCTCCTCTCTTAAGATGATGCCACAATGCTCCTTTGGCCCCTTGAAAGTGCATTTTGCCCAACACTCTTAAATTAGCCTATGGAGAGCTCTTTTAAGCTTTTAAGTTCTCGCTCGCATCATTAGACCATCTTTAATTTGTAATGGATCAAATATTGGACTTGCAAACTTGCCATCCGAGACCTCCTTTGAAGATGCCACCTTGCTCGGTCCATTTAGCTTCTTGGTTTCCAACAATACAACCTTGACTTTCTTTATTCTCATTATTGTTAAGTAACCTAGATATAACAAAATAAGCTCCGTAATCCCGTGAAAATTATTAATTATATAAAAATACATACCAAAATATTCATATATCTCTATATTAAGTGTGGGTGTAATTTATTTGACATTTTAATATTTTATGGTGTTAATATATTTGATGTTTAAGTAAGTGTTTATGGGAATAAATTTTAGGTAACTTAGTTAGTTAGCAATTATTTCCCTTAACACTCCTTTAGAATATGCTATGTAAGTGAGAAAAAAATTACCTAAACATTAGGAGAATGCCAAAATTTGGGGAAATGCCAAATTTCTTGAACCAAATTCCTCTAGAATCACTCGTTATTCTCATTACCCATCTTTTAGTTACAAATTAACACCTAAGCTTCCAAACTTTTCCATTACTTTACACCTCACCTCCTTTGATTTACAATTCCACCACCTAGCTTTCCAAAACCTTCCACCAATTTACACCTTATATGTTTGACTTAATACAGTTGTTATTCTTGTTATGTTAATTAATGAAGGAAGAAAGTTAGATATATATAAGAGATAAATGGTCAGCCACTCTTTAGATAATTTGAGCTCACTAAAAAGAGAGGAAACCAAATTAGAAGAGGGGAAAGGGAGAAAAGAAAAAGAGGAAAGAAAGAAAGAAGGAGAAGAAAAGACTAAAGGATTTTCTAGCAAACTTAAACTAAGTAAGTAGGTTTTGTTTCATGCCATAAAGTCTATTCCTAGATGTTTAAATTATGTGATTGACTTGAGCTATTGATTATGTTGTTATGGGTTGTTTGAGTTGGTATTGTGTTTTTTGGTTTGACATGCATCTAATTGTTGGTATGGTGTATATGTGAATTGTTGGCATGTGTATTCATAAAGTTTTGTGTATGTTCAAGTATTGTTGTTAAGTTTGGTTAGGAAATGAATGGGCTTGGCCGAAATTTAGTTGGAGTAACTTTTGGTTGATGTGGACTTGGAAGAAACAATTCGGAACAAGGCAGAGAATGAGTTCCTAAGGTTTTCCCTAAGGAAACCTATTTGGCCTAAATACTAAAATGGGAAAGGTTTTGATATTTTCTTTTAATTAATGTCTTAAAACTTAATTGTAACCAATTATGTACAGATTAGTAGTTAAGGATGAAAAGAAACTTCACATCAATTGAAAAAAAACTCTTCAAATCCCTAAGTCACATTCGACCTAAACCCTAATTTTTAGGATTAGAATTCCACTCATCCAAATCTAGAATTGATGCTTCAAATGTAGGTAAATAAGTATAATTTGAAGCACGTAAAGGTGAAACTTCAAGAAAATTTGAAATTAGGACCTAAAATTTAAAGAGCCAATTTTGGTCAATAAGGTTAAAATTCGAGGTTAGAAGAGAAATTACACCTTTAGTATATTTTAATTTAATAATTGGACTAATGTTAATGTAAGCTAAATGGTAGGATGGAATTTGGGTTAAAACCCATTAATTATATGAAAGAAGGTACTTACGTATGAAGTGAAGTTATGATTGATTAATACTAAATGGTGGTCATTGATTTCCTTAGGTAAATATTGGTATGATATGTGACATATGTATACATATGAAATCCTATATACGGACTGGTTTTCAAGAGTTGTTCGAGACTATAGGGTTTGGTACCCATGGATCGGATGAATGCGATAAATAAAACATCATATGCATCATATGCATTTAGGGGTGGATTGAATTATGAGAAATCATTTGATTAAGAATTGATAAGGTTTGGTAATCAAACTGGGTTAAATGGGTATTAGTAATAAAGTCATGTGCATGCTCTATTACTTCATTACACTCGTTAGATGATGGATAATCTAGCTAACCATGTGCTACAATGAGAGATAATTCCGTTGTTAGTAGCAGGTGATTTGGTAATCATCGAGATATGAAACTAGAGCGGATTTGCTTATACCTAGGGTAATCAAACTAAAATTAATGGGTGAAGGTAGAAAAATAAGAAAGCATTGCATATCACGTGCATCATCCTACTTACTAAGCTTTGACGTATTCTATTGTTGTAATTGTGTGGTGTAACGAGTAAGGTTAAAGACAATTCGATCAAGGATGTCGGTTCTCACTAAAAAGGGGCTCATGTGTTACATAAACATATAGGAATCTCTTTGGATTATAGATAAGGGATACGGTGCCTATTTATGAGTAAATGCCATCTTAGATATTTTTAATTCCTATAGCTATATTTATTAATGTTATGTCAATTTTATTATGCGCACTTCATTACTTAATATTTTATTTATTTATGAAAATGTACAATAAGGATTAGTCGGGATTTTGGGTCATATCGGTTTAACAAACCTAGCCACTCCTATTTAGGTAATAGTAAAGGAGCTAGGGGCATTACAAGGTGGTACAGAGCCTTGGTTTAGTTTAAGTGTCACATGAGCTTGAGGACCGATGTGCTACTCAACAAGTAAAATCCAATTCTTTGTCTCTAGCACATATGTGTGTTTAGTGTGTGCTTTTATATAGTATCTTGCCATTTCTTAGAAATATTGTTGATTGTAAATGCTATTATTATAGATGTCATACATGTACTACGTTTCCAAAGCTACTAGGAACCGTCGACAAAGGGCCACTTTAGCCACTTATTGGGTTGAACTAAATTGCCTTACTCGTGACATCAAAACAAGACCTAATGGTGCACAATATTAGGTTAACTGATTTGATTCAACGAATAGTTTTTATTGATGCCTCATTTGGTCCGTATCATAGTGTGGATTTTATGAGGACGGCATTACCTTGGACTCTTCTATCGAGGGACCAACAATTATTTGATGAGGTTTAGAAAACTAAGGCAAATCGAAATTCTTATCGAAACTTTATTCGAGCCTTTTTACCGACTCATGTTAGGTGGATCCTCACTAGATTAATGTATAAATGGGTCTACCTTTATGTCTTGCTAGTGTGATAGTACATTCCGAGTCGAGTTGATGACATTGATTAGTGGAGAGTAGAGTATTCCTTTTCCCGCTAATTTCAATATGTTAATCTTTCGCATTAGACGTACTACAAGAAAAAAAAGTATCGTATAGTGTAATAACTTTGTGTGCCTTTTGGTGTGAATAGGAGTCGCTTTTGATTGTAAATATGCTTTAGATGTAAATGTGCTTGTCAATGTGAATGCATGTTTTGTATGATATGCTTATATATCTAATAAATGTTTATATAATTTTATATGTACATGAATGTCATATATTATGTATCGCATGTGATAAGGAAAGGATTTCGATACCAAAACTAGCCCGAACGTAACTTGAAATGTACAAAGTCAAACCATGCCAAGAAAAAATCCTATACAAGCAAGGAGAGAAGGGACCTCCGGAAATGATAACGATAATCAATAAGAAGTTTTGAATCGTATGATAGAAATAATGCAGCAACAATAGCAAGCAATGCAACAACAACAATAAACACATGTTGAGCAAATGAGGCATCTCCTAGCTATGCAACGAGCGGCCTCCAACTCGACGATAAGAATGATGTGGTGGAAAGATTTCGAAACATGAATCCCTAAGAGTTTACCGGTCGTTAATTCAATAGTAGTCGAGGAATGGATCAAATCCTTGGAGGTGATATTTGAGCATCCGTAATTCACCAATAATTAGCAAGTATCATGTGTTATTTTTATGCTAACCGGAGACACCCGCACATGGTGGAAAAGTGCACGATTAATGGTAGACTTGCCTACTTTAAACTCGGGAAGGGTTTAAGGAAGTTTTCTATAATAAATACTTCACCACGGATGTGACGGCTAGGAAGACTCGGGAGTTCTTGGAATTGAAATAGGATAGGATGTTTGTGGGTGAATATTTATAGAGATTGAAACAAGGATGTAGATTTCTCCCATTCATTGCGAGAGGATGAAAATTTGAAAAAGAATCGATTCTTAGTAGGGCTAGACCTAAGAGTTTGGAGTATGATTCGGATATCGGTCGCTAACACTTTTCTAGAAATGGTAAATAAGGTAATGTTGGCGGATGAGGATCAAAAGGAAATTATAAAGGAAGTATAGCACAAGAGGCAAGCATTTAAGTCGGGAGGCTCATTGTTTGAGCTTGTAAGGCAAGCCCTAGCTAGGAATTTTAATTGAGGTGATGGTCAAGGAAATGCACGAGCCACCAAACCAACACTATACATTCCAAAGCCACTATTAGGTAATCGGCCATGATCAATGATAGGTAACTAACCTCGATGTACTAAATGTGGGAGGTTCCATATAGAGGAGTGCCGACTCGACTTAAGGACTTGTTATATTTATCACAAGCAAGGGCACATATCCTACAATCGCCCTCGGGTGCAAGCACCGGGACCGAAAAGGGTACCTGCTCGGGTTTATACGATGACACAGGAGGAGGCTAACGGGAGGGACGCGATGATGATTTATGATACTTGTCTCAATCCTTGGGTTGATTACTTATGATTTGATTGATTATGGTGCTACACATTTATTCATATAAAAAACATTAGTGAAAAGCCTAGAAGTTAAACCTAAGACATTAGTCGTAAGGTATCTTATAAATGTCCCTTACGGAGAATTTATGGAGTAGATAAGTATAGTTAGAGAGTGTCTAGTACGGGGTTAAGGATAGAAGTTTAGAGACCAATTTGATATTTTTGGATCTTTAAGAATTTGATTTGATTTTAGGAATGAATTGGCTTATAAGGCATGGTGCCAATATATATTATCGAGGTAGAAGGGTAGCTTTTGATCTACACGGGAATCAACCATTAGAGTTTAAAGCTAATTTGAAGCTTCGAGCCATATCGATCATCTCGACCTTAAAGGCTCGAAAGAGGCTAGGAAAAGGATGTGTGGGGTACCTAGCACATGTGATGGATAGCTAGGTAGAACGAAAGTTAAAACCAAAAGATAGAGAAGTTATGTGGGAATATTTAGACGTATTCCTAGAAAACTTGATTAAGTTACCACCGAGAGGGAGATAGAATTTTAAATTGAACTAGAGTTGGGTACGATTCTGATTTCTAAGACTCCCTATAGGATAGCTCCAACCAAGTAGAAAGAGTTAAAGGTGCAATTACAAGATTTACTTGGATAAGGGATTTATACGCCCTAGTTCCTCACCCTAGGGAGTTTAGTACTATTTGTAAAGAAGAAGGATGGTAGCTCGAGGCTATGTATTTACTATCGGGAGTTGAATCGAGTGACAATCAAGAATGGGTATATGTTTCCTTGATTTAATGATTTGTTTGATCAATTACAAGGTGCGATGGTGTTTTCCAAGATAGACTCGCAATCGGGGTATTACCGGTTAAGGATAAGTCGGAAGATGTAAAGAAAATGACATTTAGAACGAGATACGGTCCCTATGAGTTTATAGTAATGCTCGTTTGACCTAACTAATGCCCGAACTGCTTTTATGGACTTGATGAATCGAGTCTTTAAGGACTCTTAGATAAGTTTATCATCGTGTTCATTAATGATATTCTAGTTGATTCTCGAAGTGAGGAGGAACATAAGGGGCATTTAAGAGCTACTTTGCGGATGCTAGTGGAGTAGTAGTTGTATGTAAAATTCTAGAAGTGTGAGTTTTGGCTCGAACAATTAGCTTTTCTAGGCCACATAACAAAGGAAGGCATTGTCGTGGACCCAAAGAAGATAGCGAGCTATCCAAAATTGGTGTACCTTAAAGAATGTGGTAGAGCTATAAAGTTTTTTAGGCTTGCTCGGTTATTATTGAAGATTTGTTGAGGGCTTTTCTAAGATAGCTATGCCCCTTACTAACTTGATGAGGAAGAGTGTTAAGTTTTAATGGATGAATGCTTATGAAAAAAGTTTTCAAGAGCTGAAAGAAAAGTTAGTCACGACTCCAAGTGCTAACCATTCCATCCGAAGATGGAAATTGCGTGGTGTATAATGATGCTTCGAAGAGTCGATTGGGAGCAATATTGATGCGTAAAGGAAAAGCAAGTGGCCTATGCTTCATGATAATTGAAAGAGTATGAATGAAATTATCCCATACATGATCCGGAATTAGGCGCATTAATCTTTACCTTAAAAATTTAGAGACATTATTTATATGGAGCAAAGTGTGAGATATATACGGATCATAAAAGTTTACGATATATCTTCACATAGAAGGAATCAAATATGAGCAAAGGAGGTGGTTAGAATTGGTGAAAGACTATGATTGCATAATCAACTATTAGTCGAGAAAAGCCAATGTCGTTGTCGATGCTTTAAGCGAGAAAATCCATGGTAGCAATGCGGACAATTTAGTTTCCAATATTAAGGGATTTACAAAGGTAGGAGTTAGAGATAATCCTAACAAGCCACGAAGTACCTTGTCATCCCCGTTAGTCCGACCTAACCCTACAAGAACGAGTTCAAATGAGGCCATAAATGGGTGAAAGGCTGATGGGATTGAAGAAAATTATATAGATAAGAAAGGAAATATATTTTGTTATTGATAATAAAGGGGTAGTTAGATTTAAGGGAAGCCTATGTGTCCCACCGAGTGGAAGATTTGAATGAAGAGATACTAAAAGAGGCGCACGTAACCCCATACTCACTACATCTAGGGGGTACAAAAATGTATCGTGACTTAAGTCAATATTATTAGTGGCCAAGAATATAGAAAGATATGGCTAATTATGTGGCAAGGTGTCAAATCGTCAAGAAGTGAAATCTAAACATCAAAGACCCTCAAGAACGTTAAAACCACTACAATTCTAGAATGAAAGTGGGAGCATATAACTATGGATTTTGTTATAGGCTTTTCAAGATTCGAGAAGGGGACGAGATGCCATCCGGGTAATTATGGATAGGTTAACTAAATCAATGCATTTTCTCCCAATTAGGACCACTTACGACCTAAACCAAGTACACCAAACCGTATATTAACAAAATTGTAAGGTTGCATGGGATTCTAGTCTTAATTTTATCGGATCGAGATCCTAGGTTTACTTCGGTATTGTTAAAGGGATTACATAAAGCCAAAGGTACAAGCTTAAACTTTAGCACGGCTTACCATCCACGAGACTCACGGATAATCCGAACGGGTCATTCAAATTCTCGAAGACATGTTGTAAGTGTGTGTTCTAGATTGGTCCAAGAAATGAGAAAAATATTTACAACTAGCGAATTCCGCATATAAAAATAGTTATCAATCATCAATTGGGATGGCTCCTTATGAAGCCTTCGTGGACGACGGTGTAGATCCACATTACACTAGGATGAAATAGGGGAAAGAAAATTGTTAAGGCCGGAACCGGTACCGTAAATGGTTGAGTTAGTAAATAAAATCCACCAACGGATGAAAATGGCTCAAAGTAGACGGAAGAGCTATGTCGACAAAAGGAGGAGGGATTTGGAATTTGTAGTTGGTGATTATGCATTCTTAAAGGTTGCACCAATGAAAGGTGTATTGTGATTTGGAAAGAAGGGGAAGTTAAGTCCACGATACATTAGATCATTCGAGATACTTGATTGGTTAGGCGATAAGGCATATCATCCGTTGCTATTGCCCTTGCTATCGAGAGTTCATAATGCATTTCATATGTCCATGTTAAGAAAATGCATTGGAGAGCTTGGCCAGGTCTTAGAGACGACACCACCAAACCTAACCACAAATTTAGCATATGAGGACGGACCAATCCAGATTCCGGATCGACAAGTCAAACAACTAAGGAATAAGGAAATTGCCTTAGTCAAGGTTCTATGGGAAAATCACAACCTCGAAGAGTTGACGTGGGAATGAGAGGAATAAATGAAAGATAAATACCCATAATTGTTCGAATGAGTCAATTTCAAGGACGAAATTTCTTTTAATGAGGGGAGAAATGTAACCCCATGAAAATTCTTAATCATATAAAAATACATACCGAAATATTCATATATCTCTATATTAAGTGTGGGTGCAATTTATGTGACATTTTAATATTTTATGGTGTTAATGTATTTGGTGTTTAAGTAAGTATTTATAGGAATAAATTTTAGGTAACATAGTTAGTTAGCTATTACTTCCCTTAACACTCATTTAGAATATGCTATGTAAGTGAAAAAAAAATTACCTATACATTAGGAGAATGCTGAAATTTGGGGAAATGTTGAATTTCTTCAACCAAATTCCTCTAGAATTACTTTTATTCTCATTGCCCATCTTTTAGTTACAAATTAACACCTAAGCTTCCAAACTTTTCCATTACTTTACACCTCACCTCCTTTAAACCCACCACCTAGCTTTCCAAAACCTTCCACCACTTTACACCTTATAAGTTTAACTTAAGACACTTGTCATTCTTGTTATGTTAATTAATGAAGAGAGTTAGTTAGATATATATATATATATATATATATATATAAGAGAGAGCTAAATGGTCGACCACTCTTTAGAAAATTTTAGCTCACTAAAAAAAGAGGAAACCAAATTGGGAGAGGGAAAAATGAGAAAAGAAAAGGAGGAAAGAAAGAAAGAAGGAAGAAGAAGAAAAGACTAAGGGATTTTCTAGCAAACTTAAACTAAGTAAATAGGTTTTGTTTCATGCTATAAAGTCTATTTCTAGGTGTTCAAATTATGTGATTGACTTGAGCTATTGATTATGTTGTTATGGTTTGCTTGAGTTGGCATTGTATTTGTTGGTTTGACATGCATCTAATTGTTGGTATGGTGTATATGATAAATTATTGGTATGTGTATTCATAAAGTTTCGTGTATGTTCAAGTATTTTTATTGGGTTTGGTTAGGAAATGAATGGGCTTGGCTGAAATTTAGTTGGAGTAAATTATGGTTGATGTTGACTTAGAAGAAACAATTTAGAACAAGGTAGAGAATGAGTTTCTAAGGTTTTCGCTAAGGAAACCTATTCGGCCTACATGCTAAAATGGGCAAGGTTTTGATATATTCATGTAATTAATGTCCTAAAACTTAATTTTAACCAATTATGTATGGATTAGTTAAGGATGAAAAGAAACTTCAGATCAATCGAAGAAAATTTCTTGAAATCCCTAAGTCACAATCGGCCTCAACCTTAATTTTTAGGATTTGAATTCCACTCATCCAACTCTAGAATTGATGCTTCAAGTGTACTTAAATAAGTATAATTTGAAGCATAGAAAGGTGAAACTTCAAGAAAATTTGAAATTAGGGCCTAAAATTTCAAGAGCCAATTTTGACCAACAGGGCTAAAATTCGGGTTATAAGAGAAATTGCACCTTTTGTATGTTTTAATTTAATCACTAGGACTAATGTTAATGTAATCTAAGTGGTAGGATGGAATCTATGTTAAAACCCATTAATTATATGAAGGAAGGTACTTACATATGAAGTGAAGTTATGGATTGAGTAATAATAAATGGTGGTAATTGATTTCCTTGGGTGAATATTGTGTATGATGTGTGACATACATATAGCTATGAAATCCTATATGTGGACTGGATTTCAAGAGTGGTTAGAGACTATAGGATTTGGTACCCATTGATTGGATGAATATAGTAAATAAAACATGATGTGCATCATATGCTTTCGAGGGTGGGTTGAATTAAAAGAAATCATTTGATTGAGAATTGATGAGGTTTGGTAACCGAATTGGATTAAATGGGTATTAGAAATGAAGCTATATGTGTGCTCTATTACTTGATTACACCATTAGGTGATGGATAATCCCACTAACCATGTGCTACGGTGAGGGATAATTTTGTTGTTAGCCTTAGGTGATTTGGAAATCGCTAAGAGATGAAACTAGAGCGGACTTGCTAATACCTAGGGTACTCGAACTAAAATTAATGGGTGAAGGTAGAGAAATAGAAAAGCATTGCATATTGATTGTATCACCCTACTTACTAAGCTTTGGCTCATTCTATTGTTATAATTATGTGGTGTAACGAGTTAAGGGAAAATATAGTTCGATCGAGGATGCTACTAGTTCTCACTAAAAAGGGCTCATGTGTTATGTAAAAATATAAGAATCTCTTTTGATTGTAGATAACGGATACGGTGTCTATTTATGAGTAAATGGCATCTTAGATATTTTTTAATTCTTCTAGCTATATTTATTAATGTTATGTAAATTTTATTGTACGCACTTAATTACTTAATATTTTGTTTATTTACAAAAATGTACATATAGGGATTAGTTGGGATTTTGGGTCATATTAGCGTAATGAACCTAGCCACTCCTATTTGGGTAACGATGAGGGAGATGGGGATGTTACGGACTCAATGTGATTTAAGGAGTCTAATCTTGGACTTGGATTAGATTGACAAATCTTGGATTCCCCTCCTCTCTTAAGATAGTGCCACAATGCTCCCTTGGGCCCTTGGAAGTGCATTCTACCCAACACTCTTGAATCAAGCCATAAAGAGCTTGTTCAAGCTTCTTAGTCCTCCCTTGCATCATTAGATCATCTTTAATTTGTAATGGATCAAATCATGGACTTCCAAACTCGCCATCTTGGACCTCCCTTGAAGATGCCACCTTACTTGGTCCATTTGGCTTCTTGGTTTCCATCAATCCAGCCTTGAATTTCTTTTTTTCTCATCGGGGAGTAAGAAGGATATGGGAAGAGAGAGAAAGAGAGAGAGAGGTGGAGAGAGAAAAAAGATAGAGAAAGGTAGAGAGGGAGAGAGACATATAGAAAAGGAGATAGGGAGAGGGAGAAAGAGAGAGAGGGAGAGAGAGGGAGAGAAGGAGAGAGAGTGAGTAAGAGAGAAAGAAAGGGAGAGGGAGAAAAAGATAAAGGGAAGGGAATAGAGAGAGGTAAAGAGGGAGAGAGAGTGAGAGGTGGGAGATAGAGACGAGAGAGAGGGAGAGAAAAAGGGAGAGGGAGGGAGAAAGTAAGGGGAAGAAAGAGGGAGAGAGGGAGAGAGGTAGAGAGAGATAGGAAGACAAAGACAAAGACAAAGGAAGGGAGAGAAAAAATGAGAGGGAGGGAGAGAGTAAGAGAAAAAAAGGTAGAGAGGGAGAGAAAGGGGGAGAAAGAGAGAGAATGAGTGAGACGAGAGAAAGAGAGATAGAGAGGGAGAAGGAGGTAAAGGGGATGAGAGAGAGAGAGAGAGGAGAGAGATAAATAACTCATTCTCTACATCTCTTTCTCTCTCCCTCCCTCTCACTCTCTCTCCCTCTCCCTCCCTCTCACTCTCTCTTCGTCTCCATTCATTCCCTCTTTTTCCCTCTCTCTTAATCTCTACCTCTCTTCATCTCTCTATCTTATTCTCCCTCTCTCTTCCTCTCTCCCCCTTTCTCTATCTCTCTCTCTCACTCCCCCTCTCCCCCTCCCTCCTACTCTCTCCCCCACTCTTACCCCCTTTATCCCACTCTATCTCTCGCTTTTTCACTCTGTACCCTTCCTACTTTTCGTCTCTCTATCACACCCTCACTATTTCTCTCCCTTTTTCTCTCTCACGTTCTTGCTCTCTCCCTCTCTTTCTTTCTCTCATTCTCGCTCTCTCCCTCTTTCTGTCACTCTCTCCATCCTTATCTCTTTCCATCTTTCTATCTCTATCTTCCTCTCTCCCTCCCTATCTCACTCTCACTCCCTCCCCTCTCTTCCTTCTTTTCTCTCCCTCTATCTCCCACTCCCTCTCCCCCTCCATCTTTCCCTCTCTCCCCTTTTTTTCTCTCTACCTCCTTCATTCTCTCTCCTTTTCTCTCTCTATCTCTATCTATCTACTTCTCCTTCTCCCTCTCCCTCTCCCTTTCCCTCACTCTCTCTCCCTCTTTCCCTCTCTTTCCTCTTCTCTTTCTCCCTCTCCCCTTCTCTTCCTCTCTTTTTCCCAATCTATCCCTTTCTTCTCCCATTCTCTCCCCCTCTTCCTATATCTCTCCCTCTCTCACTCCCTCTCCCTCTCTCCCCATCCCTCTCTATCTCCATCTCCCTCACTCTCTCCCTCTCCTCTTGTCTCTAAATCTATCTCTCCCCTACTTTCTCTCTATATCTCCCTCTCCCCCTCATTTACATACTTCTCACTCTCTCCCTCTTCCTCTCTATCCACTCTTCTCTCTCTACCTCCCCCTCTCTTTAGCTATCCTATTTTCCCTATCTCTCCCTCCTCCTTTATTTCTCTCTCTCCTTCTCTCTCCCTCCGTCCTTCTCCCTCTCTTTCCATCTCTCCCTATCTCACTCCCTCGCTTTCCCTCTCCCTCTCACTCCCACTTTCCTCTCTCTCTCTCTCTCACTCACCCTCTTTCTCTCCCTCTTTCTTTTTCTCTCTCTCTCACTCTCTCCTCCTTCTCTCTCACCCTTTCTCGCTCTATCTCCCTATCTCTCCCTCTCTCCTCTCTATCTCTATGTCCCTATCTCTCCCTTCCTCTCCCTCTCCCTCACTCTCCCACTCTCTCTCTATGCCTCTCTTATTCTCTCTCTCTCTCTCTCTCTCTCTATCTCTTTATCTATGTTTCACTATCCTAATCTCTATCCTCCTCGGTCTCTCTCTTTCTCCTTCTCTCTCTCTCTCTCACACTCTTACTTTCTCTCCCTCTCTTTCTCTATCCCTATTTCACTCTCTCTTCCTATATATTTATTTATCTCTTTCTCTCCCTCTCTTGCTTTTCCTTTCCCCTCTCTCTCATACCCTCTATCTTTCTCTCTCCTCCTCCCTCTCTCTAACTTTATCTCTCTCTCCCTCTCACTCTCCTTCCTAATTTCCATCTCTCTCTCACCCTCACTATTTCCCTCCCTTACTCTCTCCTTTATTTTCTCTTTATCTCTTCCTCTCGGTCTCGTGTCTTACTCTTTCCCTCTCTCTCTTACCCTCTTTCTTCCACTCTCCTCTCCTTCGCTTTCCTTTTGCCAATCTCTTCCTCACTTCTCTCCCTTCCTCCTCCCTCTATCTCCTTCTCCTACTCCCTCTCTCTTCCTCTCCATCCCTCTCCTACCCTCTCTAACTCTCTCCCCCTCCTTTTTTCTCTTTATAACTTTTCTCCTCCTCTCTTTCTCGCTTTGTCTCCATCTCTCTCTTCCTCTCTCTCTCCCTCTTCCTCATTCTTTTACTCTTTCCCATTCTCTTCCTCTCTCTTTCCCTATTTCTCTCACTCTCTTACTCTCTCCCTCTCTCTCCCTCTCTATATATGTCTCCCTCTCTTCCAGCCTTTTTATTCTCTCTCTTTCTTATTATATCCCTCTCTCACCATTTTTTACCCTCTCCCTCTCTCTATCTCTCTCCTTATTTCTCTCTCCCCTCCTTCCATCACATTCCCTCTCTTTCGCTCTCCCACTATCATTTTCTTCTCTCTTTTTCCTCCATCTCTATCTTCCTCCCTCTCCCTCTTTCTTTCTTTCTCTATCCCTCTCTCCCTCTATGCCGCTCTCCCTCTACCTCCTTTTTTCTCTCTCCCCCTTTCTCTCCCTCTCTCCCTTCCTTTCCTTCTCCCTGTCTTTCCCTCCCTCTCCCTCTCCTTTCCTCTCCCTTACACTCTCTCACTCTCCCTCCCTCTCTCCCACTCACTCTCTACCTCTCGGTCTCTTACCCTTCCTCTCTCCCCTCTCTATCCCTCTCTCTCTCCCTCCCTCTCTCTCTTTTCTTCTCCTCTCCTTCTGTTTCATACTCTCTCCCTCTCACCCCCTCCGTCTCTAACTCTCTCCTCATATCTCACTCCCTCCCTCTCACTCTCTCCCTCTCTCCCCTACTCCTTTTCTCTCTTTACCTTTCTCCATCTTTCTCTTTCTTTCTCTCCTATTCTTCCTTTCTCTCTCTCTCTCTCCCTCTATCCCTTACTCTCCCTCCCTTTCTCTCTCACTTTCTCTCCCCACTCTCTTTCTCTCCCTCTCTCCCCCTTCCTCTCCCTCTTCTCTCTCTCTCCCTCCTCTCTCTCTCTCCCTCTATCTTTTAATCTTTATCTCTCTCCCTTTCTCCTCCCCCTCTCTTCCCTTCTTAATTTCAACATCATTCTTTATCTCCCTCTTTTTCTTTCCCTCTCCTCCTTTTTCTTACTCTCCCCCTCTCTCTCACCCTCTTTCCCTCTCTAACTCTATTTCTCTCTCCCTCTCTCCCTCTCTTTCTCTACTTTTCTCTCCCTCCCTCCCTCTCTACCTCTCTCTCCCCTCTTTGCATCTCAATCTCTTACCATCTCAACCTCTCTCCCTCTCTCTCTCCATCTCCCTTACTCCTTCCCTCTCCTCCCTCTATCCTTACATCTCACTACCTCTCTCCCTCCTTATCTCTCTCTTTCCCTCTCTCTACCTCCCCTTTTCTCCCCCTATCTCCATCTTCCCCTCTCTACCTACCTCTTGTGTCTCTCTTCCTCTCACCCTCTCCTTCTCTCTTTCTCACTATCCCTTCCTTTCTCTCCCGTACCCATTCTTTATCCTTTCTCTCCTAATCTCTCCCCCTCTCCCTCTTCCTCTCTCTACCTTTCCCCTCTTTTTCTTTCTCTCCCCCTCTTTCCCTCTCTTACTTTCTCCCCTCTATATCTTTCTCTCCCTCTCCCCCTCAACTCTTTCCCTCTTTCTTTCTCTCCACTCTCTCTCCCTCTTTCTCTCTCCTCCCTCCATGTCCCATTCTCTTTCCTTATCTCTCTCCCCCTCTCCCTCATCGTCTCTCCTAATCTCTCCCTTTCTAGCCTCTATATCATTCTCTCTCTCTCTCCTACTCTCCTCGCTCCCTCTATCGCTATCTCTACCTCGTTATCCCTCCCCTTTTCTCCCTCACTCTCCTTCTCTCTCCCTCTCTCTCCCTATCTTTCTCTCTTCCTCTCTCAATCTCTCTCTTGCAATATATGTATATATCCCTCTCTCCCTCTCTCTCGCTCTTTCCCTCTCTCTCGCTCTTTCCCTCTCTCTCTCACTTTCTATCTCCCTCTTCCCCCTCTCTCATCTCTCTCCCTCTATCCCCTTCTCTCCCCTCCCACTCTTCCTCTCTCTCCTTCTCTTACTCTCTCTATCCTCTGTATCTCTAAGTATCTTTTCCTCTCTTTTCCTCTCTTTATCTCTCTATACGAGTGCTCCCTCTCTTATGCTCTCTCTTTGTTCACCTCTCTCCCTCCCTTTTTTCTTCCTCTCTCCCTCTCTTGCCCTTTTGCTCTCCTCTCTCTCCCTCTCTCACCCTCTCCCACTCTCTCTTTCTCTCCCCCTCTCTACTTGTCTCTCCTTTTTTCCTCTTTTTCACCCTCCCTCCCTCTCTCACCATCTCTCTTTCTATTTCCTTCTTTCTCTCTCCCTCATTCTTCCTCTCCGCTCTCTTTTTGCCTCTCTTTCCCTCTCCCTCTCTCTTTTTATCTCTCTCCCTTTTTTCTCCCTTTCTCCCTCTATCTCCTTCCATCTCTCTCTCTATCACTCTTACACACTCTCTCTCCTCTTTTTCTATCTCTACTTTCCCCCTTCTCTCACCTCTCCCCCTCTTTCTAGTCTCTCTCCATCTCTTCCTCTTTCTTCACCTTTCTCCCTCTCTCCTTATCTCTCTATCTCTCCCATCCTCTCCCTTTCTCTCTCTCTCTCTCTCTCACTCTCACTCTCTCACTTTATTTTTCTACCTTTGTTTTTCCATATCTCCCTCACTCTCCTTCTTTTATTCTCCTTCTCTCTCCCTATCTCCTCGCTCCTACTATCCCTCTCCCTCATACACCATCTCTTTGTTTCCCTCTCTCTCACCTTCTCTCATAATATCTCTCCTTATCTCTCCCTCTCTCTCTCCCCTTCTCTCATAATATCTCTCCTTATCTCTCCTTCTCCTTTTCTCGCTCTTTTCCTCCCTCTCATATCCTTTCCTTTTTTCCCTCTCTATCCTCACTCTCTCTCTATCCCTCTATCCCTACGCTACCTCCATATCTCTCCCTCTCATTCTCCCTTTTTTTCTCTCCCTCACCATCTTCCTCTCCCACTTTTATCTTTCTCTCTCTCTCTCCCTCTCTCACTCCATCTATCATCCGTTCCCTTCCTCTCTTTCTCTTCTTCTCTCTATCTCTCTCACACCTATTCTTTCTCTTCCTCTCTCTCCCTCTCCCTCCATCTTCTCTCCTTCTCCCTCTCCATCTTTTCCTCTCTCTCCTCCCTCCCTCTCTTTCTCCTTCCTACTCTCTCTCCCTTTTCTTCTCTATTTCTTTTCCTCTCTCCCCCTCTTCATCTCTTTCTCTTTCGCTCCTCCTTTTCCTCTCTCTCCCCCTCTCACCTTCCCTCTCACCCTTCCTCACTCGTCCCTCCCACTCTATCCTTCTTCTTTTCCTTGTCTCTCTCCTTGCCTCTCCTTTCTTCTCTCCTTCTCTCTCCTTCTGTCTCATTATCTCCTCCCACTCTTTTCGGTCTATCTCTCCCTCTCTATCTCTCTCCCCCTCCCTTCCTCTCTCACTCCTATTCTCCCTCTCCCTCTCCCTCCCCCTCCCTCTATCCCTCTCTCCCTCTCTCCCTCTTCCTCTCCCTCTCTATTTCTCCCTCTCTCTCCCTCCCTCCTCTCTCTTTCTCTATCTTTCCTTTTTATACTCTCTCCTTATCTCCCTCTCTATTTCTCTTCGTCTCTCACTCTCTCTCTTGCTCACCCTCTATCTCCTTTTTTCACCTTTTCTCTCACCCTTCATCTCTATCCCTTTCCATGTGTCTCTCTTTATCTCTCCCTTCTTCTCTCTCTTTTCTCTTTCCCTCTCCATCATTCTCTCTCCCCCTCTTTCTCTCCCCCTCTTACTCTCCCTCTCCCTCTCCCTCTCTCTCTCCATCTCTCTATCCTTTTGTCTCCCTCTCCCTTTTCCTTTCTTTTTATCTCTTCTCTATCCTTGCTCTCTTTATCTCTCCCTCTCTTGCTCTTTCTTTCTCTCTCCCTCTCTCCCCCTCTCCCTCTCCCTCTCTCTACTTTTCTCTCTCCCTTTCCTCTATCTCTCTCCCTCTTTTCTATCCTTCTTACTATATCTCTCTCTTTTTATTTTTCCCATTCACCCTCTCTCTCGCTCTCTCTCCCATACCCTCTCTCTATCTCCCTTGTTATTGCCTCTCTCTCTTCCTCTCCCTCTCCCATATCTCTCTTCTATATTTCTCTCCCTATCTATCCTTCCCTATCTCTCAATGTCTCCCACTCTTTACTTCTCTTTCTCTCCCACTCTCCCTTCCTCTCTCCCTCCCTCTCCCTATCTCTCCCTCTCTCACCCCTCCCTCGTAATAACTCTCTCTATCTCTATCTCTTAATCTCTCTGTCCCTTCTATCTCTCACCTTTCTTCCTCTCTCCCTCGGTCTCTCTCTCCTTTTCTCTCCCTTTCTCTTCCTTTCTCTCTCCTCTCTTTATCCCTCTCCCTTGTCCCTCTCCCACACTCTCTCCCTCTCTCCCCTCTTTCCCTCTCTCTTCCTACTCTCCCTCCCTCCCTCTCGACCTCTCACCTAATCCCTCTCCTCTTTCTCCCACTCTCCTTCTCTTCCTCTCTCCCTCTCACTCTCTCCCTCCCTCTTTCTTCCCCTCTCTTTCTCTCTTTCTCTCTCATTTTCTTTTACTCTCTCTCCCCCTCACTCTCCCTCTCCCTCTCTCTCTCGTTCTCTCCTCTCTCCCTCTCTCCCCTCCTCTCTCTCCTCTCTCATACTCCCTCTCTCGGTCTCTCTTTTGCCCATTTTTTCCCTCTCTCCCTCTCTTTATCTCTTCCTCTCTCACTCTCTTCCTTCCTCTCTCTCTCGCCCGCACTCTCTCTCCCTTCTTCTCCCTTTCTCTCTTGATCTCTCTCTCACCCTATCTCTCCTTCTCTCTCTCCCCCTCTCTATCCACCTCACTCTCTATCTCTATCTCTCTATCCCTACTCTCCCTCCCACTCTTTCTCCCTCTCTCCCTTCCATTCTCTCTTTTTATCTCTCCTCTTTCCCATCCCTCTCCCACTCTCTCTCTTTTCCTCTCTCTCACTCACACCATCTATCTTCCTCCCCCTCCCTCTCTTTCTCTCCTTCTCTCTCCATCTCTCTCCCTTATTCTATCTCTCTCTATCTCTATCTTTTCTCTCCCTCCTACTTTCTCTTCCTCTCTCGGTTCCTTTTTTCTCTCCCTCTCTCTCCATCCTCTCTCCTCTTCTCTTTCACCCTCTCTCTCTATCCCTCCCTCTTTCCCCCTCTCCCTCTCCCTCTTTCTATCTCTTTTCTTGTATTTCCCTCCCTTTCTCTCTCATTCTCTCTCCCTCTCTTTCATTCTCTGTTCCTCTCTCTCCCTAACTTACTCTCCCCTTTCCTCTCTCTCCCTCTCTCTTCCCCTCTCTCTCCCCTCTCCCCTCTAGCTCCTTCTTTATCTCTCTTCTCTCCCTACTCTCCCTATCTCTCCCTCTCCCTCCCTCACTATCTCCCCCTCTCTCCCTTTATTTCTTTTTCTTTTTCTCCCACTCATTTCTCTTCCATCCTCCTTCACTTCCTTCTCTCTCTCTTTTTCTCTAACTCATTCTTTCTCTTCCTCTTTCTCCTTCTCTCTCCCTCTCTCTATCATATCCTCTATCCATCTCTCTCTATCCCTCCCAATCTCTCCTTCTCTCCCACTATTTCTCTGTTTCTTTCTCCCTCTCCCAATCTCTCTTTCTCTCTCTTTCTCTCTCTCTCATTCTCTTTATCTCTCTCTCTCTCTCTCAATCTCTCCCTCTTTTGCCCCTCCCTCCTACTAACTATCTTCATCTCCATCTTTGTCTCCTAGTCTCTCTCTCTCTCTCCCTCTATCTCCCTCTCTTGCTCTCCTCTCTCTTTCCCTCTCTTACTCTCTTCTCTATCTCTCTCTTGTCCCTCTTTCACACTCTCCACCCTCTCTCTATCCCCCTCTCTCTCCCTCCCCTCTTTCATCTCTTCCTCTCTCTCCCTCTCACCCGATCCCTCTCTTTTCCCTCTCTCCCACTCTCTTTCTCTCCCTACCTCCCTCTCAATCTCTCCCTTCCTCTCTCTCTCCCCCTTTCTACCTCTCCCCCTCTCTCTCCCTCCCCTCTTCCTTGTCTCCCTCTCTCTCACTCTCACCCGATCCCTCTCTTTTCCTCTCTCCCACTCTCTTTCTCTCCCTACCTTCCTCTCAATCTCTCCCTCCCTCTCTCTCTCTCCCTTTCTTTCTCTCTCCCTTTATTCTACTCTCTTTCTATCTCCCTCTCACCCTCTCGTTCCTCTCTCTCTCCTTTCTCGGTCTCCCTCTCTAATTCTCTCCTACCCCTTTTTCCGTCTCTCCCTCTCTTCATCTCTTTCTCTTTCATTCTCTCCCTATCCCATACTCTCTCCCCCTCCCTCTCTCTTGTTACTCCACCTCTCTCTCTCATTCTCTCTCTATCACTCTCTTTCAACCTCTCTCTCCCCCCATATGCTCTCTCTCCCTTTCTCTCCTTCTCTCACCTTCTCTCTCCCTTTATATCTCCTTTTTTTCCATTTCTCTCTCCTCTCTCTCTATCCTCCTTTTTTTCATTTCTCTCTCTTCTCTCCCTCTCTCTCCCTTTTCTTTCCCTTCGCTCTCTCCCCCTCTCTCCCAATCTCCCTCTCTCCTCTCTCTCCCATTCTTTCTATCTCCCTTTCTCTTCCTCTCCTATTCTCTCTTTCTCTCCATATCTTGCTCAACCTCTCCCTCCCTTATCTCTTTCTCTCTCTACCTCTCTATCCCTCGCTCTAAATTTCCCTCTCATGTACTCTCTCCTTCTCTCTCGCCTCGCTTCGTTTCCCTCTCTCACTCGCTATAGCACTCTCTTCATCTCCCTCTTTTCTCTCTCCTCTCTCTATTTGTCTCTCCTTGTCTCTCTCCCTAATCTCTCTCTCTCTCTCCCTCTTTGATCTCTCTTGCTCCTTACCTCCCTACCACTCCCACTCTCTATTCCTCTTTCTCTCTCCCTTCCTCCCTCTCTCCTTCCCTCTCTCTCACACCTTTTCTTTCTCTCTCACTCTCTTTCCCTCATACTCTACCCTTTTCTCTCTTCCTCACCCTCTCTCTCTTAATCCATCTCTCTCTTTCCCCTTCCCATTCCCCTTCTCTCTATCCCACTCTATTCCCTTCACCCTCTCTCTTCCCCTCTCTCCATCTCTCTCCCTCTCTCCCCCTCTTTCTCTCCCTCTATCCCTCCCTTTCCCTCTCCCTCACCCTCTCTTTCTTTCTCCTTTTATCTTTCTTTCTCCTACTCTCCCTCTCCCTCTCTCTTCCTTCCTCTATCCCTCCGCCCTTCTCTTTCTCATCTCTTCCTCTCTTCTTCTTGTTATCTCCCTCTCTCTCCCTTACTCTACCCCATCTCATGCTCTTTCTCCCTCTCTCTCTCTCTCCCTCTATCTTTTGCCCTCCCCTCTCTCCCTCCTCTTTCTCTCTATCTCTCTCTGTCTATCTCCCCTCTCTTACTCTTAGTCCCTTCCCTTTCCCTCATTTCTCCCTATCTCTCTAGTACTCTCTTCCTCTCTCCCTTTCTCTTGCTTCTTCCCTCGCTCCCTCTCCCTTTCCCTCTCTCTTCTCTCTCCCTCCTTTTACCTTTCCCTTTCTCCCCTTCTCTCTCCCATCCCCCTCTCTCTCACTCCCTCTCTCTCTCTCTCTCCCCCTCTCTTCTACTCTTACTTACTCTCTCTACCTTTATCCTTCCCCCTCTCTCCCTCTCTATGTCTCTTCTTCCCTCTCTCTTCCTTCTTTTCCTTATCCCTAACTCTCTCACTATCTCTTTTTCTCCCTTCTTCCCTCCCTCTATCTAATTCTCTTTCTCACTCCCTCTCACTTGTCTACTTCTCTCCCTCCCCCTCTCTTTCTCCATCCATCTCTCCCTCTCTCTACATTCATTTCTCCCTCTCTCTCGCCCTTTCTACCCCTCTCTTTTTCTCTCTCCCGCTCTTACCATCCTTTTTCCTCTATCTCTATTCTCTCCCTCTTTCTCATTCCTTCCCTCTTTATCACTCTCCCACTCTCTTCCTCTCTTACTCTCTCACTACTCTCTCTCCCCCTCTCTCCTTATCTCTCTTTCTCCCTCTCTCTTCTTGTCTCCCTCTACATCTCCCTCTCTGTTGCTCTCTCCCTCTCCCCTTCTCTCTCACTCTCCCTCTCTCCCTATCTTTCTTTATCCCTCTCTCGTACTCTCTCCTTCTACATTTATCTCTTACTCTCTCCCTCTCTCCTTCTCTCTCACTTGCTCTCTCTCCCCCTTTCTCCTTCTCTCCCACTCTTCATCTCTCTTTCTTAATCTCCTCCCTCTCCCTACCTCTTTCCTTACCTCTCCTCGCCATCTACCTCCCCTCATCCCTCCCTCCCTTCCTCCCTCCCACTCTCTCACCCTCTTACCTTCCTACTCTCACCCTCTCTATTTCCCCTCTCCCTCTCTCCCTCTCCCACTCCCTCTCTCTTTTTCTCTATCCCTCTCTACCTCTTTCTCTCTCCCTTCCTCTCTTTTCCTCATTCTATCCTCCTCTCTCCCTCTCTCTCCCTCCCTTTTCTCTCTCTCTCCATCCCTCTCTCTTACCTTTTACATTCCTCTCTCCCTCTCCTTGTCTACCTTTCTCTCTTTCTCTCTCCCTTTTTCTTCTTCTCCCCCTTCTACTATCTCCCTCTCCCTCTCTCCCTCCCACTCACCCCCACCTGTCTCTCTCCATCTTGAACTCTCCATCTCTATTCCTCTCCCTCTCTTTATTGCTCTCTCTCCCTCTTTTTCCCTTCCACTATCTCTTTCTCTACTCACTCTCTCCCTCTCCTTCCTTTCTCCCTCCCTCTCTCTCTCTCATGCTCCCTCTTTCTTTCACTCTCCCTCTCCTACTCCCTCTCTCTCCCCTTCTCTCCCCCTCTCTATCTCTCCCTCCCTCCCATGCTCTCACTCTCCATCTCCCTATCTCCCTCTCTCTCCCTTTTTCTCTTTACCTCTCTCCCTCTATCTCTATCTCTATCATTCCCTCTCTCTCCTACCCTCCCTTCTTCTCTTGCTCTCTCTCTTTCTCCCTCTCTCTCTTCTCCTCTCTCCCTCTCTTTCAACCTCTCTTTCCTTACTCCTTATCTCTCTTCCTCTCTCCCTCTCTCTTCATCTCCCTCTCTCTTCTTCTCTCTATCTCTTCTTCTCTTCTCTCTCCCTCTCTCTCTCCCTCCCTCTTTCCCTCTTTCTCCCTTCCTCTCTCTCTCATTTTCTCTTTCACTCTCTCCTTCTCTCCCTTTCTCTCTCAATCTCTCCTTATTTCTTTACTAATATCTCCCTCCTCCCCTCTCTCTCCCCCTCTGTCCCTCCCACACCCTCTCCATATGCCTCTCCTTCTCTCCCTTTCCCTCTCCCTCTTCTCCTTCTCTCTTTCCCTATGGTCTCCCTCTCTCTCTCCTGCTCTCTTTATTTCTCTCTCCCTTCATCACTCTCTCTCTCCCTCTCTCACATCTCTCCCTCTCACATGTCTCCCTCTCTCTCTCCCTCTCACTCTCTCGGACACTCTCTCTCTTTTTATATATATAAATCTCTCTTTTCCTCTCTCCTCTCTCTTTTTTATTGTCCCTCTATTCTTCTCTCTAACCCTCTCTCTCCCTAGTTCTCCTTATCTTCCTCTTTCTTATTGTCCCTCCGTTCCTCTCTCTACCCCTTTCTCTCCCTAGTTCTCCTTATCCCCCTCTCTCCCACTCAATCTCTATGTCTTTTTCTCCTACTCAATCTCTCTCTGTCTCTTTCCTTCCTAATTTTTATCACTCTCTTTTTCCTTTAATATCTCACTCCTTCTATCTCACTCTATCTCTCTCTCCCTATCTCTCACTCTATCTCTCTCTCCATTTCTCCCACTCCATCTCTCTCCCCCTTCCTCTCACCTTCCTAATTTCCATCTCTCTCTTTTGCCATTAATATCTCACTTATTCTACCATTTTCTTTTTTCTATTTTACTCTCCCTTTCTCTCCTTCTCGCTCTCCAACTCTCCCTCTCTCTCAACCTCTCTCTCTCTTTTATCCTCTTCTCACTCTCCCTCTCTCCCCCTCTATCCCTCTATCTCCTAATCTCTCCCTCACTCTCTCCCCTTCTCCATCTCACTCTGATCCTCACTCCCCTCTATCTTTTTCTCCTTGTCTTCCCTCCTATCTTACCCTCTCTCTTCTCTTCTTCCTCTCTCCCTCTTCATCTCTCCTTCTTCTTACCCATTGTCCCCAATCTCCCATGCTTTCTTCCTCTTTGCCTCTCTCCTCCTCTCTCTTTTTATCTCTCTCTCTCCCTCTTTTTCTCTCCATCTCTCCCCTCTATCTCCCTCTATCTCTCTCTCCCTTTATCTCTCTTTCCTCTCAATCCTCCTTCCCTCTCTCTTCTTCTTTTCCTCTCCCTCTCTTCTCTCTCACTCTACCTTGCTATCTCTCTATCTCTTCCCTCCCTCCCTCCCTCTCTGTCTCTCTCTCTCCCCCTTACCCTCTCTCACTCACTCTCTCCCTCTCTCTCTTACTCGCATCCATATGATATGTCTTGTTTTAATGATTGATTGAAAGAAGTGAGGCAAACATTAATGCATTTAAATTATATGATTAATATCATAATTAATAGCATTAATGAGAATGGACATGGATTATATGAGATAATACTTCGAGTAATGTTAGAGAATAATATGAGATCTCACACCTATTAGTATGGTGACGGCAAAACAAGTACTTAGGTGATTAATGTTAAAGAATAAGTCACTAGATATGACTCGCCATGAGAACCCATTTAGTTTAGTCTATGAGTATCTCAAATGGGATAGGTACAACTAATCATTTAACTTGAAGTCATCATTGTTATCTTATTATAGGGCTTATGTATTTTGACACTCATTTCAATGAGCTCGGTCAAGAGTCTGTATATAGGGAATTCTTTAGGTGCACTAGGAATCAAATAAAGATAGGTAAATGACTAAGATATGTCATGTCATTCCTTATATGCTAAAGGGGTTATCACATTACACTTCAATAGATGTTTGCTCAAGGAATATGTGGCCATAATGGGATTACACCAATAGAGCATAGTTGGTTTACTTGTAGAGGTAAGACATTTAGGAATCAAAGAAAACTTATGTGATCATAATCGAATAGACTATAAACCAAGTTTGAGATCACACTATGATAAATTGACATAAGGATTGTATGGTAACCATGCTCATAAAAGGTAATTATAGATTAATTATTTACTCCTCCTATAGAATTGAGTAGTCATGATGCCTTGCTAAAGGCCAATCTTTATTTATGTATCAAGAGATAAAAGAGGAGTCTCTTATTCACAATACATTACTAACATATCTAGGAGCCTATTGAGTCATACGTATAAGTTTAACATTCATATCATAAAAGAGAAGTAAGGATTTTGAAAAAAATTCTAATTTTGAAAGTTTCCTACTTTGGAAAAGGTTTCCAATTTTGAGAGGGAGAGGGAGAGGGAAAAGAGAGAAGAAAGGGACGAGTAGGATAAAGAGAAGGTGAGGAGGGAGAGAGAGGGAGAGAGAGACAAAGTGTTAAAAAGAGGAAGAGGGAGGGCATAAGGGATAGAGAAAGAGGGAAAGAGAAGAAGGGAGATAAGGAGAGGGAGAGAGAGTTAAAACGAGAGATGAAGAGACGGGGAGAGATAAGGGGAAAGAGGGGGAGAGAGGGGTAGAGAGTGAGAGAGTGTAAGAGAGAGAGGGAGAGAAGGTGAGAGAGATAGAGATAGTGGAAGTGAGAGAGAGAAAGATAAGGAGAGAGAGATGGCATGGGAGAAAGAGGGAGAGCGAGGGAAAGAGGAGGAGAGAAAGAAAGTGCTAGCAAAGGGGAGAGAGATTAGGTATGGGAGAAAGTGGAGGAGAGTGGCGAGAGAGAGATGGTGCAACAGAGAGAGAGAGAGGTAGAGATAGTTGAAAGGAAAGAGGGGAAGAGAGAGATGGAGAGATAGAGAGAAGGGGAGAGAGAAGGATAGAGAGTGAGAGAGTGATAGAGAGAGAAAGTAAGGAAGGGAGAGAGAGGGAAAAAGAAAGGGAGAGAGGGGAGGAAAAGAGAAAATAGCGAGAGGGAGAGAGGGGGAGAGAAAGGGAAGGGAGAGAAATGAGAGAGATAAAGAGAGGGAGAGTGGAAAAGGGAGAGGGAGGGAGTGAGAGGGAGAGAAAAATAGTGGGAGATAGGGGGAGAGAGAGAAGGAATGAGAGAGGGTGAAAGATATAGGGAGAGGGAGAAGGAGACGAGAGGGAGAGAGGAAGAGAGAGGGAGAGAGAGAGGGAGAGAGGAGGGAGGGAGAGAGATCAAGAGAAAGAGTAAGAAAGGGATGGAGAGAGAGGGATAGAGAAGAAGAGAGAAAGAGAGGGATGTAGAGATTTGAAGCAACATAAAAGGAAATGATGCAGTGAAAATAATATCATATATAAAAATTTTACTTCGAAACATCGCAAGATGCTTACAAAAACAACAAAGTTAGAGGATAAGATAAGTACCTCTTATAGCATAAATCATGTCTCTTATGTGAGGGATGCTTGAATCAATAGCACAAATCGATAAATTATACCTCTTTTATAGTACGGATCACATCTCTTGCATGAGAGATGCTTGAATCATGAGCACATATCAAATAACTACACCTCTATCGATATCCACACGAACATCTCGACCACTAGAATAATTCTAGAATGGAGTCACCTCAAGTCGAAGTGCTATCTATAAGTTGTTGTGTTTGAAGGCTAGATCACTCTTCCACTCAAGGCAACTAGGTTTTCCTCTCAAAGTTGATAGGTTTTCTATCATCATAGTTACTAGGTTTCTATCTCACAATTATACTTATATAAATAAATATTATGTGTTGGTTGTATTTTACAAGAATCAAAGCGTGTGTGAGCCATATTCCCACTAAGAAACTAATTTCCTAACCCTAAGGAGAGCAAAAAATATGGCTAATTATTTTGACAAATTAATATCTAACGACCTTGGACTAGGACTTTATTAAGCCCATTTTCTATGTGCTAATCGAACCAACCCATCAACGTAATTAAATACTATCATCCAAAATGTATCCCGGTCTCACTGGAATCTTAACATAACTAGATCCAATCGGAAAACTTAAGTCGATATGGAATCCTAATCCAATTAGGACTTCGGTCATACTCTAATTTTAAGTTGCTCTTTGTGTGTGACCCTATAAGTTCTTATTATGTTGGTAGTGATCCTAAAATCATAATTTAGAATCACAAATAGTGAGTGGCATATAGCAATGCATCACTACTACAAAAGTAATAAGAATGTTAGTGATTCAACATAACTTTTTCTATGACATATGTTAACATGCATTCTAGTCCATTTGCCCGAGATGTCTAGTTTTAAACATGAGACATGGAATGTGTCATCTCATATAGTTTAATCTTAGCATTTCTTGATCCATAAGTTGACTACTCCAAACAAATGATATCGATATCTCACATCGATTCATTTGAGCATGGCCATGCATTTCACAATCTCACTCGATCAAAGAGCCCATAAACATCACTCCTGTTATATAGGAGGGATAAATCCTATCTACATTACTCACATCCCTTTACATGATTCATGGTATATCCACCAAATAACTTTATAGGCCATCATGTTACAAATGACATTTGATCATATGAAAATATACAAATTTTCATGTAAGGAACCATAGAGACTTCAAGTTGAAGGACCATGTATACCATAGTCATAATGAGACCAACTTATGACACTTATATAATGATCAACGTATTGATCTCATGGCGAGTCAGTGTAGTACATGTTCTCCAACATGTACCCATGTGTCGAATTGATATCTCATATCCATAAGACATTGTTATCGGTCATTACACATACCAGTCTTAATGCTTTATTGTTGCCCTTTTAGTATATCAATAATAAAACACTTGAATAAGAACATTTAAGAATAATAATATTCTTAAAACTTTATCATGCTTAGTTAATAAAATATAGGAATAAACATAATAAATGGAATACTCACATACACACACACACACACACACACACATATATATAATAGTATGATAAGTGTATGATTGGCTTCTAGGGCATACATTAACAAGGAAAAGGGAGGGAGAGAGGGGGAGAAAGATAGGGAGAGAAAAGAGGGAGAAAAATAAAAATGCCAAGAAAGAGAGAGAGAGGGGTAGAGAGAGGGAGAGAGGGGCGGAGAAAGGGATAGGGTGAGATGGGGGACACAAAGGTAGAGGAAGAGAGGGAGATAAAGGAAGAGAGGGAGAAAGAGAGAGAGAAGGAGAGGGAGAGAGAGAAGGGGAGCGAGGGGAGAGTGAGAAAGAGATTAAGAGGGAGAGGTGGAGAGAGAGGGGAGAGAGCGAGGGAGAAAGGGAGAGAGTGTAACCCCTGTAAAAACCCTTATCCAGTAACGTGACGTGTATTAGAATAATTCTATATATATGTATATTAAGAGTAAGTATAATTATCATTTCATCATGAGAAATTAATGCTTGAAATATGTGATTTATGTTAAATTAAATTTATTGTGCTTAAGATTAATGGTTTAATTATTAAAGAAATCAAATATGTAAAATCGGTGTTTTAAGGACTATATTACGCCTGAGTTTTATGTGAATTATTTGAGGACTGTAGGGTAATTTTTGGGTCAACCTTAAAGCATGAAAGTTGTTCCTCTATGTGTTGAATAAATCTTTCTAAACGTTTATAATATTTAGACCTATAAATAAAGAGTTATACCAATTATAGTGAGGGTTGTTTCGAAATGCATTCTCGCTGGATTTTGGGAGAAGAATCGCCTGAATCTTGTGAGATTTATTTAATGCTGTTAGATTGATTTTGGAGCAAAACTTAAAGAATAAAAGTTGTTTTTCTATGTGTTTACTAGCTCTGTATAAAAGTTAATAATATTTGGATACATATAGAAAGAGTTATGCATATTTTAGTATAGATGGGTTCGGAGGAAACAACATTGGAATTTTAGGAGGAAAAGAAATTCTGAATTTTTAAAAATGGAAATTTCCGAATTTTTATGAAATAAAGTAGTTTTAGTTACATTAATTAATTTAATTAATGATTTTAATTAGTCTAAATTTTATATAGACACCTAAGCAAATGCAAAAAATGAATTTAATGCCAACTCACCCATTATGGATTCCAAAGCGACTGACTTTCCTCATGACTCACCCATAACTTTTACACCTTATCCCATTAATTTCTAACACTTATAGCTGAATGAAAGTAAGTATATATATATACAGCAAGTGTTAAAATGAGAGAAAAATTTTAGCAACCCATAGGTACCAAAAATTGGGAGAGAAAAGGCAAGAAAGAAAAGAGAGGAAGAAAAACGTGAGGGGAGAAAGGAAAGGAAAGAAAAAGAGAAAGGGAAAAAAATTAAAAGAGCTAAGGAAATTCTAATCAAACCTAAAAGAGGTAAGTAGGTTTCATTTTTTTTGGCTGATTAATTTCTTAAATTATTTTTGTTAAGTTATTTTGTTAGTTTTTATTTCATGGGTTGTAATAATTTTCAATGGTTATATGCTTGATGCTTGGGATAAATCTATGTATGGATGCCTTGTTGTGATGATTTATGATGTTATGATTTTTTGAAAAATTTCCCAAGTATGTGGTGATGGGTTGGATTGAACTTGGACTAAATTTAAGTGAACTAAAACATGTTTAAAGTTGGCTTGGAATGAACTAATAAATTAGTGTTGATAAGGAGTAAGTTACATGTCGAATTTTAGGGTGCATGTTCAAGGATTTTAGGTCGATTTCTGGGTGAAACTTAAAGAATAAAAGTTTTTTATATATGTTTCAAATAACTCCCTTTAAAATTTCTTGGTCATTGGATTTGTGTACAAATAGTTATACCGGATTTAGTATGGATAGCTCTAGACAAACTACTACTAGGCGGATTGCTCCCTAAGTTTCAAAAATTTGTAATTAATTGTGCACTTGGTATTTAGACCTAATTTTTTGATATTTATAAATAAATATGCCTATTATCTAAAATAAAATTGGTAAGACTTAATTATGTTCTGAAATTAGAAAATTATTTACTCGATTAGGAGTTGCCCGGTAATAAACCCTAAAACAAAAAAAAATTATACTTGGACAAAATTAATAGGTTTGGAATAAAATAAATGAGCTTGGACTAAATAAAATAGAATTAAATAGAGTCAATGGACCTAGGATAAAGTTAATGGGCTCGGATTAAAGTAAATGGACTTGGACCTTCTTTTAAATATTAATGAAACTAATGAACAATATTAATGAGCGGAGCTTGTGTTCCCGCTTGTGGGTATCATGATTGGTATGTGAGCAATGGATAAATTCTGAGTGTGGGTTGGACCATGAGTATGGCATGAGAATGAAGGGTTGGTACCCGAATTTAGTTGAACGTGATTAAATATGTCATCACGTGCATCATATGGATAGTGGGTGGTTTAAGACAAGTCAATTGATTGAGAAATGGTTTATACATCTAGGTTTGATAATCTAACTGGAATAAATGGGTATTAGTAGTCTAGTACTCTAGGATGTGTGCATGCACTATTAGACGATGGATTTACGCTAATAGTAGTTACAATGAGGGATAATTTCGTTGTAGTAGAAGATTATCCGAAGATCATCCGGATGAAATCAAGTTGTGTGCTTGCACTATTAGACGATGGATTCCCGCTAACGGTAGTTATAACGAGGGATAATTTCGTTGTAGCAGAAGGTGATCTCGTGGACCACCCGGATGATAAATAGAGTAGATCGGCTAATACCTAGGGTACCCGAGATTAAAATTTATGAGTATGGTGGGAAGTCAAAAAACATTGCATATCACGTGCATCACCCTTCTTATTGAGTTTTGGCTCACCTCGTTGTTATTTTTTTTATGTCTTGACGGAAAAAGGACAAGTTGGTACGGATGCGGCTGGCTCCTCCGGCTCATGTGAGGCACCATATATTAGTTTTTATTTTGTCCGTAAATTTGGGGTATGGAGTTCGTGAGAAATTGAATATCGCCCGTAATTTTTTATTAATGTATTTAATTATGTTATGTAAATTTTATCTTAAGGAGTTATATACGTAATATATTGTTAAAGTCCTAAGAATATCATAAGAAAACTACTTAGAGTTTAGGGTATGTCGGCGTAACGCGCTTCGTCCGATACACTTACTTGGGTAGTAGAAATATGATCGGGGTGGGGGCGTTACGGTATGGTATCGAGCAATGGTTTAGGGAGTTGGGTAGAGCCGTAAGTGCCACATGAACCCGAGGACCGGTCCGCTCCGGATGGGTAATTTTAATTTACGGTTCTCTTAAACTTTGTATGTTTTTTTTATTGTGTAATGTGTATAAAATTTTATTTGAAATTATTAATAACAACAAACCCTATCACTCGTAGATGTCGGCTTTGTATCGAGTACCAAGCATGCCTAGAACGTGATGGCAACGGGCGGCGCTAGCTTTGTTTAGGGCCAAGCTAAATAACCTCACTATGGTTCCGGAACGGGACCTAGCGGCACATATTATGCGATTTCATGACCTACTTCGGCGAATCGCATTCGCCGATGCCTTCTTTAACCGGTATTTTAGCTTGGACTTCCTTCGATAACTTTACATCGGACTCTTCCATCGGGAGACCAACGATTGTTAGACAAAGTTTGGAAAGACATGATAGACCAACACTTTTATCGGGCTCTAATTTGGACCTTCTACGCAACCCGGGCGGACGATCCCTCATTCGACCGATGGACGGATGGGGACTATCCTTACCCATTGCTCGTGAGATAGTCCATGCGGCAATGGAAAATCGTATTGACTTGTGGTTACTAGAGGATTCTTTTTCTCGATGTTTTCGATAAATAAGTTAATAGGGATCTCACCATATGTCGTGGTGTCTTTTGTATGTTCTATAATATAAGTAGGAGTGCTTTTGATTGTAAATATAGCACGAAAAGCTAGTAAAGGTGTGTATGAGATGCTTACTAAGTATAAAAATATATAATTTCATACGAGCATGAATGAT
This sequence comes from Dovyalis caffra, assembly GCA_963924115.1. Lineage (NCBI taxonomy): Eukaryota > Viridiplantae > Streptophyta > Magnoliopsida > Malpighiales > Salicaceae > Dovyalis > Dovyalis caffra. Next base: position 2,272,488 of record CAWUPB010001179.1, read on the forward strand.
TAGCATTAAATGCTAAAATCCATACTAAACTAATGTGAACTTAATGTGTACGTAGAGATAAACTATGCCACCAAGAAAGAACCCCGTACGAGCCGGAGGTGAAGGGACCTCCAACGATAATAGCTTGAACCGGTAAGAAATGTTGAATCAATGATGGAAATAATGCAACAGACAACGAACAAACTCTATAGCAACAATAACAAGTTCATGCGAAACAAATGAGGCGACTTTTAGCTACATAACAACGACCTCCACCCTAGCACAAGAATGATGCGGTAGAAAGGTTTCGTAAGATGAACCCTCGAGAGTTTGCTAGGGGAGTGAACCCAATGATAGCTAAGGAGTGGATTAAGTCTCTAGAGGCAATATTCGAATATCTACAGTTTGCTAACCGGGAGCGAGTGTCGTGTGCTATTTTCCTATTAACCAAGGATGCTCACATATGGTGGGAGAGCGCGTGACTAACCATAGATGTGTTGACTTTAACTTGGGAAGGATTTAAGGAGGTCTTCTATAATAAATACTTTACCGCGGATGTGAGGGCCAAGAAGATTCAAGACTTTTTGGAGTTAAAGCAAGATGGGAATTAGTCTATGAATATGTACAAAAGTTTGAACAAGGCTATAGATTCGTCCCATTTATTACCGAGGATGAAAATCTAAAAAGGAACAGATTCCGATAGGATTAAACCCAAGAGTGTGAAGTATGGTACGGATGTCGATCACCAATACCTTCTCGAAATGGTGGATAAGGCGATGATAGCCGACGAAGATTAGAAGGAGATTTCAAGGGACTTACTACAAAAGAGGCAAGGGTTTAGATTTGGAGCCTATTCATCGGGACCGGTGAGACGAGCTCCGCCTAGGAATTTCAATCGAAGTGGTGGTCCGGGAAACTTTCGAGCCACCATACCGAGCACCATATGTTCCGAGACCACCGCCAAGTAGCCAACCGAGATCAATGACGGGCGATCCGCCCTAATGTAGAAAGTGTGGAAGGTTCCATGCTTGGGGAATGTAGATCGGACAGTAGGGTATGCTATGTGTGTCAAAAGCCGGGGCACATGTCCTACAATTGCCCATAAGTACGAAACTAGGACTAGGAAGAGTACCTGCTTAGGTGTATACTATGACCCGGGAAGAGGTAGATCGGAGGGATACAACTTTAATTCATGATAATGCGTCAATCCTTGGTTTAATTGCATATGTTTTCATGGATTTCGATGCCACACATTCTTCTATATCAAACACATTAGTGAAAAGCCTAGGAGTCAAACTAGAGACATTAGCCATAAGATATCTTTAGCGGTTCCTTCGGTGACACTATGGAATCGTCAAGTGTGGTTAAGAAGTGTCCGGTACATATTGGAGATAGGAGATTAGAAGCCGATCTAATATTGCTAGACCTCCGGGATTTTGATTTGATCCTAGGGATGGACTGGTCGACAAAGCATGGCGCCAATATAGGCTCGTCGAGGAAAAAGGGTAACTTTTGATCTACCTAGAAGTCAACAATTAGAGTTTAAGGTTGATTCAAAACTTTAAAAAACACCGATCATTTTGGCTATTAAAGCTCGAAAAATGCTAGGAAAATGATGTATGGGGTACTTAGCTCATGTGGTAGATAACCAGGTGGAGCAAAAGTTGAAACCGAAAGTATAGAGATTGTACGAGAATATATAGATGTGTTTCCAGAGAGTTTGACCATGCTACCATCGGAGAGGGAAATAGAGTTTGAGATTGAACTAGAGCCGTGTACGGCTCCGATTTCGAAAACCCCTATAGAATGGCTCCTGCCGAGCTAAAGGAGTTAAAGGTGCGATTCTGAGAACTTACTTGGATAAGGACTTTATACATCCTAGTTCCTCACATTGGGGAGCTCCAATACTATTCGTGAAAAAGAAGGATGAAAGTCTAATGCTATGTATGGACTATCGAGAACTAAACCGGGTGACTCGTTAAAAATAAGTACCCATTGCCCTAGATCGATGATTTATTTCACCAATTACAAAGGGCAACGGTATTCTCTAAAATAGACTTACAATCTGGATATCATCAATTGAGGGTGAGATCGAAAAACGTGAAGAAGACAAGCATTCGAACGAGATATGGTCACTACGAGTTTTTAGTGATGCTTGTTTGGGTTGACGAACACCCAGTTGCCTTCATGGACTTGATGAATGGAGTCTTCAAAAGGTTCTTGGACAAGTTTATCATCGTATTCATCGATGATATCCCGGTTTACTCTCGAAGTGAGAAAGAGCATAGGGAACATCTAAGGGTCACCTTGCATACGCTAAGGGAGCAACAATTGTATGCCAAATTCAAGAAGTGCGAATTCGGCTAGAGCAAGTGGCTTTTCTAGGCCATGTGGTGATGAAGGAAGGCATCATAGTAGACTCAAAGAAGGTAGAGGCTATTCGAATTGGCCTATCCCGAAGAGCATAACGGAGGTACAAAACTTCTTAGGGTTGGCGGGTTATTATCGGAGATTTGTGGAAGGCTTTTCGAAGATAGCTAGGCCTCTTACTAACTTGATGGAAAAGAGCACAAAATTCCGAGTGGACGGATGCTTGTGAGGAAAGCTTCCAAGAGCTAAAACGACGACTAGTCACGGCTCCGGTGCTAACCATTTCGTCCGAGGATGGAACTTTCGTAGTTTATACGGACGCCTCCAAACATGGATTAGGAGTGGTGTTGATGCAAAATGAGAGAGTAATAGCTTATACGTCATGCCAATTAAAGGAGTACGAGCGAAACTACCCAACACATGCCAATTTAAGTAGGTTTCATTTTTTTTGCTGATTAATGTCTTAAATTATTTTTTTTAAGTTTTTTGTTAGTGTTTATTTCATGGGTTGTAATAATTTTCAATGGTTACATGCTTGATGCTTGGGATAAATCTATGTATGGATGCCTTGTTGTGATGATTTATGATGTTATAATTTTTTGAAAAATGTCCAATTATGTGGTGATGGGTTGGATTGAACTTGGACTAAATTTAAGTGAACTAAAACATGTTTAAAGTTGGCTTGGAATGAACTAATAAATTAGTGTTGATAAGGAGTAAGTTCATGTCTGAATTTTAGGGTGCATATTCAAGGATTTTAGGTCGATTTCTGGGTGAAACTTAAAGCATAAAAGTTTTTCATATATGTTTCAACTAACTCCCTTTAAAAGTTCTTGGTCATTGGATTTGTGTACAAATAGTTATACCCAATTTAGTATGGATAGCTCTAGACAAACTACTACTAGGCAGATTATTCCCTAAGTTTCAAAAATTTGTAATTAATTGTGTACTTGGTATTTAGACCTAGTTTTTCGATATGTTATAAATAAATATGTCTAGTATATAAAATAAAATGGATAAGATTTAATTATGTTCTGAAATTAGAAAATTATTTACTCGATTAGGAGTTGCCGGTAGTAAACCCTAAAACCAAAAAAAATTAGACTTGGACAAAATTAATAGGTTTGGAATAAACTAAATGAGCTTGGACTAAATAAAATAGAATTAAATAGAGTCAATGGACCTAGGATAAAGTTAATGGGCTCGGATTAAAGTAAATGGACTTGGACCTTCTTTTAAACATTAATGAAACAAATGAACAATATTAATGAGCGAGAGATTGTGTTCCCACTTGTGGGTATCATGATTGGTATGTGAGCAATGGATAAATTTCGAGTGTGGGTTGGACCATGAGTATGGCATGAGAATGAAGGGTTGGTACCCGAATTTGGTTGAATGTGATTAAATATGTCATCACGTGCATCATGTGTATAGTGGGTGGTTTAAGACAAGTCAATTGATTGAGAAATAGTTTATACATCTAGGTTTGATAACCTAACCGAAATAAATGGGTATTAGTAGTCTAGTACTCTAGGATGTGTGCCGCACTATTAGACGATGGATTTACGCTAATAGTAGTTACAACGAGGGATAATTCCGTTGTAGCGAGAAGATGATCCGAGGATCATCTGGATGAAATCAAGTCTGTGTGCTTGCACTCTGTTAGACGATGGATTCCCGCTAACGGTAGTTACAACGAGGGATAATTCCATTGTAGCAGAAGGTGATCCGTGGACCACCCGGATGATAAATATAGATCGGCTAATACCCGTGGTACCCGAGATTAAAATTTATGAGTATGGTGGGAAGTCAAAACAACATTGCATATCACGTGCATCACCCCGCTTACTAAGCTTCGGCTCACTCTGTTGTTATTTTTTTTATGTCTTGAAAAAAAAGGACAAGTTGGTATGGATGCGGCTGGCTCCTCCTAAGCGGCTCATGTGAGGCACTATATATTAGTTTTTAGTTTGTCCGTAAATTTGGGGTATGGAGTTCGTGGGAAATTGAATATCGCCCGTAATGTTTTATTAATGTATTTAATTATATTATGTAAATTTTATCTTGAGTTATATACGTAATATATTGTTAAAGTCCTAAGAATATCATAAGAAAACTACTTAGAGTTTAAGGTATGTTAGCGTAACGCGCTTCGTCCAGTACCTTATTTGGGGAGTAGAAATATGATCAGGGCGGGGGCGTTACGGAGAGAAAAAAGGAGAGATTTGGAGAGGGAGAGAGAGAGATACGAGAGGAAAAGAGAGCGAAAGAAATAGAAAGGGCAAAAGAGAGATGGAAATAAGGAAAGAGAAAGAAAAAGAAAGAGAAGGAGAGAGAGATAAAAATAGAGAGGGAAAGAGAGAGGGTGGGAGAGATGGTGAGAGAGAAAGGGAGAGAGGAAGAGCAAGAGAGAGAGGGAGAAAGAGAAATATATGAGGAGAGAGAAATAAAAGGGGAGAGAGAAAAGAAAGAGAGAAAGGGAGAGATAGAGAGATGAAAATGAAGAGAAAGAGGGAGAGAAAAAGGCGGAGGTAGAAAGAAAGAGATGAAGAGAGAGGGCGAGGGAAGAAGAGGGAGAGAAAGTATAGGGGAGAGGGATGGAGAGGGAGAGAGGGGGAGGAGAGAAATAGAGAGGGCAAGGAGAGAGAGGGGAAAAGGAAAGGGGGAGAGACAAAGGGAGAAAGCGAGGGAGAGAGAGATAGAGAGAGAGATAGAGGGAATGAAAGAGAGAAAGAGAGAGAGAGAGATAGAGAGAGGGAGAGAGAGAGAAAGGTAAAAGAAGAGGGAGATAGAAAGAGAGAGATGGAGAGAGAGGGAGAGGGAAAGGATGGAAGAGAGAGGGGAAAAGAGGGAGGGAGGGAAAGAGTGTGATAGTGAAGGGAGAGAGATAAAAATAGAGAGGGAAAGAGAGAGGGAGAGGAAAAGAGAGATTAAGGCGGGTAGAGGAGGGATAGAGAGGAAGACAGAGATAAAGTGGGGAGAGGGAAAGAGAGAGAGGGAGAGAGAAAGAAAGAAAGAGAGTAAGAGAATGATAAAGAGGAAGGAGACAGAGGGAGACGAGAGGGAAAGGGGAGAGAGGGAGAGGGGAGGGAGGTAGGGGAGAGAGGGAGGGTAAGAGTGAAAGAGGGAGAAAAAAGGAGAGATAGGTAGAGAGGAACGGATAAAGATAAGGAGAGTGAGAGAGAGAGAGTGTGTAAGAGAGAGAGGGAGAGAGGGAGGGTGGGGAAGCGAGAGAGGGAGAGAGAAAGGAAAGTGTATGTGAGAGAGAAGGGAGAGAGACGAAGAGGGAAGAGTAGGGAGATGGAAAGGGAGATAGGTGTAAGAGAATGGGAGAGAGAGAGTATTAGAGATTAGGTGAGAGAGATAGAGAAGGAGAGAGAGGTGGAGAGAGAGGGAAAGAGGTAGAGTGAAAGGGAGAGGGACGAAGATGGTGGAGGGAGAGGGAAGGAGAGAGAGAGGAAAAAGAGAAAAAGAGAGAGAGGGAGAGAGAGGGAGAAATAATGAGAGGGAGGGGGAGAGGGACAGATAGGGAGAGAGAGGGAGGGGAAGAGGGAAAGATAGAGGAGAGAGGGAGAGAGAAAGGGAAAGAGAGAGATAGAGAGGGAGAGAGAAGAGAGAGAAAGAGAGAGAGAGTGAGAGTGAGGGAAGAAGGGAGAGAGTGGCGGAAAGAGAGAGAAAGAGTGAGATGGAGAGGGAGAGAGGGTGAGAGAGAAAGAGAGTAGAAGAGATTAAAAGAGGGATAGAAAGGGAGAAGGAGGTGGAGAGAGAAGGGAGGGGAGGTCGGGGAAAGGGAGAGGGAAAGTGGGAGGGAGAAGGAAAGAGAGGGAGGGAAAGGTGGAGAAAAAGGGAGATATAGAGGTGGAAAGAGAAAGAGGAAGAGAGGGAGACATTGGGATAGAGAGGGAGAGTTAGGAGTGAGAGGGAGAGATAGAGAGAGAGAGAAAGGGAGGGAGAGAGAGGGAGAGAAGGATAGATTGGGAGAAAGGGAGAGAATAAGGGAGAAAGAGGAAGAGAGAACTAGCGAGGAAGGGAGATAGAGAGAGATAGAGAGAGGAAAATAGAAATGGAAAGAGTAAAAAATAGAAGGGTGAGGGAGAGGGAGAGGGGAAGGGGGAGGGAGGGAGGAAGAATGAGAGAGGGAGCTAAAGAGAGATATAGGGAGGAAGATGGAGGAAGGGAGAGAGAAAGAGAAGGAGTGGGAGGGAGAGAGAGGGAGATAGAGAAGGAGGGAAAGTAGATGAGAGAGAAGGAGAAAAATACGAGAGGGTGAGAGATAGATAAGGAAAGAGAGAAGGAGAGAGAGTGTGGAGCGAGAGATGGAGATATTAAGAGATAAGGAGAGAGAGGAAAAAGAGGGAGAGAGTGGGATAGAGGGATAAAGAGATGGAGAAAGAAAGAAGGAGAGGGGAGAGATAGAAACTGGGTATAAGAGAGAGGAAAAAGAAGAGAGAGTGAGTGGGAGAGAAGGAGAAAGAGAAAGAAGGAGAGGGAGAGAGATTAAGAGGTAGAAAGGGAGAGAAATAGAGGGAGAGAGAAATAAATAGAAGGGGAGAGGGAAAAAGAGGGGTAAAGAGAGAAAAGAAAGAATAGGGGAGGAAGAGAGACAAAGAGGGAGAGAATTAGAGTAGGAATGGGATATATAAGGAGAGAAAAGAGGGAGACGAGAGGAAGGCGGTGGGAGTAAGAGAGGGAAGAAAATAGGGAAGGAAGGAGAGAAGGGCGGAAGAGGGAGAGAGAGAGATCAAGAGAGGGGAGAGAAAGGAAAAGAGGGATGGGGAGAGAATGAGAGAGGAAGAGAGAGGGAGAAGTGGAGGAGAGAGGGAGGGAGGGAAAGGGAAAGATAGAGGGAGGGAGAGAGGAAGACGAACATAGAGGTAGAGAGAAAAAGAGAGAGTGGGAGAGGGGGAGAGAGAGGGAAAGTTAGGGAAAGAGAGCAGATGAGAGAGGGAGAGAATAAAGGAAAGGGGGAGAGAGTGGGAGAGAGGGGAAGAGAGAGATAGAGGGAGATAAAGAGATAGGGAGAGAGAATGAGGGAAAGATGAGGGGGAGAGGGAGAGAGAGGGAGAGAGAAAAGAAGGAGAGAGAAAGAGAGGGCAAGAGAGGGTGAGAGAGGGGGATAAAGGAAGAGAGAGTGAGAGAGAGGGGGAGATAGGGAGATAGAGAGATAGAGAGGGGGAAAGAAAGAGAGAAAAATAGAGGAAGAGATAAAGAGAGAAATAAAGAAGGCGAATGAGAGAGATAGAAATTAGAAAGGAGATAGAGAGGGAGAGAGAAAGGTAGAGAGAAGGAGAGAGTGATAGATGGGGAGAAATAGAGAAAAGGAGAGAGGCTGAGAGAGTAGGGGAAAGAGGTAAAGACATAGATAAATAAGAAGAAAGAGAGAAAGAGAGTGAGTGGGCGAGAGAGAAAAAGGGAAAGAGGGAGGGAGAGGGAAATAAAAAGGGAGAAGAAGAGAGAAACAGAGAGAAAAAAGGAGAGAGAAAAAGGGAAAAAGGGAGGGAGGAGGAAATAAAGAGGGAGAAGGAGAGAGAAACGGAAAGGTAAACGGAGAGAGAAATAAACGGGGAGAGGGAGGTAGAGAGAGAGAAGGAGAGGTAGAGAGAGTAAGGGATATGAAGAGGGAGAGAGGGAAAAAAGAGGGAGGTAGGGAGAGAGAGGGAGAGAGATAGAAGGATTTAGAGAGAGAAGGAGAGAGATAGAGAGAGAATGATGAAGAGAGGAAGAGGGAGAGAGAGGGAGTGAGAGAGAGAGATAGAGAGAAAGAGAGAAGGAGAAAGAGAGAGGGATATACATAGAGGGAGAGAACAAAGCGATAGGTAAAGAGAGATAGAAAGAGTGAGAAAGAGAGCAAAAGAGAGAGGGATAGAGAGGTAGATAGAGGGAGAAAGAGAAATAGAGAGAAGGAGAGAGAGAAGATAAAGGGAGAGGGAGGGAAAGAAAGAGAGAGAGAGGGAGATATAGGGAGAGAGGGGGAGATTGGGAGAGAGAGAGTGGGAGAGAGATAGGGAGGGAGAAAGGGATGAAGAAAGAGGGAGAGGGAGAGAGGGAGAGATTAGAAAAGATAGAGAGGGAGAAAGAGCAAGGTAGATAGAAGAGGAAGGATAAATAGACGAGAGAGCAAGAGAGGGAGTGAGATAACAGGAGATGAGAATAGAGAGAGGGAAAAGGAAAGAGAGCGAGGGAGAGAGGAGTGAAGGGAAGAGAGAGGGGAGAGAAGGATTAAGCGATAGAGGGAGTGAGAGGTAGACATAGAGAGATAAGGAAAAGGATAGAGAAGGAGAGGGGAGACAGGGAAAGGGGGATCAAAAGGGAGAGAAAGAGGGTGAGGGGGAGAGAGATAAAGAGATAAGGAGAGAGTGAGGGAGAGATAGGGGAGAGAGAGAGAGAAAGGGAGAGAAAAGAAAGAGAAAGGAAGAGAGGGAGAGAGAGGGTGAGAGAGGGTGAGAGAGGGGGACAAAGTAAGAGGGAGTGAGAGGAGGGGAGATAGAGAGAAAGAGAGTGGGAGAGAGATGGATAAAAATAGAGGAAGAGATAAGGAGACAAATAGAGAGGGTGAAAGATAGAGATTGAAATTGGAAAGGAGATAAAGAGGGAGAGAGAAAGGGAGAGAGATAGAGGGAAAGAGTGATAGATGGGGAGAAATAGAGAAAAGGAAAGAGGGTGAGAGAGTGGGGGAGAGAGAGGGTGAGAGGCAAAGAGATAAATATGTAAGGAGAAAGAGAGAAAGAGAGTGAGTGGGCAAAGAGAAAGAAGGAGAGGGAGTGAAAAATAGAGAGGGAGAGGGGATAGAGAGAGGTAGAAGGAGAGGTAGAGAGAGAGTAAGGGACGGGGAAGGGAGAGAGGGAGAAAGTAGGCATGGAGAGGGAGGGAGGGAGAGAAGGAGGGAGGTAGGGTGAGAAAGGGAGAGAGGCGAAGAGATTTAGAGAGAAAGGGAGAGATATGGGGAGAGATAGAGTGAGGGAGAAGAGGGAGAGAAAGAGTGAGAGAGAGAGATAAAGAGAAAGGGAGAGGGAGAAGGAGAGGGGAGAGGAAGGGAGGGGGAGAGAGGTAAAAGAGGGGGCAAAGAGCAATAGGTAAAGAGAGATAGAGAGAGTCGGGGAGAAAATAGGAGAGAGAAGTAGATAAAGGGAGAAAGAGAAATAGGGAAAGGGAGACAAAGAGAGATATAGGGAGAGAGAGAGAGAGATTAGGAGATAGAGTGGGAGAGAGATAGAGAGGGAGAAGGGATAAAGAGAGAGAGAGAGGGAGAGGGGAGGTAGACAAAAAGGGAAAGATAAAGAGAGGGAAGGGAAAGAGAGGGAGTGAGATATAGAGAGGGTGAGAGATAAGGAAAGAGAGGTAGAGAGAATAAGGAAGAGAGTAGGAGAGAGACTAAGAGGGAAGAGGAGGGAGAGAGAGTGATAGAGAGAGAGGTAAATGAAGAAAGGGAGAGGGAGAGGGAGGCATAGAGAGGGAGAGGGAGGGAGAGATAGGGAGGGAGGGAGAGAGACGAAGAGAGGGAGAGAATGAGGGAAAGAGGGTGAGAGAAGGAGAGAGAGGGAGTGAGCAATAGAGGAAGCGAGAGGGAGATAGGGAGAGACAGGGAGAGGGGAAAGAGGGATAAAGGGAGAGAAAGGGAAGAGGGAAAAGATAAGGAGATGGGGAGAGCGAGTGAGAGAGAGGGTGAGGGAGAGAGAAAAAGAGAGAGAGAGAGAGTGGGATAGGGATGGAGAGGGATATAGAGTGGATGAGAGAGGGTGAGAGAGAAGAGGAGTGATAGGCAGGGAGAGAGAGATTGAGAGAGAGAATTACATCGAGATAGAGAAGGAGAAAGGAGGAATAGGGAGAGAGAGGGCGAGAGAAGGAGGGGGAGAGAGAGGGAGAAGCATGGGAGTGATGAGAGCACATAAAAGGGTAAGGGGGAGAGAGTGCAAGAGAGGTAAAGGAAGAGGGTGGGAGAGAGGGAGAGGGAAAAAGAGGGAGAGAAAGAAAGAAAGGGAAAAGGAGGGAGAGAGAGAGAGGGAGGAAGATTCTAAGCAAGGGATATGGATAGAGAGGGAGAGGGAAGGAGAGAGTGAGAGAGTGAGGGGGAGAGATAGAGAGAAAGGGAGAGACATAAAGGGAGTAAAGAGAGAAAATGAGAGACAAGGGAAGTGAGAGTTAGTGAGGGATGGAGGGGGAGAGATAGGGATTGAGGGAGAGAAAGAGAGAGGAAGGCATAGATGAAGAGACAGAGAGGGAGATAGAGCATGGGAGAGGGTGAGAGGGAGAGACAGGGAGAGGGAAATGGAGCGAGCAAGAAAAGGAGAGGGAGAGGGTAAGGGATAGAGAGAGGGAGTGGAAGAGAGGGATGGAGGGGGAGAGAGAGGTATAGAGGGAGAGAAAGAGTGAGGACGGGATAAAGAAAGAGAGGGAGAGATAGCATGGAAGAGGGTAGGAGGGAGAGATAGGGAAAGGGAAATGGAGAGAGTAAGAAAGGCAGAGGGAGAGGGAGAGGAAAAGAGAGAGGGGGAGAAAGGGAGAGAGAGTAGAGGGAGAGAGAGATAGAGAGAGAGGGAGAGGCAGAGACAAAGAGAAGGAGGGAAAAGAGATAGAGAGGGGAAAAGAGAGGGATGAAGAAATATAGATAGGAAGAGAGAAAGAGAAAGCTAGAGAGAAAGGGAGAGAGGGTGAGAGGGAGAGAGAGAGAGAAGGGGGAGAATAGAGAGAGGGAAAAGGGGAGAGAGGTAGGGAGGGAGAGAGTGATAGAGATTAAGAGAAATAGAGAGAGTGCTAGAGGGAGGGAAAGAGGTGGAGAGAGGTAGATAGAGAGAGGGAGAGGGATATGGGGAGAGGGAGGGAGAGGGAGTGAGTGCTAGAGAGAGGGAGAGAGAGGGAGGGAGAGAGGTGGAAAAGGAGGAAGGGGTGAATAATGGGAGATGAAGAGAGAGAGATCGAGAGAGAAAAGGAAAATAGAGAGAATGAGAGATCTAAATAGAGGGATAGAGAGAGGGTAGGAGGGATAGAGTGTGAGAGGGGGAGAGTGGAGGGAGGGATGAAGGGAGAGAGGATGAGAGGGAGAGAAGAAGAGGAGAAGAAGAAGGGAGAGAGAGGCGGGGATAGAGGGTAAGTGAGAGAAACAGAGAGTGAGGGAGATGAAGGGAGAGAGAAAATGAGAGAGAGAGGGAGGGAGGAAGGAAAAAGAGAGAGGAGGAGAGAGAGAGAGTGAGGGGGAGAGAGAGTGGGGAGTGAGGAGGGAAGGGAGAAATGGAGGGAGAAAGGGAAATAAGGAGAAAGGGTGAGTTGTAGAGAGAGTGAGATAGTGAGAGAGAAATAGGGAGTGAAAGAGAGAGAGAGTGTAAGAGAAAACAGAGAGGGAGAGGGAGAGAGTGAGGGAGAGAAAGAAGGAGATAGAGAGGGCAAAGAGAGTGAGAGAGGGAGAAAGGAAGGGAGAGAGAGGGAGAGAGATAAAGAGAGGAAAAGAAAGGTAGAGGGAGAGAGGGAGAGATTGAGTAGGAGAGGGAAAGGGTAGAGAGAGTGAAAGGGAGAGAAAGAGAGAGAGGGTAAGAGGGAGAGAGGGTGTATGTAACTCCTACAAAAATTTCTAACCCTATAAATATAAATATATCTTGGAATACCTATAAATATATATACTAGATGTGAGTGAAAATTTATGTGATATTTTTTTTAATATATTTTGTGATGATAATATAATTGGCATTTAAGTGAGTACTTATGGGCGTAAATATTCGATTAATTTGGACGTCACCAATTATTTCCCTTAACAACTATTTAGAATATATCATACAAGTGAGAAAAAGTAATTTAATATTTGGGAAATGCCGAATTAGTAGAACCAAACTACCTTAGAAATTTGGTTAGTCTAGTTACACATTTTTGTTATAAGTTGGATACCTAAGCTTCTTCATTATTCTATTTGGTGACACCTAGCAAGCTTTGACCATTGAACCTGCCACCTTGCTTCCAATTTTCTCCATCACTTTACACTTTGCAAGTTAACTTAAGACACATGTTATACTAATTAAAAAGAGGAAAAGTGGAGCATATAAGTGTAGAGAGAGTTAGATGGTTGGCCAATTTTGTTAGAAAAATCGTAGCTCACCAAAAGAAAAGAAACAGATTGAGAGAAAGGGAGAAAAAAGGAAAAGAAAAAGAGGGAACAAAGAACGAAGAAAGGAGAATAAAATATTAAGGGATTTTCTATCACATTTGAACTAAGCAAGTAGGTTTTATTTTATGTCCTAAAATTTTGTTTTATGTGTCTCTTTTATGTGGTTCACTTGTAACATTGGTTATATTGCTATGAGTTATTTGTATTGGTATGATGTCTTTTTATTGGACTTGTATATGTGATTATTTTTTGAAGCTTATAAAGCTTTGTGTATGTTCATGTGGTGATAGGGTTGGTACAAATAAAGAAGGGCTTGGACCAAAATTTGGTTGGATGAAACTATGGTTAAGATGGACTTAAAAAGGCATGAGTTTCCTAGGCAACCCATTCAGCCGTATATACCTAAAGGGGAAAGATTGGACCTTTCTATGAATTTAAGAACCTAGGAATTAATTGTAACTCAAATAAGTAAATTAGGATGAAACAAAAACTTCGTTAGAATGAAAGAAAATCTCTTGTCACGTTTTGGGGAAACATTCGGCATAAACCCTAATTTTTGGGATTTGAGGTCCACTCCTCCAAATGGATTATTAATGGTTCAATTAGGCCTACATATATATAAATTAAAGTGTAGAAAGGTTAGGAGCTAAATTCGGCCATCCATGCCAAGATATGGGCTAAGAAAGAGATTCCACTTTCGAAACAATTTAAATCAACCCGAAAGGCTAATATTTACCTTAGCTAAGTGTAGGTCAAATTTTAGGCTAAGACTTCCTAATTATACGAAAGGAAGGCACTTACACATGAATTAAAGTTTAGACCAAATACAAATTGGTGATAATTGTACTTTGGATGGATACGATGAATGGGTTGAGAAGATAGGGTTTGGTAACCATGATTGCGTAAATGTTATAATGAAAACATCATGTGCATCATACACATTTGAGGATGGATTGGTTAAATTGACCAAGAAGTGATTGAGAATTGATGAACTTTGGTAACCGAACTAGATGAAATGGGTATTAGCAATGAAGCTATGTGCATGCTCTATTAGTTGATTACACTCGTTAGGCGATGGCTAATCTTGCTAATCATGTGCTACAACGAGGGATAATTATATTGTTAGCGGTAGGTGATTCGACAATCATCGAGAGATGAATATAGAGCGAACTTCCTAATACCTAGGGAACCTAAACTAAAATTGATGGGGAAAGGCAGAGTAATAGGAAAGTACTACATATCACATGTATCACCCTACTTACTAAGCTTTGGCTCATTTTGTTATTGTCAATATGTCTTGTAATGAGGTAAGGGCAAGGATAATTCGGTCGAGGATGCTATTGGTTCTCACTAAAAGAGGCTCATGTGTCACCCGAGAATATAGAAATCACTTTTGTTTATAAATTAGGGAGTATGGTGTCTATTAGCGGATAAAGGGCATCTTAGATATTTTATAATTTCCTATAACTTTATTTATTAACGGTATATAAATTGTATTGTACGAACTCCATGGTTATGTATTATGGAAGTAAGTTAGGATTTTAGTCTTAACAATGTAATGAACCTAGCCACACCTCTTAGGAGATTGGTAATGGAGCTGGAGGCATTACATAAGTGGTATCAAAGCCTAGGTTTAGGGAACCGAGTAGAGTCTTAAGTGTCACATTAGCCTAGGGACCGATACGCTACCCGACGGGTAGAAATTTAATTCTTTGTTTCTTATAAATGTGTGTGTTTATTGTGTGCTTTTCTATATAGTATATAGCTATTTCTTGGAAATATTGTTGATGGTAAATATTTTCATTATAGATGTCGTACCTATTCCATGTTCCCCGTGCCGCTAGGACACGTCAATAACAGTACCACCCTAGCTGGATACTAGGCTAAGCTAAACAACCTTATCATGGTCTCGGACCAAGATCCGGTGGCGAGATGTTATCTAGGTACATGGCCTAATTCAGCAAATAGTGTTTGCTAATGCCTCTTTTGACCAGTACCATAGTGTGAATTTTCCGAGGATGATTGTACGTCGCACTCTTCTATCGGGAGACCAGCGATTCATCGGATACTATCCGGGAGAGTGAGATAGATCAAAATTCTTATCAAAACTTGATTTGAGCCTTCCCGTTGATACGAGGTTAGGTGAACCCTTACTCGGTTAATGGTTAACTGGGGTCTACCTTTGAGCCTTGCTCGCGAGATAGTACATACCACATCGATTGTGTTATTGATCGGTGGAGAGTTGAGTACTCCTTTCCATGATGTGTTTGATATGTTAATCCAACACGAGTAGAGGTATTATTAAGGGAAAACTTATCGTACAACATAGTGTCTTTGTGCACCTTTTGATGTAACTAGAAATGCCCTTTTTTAGTGTAAATATGGCATGTACATCTTTGGATATAACTATGTTTGTTAATATGATCTGTTTGTTTTGTATGATATGTTTAGTTTTATATGTTCTTGGATACTTTATATTGTGTGATACAAGTAATTAGAAAGAATTTTGATACTAACACTAACTTGAATGTATATGTACAAAGCTAAATCATGCCAAGAAAGAATATCATACAAGTAGGAGGAGAAGGGACCTCTAATAATAACAATGGGTATCAATAAGAAGCTTTGAATCATATGATAGAAATAATGCAACAACAACAATAAGCGATGCAACAACAATAACAAACCCATATGGAGCAAATGAGGTAGCTCATAGCTATGCAACACTAGCCTCTACCTTAGCATAGGAATGACACAGTGGAAAGATTTTGAAAAATTATTCCCCAAGAGTTTGCTAGGGGTGTTAATCCAATGGTAGTCGAAAATGGATCAAGTCCTTAGAAGCAATATTTGAGTATCTACAATTCACCAATAATGAGCTAGTGTCATGTGCTATCTTTATGCTAACCAAAGATGCACACACATGGTGGGAAAGCACATGAATAATAGTAGACATGCCTCGCTTTCATGTGGGAAGGGTTTAAGGAGATCTTTTACAATAAGTACTTTACCACGGATGTGAGGGCTAGGAAAATTCAAGAATTTCGGAATTGAGACAGGATGGTATGTCCGTGGGTGAGTATATACGAAAGTTTAAACAAGGGTGTAGTTTCATCCCATTCATTACGGGGGATGAAGATTTAAAAAAGAATCGATTCCTAGCGAGGTTAAACCCGAGAGTTCGGAGCATGGTATGGATGTTGGCCGCCCATACCTTTCCAAACATGGTAGACAAGGCAATGTTTGCGGACGAGGATCAAAAGGAGATAACGAAAGAAGTACAATAGAAGAGGCAAGCATTTAAATCTAGAGCCTCTTCATCCAAGCTAGTGAGTTAAGGTCCATCTAGGAATTTTAATCGAGGTGGTGGTCTAAGAAATACATGAGTCGCTAGACCAGGCACCATACGCTTGTAGAGCGCTATCGGTAATCGGCTAGGATCAATGATGAGTAATCAACCTCGATGTAGTAAGTGTGGGAGGTTCAACACCGAGGAGTGTCGACCGGACATGAGGACTTGCTATGTATGTCGTAAGCAAGGTCACGTATCCTACAATAGGTTCTAGGTATAGAGATTAGGATCGGGAAGGCTACCTACTCGAGCTTATATAATGACGTAATAGGAGGCCGACCGGAGATATGTAATATCGATTTATGGTAATGTCTCAATCCTTGACTTGATTACTTATGTTTTGATAGATTCGGTGCTACACATGCATTCATAACAAAAAAATTAGTAGAAAACCTAAGTGCCAAACCCGAGACATTAGCTATATAGGGTATCTTATAGTTGTCCCTTCGGAAAATTTATAGGGTCGACATGCATAGTTAAAAAGTGTCTATTGCAGATTGAGAATAGACGTCTAGAGGCCGATCCGATAGTGTTGGACCTCTAAGATTTTGATCCGATCTTGGGGACAGATTGGTTAATAAGGTATGGTGCCACTATAGATTATCGAGGTAGAAGGGTAATTTTTGAACTACTTTGAAATTAGCAGTTAGAATTTAACGCCGATTTGAATTTTTGACCCATATCTACCATCTCGGCTTTAAAGGCTCAAGAGATGCTAGAAAAAAGATGTATGGGATACGTAGTGCACATGATGGACAATCGGGTAGAATAAAAGTAAAAATCAAAAGATATAAAGGTGGTGTAAGAGTACCTAGATGTATTCCTAGAAAGCTTAACTAAGTTACCATTAGAAAGGGAAAAACAAATTTGAAGGGATTTATACACCCTATAAAATGGGCCTAGCCGCATTGAAAGAGTCGAAGGCATAGTTATAGGATTTACTCGGGTAAGGGATTTATACACCCTAGTTCCTCACCTTGGGGAGCTCCAAGTATTGTTTGTAAAGAAAAAGATGATAGCCTATGGCTATATATTGACTATCGAGACTTGAATCGAGTGATCGTTAAAAATAAGTATTTGTTACCCCGGATTGATGATTTGTTCGATCAATTGCAAGGGTCAATGGTGTTTTCTAAAATAGATTTGCAATCGGGTATCACCAATTAAGGATAAGGCCGAAGATGTAAGGAAAACGGTGTTTTGAACGAGATACGATCATTATGAATTCCTAGTGATGTCGGTTGGATTGACTAACACTCTAGCTACTTTTATGGACTTGATGAATCAAGTCTTTATGAAATTCTTAGATAAATTTATCATCATGTTCATTAATGATATTCTAGTTTATTCTCGAAGTGAGGAGGAACATAAGGGACATTTCGAGCTACCTTGCGGACATTAAGGGAGCGAGTAGTTGTATGCAAAGTTCAAGAAGTGTGAGTTTCGACTGTAACGAGTTGCATTTCTCGACGACGTAGTAATGAAGGAAGGCATAGCATGGATCCAAAGAAGATAGAAGCCATTTAAAACCGGCCTACCTTGAAGAATGTGTTAGAGGTATGAAGTTTTTTAGGTTTGGCCGATAATTATCGAAGATTTGTTAAGGGCTTCTCTAAGATAGAAATTCCTCTTACTAACTCGATGAAGAAGAGTGTTGAATTTCAAATGATAGACGATTGTGAGAATAGTTTTCAAGAATTGAAATGAAGGTTAATCACGGCTCTAATACTAACCATTCCGTTCGAAGATGAAAACTTTATGGTGTATAGTGATGCTTCTAAGAATGGGTTAGGAGTTGTTTTAATGCGAGAATGGAAGGATGGTAGCCTATGCTTCATTGTAATTGAAAGAATATGAGCAAAATTATCCAATGTATGATCTAGAATTAGCGACGATCGTCCGTGCCTTGAAAATTTAGAGAATTATATGAAGCAAAATGTGACATATATATGGACCATAAAAGTTTATGGCATATCTTCACACAAAATGAGTTAAATATGAGGCAAAGGAGGTGGTTAAAGTCGATGAAAGACTATGATCGCATAATCAACTACCACCCGAGAAAGGCCAATGTCGTTGTCGGTGCTTTAAATAGAAAATCAATAGCAATGATGTAGATAATTTAGTTACCAATAGTGAGGGATTTACAAAAGCTAGAATTAAAGGTAATCCCTAGAGACCATGGGAGTATCATGTCGGCTTTATTAGTCCAACCAACTCTACAAGAAAGAGTTCAAATAGGGCAACAAATGGACAAAAGGCTAAAAGAATGGAAGAAAAGTGTGGAGGTCGGGAAGGAGTCTAACCTTGTTGTTGATGATAAGGGAGTGATCATATTTAGAAAATGATTATGTGTTCCTTCGATAGTAGACTTGAAGGAAGAAATATTGAGAGAGGCACATGCATCCCCATACTCGATACATCTAATGTATCGGGATTTGAAATAATGTTATCGGTGGTCGAGAATGAAGAAAGATGTAATGAGCTATGTGGCGAGGTGTCAAATCTATCAACAAGTGAAGGTAGAGCATCGAAGACCTATAGGAGTGTTAAAACCATTGGAAATTCCAGAATAAAAATGGAAGCATATAACTATGAATTGTTTCATGGGGATTACCAAGATTAGAAAAGGGGTCGGATGCCATTTGGGTGATCATGGATAGGTTGACTAAATTGGCATATTTCCTTCAAGTTAAGACTACTTATAGCCCGAGCTAGATGCTCGATTGTATATTGATAAAATTATGAGGATACATGGGGTCCCGGTCTCAATCTTGTCAAATCGAGATCCTAGATTCACCTCAAAATTCTAAAAAAGTTTACATAGGGCCATAGGGATAAGGCTAAACTTCAAGCATAGCTTACCATCCACATACCGATGGATAATCCGAACGTGTCATTTAGATTATCGATGACATGTTACAAACATACGTTGTACATTGGTTCAAGAAATGAGAAAAATGTTTATGACTAGCCGAGTTTGCATATAACAATAGCTATCAATCGTTAATCGGGATGACTCCTTATGAAGCTTTGTATGGACGATAGTGTAGATCCCTAATACACTAGGATGAAGTAGGGGAAAGAAAGTTATTAGGGCCAAAATTAGTGTAACAAACGATTGAGGTGGTGGATAAGATTCACCAACGGATGAAGATGACCCGAGGAGTAAGGATCCGGAGTTTACATCTAGTGACTATGTTTTCTTAAGGGTTTCACCGATGTAAGGCGTACTCGTGATTTAGGAAGAAAGGAAAATTGACTTCGCGATATATTGGACCTTTGAGATACTTGATCGAATAGACCATAAGGCGTATCGATAATTACTATCGCCATCCTTATCGAGAGTACATAATGTATTTCATGTGTTAATGCTAAGAAAATGTATTGGAAAGCCTAGCCGCATTCTAAAGATAGCATTGCTCGAACCTAACCCCCGACTCGAAAATATGAGGAAAGACCAGTTCGTATTCTAGATAGACAAGTCAAACAACTAAGGAATAAAAAAAATTACCTTAGTTAAAGTTTTGTGGGAGAATCACAACCTTGAAGAAATGACTTGGGAATGAGAGGAAGAAATGAAAGATAAATACCCAAATTTATTTGATCGAGCCAATTTCGAGGATGAAATTTCTTTTAAGGGGAGAGAAATGAAACTCCCACAAAAATTCTAACCCTATAAATATAAATATCTTGGAATATCTATAAATATATATACTAGATGTGAGTGAAAATTTATGTGATCTTTTTTTTATATATATTTTATGGTGATAATATAATTGGACTTCTAAGTGAGTGCTTATGGCCATAAATATTCAAGTAATTTGGTAGTCACCAATTATTTCCCTTAAGGTGACACCCCTCCCCGATTGACTTGCTAATTACCCAAAAGGAGTGGCTAGGCGAGGAGCGCGTCACGCTAACATGACCAATTTTTGAATTAATTTCAAACACGTATGCGTGCATACATTAAGGATTTATTATATAACGAAATACATACAAGACAATTTACATAATATGAACAAATACAGTAGAAGAAATTATAAAATTAATTTACAATACCATCAAAATGTTTATCGATACCCCAACCCTAAAAATTACAATCAAAAGAAATTTTGGTACACTTGTGTCACACATGAGCCTTTTTGGAGGACCTAGTAGCATCCTTACTACTTTGACTCTTTTTTGTCATAACATGAAAACAACAATGGGTGAGCTAAAGCTTAGTAAGTAGGGTGATGCATATGATATGCAATGAAGTTTTGTTTTCCATTCTACCCATTCATTTTAATCCAAGTACCTTAGGTGTTAGCAAGATCGTGTGTTTTATCTCTCGATGATCGTGCTATCACCTACTACTCTATTACTATCTCTTAGTGATCTCATTATCTCCTACTACTCGTGATGGAATTATCCCTCATTGTAGCACACGATTAGCATAATTATCCCTCACTTAATGGTGTTAGTAATAGAGCATGCACATGGTTTCATGTTGTTACTCATTCCTTTCAATTCGATTACCAAACTACATTATCTCACGACTTAATGATTTTTCTCGATTTCATACCATCCTCGAATGCATGTGATGCACATGGTATTATGTTTAATACATTTAACTAATTACGCTATCAATATTTTCTTTTCAAACCATTCGCGTGTCCCGACGCACACTCGGGACTTCACGGGTGTTTCATGTACCATTCAAAGTATTAAAATGAGAATACAAATTCCATTCATTGGTAGCATTCATTGCATAATTCTACTTTGTGCTTACGAGTTTTCCTTCTCGGGTACCTAGCAAGGCTAGGCTTGGATTTTTGATGTATTGCTTAGTTTACAAGACCGATTAATCCTAAGGATTTATGTGTGACATACTTAAGCTAAACTCTTATTTAATCCGAAGCTTTAATCTTAGTAGTTGAAGTTGACTCATAATAGGTCTAAGTCTTAATCTAAGTTTTTCTAGAATTCTTTTTTTCCATTACTCCATTTATAGTCTCTACTTGAGTTCACATTTAATTCTTGATCTCTAATTACATAAAAGGATTCAATGTTAGTCATTTTCTCTACTAGGCCGAATGGTCCGAAATGAGCAAGAAATTGCTTTTCCATTTCTAGGTCAATTCTTTTTTTATACTAACTTACCAATAACTTACCAAACCATACTTAGAAGACTTACCAAAGAGATCTAAACCTTAAGGTCCACAAAGAAAACCAAATTTAGCCATCAAATATCCAATTTTACGTAATGAAGTCCAAAACCCTTTTTTTTTCCTTTCTTTTAGTTGGGCCAATTGGGTTTTTAAGATGGCCATGGATTGCCTTTTTATGTCTAGTGAATTTATTTCCACCCTAAACTATTAACCCATTCCTAATTAAGTGACCATGATATTCTGGGCCCTTAATTTCCCTAAAAGATCCATTCATTCCTAATTTTCTCCACTTGGCTGAATGGTTTTAACCTAGGGCAACTCTAGAAGTGTAATTCTTTCTTTTCCAAGTCATGCTTACCAAATCTAGTTTAGCTCTAACCTATTCGGTCTATACCTTTTTCCTTTGTTTTCTTTTCCAAACCATCCACATATTTAAACACATCAAACAAACTTTGCATCACAACATAACACATAGATCCATCATAATTTACCAAACCCTAACACCAACACAAACAACCATAGCAACCCATTCCAAAATTATTACAACCCATGAAATAAACACTTAAAAAGAATAACTAAAGACATAAAATAAACTAAAAATGGAACCTACTTATTTTGCTTTAATTTCCTAAAGGTTGTTTAGGCTTTCCTTTTCTTTCTTTTCTTTCTTTCTTTTTATTTTCCTTTCATCTTTCTCTCTCTCCTTGCCGTTTTCTCCCCTTTTTGTGTAGCTACGGGATGCCTAAAATTTTCTTGCATTTTTCACTTATTCTATATATATATATATAGAATATATATGTATACATGCTTAAAAACTTAGTACTAATTAATTGTACAAATGTCATAATTTAATTTGGGAGAGTGGAAAGTAATTGGTGAGTCGAGAGAGAGAGAGTGACGGGTTTGATGTGTTTAGGGTGAGCTAGCCTTAATTCATTAATTAAGGGGGCTTATGCATCCTAACTAATTGGTTCGACTAACTAAACACCCTAACTAATCTAGTTCAAGTAACTAAACATCCCTCCCTCTCATAATTTTTAGAAATTCCTTAGCTTAAACTCGGAATTCCTTCCCCTAAAAATATTCCAACAGTGATGCCTCCGAAGCGGTTTGTATTAAAATTGCCATAACTCTTTATAAATAGGCCTAAAAATAACAAACTTTTACAGAGAGTTACTTGAAACATAGATAAACAATTTTTACGTTTTAGGATTTACCGTAAATCACCGTAAGGTCCTTGAATAAATCACACAAAATTCAAATAGAATATAGTCCTCAAAACACCGATTTTGCATATTTAATTTCTCTAATAATTAAACCATCAATCTCAAGCAAAATAAATTTAATTTAACATAAATCATATATTTCAAGCATTAATTTCTCATGGTGTAATGAAAATTATACTTACACTTAATATATGCATATATATAAATATTTTAATATTGTCGTTTTACGATTAAGGATCTTTTTATGGGGGTTACAATTCTCTCCCCATTGAAAGAAATTTCATCCAAGAAATTGGTTTATTCGAATAACTATGGGTATTTATCTCTCATTTCCTCGCTTCGCCCCCATGTCATTTTTTTGAGGTCATAATTTTCCCATAACACTTTAACTAGAATAATCTCCTTATTCCTTAGTTGTCTAACTTGTCTATCCGTAATCCGAATCGATCTTTCTTCATAGGTTAAGTTTGGGGTCGGGTTTGGCGACTTTGTCTCTAAAATACGACTAGGCTCTCCAACACACTTTCTTAGCATAGACACATGAAATACATTATGTACTCTCGCTAACGATGATGGTAGTAATAGGCGATAGGCCTTATCGCCTACTCGATCCAGATATTTCAAATGGCCTTATGTATCGTGGACTTAACTTCCCTTCTTTTCCAAATCATAGTAAACCCTTCATTAGTGAAACTTTTAAAAATACATAGTCATCGACTATAAACTCCGGATCCTTCCTCCTCTTATTAGCGTAGCTTTTCTATCTCGCTTCCGAGCTATTTTCATCCGTTGGCCGATCTTTTTCGCCACTTCGGTCATTTGCTACACTAGCTCGGTCCCAAGAACTTCCTTTCCCCTGTCTCATCTCGATGCACAGGAGATCTATATCGCCATGCCTATAAGGCTTCATAGGGATCCATTCCAATTGAAGCTTGGTAACTATTGGTATACATAAATTCAGCTAAGCGTACGTATTTCTCTTATTTTTCGGACCAATCCGAATGCATGCTCGCAACATATCTTTAAGAGTCTAGATTACTCTCTTGGATTGTTTATTGTTTTATAGATGATATACGGTGCTGAAGTTTAGCTTTGTTCCCATGGCCTTATGCGGACGTGAACCTAGGATCTCGATCCGACACAATTGAGATTAAAATCCCATGTAGTCTTAAAATTTCATCAAGATAGAACTCGGGTTTACTCGGTTCGGATTATAGGTGATTTTGACTAAAAAAAGTGCACCGATTTGGTCAATCTATCTATGATCACCCAAATGGCATCCAACCCCCTTTCGATCTTGACAATCCCATGATGAAATCCACGTTATATGCTCCTATTTCCATTCGGGAATCGCTATTGGTTTTAACATTCCCGTGGGTCTTTGGTGTTCCACCTTCACTTGTTGGTAGACTTGACACCTTGCCATAAAATTAGCTATGTCTTTCTTTATTCTAGGCCACCAATAACTTTGTCGCGAGTCTTGGTACATCTTTGTGCTCCCCGAGTGTATCAAATAGGGAGTTGCATGTGCTTCATTTAATATTTCTTCCTTCGCATCCTCTATCGATGGAACACAAAACCTCACTTTAAATCTAATGACAACTTTGTCATCCGTAAAAAAAAAATAGATTTCTTCCGCACCTCTACATTTTTCTTCAATTCATTCAGCTTTTTTCCGCTTGCTGCCACATCCGAATTCTTTCTCCGCAGTCGGTTGGACTAATAAAGCCGATAAAATGTTCTAGTGGCCTACTAGAATTATCTCCAGCTTTAAATTTTATAGAGCTCTCACTATAGACAGTTAGATTACCCGCATTGTTGCTATCAATTTTTTACTTAAGGTGTCGGTAACAACATTAGCTTTTTGCCTAGGTGATAATTGATTATACAATCATAATCCTTCACTAGCTCTAACCACTTTCTTTGTCTCATGTTCACCTCCTTCTATGTGAAGATATAACATAAGCTTTTATGATCCATATATATCTCACACTTTGCTCCATACAAGTAATATCTTTAGATTTTTAAAGCAAAAAATACCGTCGCTAGTTCCAGCATCTTACATCGGATAATTTTGTTCATATTCCTTCAATTACCATGATGCATAGGCTATTACTCTTCCGCTCCGCATCAATGTCGCTCCTAGCCCATTCTTGGAAGCATCACTATAACCCATGGAATCTCCATCTTTGCATGGGATAGTTAGCACTAAGGTCGTGACTAACCTTCGTTTGAATTCTTGGAAGCTTTTCTCACGAGCATCCGTCGATTAGAACTTAATGCTCTTTTTCATCAAATTAATAAGAGGCCTAGCTATCTTCGAAAAGCCCTCCATAAATCTATGATAGTAATCGGCTAGCCTCAATAAGCTTTGTATCTCCATCACGTTCTTTAAGGTAGGCTAGTTCAAGATAGCCTCTACCTTCTTTAAATCGATCGCTATGCCTTCTTTTATCACCAAGTGACCTAGAAAAGCTACTCGCTCTAGCTAAAATTTACATTTCTTGAATTTGGTGTATAGTCGCTACTCCCTTAGCATCCGCAAGGTGGCTCTTAAATGCTCCCTATGCTCTTCCTTACTTTGAGAATAGACTAGGATGTCATTGATGAATACGATGATAAAATTATCTAGGAATTCTTTAAAGGCTTGATTCATCAAGTCCATGAATGCGAGCTGGGGTGTTAGTCAATCCAAATGACATTACTAGAAATTCATAGTGGTCGTATCCTCGTCCTAAATGCCATCTTCTTCACATCCTTTGATTTTACCCTCATCCGTTGGTATCCCAATTACGAGATCTATCTTGGAGAATACCATCACACCTTGTAATTGATCGAACAAATCATCAATCTAGGGTAATGGATACTTATTTTTAATTGTCACCCAGTTCAATTCTTGGTAGTCAATGCATAGCCGTAGACTACCGTCTTTCTTTTTCACGAATAATACCGGAGCTCCCCAAGGTGAGGAACTAGGGCATATAAATCCCTTATCCGAGTAAGTCATGTAGTTGCACCTTCAACTCTTTCAATTCCACTCGGAGCCATTTTATAGGGAATCTTAGAAATTGGAGTTGCTTTTGACTCCAACTCAATCTCAAATTCTATCTCCCTCTCCGATGGTAACGTAGTCAAACTTTTTGGAAAGACATCTATATACCGCCGCATGACTTTTATATCATCCAGCTTTGACTTTTGCTCTACCCGGCTATCCATCACATGTGCTAGATACCTCATACACCCTTTTCCTAACATTCTTTAAGACTTTATAGTCGAGATGATTGGTATGGATCAAAACTTCATATATACCCTAAACTCTAATGGTCGAGCTCCGGGTAGATAAAATACTACTCTCCTCCCTTAACAATCGATGGTGGCACTATGTCTCGTTAACCAATCCATTCCCATAATCAAATCAAAGTCTTTGAGGTCCAATATGATCAAATTAGCCTCCAAACACTTATCCTCAATCTGGATTGGACAACTCGCTTGACTACGCTCATTGACTCCATAAATTCTCAAGAAGAAACTACTATTAGATATCCTATTCCCAATGTCTCAAGTTTCACACCTAGGTTTTCTACTAATTTTTTCGATATGAATGAATGTTTGGCACCGAAATCAATTAAAAAACAAGTAATCAAGCCAAGGATGTAGACATTACCGCATATTACTACCGTGTCCCTCTTATCGGCCTCCTCTTGGGTCATTGTATAAACATATATAGGTACTCTTCCCAATCCTAGTTTCGTATCCGAGGACGGTTAGAGGCTATGTGTCCTTGCTTATGACAAACATAGCAGACCCTCAAATTTGGTCGACACTCCCCCATGTGGAATCTTCCACATTTATTACATCGAGATTGATTACCCATTGTTGGTCTCGGTTGATTCCTTGATAGTATCCTCGGGACATAAGGTGATGGTCCGACGGCCGTGCATTTCTTAAACCACTAGTTCGATTAAAATATCTAGGTAAAGAACATCTTTGTGGTTCGAAGGAAGAGGCTCGGGTCAAAATGATTACCTCCTCAACTGAAATTCCTTTGCAATTTCCTTCTAATCTTCATCTCGCCAACATTGCTTTATCTACCATTTTTGAAAAAGTGTTGGCGATAGATAATCGTACCATGCTTTGAACTCTTGGGCTCGACCTTGTTAAAAATTGATTCTTCTTCAAGTTGTCATCCCCTACAATGAATGTGACGAATCGACATCCTTGCTTAAATCTCCATGCATATTCACCTACGAACATCCCATCTTGCTTTAGTTCTAGGAATTCTTTGATTTTCTTAGCCCTCACGTCCGCCATAAAGTATTTATTATAGAAGACCTCCTTAAATCCTTCCCAAGTTAATGTAGGCATGTCCACTCGTCAATCGTGCACTCTCCGACCATGTGCGGGCATCCTTAGTTAGCATAAAAATAGCACACAATACTCGCTATTCATTGGTAAATTACAATTATTCGAATATCGCTTCTAAAGACTTAATCCATTCCTCCGCTATCATTGGGTTAACACCCCCAAAGAATTCCTAAGTACTCATCTTACGAAACCTCTCCATCGCATCATTCCTATCGTCGGGGTGGCGGAGGTAGAGGTTGTTGATGCATAGCCAAGAGTTATCTCATTGCTCCACATGGTGTTGTTGCTATTGCTGCATTGCTTGTTGTTGTTGCTTGCATTATGTCTATCATATGACTTAAAGCCTCCTATTGATTTCTATTATGATCATCGGAGGTCCCTTCACCTCCTACTCATGCTGGCTCCTTTATTAGCATGCTTTGACTTTGTACATGCCATGTTATGCTCATGTTAGTTTTGGTATCGAAATCAACATATAATGTATATTACCTAGCTACATACGAGATTATGCATATGTATCATATATATTAAGCACTTCATACAAAATAGGCATTTACAAGCATTTCCCTTCCTAAGGGTTTTCGTACATATTAACAACCCAAAAGGTGCTCCTATTTACATCAAACATCATACATAAGCTACTATGTTGCACATTATATCTTCCTTGTAGTATGTCTAATGTGGCATACTAACATATCCGATGCATCGAGGAAAGGAACTCTCTACCTACCACCAGTTGATAGCATCGATCGATATGATAAGTGCAACCTCACAAGCAATACCTATAGTTAAACCCCAATTATGCATGAGTTGAGTAAGGGTCCGTATACCTTGCATCGATAGGAAAGCTCGGATCGAGTTTTGGTAGGAATTGTGATCTATTTGACTCGCCCATACCTCATCTAACAACTACTCGGTCCCTCGGCAAGAGAGTTTGGTGTATGGTCGTCCTTATAAAATCTAGGTCGCTGCATCGCCCAAACGTGGCATCAGCAAATACCATCCGTTGAATCGGATCATTTACTCTATTGACATGAGTCACTATATCTTGATCTCGCCATCACGGTGAGGCTATTTAGTTCCACCCAATAAGTGGCTAGAGAGGCCCTCTATCTGCGAGTCCTAGCAACCTTGGGAACAAGTCATAATATGGCATCTTCAATGAGAATAATCATGATCATCATTAATTTCTAGGTTATGATCAATACCAATTCAAAAACATATAACTAGGACATACATTTATTAACCAAATAAAAATAATGAATCGATCTTTTATAATCTAAGAGCGTACTAGTCCTAAAGCTCATCCGACACTTAAGACACTACCCGACCTATGAAACCATGGCTCTAATACCACCCCGTAACACCCCTTCCCCGCCCAACTTGCTAATTATCCAAATGGAGTGGCTAGGCAAAGAGCACGTCACATTGACATGACCAATTTTTGAATTAATTTCAAACATGTATGTGCTCATACATTAAGGACTTATTATAAAATGAAATGTGTATAAGACAATTTACATAATATTAACAAATACGAGTGAAAGAAATTACAAAATTAATTTATAATACCATCAAAGTATTTACCGATACCCCAACCCCAAAAATTACAATCAAAATAAATTTTGGTACACTTGTGTCACACATGAGTCTTTTTGGAGGACCCGAGTAGCATCCTTACTTCTTTGACTCTTTCCTGTCATAACATGAAAACAACAACGGGGTGAGTCGAAGCTTAGTAAGTAGGGTGATGCATGTGAAATGCAACGAAGTTTTGTTTCCCATTCTACCCATCCATTTTAATCCGAGTACCCTAGGTATTAGTAAGACTCGTGCATTCTATCTTTCGATGATCGTGTTATCACCTACTACTCCATTACTCGTCTCTCGGTGATCTCATTATCACCTACCGCTCACAAAGAAATTATCCTCTCGTTATAGCACACGGTTAGTGAAATTATCTCTCGTTTAACGATGTTAGTAATAGAGCATGCACATGGTTTCATGTCGTTACCCATTCCATTCAATTCGGTTACCAAATCGCATTATCTTATGACTCAATGATTTTTCTTTATTTCATATCACCCCCAAATGCACGTGATGCATATGTTATTATGTTTAATACATTTAACTAATTATGCTATCAACATTTTTTCTCGGACCATTCCCGTGTCCCGATGCACACTTAAGACTTCATAGGTGTCTCATGTACCATTCAAAGTATTCAAAGAAGAATACAAATTCCATTCATTGGTAGCATTCATTGCATAAATCTACTTCATGCTTACTAGTTTTCCTTTTCATGTACCTAGCAAGGCTAGGCTCGAATTTTTAGTGCATTACTTAGTTTACAAGATCGATTAATCCTAAGGATATATATGTGACATAGTTAAGCTAAACTCTTGTTTAATCTAAACCTTTAATCTTAGTAGTCGAAGTTGACCCATAATAGGTCTAAGTCTTAATCCCGGTTTTTCTTGAATTCTCTTTCTCCATTACTCCATTTATATGCCTTATAGTAATTAATCTCTACTTGAGTTGAAATTTAATTCTTGATCTCTAATTAGACAAAAGGATTCAATGTTAGTCATTTTCTCTCCTAGGCCGAATGGTCCCAAATGAGCCAAAAATTGTTTTTCCATTTCTAGGCCAATTCCTTTTTTATACTAACTTACCAAACCAAACTTAGAAGGCTTACCATGGAGACCAAAGCCTTAAGGCCCACAAATGAAACCAAATTTAGCCATCAAATATCCAATTTTACCTAATGAAGTCAAAAACCCTATTTTTGTTTTTCTTTTAGCTAGGTCTATTGGGTTTTTAAGATGGCCATGGATTGCCTTTATGTCTAGTGAATTTATTTCCACCCTAAACTATTAACCCCATTCCTAATTGAGTTACCATGATATTCTAGGCCTTTAATTTCCCCAAAAGATCCATTCTTTCCTAATTTTCCCCACTTAGCCGAATCGTTTTAACCTAGGGCAACTCTAGAAGTGTATTTCTTTCCTTTCCAAGTCATGCTTACCAAATCTAGTTTAACTCTAACCAATTCGGTCCATACCCTTTTCCTTTTTTCCTTCCCAAACCATCCACACATTTAAATACATCAAACAAACTTGGCATCACAACACAAACACATAAATCCATCACAATTTACCAAACCCTAACACCAACATAAATAACCATAGCAACCCATTGCAAAATTATTCCAACCCATGAAACAAACACTTAAAAAAAATAACTAAAGAAATAAAATAAACTAAAAATGAAACCTAACTACTTTGCTTTAATTTCCTAAAGGTTGTTTAGGATTTCCTTTCTTTCTTTTCTTTCTTCTTTCTTTTTCGTTTCGTTTCCTCTTTCTCTCTTTCCTTGCTGTTTTCTCTCCCTTTACGTGTAGCTACGGGATGCCTAAAAGTTTCTTGCCATTTTCACTTATTCTATATGTATATACATACTTAAAATTTTAGTACTAATCAAGTGCATAAATGTCTTAGTTTAATTTCGGAGAGTGGAAAGTAATTGGTGAGTCAACAGAGAGAGAGTGGCGAGTTTGATGGGTTTAGGGTGAGTTGGACTTAATTCATTAATCAAAGGGGTTTATGTGTTCTAACTAATTGGTTAGACTAACTAAAGACCCTAAATAATCTAGTTCAAGTAACTAAACATCCCTCCCTCTCACAAGTTTTGGAAATTCCTCAACTTAAACTAGAAATTCCTTCCCCCAAAAATATTCCGGCAATGATGCCTCTAAAGCATTTTATACTAAAATGGCCATAACTCTTTATAAATAGGCCTAAAAATAATAAAATTTTATAGAGAGTTAGTTGAAAAATAGGTAAATAACTTTTATTCTTTATGATTTACCTATAAATCACTCTAAGGTCCTTGTATAAATCACACAAAATTCGGATGCATTATAGTCTTTAAAGCACTAATTTTACATATTTGATATCTTTAATAATTAAACCATCAATCTCAAGTAAAATAACTTTAATTTAACATAAATCATACGTTTCAAGCATTAATTTCTCAAGGTGTAATGAGAATTGTACTTATACTTAATATAGAATATATATAAATATTCTAATACGTGTCGCTTTACGGTTAAGAATCTTTATACGGGGCTTACACTTAACAACTATTTAGAATATATCATACAAGTGAGAAAATGTAATTTAACATTTGGGAAATGTCAAATTTTGGAAAGGAAATGCCGAATTAGTGGAACCAAACTACCTTAGAAATTTGATTAGTCTAGTTACCCATTTTAGTTATAAGTTGGACACCTAAGCTTCTTCATTATTCTATTTGGTGACACCTAGCAAGCTTTGACCATTGAATCCACCACCTTGCTTCCAATTTTCTCCATCACTTTACACTTTGCAAGTTAAATTAAGACACATGTTATACTAATTAATGAGAGGAAAAGTGGAGTACATAAGTGTGAGAGAAATTTAGATGGTTGGCCATTTTTTAGAAAAAGCCATAGCTCACCAAAACAAAAGAAACGAAATTGAGAGAAAGGGAGAAAAAAGAAAAAGAAAAAGAGGGAAGAAGGAAAGAAGAAAAGAGAATAAAATACTAAGGAATTTTCTATCACATTTGAACTAAGTAATTAGGTTTTATTTTATGTCCTAAAAGTTTGTTTTTATATGGTTCACTTGTAACATTGGTTATGTTGTTATGAGTTGTTTGTGTTGGTATGATGCCTTGATGGTTTGCTATGGATCTTTTTATTGGACTTGTATATGTGATGGCTTGTTGAAGCTTATAAAGCTTTGTGTATGTCCAAGTATATGGTGGTAGGGTTGGTATAAATAAAGGAGGGCTTGGACCGAAAGTTTGTTGGATGAAACTACGGCTAAGATGGACTTAAAAAGGCATGAGTTTCCTAGGCAACCCATTCGGCCTACATACCCAAAAGGGGAAAGATTGGACCTTTGTATGAATTTAAGAACCTAAGACTTAATTGTAACTCAAATAAGTAAATTAGGATGAAACAAAACTCCATTAGAGTAAAAGAAAATCTCTTGTCACGCTTTGGGGAACCATTCGGCCTAAACCCTAATTTTTGGGATTTGAGTTCCACTTATCCAAATGGATTATTAATGGTTCAATTAGATCTACATATATATAAATTGAAGTGTAGAAAGGGTAGACTTCAAGGAAAATGAAAAATTTGACTTAGATTGGTTAAGAGCTAAATTCGACCATCCATGCTAAGATACGGGCTAAGAAAGAGATTCCACTTTCGAAACAACTTAAATTAGACTGGAAGGCTAATATTTACATAAGCTAAGTGTAGGTCAAATTTTAGGGTAAGACTTCCTAATTATATGAAGGGAAGGCACTTACATATGAAATAAAGTTTAGACCAAATACAAATTGGTGATAATTGTACTTTGGATGGATATGGTGAATGGGGTTGAGAAGATAGGGTTTGGTAACCATGATTGCATGAATGTGATAATGAAAACATCATGTGCATTATATGCATTTACGGGTGGACTGGTTGAATTGAGCAAGAACATGTGATTGAGAATTAATGAGGTTCGGTAACCAAACTGGATTAAATGGGTATTAGCAATGAAGTTGTGTTCATGCTCTATTAGTTGATTGCATCGTTAGGCAATGGATAATCTAGCTAACCATGTGCTACAATGAGGGATAATTTTGTTGTTAGTGGTAAGTGATTCGATAATCAGCAAGAGATGAAAATAGAGCGAACTTGCTAATATGTAGGGTACCCGAACTAAAATTGATGGGGAAAGGTAGAGTAATAGGAAACTACTACATATCACATGCATCAACCTACTTACCGAGCTTTGGCTCATTCTTTTGTTGTCAATGTGTGGTGTAACGGGTAAAGGTAAGGATAATTCGGTCGAGGATACTGTTAGTTCTTGCTAAAAGATGCTCATGTGTGACCCGAGAATGTAGAAATCACTTTTGTTTGTAAATTAGGGGGTACGACATCTATTAGTGGATGAAGGGCATTTTAGATATTTTGTAACTTCCCGTAACTATATTTATTAAGGGTATGTAAATTGTATTGTATGCATTTCATGGTTATGCATTATGGAAGTAAGTTGAGATTTTAGTCTTAACAACGTAACAAACCTAGTCACACCTCTTAGGAAATTGGTAAGGGAGCTAGAGGTGTTACAGTGAGGAAGAGAGAGGGGTAGATAGAGAGGGAGAGAGGATGGAGAGAAGAGGAGCAAGAGTGAGAGAGAGAGAGGAAGGGAGAGAGAGGGATGGAGAGGGAGAGGAAGAGAGAGAAAGAGAAGGATAGAGGAAGAAAGGGATAGAAATAGAAGGAGTTTGAGGGAGGGAGAGAGGGGAGAGAGAGCTTAGGAGAGAACGAGAGAAAAAGGGAAAAGGAGAGGAAGAGGGTAAGAGTGAGGGAGAAGGAAAGAAAGATAGGGAGACTAAGAGGGAGGGAGGGAGAGGGTGGGTGAGATGGAGAGGGAGAGTGAGATAGGTAGACAGATGGATAGAAAGGGAAAGGGAAGAGAGGGAGAAAGAGAAGAGGAGAGAGAAGGAGAGAGAGTATAAAGGAGATGAAGAGGGAGAGAGGTAGAGGCAGATGAAAAGGGAGGGAGTGAGAGAGGGAAAGTAAGAGAAATAAAGAGGGCGGGGAGGAAGGGCGAGGGAGAGAAAGAATGGGAAAAGGGAGAGAAAGGGAAAAGTAGAGAAGGAGAGAGGGAGAGAGGGGGAAAGAGGGTGAGAGGGAGTGAGAGAGAGAGAGGGAGAGCTAGAGAGAGGGAGAGGGGGAGAGAGAGGGACCGGGGTAGAAAAAGGAGAGGAGGAGAGAGATAGTGAAAGAATGAAAGAGACAAAGTGAAAGATGGTGGAAGAATGAGAGGGAGAGAGATAGGAAGATGTTTGGCGAGTGAGGGATAGTGAGCGAGGAAGAGGCTGAAGGAGGGAGAGACCGAGAAAGAGAGAGAAAGGGAGAAGTGGAAGGAGATCAAGGGAAAGGGAAAGGGATAAGGAGGGTAGTGAAATAGAGATAGAGGGAGAGGGAGAGGGATGGAATGGGAGTGAGAGAGATAGGGACAAAGAGAGGAAGAGTGGGAGAGAGAAAGGAAAAAAGAGGAAAAGCGATGGGGAGAAGGAGGGAGGAAGAGGAAAAGAGAGAGGGAGAGGGATAGAGAGGGAGAGAGTAATAAAGGTAAAGAGAGGGAGATGATAAGAGAGGGATTGAGAGATAGGGAGAGAGGGAGGGGGAAGAGGGGGTGAGAGAGGGAGAGGGATGTATAAATATAGAGAAGTTTAGAGAGAGGGAAAGCGGGAGGGGAAGAGTGGTAAGGGAGGGCAAGAGAGACAAAGGAAGATGAAGTGGGAGGGAGAGAGGGAGAAGTGGAGAGAGAGAGAGAGGGTCGGAGAGAAAGAAGAGGGACGGACGAGTGATAGGGAAAGGAAGGAAGGGAAAGTGAGAGATAAAGAGGTAGAGTAGCGAGAGAACGATGGGAGTGAGAGACGAAGAGAGGGATAAAGAGTGAGAAAGAGAAAAAAGGGGTAGATAGAGAGGAGTAGAGATAGCAAGACATGGTTAGGAAGAAAGAGAAGGAAAGAGAGTCAAATTGAGAGAGACATAGTGAGAAAGGGAAAGAAAGAGAGAGAGAGAGGGAAAAATAGATTAAGAATGATTTGGAGAGAGAGGGAGAGGAGAGACAAGGAGAGAGAGGGAAAGAGAGATCGAGATCGATTTGGAGAAAGAGGGAGGGGAGAGGGGAGAGTGATGAAGAGAGAGAGGGAGATAGAGAAGGAGAAGGAGGGAGGGAGAGCGATGAAGGAAAGGGAGGGAGGAAGAGAGGAAAAGGGAGAGTAAGAGAGGGAGAGAAGGGAGAAAAGAGGGTAAAAAGAGAGGGAAAGAGAGGATGAGGGAGAGAGAAAGAGAGATGGAGTGAGTGGGAGAGAGTGGGAGGTTGTGAGAGGGGGAGAGAGTGGATAATGAAAGAGAGAGATTAAGGGAGGGAGAGAGAGTGAGAGAGGGAAAGAGAGAAAAGGGAAGGACGGGTGGAGAAGGGAGAGGGAGGGGAGAGAGAAATAGAGGCTAAAAGGGAGAGAAAGAGAGAGAGGGAGAGACAAAGAGAGATGTAGTGAGATTAGGAGGGAGAGGGAGATACAGAGAGGAAGAGGTAGAGAAAGAGGGGAGATGGAGAATGAGAGAGATGAAGGTAGGCAAGAGAGCAAAAGGGAGAGGCTAGTAGAGCTAGGCGAGGCGAGGCATGAGAGAGAGAGAGGGGGAGATTAAGGGAGGGAGGGAGATGAAGGGAGAGAAGGAGGTAGATGGAGGAAGGGAGCAAAAGAGAGAGAATGGGAGAGATAGAGAGGGAGAGGGAAAAATTGAGCGAGAGGACGTAGGAGAGAGGGCCGGGGAGAGTGAGGGGGATAGAGGGAGAAATAGAAAGGGGGATAGGGGGAGAACTAGAAAGAGGGAGAGAGAGGGAGATTGAGGAAGATAGGGAGGTACATGGAGGAAGGGAGTGAAAGAGAGAGAAAGAGAGAATGGAAAAGATGGAGAGGGAGAAAGAGAAAATGAGAGAGAAGGGAGAGAGAGTGAGGGAGGGATAAAGAGAGATAGAAAGGGAGAGAGGGTAAGAGAGAGAAGGAGAGAGAGGGAGAGGGAGAAAGGGGGAGAGAATGCAAGAGAGGGCGAGAGGAAGACAAAAGGAGAGCATGAGGGGGAGAGAGAGGGAGAGGGGAAGATAGAAAGAAGTGGAGAATGAGAGAGAGATGGGGGCAAGGTAGAAGGATAGAGAGGGAGAGAGAGAGGAAAAGGGAGTTAAAATGGTAGAATAGAGGGAGAGAGGGAGAGAGAGGGGTCGAGAGAGAGACAAAGAGGAAAAGAGAGAAAGAGAAAGGGAAAGGGAGAGGGGCAGAGAATAAGAGGGAGATTGAAAGGAAGGAAAAGAGAAAAGGAAGGAGTGAGAGAGGGTGGGAGAGAGGGGAAGGAGTAAGGAGGTAGCGAGAGAGGGGAGGTAGTGAGAGAGGGGGAGAAGAAAAGAAGAGAGGGAAAGAAGGAGAGGGAGATAAAGGGAGAGAGAAAAAGAGAGAGAAAGAGATAGACAATAAGGAGAGGGGGAGAGAGAGAGAGAAAGGGAAGAGAAAGAAAGGTAGAAAGGAAAAGGCTTTAAAGAGAGGGAGAGAGGGAGGGAGATAAATAGAGAGGAAGAGGGAGAGAGAGGGAAAAAGAGATAGAGAAAGAGCATGATAAAGATGGAAAGGGAGGGAAATAGAGTGAAGGAGAGAGAAAGGGTGAGAGGGAGAGAGGGAGAGCAAGAGAGTGGGGCGGCGAGGGTGATGGAGAAAGGGAGAGAGTGGAGAGAGGAAGGGAGAGAGAGGGGAGAAAGGGAGAGGAAAATAGAGAAAGTAAAGGATAGAGGGAGAAAGGGAGGGAGTTAGAGGGAGAAAGGGAAGAAGGGAGAGAGAGAGAGAGGGAGAGGGAGAAGAGATAGAGATACGGGGAGAGGGAGAGAGAGAGAGAGAAAATATGAGAGAAAGTGAGGAAGGGAGAGAAAGAAAAGGAGGGAGAGAGAGTGAGGGAGGGAGAGAGACGGAGGGAGAGAGACGAAGAGAGAATCGAAGGGAAGGACTATGAGGGGGAGAGGGAAATAAAATCCGAGAGAGGGGGAGAGAGAGGGATAAAAGAAGAGGGTGAGAGGGAGAAGGAGAATAAGAGAAGGAGAGAAAGGGTAAGAAGGAGAGGAAGAGAGAGAGCGAGTGGAAGAGGGAGAGAGAGGAGGGATTACGATAGAGAAAGAGAGAGAGATAGAAAGAGAAGGAGGTAGGAAAAAGGGAGAGAGAGTGAGGGAAAAGGGTAGAGAGGTGGAGTATAGAGAGATGGAAAGGGTAAGGGGGAGGGAGAGAGAGAAGGATAGGGAGGGATTGAGGGAGGCATAGGGAGAGAAAGGGAAAGGAAGAGAGAAAGTAAGAAGGAAAGAGAGGTAGAGAATGAGGGGAAGTGAGAGGGGGAGAGCGGGATGGAGAGAGGAAGAGAGGCGAATAAGGAGAGAGAAAAAGAAGGAGAGGGAGAGAGCAAGTAAAGGGAGAGAGGGAAAGAGAAGAGAGATAAGGAATGATGAAGAGAGAGTCGGAGAGAAAGGGATAGAGAATGAGGGAGGTAGAGAGAGGGAGAGAAAGAGAGCAAGAAAGGAAGGAAAGTGGGAGAGAGAGGGAAGGAGAGAGATAAAGGTAGATGGAGAAGATAGTAAGAGGGAGAGAGGGGGAAAAGAAAGAGAGATGGAGGGAGAAGTCGAGAAGGGGAAAGAGGGGGAAGAGTGGGAGAGATATGTAGGTTCGGGGAGAGAAAGAGAAACAGAGGGAGGGGGAGAGGAAAAGCGAGAGAAGGAAGGAGCATGAGAGTGAGAGAAGAAGGGAGATGGAGTGTAGGAGAAGGATCGAGAGAGAGGGAGATGGAGGGAGAGGGAAATAAAGAGAGAGAGGGATTGAGATAGAGGGAGATGGAGGGAGAAGGAAGGAGAGAGGCACGAGAGAGGGGGAGAGAGAGTGGAAGAGGGAGAGGGAGAAAGAAATAGAGATATAGAGAGAGGGAGAGAGAGAGAAAATATGAGAGAAAGTAAGGGAGAGAAAGAAAGGAAGAGAGGGAAAGAGAGGGATGGAGAGAGAAAGGGAGAGAGAATGGGAAAGAAGGACTATGAGGGGAAGAGAGATATAAAATGTGAGAGAGGGGGAGAGAGAAGGATAAAAGAAGAGGGTGAGAGGGAGAGGGAGAATAATAGAAAGAGAGAAGGGGTAAGAAGGAGATGGAGAGAGAGCGAGTGGAAGAGGGGGAGAGAGGAGGGATTATGACAGAGAAAGAGAGAGGGATAGAAAAAGAAGAAGGCAGGGAAAAGAGGAGAGAGAGTGAGGGAAAAGGGTAGGGAGGTAGAGAAGAGGGAGATGGAAAGGGTAAGGGGGAGGGAGAGGGAGAAGGAAAGGGAGGGATTGAGGGAGGTAGAGGGAGAGAAAGAGAGAGAGAGAGAAAGTATGAAGGAGAGAGAGGGCAAGAATAAGGAGAACAGAGAGGAGAGAGAGTAGGATGGAGAGAGGAAGAGAGGGATAGGAGAGAGTGAGAGAAAGAAAAATGGACCAAGGAGGAGAGAGAAAAAGGGAGCAAAAGGGAGAGAGGGTGAGAGAGGGTGAGAGAGGGAGAGCAAGGGAAGGGGAATGAGATAGCAGGGGATAGAGGGAGGGAGGGTGAGAGAGGAGTGAAGATGAAGAGAGAATAATAGAGAGGGAGGGATAGAAAGAAGGGGAGAGAAAAAGAAGGGAGGGAGAGAGCGAGTAGAGGGAGAGAGGGAAATGGAAGAAGAGAGATAAAGATTGAGGGAAGAGAGGGCTAGAGTGAAAGGGAGAGAGAGTGGGGGAGGTAGAGAGAGGAAGAGCAAGAGAGTAAGAAAGGAAGGAAGAGTGGGAGACAGAGGGAAGGACAAAGATAGAGGTAGGGGGAGAGAGATAACAAGAGGGAGAGAGAGGGAAAAGAAAGAGAGAGGGAGCGAGAGGGAGGGAGATGTAGAGAAGGGGAAAGAAGGGAGAGTGGGAGAGACATGTAGGGTCGGGGAGAGATAGAGAAAGAGAGGGAGGGGGAGAGGAAAACGAGAGGAGGGAGTATGAGAGAGAGAGAGAGAGGAAGGGAGAGCGAGTGCGGGAGAAGGATCGAGAGAGAGATAGAGGGAGAGAGAAGGATTGAGACAAAGGGACGGGGAGGGAGAGAGGGAGGGAAAGGGGAGAGAGAGGGAGAGAAAGAGGGAGGGGGAGGGAGATAGAGAGAGGGTAAGGTAGAGGGAGAAAGAGATAGAGATATATGAAGAGGGGGAGATGAGAGAGAGTGATAAAGAGAGAGAAAGAAAGAGAGGGAGAGACAGGGAGGGAGAGGGAGAGGGAGATAGGGAGAGAGAAAGGGAAGGAAGGACTATGAGGGGGAGAAAGGGATAAAAGGTGAGATAGAGGGGAGAGAGAGGGATAAAAGAAGAGGGTGAGAGGGAGAGGGAAATAAGAGAAAGAGAGAAGGGGTAAGAAGGAGTGGGAGAGAGAGAGGGTGAGTGGAAAAGGGAGAGAGAGGAGGGATTATGATAGAGAAAGAGAGAAGGATAGAAAGAGAAGGAGGTAGGAAATAGGGGAGAGAGTGAGGGAAAAGGGTAGAGAGGTGAAGAAGAAGGAGATGGAGAGGGTAAGGGGGAAGGAGAGGGAGAAGGAAAGGGAGGGATTGAGGGAGGCAGAGGGAGAGAAAGAGAGAGGGAGAGAGAAAGTAAGAAGGAGAGAGAGGGAGAGGGAGGAAAAATGTAAAAAGAAGAGAGAGGGAGAGAATGAGGGGAAGAGAGAGGGGGAGAGTGGGATGGAGAGAGGAAGAGAGGGAAATAAGGAAAGAGAGAGGGAGAGATAAAAATGAAGCAAGAAGGATAAGGAAAAAAGGAGCAAGGGGAGAGAGGGTAAAAGAGAGAGAGAGGGAGAGTAAGGGAATGGGAATGAGATAGAGTGTGATAGAGGGAGAGAGGGTGAGAAAGGAGTGAAGATGAAGAGAGAAGAATATAGAGGGAGAGATAAAAAGAAAGGGAGAGAGAAAAAGAAGGAGAGGGAGAGAACAAGTAGAGGGAGAGATGGAAAGAGGAGAGAGATAGGGAATGAGGGAAGAGAGGGTCGAGTGAAATAGAGAGAGAATGAGGGAGGCAAAGAGAGAACGAGAGAAAGAGAGCAAGAAAGGAAGGAAGAGTGGGAGAGAGAGGGAAGGAGATAGATAAAGGTAGATGAAGAGAGATAGCAAGAGGCAGAGAGAGGGAAAAAGAAAGAGAGAGGGAGGGGGAACTAGAGAAGGGGAAAAAGGGGAGAGTGGGAGAGAGATGTAGGTTCGAGGAGAGAAAGAGAAAGAGAAAGAGAGGGAGGGGGAGAGGAAAAGCAAGAGAAAGAGGGAGCATGAGAGAGAGAGAGAAGAAAGGAGATGGAGTGTAGGAGAAGGATCGAGAGAGCAAGGGAGGGAGGGAAAGGGAAATAGAGAGAGAAGGATTGAGATAGAGGGAGATGAAGTGAGAAGGAAGGAGAGAGGGAGGGAGAGGGAGAGAGAGAGTGGGAGAGGGAGAGGCAGAAAGAGATAGAGATATAGGGAGAGGGAGAGGGAGAGAGAGAGATAATATGAGAGAAAGTGAGGAAAGGGAAGAAAGAAAGGAAGAGAGGGAGAGAGAGCGAGGGAGAGAGAGAGGGAGAGAGAGAAAAGAAGGGAAGGACTATGACGTTGAGAGAGAGTGATAAAAGAAGAGGGTGAGAGGGAGGGGGAGAATAAGAGAAGGGAAGAAGGGGCAAGATGGAGAGGGAGAGAGAAACGAAGGAAAGAGGAGGGAGAAAAAAGAGCAAGCGGGAGAGAGCATAAGAGAGAGAAAGGGAGAGCAAGGGAACGTGAATGAGATAAAGTGGGATAGAGGGAGGGAGGTTGAGAGAGGAGTGAAGATGAAGAGAGAAGAATATAGAGGGAGAGATAAAAAGAAAGGGAGAGAGAAAGAGAAGGAGAGGGAGAGAGGGAAGGAGGAGAGAGATAGAGAATGAGGGAAGAGAGGGTCGAGAGAAAGGGAGAGAGAATGAGGGAGGCGAGAGAGAGGTAGAGAAAGAGAGTAAGAAAGGAAGGAAGAGTGGGAGAGAGAGGGACAGAGATAGATAAAGGTAGAGAGAGAGATAGCAAGAGGCGAGAGAGGGAAAAAAGAGAGGGAGGGAGAAGTAGAGATGCGAAAAGAAGGGGAGAGTGGGAGAGAGATATAGGTTCGGGGAGAGAAAGAGAAAGAGAGAGAGGGGGAGAGGAAAAGTGAGAGAAGGAGGGAACATGAGAGAGAGAGAGAAGAAAGGAGATGGAGTGTAGGAGAAGGATCTAAAGAGAGAGGGAGGGAGGGAGAGGGAAATAGAGAGAGAGGGATTGAGACGAGAGGGAGACGAAAGGAGAAGGAAGGAGAGAAGGAGGGAGAGGGAGAGAGAGAGAGTGAAAGAGGGAGAGGGAGAGGGAGAGGGAGAGAAAATATGAGAGAAAGTGAGGAAGGGAAAGAAAGAAAGGAAGAGAGGAAGAGAGAGGGAGGGAGGGAGAGAGGGAGAGAGAAAGGAAGGGAAGGACTATGAGGGTGAGACAGGGGGAGAGAGAGTGATAAAAGAAGAGGGTGAGAGGGAGAGAGAGAGGGAGAGTAAGGGAACGAGAATGAGATAGAGTGGGATAGAGGGAGGGAGGGTGAGAGAGGAGTGAAGATCAAGAGAGAAGAATATAGAGGGAAAGATAAAAAGAAAAGGAGAGAGAAGGACAAGGAGAGGGAGAGAGCAGCAGAGGGAGAGAGGGAAAGAGGAGAGAGATAGGGAATGAGGGAAGAGAGGGTCGGAGAGAAATAGAGAGAGAATGGGGGAGGCAAAGAGAGAAGGAGAGAAAGAGAGCAAGAAAGGAAGGAAGAGTGGGAGAGAGAGGGAAGGAGAGAGATAAAGGTAGACAGAGAGAGATAGCAAGAGGCAGAGAGAGGGAAAAGAAAGAGAGAGGGAGGGAGAGTGGAGATGAGGAAAGAAGGGGAGAGTGGGAGAGAGATGTAGGTTTAGGGAGAGAAAGAGAAAGAGAGGGAGGGGGAGAGGAAAAGCGAGAGAAAGAGAGGGAGGGGGAGAGGAAAAGCGAGAGAAAGAGAGGGAGGGGGAGAGGAAAAGTGAGAGAAAGAGGGAGCATGGGAGAGAGAAACAAGAAAGGAGATGGAGTGTAGGAGAAGGATCGGGAGAGAGAGGGAGTGAGGGAGAGGAAAATAGAGAGAGAGGGATTGAGACAGAGGGAGACGAAGGGAGAAGGAAGGAGAGAGGGAGGGAGAGGGAGAGGGAGAAAGAGATAGAGATATAGGAGAGGAAGAGAGAGAAAAATATGAGATAAAGTGAGGAAGGGAAAGAAAGAAAGGAAGAGAGGGAGAGAGAGGGAGGGAGAGAGAGACGGAGAGAGAAAGGAAGGGAAGGACTATGAGGGTGAGAGAGGGGGAGAGAGAGTGATAAAAGAAGAGGGTGAGAGGGAGAGGGAGAATAAGAGAAGGAGAGAAGGGGCAAGAAGGAGAGGGACGGAGAGAAACAAAGCAAGGAGGAGAGAGAGAAAAAGGAGCAAGTGGGAGAGAGGATATGAGAGAGAGAGGGAGAGCAAGGGAATGGGAATGAGATAGAGTGGGATAGAGGGATGGAGGGTAAGAGAGGAGTGAAGATGAAGAGAGAAGAATATAAAGGGAGAGATAAAAAGAAAGGGAGAGAGAAAGAGAAGAAGAGGGAAAGAGCGCTAAAGGGAGAGATGGAAAGAGAAGAGAGATAGGGAATAAGGGAGAGAGGGTCGGAGAGAAAGGGAGAGAGAATGAGGGAGGCAGAGAGAGAGGTAGAGAAAGAGAGCAAGAAAGGAAGGAAGAGTGGGAGAGAGAGGGACAGAGATAGATAAAGGTAGAGAGAGAGATATAGCAAGAGGCGAGAGAGAGGGAAAAAAGAGAGGGAGGGAGAAGTAGAGATGCGAAAAGAAGGGGAGAGTGGGAGAGAGATATAGGTTCGGGGAGAGAAAGAGAAAGAGAGGGAGGGGAGAGGAAAAATGAGAGAAGGAGGGAACATGAGAGAGAGAGAGAGAGAAGAAAGGAGATGGAGTGTAGGAGAAGGATCGAAAGAGAGAGGGAGGAAGGGAGAGGGAAATAGAGAGAGAGGGATTGAGATAGAGGGAGACAAAGGGAGAAGGAAGGAGAGAGGGAAGGAGAGGGAGAAGGAGAAAGAGATAAAGGTATAGAGAGAGGGACAGAGAGAGAAAATATGAAAGAATGTGAGGAAGGGAGAGAAAAAAGGAAGAGAGGGAGAGAGAGGGAGGGGGAGAGAGAGGGGAGAGAGAATGAGAGGGAAGGACTATGAGGGGGAGAGAGAAATAAAATGTGAGAGAGGGGGAGACGGAAGGATAAAAGAAGAGGGTGAGAGGGAGAGGGAGAATAAGAGGAGAGAGCGAGTGGAAGAGGAATAGAGAGGAGGGATTACGAAGGAGAAAGAGAGAGGGATAGAAAGAGATGGAAGTAGGAAGCAGGGGAGAGAGAGTGAGGGAAAAAGGGAGAGAGTGGGAGAGAGTGGGAGAGAGAGAGGGTAAGGATAAGGGAGAGGGAGAGAGAGATGAAGAGTAAGGGATTGAGGGTGGAAAAGGGATAGAGAGGGAGAGGGAGAGGGAGATAGAAAGTAAGAAAGAGAGAGAGGGAGTGAATGAGGGGAAGAGAAAAGGGGAGAGTAGGATGGAGAGAGGAAGAGAGGAAGAGGAGGAGAGAAGGAGGGAGAGAGAGAAATGAAGCAAGGGGAGACGAGGTTGAGAGAGGGAGAGAAAGAGAAAGGGAATGAGATAAAGTGGGATAGAGGGAGGAAGGGTGAGGGAGGAGTGAAGATGAAGAGAGAAGAATATAGAGGGAGAGACAAAAAGAGAGGGAGAGAAAAAGAGAAGGAGAGGGAGAGAGGGAAAGAGGGAGAGGGAAGAAGAGAGATGGAGAGTGAGGGAAGAGAGGGTCGAGTGAAATGGAGAGAGAGTGGGGAAGGTGGAGAGAGAGAGCAAGAGAGCAAGAGAGGAAACAAGAGTGGGAGAGAGAGGGAAGGAGAGAGATAGAGGTAGAGGGAGAGAGATAGAAAGAGGGGGAGAGAGGGAAAAGAAGGAGAGAGGGAGCAAGAAGGAGCGAGATGTAGAGTAGGGAAAGAGGAGGAGAGTGGGAGAGAGATGTAGGGTCGGAGAGAAGTCAAGAAAGAGAGGGAGGGGGAGAGGAAAAGCAAGAGAAGGAGGGAGCATGAGAGAGAGAGAGACGGAAGGAGAGGGAGTGTAGGAGAAGGTTGAGAGAGAGAGAGGGAGGGAGGGAGAGGGAATGGGAGAGAGAGAGGGATTAAGATAGAGGGAGAGGGAGAGAGAGGGAGGGAGAGGAAGAGAGATAGAGGGGGAGAAGGAAGGAGGGGGAGGGAGATAGAGAGAGGGTGAGGGAGAGGGAGAAAGGGATAGAGATATAAGGAGAGTGGGAGAGAGAGAAAATAGAAGAGAGAGTGAGGAAGGGAGAGAAAGAAAGGAAGAGAGGGAGAGAGAGAGGGAGAGAGAAAGGGAAGGAAGGACTATGAGGGGGAGAGGGATAAAGGTGAGAGAGGGGGAGAGGGAGGGATAAAAGAAGAGGGTGAGAGGGAGAGGGAGAATAAGAGAAGGAGAGAAGGGGTAAGGAGGAAAGGTAGAAAGAGAGCGAGTGGAAGTAGGCGAGAGAGGAGGGATTATGGAAGAGAAAGAGAGATATAAAGAGAGAAAAAGGTAGGATGTAGGGAGAGAGAGTGAGGGAAAAGGGGAGAGAGTGGGAGAGAGAGGGAGATAGAGAGGGTAAGGGGGAGGGAGAGGGAAAAGGAGGGGAGGGATTAAGGGAGGCAAAGGGAGAGAGAAAGTA
The DNA here is from genome assembly GCA_963924115.1 of Dovyalis caffra. Classification (NCBI taxonomy): domain Eukaryota; kingdom Viridiplantae; phylum Streptophyta; class Magnoliopsida; order Malpighiales; family Salicaceae; genus Dovyalis; species Dovyalis caffra. The sequence goes on from CAWUPB010001179.1 coordinate 2,316,431, forward strand.
AGAAAGAGGAGAGAGAGAATGAGGGAAAGAGAGAGGGGAAGAGTAGGATGGAGAGAGGAAGAGAGGGAGAGGAAAAGAGAGAGAGGGAGAGAGAAAAAGGGATCAAGGGGTAGAGAAGGCAAGAGAGGGAGAGAGAGGGAGAGCAAGGGAAAGGGAATGAGATAAGGTGGGTAGAGGGAGGGAGGGTGAGAGAGGAGTGAAGATGAAGAGAGAAGAATATAGAGGGAGAGAGGAGGGACAGGTGATAGGTGGAGAGGGATAGTGGGAGAGGGAGAGGGAGAGAGTGAGGGTAAGTGGGAGGGAGAGATGGAGAGGGAGAGGGTAGGAGGGGAGAGAAAAAAAGGATGAGAGGGAGAAAGAGAAAGAAAAGGAGAGAGAGAGGAAGGGGATAGGGTGAGGAGGAGAGAGATAAAGAGAAAATGAGAGTGTGAGGAGGAGAGAAAACAAGGGAGGATGAGATGGGTAGAGAGGGAGATAGAGAGAGGAAGAGTGGGAGAGGGAGAGGAAGATGGATTAAAAGATAATGGGAAAGAGGGTGAGATAGAGAGAGAGGGAAGACTTGAAGGGGAGAGGGTGAGAGGGTAGGAGAGAGAAAGAGAAAAAGTAGAAAGGAGAGAGGGTTACAAAGTAGGGGAGAGGGAGAGGGAGATGGATTAAGAGATAATGGGAAAGAGGTTGAGATAGAGAGAGAGGGGAAGACTTGAAGGGAGAGAGGGTGAGAGGGTAGGAGAGAGAGAGAGAGAAAGAGTAGAAAGGAGAGAGGGTTACAGAGTAGGGAGAGGGAGAGGAATAAAGTTGGAGGGAGAGTGGGAGAGAGAGGGAGGGAGAGACAAAAAAGGAAGAGAGGGAGAGAGAAAGGGGAGTGAATTAGAGAATGAGAGAGGGAGAGAGATGGGAGAAGGGAGATAGAGAGAGGTAGGGAGAGGGACAAAGAGAGAATGAGAGATAGAGAGAGGAAGTGAAAGAGAGTAAATGAGAGAGAGAAGGAGAGGAAGAGATCGAGAGAGGAAGAGATAGAGAAGGAGAGATCCAGAGAGGGAAAAGGGAGAGAGATAGGGAGAAAGCGACGGAAAGAGGGAGAGAGGGAGAGAGAAAAGAGAGAGAAATGGAAAGGGAGATAGGGAGAGAGATGGAAAGAGAGGGAGAAAGGGAGGTGAGAGGGAGAGGGAGTGATAGTAAGGAGAGAGGGAGAGAGAAAGAGAAAGTGGGAGAGATATGGAGAGAGAGAAAGAGAGAGATAGAGATGGAGGGAAAGGAAGGGAGGGAGAGAGAGAAAGAGAAAGAGAGAGGGAGTGAGGGAATGAGAGAGAAGGATTGAGATGGAGGGAGAGGGAGAGCGAGAGGGAGAGAGGGAGAGAATTGGAGAGAGGAAGAGAAAGTAAGAGGGAGGGAATAAGGAAGAGGAGAGACAAAGATGAGAGAGGGGTTTAGGAAGAGGGAGAGGGAGGGAGAGAGGGCGAGAGGGGGAGTGAGAATGAGGGAGAAAGGGAGCGAGAGAGGGAAAAGGAGAATGTGAGAGAGAGAGAGAGTGAGAGGGGGAGAGAGAAAGGGAGAGGTAGGGAGAGAGAGAGAAAGAGCGAGGGAGAGGGAGAGGGAAGGAGGGAAGAGTAAGAGAGAGGGAGACAAGGAGAAAGAGAGGGATAAAATGGTAAGAAGAAGGAAGAAAGAGAGGGAGGGAGAGAGAGAGGGAGACAGACAAAGATGGATAGGGAGACAAAGAGAGGGTGAGAAGGGGGAGGGAAAAAAGGAGTTGAGGAGGGAGGGAGAGAGGGGGAGAGAGAGGGAAAGAGAGAGAGGGAAAGAGGAAAAGAGTAGAATGGAGAAATTGAGAGAGAGAGGGAGGGAGGGAGAGAGAAGGAAAGAGCAAGGACGTAGGAGATAGGGGTCGAGGAAGAAAGAGAGGGAGAGGGAGAGGGAGAGGGAGAGAGTGGGAAAGGGAGGGAGAGAGGGATAAGGGAGAAAGAGACAAAGGGAGAGAGGGATAAGGGAGAAAGAGAGAGACGAAGAGAGCAAGAGAGGGGGAGTGGGAGGTGAAAAGTGAAGAGAGGGGGATAAAGAAAGGAGGAGTAAAGGGGAGAGGGAGAGAGAGAAAGAGGGAGAATGAGAGGGAAAGAGAGGGAGAAAGAGGGAGTGGAAAGAGAAAGCGAGAGAGAGAGGAAGAAGGAGAGTGGGAGGGAGGGAGGGAAAGGGTGAGAAAGGGTGTGGGAGAGAAAGGCTAGATAGAGGAATTGAGAGGGAGAGAGAGAGAGAGGTAAAGAAAGAAAGGGAGTGAAGGGAGGGAGAGAGAATGAGGGAGAGGGAGAGGGAGAGGGAGAGGGAGAGGGTGGGATAGCAAGGGAGACAGGGAACAAAGTGAGGGGAAGAGAGAGGGCACAAGAGAGGAAGAGTTAGAGAGAAGGAGAGAGACAGGAAGAGAAAGAGAGTGGAACAAGGAGAGAGAAAAAGAGGGAGGGAGGGAGAAAGAGGAGAGAAAGAGAAGGAGGGAGAGAAAGGAAGAGAGGAGAGAGAAAGGGAAGAGAGGGAGAGATAGAGGGAAAAGGAGAGCGTGAGTGAGAGGGAGAGAGAGTGGTAGAGAGAGAGAGAGGGAAAGAGAAGTAATGGAGACCCTATAACGCCCCCACCCGTGTTCACTCTCTATTACCTAAATAGGAGTAACTAGGCGAGGCGCTTCACGCCGGCATAACCAAATTTTGAATTTACCTTAAACACGTGTGTGTTTATACATTAAAGACTTATCATATAATAAAACATGACCAAGAACATTTACATAAAATTCACAAAATAGTTGAAGAAATTATAAAATTTATTTACAATACCATCAAAATATTCATTGACACCCTAACCCTAAAATTACAAATAAACAAAATAAAATCCTCTAAGGTTTGTGTCACGCCCGAGCCCTTTTAGAGGATCCGGTAGTGTCCTTGTTGGTACTACGATCAATGTTACCTATCATAATATGCAAATAACAACGAGGTGAGCCGAAGCTCATTAAGTAGGGTGATGCACGTGATATGTAATGAAGTTTTATTTCCCATTCTACCCATCCATTTTTAATTTGGGTACCCTAAGTATTAGCAAGCTTGTGCGTTCCATCTCTCGATGATCGCATTACCTCCTACTACTCTATTACTCTCTTTCGGTGATCTCATTATCACCTACTCGCTCACATCGAAATTGCCTTCATTCTAGCACACGATTCGCGAAATCATCCCTCGCTTAATGGTGTTAGTAATAGAGCACGTACATGGTTTCATGCTGTTACCAATTCCATTCGGTTCAATTACCAAACTATTTTATCTTGTGACTCATTGATGTTTCTCGATTTCATATCACCCCCGAATGCACATGATGCATATGGTATTATGTTTAACACATTCGACTAATTATGCTATCACCATTTCTTCTCAAATCGTTCCCATGTCCGACGCACACTCGAGACTTCACAGGTGTTTCACGCATCATTTAAAGTATTCAAAATGAGAATACAAATTTCGTTCATCGACAACATTCATTGCATAAATCTACTTCGTACTTATAAGTTTTTCCTTTTTGTGTATCAGCTTACGTCTAGGCTTGGATTTTCGATGTATAACTTAGTGTACGAGACCGGTTAATCCTAAGGATTTATACGTGACATAATTAATCTTAGAAGTCGAAGTCGACTCATAAAGGGTCTAGGTTTTAATCTAGATTTTTCTTGAATTCTCTTTTTTCATTACCCTATTTATATGTCTTGTAATCATTAATCTCTACTTGCATTCATCTTCACTTCTTGATCTCTACTTACCCAAAAGGGATTTAATGTTAATCATTTTCTCTCCTAGGCCAAATGGTCCCAAAATAAGCAAGAAATTTTTTTTCATTTCTAGGTCGCTTCCTTTTTAATGACTTACCAACTCATACTTAGAAGAGTTACCAAGAAGATTTAAACCTTAAGGTCCACCAAGGAACCTAAACTTAGTGATCAAATTTCCAATTTACCTAATGAGGTCCAAAACCCTATTTTTCTTTTAGTTAGGCCGGATGGGTTGTTAAGATGGCCATGGATTGCTTTTTTTTTTCTAGCGAATTTATTTTCACCCTAAACTATTAACCCATTGCTAATTGAGTTACCATGATATTCTAGGCCCTTAATTTTCCCAAAAGATCAATTCTTTCCCCATTTTCCCCACTTGGCCGAATGGTTTTAGCCTAGGGAAACTCTAAAAGTGTATTCCTTTTTCTTTCCAAGTTAAGCTTACCAAACCTAGGTTAAGTTCAATCCATTCGGTCCATACCCTTTATCTTTCTTTTTTCCTTTCCAACCCATCCACACATTTAAATCTATCAAACAAGCTTTACATGACAACAAAACATATAAATCCATCACAATTTAGCAAGCCTTAACACCAACACAAACAACCATAGTAATCCATAAAAAGATTATTACAAACCCGTGAAATAAACACTAAAAAAAAAATAACTTAAAAAAATAACTTAAGACATTAATAAACCAAAAAATGGAACCTACTTACTTTGCTTGAATTTCCTAAAGGTTGATTAGGTTTTCCCCTTCTTTCTGTTCTTTCTTTTTCTTTTTCTTTTCCTTTCCTCTTCCTCTCTTGTCTACCGTTTCTCTCTCCCAATTTTGGTGGCTACGATCGCCTAAAAATTTCTTATCATTTACAGTAATTCTATATATATATATGCTTAAAGTCTTAGTCTAAGTAAGTGTACAAATGGCTAGATTTAATTTGGAAGCTAATGAGAGAGAGGTGGCCGATTTGAAAGGGTTAGAGTGTCCCGGCCTTAATTCATTTAATGCATTGCTTAGGTGCCTAACAAAAAAAATTAAGTTAAATATGCACCCTAATTAACTTGATTCAAGTAAATAAACATAGTTTCCTTCATAAAATTTTGGAATTTTCTTTTCTTAAAACTAGGAAATTCCTTGTCCATTCTTTTCCCAAAAATTCCAGCAGTTGATGCTTCAAGAATAGTCTATACTAAAATGTTCATAACTCTTTATATATTGATCTAAAAATCACAAATGTTTATATAGAGCTAGTAGATACATAGATGAACAACATTTATTCTTTAATTTTTACCCAAAAACCAATCTAAAGTCCTCAAATAAATCACATACTATTCGGACAGAATATAGTCCTCAGACACTCGATTTTGATTGATTTATTTTTTTTTACGAGGGTTACAATGGAGAGGGAAATGGAAATAGAGAGAGGGGATAGAGAGAGTGGGAAGGAGAAAGTATGGGAGAGGGAGAGAGAGGGAGAGTGAATGAGAGAGAAAGAGATAGAGAGGAAGAGAAGGAGAGAAAGGCAAGGAGAGAGAATAAGAGAGGGAGAGTGAGACCCGAGAGTGAGGGAGAGAGGGGGATATAGAGAGGAAGAAGGGGAGCAAGGGAGAGAGGGAAAGAGGGAGAGAGAAAGAGAGAGGAAGAAAAGGAGGGAGAAAAAGACAAAGAGAGTGAGAGAGAAGAAGGGGGAAAGGGTGGGAGGGAGGGAGAGGGTGAGAGGGAGAGAGGGAGAGAAAGAGAGTGGTATAGAAAGAGGAGAATGATGAGAGAGGGAGAGAAGGGAGAAAGGAAGAGAGAGAAAGGGGAGAGAATAGGGGAGAGAGAGAGGGAGAAAGTGTGAGAGAGGGATTGAGGAGAGAGATAGGGAGAAAGGAGAGGAATAGAGGGAGGAGAGGGAGAGAGAGAGAGAAAGGGGAGAGGGGAAGTGAGAGAAGCGAGAAGAGAGGGGAGAGACGAGGGAGAGAGAGTTAGTGTAGATGCCCAAGATCCAACCATATTTAGATAGGGTTGATTATTGCATGATTGCATCATTATTTTAATAATAATAAAAAAAATCTTTTTATTAATTCTTATGTTTTTATGTTTATTAATTCAGTAGAATTAGATAGAAGTCTTTATGACATGGATTTGCAATTGTGATTGATTGAAATATGTTAGACAAAAACTAATGCATATAAATGATATCATTAAATGTTCCAACTTGTATCATTGTCATGAATGGACATTAACTATATGCGGATATACTTGTGAATGCTATGCTCAACTATAGGATAGTAGTAGAAGATCTCACACCTATTGGCATAGTGTTGCCAAAGCAAGCACTTAGGTGATTTATGTGAGAGAACTTATCACCAAAGTTAACTCATCATGAGAATCGATTTGGTTTAATCTATGAAAATCTAATATGCGATGGGTACAAATGGTCCTTAGACTTGAAGTCATCATGATTATCTTATTAGAGGATTTTGTTAGTGTTGGTGCCCAAGATCCAACCATGTTTAAATGGGCTCATGTTAACATATTATTACATTATTTATTTTAATAATAATAAAGAAGTCATTCTATTAATTCTTATGTTTATATGTTGATAAATCTAGTACAATTAGATAGAAGTCCTTATGATATGCATTTACAATAGTGATTGATCGAAAGATATGAGACAAACACTAATGCACACAAATGATATTATTAAATGTTCCAAGTCATAGCATTGTGAAGAATGGACATTGACAATATGCGGATAGACTTGTGACTTGCCATTAGAACCCATTTGGTTTTAATATATGGAAATCTCATAAGAGATGGGTACAAATGGTCCTTAAACATAAAGTCATCACCATTATCTCATTGGAGGACTTATGCACTTTGACACTCGTTTCGATGGACCCATTAATGGGTTGCACATGGGCAATTTATTAGGTGCACTTAGAATCTAATGGAGATAGATATATGACTGAGATAGGTGTGTCTTTCCTTGTATGCTAAAAGAGTTATTACATTTCACTTCGATAAATATGTACTCAAGAAATGCGTGGCCACGGTAGGAGTATACCAATAGACCATAGTTGGTTTACTCTAAAAGATAAGACATTAGGGTATCAAAGAAAACTTGTGTGATCATAATCAAGAAAGACTAATAACCAAATTCGAGATCACACTCGTGATAAGTTAGCATGAGGACTCAATTGTATAGTAACCATGCTCGTGAAAGGTAATAATGGATTAACTAATCCTCCTAGAGAATTGGATAGTCAAATGTCTTGCTATAGGCCAATCTTGACTTACATATCAATAGATAAAAGAGAAGTCTTTTATTCTTGATACATTATCAACATATCTAGGAGCCTATTGAGTCACATGCATAAGTTTAAGTGTTCGAATTATAAATAAGAAGCAAATATATTGAAATAGGTTTCCAATTATAAAAAGTTTTCTCGTTCTAGAAAAAGCTTCCAAAATGAAAAGTTTTCTAAAATGAAAAGTTTCATATTTTAGAAATTAGTTTCCTAATTTAAAAATTAGTTTCAAATTTGAAAATAAAGAACTTAAAGGGAAAAGAGTTTCCTAATTTAGGTTAAAGGGTATTTTGGGGAATTGCTTCCGATGTGGACCCCACCAAAATAATCTAAGAATATTTATTTGGATAGTCCAAATAAATTAATTAGGATAAAATAGTTTTAACCCATTAGATTTAATTAAGAGCATTAAGATAATTTTAATGGGAGGATAAACATCAACCTTATTGGATAAGGTTGGATGCTTTGAATATGAACATCAATCTTATTGAATAAGGTTGAATATTTCAAAAGATATTAATCAAATACTCCATATATGAAATAACTCCTCATCCTTAGAGGATAAGGAAGCAACAACCTAAAGTCCTTTATGGACTCATAGTCATCCCTCTCCTTATCCTTGGAGGACAAGGAAACTCTCCCCCTATAAATAAGAGGAGAGGTACAACATAAAGGAGGTTAACCAACCATAGAGTATTTTGGCCAGGATGAATCATAAAGGGAGAAATTTAGCCAAGTTAAAAAAAGGGCAGTGAGATTTTTGCTAGCCCTTAAAATAACATTAGGCACATGGCTAAGAAAGAAAACGAAGGAGAAAATATTTTTCTCTTAAACCCTAGCAAGAAATCCTTTTTCCTTCTCCTTTACGATTATCGTAAAATTGCCCGAGATTGATTTCTAAAGGAAAGACTTAATCTAAAGTGGTGGAGCTAGCACCTCATTAATTTTGAGTGCTTCTTTATGGATACTTAGACTACATGAATCATCAATAGAGATCGGACACTTGGATGGCTTTATTGAAAAGGAATTCAAATCTACGCTACAGGAGGTAAACCTTTACTTATAGTTTATTAATGTATGTATGATTAGTAGATTCAACGGTTTGATCTTGGGGCCTTAGATGGAAGAAAATTTTTTATTTATTCCATACCCCCATAAGATGCATGATTCTTCATATTTATGTACTTTGAAACTCGTTTCAATGGACCTAATAAAGGGTTACATATGGGTGATTTGTTGGGTGCACTAGGAATCTAAAGGAGGTAAGTGTATGACTAAGATAGGACATACCATTCCTTGTATGCTAAAAGAATTATTACATTGCACTTTGATGAATGTCAACTTAAGAAATCTATGACCATAGTAAGAGTACACCAATAGAACATAGTTGGTTCACCCTAAGAGCTAAGATATTTAGGAATCAAAGAAAACTTGTGTGACCGCAATCAAATAAGACTTATAACCAAGTTCAAAATCACACTATGATAAATTGACATGAAGACTAAATTGTATGGTAACCATGCTCATGAAAGGTAATAATGGATTAATTAATCCTTATAAAGAATTAGGTAGTCACGATGCCTTGCTAAAGGCCCATCTTGATTTATGTATCAAGAGACCAAAAAGAGTCTTTCGTTCTTGATACATTGCTACCATATCTAGGAGCCTATTGAGTCACACACATGAGTTTAAGTATTCACATGATTAAATATAAGCAAAGAAATTGGAAAAAGTTTCCAATTTTGAAAGTTTTCTATTTTGGAAAAGGTTTTCCAAAAATGAAAAGTTTCTTAAAATGGAATGTTTCCCTGAATAGAAGTTTCCTATTTTAGAAATCAATTTTCTAATTTGGAAGTTGGTTCGAAATTTAGAACTAAATAACCTAAAATGGAAATAAGTTTTCTAATTTAGGTTAAAGGGTACTTTGAGAAATTATTTCCTAAGGTGGACCGCTTGAATTATCTAAAATTATTTATTTATATAGTCCAAATAACTTAATTAGACTAGAATGGTTTTAGCCTAATAGGTTTAATTAAAAGCCTTAAAATATTTGGTTGGGAGGATAAACATCAACCTTATTGGATAAGGATGAATATTTTAAAGATAAATAACAAAATCTCACATGTAAAATAACTCCTAATCCTTGGAGGATTAGGAAGCAATAAGCATAAGTCCAATTAGGACTTATTTGCTGCCCTTCTTCTTATCCTTTGAGGACAAGGAAACTCTCCTCCTATAAATTGGAGGAGAGGTGCGACATAAAGAGAGAATTAATTTGAGAGAGAGAGAAAATTCATCCAAGTAAGAAAAATAAAAGGAACACATCCCTAAAAAAAAGGCTAGAAGAAATTTGTTTTCTCCCTAACCCTAGCACGCCATTTCCTCTCTCATCTCTTTGGGTTATCTTAAAATTACTCGGATTAGATTTCTATAAGAAACACTAAATAAATTAGAAATGGTGAAGTTAGCAGTCTCCTAATTTTGAGAGCTTCTTTGTAGGTGTTTTGACCACATGGATATCAATAGAGGTTAGACACGTGGATGACTTTTCTATTAAGGAATGTAGATCTATGCTACAAGAGGTAATTCTCTATTCATTGCTTTAATTCATGTATATATAGTTAGTTGATTCAACAATATGATCTTGGGTCAATTAAACGAGAGGAAATTTTTTTCTATTCCATATCTCCATAAGATGTATAATCCTTAAAATGATATCAAATCTTTCATTAAATCTTTGATTACATGTTATGTTAATTTTAATTAACTACACGTATTAATTATGCTTGATTATAAATCTATTATTTTTGGTATGTTATATTAATTTAAAATTGAAATTTGGGTTACAAATAATGGGGGCATGTGAGGCTGATGTTGGACATCAATGCTCATGCAATAAAAATAAAAAATAAACTCATTGGCTGGTCATGCGCTATGCACATAGCAAGCTAGGCTTGCGGTTAAGGTGCTCAAGCTAGGCTCGCATGCCAAGCTGCATGCGAGGTGTGTAGGCTAGGCATTGAACGCCAAACCGTGCACGACGGGCACATGCCAAGCCATGGGTGGGCAAGAACAAGTGGACCAAGATGAGGGCTTAGGTGTTGAAGCTCGTAACCCCTCGAGGTCTAAAAGCCCATGCGCCTATGGCTCAAAAAGTTTTAAAATTGAAATTTAGAAAAATTCGATAAATTTATTAAGTGAACAAAAACATAGATTTATAATTATTTTATGAATGAAATGTGCTTCATTAGTAGGCTATGTATCGGTGTGATTGAAGCATGGGTGAATGGTATGGATAAGTTGATCTAGTTTTATAGAATGAATACTTGTAATTTTTTGATAAATAGGACCTACACATCCTACCTTCTCTTATACTCTATTGTATTTCTCTTCTCATCCTACTCCCGTCGAATGTAACTCGTGATTTCTTATTCAAATAAATATAAAAATAGAAGATAGGAATTAAAATAGATGCAAGGAGAAGATGCTAAGAAATGAAGACATTCTTGAAGAATTTTTAATAATTTTTCACCTAGGAATTTGATTCACTAGTCTCCTTGTGGCTTGAGGGGGATAGCATTAGAGATCCTTTACCATTCATTAATCCTTTATGTCATGCATGAGATGTATGTATATTATACATGAGATGCATGCATGTTAGGAATAATATGATTATTGACTAGTATGCTAGGATGAGACCAACCATGTTAAATCCTTCAAATAAAATATTAAGTTAATTACCTTCCAACGTTAATAGGAGGGAACTCTTTTGGTGTTTATTGGCTTGTTGAAATAACTCAAGATCACTTCTTCCTCCAGGGAAACAAATTATGGGCCATGCAATGTCTCCGAATGTTGGGTCTAACTTAATGAGTTGTTAGGTTTGTTAAGATAACTCAAGGTCCAAGAAACTTGTAGGTAAGGATTGGTAGTCACATAAGATATGACATGATAAGGAGTTGTCATGCTAATGAGATTAGGAATTACATTAGATGTAATTGGTAAAAGGTTACCTACCTAATCCTTCATGTATGGCTTGTTGAGATAACTCAAGGATAATGCATGTTAGAGGATGAAATCCTAATCCACTAAGAAAACGAATTGAAAAGTTTTATCAAGTCCTATATTGAAAGTTATAGAACTTGAAGAAAATAGTAAGAGCAAATATATACTTTACTTATTTTATTTTATGCAATTTAATTAGCCAAACCGAACATTTTTCTATCTTATTAGACTTCATAGTATGACTAGCATCGATTCTATCAATAATTGAGGAATGTAATGCTTTCAACGGAATAAATATCCTCAATCGAGAAATGAATTTGAGGATAGTCCTCCAACATGAGAAAATTCTCTATACGATAGAGAAAGCTCTCTTAAATAAGCCTCCTCGGGATCAAGTTGAAGCTCATATAGCATGGATCAAATATAGAGATGATATGATCACTACTCGAAGCATCATGCTTGCTTTTATGACATTGAAACATACATACCAACATGGAAGCATACAAGCTTTTGACATCATAGTAAAACTTAAAAGCTTATTTGAAGAGAATATTAGGCATGAGCATTATGAGATAGCAAGAAAGCTCTTTAAAGATCGAATGGATGAGGGATCTAGTATCATAAAGTATGCCACTAAAATGATAGGCTATGTTTAAAGATTGGCCAAACTTGAAGTTAGAATGGTTGCTTGAATTATCCATTGACTTAGTATTATAATTGTTGCCTAATAACTTTGGATAGTTCATCATAAACTTTAACATGAAACACATGAAAAATACTATTAGAGAGTTCTTTTCCATTCAAAGGGAAGTTCAGCTCAAAATTAATAAGAAGAATAAGAGTTATATACTTCGGTTAATAAGGGAAATGGTGTAGTAAATGGTAAGAAAAATCCTAAGAAGAAGAAGATTTCAATTGCGCCTACTAGAGGAGTGAAAAAGCCTAAGGCTCAATATAACCCAAAGGATGTAGTATGCTTTTATTGCAACAAGAAAGGGCATTGGAAGTGCGACTACAAGGAGTACCTAGAAGGGGTGCAAAAGAAGAGTTCTAGCACCACCTCGGGTATTTATGTTGATTTTCTTATTTCTAAATTCCTCCTCATCGATATATGATACTATATGTGGTGCTCACATTTTTGAAATGTACAGAAGCATAGAAAAGAAAGAAAAATAGCTTCAAAATAGATGACCTAAAGACTACAATGGATCAAGGGTTGGACCATTAAATATAGGTATTTATGAGCTAGCACTTCCATGTAGGAATGTGTTAAGACTTAATTATTATTATTAGTAGAGACTAAAGATGTTATTTTCATTTCTTGTTTTGAATAAGTATTTCATTTTCAAGAAAGGGTGGGAGAGAAGAAAAGAGAGATAGAGAGGGAGGGGGAGAAAGAGAGGGGTGTGAGAGAGAGAAGGTGAGGGAGAGAGGGAGATGGAGAGAGAGCGATGTATATATATAGAAAAAGAGAAAGGGAGAAAGTGAGATAGAAAATTAGGAAGAAAGAGGGATATATATATATATATATATATATATATATATATATATATATGTTGGTAAAAAGAGAAAGATAAAGGGATAGAGGGAGGGAGCAAAAGGGGGATATATATATATATATATATATATGTATATATATGTATGTATTAGAAGAGAGAAAGAGAAAGGGATAAAGAAAGGGAGCAAAAGGGGAAGGGGAAAGAGGGAGAGAGTTTAGAGGAGAGAGGGATAGGGAGAGGAAATGAGAGAGAGGGAGTGAGGGAGAGGTGGAGAGAGAGATAGAAGGGGAGAAAGTAAGAGAGAGAGAGAGGGAGAGTGGGTGAGGGGGAGAGAGGTACAGGAAGAAAAGGAGAAAGAGGGAGGGAGTGAGAGAGATAAATAGAAAGGGAGAGAGTGATGGAGAAAGGGAGAGAAGGGAAGAGATAGAGTGAAGAGAAAGAGAGAAGGGGAGAGAAAGAGAGTGAGAGAGTGGGAGAGAAAGGGTGGGAGACAGAGGGAGGTAGATAAGAAGAGAAAGTGAGTGAGACCGAGCGAGAGAGAGAGAGGGAGTGAGAAAGAGCTAGAGGGAGGGGGAGAGGGAGGGAGAGGGAGGGAGGGTAAGGTAGAGGGAGAGGGAAAGAGGGTAAGGGAGAGGGAAAGGGAGTAAGGGAGAGGGAGAGGGATAGAGGGAGATAGGAAGAGATAGGGAGAAAGAGGGATAAAGGGAGAGAGAATGCAAGAGAGTTAGAGAAAGATAGCAATAAAGGTAAAGGTAGAGAGAGGGAGAGGGGGAGAGAGAGATAGAGAGATCGTGAGGGATAAGGAGTGAGAGCAAGAGAGAGAGTGGAAGGGTGAGAGAGCAAAACAAAGATGAGGGAGGGAGGGAGGGAGGGAGAGAGAGAGTGAAGGGGGAGAGAGAGGGTGAGGGAGAGAGATATAGAGAGAGGAAGGGGAGAGAGGGGGAAATAGATATGAAGATGGAGACGAGTGCTAGAGGGAGAAAGATGGGTAAAGAGATGGAGAGTAAGGGAGGGATGGAGCATGAGAGAGGGTGAGAGGGATAGAGAATGAGAGAGGGGAGAGAGAGAAGGAGGAAGAGAGGAAGGAGAGAACGATAGAGAGGGAGAAACAATGAGATGGAGAAAAAAGGATATGTTGGAGGAGAGAGAAAGAGAGAGAAAGAGAGGGAGAGAGAGAAGGAGAGTAAGAAAGAGAGGGAGAGGGATGGAAAGGGAGGGGGATAGAGAGGGTAGGAGAGGCAAAGATGGGGAGAGATGGAGAAGGAGAGGGAGAGAGGGTGAGAGAAGTAAAAGAGAAGGAAATAGAGAGGGAAAGGAAGATAGAGAGGAAAAGAAAGGGAAAGAGAGAAAGAAAGAAAGAGCAAGAGAAAAGAGGAGAGAAAGAGGAAGAGAGAGTGGGATAAACGGGAGAGGGAAAGAAAGGAAGGTAGAGAGGGGAAAAAGTGAGAGAGAGAGGGAGAGGGAGAGGGAGAGGGAGAGGGAAAAAGAGAGAAAAAGGAGAGAGGGATAAAGAGAGAGAGATAGAGAGATAGAGAGAGAGGGAGGGAGAGAGAGAGAGGGAGAGAGGGATAAAGAGAGAGAGATAGAGAGATAAGGAGAGAGGAAGGGAGAGGGTGAGGGGAGATAAAAGAGAGGGAGAGAAAGATAGAAGGAAAGAGGGAGAGAGAGTAAGAGAGGTAATGAGAGAGAGGAAGAACGAGGGAGAGGGAGGAAGAGAGAGGGAGAGAGAGTGAAAAGAGAGAGGAATCAAGGAGGAGAGATAGTAGGGACTGGTAGAGATAGGAGATTAGTAGGGAGAGGGAAAGAGAGAGAGAGAGAGAGAGAGGTAAAGAGAGAAGGGAGAGAGAGAGGTAAATAGATAAAAAGAGAGGGAGAGGGATATGGATGAAGAGAGAATAAGAGAGAAAGAGAGAGCAAAAGAGAGAGATAGAGGGATAGATAAGGAGATAGGATGAGAGAGAAAGAGAGAGAGAGAGTGGTAGAGAGGGATAGATGGAGTGTGAGGGAGGGAGAGGAAAAGAGAGGGAGATAATAGAGAGAGAAATAATAGGAGAGAGATTGAGAGTGATAGAGAGGGGGAGAGAGGGAAGGAGAAGGGAAGAGAGAAGGATAGGGAGAGTGACAAGGAGAGGGATAGGAAAAGGAAGAGAGTGATAGAAAGAGAGAGAGGAAGGGAGAGAGAGGGAAGGAGAGAAATGGAAAGGCATGAGAGAGAGGGAAATAAAGAGAGAGAGAGTGTGTGAGGGAGAGAGATAAAAGGGGAGGAGCGAGGGAGACCTAAAATGAGAGAAGGAGGGAGAGAGGTGGAGAGGGGGAGAGAGAAAGAGGGAGAGAGAGGGAGAGAGAGGGGATAGAGGTAGAGAGGGAGAGGTAAAGAGGATAGAGAAAAAGGGATAGAGGAGAGAGGAACAGAGAAAGAGAGGGAGAAAAAGGGATATATATATATATGTTGGAAGAGAGAGAAAGAGAGAAAGATAGAGAGATAAAATAAGGAGCACAAGGGAGAGGGACAGAGAGAGAGGGTGAAGGTGAGAGGGAGAGGGAGAGGGAGAGGTAGAGGGAGGGAGGGAGAGGGAGAGGCAGAGAGAGTGATAGAAGGGGAGAAGGTAAGAGAGAGAGGGATCATTAGTGACGAGAAGAGAGAGGTAGAGGAAGAAAATAAGAGAGATGAAGAAAGAGAGGGAAATAAGGATAGGAAGAGAGGGAGAGTGAGGGAGATAAAGAGAGAGGGAGAGACAGATGGAGAAGGGGAGAGTATGGGAGAGATAGAGCGAGGGGAAAGAGAGGAGGAGAGAAAAAGATTGAGAGAGGGTGGGAGAGAGAGGGAGGTAGATAAGAAGAGAAAATGAGAGAGAGTGAGTAAGAGAGAGAGGGAGTGGAAGGAAGGAGAGAGGAGAGAGAGAGGGAGAAGGAGAGAGGGAAGGAGAGGGATAGGGATAAAGAGACATAAGAAAAGAGAGGGAGAAAGTGGGGTTAGAGGGAGAGAGATAGCAAGAAAGGTAGAGGTAGAGAGAGGGAGAGGGAGAGAAAAAGAGATAGGATGAGAGAGAGAGGGAGAGAGAGTGATAGAGAGGGATAGATGGAGAGAGAGAGGGAGGGAGAGGAATAGAGAGGGAGATAACAAAGAGAGAAAGAGTAGGAGAGAGGTTGAGAATGAGAGAGAGAGTGGGAGAGAGGGAAAGAGAGGGGGAGAGAGAGGAGGAAAAGGAGATAGACGGGGATAGGGATAGAGAGAGAAAGGGAGGGAGAGGGGGAGAGAGAAGGAAGGAGAGATAGAGAGAAATAGAGAGGGCATGAGAGACAGGGGGAGTAAAGAAAGAGAGAGAGTGTGAGGGGGAGAGAGATAAAAGGAAAGAGAAGGAGAGATAGCTAAAATGAGTGAGAGGGGAGAAAGGTGGAGAGAGGGAGAGGAGGGAGAGGGAGAAGGAGAGGGGAGAAAGAGGGAGAGAGGAGAGAGGTGTAGGGAAAGAGGAGAGTGGGAGAGAGAAAAAGAGGGAGAAAGGGGAATATATGTATATTTATGTAGGAAGAGAGAGAAAGATAATTGGATAAGAGAAAGAGAGGGAACAAGAGGGATATAAGAAAGAAAAAGGGTTAGAGAGATAAAGAGAGGCAGTAAATGCAAGAGGGGGAGAGAGGAAGAGAGGGATAGAGGTAGAAAGAGACCAAAAAGAAAAAGGTGAGAGAGAGAAGGAGAGCGAGTAAGGGGGAAGAAGGGATAGATAGAGGAAGAAAAGGAGGGAGATAAAGAAGGAGAGGGAGAGAGGGCAAGTGAAAGAGATAAAGGGAGAGGGAGAGATAGATGGTGAAAGGAAGAGTTGGGGAGAGATAGAGCAAGGGGAAAGAGAGAGAGAGTGGGAGAAAGGGAGGTACATAAGAAGAGAAAGTGAGAGGGAGTGAGTGAGAGAGAGAGAGAGAGGGAGTGAGTGAGAGAGGAGAAAGGGGGAGACAGGGAGAGAAGAAAAAGGGATAAAGGGAGAGAGGGTGCAAGAGAGGTAGAGAGATAGCAATAAAGGTAGAGATAAAGAGAGGGAGAGGGAGAGAAGGAGAGAGATATAAAGAGATGATGAGGGAGACGGAGTGAGAGGGATAGAGAGAGAAAGGGAGAGAGAGTAAGAGAATGAGACAGAGAGAGAGAGGAGGGAGAGAGGAGAGTTGGGGGCGAGAGAGGGTGAGGGAGAGAGATATGGAGAGGGGAGGGGGAGAGAAGGGGAAATAGATATGAAGAGGGACAGATTGCTAAAGGGAGAGAGGGTGGTAAAGAGATGGAGAGGAAGGAAGGACGAGATGGAGAGAGTGCACGAGGAGAGAGGGTAAGAGAGAGAGAGGGAGAGAGAGAAGGGGAGAGAGAGAGGAAAAAGAGAGGAATAGAGAGGGAGAGAGAAAGAGATAGAGAAAAAGGGGATATATATATATATATTGGAAGAGAGAGAGTGAGAGGGGAGAGAGAGGGAGAGGAAGAGGTATTGAAAGAGAAATGGGAGAGAGAGGGTGGGAGACAAAAAGAGGGGGAGAGATAGAAAATGAGAGGGTGAGAGATAGCGAAAGAGAAAGAAATGGAGAGGGAAAGGAAGATGAAGAGGGAAAAAGAGGGGGAAAAAGAGAGAAAGAAAGATAGAGCGAGAGAGAAAGGAGAGAAAGAGAAAGTGAGAGTGTGAAAAAGAGGGAGAGGGAAAGATAGAGAGGTAGAGAGGGAGAGAATGTGAGAGAAAGAGGGAGAGGGTGGGAGAAAAAGAAAGAATGAGGTAGATAGGGAGGGAGAGAGGAGGGAGAGGGATAAGGAGAGAGAGGCAGAGAGAGGGAGATTGAGAGGGAAGAGGGGAAGAGAGAGAGAGGGAGAGAGGGCGAGGGGGAGAGATAGAGAGAGGGAGAGAGAGATAGAAGGAGAGAGGAAGAGAGAGCAAAAGAGGTAATGAGAGAGAGGGAGATTAAAGGAGATGGAGTAAGAAAGAGAGAAGGAGAGTCAAAAGGAGGAGAGAGAGTATGGAGTGGGAAAGATAGGGATAGAGGTAGAGGGATGAAAAGAGAGAGAGAGGGAGAGAGAGCAATAAAGGGAGATGAAGAGAGAGAGAGGGATAGGCAGGAAGAGAGAGCATGAGATAGAGAAAGCATAAGAGAGAGAGGGAGGGAGTGATAGAAAGATAGGATAAAAGAAAGAGAGATAGAGTGATGGAGAGGGATAAATGGAGAGAGAGAGAGGGAGATAATGGAGAAAGGAAGAGTAGGTGAGAGATTGAGATGATAGAGAGAGGGAGAGAGAGGAAAGGAGAGGGGGAGTGAGAGGGGGAGGAGGAAAGTGAGAGAGATAAGGAGTGGGATCAAGAGAGGAAGAGAGTGACGAGGGGAGAGAGAAAGGAGGGATAGGGAGGGAGAAAGAAAGAAGGAGGGAGGGAGAGAAATGGAAAGGGCATGAGAGACAAAGGGAAATAAAGAAGGAGATAGAGTATGTGAGGGAGAGAGAGATAAAACCCCAAGATGGAGGAATTTTGTTTTGTTTATTCTATACCTCCATAGGATATATGATCCTTTAATTGGTATCAGAACCTCCATTAAATCTTTGATTATATAATTTGTTAACTATAATTAATTGCATGAATTAGATATGCCCGATTAAAAGCCATATGGTTTTTGTTATTTTATATTTTATAAAACAAAATTTGAGATCAAAATTATTAGGGAAATGCGAGGGCAATGTTGGATGTTATCGATTGCACATGCAATAGCCCTATCGGCTAGTTGCATGCTAGGCATGCGGTAGGGAGGCCTACTATTATGCTAGGTCACACACTAGGCGCATAATAGGTAGGTCTACCGGCTCGCCAAGCCGCATGTGCTAGGCTCGAAAGCCAAGCATCGTGTCTTAGGTTTTGCACTAGGTACGTGGGCTAGGCCATGCACCGTGCACACAAGCCAAGCTATAGGCCATCGGCCGAGTGCTCTCATGCTAGGTTGCTAGTCATGCGTTGATTTGAACAAGAGGGAAGGAAGAGAGAGAGGGTGGGAGAGCGAAAGGGAAAGAGGATGGGAGAGAGAGGGAGAGGGGAGAAAGGGAGGGAGAGAGGAGAGGGTGAGTAAGAGAGGGAGGGAGAGGGATAGAGAGAGCGAAAGAGAGGGAGGGAAGAGTAGTGGGAGAGAGGGAGGGAGAGGGAGAGATAAGGAAAGAGAGGGAGAAAGGGAAAGAAAGGGAGAGAGAAGGAAATGGAGAATTAGATAGAGGTAGAGAGAGAAAGGAAAGAGGAGGAGAGAGAAGTAGAGTGAAGAAGAGAGGGAAAGAGGGAGAAAGAGAGAGATGTGGAGAGAGAGAAGGAGAGAGTAAGGGGGAGAGAGAGGGAGAGAGAGAAAGAGGGAGGGATGGGTGAGGGAGTGAGAGAGGGAGAGAGGGAGAGAGGGTAAAAGATTGAGAGGGAAGGAAAGAGGGAGATAGGGATAGACGGAGAGAGGTAGGGAGGGAGAGAGAGGGAGAAAGAGAGAGAGAGAGAGGGAGTGAATGAGAGAGAGAGGGGGAAATAGGGAGAGGGTGCAAATGAGAGAATAAGAGGAAGTAAGAGAGGAAGAGAGAGGGCTAGATGGAGAGGGAGAGAGGGAGAGAGAGTGCGAGAAATGAAGGCGAGAAAGAGAGGGAGAAAGAGAGAGCGAGAGAGAGAGAAAGAGAGGGAAAGAAAGTGAAAGAGGGAGAAATGGAACGAGGGAGATAGGATGAGAGAGGGAAAGGGGTGAGAGGGAGAGGGAAAGAGAGTGATGAAGGAGGGAGATACAAGTGTTTACCTCTTATAGCATTGAAACTATCTATACAAAAGGATACCATCCAAGTATCTAACCTTTATTGATAATCAACATAACTTAAACCCCCATAAAAAGCTACAAAAATCACATACTCGCTAATGCTAATCCTTATGTATAGTTGATTTGCATTCTAAAGAAATCATTTAAGGTTTTTTTTATAGAAACACCTGGAGTGAGGTATGTGCGGCAACTCGGGCCTTTTATTTTTTGTTACTAAGTGTTTTTGCTTTTTCTATCTTTCTTTTGTTGTCACCTCTCTCCCTTTTATTTATATAAGGTGTAGCATCCTTGTCCTCCAAGGACAAAGAGTTACAATATGTGTAGGCTTGTTTGATCTTATCCTTGTGAATCTTGAGCCTTATCCAATAGTGTTCAAGTTTATCCTTCCATTAAAAATATCTTATAGGCTTTTAAATTAAACCTATTGGCTCAATTCATTACTAATTAATTTATACAATCCAAATAAATTGGGTTAAGTATTTCAATGGAGCCCATAATAAGGAAATAATTTCCAAAAGTACCCTTAAAACTAAATTAGGAAACTAATTTTTTTTTAGGTAATCGACTTCCAAATTTTGAATTGACTTCCAAATTAAGAAAATGATTTCTAAAACAAGAGACTTTCCAAAACAAGAAACTTTTTCCAAAATAAGAAACTTTCCATTTTCAAAAACTTTTTCAAAATAGGAAACTTTCCAAAATTGAAAACCTTTTTCGAAATCTTAGCTTCTCTTTTTTTATGTGAATGTTTAAATTTATGGTTGTGACTCAATAGGCTCTTAGGTATGTTAAAAATATGTCAAAAATAAAAGAAAACTCTTTTATCTCTTGATACATAAATCAAGTTTGGCTTATAGTAAGGCATCATGACTACCCCATTCTCTAGGAGGATTAATTAATCCATAATTACCTTTCGTGAGCATGGTTACCTTACAATTCAGTCCTCATGTCAATTTATTATAGTGTGATCTCAAACTTGGTTTCTAGTTCAATTTTGATCACATGAGGTTTCTTTAATTCCTAAATGTCTTAGCTCTAAAGTAAACCGACTATGCTCTATTGGTAAACTTCTATACTTGGTCATAGATTCCTTGAGCGGACATTCATCAAAGTGTAATGTGATAACTCCTTTAGCATATAAGTAATGTCATGTCCTATCTTAGTCATCCATCTATCTCATTAGATTCCTAATCCACCAAATGAATTACCCATAAGTAGCTCTTAAATAAGCCTATCAAAACGAGTGTTAAAGAATATAAATCCTCTAATGAGATAACCATGATGACTTAAAGTCAAAGGATCATTTGTACCCATCTTATATGAGATTCCCATAGACTAAACCAAATAGGTTTTTATGGTGAGTCATTTTTAATGTATAAGATTCCCTCACCCTTTCTCCCTCTATCTCTCCCCGTCTCTCCCCCTCTCAATCCCTTTGTCCCTCTCCCTCTCACTCTTTTTATCTTCCTCTCTGTCCCTCTCTCCCTTTTCTATCTACTTTTTTCTCTCTCACTCCCTCTCCCTCCTTCTCTCTCTATCCCCATTTCCCTCACTCTCCCCCTCTACCTTTCCCTCTCTCTCCTTCCTTCCCTCTCCCCCTCTCTCCTTATATCCTTCTATCCCTCTCTCCCTTTCCTCTTCTCTCTTACTCTCCCCTCTCTCTCCTTCTTCTTCCCTTCTCTCTCTACATCCCTTATACTATTCCTCCTCCTCTCTTAGTCCCTCCGCCTCTCCTTCTATCTCCATCTATCCCTCCCTCCCCCTTCCCTCTCTCTCCCTCTCTCTATCTCTCCTTTCCTCTCCCTCCCACTCTCTATCTCTCCCTCTCCCTCTCTCTTTTTCTATCTCCCTTTTCATCACACACTCCCCTTTATCCCTCTCCCTATCTCTATCTTTCTCCTTCTCCCTCTATCTATCTCTCCCTCTCTCCCTCTCTCTACTTCTCTCCCTCCCTCTCCCTCCCTCCCCTCTCACTCCCTCTCGCTATCCCTATCTCTATCTATCCTTTTCTCCCTATCCCACTATCCCTTCCCCTCACCCTCTCTCACCCCCTCACTCCCAATCTCCCTCTCTCTCTCTCTCTATCTCCCTTCGCATCTCTTATCTCTCTTCTTTCCCTCCCTATTTCCTTTTCTCCTTCTCACTTCCTCTTTCACCCTCTCCCACACTTCTTCTCTCTCTACCCTTCTCCCTCCCTCTCCCTCTCTCTCTCCCTCCGTCCTTCTCTCCCTCCGTCCTTCTCTCCCTCTCTCTCCTTCTCTATATCCCTCCCTCTATCCCCCTTCTCACCTTATCTATCCTCCCCTCTCACTCTCTCTCTCCTCTCTCTCTCCTTCTTTCTCCCTCTCTTTCTCTCTTTCCTCATTTTGTCACTCCCTCTCTCCTCTCTCCCTCTCGCTCTCACTCTATTTTCCCCCTTTCCCTATTGCTTCCCTCTCTCCCTCTCTCCATCTCTCCCAACCTCTCTCACTCTTTGAAATTCTCTCTCTTATTCTCTTCCTCTCTCTCTCCATTTACTATCCCTCCTTCTCCCTTACTCCCGATTTATCCCTCCCTACCTTAACCTCCTCTCTCTCTCCCCCTTCGTCCCTCTCTTTTGCTTTCTCTCTCGCTTCGTTCCCTTCCTTTCTCTCTCTCTCTCTCCCCTTACTCTCTCCCTCTCTCCCCTCTCTTTCCTCCTCTTTCTCCTTCTCTCTTTATCTACCTCCCTCTCTCTCTCTCTTCCTTTATCTCCCTCTTTTTATCTCTCGTCCTTCGCTCTCCCTCTCTCTCACACTCTCTTCCTCTTTTCCTCTCTCTCTCTCCCCTCCCTCTCCTTCATGTTCTATCCCTCTCCTTCTCACCCTCCCTCTCCCTCCCTCTTTCTCTCTCCCTTTCTCCCTCTCTATCTCCCTTCTCTCCCTTACTCCCTCTCTCTCCCTCTTTGTCTCTCCTAATCTCCCTCCCTTTCTCCTTCTTCCTCTTCCACTCTCTCCCTCACTCTCTTTACTTATCTCTTTCTCTCTCACACACTCTCCTTTGCTCTCTCTCCCTCTCCCTCCCACCCTTCTTCCTTCTCTTCCTCTCTCTCCCCCTTTTCCCTTTGCCTCCCTCTCTCTCCCTCTATGCCCTTCTTTCTTCATCTCTCTTTTCCTCTCTATCTCCCCTCTCTCTCCCTCTTCCTCACCCTTTCCTTTTCTCATTCTCTCTCCCATTCCCTCTCATTTCCCCACTCACCCTCTCTCTTTCCCACTCCCTTTTCTCTCTTTCTCTTCTTTCCTCCCTCCACCTCTCTCTCTTCCTCCCTCCCTATCCCTCTCCCTTTCTCCCCCTCTTTCGTCCCCTTACTCTCTCACTTTCTCCCTCTCTCTCTCTCCCTTCTACCTCTCTCTCTCTCACCCTCTATCGCTTTTTCTCCCTCCCTTATCTCCTCCTCTTTCCGTCACCCATCCTTTATCCCTCATCTCCTTCCTCTTCTCCCTCTTCTTCCCTCTCTATCATTTCCTCTTTCTCTCTCTCACTAGCTCTCTCTCCCTCTCTCTCCTTCTCTCTCTCATCCTTATCCTTCTCTTTTTCTCCCTCTCCCTCTTCTTATCCCACCCTTTACCTTTTCCCTTTTCTATCCCACTCCCTCTCTCTTTCTCTCTCCATTTCTCTATCTCTCACTCTATCTTTCTCCCTCTCTCCCTCTCCCTCATTCTCTTTCTTGTTCTTTCTCTTTCCCTCTCACTCTCTCCCTATGTGATACTATATTATTCTCTCTTCCCCCTTCTTGCTCTCTCTATATTTACCTCTCCTTGTTTCTCTCTCCCTCTTACCTTCTCCCTCTATCTTTCTTCATCTCTTTCCCTCTCCCTCTCTCCCTCTCACTCTTTCTCCCTTTCCTAGCCTCCCGATCTCTTTCTGTTTCCCTCTCTCTCTCCTTCTCTCTATTCCTCCCCCTTTTTATCCCACTCTCTCCCACTCTTAACCTTTCCCCTCTCCCTCTACCAGCCCCTCTTTCTCCCTTTCTTTCCCTCTTGTCTCTTTCTTCTGTCCTTATCTCCTTCTCTTGAATTCTCTCCCTCCCTATCTCTTTTCCCATCTTTTTCTCTTTCCCCCATCTCTCCCTCTCTTTTATCCTTCTGTTTCTCTCTTCCCCATTTCTTATTCTTTCCTTCTTTGCTATCTTTCCCTCCCTCCTTCTTCCTATTCTCTCCTTCCCTCCCTTCCTCTTTTTCCCTACTTGCTCTCTCTCTCCCCCTCTATATTCATCCATATTTTCTTCTATCTCTCCTTCCCTCTCTCTCTATCTCCCTCTCTGTCTCTCCCTCTCCCTTTTTCCCTCTCTTTCTCCCTCCCTTCTCTCTCCCTTCTCTCTCCCTTCTCTCTCTTTCCCCATCTCCCTCTCTTTCCTATCTCCTTATCTCTCCCCTCTATCATTCTCCCACTCTCTCTCCCCTCTCTCCTTCTATTTCTCCCTCCCTCCCTCCCTCTCTCTCTCTCGATCATCATCCCTTTATCACTATTTCTTCCTCTCTCCCCCTCTCTACCTCTCTCTCCCTCTCTCTATCCTCTCCCCTTCATTCTCTCTCCCTTGATCCCCCTTTTCCCTCCCTCTCCCTCTCCCTCCCTCCTTACCTCTACCTCCTCTCCCTCCCCCTCTCCATCCCTCTCTTCTCGCTTCCTCTCTTTCCTCATCTCCCTATCCTTCTCTCTTACTCCCTTTCTCTCCCTCCCTAATTCTCTTACTCTCTCTCTCTCCCCCTCTCCTTCCTCCTCTCTCTTCCTCTTCTCTCTCCCTCTCTCTCCTTCCTTCACCTTTTTTCCCTCTCCCTCTCTCCCTTTATCCCCTTTTCTCCCCATCTCTATCTCCCCTTTCAATCTCCCCTCTCTCCTTCTTTCTCTTTCCTAATCTCCTCTCGTCTCTCTCTTTTCCCTCTCCCACCTTCCCCTCCCACTCTCTCCCATTATATCTTTCCCTATCTCTCCCTCTCTCCCACTCTGTCTTTTATTTTTGTCCCTCTTCTCTCACCCTTCGTCCCTCTCTCTCCCCTCCCTCTCTCGTCACCCTCTCTCCCTTCCCCTTACATTCTCTTAATCTCTCTCACTCTCTCTCTCTTCATTTCCCTTTCCCTCCCTCTCTCTCCCTCCCTCATATTCTTTCTCCATCTCTCTCTTCCTTTCTCTCCCTCTATCTCCCTCTCCCTTACCCCCTCCCTTTCTCATTCTATCTCACTTTTCGTCTCTCTTACCCACTTTCCCACTCCCTTTCTCTTCTTTCCTCTCTCCACCTCTCTCTTTCCCCCTCTCTCCCCTATCCATATCCCTCTCCCTCTCTCCTTTTTTTGCACTCTCTCTCCCCTTCTCTCTCCCTCTCCCATAAGTTATCCCTCCTTCTCCCTCCCTCCCTCTCCCCTCCCTCCCTTTTCTCCCTTCCTTTCTCTCTCTCCCTCTTCCTCTTTTTGTCTCTCACTTGTGCTCTCTCCCCATCTCCCTCTTTCTCACTCTTCCTCCCTCTCTCACTTTCTCCCTCTCCCTCTCTCCCCCTCTCCCATCCGTTATCCCTCCTTCTCCCTCCCTCCCCCTTCTCTCCCTCATCCATCATCTATCCCTCACCCTCCCTCCTTCTCTCACTACCTCTTTCCCTCCCTTCCCTCTCTCCCTTCCTCCCTCCCTCTCTCTCCCTTCCTCTTATCTCTTAGTTGTGCTCTCTCTCCCTCTCTCTCACTCTTTATCTCTCCTTCTCTCACTCTTTATCTCTCCTTCTCTCCCTCTTCCTCTCTTTCTCTCTCTCCCTCACTCTCCCCCTATTCTTATTCTCTCCCTACACTCCCTCCCTCCCTCCCTCTTCTTATTCTATTCCTCTCCAATCTTTCCCTCTCTCTTTTTCCCCACTCCCTCTCTCCCCTCCCTCTCTCTCTTCATCCAACTTTTCTTCTATCTCTCCCTCCCTCCCTCTCTATCTCCCTCTTTTTCTCTCCCTCTCTCTATCTCTCCCTCTCCCTCTCTCCCTCTCTCCCCTTCTTTTCTCTTTCCCCCGCCCTCGTAGCGCCCCTGACTCCCTTACCAATTACCTAATAGGCATGTCTAGGTGCGTTACGGTTTAGAGAATGAAGTCTCAAATTTACTCCCATAATATATTGCTAATAATAATAAATATTAAGCATAGAAGTAAGTATAATAAACTTTACACAACTTTAATGAATATTATTACAAGAGTCATAAAATATCTAAGGTGTTATTTATACTTTTGCTAGACACCGCACCGTATGTTACAATCAAAAGAAATTTCTATATTTTTCGGGTCACACATAAGCCCTTTTCGGGAGGAATCGGTGTCTTATGTCAAATAGTGTTTACCCTTGAAGTGTAATAATACACTATACTTTTATGGTCATAGAGATGAGTCTAGTGTACAATATCTTCTTTGAAAGAACCCTTCTCTACAAATTAAATGTCTTGTCAATACTCATTACTTGTTGAAATTTTTTACACCCAAAAGAACAAGTACAATCGGGAAAAGTTAAGTGATCTCTTAATAGTGCTTCTCTTTCAATATTAAAAAAGAAGAAGATAGAAGCATGCACGACACAAGACGGGAAGAGGATCGGGCAAGGAATGCTTAAGACTAACGACATGAAAAAAAAAAAGATCAACTACTAATCCTAATCCTCTATGCATGCCAACATACTTTAATGGCATGTCTATTGCATTAAATTTATGAAAAAAAAGTATGATTTTATATGAATACATAATCAATGAAGGTGCTTTTATGTGAAATTTTGCCAATTAATAGATTTGAATACAAAAGCATATATATTTATTTCAAAACTTATGGCTATGGTCACTACTTTCCTTTCAAGAATGTGTAACTATTTCTTCATCAATAACATTGCACCCTACAAAGATCTTAGATAGTAGTGGTTGAGATTCTTACTCGTGTCTAGGTATAAAGGCATCCTAACCATTCTTATAAAAACAAAACACTTGTTCCTCTTGTAATGCATCCGGCAACCAACATATTCTTAACTTCATAAAAATGTTATGGTTATTATCTTTTCTACATATAAAGGCATACTTTGTCTAGGTCTAAAAACACTATGTACCTTCTTAGGGAATAGAGGCTTTATCATCTCTTCAAAAAATGGCTCATACTCTATCGATATTATAACCAACTACTTATGAGAATCCAAAACTCCAATGAACTATGGTTTTTACCTTGCCAAGCTATGAAGGCATAATTTGTTCGAGTCTAAGGCACCATGATCCTCTCTATGAGTAAGATTGTCTCCTTCGAAAGTACACTAAGAAGAATGAGTCACAATAATATAGTTCAAGGTTAAAAGCTTGAACTTTAAAAAATATAGATGACTCTTAAAAGGAGTAAAAAGATGTTAGATCTCATTAAAAAAAAAAAAAGAAAATTATCGTTCTACCTCGATAGTCTATGGTGGCACCATGCGTTGTCGGCCAATCCATCCCCAAGATCAAACCAAAATCTTATAGGTCCAACCTTATCATATTAGTCGCTAGAATTTTATTCTCAATCTACACTAGACACTATTTAACTATGCCTGCCGACTCCATAAATTCTCTAGAAGGGACAGCTATAAGATACCCTACGGTTAATGTCTCAAGTTTGGCGTCTAGGCTTTTTACTATTATTTTTTACATGAATGATTGTGTAGCACTAGAATCTATCAAAACATAGGTACTCAAGCCGAGGATTGAGACATTACCACAAATCACAATCGTGCCTCTTCGATCGACCTTCTCCTACATCATTGTAGAAACCCGAGCAAGTACCCTTCTTGATTCCGCTCTCTACACCTAGGGTAGTTGTAGGATAGGTGCCATGGCTTGTGATATACAAAGAAATTCCTCACATCCGATCAACACACTTCGATGTGGAACCTCCCACACTATTGTACTAAGGTTGATTACTTATCATCGATCTCGATCGATTACCTAGTAGCGGTCTAGAAGATATGGTGCTTGGTCCAGTGGCTCTTGTATTTCCTAGACCACCACTTCAATTAAACCTCCGGGGTGGGACTCGCCTCATGAGTTCGAACCTAGAGGCTCGGATTAAATACTTTCCTCTTCGTTATACCTTCTTTACAATCTCTTTCTAATCCTCGTTCGCCAACATCACCTTATCTACCATTTCCGGAAAGTGTGGGTGATCGACATTCATACCATACTTCGAACTCTCGGGTTTAGCCCTGCTAGGAATTGATTCTTTTTCAAAGTTTCATCCCCCGTAATGAATGGGACAAATTTACACCCCTACTCGAACTTCGCACATACTCAACCATTGACATACTATCCTGTTCCAATTCTAGCAATTCTCGATTTTTTCTAGTCCTCACATATGCGGTAAAATACTTATTGTAAAAGATCTCCTTAAACTTTTCCCATGTCAAAGTAGGCATGCCTATTATTAATCGTGTGCTTTCCCACCATGCACGAATGTCCTTGGTCGGCATAAAGATAGAACATGACACTTGCTAATTATTGGTAAATTGTAGATACTCAAATATTGCCTCTAAAGACTTAATCCATTCTTTAGCTATCATTGGATTAGCACTCTCGGTAAACTCTTCGGGATTCATTTTGTGAAACCTCTCTACTATGTCATTCCAATGCTAAGGCGGAGGCGAGGCTATTGATGCATAGTCGGGAGTTGTCTCATTTTCTCCATATGGATTTGTTGTTATTATTGCATTACTTGTTGTTGCTACATCATTTCCATCATACGATTTAAAGCTTCTTGTTGATTTTTATTATCATTGTTAGAGGTTCCTTCTCCTCCTACTTGTACGAGATTCTTTTATGGCATGATTTATCTTTATACATACTATGTTACATTCGAGTTAGTTTTGATATCGAAATCCTTTCCTTATCACATGTGATGCATAATAGGAAACATTCATATGCATATAACATTCCATAAACATTTAGTAGATATCGTACGAAACATGGAATCACATTAATAAGCATAGTTATATCCAAAGATGTACATGCCATATTTACACTCAAAATGAGCATTTCTAGTTGACATCAAAAGGCGCATGAACGATGCTATACCGTGCAACATGTTTCCTAGTAACACCTCACTCTTTCGGGACATATCAAACGCTTTATGGAAAGGAGTACTCTACTCTCCACCGGTTGATAGCATTAACTAATGCGGTATATGCAATCTCGCGAGCTAGGTGCAAAGGTAAACCCTAATTATACATTAACCTAGTAAGGTTCTACCTAACCTATGTTGGTAAGAAGGCTCGAATCATATTTCGATAAGAATATCAATCTATCTCACTCTCCTAGACGAGCATCCGATAACGAGTTGATCTCTCGATAGGAGAGTCTAACGTATGATCATCCTCGGAAAATCCACACTCCGATACTTATCAAAAGAGGCATCGGTTAATATTATTTGCTGAATTAGGTCATGTACTCGGATAATATGTGCCACCATATCCGGGTCCGGGGCCATAGTAAGGCTGTTTAGCTCGGCCCGAGTATGCGATTAGGGTGGCCCGCTATTGGCTTGTCCTAGCAGTACGGAGCAACACGAATTAGGTTCGATATCTATAATTTCAATACTTACTATTAACCATATTTCCAAAAAATGGCTATATGTGACATAAAACACATTAAAAACACACATTTAGTAAAGACCAAGAAGGAGATTTTACTCATTGAGTAGCGCATCTGGTCCTCAAGCTCATGTGACACTTAGGTTTCTAATCGATTAACTAAACCGAAGCTCGATACCACCTTTATAGTGCCCCTAGCTCTCTTACCAATTACCTAAAAGGTGTGGCTAAGTGCATTATAGTTTAGAGACTAAAGTCTCAAAATTAATCCCATAATACATGGTTAACAATAATAACATATTAAGCATAGAAGTACGTATAATAAAATTTAGACAACTTTAATCAATATTATTACAAAATGTCATAAAATATCTAAGTTTTTATTTACACTTTGCTAGACAATGTGCCCTATGTTACAATCAAAAGACATTTCTATGTTTTTTGTGTCACACTTAAGCTCTTTTACGGGAGGAACCGGTGGCTTCTTTATCAACGCTACTATCGCCTTTACCTATCATGGCATGGAAAAAAACAATAGGGTGAGTCGAAGCTCGGTAAGTAGGGTGATGCACATGATATGTAGTGCTTTCCTATGACTCTGCCTTTCCCCATTAATTTTAGTTTGGGCACCTTATGTATTAACAAGTCTATTCTATTCCCATCTCTCAATGATTTACCAAATCACCTACTACTAGCAATGGAATTATCCCTCGTTATAGCACACGGTTAGCGAGAATTATCCATCTCTTAATGGTGTAATCAATTAATAGAGCGCGCACACAACTTCATTGCTAATACCGATTTAATCTAGTTAGGTTACCAAACCTCATCATTTCTCAACTCAATTATTTTCTCAAGTCAATCCATCTTCAAATGGACATGATCTTTCATTTACCATATTCCACCAATCATGGGTACCAAACCCTTCATTTTCGTATTACATTCAAAATCCAATCAATGCTTGGGATTTTATATATTTCTCATAGTAATCATGCAAGAAATACAAGACCCACCCATTGGGGTTAATCCATTCCTATACTTTAGCCCTAGGAATGCGTTTAAGTGTAATTAAAGTGAGATTTCATTCCTAACCCAAAATTTAGTCTACTAGCCGAATTCAGCTTCTAATAGGTCTAGGTCTTAATTTTGATTTTTCCTTGAAATCTTTCCTTCCAATACTTTATTTTATACTTATTCAGGTGTAATTGGACCATTAAATATGGTGTTGGATGAGTGGAACTCAAATCCTAAATTTTTTGCTTTAGACCGAATGGGTTCCAAAAAGTGGCAAGACCATTTCTTTCATTACAATGGGGTTTTATTGAATCCTAATTTACTTATTTAGGTTACAAGTCAATCTTAGAGTCTTAATTATATAAAAAGGTCCAATCTTTCCTCTTTTTGACATGTAGGCTGAATGGGTTTCCCTAAGAAACTCATCCTTTTAAGTCTATCTCAATCATGGTTTATACTAAGCAAATTTTGATCCACGTCCTTTTGTTTCTACCAAACCCATCAACACATAGTTGAACATATAAAATGTTTTAAAAGCTTCAACAAATCACCACTTACACAAGTCCAACAAATAAATCCATATCAAACATCCATACATCAAACCAACACAATCAATTCATAATAACATAACCAATAACACAAGTGAACCACATAAATAAAAACGAAAAACATAAAAACCAACTTTTAGGACACAAAATAAAGCCTACTTACTTTGGTTTAAGCTTTCCTAAAGGTTTCCTAGATTTTCCCTTTTTCCTTTCTTATTTCTTTCTTTTTCTTTCTTTTTCATTTTTCTCTCTTTCCTTATGGTTTTATCTAAATTTTTGGTGAGATAAAATAGCTAAGTCTAACTCTCTCTCACACTTATATAATCCTCCTTTTTTCCTCTCGTTAATTAGTATACCATGTGTCTAAATCTTATGGTTACAAGGTGTAAAGTGAGAGAGAAAAATGGAAGCAAGGTGGCCTGTTTGACTTTCAAAATGGTGAGGTGTCATTAACTAGAACATGGTGGAAGATTAGGTGTCCAATTAGTAACTAAAAAGGGGTAACTAAAGGTAACTAAACTAACTAAATTTCTAAGGTAGTTGGTTCCAAGAATTTTACATTTCCACCATTTTTAAGCGATTCTTTCACTTGCATGGCATATTTAGATATCCGTTATGGAAAAATAAATAATGGCTAGTTAAATACCCAAGTGTTTATTCCCATAAACACTCCCATGAACCTTAGATATTTTAATACCATAAAATATAAAATATAAAAGAAAATATCATATAAATTACACCCACATCTAATATATATTTACGAGCTATTTCGGGATATATATTTTTATAAGGTTAAGAATTTTATGTGAGTAGCATTTCTCTCCCTAAAATTTTTGCATTCATTTAATTTTTAGGCAAGTCCCCAAATTTTGGCACTCTCGACTCCTTTAGATAATTTTTCTCACTTCATGGTACGTTCTAAATATATGTTAAAGGAAATAAATGATAACTAAGCTGGGTTGCTCAAAGTTCATCCCATAAATCCTCACAAAAACACTACACATGTTAACATAACAAAATATTAAAATGGCACATAAATCACACCTATACTTAGAATATACATATATAAATATTCCGAGTAAGTATAGATATGAGGTTAAGGGTTTTCACGAGGGTTACATTTCTCCACTCCTTAAAAGAAATTTTGTACTCGAAATTGGCTTACTTGAATAACTTTAGGTATTTATCTTTCATTTCTTTCTCCCGTTCCCACGTCATTTCTTCGAGGTTGTGATTTTCCCACAAAGCTTTAACTAAGGCAACTTCTTTATTCCTTAGTTGTTTGACTTACCTATCTAGAATCTAGATGGGTCTTTCCTCATATGTTAAGTCCGAGTGTCGGGTTCAACGATGCTATCTCTAGAATCCGGTTAGGTTCTTTAATACATTTCCTTAACATGGACACATGAAACATATTATGTACTCCCACCAAAGACGGTAGTAGCAATAGTCGATACGCCTTATCGCCTATTCGATCAAGTATCTCAAATTATCCAATATATCGAAGACCTAATTTGCCTTTGTTCCCAAATGGTAGTATGCCTTTTATTGGCGAAACCCTTTAGAAAATAGAGTCACCAACTACAAATTCAAATCCTTTCTCCTCTTGTTGACGTAGCTTTTTTATCTACTTGGGTCGTCTTCATTCGTTGACGAATCTTATCCACCAACTCGATCATTTGTTACACCAACTCTAGGCCCAATAACTTTCTTTACCCTACTTCATCCTAGTGCATTGGGTATCTACATCGTCATCCATATAAAGCTTCGTAAGGGGACTCCCGATTGAAGCTTGATAACTATTGTTACATGCAAACTTGACTAATCGTATATATTTTTCCAATTTCTCGGACCAATCTAAAACGCATGCTTGTAACATGTCTTTGAGAATGCGAATGACCCTTTCGGATTATCTATCGGTTTGTGGATGGTAGGTTGTGCTTGAAGTTTAGCCCTATCCCCATGGCCCGATGTAAACTCTTCCGGAATATTGAGGTGAATCTAGGATCTCGATCCGACATAATTGAGACTAGGACCCCATGTAGCCTCAACATTTCATCTATATACAATTGAGCATACTGACTCGGGCTATAAGTCGTCTTAACTAGAAGGAAGTGTGTCGATTTGGTTAACCTATCCACGATCACCCAAATAACATCTAACCCTTTTTTAGATCTTGGAAATCCCATGAAAAAAACCATAATGATGTGCTCCCATTTCCATCCTAGAATTGCCAATGGTTTTAATGTGCTCATGGGCCTTTAATGCTCCGCCTTCACTTGTTGACGGGTCCGACACCTTGCCACGGAACTTGCCATGTCATTCCGCATTCCCGACCACCAATAATATTGTTTCAAATCCCGATACATTTTAGTGCTCCCTGGATGTATCGAGTATGGGGATGCATGTGCCTCTCTCAATATTTCTTCCTTCAAATCTACTATCGAAGGAAAACATAATCTTCCCTTAAATTTGACCACTCCCTTGTCATCAACAACAAGGTTCGACTCTTTCCCGGCCTCTACACTTTTCTTCCATTCCTTCAACCATTCGTTTGTTTGTTGCCTCACTTGAATTCTTTCTTGTAAGGTCGGACTAACAAAGTTGACATGACGCTCCCATGGCCTATAGGAATTACCTCTAATTCTAGGTTATGTAAATCCATCACTATCGAAAACTGGATTACTTACATTGTGGCTATCGATTTTATACTTAATGCATCAGCAACGACATTAGCCTTTCTCGGGTGGTAGTTGATTATGCAATCATAGTCTTTCACCAATTCTAATCGCCTCCTTTGCTTCATGTTTAGCTCTATATAAATAATGTCTCTAAATTTTCAAGGCAAAGACGACCACTTGCTAATTCCGGATCATGCGTTGTATAATTTTGCTCATATTCTTTTAATTGCCATGATGCATAGGCCACCACCCTTCCATTTTGCATTAACACCACTCCTAACCCATTCTTGGAAGTATCACTATACACCACAAAGTTTCCATCTTCGGACGGAATGGTTAGTGTTGGGCCATGACTAACCTTCTTTTCAATCCTTGTAAGATCTCCTCACAAGCATCCAGTCCACTTGAAATTTGACATTCTTTCTCATTAAATTAGTAAGAGGCATGGCTATCTTAGAGAAGCACTCAATAAATCTTCAATAATAACCGACCGGGCCTAAGAAACTCTATACCTCGACACATTCTTCGAGCTAGACTAGTTTTGAATGGCTTCTATCTTCTTTAGATCTATAGTTATGCCTTCCTTCATTACTTTGTGGCTTAGAAAAGTTACTTGTTCTAGCCAAAACTCACATTTCTTGAATTTTGCATACGGTTGTTCTTCCCTTAGTGCTCGTAAAGTAGCTCTTAAATGCCTCTTATGCTCTTATTTACTTCTAGAACAAACTAGGATGTCATCAATAAATACGATGATAAATTTATCTAGAAACTCCCTAAAAAATTGATTCATTAGATTTATAAAAGCATTTGGGGTGTTAGTCAACCCAAATGACATTACTAGGAACTCATAGTGGCCATATCTTGTTTTGAATGGAATTTTCTTTACATCTTCTAACCTTACCCTTAGCTGGTAGTACCACGATTGCAAATCTATTTTGGAGAATACTTGTTGCGCCTTATAATTGATCAAATAAATCATCAATACGGGGTAGCGGATACCTATTTTTTATTGTCACCTAGTTCAACTTTTGATAGTCAATATATAGCCCTAAACTACCATCCTTCTTCTTTACAAACAATTCTTGAGCTCCCCAAGGTGAGGAACTAGGGCGTATGAAGCCCTTATCCAATAAGTCCTATAAGCTGTACCTTTAATTCTTTCTACTCAATTGGGGTCATTCTATAAGGAGTCTTAGAAATCGGGGTTGTGCCCAATTCTAAATCAATCTCAAATTCTATCTCCCTTTTCGGTGGCAACTTAGTTATGTTTTACGAGAATACATCTAGGTACTCCCACACTACCTCTATATCTTCTGGTTTTGACTTTTGTTCTACTTGGCTATCCATCATGTGTGCTAGGTATCCCACACATCCTTTTTCTAGCATCTTTTGAGCCTTTAAACCCGAGATGGTTGATACGACTCAAAACTTCGAATCATCCTTAAATTCTAACAACTAATTCCCAAGTAGTTCAAAAATTACCCTTCTACCTCGATAGTCTATGGTGGTACCATGCCTTGTCGAGCAATCCATCCCCAAGATCAAATCAAAATCTTGGAGGTCCAACACTATCGAGATCGGCCTCTAGACTTTTATTCTCAATTTGCACTAGAAACTTTTTAATAATGCCTATCAACTCCTACGTTCTCTATCTCTTTCTCTCTCCCTCTCTCTCCATCGATTCCCTCTCTCTCTCTCTCTCTTTACCTCTACCTCTCTCCCTCCTCTCCTCCCACTCTCTCCCTCTCTCATTCCCTTCTCTTTTCCCTCTCTCTCTTACTCCCTCTCCCTCTCCTTCTCCCTCTCTCCCCCTCTCTCCCCTCTCTATCTACCTCTCTTCCTCTTTCCCTCCCTCTCTCCCTCTTTCCCTCCATATATCACCCACTCTCACTCTCTCTCTCTAAGTCTCTTCATCTAACTCTCCCTCCCTTCCTCTCCTACCCTTTTCCCTCTCTCTCCCCCTCTCTTTACTACTCTCTTTCTTTCTCCCCCTCTCCTCCTTTTCCTATCCCTCTCTCCCTCTCTCTATCCTTCTCTTCCTTTCTGCCTTGCTTTCCCTTTCTCTTGCTCTATCCCTCCATTTCTCTCTCTCCTTCTCCCTCTCACATCCTCTCCCTCTCTCCATTCATTTCTCTCTCACTATCCATCTCCCTTCTCTTCCCCTCTCCCTATCCCTCTACCCCTCTCTCTCCCTCCCTCTCTCTCTTATGTCTCCCTCTCTCTCCCCCTCCCTCTCTCCTTTTCTCTAACTCTCCCTTTCTTCCTCACTTTCTCTCTTTTTCCCTCTCTTACTATTCCTCTCCCTTTTTCTATCTCTCTCCCTCCCTCCCTCCCTCCCTTCTTCTCTCCATCTTTCTCTCTCTCGCCCTCTTACCCTCGATCTCTCTCCCTCTCTCTTCCTTCCTTTCCCTCTCTTCCTCTCTCCCTCCCTCTCTCTTCCTCCCTTTCCCTCTCTTCCTCTCTCTCTCCCTCTCTCTATCTCCCTCTTCTTATTTATCTCTCCCTCTATTTCCCTTTCCCTCTAATCTCTCCCCCTCTCTCCCTCCCTCCCCATCTCTCTCACTCTCTTCCTGTCTTGCTCTCCCTCTCTTGCTCTTGCTCTCTTTCTCCTTCTACCTTCCTTGTCCTCTGTCTTTCCCTCTCTCACTCCTTGTCTCTCTCCCCCATTCTCTCCCTCCCTCTCTCCCTTTCACTCTCTCTCTCATCCTCTCTTACTCTCCCTCTTTCTCCCTCTATCTCTCCATCTCTCTCCTACCCTTTACATCTCTCTCTCTCTCCCCCTCACTTCCCCTTTCCTTCCTTCTCTCCCCCTTTTTCTCCCTCCTTCTTCTTTTCTCTATCTCTCTTTCTCCCCCTCCCTCCCCTTTTCCCTCTCACCCTCCTTCTCCTTCCCTCTCTACCTTCTTTTCACTCTCCCTCTCCCTCAATCTCTTTCCCTCCCTTTACCTCTCTTTCCCTATTTCCCTCTCTATCTCCTTCTCTCCCTCTTTTTCTCCCTCTCTCTCTCTCCCTCTCTTTTTACCTCTCCCTTTTCCTCTCCATTTCTTTCCCTATCCCTTTCTCTCTCCATTCCTCTCTACCTTCCTCTCCTTCTCATTCTTTCTCTCCTACTTCCACTCATTCTCTTTGCCTCCCAATCTCTCTCTTTTCATCTCTCTCTCTCCCACTCCTTTCCTCTCTCCCTTTCCTCTCTCCTTTTCTTACTCTCTCTCCTCCTCTCTTCCTCTTCTACTCTTCCTTTCTCTCTCTCTCTTTCTACCTTGCTCCCTCTCTTTCCTTTTCTATCTCTCTATCTCCCTCCCTTTACCCTTTTTCCTCCTCCCCTCTCCATCCATCTCTCCTCTCTCCCTTTCTCTTTCTCTCTCTCTTTCTCGCTCTCTCTCTCCCTCTACTTCTCTCTCTAACTCTCCCCTCTCCTTTCCTCTCCCTCTCTCACCCTTATAATCTCTCTCCCTCTTTCCCTCTCTCTTCCCTCTCTCTTTTTCTCTCTCCCTCTCTTTCTATATCTTTCCCACACTCCCTCTCATACTCTTTTCCTCTCCCTCTCTCTTGCTCTCTCTTTTTCTCTCTCCTCTCACCCCCGATCCCTCTCTTCTTCTCTCTTCCTCCCTCTCTTTCTCTCTCTCTTACCCTCTATCACCCCCTCCCCTTCCCCCTATCACATTCTCTCTACTCGTGTCCCCTCTCTCCCCTTCTCCATATCTATCTCACTCTCCCTCTCTCTTTTTTTTATCCTCGACTCTAACTCCCTCCCTCTCTCTCTTTTTCTTTCCCTTCTTTTTCTTTTCTTTTTTTCTCTCCCTCCCTCTCTCTCTCTCTCTCTCTTTTATCCCTCTTCCTCTCATTCCCTCTTCCTCTCCCTCCCTCCCTCTTTCTGTCTCCCTCTCTCTCCCTCTTTCCCTCTCGCTCTTCCTCTCCCTCTCTTCCTTTATCCCTCTTTCTCTCCCATTCTCTCCCCCTCTCTCTCTATATATATTCTCCTTCCTCTCTCTATCTCTCCCTTTTTACCTTCCTCTCTCTTTCTAACCCTATCACTCTTTTCCTTGCCCTCTCTCCCCCTCTCCCTCCCTTTATTTCTCTCCCTTCTCCCCCTCTTTCTATCTTGCTCTATCACTCTCTCTTTCCTTCTCCATCTCTCTCTCATTCTCCCTCCTAATCTCCTTTTCTCTCCCTAACTTCCCTATCTCTCTTCTATATGTCTCCCTCCTCCCTCTTTCTCTCTCCTCCTTCTCTCACTCCTTCTCTTTCTCACCTTCTTTCTCTCCATTTCTACCTCTCTATCCTGTTCAATCTCTCTCTAACTCTATATTCTCTCTCCCCTACTCTCCCTTTCTCTCCTTTGACTCTCCTTCTCTCCTTATCTCTCTTCCTCAATCTCTCCCTCCTCCCTCTCTCTCTTCCTTTTTTCTCGCTCCCTCTCTTTCTCATTTTCTCTCTCTCCCTCTCCCTCTCTATCTTGTTCCATCTTTCTCTCTCCCCCACTCTCTCTATTTCCCTCTCTCTTCATCTCCTTCCCTCTCCCTCTCTTTCTCTCTCCCTCTCTTATTTCTTTCTCTTGCTTTCTTCCTCTCGTGCTCTTTCTCACTTTCTCGCTCTTTCCCTTTGTCCCTCTCTCCTTCTCTCTCTCCCCCTCTCTTGCTCTCTCCCTCTACCTGTCTATTGCTCTCTCCCTCTATCTCTATCTCTCTCCTTCCCTCCTTTTCTCCCCCTCCCTCTCTCTCCCCTACTCTCCGATGAGAATAAAAAAGTCAAGGTCGTACCGACCATAGAGCCAAATGGGTATACAAGGTGGCATCTCTAAAGGAGATCCAAGATGTTGAGTTTGCAAGTCTAAGATTTGATCCATTACACATTAAAGATGGTCTAATGATGTGGGTTTGGGTTAGGAAGCTTTAAAAAGCTCTTTATGGGCTAATTTAAGAGTATTGGGCGGAATGCACTTCCAATGACGCAAGGGAGCATTGTGGTGCCACCTTAAGAGAAGAGGGGATATAAGACTTGTCAATCTAATTCAAGTCTAAGATTGGGCTCTAGAAATTATATTACACCTATTTTGTTATATCTAACTTAATTATAATTAAAACTAATTAATTAAGTTAGATTTGGGCTTAATGTTTTAAGCCTTATTATTTTCGTATTCTTTCAAGTCCATTAGGGTTTGTTTATATTCTCCTTAGATGGAAAGGACATGTAGAGTTCTTTTAGGGTTAGGAGTGGCATGTTTAGCCTATTTAATGGCTGGTTTAGTTTTTTTTTAGACGAACACAATAATTTTAAGAGTTAATAAATTTGAGAGGATTTTATTCCTTTGTTGTTTTGAGAACTAAAACTGACTTATTAAGAATTGCAACCCTTGTGGCATCTCCGGATTTATCATCCTCCATATGGTGTGGCGTTCTTCACTCCATTGCATTGTAGCTTCGATTCTTACCTCTTTATAGGTAACGGGTCGGATTCCACTTATTATAACCTTATTAGGCACATTTTTGGGGTTGCCTAGCAATAAAGATGTTTGAGTCTCTCCTCTTTATATGTGGGGTTCACATCGGTTGGTATCAAAGCCTTGGTTGTGCAAAGTCAAGTTGGTTATCCATAGTCCTTGCATCTTTTATTTCATGTCTATCTTGTTTTCTTTGTTGCATCATCCTTTTTATTCTACCATATCTTTTCTTGTTTGAGTTTGTGTTCCTTTAATTGATAAATTGAATTTTATATAAAAAAAGGAAAAGAAAAGAAAAAGTCCGATTTATAGGTAACTTCGTTTTTCAACATAAATTAGATTTTTTCATTATCTTTTGTTCTATTTTATGTCTTTGTAGTTTTGTTTCCAAATTGAGTAGTTCGATTTCAAAAAAGAAAAAAATAAAAAAAGTCTGATTTGTTTTGTCTCGTTGTGTCTCATTTGGTATTGTCTTGTGTAGATTTAATTCAAGTAACTTCTAAAAAATGGCAAGCAACTTAAAAACCTATCACTAACAACAAAAGATAGTATAAATTAGATGTTATTGGCATCATCCGTCTTATGGCAAGCAATGAAGCGTGCCACCTTTAAAAACCTATCACTAACAACAAAAAGGAATCCCTCCCTTTTTTAGTCCGTGGTAGTCCCAACATAAAATCCATTGAAATGTCAACCCAAGGTGAAGTAGATAATAATTTTGATTGTAATAAATTTGAGAGGATTTTCTTCCTTTGTTCTTTTGAGAACTAAATTTTGACATATCAAGGTTGCAACCCTTGTGGTGTCTCCGAACTTATCATCCTCTATAGGGTGTGGCATTCTTCAATCCATTGCATCATAGC
Organism: Dovyalis caffra; assembly: GCA_963924115.1. Classification (NCBI taxonomy): domain Eukaryota; kingdom Viridiplantae; phylum Streptophyta; class Magnoliopsida; order Malpighiales; family Salicaceae; genus Dovyalis; species Dovyalis caffra. The sequence continues at coordinate 2,355,925 of CAWUPB010001179.1, forward strand.
TTTGGTTCTTGCTCCTTATAGGCAATGAGTTGACTTCCACTTATTATAACCCAATTGGGCGTGTTCTTGGAGTTTTCTAGTGATAAAGGTGTTTGCATCTCTTATCTTTATACATGGGGTTCACATCACTCTCCCTCTCTCACCTTCCATCCCTCGCTCTCTCTCCCTCCCTCCACTTCTCCCTCTTCATCTCTCTCCCTCCATCTCCCTTCCTCCTTCTCACCCCATCTCTTTATCACTCAAGCTCCCTCCTTCCCTCTCTCTCTATTCCTTCCTCCCACTCTTCCCCCTTCTCCCTCTCTTTAATGATCTCCCTCTCTTTAATCTCTTTCCTCTCCTTTTTCCCTCCTTCTTCCTCTCTAATTCTCTCTCCACTACCCTCTCTCTCCCTTTTGCTCTCTCCCTCTCCCTCTCCCTCTCCCTCTCTATCTATGTCTCTCCCTCCCTTTCTCCCTCTTCCTCTCTCTCACTCTCCCTTCCTCCCTCCCTTTCTCCTTTTTCCTCTCTCTCACTCTGCCTTCCTCCCTCCCTTCCTCCCTCTCTCCCTCATACTCTCTTCCTCCCCGCTCTCTGTCCCTCCATCCCTCTCTCTCTATCTCTATTCATTTCTCTCTCCCCTCTTTTCTTCTCTCCCTCTCTCCTTTTATCTCTCTCTCCCACCTTCTTTCTCCCTTTTTCTCTCTCCCTTAATCTCTCTCCTTCTTTCCTTTCCTTATTTTCTCCCTCCCTCCCTATTTCTTTCTCTCTCCATATCTATTTCTTTACCCTCCCTCCCTCCTCTCTCTTCTTTTGTCTCCCTCTCTTGTCTCCTTCTCAATCTCTCTCTCTCCCTCTCTCCTCCTCTCTTTTCCTTTTTTCTCTCTCTCACACTCTCTCCCTCTCCCTCTCCCTCTCACTCTTACTCTCCTACTCTCGCTCTCCTCCTCACCCTCTCCATCTATATCCCCTCTCTCTCCTCTATCTCCCTACCCCTCCCACTCTCTATCTCCCACCCTTTCCTCTCTCTCCTCTATCTCCCTACCCCTCCCACTCTCTATCTCCCACCCTTTCCTCTCTCCCTTTTCTTCCCCCTCCCTATCTCCCTTTTTGTCTCCCCCTCTCTCTCCCTCTCCTTCCTTCCATATCTCTCACTCTCTCTCCTTATTATCTTTGCCACTCGCCATCTCCCTCTCTTTACCTCCCTCTCTCTCTAACCTTGTCTCTATCTCACCCTCTCTCTCACTCTCTCTCCCCCTCTCTTCCACTTTCTCTCCCTCTTTCACTCTCTCTCTCCCTCACTCTACCTCTATCCCACTCCCTCTTTCCTTCCCTCTCTCCATCCCTCTCCCTCCCTATTCCCTTTGCCCTCTCTCCCTTTTTATCTCTATCCTTTTCTCTCTCTCTCTCTCCCTCTCTCCCTCTATCTCTCCTTTTCTCTTTCTCTCCCTCTCCCTCTCCCTCTTTTGTCCTCTCTCTCGCTTTCTATCTCTCCCCTCTCTCCCTGCCTCTCTCTCTCTTTCTATAATTTCCTCTCTTTATCTCTTTCTCTTCCTTACGTTTCCTCTTCTCTCTTACCATCTCTCCCTCTTTTTTCCTCTCCCTCTCTCTCCCATTCCCCTTCTTTATCTTTGTCTTTCTCTCCCACTTTCTCTCTTCCTCACTCAATCTCTCCCTTCCTCTCTCCTTTTCTCTCTTTCCCTAACTCTCTCTCCGTCTCTCACTCCCTACCTCTCTCTCTTTCTTCATCTCCCCCTCTCTTTCTCCCTCTCTCTCACTCCCTCTTCCTCTCCCTCCCACTTCCTTGCCCTCTCCTCTACCTTTTCCCTTCATCTCTCTCACTCCCCCCTCTCTATCACTCTCCCTCTCCGTCTTGCTCTCTCTCTTTCTTTCTCTTTTTACCTCTCTCCATCTCCTAATATTCCCTTTCTCCCTCTCTGTCTCTCCCTCTCTCTCTCTCTCCCTAACTCTATCTTACACACTCTCTCTCTTTGACACTTTCCTCTCTCCTTCTCTCTCTACCTCCCTCTTTTCTTCTTTTTTCTCCATTTCTCCCCCTCTCTCTCTCCCTCTCTACCTCTCCTTTTATCTCTCCCTCTCTCCTTCTCCCTCTTCCTCTTCATTTCTCCCTCTCTCTCTCTCTCCCCTCTCTACCTCTCCTTTTATCTCTCCCTCTCTCCTTCTCCCTCTTCCTCTCCATCTCTCCCTATCTCCGAAAATATCATGCATAATACAAAGGTGTGGAATAAATAAAAATTTTCCTCCATCTAAGGGCCCAAGATCATGCTTCGTTTAATCTACTAATCATACATAGATGAATAATAAGCTAGAAGTAAAAGATTACCTCTTGTAACATAGATCTAAATTCTTTTTTTTATTAGCCATCCAATTGTTTAGCCTCTATTGATGATCACGCGACCCAAATATCCACAAAGAAGCATTCAAAATTGATGGGATGCTAGCTTCACCTTTTTTGATTAAGTATTTCCTCTAACAATCAATCTTGGGCAACTTTGCGATAACGATAAAGGAGAAGGTAAGAGTATTTCTTGCTAGGGTTTTAAGAGAAAACTATTTTCTTTTTTTTCTCTCTTAGCCATATGCCCTAGATTATTTTAGGGGTCGACTGAATTTTTTCCATTATATTTTTACTTGGGAAAAAAACTCTTTTTAGGTCATCCACCTCTTTATGTCGCATATCTCACTCCTATTTATAGGGGAAGAGTTCCCTTGTCCTCTATGAAAAAGGAAAGGGGTGATCATGAGTCCATAAAGGACTCTAGGTTGTTTCTTCCTTATCCTCCAAGGATGAGGAGTTATTTTATAGGTGGATTACATGATTATTATCTTTAAAACATTCAACCTTATCTAATAAGGTTAATGTTTATCTTTAAAACATTCATCCTTATCCAGAAAGGTTGATGTTTATCCTCCCATAAAAATTATCTTAAGGATTTTAATTAAACCTAATGGGCCAAAACTATTTCAGCTCAATAAATTTATTTTGACTATTCAAATAAGTATTCTTAGCTTATTCCCACAAAAATTATCTTAAGGCTTTTTATTAAACCTAATGGACCAAAACTATTTTAGCCCAATAAATTTATTTGGACTATCCAAATAAATATTCTTAGCTTATTTTGGTGGGGCCCACATTAAGAAATAATTTTCTAAAATACCTTTTAACCTAAATTATGAAACTCTTTTCCTTTTAGGTTCTTTATTTCCAAATTTCAAATTAACTTCCAAATTAGGAAACCAATTTCTAAACTAGGAAACTCTTTTCCTTTTTCTAATATCTTTGCTTCTTATTTGTAATGTGAATACTTGAACTTATGCATGTGACTAAATAGGCTCCTAGATATGTTGGCAATGTACCAAGAATAAAAGACTCCTATTTCATCTCTTGATACATAAATCAAGATTGACATCCAGCAAGGCATCATGACCACTCGATTCTCTAGGAGGATTAGTTAATCCATTATTACCTTTCACGAGCGTAGTTATCATACAATTCGGTCCTCATGTCAACTTCTCACGATGCGATCTTGAACTTGGTTATTAGTCCTATTTGATTATGATCACACACGTTTTCTTCAATTTCCAAATGTTTTAGCTCCTAGGGTAAACCAACTATGCTCTATTGGTGTACTCCTAGTTGTGCTTTATAGTTGTGCTTCTAATGTCCGTTTTTGTTGTAATGAAAGCAAAATGCATCCTTTGGGCTATTATGAGCCTCGACCTTTTTCACTTCTCTAGTAGGTGTAGTTAAAGACTTCTTCTTCTTTTTGGGCTTTTTCTTACCTTTTACTACACCTTTTTCCTTATTAACTAAAAGTACGTAACTTTTGTTTTTTTTGTTAATTTTGAGGCGAGCTTCCCTTATCATGGATGATAACTCTCCAAGAGTCTTTTGCATATGCATCATGTTGAAGTTCATGATGAATTGTCCAAAGCTATTGGACAACGATTGCAATACTATGTAAATGGATAATTCAACATCCATTCCTACTTCAAGTTCGACCAATCGGTCAATATAGCTTATCATTTCAGCGACATGCTTTTCAATAGTGGATCCCTCATCCATTATGGCCCTAAATAGCTTTTTTCCTATCTCATAATGCTTATGCCTAGTATTCTCCTTAAATAAGCTCTTGAGCTTTGCTATGATATCAAAAGCTTGTGAGCTTCTATGTTAGCGCCTATGCTCCCACCTTATAGCAACAAGCATGATGCTTTGAGTAGTGATTGCATAATCTCTATGTTTGATCCAAGCTTCATGAGCTTCAACTTGAACCGGAGGACGCTCATCCGGAAGATCTTTCTCGATCGTATAAACAATTTTCTCAAGTTAGAGGATTATCCTCAAATTTATTTTCTTGTCGAGGAATTTTATGCCATTAAAGGCATTACTTCCATTAATGATCAATCGTATCAATTTGTTGCTAGTCATACTTGTACAATCTGATAGGATAAAAAAGTGTATGGTTTGGTTCACTAAATTGGATAAAACTAAACAAAGTATAAATTAAAGAAGTAAAATCTGTTTGCTCCCACTATTTTCTTTATATTCTATAACCTTCAATATAGTACTCGAGAAAAGTTTTTGATTCATTTTCCTAGTGGGTTAGGATCCCATCCTTTAACATGCATTAACCTTGAGTTATCTCAACAAGCCATACATGAAGGATTTGGTAGGTAACTCCTTACCAATTACATCTAATGTAACTCCTAATTCCATTGGTATGAAAACTCTTTGTCTTTATCACATCTTATGTGAATACCAATCATTGCTTACAAGTTTATTAGAGCTTGAGTTATCTCAACAAACCTAACAACTCATTTAAGTTAGACCCAATGTTTGGGGTCATCGTATGGCCCATGATTTCTTTCCCTCGAGGAAGAAGTGACCTTGAGTTATCTCAACAAGCTAACAACGACTAAGAGAGTTCCCACCTCATAATATTGGAAAGCATTTAACTTAATATTTTATTTGAAGGATTTAGTAAGGTTGGTCTCATCCTAGCATAGATACTAAAAAATAATCATATTATTCCTAATCATGCATACTAACAAACATCTCATCACATTCATACATCTCATGAATGACTTAAGGACCGATGAATGGTAATGGATTTCTAATACTAGCCCCCTCGAGGCACAAGGAGACTAGTGGGTCAATTCCAAAAAAATTATTACAAATTCTTCATGAATGTCTTCATTCCTTGGCGTCTCCTCCTTGTATCTATTTTATTTCCTATCTATTACTTTTATATTTATTTAAAATAAGAAACCTCGAGTTACATTCAAGAGGGGTAAGATGAAAAAAGAAATATAATAGAGTAATAGAGAAGGCGAGACACGTAGGTTCTATTTATTAAAAAAAAATTACCAAGCATTCATAAAACTAGGTCGACTCATCCATACCATTCACTCATGCTTCAATCACATTAATACATGGCATACTCATGAAACAATTTTATTCCTAAAATTAATATAAATCTATAGTTTTGGTCATTTTATAAATTTATCAAAATTTCTCTAAATTTTAATTTTAAAACTTTTTGGGCCTTGGGCTCACTATGGCCTATAGGCTTTTGGGCCTCGAGGGTTCATGGGTTTTGAAGACCAAACCCTCGGGTTCACGTACATCCGATCATAGTGCTAGCCCATGTGCCTAGTGTGGCGGTCGGCAAGCTAGGCCCCTAGCACGTGCCTAGTACACACCTAATAGGCCAGCCCACTACCGTGCACACCTAGTGTGCGCCTAGCAAGCCGGACCACTACCGCTTACCCAGAGTGTGGCCTAGCGAGCCTACAGCTCGTATGGCATGTGCTCGTCAGGCCAACGACCTACCTACTGTGCACTCGGTGCACTCGTTGGCGATAGGGTTGCCACTCACACGAGGTTGACGTCTAACATCGACCTCTCGTACTCCCACTGATTTTGACCCAAAATTTGAATTTTATATTTATATAAAATACCATAAACATAAGATTTATAACTAGGCATATCTTATTTATATAGTTAATCACAATTAACCAATCATATAATCAAATATTCAACAGAGGCTCTAATACCAATTGAAAGGATCATGCATCCTATAGAGGTGCGGAATACATAAAAAATTTCCACCATCTAATGGCCCAAAATCATGTCGTTAAATCTACTAATCTTACATACATGAATAATAAGCTAAAAGTAAAGGATTACCTCTTATAGCGTAGATCTAAATTCCTTTCTTTTGATTAGCTATCCAAGTGTCCAACCTCTATTGATGATCCATGCAGCCTAAATATCCACAAAGAAGCACTCAAAATTGATGGGGTTGTTGGTCCATCTTTTCGATTAAGTATATCCTCTAGAAATCAATCCTGGACAACTTTGCGATAACCTTAAAGGAGAAGATAAGAGTATTTCTTACTAGGGTTTTAGGAGAAAATATTTTCTCCTTTTTTTTTCCTCTTAGTCGTGTGCCTTAGATTATTTTAGGGGCTAGCTGAATTTTTTCCCTTATATTTTTACTTGGTCGAAATACTCTTTTTAGGTCATCCACCACTTTATGCCGCATATCTCCTACTATTTATAGGGGAGAGTTTCCTTGTCCTCTAATGACAAGGAGAGGGATGGCCATGAGTCCATAAAGGACTCCAGGTTATTGCTTCCTTATCCTCCAAGGATGAGGAGTTATTTATATGTGAACTACTTGATTATTATCTTTTATTTTATATGCGAGACTACTTGATTATTATCTTTAAAACATTTAACCTTATCCAATAAGTTTAATGTTTATCTTTAAAAAATTCATCCTTATCCAATAAGGTTGACGTTTATCCTCCCACCAAAATTATCTTCAAGCTTTTAATTAAACCTAATGGGACAACACTATTTTTTCCCAATATATTTATTTGGACTATCCAAATAAATATAATTAGATTATTGTGGCGGAGTCCACATTAAGAAGCAATTTTCTAAAATACCCTTTAACCTAAATTACGAAAATCTTTTCCTTTTAGGTTCTTTATTTTCAAATTTGAAACTAACTTTCAAATTCGAAAACCAATTTCTAAACTAGGAAACTCTTCATTTTATGAAACTTTCCATTTTTGAAACTTTCGATTTTAGAAAACTTTTGATTTTGGAAACTCTTTCCAAAGTAGGAAACTTTCATAATTGGAAACTTTTTCTAATATCTTTGCTTCTCATTTGTAATGTTGAATACTTGAACTTATGCGTGTGACTCGAATAGCCCTCTAGATATGTTGGCAATGTACCAAGAATTAAAGACTCCTCTCTCATCTCTCGATACATAAATCAAGATTGGCCTCCAAGCAATGCATCATGACTACCCAATTCTCTAGGAGGATTAGTTAATCTATTGTTACCTTTTACGAGTATGGTTATCATACAATTCGGTCCTCATGTCAACTTCTCACAGTGCGATCTCGAACTTGGTTATTAGTCTTGTTTGATTATGATCACACAAGTTTTCTTCAATTTCCAAATGTTTTAGCTCCTAGGATAAACCAACTATGCTCTATTGGTGTACTCCTACTATAGCCATAGATTTCTTGAGCGAGACACTTATCAAAGTGTAATGTGATAACTCCTTTAGCATACAAGGAATGTCATGTACTATCTTAGTTATACACCTATCTCCATTGGATTCCTAGTACACCTAACGAATCACCCAAGTGCAACCCATTAATGGGTCCATCGAAACGAGTGTTAAAGTGCATAAGTCCTCCAATGAGATAACTATAATTACTTCAAGTCTAAGGACTATTTGTACCCATCTCGTATGAGATTCCCATAGGCTAAAACCAAATGGGTTATCACGAGTGAGTCAAATCACCTAAGTGCTTGCTTTAGCATCACCATGCTAATATGTGTGAGATCTCCTACTACTATCATACAGCATGAGCATAGCACTCACAAGTCTATCCGTATATTGTTAATGTCCATTTTTGACGATGCCATGACTTGGGACATTTAATCATATTATTTATGAGCATTAGTGTTTGTCTCACATCTTTCGATCAATCATTATTGTAAATTTATATCATAAGGACTTCAATCTAATTCTACTAAATTTATCAACATGTAAAAATAAGAATTAATAGAATGACTTCATTATTATTTATTAAAATAAATGATGCAATAACATATTAACATAAGCTCATCCAAACATGGTTAGATCTTAGGCACGAAAATTAACAATCTCTCCCTACCTCTCCCTCTCCTTCTCTCTCCCTCCCTTCCTCCCTCCCTCCCTCTCTCCCTCTCCTTCTCTCTCCCTAACTCTCTCTCTCACCCTCTCTCTCTCTTATCTTCTCCTTCTTTCCCTCCTTTGTTCCCCCTCACTTGCTCTCTCCCTTTCCTTCTCACTTCATCTCACACTCTCTCACCCTCTCCCTCACCCTCCTTCTCCATCCCTCTCCTTCTTTCATCCTATCTCTCTAGCTTTCCCTCACTTTCCCTCTCTCTCTCTCTCTTTCTTTCCCTCCCTTTCTTGTCCCTTTCTCTCCCCCTTGTCTCATGCCCCACTCTCTCTCGCCCCTCCTCTCCTTCTCTCGATCTCTTTCCTACTTCCTCCCTGTATCTCCCTCCCTCTCCCTCTCTCTTCCACTCCCTCTCCCTCTCCCTTCCTCTCCCTCTTTACCCCTTTCCTTCTCTCTACCTTTCTCTCTCCCTACCTCTATCCCTCTCTCTCTCCCTCTCCCTCTCTACCTATCTATCTCTCTTCTTGTTTCCCCTGCTCTACTTTCATCCCTCTTCATATCTCACTATCTCTCGTCTCTCTGTCTCCTCTGTTCCCTCTCATTCCCTTTCTCTTCCTCCCTATCTCTCTCCCACTTTCTCGCTCTCTCTCTCACTATCTCTCTCCTTTTCTCTCTCCCTCTCGCTCGCTCCTTCTCTCTCTCTCCCCTTCCTCTCTCTCCTTCCCTATCTATTTCTTCTTTCTCTCTCTCCCTATTTCTTTCTTTCCCTTTCCTATCATCTTCCTCTCTCTCCCTCTTCTTCTCCCTCACCTCTCTCTCTCTTCCTCTCTCTCCCTCTTTAACCCTTTCCCTTTCCATCTCCCTCCTATTCCCTCCCTCTCCTTCTCTCTACCTTCCTCTCTCTCTCTCCCCCTCCCTCTCTCTCTCTCCCCTCCCTCTCTACCTATCTATCTCACCTTCTCTTTCCCCTACTCTTCTCCCATCCCTCTCCATATCTCATCATCTCTCTCTCCTCTCGTTCCCTCCATTTCCCTCTCTCTTCCTGCCTATCTCTCTCTCACTTTCTCTCTCTCTTGCATCATCTCTCTCCTTTTCTATATCCCTCTCACTCTCTCCTTCTCTCTCTCCCCCTCCCCCTCTCTCTGTTTCCCTCTTTATTTCCTCTTCCTCTCTCTCCCTCTCTCTTCCTTTCCCTCCCCCATCATCTCCTCTCTCTCCCTCTCCCTCTCTCTCACCCTTTCTCTTCCTCTCCTTCCCTCTCCCCTCCCTCTCCCTTCCTCTCTCTCACTCTTCCCTCTCATTTCCTCTCTCTCACTCCCCCACACTTTATCTTTCTCTTCTTTATATCCCCTATCTCCCTCTCTCTCTTTCTCCTTTTTCCTTTCTCTATCTCTCTAAGTTACCCTCTCTCCCTCTCTCGGTCCCTCTCTTTCTCTCCTTAACTCTCTATCACATACACTCTCTAACCCTTTCCTCTCTCTCTCCCTCTCTTCTTCTCTCTCCCTCTTCTTCTTTCTCCCTTTCTATCTCCATCTTCCTCTCCCTCTCTCTACTATTCCCTTTCCCTCTCACTCTTGCCCTCTCCCTTTCCCTCTCCCTCTCCATCTCTCCCAATCTCTCCCTCCCTCCCTCTCGTCACCCCCTCCTTCCCTCCATCTCTCTCTTCCCTTCCCTTTCTCTCTCCCTTTTACCCTCTCCTTCCCTCTTCTTCTCTCTCCCTTACTTCCTCTCTCCCTCTCCCTTTCGGTCTCCATCCGCCTCTCTGCCCCTCTCCTTCTCTCCCTTCTTCCCTCTATCTCTCTCTCCCCTTCCCTCTCTCTCCAACTACCTCTCTATAACCCTCATGAAAATCCATCATGTATATGTAGAGGTCGAATGATTCAAATATATATATGTGAAGGTGTGATTGTGTATGTATGCCATGTTAGTATTTTGGGATGACAACATGCTAGGTGTTTAGGTGAGGAGTTATGGCATGAAATTACATATCATACAAGTGAGAACTAAATAAATGATTTGTGTTAAATTAAAGTTATTTTTCTTGGGATTGATGGTTTAATTATTAGAGGAATCAAGTATGCAAAATCAGTGTTTTTGAGAATTAGGTTATGTCTGGATTTTATGTGGCTTGTTCAAGGACCTTAGATTGATTTATAGGTAAAGCTTAAGGAATAAAATTTTTTTATCTATGTCCCGACTAACCCTCTATAAAATAATTTTATTATTAGATTTATATAGAAAAAGTTATTCCCGTTTTAGTACATATTGTTCTAGATGAACTACTACTCGGATAAATTAATCCTTAAACTTCAAAATTATGTTAATAATCGTGTGATTGGTATTTCAACCAAATTTTTGGATATGTTTTTAATTAATATATATAGTTTCTAAGATAAAAGTATAGGATTTAATTATGCCCGAAGTGGGATGTTGTTGCTTGATAAAAGGCCACCCTATCATACATCTCCTACAAACAAATTTGAGGTGTACGTGTGTAATCTGGAACTAAACTAGCTTAAGTGATTTTTTTCACTAGAACCATATATTTTAAAAGACTTACTTAGCCTAAGAATCTATTTGGTTGACCATTAGACACCTAAGTACCTTAATTAAATGCTTGGCAGCCAACTCACCCCTAAACCCAATCAAATCCTCCACTTGTCCCATGCCTCACCCAATTGCTTTACACTTTGTTAAATTGATTTGAGACACTTGTAACCTTGATTTATGGGAAAGAAAAAAAGTATATATTTTAGTAAAGTGGGTAGATGGCTGAAATATTTTAGGGAAAACCCGTAGCCATCAAAAGAAAGAGAGAAAAACCAATTGAAAGAAAGGGAGAGAAAGATATAGCGAAAAGGGAAAAGAAAAAAAAGAAAGGAAAGAAAGAAAAAGGGAGAAGCTAAGGAAATTCTTAATCAACCTAACAATGTAAGCGGGTTACTTTTTTTATTTGTTTATACCATTTATTTGATCTTTATGTACTTGGATAAACTTTTGTTTAGGATGTGATATGTTGTTGTATTTGGTTGTATTGGTTGGCTTGCCTTGTAATTGTTTATTGTTATAGTTGGTTGTGTTCATTGCTTCCCGAACTAGAAAGCCTTGAATATGGCTAGATTTATGTTTTGGTGGATGTGAATGATAGAATTGGGTTATGATCGAAACTTGGTGGATTCATTTAGGATTGATATGGACTTAGACAAAGTACAATAGGAAGGAAGAAAGGATGGAATTTTAGGGTTTTTCTTGAGCAAACTTTCGGCCAATAATGAGGGAAATGGAATTTTTAGACACCTAAAACCTTAAACTTCTAATGGGAACAAATTATTTTTGAATAGCTACTTTAAAAAAAAAGGAAATTGTATCAAAATCAAAGACAATGTCTTGCCAAATTAAGAAGACCCATTTAGCCCAAATTTGAGAAAAATGGGGTTTTGGGTACCATTGAATTAATTTGACAATTAATGGATCAATTAGGCCTGTGTAGGAATAGAAATTGAAAATTGAAAGAGTTAAATTTGACTTAAAAGTATTAAATTTGGGCTAGAAGAAAGAATTTTACCTTAGCATGTTTTAAGGTAGTCCAAAATGTTATTAACCACGTAAACCGAGTGTAGACTGAAATGGTAATCAAACTTACTAGATTAAACGAAAGGAAAATACCCACGTGCAAGTTAAGTTCATGGCATGATAAATGCAAATCGACGATACTTAACCCTTTCGAAGTGAGCATTGAAATAAAAAGTAAAGAAATATACACGAAACCCTGTGTGGGTGAGATCTTAAGAATAATTTGACAATATAGGGTTGGAACCCTTGCTATGTTAATATAGTACACATAACATCACATGCATTATGTTCATTTGTGAGGACGAATTGAGAAAAATTCAATGGATTGAGAATTGGTTTATATGGATAGGTTTGGTAACCTAACTGGAATGAATGGATATTAGCAAGTCCAACTGTGTGCATACTCTAATCTATGTGACTGCACTATTAGATGATGGATTATCGCTAATAGTGGCCACAACGAGGGGTAGTTTCGTTGTTAACAATAGGTTATTTAGAAATCATCAATAGAGTAGACTTGCTAATACCTAGGGCAACCGAAATTAGAATCTATCGAGTATGGTGGGGAAATCGAAAAGCATTGCATATCACGTGCATCACCCCACTTACTAAGCTTCGGATCACTTTGTATTTATTTCATGCCATGATAGCTAAAGACGATAATAATGTTGTTAAGGAAGTTGTCCGTTCCTCCTGAACGGGGCTCATGTGTACCATGATAGATATAGAAATCTATTTTGATTGTAATTATCCTAGAAATTTTTTAAATTTTGTAACTGTTAAGCCATGTAATCTTAATGGTATGTGTTTTTATAATTCATGTTTTAGCGTTTATTGGCTATGTAATTAGGAAGTAAAATTTGGGCTTTGGTCCCTAAACTATAGAGAATCGGCCATGGCTCTTAGGGAATCGGTAAGGGAGCTTAGGTTGCTACACTCTCTCTCATCCTCTCTCTCTCCCCCTTTACTTCCTCTCTCCCTCTCCCTTTCACTCTATCTCCCTTTCTCTACCTCTCTTTCTCCCTCCTACTATCTCTCTCCCTCTTCCTCTTTCTCCCTTTTTGTTCCTCCCTCCCTCCCTTGCTCTCACCCTTCCTGTCCGTTTCCTTCCCTCACTCTCCCCCTCCCTCCTCTCCTTCTCTCAATCTCTTCCTCCTCTATCCTCCCTATCCCCTTCCTTCCATATCTCTCGCCCACCTATTTCTCTCTCACTTTCCCTCTCCCATTCTTTTCTTCCCTCTCCCTCCGTCTTTCCATATCTCCATTGCTCCCTCTCTCTCACTTTCCCTTTCCCTCCCTCTCCCTCCCCTCTCCCTATCTCTATCCTTCCCTCTCTTTCCCTCGCCCACTTTACTTGTTTCTGTTTCTCTCTCTCTTTCCCTCTCTCCCTCCATCCTTCTTTCTAAGTCTCACCCTCTCTCTCCCCCTTTCCCCTTCTCCCTCCCCCTGTATCTCTCTTTCTTCCTCCTTATCTCTCTATCTCCCACTCTTTCTCTCCCTCCTTGTAATATTTCTCTCCCATTATCTCTCTCTCCCTTTAAATTATTCTCTCTCTTTTGCCTTCTCTCATCTTTGCTCTCTACTTCTCTCCATTTCCCTCTCCCTCTCTCTCCCCCTCTCTCACTTTTACTCTTCCTCTACCTTTCCTTATCTCTCTCACCATCCTTACCTCTCTCTCTCATTATCTCACTCTCTCCCTCTCTTTCTCCCTCTCACTCCCTCTGTCTCCCTCCCTTTCTCTCTTTTCCTTTCCCTTTCCCTCTCCCTCCATCATCCCTCTCTATCTCTTCCTCCCAACCTCTCTCTTTTTTATCTCCCCTCCTCTCTCACTTTTTCTTTCTCCTCCTCTCTCTCTCCCTCTTTTTACTTCTCCCTTTTCCTTTCTTCCTCTCTTCCCCTCTCCCTTTCTCTCTCCCTCTCCCTCTCTCTATCTCTCTCTATCTCTCCCCCTCTCCCCCTCTCTCCCTCTTTCTCTCTTCCTCCTTTCCCTCCCCCTCTCTCCCTTTCTCTCGTCCCTCTTGCTCACCCTTCCTCCTTCCCTCTACCTCTCTCCCTTTATCTCCCATTCTCCTTTTCTCCCTCTCTCTTGGCCTCTCTCTTCCTTTCTCCCACTCTCTCTCTCTCTTCATGCCTCTATCTCATACCTCTATCTCTTCCTACCTCTCTCCCTCTCCCTTCATGCCTCTATCTTTTCCTACCTCTCTCCCTCTCCCTTCATGCCTCTATCTCTTCCTACCTTTCTCCCTCTCTCTTTGCCTCTTTCTCTCCCTCTCTCTCTCTCTATTCCTCCCTCTCTCTCTCTATTCCTCCCTCTCTCCTACCTAATCTCCCTCTCTCTCTCTTTTCCTCACTCTCCCTTTCTCTTTCCCTCTCCCATCCTCCCTCCCTCTCCCTCTCTATACCATTATTCCTTTCTCTTACTTACCTCTCTCTCTCTTTAGCTCAGCCTACTCTCTTCCTCTCTTCCCTTCCTTCCTACCTCTCTCCCTCTACCTCTCTCTCCCTACCTCTCTTCCTCTCCCTCTCTCTCACATTCTCGCTCAATCTCCTACCCTCTCACTCCTTTCATCTTTCCCTCTACCTCTCTCCCTCTCTTACTATCCCTCTCTTCCTTTGTTTCTTCCTCTCTCTCACCCTCTCCTTCTCCCTTTGTTTCTTCCTCTCTCTCACCCTCTCCTTCTCCCTCTCTCTCCCTCTCCCTCTCTCTCCCTCTTATTCTCTTCATCTCTCCCCTCTTCCCTCCCTCCCTCCCTCTCTCTCTCTCTCCCTCTCTCCCTCTCTCTCTCTCTCACTTTTCCTTTCTCTCTCTCTCTTTCTCTCTTTCTCCCTCTCTCCCTTCCTCTTTGTCCCTCTTCTCTCTCCCCTCTATCCCCTTCTTACCTCTATCTCTTTTAACCTCTCTCCCTCTCTTTTTACCTCTTTCTCTCCTTCTCTCTTCCTCTATCTCTCCTACCTAATCTCCCTCTCTCTCCCACACTATCCCTTTATCTTTCCCTCTCTCATCCTCTCCCTATGTCTCCCTATCCCTCTCTCTCTTTTAGCCTCCTACTCTCTTCCATTCTCCCCCTCCCTTCCTACCTTTCTTTCTCTACCTCTCTCTCCCTCCCTCCCATTCTCTCTTTCTCTCTCTCTCCCTCACTCTCTCTCACTCATATTCTCCTCACTCTTCTTCCCTTTATCTTTCTATCTCTCACTCTCCTTACCTCCCTCTCTTTTCATCTTTCCCTTTGTCTCTCTACCTCTCTTGCTATCTCCTTCTCCCTCTATTTCTTTCTCCCTTTTTCCCTCTCCCTCTCTCTTTCTCTCCCTCTCTCCCTCAATCTCTCTCTCCCTCTCTACCTTTCCCCCATCGCTCCCTCTCTCCTTTACTCCCTTACTCTCTCTCCCCCTTTTATATCTTTATGCCTCTCCCTTTCTCTCTCTCTTATTCTCCCTCCCTTTCTCCCTCCTTCTCCCTCCCTGTCTCCCTTCCTCTCCATCCCTCTTTTTCCTCTCTACTCTCTCCCCTTCTTACCTCTCTCTATCTCTACATCTCTCCTTCTCTCCCTTTCCTACCTCTATCTATTTCTACCTCTCCCTCTCTCTTTCCCTCTTTCTTTCCCTCTCTCTCTTCCTCCCTCTCTCATACCTAACTCCCCCTCCCTCTCCCCTTCACTCTTTCTTTCTCTCTCTCTCTCTTATCCTCCCTCCTAGTCTTCCAGTCCCTCTCTCCCACTCTCCCTCTCTCTCTCCTTTACTCTCCTACACTCTTCCTCTCTCCCTCTCCCTTCCTACCTCTCTCCCTCCACCTCTCTCTCCCCTCCCTTCCTACCTCTCTCTCCCCCTCCCTTCCTACCTCTCTCCCTCCACCTCTCTCTCCCTTATTCCTTTCCTCTCCCTCTCTCTCTCACTCCCTCTCTCTCACATTCTTCTTCATTCTTCTTCCCTCCATCTTTCTTGCCCTCCCTCTCCTTTTATCTTTTTCCTCTCTCTCTAACTATCTTTCTCTCCTTTTGTTTCTTCCTTTCTCTCACCCTTTCCTTCTCCCTTTCTCTCCCTCTCCCCCTCTCCCTCTCTCTCTCCCTCTACTCTCTCCCTTTCTCTCTGTCCTTCCTTTTCTCTCTCTCCCTCTTGCCCCATCCTATCTCTATCTCTTTCTGCCTCTCTCCCTCTCCTTTACCTCTTTCTCTCTCCCTCTCTCTCCCTCACCTTCCTTTCTCTTTCATTCTCTCATCCTCCCTCTATGTCTCTCTATCTCTCTCTCCCACTCCCTCTCTCTATCCCTTACTCTCCTACTCTCTTCCTCTCTCCCCCTCTCTTCCTGCCTCCCTCCCTCTACCTCTCTCTCCCTCATTCCCTTTCTCTCCCTCTCCTTCTCATTCACTCCCTCTCTCTCACAGTCTCATCACTCTCTTTCCCTCTATCTCTTTTTGACTTTCCCTCTGTCTTTTTCACTCTCTTGCTATCTCTCTCTCCTCTATTTATTCCTTTCTTTTCATCTCTCCCTCTCCTTTTCTCTCCCTCTTCCTCTCTCCCTCTCCCTCCGCCTCTCTTCCACTCTTTTCGTCTCTCTCTCCCCTTTTTACTCCTTTGGTCTCTCCCTTTCTCCTATCCTCCTTCCTTCCCTTTCCATCTCTCCTTCTATCTCTCTCTCTCTCTTCCTTTCTCTCTCTCCCATTCTCCCTTCCCTTTTCTCTCTCTTTCTCCCTTCCTCTATCCCTTCCTCTCCATCCCTCCTTATTTCTCTCTCCTTTTTCCTCTTCCTACCTCTATCTATTTCTACCTCTTCCTCTCTCTTTGCCTCTTTCTTTCCTTTTCTCTCTTCCTCCCTCTCTCGCTACCTAATCCCCCTCTCTCTCACCCCTTTACTCTTTCTTTCTCTTTCCCTCTCTCATCCTCTTTCCTAAGCTCCTTGTCCCTCTCTCCCACTTTCCTTCTCTCTCTCCCTAACTCTCCTACTCTCTTTCTCTTTCTTCCTCCGTTCCTACCTCTCTCTTTGCTTCTCCCTCTCTCCGTCCCTTTCTCTCCATCTCTCTCTCACTCCCTATCTCTCACTCACTCCCTCTCTCTCACATTCTCCTTCACTCTCTTTCCATCCATCTTTCTCCCTCTCACTCTCCTTCCCTCTTTCTCCTTCATCTTTCCCTCTACCTCTCCCTCTATTGCTATCTCTCTCTCCCTTTATTTCTTCATCTCTCTCATCCTCTCCCTCTTTCTTTCTCTCCTTCTCCCTCTCTCCCACTCTCTCCCTCTCACCCTCCCTCTTTCCCTACCTTGCTCTCTCCCTCCCTTCCTCTTATTCTCTCTCCTTCTATCTAATTCTCCCTCATAATCTCATTCTCTCTCTATATCTCCCTTTCTCTCTCTCCTATTCTCCCTCCCTCTCTCCCCTTTCCTCCCTTCCTCTCTCCCTTTCTCTTTGTCCCTCCTTTCTCTCTCTCCTCTCCTTTCCTCTCAATCCCTTATTTTCTCTCTCTTCCTCTGTCTCCCTCTTTCTCCCTCTTCCTCTCTCCTTTTCTCTATCATTATCCCCCTTTGTTCCTCTCTAGCTCTCTCTTTCTCTCCCTCTATCTCTCTCTCATTCGCTCTTTCTCTCCCTCTCCTAATGGCTCTCCCCCTCTCTCCTCGCTCTCCCTCACTCTCCACCTTTGTCCCCACTTTTTCTCACTCTTCTTCTCTCTATTTATCTCTCTTTTTCTCCATCTCGCTCTCTCTCTCTTTCCATGTCTCTCTAACTCTCTCCCTCTCCCTCTATTTATCACTCCCTCCCTCCCTCTCTCCCTCACTATCTCTCTCTCCCTTTTCCTCACTCTCCCTCTCTATCTATCTCTTTCCCCTCTCCCTCCCACCTCATATCCTTATTTCTTCCCCCCTCTTTCTCTCTTGCTCTCTCTTCCACTCTCCCTCCCTCTCTCCACCTTCCTCTCTCTCATTCTCCCACTCTCCCCTTCCCTCTCCTCTCACATTCTCACTCTCAATCTATCTTCCTCTCTCTCTCTCTCTCTCACTCTTACTTCCTCCCTCTCTCTCTCCCTATATCTATCTTCCATACCCTCTCTCCTACTCTCCCTCTCTGTCTCACCCTCTCCTTCCCTCCCTCTCCCTCACTCTCCTATCCCTCCCTCATTTCCCTCCATCCCTTCCCCTCTCTTTCTCTCCCTTTCGCTCTTCTCTCTTTCCCTCCATTTTCCCTATCTCTCTCTCCCTCCTCTTTGCTCTCCTCTCTATTTCTCCCTTTCCCCTTCTCTCTATCTCTACCACCTCTTGCTTCCTTTATAAATCTCTCTCCCTCATCTCTCTCTCCTCTCTCTTTCTCTCCCTTCCCTTTCTCACTCTCTTTTCCCCTCTCATCCTTCCCTCTCTCTCTTACTCTATCTCCTTCCCACTCTTTCTTCCTCCCCTTCTCTCTCTCCCTCCCTCGGTCCCTCTCTCTCGCTCATTCCCTCATTCTACCTCTCTTTCCCCCTTTATATCCTTCACTCTCTCTATACCCTCTCCCTCTCTCCGCCTCTATCCCTCTTTACCCCGTCGCTACCTCTATCTCTCCCCTTCTCTCCCTCCCTCTTCCTCCCTCCCTCCTCCTCCCTCCCTCTCTCTCCTTCTTTCTTCCTCCTCTCTTAGCCCAAATGGTCCCAAAATAAACAAGAAATTGTTTCTTCATTTCTTGGCCACTTCCTTTTTAATGACTTGCCAACTCATACTTAGAAGAGTTACCAAGGAGATTTAAACCTTAAGGTCCACCAAGGAACCCAAATTTAGTGATGAAATGTCCAATTTACCTAATGAAGTCCAAAACCCAATTTTTCTTTTAGTTAGGCCGGATGGGTTGTTAAGATGGCCATGGATTGCCTTTTTTTTATCTAGTGAATTTATTTTCATCCTAAACTATTAACCCATTCCTAATTGAGTTACCATGATATTCTAGGCCCTTAATTTCCCCAAAAGATCAATTCTTTACCCATTTTCCCCACTTGGCTGAATGGTTTTAGCCTAGGGAGACGCTAGAAGTATATTCCTTTTTCTTTCCAAGTTAAGCTTACCAAACATAGGTTAAGTTCAATCCATTTGGTCCATACCCTTTTTCTTTCATTTTCCTTTCCAACCCATCCACACATTTAAACCTATCAAACAAGCTTTGCTTGACAACAAAACACATAAATCCATCACAATTTAGCAAGCCCTAACACCAACTCAAACAATCATAGCAATCCATAGAAAAATTATTACAAACCCATGAAATAAACACTAAAAAAAATCACTTAAGACATTAATCGACCAAAAATAGAACCTACTTACCTTGGTTAAATTTCCTAAAGGTTGGTTAGGCTTTCCCCTTCTTTCTTTTCTTTCTTTTTCTTTTTCTTTTCCTTTCCTCTTCCTCTCTTATTTACCGTTTTTCTCTCCAAATTTTAGTGGCTACTACTGCCTAAAAATTTCTTATCATTTGCACTCTTTCTATATATATATATATATATATGCATGCTTAAAGTCTTATCATTTCCTAAAAGTAGCTTTACAAATGGCTAGATTTAATTTGAAAGAGTGGAAAGTTAATGGTGAGTCGTGAGAGAGAGGTGGCGATTTGAGAGGGTCGAGTGTGCTAGCTGTAATTCATTAAATAAGGGGGCTTATATATCCTAATTAATTGGTTAGATTAAATGAAGTAACTAAATACATTTCTTTCCATTAAAGTTTAGAAATCCCTATCCCTAAACTCAAAATTTTCTTCCCCCAAAAATGTTCTAGCAGTGATGCTTGAAGACCAGAGCTTTACTAAAATGGCTATAACACTTTATATATAGGTATAAAAATCACAAACCTTTATAGAGAGCTACTAGACACCTATACAACAATTTTTATTCTTTAATTTCTACCCAAAAAGCGCTCTAAAGTCCTCAAATAAATCACACAAAATTCAGGCAGAATATAGTCCTCAAAACAATGATTTTGTATATTTGATTTCTTTAATAATTAAACCATTAATCTCAAGCCCAATAACATTAATTTAGCCTAAATAATACATTTTAAGCATTAATTTCTCATAGTGTAATAAGAATTATACTTACCCTTAATGTATGCATATATATAAATATTCTAATATGTGTCGCTTTACGGTTAAGGATTTTTATGAGGCTTACAATTCTCCCCTCCTAAAAAGGAATTTTGTCCTCGAAATTGACTTAAGCAAATAGTTCTAGGTATTTGTCTCTCATGTCTTCTTCTCGTTCTCAAGCTATTTCCTCGAGGTCATGATTTTCCCACAGCTTTAACTAACTCCGATTTCCTCATTTTTCAACTGTTTGACTCGTTGATCAAGAATCTAGATCGGTCTTTCTTCGTACGTTAAATCTAGAGTGAGGTTTGATGGCTCTATCTCTAGCATTTGACTTAGGTCTCTCACATACTTTCTTACCATTGACACATGGAACACATTATGTACTTCTCCTAAGGATGGTAATAGTAACAAACGATAGGCCTTATCACCTACTCGGTCTAGTATCTCAATAATCCTATGTATCATGGATTTAATTCCCTTTTTTTTCCCAAATCAAAGTACACCTTTCATCGGTGAAACTTTTAAGAATACAGAGTCATGGACTACAAATTCCGGATCTTTCCTCCTCTTATCGGTATAGCTTTTTTGTTTGCTCCGAGTCGTTTTCATCCGTTGACTAATCTTTTCCACCACGTTAGTCGTTTGCTACACTAGTTCCGGTCCCAACAACTTCCTTTCCCCTATCTCATCCCAATGCATGGGAGATCTACATTGCCGTCCATACAGGGCTTCATAGGGAGCCATCCCAATTTAAGCTTGATAACTATTATTATACGCAAATTCAGCTAAGCGTACGTATTTCTTCCATTTTATAGACCAATCCAAAATGCATGTTCGTAGCATATCCTCAAGAATATAAATCACTCATTCTGATTATCCATCAGTTTGTGGATGATATGCGATGCTGAAGTTTAGCTTTGTCCCCATAGCCTTGTGCGTACTCTTCCAAAATACAAACGTGAACCTAGGATCTCGATCCGATACAATTGAGATCAAAATCCCATGTAGTCTTATAATTTTTTCAAGATACAATTAGGCATACCGGTTCGGATTATATGTAGTTTTGACTGAAGAAAATGTGTTGATTTGGTCGGTCGATCTACGATTACCAAAATAGCATCCGACCCCTTTTCCGACCTTGGCAATCCCATTATAAAATCCATAGTTATTCATTCCCACTTCCATTCCGGAATCGCCAATGGCTTGAACATTCCCAAGGGTCTTTGGTGTTTTGCCTTCGCCTATTGATAGACTTGATACTTTGCCACAAAATTAGCTATATCTTTCTTCATTCCAAGCCACTAATAACTTTGTCGTAGGTCCTAGTACATCTTTGTGCTTCCCGGTGTATCGAATAGGGAGTTGAGTGTGCTTATTTTAATATCTCTTCCTTCACATCTTCTACCGAGGGAACACATAACCTCCTTTTAAATCTAATTACGCCTTTATCATCCATCAAAAAATCGAGACCTTCTCTCGCCTCTATGTTTTTGTTCGAGTCATTCGAGTTTTTCATCCGTTTGCTACCCCATCCGAATTCTTTCCTGCAAAGTCGGTTGGACTAATAAAGCCGATAAACGGATGAAAAATATATCATATGCTTTTATGATCCGTATATATCTCACACTTTGCCCCATGCAAGTAATGTCTCTAAATTTTTAAGGTAAAAACTATCGCCGCTAGTTCCGGATCATGCGTTAAATAATTCTATTCATATTCCTTCAATTACCATGATGCATAAATGACTACCTTATTATTCCGCATTAACATCGCTCCCAACTCATTCTTGGAAGCATCACTATAAACCATGAAATTTCCATCTTCGGATGAAATAGTTAGCATTAGTGCTATGACTAACCTTTTTTTTTTAATTTTTTAAAGCTTTTAACACGAGCATCCACCCATTGGAACTTAACACTTTTTTTCATCAAATTAGTAAGAATCCTAGCTATCCGATAGTAACCGACTAGCCCTAAGAAGCTTCTTACCTATGTCACATTCTTTAAGGTAGGCCGATTCTGGATAGCCTCTACCTTCTTTAGATCTACAACTATGCCCTCTTTTATTGCAACATGGCCTAGAAAATCCACTTATTGTAGCAAAAATTTGCACTTCTTGAATTTGGCATACAACTGCTCGCTCCTCGGCTTCTCTAAGGTGGCTCTTAGATGTTCCCTATACTCTTCCTTACTTCGAGAGTAAACCATGATATCATCGATAAAAACGATGATAAACTTGTCTAGGAATTTTTTAAAGACTCGATTCATCAAGTCCATAAAAGCGACTGGAGCGTTAGTCAACCCAAATGGCATTACTAGAAATTCATAGTGGCCGTATCTCATCCCGAATGCCGTCTCGCTTCACATCTTCAAATTTTATCCTCGATTGATGGTATACCAATTGCAAATCTATCTTGGAGAATACTATTGTCAATTTGGGATAAGAGGTGCTTATTTTTTATCATCACCCGGTTCGGTTCTTGATAGTCAATGCATAGCCGTGGACTACCATCCTTCTTTTTACAAAAAATACCGGAGCTCCCTAAGGTGAGGAACTAGGGCATATAAACCCCTTATTAATTAAGTCCTATAGTTGTACCTTCAACTCTTTCAATTCGACTGGAGCCATTCTATAGGGAGTCTTAGAAATCGGAGTCGTGCTCGACTCTAGTTCAATCTGAAATTCTATTTCCCTCTCCGATGGTAACGTAGTCAAACTTTCTAGAAATATGTCCGGATACTCCCACACGATGTCTATATCATCCGAGCTTCAACTTTTGCTATACCCGGATATCCACCATGTGTGTTAGTACCCCGTACACCTTTTTCCTAACATTCTTTGAGCCTTTATGGATGAGATGATTGGTATAGCTCAAAGCTTTATATCGACCTTAAATTCTAACGATTGATCTCCAAGTAGATCAAAAACTACTCTCCTCACTCGACAATCAATGGTGGCACCATGCCTCATTAACCAATCCATTCCCGAATCAAATCAAAATCATGGAGGTCTAATACAATCAAATCAGCCTTCAAACTCCTATCCTCAATTTGGGCTAGACACCATTTGACTAGGCTCTTGACTCCATAAATTCTCCGAAGGGACAAGCTATTAGATAACCTATAGCTAATGTCTCGGGTTTCACGTTTAGACTTTCTACTAATGTTTTTGATATGAATGAATGTGTGGCACCGGAATCAATCAAAACATAAGCAATTAAGCAAAAGATGTAGACATTATCATATATTACTATCATGTCTCTCTTGTCGACCTCCTCTTGGGTCATTGTATAAACCCGTGTAGGTACTTTTCTCGATCTTGATTTTTGTGTCCGAGGACAGTTAGAGGCTATGTGTGTTTGCTTCGACAAACATAATAGACCCTCAAATCTGGTCGGCACTCCTCCATGTGGAATCTTTCACATTTATTGCATCCAGATTGATTACTCATTGTTAGCCTCGACTAATTCCTTGATTGTGGCCTCGGGGCATAAGGTGATGGTCTAGCAGCCCGTGCATTTCCTGGACCACCGGTTCGATTGAAATTTCTAGGCAAATCTTGTCTTTGTGGTCTAGAGGAAGAGGCTCGTGGTCAAAATGATTGTCTCTTTTGCTGAACTTCCTTTGTAATTTCTTTCGATCTTCATATGCCAACATTGCTTTATCTACCATTTCGAAAAAGTGTTGGCGGTAGAAATTCATACCATGCTTTAGACTCTTGGGCTCGACCTCGTTAAAAATCGATTCTTCTTCAAGTTGTCATCCCCTACAATGAAAGGGACAAATCGACATCCTTGCTCAAATCTCTCGTACGTATTCACCTATGGACATCCCATCTTGTTTTAGTTCTACAAATTCTTGAGTTTTCTTAGCCCTTACGTCTTCCATAAAGTATTTATTGTAGAAGACCTTCTTAAATCCTTCCCAAGTTATGGTAGGCAAGTCCACTATCAATCGTACGCTCTCCCACCATGTGCGAGCATCCTTCATCAACATAAAAATGGCATAAGATATTCGGTCATTATTGGTAAATTACAAGTATTCAAATATCGCTTTTATAGACTTAATCCATTCCTCTCGCTATCATTGGGTTAACACCCCCGGAGAATTCCCGAGGACTCATCTTACAAAACCTCTCCACCGTGTCATTCCTATGCCGGGGTTGTGGAGGTGGAGGTCGTTGATGCATAGCTAGGAGTCGTCTCATTTGCTTCGCATGGTCTTATTGCTATTGTTGCATTGCTTGTTGTTGTTGCTATATCATAACCATCATATGACTTAATGCGTCCCGTTGATTTTTGTTCGATCATTGGAGGTCCCTTCACCTCCCGTTCGTGTTAGCTCCTTTCATGGCATGCTTGGACTTTGTACATGCCATGTTATGTCTATGTTAGTTCCGGTATGAAAAAAATAATAATATAAATTATGCACTTGCGTGCAAAATTATAGATATATATATATATATATATATGTGAAGCATATCGTACACCACAGTAGTTACAAACACTTCTACCTTCTAAAAGTTTTTTTTTTTTACAATCAAAAGTGTACTTATTTACATCGGAAAATACACAACAAGTACTACATCACGTGATGGTGTTATTTTCTATCATGTCCAACCACCATATCGGACGTGTTGTGGGAAGGAGTGCTCGATCCTCCACCAATCAATAACATCATCCAATGCAATGTGTACTATATCACATGTAAAGGGCAACGGTAGACCCTAGCTATACATCAACCAGTGTCTTGGTCTACCTAATATATACCGAAGGAAGGCTCAAACCAAATCTTGATAACAAAATTGACCTATCCACCCTTCCTCAACCTCATTGAGCAACAACTCGATCTCTCGGTAAAAGAGTCCAACGTATTCGATCGTAGAAAATTCATACTCGTTGTACTCGTTGGAAAGAAGCATCGGTGAATGTTATTCACCGAATCGAGTCATACAACCAAGTGACATGGGCTATTATATCCTAATTGGAGGTCATAGATAGGCTATTTAATTCAGCCCAATAGTTAGCTAGGGTCGCTCGTTGTTGGCGCGTCCTAACAACGCAGGGTATGCGAAATAAATATGGCATCTACAACAATAATAATTACCAGTATTAACATTTCTTTAGAAATCAATTAAATACCAATGTGAAAATCATATAATAATCATTCACATTAAAAAAAATCAGAAATCAAATTGTTACTCGTCGAGTAATACATCAATCCTTAGGCTCGGGTGACACTTAAGGTTCTATCCAATTAACTAAACCATAGATTTGATACCACCTCGCGACGCCCCCACCTTGGCTCACTCTCTATTACCTAAATAGTAGTAACTAGGCGAGGCGCGTCACTTTGACACGTTCAATTTTTGAATTTACCTTAAACACATGTGTGTTTATATATTAAGGACTTATCATACAATAAAACATGACCAAGACAATTTACATAATATTAACAAAACAAGTGGAAGAAATTAGAAAATTTATTTACAATACCATCAAAATATTTATTCACACCCCAACTCTAAAATTACAAATAAAACAAAAAAAAATCCCCTAAGGTTTATGTTACCCATGAGCCCTTTTGAAGGATCCGACAAGCATCCTTATTGGTACTACGATCAACGCTACTCGTCATAACATGCAAATAACAACAAGGTGAGCCGAAGCTCGGTAAGTAGGGTGATGCACATGATATGCAATAAGTTCCGTTTCCCATTCTACCCATCCATTTTTAATTTGGGTACCCTAGGTATTAGTAAGTCTATGCGTTCCATCTCTCGATGATCGCATTATCACCTACTACTCTATTACTTTCTCTTAGTGATCTCATTATCACCTATTGCTCATAACGGAATTACCCCTCGTTCTAGCACACGGTTAGCGGAATCATCCCTCACTTAATGGTGTTAATAATAGAGCATGCACATGGTTTCATATTGTTACCTATTCCATTCGGTTTAATTACCAAACTACTTTATCTCATGACTCAATGATGTTTCTCAATTTCATATCACCCCCAAATGCACGAGATGCACTCGGTATTATGTTTAACACATTGACTAATTATGCTATCACCATTTTCTTCTCGGACTATTCTTGTGTCCGACGTACACTCGAGACTTCATAGGTGTTTCATGTGCCATTTAAAGTATTCAAAATGAGAGTACAATTTTCGTTCATCGGTAACAATCATTGCATAAATCTACTTCGTACTTATGATTTTTTCCTTTTTGTGTACTCGGGTAAGTCTAAGCTTAGATTTTCAATATATATCTTAGTGTATGAGACCGGTTAATCCTAAGGATTTATACATGACATACTTAAGCTTATTTTTGCTTAATCCGAACATTTAATCTTAGTAGTCAAAGTCGACTCATAAATGGTCTAGGTTTTAATCTTGATTTTTCTTGAATTCTCTTTTTCTATTACCCTATTTATATGTCTTATAATCATTGATCTCTACTTCCATTCATCTTCACTTCTTGATCTCTACTTACACAAAAGGGATTCAATATTAATCATTTTCTCTCCTAGGCTAAATGGTCCCAAAATTAGCAAGAAATTGCTTCTCCATTTCTAGGTCATTTCCTTTTTAATTGCTTACCAACTCATACTTATAAGAGTTACCAAGGAGATGTAAACCTTAAAGTTCACCAAGGAACCCAAATTTAGTGATGAAATGTCCAATTTACCTAATGAAATCCAAAACCCTATTTTTCTTTTAGTTAGGCCGAATGGGTTGTTAAGATGGCTATGGATTGCCTTTTTTTCGTCTAGTGAATTTATTTTCATCCTAAACTATTAACCCATTCTTAATTGAGTTACCATGATATTCTAGGCCCTTAATTTCCCCAAAAGATCAATTCTTTCCCCATTTTCCCCACTTGGCCGAATGGTTTTAGTGTAGGGAAACTCTAGAAGTGTATTCCTTTTTCTTTCCAAGTTAAGCTTACCAAACCTAGGTTAAGTTCAATCCATTCCATACCCTTTTTCTTTATTTTTCCTTTCTAACCTATCCACATATTTAAACCTATCAAACAAGCTTTTCATGACAAAAAACACATAAATCTATCATAATTTAGCAAGCCCTAACACCAACACAAACAACCATAGCAATCCATAGAAAAGTTATTACGAACCTATGAATTAAACACTAAAAAAGATAACTTAAGGCATTAATCGACCAAAAATAGAACCTACTTACCTTCCTCTCTTGTTTTCTTTTTCTAAAGGTCGGTTAGGCTTTCCCTTCTTTCTTTTCTTTCTTTTTTCTCTTTCTTTTCCTTTCCTCTTCCTCTCTTGTTTACCATTTTTCTCTCCCAATTTTGGTGGCTATGGCTGACTAAAAATTTCTTATCATTTGCATTCTTTCTATATATATATATATATATATATACATGCTTAAAGTCTTGGTCTAAGTAAGTGTACAAATGGCTGGATTTAATTTGGAAGAGTGGAAAGTTAATGGTGAGTCATGAAAGAGAGGTGGTAGATTTGAGAGGGTTAGAGTGTGCTTGGCCTTAATTCATTAATTAAGGTTACTTATGTGTCCTAATTAATTGGTTAGAGTAAATCAAGTAAGTAAACACATTTCTTTCCATTAAAGTTTAGAAATCCCTTTCCCTAAACTTGGAATTTTCTTCTCCCAAAAATGTTTTAGCAGTTGATGCTTCAAGACCGACCTTTACTAAAATGGCCATAACTCTTTAGATATAGGTGCAAAAATCATGAAGTGTTACAAAGAGCTAGTAAACACATACAAGAACAACTTTTAAGCTTTAAGTTTTACCTAGAAATCACTCGAAAGTCAAATAAATCACACAAAATTTGGATGGAATATAGTCCTAAAAACACCGATTTTGTGTATTTGATTTCTTTAATAATTAAGCCATTAATCTCAAGCACAATAACATTAATTTAACCTAAATCACACATTTCAAGAATTAATTTCTCATGGTGTAATAAGAATTATACTTACCCTTAATGTATGCATATATATAAATATTCTAATACGTGTCGTTTTACGGTGAAGGATTTTTATGAGGGTTACAAGGGGAGAGAGAGGGTGAGGGAGGGAGAGGGAGAGTGAGAGAGGGAGAAAGTGAGGGAGAGGGAGTGAGAGAGAGAAAAGAGGATAGAGGGCAAGGAGGGAGAGATATAGAGAGTAAGAAAGAGATAGAAAGGGAGAGAAAGAGGGCGTAGATAGGGAGAGAGGGATAGAGATGGAAAGGGAGAAAGAGGGAGAAGGAGACGGGGAGAGTGAGGCGAAGGAGAGGGGGATAGGGAAGGAGATAGAGAAAGAGAAAAGAAGGGACAAAAGATGAGGGAGAGGGGGAAAATAAAGGGAGATTAGGAGAGGGAGAGATGAAGAGGAGGGGATAAAGGGAGAGAGACAAGGAGAGAGAGGGAGCGCAAGAGGGAGGGGGAGAAAGTGACGAAGAGAGAAAGAGAGATTAAGAGACAAAGAAAGAGAGAGAAGGGGAGAGATTGAAAGAGATGGAGGAATGAGCGAGGGATTGAAAGGGAGAGAGATAAGGATAGGGGAGAAAGAGTGAGGGAGCGAGAGAAAGAAAGAGGGTGAGAGAGGGAGATAGAGAGTATAAGAGAGCGAGAGGGAGACAGAAGGAGAGAGGGAGAGGGAGAGGGAGATAAGGAGAGGGAGAGATGAAGAGAGGGAGAGAGGGAGAGAGATAGGAAGAAAGGGAGAGAGATAGGAAGAGAGGAAGAGAGAGAGGGGGAGTGAGAGAGGGAGGGAATGAGTGAGAGAGAGAGGGAGAGAGATTAGGAGAGGGAGAAGGAGAGAGAGGGAGAGATAGATAGAAGGAGATAGAAGAGTGAGTGAGGGATTAAGAGGGAGAGAGAGATAATCATAAGGGATCAAGAAAGGAATGGGGAGAGAGAGAAAGAAAGCAATAGATAGATTAAGAATGTAGGAGAGCAAGAGGGAGAATAAGAGAGAGACAGAAGAAGAGAGTGAAGGAGAGGAAGATAGAAGGAGAGAGAGGCAATGAGATTGGGAGAGAGAGGAAGAGGAAGTGAGAAAGGGAGAAAGGGAGAGGGAGAGAGAGTGAGTGATAGAGAGAAGGAGGGAGAGGGAAAGAAGAAGGGGAAGAGAAAGGGAGAGAGAGGGAGAAGGTGAGGGAGAGGGAGAGGTAGTGGGATCAAGATAGAGAGATGGAGGATATGAGAGGGGGAGAGGGGGAGAGATAGAGAGAGAGAAGGAGAGGAAGGGGAGAGAATGAAAGAGAAAAAGAGGGTGAGAAAAGAGGAAAGAGGGAGAGGGAGAGAGAGATGAAGAAAGGGAGAGGGAGAAAGAGAGGAAGACTAGGAGAGAAGGTGATTGGGAGATAGAGAACGAGAAATTAGGACCGGGGAGGGAGGTAGATGGAGAGGGAGATAGAGAGTGGGAGATAGGGAAAGGGTAGGAGGGAGGGAGGGAGTGAGTGAGAGGGAAAGAGAGGGAGAGCATAAGAGGGAATGAGAGAGGAGAGATAGATAGAGAGGAAGGGAAAGAAGGGGGAGAGAGAGTGGGAGAGGAGGGAATAGAGAGGGAGAGATTGGGAGAGATATTGGGTAAGGGAGAATGAGATACAGAGAGAGAGAGATATAGGAGATAGAGAGTATGGGAGAGAGCGAGAGAGGGAGAGAGAGACATAGAGAAATTAAGAGAGAGAGGGGGGGAAGGAGCGAGGGAGAGAGATGTAAAGGGAGAGAGGGCGAGAAAGAGGAGGGAGGAAAGACAGAATGAGAGAGAGATCGAGGGACGAGGAAGACAGACCGAGAGATGAAAAAAGGGAGGAAGAGGGAGAGAGGGAGAGAAAGGATAGAGGGAAAAAGCAAGAGAGGGAGAATGAGTAGGATAGAAAGAGAGTGAAGAAGAGAGAGATAGATAGTGTAAGCGAGAGAAGTAAAGAGGGACAGAGGGAGAGGAAGGAAAGAAGGGAGACGAGAGAGAGGGAAAGGGATAAAGATAGAGAGAGGGAAATGAAGGGAGAGGGAGAAAAGGAAAGGGAGAGGGGAAGAGGGGGAGGGATATAGGTGGAGAGAGAGGTGAGAGAGAGAGAAAGGGAAAGGAATAGAGAGGGTGAGGGAGAGACGGAGAGGGAGGGAGGGAGGGAGGGAGGGAGATAGAGAAAGGGAGAAGGAAGAGAAGGAGAGATAGAGGGATAGAAAGGTAGAGAGAGGAAACAAGGAAGGGAGAGAAAGGGAGAGAGGGAGAGAGAGGAGGAAGCGAGAGAGGGAGAGAGTGAGAAATGGAGAGGGAGAGGTAGGGAGAGAGACAGAGAGGGAGAAATGTAGAGAAAGGTTGAGAGTCCGAGGGAGAGAGGGAGTGGGTGAGAGAGAGAGAGAGGGAGAGATGGTAAATGGGAGAGGAAGAGAGAAGGAGATAGAAAGAGGGAGGGAGAGAGGGAAGAGAAGGAGAGGGAGAGAGAAAGGGATAAGGAGAGGGAGAGAGAAAGAGAAGGGTGAGAGGGAAAAGGAAGCGAGAGAGGTAGAGAGGAGAGGGAGAAGAGGAGAGAAAGATAGAAAGGGAGAAAGAGAGAGGGGAAAGCGAGAAAGAGAGTGAAAAAGAGAGAGAAGGAGAGAGGGTGGGTAGAGAAGAAGAGGGAGAGAGAGAGGGAGAGGGAGGAGAAGAAGGAGGTAGAGGGAGAGTGGGAGAGAGAGAGAGGGAGAGCGAGAGAGGGGGATAACGAGCATGGGAGAGTGAGAAAGAGAGTGGAAGAGGGAGAGTGAGAGGGAAAGAGAGAGAGAAAAAGGAAGGGCTAGAGAAAGAAGGAGAGACGATAGAGAGGATGAGAAAGAGGGAGCGAGAGGTAATGAGGGGGAGAGAGAGGGAGAAGGAAGGAGAAGGATAAAGAAGAAGAGAGAAGGAGAGAGGCAGAGAGGGATGGAGGGAGGATAAAGAGATAAAAAGAGGGTGATAGTGGAATAGAGATAAGGAGAGAGAGAATGAGAGAGGAAGATGGAGGGAGAGATAGTAAGAGGGAGAAAGAATGAGAGGAAAAATGACAAAGAGGAAGAGGAAAGGAGAGAGGAAGAGAAAGAGAGATAAAGGGAGAGAGAAAGAGAGGAGGAGAAGGAGAGGAAGGTTGGGTAAGAGAGGAAGAGAGAGAGAGAGGGAGAAAGAGGTAGGGAGATAGGTAGAGAGCGAAGGTGGAGAGAGAGGGAGAAAGAAAGAGTGAGTGAGAGAGGAAATGAAAAAGAAAGGGAGATGGAGGGAGAGGGGAAGAGAGGGAGGGAGGGGGATGGAGGGATTGGGAGTAGGGAAGGGAGACAGAAAAAGAGAGAGAGTAGGAGAAGAGAGATGAAGAAGGAGTAAGAGAGGGATCGAAAGGAAGAAAAAGAGAGGGATAAAGAGAGGGGGGATAGAGGGAGAGAGGGAGAGGGAGAGAGGGAGGGAGATAGGTAGAGAGAGGAAAGAGGGAGTGAAAGGGAGAAAGAGAGAGAGGGAAAGAGATAGAGAGGGAAAGAGAGGGAGATAGAGGGAGAGAAAGAGAAAATGAGAGAGGGGGAGGAAGGGATTGGGATGAGAAGAGAGAGGGAGGGAGAGAGGAAGGGAGTGGAAGAGGCAGAGGGAGGGAGAGAAAAGGGGAGAGAGGGAGAAGGAGAGAGGGAGAAAGAGAGGGATAGGAAAAAAGGAGTAAGAGAGGGGGATGGAGAGATAGAGGGAGTGGGAGAGGAATAAAGAGGGGGAAGAGAAGGAGAGGGTGAGGAAGAGAGAGAGGGAGAGAGGGAGAAGGAGAGGGTGAGGAAGAGAGAGAGGGAGAGAAAGAGGGAAATAGAGGAAGATAATGAAATAAGGAGGGAGTGGGAGAAGGAGAGGGTGAGGCGAGAGAGAGGAGGGAAAGAGAGAAAGAGAGAGAGGGAGAGAGAAGAAGAGAGACTAAGAGGAAGAAATGGAGGGAGAGGGATAGAAAGAGGAATTATGAGAGAGATAAGGAGAGAGAGAGAGAGGGAGAAAGAAAAAGAGAACATGAGGCGGAGAGAGAGGATTAGAGAGACAAAGTCGGGGAAAGAATGATAGATAGAAAGAAAAAGAGGGAGAGAAAGGGGGGAGGGAGAGTGCGAGAGGGGGAGAGGAAGAAAAAAGAGGAAGGGAAGGGGCGTGGGCGAAGGGGATAGGGAGTGAGAGATAGGAGGGGGAGAGGAAGAGGAGAGAGGGAGATAGGGAGAGAGAGAGGAAGGGAGAGGGAGAGAGTGTGGGAGAGGGAGGGATGGGGAGAGAGAGAAGGAAGAGTGGGAGAGGAGGAGAAAGGGAGAGAGAGGGGACAAGTGGGAGAAGACGATAAAGAGAGAGAGAAAGGGAGAGAAAAATAAGTAGAGAGAGGTAAAAAGAGAAAAAGAGAGAGGAAGAGACGGAATATTTAGAGGGAAGAGAGAGGGATGGAAACAGAGGTAGGGAGGGAGAGAAGGAGATATAGAGAAAAAGGGAAAAAAGAGAGGGGGAGATGGAGAGGGAGAGAGAGAAGGGAGAGAGAGAGAGGGATAATAAGAAAGAGAGACAGAAAGAGTGAGAGAGAGGGAGTGAGAGAGGTAGATACGGAGGGGTAGAGAGATATAGTCGGAGAGAGAGTAGAGGGACAAGGAGAGGGAGGAAGATAGAGATAGACCAAAAAAGGGAAAAGAGAGAGAGGGGAGAGGGGAGAGAGAATAAGGGAGAGAAAGATAGAGTGAGTGAGGTATGTATACCGAAAGAGGGAAAGAGAGGGATTATGGGAGAGAGAGGGAGAGGGAGTGGGAGAAGGAAGGATATAGGGAGAGATAAAGGGAGAGGGAGGGGGAGAGAGCGCAAAAGATGGATATATGAAGGGAGAGATAAGGAGAGGGAGATAGGGATGGTTTTGATTAGAAATAATTTAGAATAGATTAATTTATGGTGTAACTATAGAAAGTTTGTATGTTACCTAAGTTAGGGAATTCTATCTATTTGCGTAGATAATACTTCCAAAATAAGCTAGTCTATTTACTTTATAGTTATAACCCTTTGTATCAAATACAACAATACAACTATTATTCTCTTCTTCCATAATTTTTTACATGGTATTAGAGAAAACTAATAAGAAAACCCTAGTTGTTTAATCTATACATAGCTTCCTCATCCAACCTAGCCATAAATCAATAACCATAACTCTATCATGTTTAAAATTTAATTTGACTACACATCCATTAATCCTTCTTCATCTAATTCAGCCATTCAAGCAAAGAACTCCAACCTTGGTTTCCTCTGAATCTCATTCAGTCTAAGTGACTACTATTTGGTTGAATGGAGATAATTTTTTATGTTGGTCTCAATCTATGGTCATATATATTTAAGGAAGAGGGAAAATTGAATACATTACTTGAGATAAGAAAGAACCTACCTTTGATGATCAAACATATCCCACATGGGAGGCTGAAAACTCTATGGTAATGACATGGTCGGTAAACTCCATAAAGGAAGACATTAGGTCTAACTACATGTGTTATCATATAGCTAAGAAGCTTTGGGAAAATGTCAATCTTATGTATTTAGATTTGGTAAATCAATCCTAAGTCTATGAAGTGATGTTAAAACTTAGAGACATCCATCAAGGCAATAACAATGTTACTAAATACTTTAATTCACTAAAATGCTAATGGATAGATTTAGATCTATTCAATGGTCATGAGTGGAAATCATCCGATGATTCTAACTACTATAAAAAGAAGGTTGAAGATGACCAAATCTTTAAGTTTTTTTATTGGTTTGAGTGTTGAATTTGATGAAGTTAAGGGAGGGTAATTGGTAGACAACCCCTTCCTTGTATTGGAGATTTTTTTTTTTCAAAATTCATAGTAAAAGGAGTCACAGACTTGTTATGCTTGGCAAGAAGACTTCAAGAAGCATTCTTAAGGATTCTACTTTGGATGTCGAGTAAAGTCCATGCTAGCAATCATGAGGAGACTCATTTATGGTGTAATTGTAATAAGCCAAGACAAACCTATAAAATGTTCTAGAAACTTCATAGTGAACTAGCTAATTAGAAGGTAGGCATTAGGGGAAGTTTAACCAGTAAGCTAGTCCAATGAGTGTTCTCACTACACATGAAGTTGAAGTCGTCCCTTTGAGTCCTCAGCAAATGGACATTTTCTCAAGCTACTTAAATCTAACATTACATTATCAAGTACTCCAAATGCTTCTCTTACACAAATAGGTAGTGATTAAGATGCCTTGGTTTTTATTCTCTTTCGCAATCCGCTCCTTGGATAATATATTCCGAGCATTTGACTATATGACTAGTTTTTGTAATTTATTTCATACATATAATCCTTGTTCTAGACAAGAAAAAATTTGTATAGTAGATGGATCTTACTCTTCTATAGCAGGCAAAGGTTTGGTCAAATTATCAAAAACTTTATCTCTTCAATATGTTCTTTATATACCTAGACTTGCCTACAATCTTCTATCCGTTAGCAAAATATCCAAGGAATCTAATTGCCATATTACTTTCTTTGATTCCTATTATATTTTATTGGACCGAATTCGAGGAGGAAGATTGACAATGCTAGGATGATAGATGTTCTCTACTACTTTGAAGATGAAGATTCCAAAAATAAAATGCCTCAAGGATTCGATAGTGTTAGTTCTACTCCTATTAAGGATAAAATAATGCTTTCGCACTGTATATTAGGACATGCTAGTTTTTCATATCTTAAGAAATTGTTTCCTAATTTATTTCATGGAATAGATAGTTCCTATTTTCATGATGAACATTGCATTTTATCAACCTTCTTAACCATTTTACCTAATTCATAGTGATGTTTAGGGCCTTCAAGAATTCCAATTTTTTCTAGAAAAAATGGTTTGTGATATTTATTGATGATCATACTCGATTATATTGGGTATATTTAATGAATGATAAATTTGAAGTTTAGACTTTATTCAAAAAAATTTATGAAACGATTGAAACATAATTTCATACAAAAATTAAATTTTGCATATTGATAATGGAATTGAATATTTTAATAATACTCTAGGCATCTTCTTTAGAGTAAAGGGTATTCAACATTAATCCACTTGTGTTAATACACCATAGGAAAATGGCATTGTTTATAGAAAAAATAGACATTTACTAGAAGTTGCTCGTGCACCGATGTTTTCTATACATATTCCTAAATATCTCTAAGGTTAAGCTACTTTAACTATATCATATTTAGCAATTATTGAGAAGATTGATGCACCAAAGAAGAATGGGAATTAAGAGATTGTGGAATTACCAAAAGATTTGAAAATTGTGGAATGTAAATGGGTGTTTACCATAAAATACAAGGCAAATGGAAGTGTAGAAAGAAATAAAGCAAGACTTATTACTAAGGGGTTTACTCAAACTTATGGTATTGATTACCAAAAAACGTTTTCTCAAGTAGCAAAAATTAACTTCATTCTTGTGGTATTGTCTCTTGTAGCCTATTTTAACTAGCCTTACAACAACTAGATGTAAAGAATGCTTTTTTGAATGGTTAGAAGAAGAAGTATTCATGTGCCTTCCAGGTTTTGAAAGTACTAATGGAAAATATCAAGTGTGCAAACTTAAAAAGTCTTTGTATGGTCTTAAACAATCTCCCACAGCACTGGTTTGAATGTTTTGGGTAGGCACTAAATGGTTATGGATATCACAAACGTCAAGCTAATCATACTATATTTTATAAACATTATGATAAGTGTAGGATTCTAATTTTAATTTTATACGTTGATATTATGATTTTGTTAGTGTTGGTGCCCAAGATCCAACCATGTTTGGATGGGCCTATGTTAATATATGATTGCATCATTTATTTTAATAAATAATAAAGAAGTCATTTTATTAATCCTATGTTTATATGTTGATAAATTCAAAAGAATTAGATAGAAGTCTTAATAATATGCATTTGCAATAATGATTGATCGAAAGATATGAGACAAACGAGTAATGGACATAAATAATATCATTAAATGTCCCAAGTCGTAGCATTATCAAGAATGGACATTAACAATATGCGAATAGACTTATGAGTGCTATGATCATGCTATATGATAGCAGTAGGAGATCTCACACCTATTAACATGGTGATGCCTAAGCAAGTACTTAGGTGATTTATCTTAGAGAACATATGACTAGATTTGACTCGTCGTGAGAGCCGATTTGATTTTAGTCTATGGGAATCTCATACGATATGGGTACAAATGGTCCTTAGACTTGAAGTCACGGTTATCTCATTAGAGGACTTATACATTTGACACTCGTTTTGATGGACCCATTAATGCGTTGCACATAGGTAATTCATTAGGTGCAGCTCCAATAGAGATAGGTGTATCACTAAGATAGGACATGTCATTCCTTGTATGCTAAAGGAGTTATCACATTGCACTTCGATAAATGTCCGCTCAAGAAATCTATGGCGACAGTAGGATACACCAATAGAGCATAGTTGGTTTACTCTAAGAGCTAAGGCATTTGGGAGTCAAAGAAAACTTATGTGATCATAATCAAACAAGACTAATAACCATGAGGACTGAATTGTATGGTAACCATACTTGTGAAAGGTAATAATGGATTAACTAAACCTCCTAGAGAATTGGATAGTCATGATGCCTTGCTAGAGGCCAATCTTGATTTATGTATCAAGAGATGAAGGAGGAGTTTTTATTCTTCATACATTGACAACATATATAGGAGCCCATTCAGTCACAAATATAAGTTCAAGTATTCACATTACAAATGGGAAGCAAAGATATTGGAAAAAGTTTCCAATTATGAAAGTTTCCTATTTTGGAATGAGTTTCGAAAATGAAAAGTTTCCTAAAATGGAAAGTCTCGTAAAATCAAAAGTTTTCTATTTTAAAAATTGATTTCCTAATTTGGAAGTTAGTTTCAAATTTGGAAATAAAGAACCTAAAGGGAAAGGAGTTTCCTAATTTAGGTTAAAGGGTATTTTGGAAATTTTCTTCCTAATGTGGACCTTGCCAAAATAATCTAAGAATATTTATTTGGATAGTCCAAATAAATTAATTGGGATAAAATATTTTTGGCCTATTAGGTTTAATTAAAAGCCTTAAGATAATTTTAGTGGGAGGATAAACATCAACCTTATTGGATAAGGATGAATGTTTTAAAGATAATAATCAAGTAGTCCACATATATAAAACTCCACATCCTTAGAGGATAAGGAAGCAACAACCTAGAGTCCTTTATGGACTTATGGCCGCCTCTCTCCTTATCCTTAGAGGACAAGGAAACTCTCCCCCTATAAATAAGAGGAGATATATGGCATAAAGTGATGATGACCTAAAAGAGTATTTTTGGCCAAGTAAAAATATAAGGAAAAAATTCGACCAGCGCTTAAAATAATCTAGGGCACACGGCCAAAAGAGAAAAAAGGAGAAAATAGTTTTCTCCTAAAACCCTAGCAAGAAATACTCTTATCTTCTCCTTTAAGTTTATTACAAAGTTGCTCGGGATTGATTTCTAGACGAAATACTTAATCGGAAAAGATAGAGCTAGCACCCCATCAATTTTGAGTGCTTCTTTGTGGATATTTGGGCTACATGGATCATTAATAGAGGTTGGACACTTAGACGACTAATCAAAGAAAAGAAATTTAGATCTACTCTACAAGAGTTAATCCTTTACTTTTAGCTTATTGTTTATGTATGTATGATTAGTAAATTCAACGACATGATCTTAGGCCCTTAAATAGAGAAAATTTTTTATTTATTCTAGACCTCCATAGGATGCATAATCCTTCAAATTTTGATAGGTGATGATCTTGATAAATTATCAATGATAAAGAAATGATTAGCTAAAGAACTTTAAATTAAAGACCTAGAAGTGTTGAAATACTTTCAAGGTATGGAGTTTGTAAGATCAAGAGAAGGGAATATTTTAAAATCAAAGAAAATATATTCTTGATTTACTCAATGAAATGGCCTTTCGAGATGTAAAGGATCCGAGACTCAAGTTGAAGCTAATTTGAAGCTAAACTTAGGTACTACTGAAAAAATTCAGCATTTGGTTAGTAAGCTTATTTAATTATCACACACTTATCCTAATATTGCATTTGTTATGAGCATGGTAAGTTAATTTATGCATGTCGTGGCAAAGATCACTTTGATGTTGCATATACAATACCGAGGTATCTTAAACGGACACTTGGAAAAGGGGTTGATGCTTAGAAAAAAGTGGTAATGTTCAAATAGAAGTTTACACTAATATTGATTGGATAGAAATTTATTCACTTGGTGAAGTAACAAGAAAAGTGTTGTAGCATAGAGTAGTGCTGAAGGCAAATTTAGATCTCTTAGACATGTCATTTGTGAGATAATATTGATTAAATGATTACTAAAAAATTTACAGACTCTTAGTTTTACTTACTATGCAAGTGTATTGTGATAGTAAAGTGTGATTTTAATTACTCATAATCTAGTTCTTCATGATAGGAAGAAGTATATCAAAGTTAATAGACATTTTATTAAAGAAAAACTTGAGAATGGTTTAATCTGTGTTCGTTACAAACCTACGGATCAACGAGTAGTTAATATTCTCACAAAAGGATTACCTAAAAATCAGTTTGATTATCTTACAAGCATGCTATCCATGGAAGGCATTTAAAAGCTAGCTTGAGGGGAGTGCTGAAAAGAAATCATTTAGAATAGAGTAATTTATGGTGTAAATATAGAAATTTTATATGTTATCTAAATTAGGGAATTCTATCTCTTTATATGGCTAATACTTTTGAAATAGGTTAGTTTGTTTACTATTATTATAGGCTGTAATGCTTTATATTAGATATGATAATACAAATATTATTCTCTTCTTCCATAATTTTCTATAAAGGAAAGTGGAGAGAGAGATAGGGGAAAGGGAGAGAGAGGGAGAGAGGGAGTTAGGGAGGAAGGACGAGGGAGTGAGAGAGGGAGAGGAAGAGAGAGGGATGGAGGGAGGGGGAGAGAGAAAGATATAAAGGTAAAGAAAGAGAGAGAGAGAGGGACGAAGGTCGAAAGAGAGAGAGAGGGAGAGAGTGGGAGAAAAGAGGAGAGAGGGAGGGAGGGAGAGAGAGTGAGTCGGGGATAGAGAGAGGGAGAGAGTGGGAGAAAAGAGGAGAGAGGGAGGGAGGGAGAGAGAGTGATCGGGGATAGAGAGAGATAGAGAGAGTAAAGGAGAGAGAGGAGGGGAGGGACAGGAAATGAAGAGAGAGAGAGTGAGAAAAAGTAAGGGAGATAGCAAGATAAAGAGGGAGAGAAAGGGAGAGAGAACGAGAGTGAGTGAGGGATAAAGAGAGGGAGAGAGTGAAGGATCATACAACCTATGAAGGTGTGGAATCAACAAAAATTTTCCTCCATCTAAAGGCCCAATATCAAGCCATTGAATCTACTAACTATACATGAATGAATTTAAAGTAATGAATAAAGAATTACCTCTTGTACTCGTAAATCTAAATTCTTTAGTAGAAAAGCTATCTAAGTATCCGGCATTTATTAATAATCCACGCGATCTAATTACCCATAAAGAAGCACTCGAAATTGGTAGGGTGCTAGCTCCATCTTTTTTTATTTGTGTAGTTTTTTAAATAGAAATCTATTCTGGGCAATTTTGTGAAAACCTTAAAGGAGAAGGAAAAGGTGTGGCATGCTAGGGTTTTAGGAGAAAACTATTTTCTTCTTTTATTTTCTTAGTGTTTGCCGTGTACCCTAGAGAGGTTATCTCAATTCTAGGTGAAACTCTCCCTTTTTTTTTTAATTGTATATCGCACCTCTCTCTCCCTCATATATTTATAGGAGAGTTTTCTTATCCTTCAAGGACAAGGAGAGGGGTGGCAATGAGTTCCTTAAGGACTCTAAGTTGTTGCCTCCTCATCCTCAAATGATTAGGAGTTATTTTACATATGGACATTTTGATCGTTATCT
This sequence comes from Dovyalis caffra, assembly GCA_963924115.1. Taxonomy (NCBI): domain Eukaryota; kingdom Viridiplantae; phylum Streptophyta; class Magnoliopsida; order Malpighiales; family Salicaceae; genus Dovyalis; species Dovyalis caffra. Next base: position 2,395,636 of record CAWUPB010001179.1, read on the forward strand.
TTAAAACATTCATCCTTATCTAATAAGGTTGATGTTTATCCTCCTATCAAAATATCTTCAGGCTTTTAATTAAACCTAATGGGCCAAAACCATTCTAGCCTAATTAATTTATTTGGATTATCCAAATAAATAATCTTAGATTACTTTAGGCGGATCCGTATTAGGAAATAATTTCTCAAAATACCCTTTAACCTAAATTGGGAAACTCATTTTCATTTTATGTTATTTATTTCCCAATTTGGAACCAACTTCCAAATTAAGAAACTAATTTCTAAAATAGAAAACTTTTTATTTTAGGAAACATCCTAATTGAGAAAACTTTCTATTTTAAAAAACTTTCCATTTAAGGAAACTTTCCATTTTGGAAACCATTTCCAAAATAGAAAACATTCAAAGTTGGAAACCTTTTCCAATATCTTTAGTTCTCATTCATCATGTGAATACTTAAAATGGTTCGTGTGACTCAATAGGCTCCTAAATATGTTGGTAATGTATTAAGAATAAAAGATCCTTTTTTATCTCTTGATATAAAAATCAAGATTAGCCTCTAGCTAGGTATCATGATTACCTAATTCTCTAGGAGGATTAATTAATCCATTATTATCTTTTATGAGCATAGTTACCATATAATTCAATCCTCATATCAATTTATCATAGTGTGATCTCAAACTTGGTTATAAGTCTTGTCCGATTATGATCACAAAAGTTTTCTTTGATTCCCAAATGTCTTAGCTCTTAGAGTAAACCAATTATGCTTTATTAGTGCACTCCTATTGGGGCTATAAATTTCTCAAGCAAACATTTATCGAAGTACAATGTGATAGCTCCTTTAGCATTTAAGGAATGACATGTCCTATCTTAGTCATGCACCTACCTCTATTAGATTCCTAGTGCACCTAGCAAATCACCCATGTACAATCATTTAATGGGTCCATCGAAACGAGTTTTAAAGTGCATAAATTCTCTAATAAGTAAATCATGATGACTTCAAGTCTAAAACCATTTGTATCCATCACATATGAAATTCCCATAAACTAAAACCAAATGGATTCTTATGGTGACCTAAGTCCGAGTGATATGTTCTCTAACTTGGATCCCTTAAGTTCTTGCTTTGGCATCACTATGTCAATAGGTGTGAGATCTCCTACTACTACCATATAGCATGAGCATAGTACTAACAATTCTATCCGTATATAGTCAATGTCCATTCTTGACAATGCTATGACTTGGGACATTTAATGATATCATTTATATGCATTAGTGTACTGTCTCACATCTTTCGATCAATCACAATTGCAAATGCATATCATAAGGACTTCTATCTAGTTCTACTCAATTTATAAACATAAAATACAAGACTTAATGGAATAAATTCTTTATTATTATTAAAATAAATGATACAATAATACATTAACTCAAGCTCATCCAAACATGGTTGGATCCGGGGCACTTACACTAACAATCTTCCACTTACGAGTAGAGCCAATCGGTCATATCTCTTAAGCTCGACGATCAAGTAAGGATCTCATAGTTTAGTTATGAAAAAGGCTTAATCAAGGGGTCAACTATGTTATCATTAGTGTAGACCTTTTCTATCCTTATGTCGCCATGATCGATAATCTCTCTAATCGGATGGTAGCATCGCAATACAAGGTTGGACTTTTGATGAGACCTTTGTTCCTTAGCTTGTGCTATAGCTTCGTTGTTATCACGATACAATACTATTGCATCAATAATAATAGGAGCCACTTGTAGTCTATATAAAAATTTACGAATCCACACAACCCCTTTAGTTGCTTCTACGACTACAATATATTCAGCCTCGGCTTTTGAATCAACCATTGTTTCTTACTTAGAACTTTTTTAACTAATAGCTCCATCGTTCTACTAAAAAATGAATCCCGACTCGTGATTTAAAATCATCATGGTTAAATTGAAAACTAGCATCTATCAACCCTTTCACTACTAGTTCATCTCTTCTATAGACTAGGAAAGCATTCATAGTTCTTTATAAGTACTTTAGAATGCTTTTCATGACAATCTAGTGTTTTTCACCTAGATCAATTTGATATCTACTACATATACTCAAAACATATAAGAGATCAAACCATGTACATAACATGACATACATTATAGATCCTATGACTAATGTGTAGGGAGTGTCACTCATCCTTTCCTTTTCATTTTGTGTGTTAAGACACTCGACCTTGGAAATTTTTATGCCATGTGACATTGGAATAAATCTTTTCTTGGATTCTTCCATACTAAACCTCTTTAGTATTTTATCAATATACATTTTTTAGGAGAGACCTAACATTCTTTGTGATCTATCTCTATAGATCTTGATTCCTAGAATCTATGATGCCTCTCCCCTATCTTCCATATAGAAATTCTTAGATAGCTAATCTTTTACAGATTGCAACATGGTGGTATTATTGCCAATAAATAGAATATCATCTATATATAGCACAATAAAAACAATTGAGCTCCCACTAACCTTTTTGTATACATCAGTTTTGTCTTTGTTTTGTGAAAAATCAAACTTTTTGATAATTTCATCAAAACATTGATTCCAACTCTTAGATGCTTGCTTAAGTTCATAAATGGACCTTTGCAATTTACAAATCTTATTTGCATGTCCTTCGATAATAAAACCATCGAGTTGTGTCATGTACACATCGTCATTTAATTTTCAATTAAGAAAAGTAGTTTTGACATTCATCTATTATATCTCAAAATCGTGATATGTGTCAATTACAAACATAATCCAAATGGATTTAACCATTGCCACTAGTGTAATTTTTTTATCATAATTAACACCTTTGTTTTGATGATATTGATAGCCCATTTCTTAACCTATAGACTTTAGGCAAGCACACCTATCGTTCTATAGTATAATTGATAGAGTATCGAGTGTCGATCCCATAAAGACTAAGGGTACTAGTAATTACCTTCTATTTATTATCTAATCGATTAATTATAGTGATAATGAATTAAATAAAAGCACCGATAATTAAAGCAAGATTACAAAATTGTAATGAGAATGAGGATAACAACCAAATGAGCAATCAATGGTGAAGGTAGTACCCGGATAGCGAATCCCCCATAGATCTTCTATGTAATCACAATGTCTTTTATTTAATCATTCTTTATATTCATTGGATCGTAGGCATTCCCGAATTATGCTAAGTACTTTCTTAAGTTAACTAACACCTAATCCCAAGTTGATTAATTGAAATCTCTTTCTAATTAACACCCTTAAGTTGCATTAATCCATTATATGAATCCCTTTATTAGATTTGACTCTAATCTAGAGGATTTATGTTGCCTTATCTCTAGGATTGCATGCAACTCCTTTCGATCATGGTCGATCTAATCATATTTAGGACTTTTCAGTCTCACAAGTATGAAAATAGATATGAATAAACATGCTAGCTTATGTTAACTCAAATTAATAATAACAGGGACATAACGAATCGCAATAAAAAAAACGATTGAATTGAATGAAGATATCAAATTACATAGTCAATCTTAGGGTTCATCTTATCTAGGTACCAAAATAATTTAGTTCATGATAAAAGCAAGGAATACATAAATCTTAAACATAAAACAATCCGAATTAAAGGAAAATATTGTAACCCTTTTGATCTTGATGCAATCTCCTTCAAAATCTATCAAAATCCACTCCAACGGCGTTATGTTGCTAAAAAACCCTAGTTCTTTTCATGCTTCTTATTCATCCTCATGTATCTCAGCCCTTTCCTCCCTTTTTAGATCAAGTTTCGATTAAATAGGAGTAAAATATGGCGTTTCATAAGACATGACCAAGTACACGATCGTGTCTTTATCCGTGTAGTACGGATGTAATTTTTTCTCGAAGTAGACAGGTTACATAGCCTAGTACACGATTGTGTACTTGCCGTGTAACTCTCGTTTTACGTATCGGCTCTTTTCTAGTTACACGGCTATGTCCCTAGCCGTGTAACTCATTTGACATTCGAACCTCATAACTTTTTGCTCCTTCTTGCTTTGTTTACATTCCTTTTTACCAAAATAATGTAGTACGACCTACGTAACATAATTTAGATAAGATAAGTGCCAAACTTGTACCATTTATCACCAAAGGTATTTGAATTATAGGAACTTCGACACTAAAATTATGCATAATTTGGTACTTATCAAACTTCCCCACACTAAAGCTTTTGCTTGTCATCAAGCAAAACAAAAGGAGGTGTGTTCATTCTCGCTTAGACTTGTAACAATTAAGAATTGGCCTCGAAAATGGTAGTTAGGCATGCATAAAATAACAATTGAATGTACTTCACCTTGGAAATGGCAGTTAGGCATGCACGAAATAACAATTGAATGTACTTCGAATTTCAAATCATTTAAAAAAAATTGAAACATAATCATAAGTCAAGCCAAGGTCGTGCGTGTGTGCATCGATATGTACATGTTGATATTATGATGTCAACTACGTTACTATCTTGAATCCGCATAACAAATTTGGAACCATAATTATAGAACATTTATGTTTTTCATAAATGCAAGTGTCACCACAATTGTATCACTTTACACATTTATCTATTCCTTAGTGACATTGAGTGCGTTTTACACTCTATCCCAACTTTTTCACCCACTTGATTGCTACAAACTCGGTTAGTGAATTAATGGCTTTCCTTAGTGTGTAAATGTACACTTGTTTGGTTTTTCACCTTCAAGGTAAATCCTCTTTATAGACATGAAGACCCCTCACTTTTAGTGATTGCCCCTGATTACTCGGAGAATCCCTTTTCGTGGGTGCTTTGCATACTCATATCTTTATGTAAGAAATTGGAGTAGTTTTATTTGGAGGCCACATTCACTTATCCCGGTTTAGGTTCAACAAGTGAGGAGTCACATTTATTCATTTAGGCATTGGCATTTAAATTTCTCACATGTAATCAAACATAACCACCCTATAGGTAAAGTTCTAATCTCATCATCTAGATTATGAAGTAAGCATAAGTTTTCATTCGTAATTTCGATAATATACCCCGATAAGTGCTCAAAAATAGTTTATGGCTCAACACACAATCACCGAGTGAACCCTTTTTTTTAATATATATCTAAGCACACTCATTATCAATTCATTCATGAAAACAACTATGCATTTTCATCGTAGGCCGGATATTGCTACTGCTAGGCAAAATAAGGAACACACATCATTTACTTTGATACCCTTTTTTTTCCTCCATAAAACAAGAGGTACGTTTTCCTCAATGTAAAAAATTAGGCACAAAATATAGTATTGACAAAAAGGAAGAAAGGGTTAAGAGGATTAGGTATTGGAACTTCCCCGAAGAAGAGAGGACATTTTCCGAACGTGGGTTTGAATTCCATCGAGTATCGCCCACAACCTTGCAAAAGAAAAAGAAAAAAACAGTAAAAATTGAAACCGAAATCACTAATCCAATAAATACTATCAAGCTCATGATCATGCCTTTGCATGGTCCGAAGATTGTGGTGGTGCCGAGGTTGGTCGCAGTGTCTATTATAGGTGAGGACTCTTATCGTGTAACAAAATATGGAAATGGTTAAGTAGACTCTCCATACACCTCTCTGCCCTCTACAAACGAGCTCCATGCTCTTTTCGTATCACAACTAACTCGCCTATATCGACCCGCTCTACGAAGATATAGCCGGTGGTGTAGGTGGGTCTTAAGGTGGTGCTCGTGGCACTTGCCGATCAACATCATCTTTGTCTACCGCCGCCTCAACCGTGGCTAACTCTAGGGTATCTACTAGTGTATAATATGCACCATATGGTCCTCGATGCTTCTCTACCATACTCATGATCTTAAGTGCTCTCAAGTCAAGGGCCTCCATCCGACACATCTCTTGTATGCTTGACACCGGGGGAAGATAACCCATACCCGTAATCAATTGGGTGATATAATGCCCCGCATACAATGCCTTGGGTTTCTTATTCTTTGCTTGTCCCTTGATGAAATTGGCTAGAAAGACCCCGATATGGATGGGGTAGCGCTCGACATACTATACGTGCATAATAAATCCTACAAACTTACTACTCTTAGAATATCCTTCCTAGCATTAAGTGATCGGGCTAACAACTCGTGGAGGTATCTCAACGTAGGAGATTTCGCAGCAAGTGCTCTTTGATTTGCTAGGGTCATATTGCGACTCATGGCTAATGCGTCTCCAGTATCCGCATAATTGATGTTCATTGGTAAAGTCATTTTTAACTCGCAGTATTCTTGGCTTGCTACAAACTCCCGAGAGTAAATACCCACGTGGATAGAGAAGGTAGTGTAACTCATATGTATCAACTTCCTATTCAATTTGAACTAGAGTACATCATCAATATCCATGCCTCAAAGCTTACCTTGTATTGTGAAGGTTGAAAGCACCTCTAATGTCGGATCTCGATAAGCAATGGGCTGAATCCCAAAGAATCTATCCCAACCACCAATAGAGATCGAGCCCCCGACTTCCCGCTCTAACCCTAGCAATTGCGAGTCCCCCAATCTATAAATCTGCAGCTCTTAAAGGGTTTTCTCTATAACAACTCATATTGATCTTTCTCGGCTCTAGATAATTTCGATATCCGCCACCTAGGTAGTGGTTGGAGGGTTTGTCGCCGAGGTTGAATTTATCTCGAGGGTCGGCTAGATGAGCCCTCATCTCACTCGCCTCTTCCTCGAAGGAATCTTCTTCCTTTATCGAGGTCACTCCGGAGTTCTTGTCATTCTCTTGTGCCTATCAATCTTCAACAAGAAGGTTGTCCGAATCTATTTAACAAGTACATGAAAACCGAATGAGATCAAACAACTTCGTAAAATAATGCACAACAAGAAGATTTCTTAAGCATTAATTCCTAATATGGGTGATCTTCGTATTGACATTCGAATTGGATCAACGGATAATTTTTGATAACAATGGCAGACTAGACAAACAATTAAACCAATCCAAATATAACAAATGGAAGCTTCAAACATCACATCCTTGGCACCTGTGCTAAGCATATTGATCAATTACATCCCTCACACGTAATTCAACGAACAGGTAGTGTGCGATTGTGTTAAGCAATAATTCTACATTTATGTGCATTATTTACCATAACCCATGCAATGATATTTGCACATTGAATACTACCTAAAATTACCAACCAACACATGCTTCAATAACACAACAATGAATCAACTACCAGAGTTGTTCAAAAACCGAGCATGCGGAATAAAATAGACCCCAACACCGAAATTAAAAATGGAATAACACATCTATGGCCTTGATTTCTCTCACATTCAAGCAACACAACCAAACATGTGTAAAATCATCAAAAACCATTGTGATTCAACACTAAAAATAAAGATTTTAGAGACCAAACCTGATTCGGGTCTCGGAGATTAGAATAGAGATTGAGTAATGGTGACCGGATATGTGCTTTTGATAACCGGAGGTAAGTGTGTGGTGGTGGCGACGTGGTGGAGACGAGTCGTGGTTGGGTAAGTGAGGGAGAAGGGTTTTGATGCAAGCACAAAAACCGTATGGTTTTGAAAATATAAATCGTATGACTTAAAAGGCAATTACACGACCTAAGACACGACCATGTCTTAGGTCGTGTCTTTCTAGAGTAACCCAAATCTTGACGGACGATTACACGGACTAACTACATGGCCTTGTATTTGGTCGTGTCTTTCCAGATGAACACCAAAATCAAATAGACAACTACACTAACTTAGACACGGTCGTGTCTTTCAATTGAAACCCCAAAGTAGATAGATTGTTACATGGTTAGAGATATAGTCGTATCTCTTCCCGTGTAACTTTTTGTCTCACCAAAAAACCCTTTTTTTGTTTTTTTATATCAAAGAAATGAAGTAACACGATATTGAAAAATAAACTTGGGTTGCTTCCCAAGAAGCACTCGTTTAACATAATTAGCTTAACGTTCTTGAAGTTCATGGTTCTATGGGTTGGAGATTGAACTCCTCTCTACCAAGGTTATCAATATCCCCTCCAAGATATAACTTCAACCGATGACCATTTACCTTAAACGTACCTTTATTCGGATGTGTGATTTCTATGGTGCCATAGGGAAAGACTTGTCTTACCATGAACGGTCCCGACCAGTGAGATTTAAGCTTACTAGGGAACAATCAAAGACGATAGTTATACAAGAGTACTTGATCTCCCTAGTTGAATAGTTTGGCTTACTTAATGTTGCAATCATGATACTCGCTTGGCCCTTTTTTTGTACAGACTTCGCATTCCATAGGCTACCAAATGCCATTCTTCAAGCTCATTGGTTTGAAATTTCCTGTTTTCTCCTGCAAGATCAAAGTTAAAATTGACGGACTTGATTGCGCAATATGCTTTATGTTTAAGGTCAATCGGTAAGTGACATGCTTTACCATACACTAACCTATAAGGTGTGGTGCCTACAACTCGTTTTGTATGTCGTTCTATAAGCCCATAGAGCATCATCTAGCTTTTCGGACCAATCCTTTATGTAGAGCTCCATGGTCTTTTCTAGAATCCTTTTCAGTTCCTTATTAGCTACTTTGACTTGGCCAATAGTTTATGGATGGTAAGAGGTAGCTACTCTATGTGTAACACCATACTTCATAAGCACCATAGAAAATTGAGTGTTACAAAAGTGCATGCCTCTATCACTTATAATTGCTTTAGGTGAACCAAATTATGAAAACAACTTTTTCAAAAACTTTACAACCACCCTAGCATCATTAGTGTGTAAAGCCCGAGCTTCAACCCATTTAGATACATAATCAATTACCACAAAAATGTATTTATGACCATTCAAAACAGGAAAAGGACCCATGAAGTCAATGCCCTAAATATCAAAAATTTCACAAACCAAGTATATAGTTTTTGGGCATTTCATCACGTCGAGAGATGTTACCCGATCATCGACAATTATCACATGATTTCATATACCGTTGGGCATCATGAAATAATGTAGGCCAATAAAAACTTGACTCGAGCACTTTTCGAGCCGTCTTGTTTGCATGGTAGTGTCCACCGGTAGGTTCTAAATGGTAATGATCTAGGATTTTCCATCCATCTAAATAGGACACACATCTCTTAATAATCTGGTCCGCACGGATCTTAAACAAATATGGATCCTCCCAAAGGTAGTTCTTCAATTTAGAAAAGAATTTCTTCTTTTGCCGATGAGTGAGTCCCTAGGAAAGATCGTAGCGAGCCAAATAATTAGCGATATCAGCAAACCACGGGGTTTCAAGCTCATTTACCTATTTAATGCTATAGAGGTGCTTTTCCGGGAACGCATCATTGATCTCCTCTTCATCAAGTTTCTCAAAATGAGGGTTCTCTAATCGAGATAGGTGGTTTGCGACCAAGTTCTCAACTCCCTTTTTATCTTTGATTTCTAAATCAACTTCTTGCAACAAGCAAGATCCACCTTATCAACATGGGTTTAGCATCTCGCTTTGTTCAACATATATCTCAATGCGGAATGGTTAGTGTAAACAACAATCTTGGATAGGACTAAGTAAGATCTAAATTTATCAAACGCAAAAACTACAGACTAGCAATTCTTTTTCCGTAGTAGTATAATTCTCCCGTGCATTAGTCAAAGTCTTGCTAGCATAGTAAATGGGTTGAAAATGTTTATCTCTCGCACTGTCCAAGAACTGCACCAACCGCAAAATCACTAGCATCACACATTATTTCAAAGGGAAGACTCTAATCTGGGGTAACCATTATTGGGGCATTAATTAATTTTTCTTTCAAAGTGTTAAAAGCATTCAAACATTCCTCTTCAAAAACAAAAACCGCATCTTTCTCAAGCAACTTGGTTAAAGGCCTAGAAATTTTAGAAAAGTCTTTTATGAATCTTCAATAAAAGCCCGCATGACCCAAAAAACTTCTAATAGCCTTAACCAAAGTTGGGGAGGTAGTTTTCAAATAGTTTCAATTTTTTCTCTATCTACCTCAATCCCCCTACAAGAGATTTTATGGCCTAAGACTATACCCTCTTGTACCATAAAATGACATTTTTCCTAATTTAAAACCGCATTAGTTTCTTCACACCGTTCAAGCACTCTTTTCAAATTCGACATAAATCAAAAGAATCATCGAAAATAGAAAAATCATCTATAAATACCTCCATTATGTTCTTCACTAGGTCATCAAAAATGGCCATCATACACCTCTCGAAACGTAGCAGGTGCGTTGCATAACCCGAATGGCATCCTTTTGTATGCGAACGTGCCATAGGGACACGTGAATGTAGTCTTTTCTTGGTCTTCCAAAGTTATAGGAATTTGAAAGTAGCCCGAAAGACCATCTAAGAAGCAGTAATACATGTGTCCCGTTAGTTGCTCCAAGCATTTGATCAATAAATGGGATAGCAAAATGGTCCTTCCGAGTAGCATCATTCAGCTTTCTATAGTCAATGCACACTCTCCATCCCGTGACCGTTCTTGTTAGAATCAGCTCGTTTTTTCCATTTGGGACCACCGTCATTCCTCTTTTCTTTGGAACAACCTACATAGGGCTCACCTAAGAACTATCGAAATAAGGTAAATCACTCTTGCATCGAGAAGTTTAATTACCTCGCTTTTCACAACTTCCTTCATATTTGGATTAAGCCTCCTTTGAAGTTACACCATTGGCTTAAAATCATCCTCCATCAAGATTTTATGAGTGCAAAAAGAGGGGCTAATTCCTTTAATGTCCGAAATTTTCCAAGCGATAGCCTCTTACGCTCTCTAAGAACATTTAACGACTTTTTTTTTATCCACCTTTAGCTTGGAAGAAATTATTATCGGTAACTTTGAATCTATTTCAAGAAACGCATAGTTTAGGTGTTCTAGTAAAGTTTTCAATTCCAAACTAGGTGGATCCTTAATAGAGGGCTTTAATCTCTTTTCCTTACCTCTATCAATCTTCTCAAACTCCTTCTTTCGAATCATGAACTCAGTAACTTCCAGTTGAGCTACTTGCTCAACTCTAATGGGGTCATCCCCATCATTCTCCTTACCTTGAATAATACACACCTCTAACGGATCATGATATATAATTTCTTGCACAAATTCTAAAACTACGTAAATAATAGCATCAATGAAATAACATTTGTCATCATGTTCAAGGGAATGTCTCATAGATTTTCATATAAGAAAAGTTACCTCTTCATCCCCGACCCTAAGAACAAGCTTACCATCACTAACATCAATAATGGCTCTAGTAGTAGCGAAAAATGGTCGTCCTAGGATTAACGGTACTTCTACATCCTCATCCATATCAAGTATCACACAATCAACTCGGGAAAATAAATTTATCTACCATAACCAACACATCTTCAATTTTACCTCTAGGGTATTTAACGGATCTATCTCGCTAACCGTAAGCTCATTCTTATCGGTTTAGGTTCTCCCAACCTAAGTTTCTTAAACATTTTATAAGGCATTAAATTTATACTAGCCTCAAGGTCGGCTAATGCCTTTTCAACTAACAAACTACCAAATGAGCAAGGAATAGTAAAACTCCTTAGGTCTTGTAATTTTTGTGGTAGCTTATTTTGCAGGAGAGCAGAGCACTCCTCACTCAATGCCATTATTGACAACTCTTCCAACTTCCTCTTGTTTGAAAGAAGTTCTTTCAAAAATCTATCATACTTTGGCATCTGCGAAAGAGCTTCAACAAAAGGTATATTTATAGGCAACTGTTTAACAAGTTTAAAAAATTCAACAAACTGTTCATCCATATAGTCCTTTTGTAGCTTTGCATGATATGGGATGATAGGTTAGAAGTCTTTCACTCGGTTAAGGTTGCTAGTTAACTTTTTCGGCTCTTTACTCTTTTTGACTATTTTCTCTTCTTCACCTTTCTTCTCCTCCATTTGTAATTCCTTTTCACTTCTAAGAGAGACTCGCCTTCACATGTTCTCTCGGGATTAGTCTAAGTATTACCAGTGCAGACTACCTTGTTGCCTCTCAAAAAGGACTTGGCAAGTTGCCCAATTTGCTTCTCAAGGTTGTGGATAGAAGCCTCTTGGTTTCTCAATGCTATTTTAGTTGCATGAAATCGAGAATCGGATGTTTGGATGAACTTACTCATAAGTTCTTCCAAACTAGGCTTCTTCTCCCGAGATGAGTTCTCGCTGCTAAAATCCAAGTGGATGATTCTGCCTTTGCTATCCTTAACCTCCCCAAGAGAAATTAGGATGATTTTTCTAACTCGGATTATAAACATTGCTGTATGGATTGTTTTGAGTATGAGGAGCATTACCCATGTAATTAACTACCCCTTACAATCCTCGGCTCGAATGTCCTTCTCCACACAACTCACACTGCATAACCTCGAATCGGTTGCTATACTACCGATAGACCATCCATCTTCTTACTTAGAGACTCTACATGAGCTACTAGAACTATGATCGCATCTACATCATAAACACCTGCTGGTTTATTTTGTTTTGTTCTAGTTGTGCTCCACTAGTAGTTATTCATAGCCATTTGCTCTATCAATTCCTCGACTCGTGTTAAGTGTTTTATTATTTAGAGTGCCTCGAGTTGCTACATCTATCATCTACCTAGTAGCTAGATTTAGACCACCGTGGAAAGTCTAAACTTGCATCCATATAGGTAGCCATGGTGTGGGCATCTCCTTAACAAATCATTAAACCGCTCCCACGTGTCATAAAGCATCTATGACTCAATCACGTGCAAATGAGGAGATATCATTCCCGAGCTTTACGATCTTTGTAGGTGGGAAGTATTTTGCTAGGAACTTCTCTACCATTTGGCTCTAGGTAGTAATAGATCCCCTAGGTAGAGAGTTCAACCACTCGCTTAGCTCTACTCCTCAATGAGAATGGGAACAATCTCTATCCGATGGCATCATCTATAGCCCCATTGATCTTAAATGTATCGTAGATTTCCAAGAAGTTGGCCAAGTGAGCATTCGGGTTTTCATCTTGCAACCCATCAAACTGCACAAATTGTTGCACCATTTGGATGATGTTCGGTTTGATCTCAAAATTATTGGTTACAACAGTTGGTCCGACAATGCTAGACTTCGTTCTCGTCAAATTTGGTTTAGCATAATCAAACATGGTTCTTTCTTCCTCGGCCATGACTATCTACGGTTCTCCTTCCCTCCGATGTTCTTCTTCTCTTTCCCTATCCAACTCTTCTTCTCTTTATCTAAATTGATTCCCGAGGTTTTGAAGAGTTGTTTTTTCTATTTTAGGATCCGGCTTAACTAATTTAGTGGGTTGTTGCGAGTCATACACTAACTTGGCTCTCGAAAAAGCGACACAAACAAAGAAAAGCGTAATTCAAAGAAAATATGATAAAGAAAAATGGAACTAAATATTATATAAAAATAAATAAATAAATAAATAAAATAAAATAAAATGGCTAGATTAATAAAAATAAAGTTTTTTTAATATCCTAGTCCCCAACAACGGTGCCAAAAACTTGATAGCCCATTTCTTAACCTATAGACTTGAGGCAAGTGCACCTATCGTTCTATACTATAATTAATAGAGTATCGAGTGTCGATCCCACAGAGACTAAGAGTACTAGTAATTACCTCCTATTTATTATCTAACCAATGAATTATAGTGATAATGAATCAAATAAAAGTAATGATAATTAAAGCAAGATTATAAAATTGCAATGAGAATGACGATAATAACCGGATGAGCAATCAATGCGAGATAGCAAATCCCCCGTAGATCTTCTATGTAATCACAATGTCTTTTTTATTCAATCATTCTTTACATTCATTGGACCATAGGCATTCTCAAATTATGCTAAGTACTTTCTCAAGTTAACTAACATCTAATCCCAAGTTGATTAATTGAAATCTCTTTCTAATTAACACCCTCGAGATCACATTAATCCATTATATGAATCCCTTTATTAGATTTGACTCTAATCAAAAGGATTGATGTTATCCTATCTCTAGGATTGCATGCAACTCCTTTCGGTCATGGTTGATCTAATCATATTTAGGACTTTTCGGTCTCACAAGTATGAAATCGGATATGAATCAACATGCTAGCTTATGTTAACTCAAATTAATAATAAAAGTGACATAACTGAATCATAATAAAAATAACGATTGAATTGAATGAAGATATCAAATTACATAGTCAATCTTAGGGTTCATCGTATCTAGGTACCAAAATAATTTAGTTCATGATCAAAGTAAGGAATACATAAATCTTAAACGGAAAACAATCCAGATTAAAGGAAAACATTATAACCCTTTTGATCGTGATGCAATCTCCTTCAAAATCTATCAGAATCCACTCCAACGGCGTTATCTTGCTCAAAAACCGTAGTTCTTTTCGTGCTTCTTAGTCATCCTCATGTATCTCATCCCTCTCCTCCCTTTTTTAGATCGAGTTTCGATTAAATAGGAGTAAAATATCGTATTTCATAAGACACGACCAAGTACATGGCCGTGTCTTTGTCCATGTAGTACGGATGTAATTTTTCCTCGAAGTAGACGATTACACGGCCTAGTACACTGCTGTGTACTTGCCTGTGTAACTCTCTATTTTACATATCGGATCTTTTTTAGTTACACGGTCGTGTTCTTGGCCGTGTAACTCATTTGACATTCGAAACTCATAAATTTTTGCTCCTTCTTGCTTTGTTTACATTCCTTTTTACCAAAATAATGTAGTACAACCTGCGGAATATAATTTAGACAAGATATGTGCCAAACTTGTACCATTTATCACCAAAGGTAATTAAAATATAGGAACTTTTGACACTAAAATTATGCATAATTTGGTACTTATCGGATACCCTTTAGCCACCAATCTAGCTTTGTACATATGCACATATCCTTACATGTTGGTCTTTTTTTTAAAGATCCACTTACACCCAGTATGCTTAGCACCTTCAAGGGGATTAACCAAAGTCGATACTTGGTTAGTTAACATGGATTCCATTTTGAATTTCATGACTTCATGCCATCTTTCGCAGTCAACCTCTAACATTGCTTCTTCATAGTTATTAAGTTTGTCATCTCGTATGACAAACACATCTTCACATGTTGAGTCTAGAAGGCCATATCTTTTTTCTTTTGATGGATCCTCTATGACCTACGAAGTTTATGCATTGGTTTATAGGTAGTTACAACATGTTGTAACTTTTCTATTTGGTGTTCCTCTATTGGAATGTCAATTTATGAGTCTTCTCGAATCTCATCGAGTTCAACCTTCCTCCTATAGGTTCTAGCATCTATAAATTCCTTCTCAAGGAATACAATATACCTAGCCATGAACACTTTTTTATTCTTGTGGTTGGTAAAAGTAATATCCATTTGTTTCTTTTGGATATTCCATAAATTACACTTTATTGATTTAGGCTTAAGCTTAACTCTATCTAAACATTTGACAAATAGTTCACAACCCCAAATGTTAGGGATAGATAAATTTGCTTTCTCGCCCTTTCCATATCTCATATGAAGTCCGATCAACGGACTTTGCTAGAACTTGTTCAAAATAAATGTCCCGGTAAGGAGCACATATCCCCAAAATGATATTAGGATATCATTTTGACTTATCATGGATCGGACCACGTCTAATAGTGTCTTATTTCTCCTTTCGGACACACCATTCATTTATGGTGTTTTAGCTGGGATCCATTGTCAAACAATCCCATTCTCTTTTAAATTATATAAAAATTCAATGCTTAAGTATTCTCCACCTTGATCTTATCAAGGTACCTTAATACTTTGCTAGTTTCTTTCTTGATTTCAAACCTAAACTCTTTGAACTTTTCAACGATTCGCATTTATGTAACATGAGATACACATAGCCAAAACGTGATCTATCATCGATAAAGGTTACGAAATAATCATATCATTTTCTAGCTTGGGTGGATATGGGCTCGCATATATCACTATGCATGAGACCTAACAAATTAGTAGCTTTTTAACTTTTTCTATTATAAGGGGATTTTATCATTTTCCGAAGCAAATAAGATTCATAGACATCATAAAATTCATAATCAAATGATTCTAAATTTTATTTTTGTGCCGTTTGGATGTGCAATTTTCATTTATATGACAAAGTTGATAATGCCACGGATATGTTTTGCTTGAATTATTAGTTTTGAGTCTTTTCACATTTATGTTATACATAGTTGTGTCTATGTTCAAAACATATAAACCGTTATTCATATTGGAAATTTCATATAAAACATCACCTTTATAAAGGAAAAACTTTTATTCTTAAATAAAAATAAAAAATCATCTTAGTCCAAACAAGAAATGAAAATGATATTCCTAGTTCTACTAGGAATATAGTAACAATCTCTTAGTATAAGAACAAGTTTAGATGGTGGTACTCACTCATAGGTGGCTACTACTAATGGCACAAATCTTGAACCATTACCCATTCATAAGTCAATCTCACCGTAAGTAGTCTTTCTAGCCTTTTTTAGTCCTCTTAAATTTATGCAAATGTGTACACTACATCTAGTATCAAATACCCATGATGTTGGACTAGAAGTAGAAAAATTTACTTCAATAACATGAATACTTGAGGTGCTAGGAGAACTCTTCTCTTGTACCTCTTCATGGTACTCCTTATCTCCTATCGCATAGAGCATTTTCTCATGTTGGAGGACATTATTCTTATTCAATTTCTAGGCAAGGAAGCTTGTGCCATTTAAGGGATTACTTTCATTTATCATCGATCTCATCGATATATTGCTAGTCATACTATGCAACAACCTTGACAAGATAGAAAAGCATAAGATTTGGTTAATTAAATTGCATAAAATAAAACAAAGTATAAATTAAATAAGTAAAATCTATGTTTGCTCTCACTATTTTTGTCAAGTTCTATAACCTTCAATATAGGACTCGAGAAAACTTTTTGATTCATTTTCTTAGGGATCCTCTAACATGCATTAACCTTGAGTTATCTCAACAAGCCATGCATGAAAGATTTGGTAGGTAACTCCTTGTCAATTACATCTAATGTAATTTCTAATTTCATTGGTATGACAACTCCTTGTCATATTACACTTATATGAATACCAATCCTTACTTACAAGTTTATTGGACCTTGAGTTATCTCAAATAACACAACAACTCATGTATGTTAGACTCAATGTTCGGGGACATGCATGGCCCATGATTTATTTTTCCCGAAGAAGAAGTGACATTGAGTTATCTTAAAAAGCCAACAAGGACCAAGAGAGTTCCCTCCTCATAATGTTGGAGAGCAAGTAACTTAATATTTCATTTGAAGGATTTAATATAGTTGGTCTCATCCTAGCATACATACTAAAAAATAATCATATTATTTCTATCATGCATACTAAACAATTTCATAACATACATAAATCTCATGCATGACTCAAAAATTGATGAATGGTAGTGGATTTATAAAACTAGCCCCCTCGAGCCACAAGGAGACTCGGTGGGTTAATTTCTAGATGAAAAATTATTACAAAGTCTTCATTAATGTCTTCATTCTTTGATGTCTTCTCCTTGTATCTATTCTAATTTCTATCTTCTACTTTTACATTTATTTGAAATAAGAAACTTCGAGTTACATTCAAGAGGAGTAATATGAGAATGGAAATACAATAGAATAATGAGAAGGCAGGACACATAAGTCATATTTATTTAAAAAATTTCAAGCATTGACTCACAAAACTAGGTCGACTCATCCATACCATTCACTCATGCTTTAATCACATTGACACATGGAATACTAATGAAGAACATTTCATTCATTAACAATTATAAATCTATGGTTTTTTTCATTTAATAAATTTATTAAAATGCTTCTAAATTTTAATTTTAAACCTTTTGGGCTTTGGACCTACTTTAGGCCTATTGGCTTTTTAGGCCTCGTAGGCCCACGAGCTTTGATGCCTAAACCCTTAGCTTAGCATTCTCATGCTTGCCTACCTACGATCGACGACTTGGCATAAGGGCACTTTGCTAGTGGGCCGCCGCCTAGCCTACGCGCCTAGTGCCTAGCACGGGACACAATGCTTGGGTTACAAGTGTGGCCTAGCCGGTCAACGAGCCTAGCCTATCACATGCCACGAGCATAACTAGCCTCGCCTATCGTGTGCCCAAGCATGCGACCTAACTAGTCGGTAGGCCTAGTTGTCGTATGCCTATCATAGACTAGTTGCTTGCTACACACCTAACGCGAAACTAGCTAGTGAGGTTTTTCGTGCACGCAAGCCTCAACATCAAAGTTAGCCTCGCATGCCTCCATTGATTTTGACCTAAAATTTAGTTTTAAATTAATATAAAATACCAAAAAAACTAGATTTATAATTCATGCAGCTAATCATAATTAATAAATTATACAATCAAAGATTCAATGGAGGCTCTACTACTAATTGAAGGAGCATACATCCTATAGAGGTGTAAAATAAAAAAAAATTCCTTCATCTAAGGGCCTATGATCAAACCAATGAATCTACTAACCATACACCGATGAATTTAAAAGAATGAATAAAGAATTACCTCTTGTAGCACGGATCTAAATTCTTTTAGTAAAAAAACTCTCTAAGTGTTTAGCCTCTTTTGATGATCCATGTAGTCCAAGTACTCATAAAGAAACACTTAAAATCGATAGGGTGCTAGCTCCATCATTTCTAATTTATGTAGTATTTCTTATAAAAATCTATTTCGGGCAATTTTGTAACAACCTTAAAGGAGAAGAAAGGGTGTGATATGTTAGGATTTTTGGATAAAACTATTTAGTTTGTTTATTTTTTTGGTGTTTTCCATGTACCCTAGAGAGGTTATCTTAATTCTAGCTGAAACTCTCCTTTTTACCTTTTTTTATTATATGTCACACCTCTCTCTCTCCCCTAATTTATTTATAGGAAGTTTCCTTGTCCTCCAAGGAAAAGGAAAGGGATGACAATGAGTCCGTTAAGGACTCGTAGGTTCGTCGCCTCCTTATCCTCCAAGGATTAAGAGTTATTTTACATGTGGACTTTTTGATCTTTATTTATAAAACATTTACCTTATCCATAGATGGAGAGAATCTAGTAACTCGAAAGCATCACTAGCTTATGGTTTGACCCGAGTAGAATGAGGCATGTGGAAAATCGTGTGAATCAGCAAGGACCACCTTGTAAGGCTAAATACTCTTAGGTGATCAACGATAATGTAGCACCATAAGGTAAGGTTAAAAAGAACCCCTTGAAATAGAACATGAAACCATAAGCTCCCAAGTAGTAGGAGGAGCCCGGGGTCTAACCATATGCCTATTGAAGAATGAGCCGACAACTCATAGGTAGTGGCTTGGTTAAGGGAACCCACCGAAGCCATAGTGAAGGCGAGTCTTCATATGGCAATTGTCACTCGCTTATGGACTCGAACTCGGGTGATCTATCCATGATCAAGGTTGACATTTATCCTTCCACCAAAATATATTAATGCTTTTAATTAAACCTAATGGGCCAAAACCATTTTGGCTTAATTAATTTATTTAGATTATCTAAATAAATAATTTTAGAATATTTTAGACGGGGTCTACATTACGATACAATTTCTTAAAATACCATTTAACCTAAATTAGGAAACTCATTTCCATTTTGGGTTATTATTTTCAAATTCCAAATTAGAAAACTATTTTTGAAATAAGAAACTTTCCATTTTAGGAAAGTTCCTAATAAAGAAAACTTTTCATTTTAGGAAACTTTTCATTTTTGAACCTCTTTCCAAAACAAGAAGCTTTCATAATTGGAAACTTTTTCCAATATCCTTGCTTCTCATTTGTAATGTGAATACTTGAACTTATGTGTGTTACTCAATCGACTCCTAGATATGTTGGAAATGTATCAAGAATAAAAGACTCCTCCTTGATCTCTTGGTACATAAATCAAGATTTTCCCTTTAGTAAGGCATCATGACTACCCAATTCTCTAGGAGGATTAGTTAATCCATTATTACCTTTCATGAGCATGGTTACCATACAATTCAGTCCTCATGTCAATTTATCATAGTGTGATCTCAAATTTGGTTATTAGTCTTGTTTGATTATGATCATAAAAGTTTTCTTCAACTCTCAAGTGCCTTAACTCTTACCGTAAACCAACTATGCTCTATTAGTGTACTCGTAATATGGCCATAGATTTTCCAAGTAGATATTTATTGAAGTGCAATATAATAACTCCTTTAGCATTCAAGGAATTACATGTCATATCTTAATCATACACCTACCTCCATTATATTCCTAGTGCAAAACGAATAGCCCAAATGCAACCATTTAATGGGCCCATCGAAACAAGTATCCAAGTGCATAAGTCCTCTAATGATACAATCATGATGACTTCAAGTCTATGAACCATTTGTACCCATCTTGTATGTGATAGCCATAGACTAAAACGAAATGGGTTCTCATGACGAGCCAAGTCCAATGATATGTTCTCTAACATAATCACTTAAGTGCTTGCTTTGGCATCACAATGCCAATAGGTGTGACATCTCCTACTACTATCATATAGCATGAGCATAGCACACACAAGTCTATCCGCATAAAGTCAATGTCCACTCTTGGCAATTCTATGACTTAGGACATTTAATGATATCATTTATATGCATTAGTGTTTATCTCACATCTTTCGATCAATCACTATTACAAATGCATATCATAAGGAGTTCTATCTAATTCTATGGAATTTATTAACATAAAACATAAGAATTAATAGAATGACTTCATTATTGTTATTAAAATAAATGGTGCAATAATACATTAACTCAAGTCTATCTAAACATGGTTGGATCTTAGACACCTACACTAATAGAGAGGGAGGGAGGGAGAGAGAAAGAGTGAGAGAGGGGGAAGAGAGAGGGTTGGAGGGAGGGTAAGAGAGAGTGAGAGAAAAAGAGAGAAGAAGAGAGAGGGAAAGACGAAAAGAGATTGAAGGAGAGAGGGGAGAGAGAAATAATGATAGGAAGAGGGAGGGAGATGGTGAGAGAGAGAGGAAGGTAGGGAGAGGGAGATATAAAGGAATGGAGGGGGAGAGTGAGAGAGGGAGAGTAAGAGAGGGAAAGAGTGAGATAGAGGGAGAGAAAGATGGAGGGAAAGAGAGGGGAAGAGAGAGGGGAAGAGAGATAGGGAGAGAGATAGAGGGGGAGAGGGAGAGATATGGAGAGAGGGAGAGTGAGAGAGAGAGGGAGAAAGAGAGGTAGAGAAAAAGATTGGGAAAGAGGAGGAGAAGGAAAAGAAAGAGGGAAAGAGGGAGAGAGAGGGGGAGAGGAAGAGAGAGGGAGAAAAAGAGGGAGAGCGAGAGAGAAAAAGGAAGAGGAATAGGGAGTGAGAGAGAGGGAGGGAGAGAGGAAAAGAGAGAAGGGGGAGAGGGAGAGGTAAAGAGATAGAGAGAGGGAGGGTGAGAGAGAGGAGGGAGAGAGAGCAAACGAGAGGGAGAGATAACGGGGGAGAGAGAGCTAGAGGGATAGAAACAAAGAGGGAGGGTGAGGGAGGGAAAGAGAGGGAGAGGGAGAGGGAGGGTGAGAGAGGGAGAGGGAGAGGGAGGGAAAGAGAGAGGGAGAGGGAGTAGAGAAGGAGAGCGGAGAGGTCGAGGGGGAGAAGAAGAGAGATAGAAAGGAGTGAGAGATGGAGCGATAGAGAGAGAGGGAGAGGGAGGGAAAGAGAGAGGGAGAGGGAGGAGAAAATAAGAGTGAGAGAGAGCTCAAGAGGGAGAAAGAGAGAGAGAGAAACAAGGAGTTAGGGATAGAGGGATAGAGAGAGTGTGGGATATAGGAGGAGAGAGAGTAGGGGAGAGAGAGAGAGAAGTAAGGAGAGAGAGCGTACGAGAGAGAATGGGAGAAAGATAGATAGAGGGAGAAAGGAAGAGGGAGAGAGAAGGAGAGAGAGTGTGAGAGGTTAAAAGGGAGAGGTAAGGAGAAAGGGAGGGAGGAAGAGAGAGAAAGAGTGGGTGGGAAAGGGAGAGTGAGAGAAGGAGAGAGAGGGTAGTGAGGGATGAGAGAGAGAGGGAGAGAGTTGAAGAGGGAGAGAGTAAGAGGGAGGGGAAGAGAGGGGGAAAAAGAGGGAGGTAAAGAAAAAGAGATGAGGAGAGAGAGAAAAAAGAGAGAGGGACTAAAAGAGAGTGTGCTAGGAATAGAGAGAGGGAGGGAGAGTGGTGAAGGGAAATATATAGAGAGGGAGAGAGGGAAAGATATATTGGGAGAGGGAGACAGGGAGAGGGAGGGAGAGTGGTGGAGAGAAGGATATAGAGAAGGAAAGATATAGTGGGAGAGGGAGACAGGGAGAGGGGGACATGGAGAGAAAAGGAAAGAGGGGAAGAGAGGGATAGGGAGAAAGAGGGAGGAGGGAGAGAGTGAAAGAAAGAGAAGGTGAGGGAGAGAGGGAGAAGGAGGAGGGAAAGAGGGAGGGAGAGAGGGTAAAGGAGAGAGAGAAAAGGAAGGGAGGGACAGAGAGGGAGAGAGGGGAAATGAGGTAAAGAGAGAGTGGAATAGAGGAAGAAAGGTAAGGAGAAGGGAAAAGGAGAGAGATGGAGAAAAAGGGGAGAGAATGGAAGAGAGAGGGAGGGAAAGAGGAAGATGTGGAGAGAGAAAAGGAGAAAGGGAAGGAGAGGGAAAGAAAGAGAGAGGGAGAGATGGATGGAGGGAGAGAGAGAGGTAGAGAGATAAATAGTAGGAAAGAAAGAAAGGGAGAGTAAGGGAGTAGGAGAAAAGAGAGACATAGACGGGGAGGGAGAGAGAGGAAGGGAGAGAAAGGGGGAGAGAAAGGGGGAGAGAGAGAGAAGGTGAGAAAGGGAGAGGGAAAAAGTAGGAGAGAGAGCGATAGGGAGAGAGGGAGGGGGAGAAAGAGAGGGAATGAGAAAGAGAAAGAGGGAAAAGAGAGAAAGCGAGAGGGAGAAATAGGAGGAGGGAAAGCGAGAAAGGGAGAGGGAAAGAGAGAGGGATAGAGGGTGGGGTAGAGAGGGAGAGGGAGAGAGATTGAGATGGAGAGAGAGAGGTTATGGGAGAGAGAGAATGAGAGAGGGAGAAAAAGAGAGGGAGGGTAAGGGATAGAGAGAAGGAAGGGAAAGAGAGGGAGTGAGAGAAAGATAGAGGGAGAGCAAGATAGAGGGGGAGAGAGGCAAAGAGATAGGGGAGAGAGTGGGAGAGGGAGAAGGGAGAGAAGGATAGAGATAAAGTAGAGAAGAGATGAAGAGAGGGAGAAAGAGGGGGAGAGAAGGAGAGAGTAAGAGGGATGAAAAGGGATAGAGAGAGGGAGGGAGGGAGAGATACCGAGAGATAGATTGATAAAGATGGAGAGAGGGAGAGGGAGAGGGAGGGGGAGAGAAGGAGAGAGTAAGAGGGAGAGGGAGGGGGAGAGAAGGAGAGAGTAAGAGGGATGAAAAGGGATAGGGAGAGGGAGGGAGGGAGAGATACTAGAGATAGAATGATAAAGATGGATAGAGGGAGAGGGAAAGAGGGAGGAAGAAAGAAGTAGCGAGAAAGGGAGGCAGAGAGGGAAGGAGAGGTAGATTAGGTTAGAGAGAGGAAAGAGAAAGAGGTAGAGAGGGAGGGAGGAGAGAGAGAGAAAGGAAAGAGGGTAAGAGAGAGAGGAAGAGATATATGGGTAGACAAAGAGATAAGGAGAGGGAGGGAGTGACAATGGGAGAGAGAATGAGAGAGAGACAAATGGAGAGAGAGAGAGAGGAAGAGAGAAGGATAGAGGGAGAGGGAGATAAAAATATATTAAGAGATGGAGTTTGAGAAAGAGAGGGAGAGAGGGAAAGAGTGAGGGGCAGGAGGGATACCAAAAAAATGAGGGAGAGAGAGGGAGCTAAATAGAGAGGGACAATGGGAGAGAGAGGGAGAATAGGAGAGAGAAGGAGCTACAGAGAGAGGGAGAATGGGAGAGAGAGGGAGGGAGGGGGAGGGAGAGAGGGGGAGAGAGAAGGAGAGAATGAGAAAAGGAGAGGGAGAGAGGGAGAGGGACAGTGAGGGAGGGAAAAGGAGGGGAAAGATAGAGAAAGGGTGAGAGACGGAGATAAGGTGAGAAAGTTAGATAGGAAGAAGGAGAAAGAGAGAGAGGGTGACGAAAAAGATTGAGAGAGAGAGTTAGAGGGGAAGAGGAAGAAAGGGAGAGGGAGAAAGGAAGTGAGGTAGAGGGAGAGAGAAAGAGACAAACAGGGAGAGAGAAAGGGAGGGAGGGAGAGAGAAGGGAAAAGGAGAGGGGAAGAGAGAGGGAGATGGAGAGGGAGTGGGGGGACAGAGTGAGCAAGAGGAAAGGAGAGGGAGAGAGAGATGGAGACAAGGAGAGAGGAAGATGGGGAGAGGAAGGGACAAAAGAGAAAGAGAGAGAGGGAAGGAAAGAGAAAAAAGGATAAGGAAGACGAGGGAGCAAGGGAGAGGAGGAGAGAGAGAGGGAAGGAAGTAAGGGAGGAGAATAGAGAAGAAGAGAGGGAGAGAGAGGGAGAAGGAGAGAGAAGAAAAGAGGGAAAGAAAGATAGGGAGAGGGAGGGAGAGAAGGAGAAAAAGAAAGGAAGAGAAAGAAGGAGAGAGCGAGAAAGAGGGAGGGGAAGTGGTGGAGGGAAGAAGAGAGATAGGAGAGGGGATGGGAGGGAGAGAGGGGAAGGGAGAGAGGGAGAAGGAGAGGAGGAAAGAAAGGGAGAGAAGGGAAGTAAGAGAGCGAAAGAGAGGGAGAGAGGGAGGGAGGGAGAGGGAGAGAGATAGATAATATGAGAGAGAGAGAGAGGCAAAGAGATGTAAGAGGGAGAGAGAAGAGGAGAGGGAGACACTAGGAGAGAGAGAGGTAATGATAGAGAGAGAAACAGAGAGGGAGGGTGAAGAAGAAAGAGAGAGAAAGAGAGGGAGAGAGAGGGATATAGGGAGAAGGAGCAAGAGAGACATAGTGAGAGAGGGAGAGGAAGAAAGAAGGAAAAGAGAGGGAGTGTTAAAGGGGGAAAAGAGAGGGAGTGAGGGAGAGGGAAAGGAAGGAGTGAAAAGAGAGTGATATGGAGAGAAAGGTAGAGAGGGAGAGAGATGTAGTGGGAGTGAGGGAGAGGGATAGAGGGGGAGAGAGGGATAACAGATATAGAGAAGGAGAGAGATTGAAGGATAGAAAGAGGGAGAGAGATAAAGGGAGAGAAGGAGAGAGTGAGGGGGAGAGAGAGAAAAAGAGGGACAGAGAGTGAGACATTAAGAGAAAGGGTGAGAAAGGAAGGGATAAGGAATAAGAGAGAGAGGTCGAGATAGATATAAGAAAAAAAGATAGAGTCGTGGAGAGAGAGTGAGACATTGAGAGAAAGGGTGAGAAAGGAAGGGATAAGGAGCAAGAGATAGAGGCTGAGATAGATACAAGGAGAGAAAGAGAGAGTGAGATAGAAAGAGCGAGAGAGAGGGAGAGAGGGAACTAGAGAGGGAGATAGGTAGAGAGAGAAGGAGATAGATAGGGTAAGGCTAAGGGAGATATGAAGAGGGAAGGAAAGAGAGGGAGAGAAAAATAGGAAGAGTGGGAAGAGGGGGACAGAGTGTAAGAGGAGAGATAGGGGGAAAGAAGACGTGAGAGAGAAAGAGAGAGAGAGAATAAGAGAGGGAATCGAGAGAGAGAAAAAGAGAGGGAGAGGGAAAGAGAAGGGGGAAGAGGGGAAGAGAGAGTGAGTGGAGAGAGAGGGGGAGAGAGGGAGTGAGAGAGAGAGGGAGAGAGAGCTAGAGAGGGAATGGGAGAGAGAGAGGGACAGAGAGCTAGAGAGGGAATAGGAGAGAGAGAGAGGGAGAGAGAGCTAGAGAGGGAATAGGAGAGAGAGAGGGACAGAGAGCTAGAGTGGGAATGGGAGAGAGAGAGAGAGAGAGAGCTAGAGAGGCAATGGGAGAGAGAGAGAGGGAGAGAGAACTAAAAAAGGAATAGGAGAGAGAAAGAGAGAGAGAGAGGGAGAGTTAGAGAGAGGAAGAGAGGGAAGGAGAGAGGGAAAGTTAGAAAGAGGAAGAGAGAGAGAGGGAGAGGGAAAGTTAGAAAGAGAAAGAGAGAGAGAGGGAGAGGGAAAAAGATTGAAAGAGAACGAGGGAGGGAAGGAGAGAGAGGGAGTAAGAAAGAGATAAAATGAGGGGCAGAGAGAGAGAAAGATATGAGAAAGGTAGAGAGAGGGAGAGAGATAGGAATGGAGAGAGGGGGAAGAGGGAGAGGGATATAGAAAGGAAGAAGGAGGGAGAGAAAGGGAGAGAAATCAAGAGAGAGATGGAGGGAGAGACATGAAGAAAGGGGGAGGGAGAGGGAGAGAAAAAAGATAAAAAGGGAAGAAAGATGGATAGAGGGATAGAGAGGGAGGGAATGGGAGATAGGGAGAGAGAGAAAGGGAAGAAGAGTGGGAGTGAGGAAAAAAAGGGAGAGGGAGAGGGAGAGGGAGAGAGAGAGAAAAATAATGGAAGAGATATGGGGAGACAGAGTGATTTAGAGATGGAGGAAGGGAAAGAGGAAGGGAGAGAGAGATAGATGGGGAAAACGAGGGAGAGAGGGAGAGAAGGAGAGAGGAAGAGGGAGATAGAGAAAGGGGAAGGGATAGAGGTGGAGAGAGAGAGAGAGAGGAAGAGTGTGAGGAATTGTGAAAGAGGGAGTAAGATGGAGAGAGGGAGAGGAAGGAAGAGAGAGGGAGCAAGGGAGATTTAGAGTGAGAGAGTAAGGGAGAGAGGGAGTGAGAGATTGAGAGGTAAATGGAGAGATAAGTAGAGGGAGAGTGGGAGAGAGGGAGAAAGAGAGAGTGAGAGAGAGAGAGGAAAGAAGAGGAAGGTAGAGAAAGAGAGAGGGTAGAAGGGAGAGGGAAAGAGGGAAAAGGAGGGGGACTAATGAAGAGAAGGAATGAAGGGGAGATAGAGTGAGAGGAAGAGAATAAAGGAGAGGGAGAAGGAGAGAGAGGGAGAGAGGGGGAGAAAGAGAGTAAGGGAGAAAGGGAGAGAGAGGGAGAGAGGGGGAGAAAGAGAGTAAGAGAGAAAGGGAGAGAGAGGGAGAGAGCGGGAGAAAGAGAGTAAGAGAGAAAGGGAGAGACTTGTGAGAGAGAGGTAAGGAGAGAGGGAGAGAGAGGAGAGAGAGAAAGATGGAGAGAGTGGGAGAGAAAGAGAGAGAAAGTTAGAGAGGGTGAGGGAGGGAGAGAGAGAGTAATAGGGAGGGGGAGAGAGTGAGAGAGAGATGGAGAGGGATGGAGGGAGAGGGAAAGAGAGAGGTTGATTGGGAGAGAGTGGTGAAGAGGAAGAGAGTGGGAGAGAGAGGGATAGAAAGGGAGAGGATGAGTGGGAGAGAGGGAGATATGAAAGATCATGCATCTTATGGAGGAGTTAGATAAAATAAGAATTTTCTCCATCTAAAGGACCCAAGATCATGTTGTTGAAACAACTAACCATATATTCATGAATCAAAGCTTGAAATAAAGAATTACCTTTTACGAGCATAAATTTAAACCTTTGTAGAAAAGAGTCATCCAAGTGTCTAGCCTCTATCAATAATTCATGTAGTCCAAGCACTCACAAGAGAAGCACACAAAATTATAGAGTGTTAGCTCTAACCTTTTTGACTTTTTTAGTGTTTCTTACATAAATCTAATGAGGGTAATTTTATGACAACCTAAGAGAGAGAAAAGGGATGACATGTGCTAGGGTATTTTAGGAGAAAACTATTTTCCCCTTTTTGACTCGATGACATGTGTCCTTTTTTACTTTTCCTTTATGTTGAATTTTCTCTCTCTTAAAATTACCTATATTTGCTACACCTCTCTCCCCCATATATAGGGGAGAGGCTTCCTTGTCCTCCAAGGACAATGAGGGGTAACAATGAGTCCTTAAAAGGCTTTAGGTTGTTGCTTCCTAATTCTCTAAGGATTAAGAGAGGAAGGGGGTTTGGTAGATAGATTTTGAGTAATTGAAACACCATAAACACTAAAAAACCTAGTAGATCTCTCTAGCTATTGGTTTTTTTGTGCTTTTCTAGCCATGGTGGCTTGATCACCCCTTCCTTTAAAACTACAAGATACCCCCGCCACAGCCTATAAGATGGTCATCTTTCCTTACCAATACCAAAAACTCTAGACAACAATGCAAACACAAGATTTTTTATCTAGTAATGTAGTAATAATGATTCTGTTGCTTCATTTCCACTATTCCCATCATAGTTCTATGATCTCTCCCCGACACATCTATAAGATGCTTTCCTTTCAATGCCATCCAAGTATAAAGAGATTTGGATAACAACTTAAAAGAGATAAAGTAATAAATAAATCTAGACAAGTAATGCAACAATAATACGTCTACTACATCCGATAGACGTATTGCTCCAATAATGGTTTTCAATAGTAATAAGACGATTGGATTTCCATTAAAATCACCTACATGATTTGATTTCCCTTCTTATCTATCGATGGAACAAAGCTCTATGGATGTTCAACCCTTTTAGGTTAAGTATGCATCATTGTTCAAAGATTACAACATGTCATAATCTGCTCAACCTAGATAGCCACCTATCAAGGATATTCTTCTTACAATAAGGTAGCTCTCCTTCATTAATGAGGAGCCTACTTTCCTTTTCTCATCTCTAGAGCTTGACAAGGTCGCTGCATAATTCAATAATACACTAGTTGTAAAATTTTTGAGAGGATTCCCAACTTTGATTGATATGAGAAAACATATAAAAGATAATTAGCAGTTGCACATGGAACCCATCATAGGGTTGCTAGATCCAAGACATGTGCTCGTAATGACTATGCTCTAAAGCAAACATAACTACAACACTAGCAAAGGAAGATCATAAAATTTAGAACTCCATTTATAAAAGTTTTCAATGGAGCCTAGATTTTGAATTTCGAAAGGATAGCCCTATGCTTGCTACTTGGGCTCTACTGCCACATCTCCCTTTCACATTTTTTACACCATCATACTTGAAGAGGATAGGAGAATGTTTGGATTGCTACTTTATAACGAGATGTAAAAACTTGCATTTTGACTCGAAATGCTTTCTAGAATTTATATTAGGGTAGACGTTTTTAAATACCTTTCGACATGTATTTAGATTAGTAGCTCAAAGGAGAATGGATTTTGGGAGAAGGTGGAGTATAAAGGTAACCTTTCCTACTCGCTCAAGGTGTGGATTGATAGGGCATCATCAAAAGACTTATTGAAAAGTTGTTTTACATCTATGTATAACCCCTTATTATAAGATACCAATGTAATAACAACCATTTTCCAAAAATAGGGACAATGCTAGAGGTAAAAATGTTTAGATTTAGGCTAATAAATAGTAACCATATAAAAGGAATGAAGCTTCAATTGTTGACCTAGGGAAACTTCATGAATTAGTAGTAGTCCTTCCTATAATTGCTCAAATTTATACCATAAAGGATTTGAGCTTGAATCCTAAGTCCGCCATAGGTCTATTACGTATGCCTTCTACTACTAGGGTAAACCATTCTAGTCTTAATCATGATGTATAAGGGAATGGTGCTATTGTTACTCTTAGAAAACTTTCAAAAGATACTCAAGCCATGATACCCTATGCTAGAAAGGTGAGTCGGTTTCATATAGGCTCCCGTAGTGGATAGAATCTGTTGGATGAGAAAATTGCACTTTAGTTGATTGAATCTCCTATTACTCCTACTCCTATGCTGATATGGAACTTCATATGGGTTAAACACACAATGAGAGAGAAAGGGTAGGGGAGAAAGAGGAAGGGAGATAGAGGGAGTTAAAGAGAGAGGGGGAGAAAGAGGGAAATAGGGAGAGGGAGATAAAGGAAGAGAGAGTAAAGGGGAGTGAGAGAGAGAGAGCTAGAGGGAGGAAGAGAGAGAGAGGGTAAATTAGAGGGAGAGGGAGAGTGAGAGAAAGAGAGGGGGAGAGAGGGCAAATGAGGGAGAGAGAGGGCAAATAAGAGGGAGGGGGAGAGTGAGAGAAAGAGAAGGGGAGAGAAAGGGGGAGAAATAGAGAGGGAGAAAGGGGAGGAAGAGAGAGGAATATGAGAGAGTAGGAGAGATAAGGATAGGGAGAGAGAGGGGAGAGAGTGTGCGAGAGATATAGAGAGTGTAAGAGGGAGAGAGAGGGAGATAGGGAGAGAGAGAGGGGGAGAGGAAATAAGGGAGAGAGGGAGAGTGAAAGAGAGTGGGAATGACATTTATTAAAGTAGACATTTATTGAAGTGTAATATGATAACTCCTTTAGCATATAAGAAATAACATGTCTTATCTTAGTCACACACTTATCTCCATTGGATTCCTAGTACACCTAATGAATCGCCCATGTGTAACCCATTAATGGGTCCATCGAAACGAGTGTCAAAGTGCATAAGTTCTCTAATGAGATAACCATGACGACTTCAAGTCTAAAGACCATTGGTACCCATCTTATATGAGATTCCCATAGACTAAAACTGAATGGGTTCTCATCGCAAGTCAAGTCCAAGTGATACGTTCTCTAAAAAAAATCACCTAAGCATTTGCTTTAGCATCACCATACCAATAGGTGTGAGATCTTCTACTCGCTATCATATAGCATGAGCATAGCACTCACAAATCTATCCACATATTGTCAATATCCATTCTCAACAATGCTACAACTTGGGATATTTAATGATATCATTTATTTGCATTAGTATTTATCTCACATCTTTCGATCAATCACTATTGCAAATGCATATCACAAGGACTTCTATCTAACTCTAATGAATTTATCAACATATAAACATAAGAGTTAATAGAATGACTTTTTTATTAAATCATACAATAATACATTTAACTTGGGCCCATCCAAACATGGTTAGATCTTAGGCACTAATACTAATAGAGAGATAAAGAGAGAAGGAGGGAGAGGGTAGGATAGAAAGGGAGAGAAAAGGGAGAGAGAGATGGAGAGATACGAGAAATAGAAAGAGGGTAGGCGAGAAAGGGAGATAAAATGTGAGAGAGATAGAGAGGGAGGTAGAAAGAGAAGAAGAGAGAGGGTAGGAGAGAAAAGGATAGAGAGGAAGGAAGAGAGATGAGAGAGAGGGAAGGGGAGAAAGAGTGGGACGGAGGGGAAGGGAGGGAGGGAGGGAGGGAGAGTGAGAGAGAGATATAAAGAGAGGGAGAGAGAGTGAAAGAGAAAGGGAGAGAGACAAAAAGTAGAGATAGAGTAAGAGAAGAAGGGGGAAAGGAGGGAGGCCAAGGAAGAGAGAGAGAGAGAGAGGGACAGAGGATGAAAGGGGAGAGAAAGAGAGGGAGTGATGAGGGTAAGAGGGAGAGAGTGAGGGACAGGAAGAGAGGTAGAGTTAGAGAAGGTGAGAGGGAGAGAGTAAGGAGAAGAGAGAGGGAGGGAGAGAGGGAGGGAGAGAGGGAAAGGGAGAGAATGGGAGAGTGGTAAAGAGGGAGAGAGGGAAAGGGAGAGAATGGGAGAGTGGTAAAGAGGGAGAGAGGGAGAGATACAGAGGGAGGGTGGGAGAGGGTGGGAGAGAGAGGGAGATAAAGAAGGAGATAGGGAGAGAGGGAGGGATAGAAACCTAAGGGAGAGATTTGAGAGGGAGAGGAAGAGGGGGAAGACAGTGAAGAGGGTAAGAGAGATTGAGAGATAAAGAGAGATATAGAGAGAGAATAGAAAAGGAGAGCGAGAGGTAGGGGAGAGAGGAGAAGGAGGGGGAGAGAGAGGGGAAGAGAGTGAGAGAGAGAGGGAGACAAAGAGGGAGAGAGGGGTAGAAAGAGAGAGATAGAGGGAGAGAGGGCGAGAGAAGGAGGGAGAGAGGGAGTGAGAGGGATAAAGAGAGAGTGTGTGAGAGGGAGAGAGAAAGAGGGGAAGAGAGAGGGGAGATAGAGAAGAGAGGGAGAAGGAGGGAGGGAGGGGTAGGGAGTGAGATGGAGTGAGGGGGATAAAGAGAGAGCAATAGAGAGAGAGAAAAAGAGAGGGAGAGACGGGGAGAGAGAGGAGAGAAGTCAAAAGGGAGGGAGACATATAAAAAGAAGGAGAGGGAGAGGGAGAAGGACAGGGAAAGAGGGAAAGGGAGAAGAGACAAGGAGAGAGAGTAAGTAAGAGTAGAAGAAAGGAATAGAGAGAGGGAGAAAGAGACAGAGGAAGGGGAATAGAGAGAGATACGAGAGGGAGAGAAAGTGTTAAAGTGAGAGCCCGAGAAGTAGAGAGAGGGAGAGAGTGAGGGGAAGAAAGAGGGAGGGAGCATGAAAGGGAGAGGAAGGGGAGAAGGAGAGGGAGGAATTAAGATAGAGAAAGAGAGAAAGAAAGAGAGAAAAAGAGAGAGAAAGAGAGAGGGAGAGAGGGGAGGGTGAAAGAGAGGAAGAGAAAGAGGGAAAGTGAGAGAGAAAGAGGAAGAGGGAAAGTGAGAGAGAAAGAGGAAGAGAGACAAAAAGATAGAGAGAGGGGGAGAGAAAAAGAGATGGAGAGATTAGGAGATAGAGAAAGGGAGAGAGAGGTTGAGAGATAAAGAGATAGGGAGAGGGAGAGAGTTGAAGGAGAGAGTGAGAAGGAAAGGGAGAGGAGGAAGGGAGGGAGAGAGCGAGAGGGAGAGAGAGTGAGAGAAGAAGAGAGAGAATGAGAGAAAAAGAGGTAGATGGAAAGAGAGAAGGAGAAGGAGAAAGATAAAGAGATAAGGGAAGAGAGAGAGTGAGTGATAATGAGGAAAGGGAAAGTGAGAGAGTGAGAGGGAGAGAGGTAGAGAGAGATAGGAAGAGGGAGATAGAGAAAGAGGAAAGAGGGATAGGGAGAGGGAGGGAGAGAGTGAGAGGAAGAGAGTGGGAGAGAGGAAGAAAAAAGGTGAGTGAGAAAGAGAGGAGGAGTGAGATAGAGGAAGAGAGATAGGAGGGACGAGGGAGGGAGAAAGGTAAAGAGGGAGACAAATAGAGAGACGGGGAGGGAGGGAGAGAGGTAGGGAGAGAGAGGGAGAGGGAGGGAAAGGGAGGGAAATGGGGAGTAGGAGAGAAAGAGAGGGAAAAAGAGTGGTAGAAAGAGAGGGAGGGATAAAGGGAAAGAGAGGGAGAGAGATGAAGAAAGAGGATAGAGGGAAGAGGATAGAGGGAAGAGGAGTGAAGGAGGGGAGAGTGGGAGAGAAGGAGTGTGAGGAGAGAGAGGGGGAACCGAGAATGAGAGGGGGCAATAGAGAGTAGGAGAAAGAGTAAAAAAGGAAGAGTGGTAGATAAAGAGAGAGGGAGAAAGAGGAGTGAGATAGAGCAAGAGAGATTAAGAATGAAAGAGAATGAGGAAGGGAAAGAAAGGGAGAGGGAGAAGGAGAGAGAGATCGAGAGAGGAAGAGAGAAGGGAAGAGAGATGATGAAAGAGAGAGGGCTAGAGGAAGAGAGGGTAGGAGAGAGGAAGAGAGAAGGAAAGATGGTGAGAGAGAGAGATCGAGAGAAAAAGAGAGATAAAGAGAGAGAATGGGAAAGGAGAGTGAGAGGTGGGGGAAAAGCGATGAAGGATGAAGAGAGGGTAAGAGAGTGTGAGAGAGAGGGAGACAAAGAGGGGGAAAGGGAGAGAGGAAGAAAGAGGGAGATAGAATGAGGAAGAGGGAGAGAGGGAGAGGGGAGGGAGAGGGAGGGAGAGGGAGGGAAAAGGAGGGAGTGAAGGGGAGTTAGAGGGATGAAGAGAGAGAGCAATAGTGAGAGAGAAGGAGAAAGGGAGAGAAAGGGAGAGAGAGAAAGGAGAGGGAGAGGGAGGGAAAAAGAGGGAGTGAAGGGGAGTTAGAGGGATGAAGAGAGAGAGCAATAGTGAGAGAGAAGGAGAAAGGGAGAGAAAGGGAGAGAGGGAGATAAGGAGAGATGTAGAGAGGGACGGAGACATATAGAAAGGGGGAAAGAGGGAGAGGAAGAAGGAGAGGGAGAGAGGGAAAAAGAGGGAAATGGAGAAGAGAGAGGGAGAGAGTGTGAGTAAGAGTAGGAGAGAGGAACAAAGAGAGGGAGAAAAAGATAGAGGGAGGGAGTAGAAAGAGGTATATAGGGAGAGAGAGTGATAGAATAAGAGCATGAGAAGTAGAGAGCGAAGGAGAGAGTGAAGGAAAGAAAGAGGCGAGAGAGGGTGAAAAAGAGAGAAAGGGGAGAATGGCGAGAGAGGAAGTGAGATAGAGAAAGAGAGATAGAGAGAGAAAGAGAGAGAATGATGGAGAGAAAAAAGAAAGGAAGAGAGAGGGAGAGAGGGAGATGGAGATAGGGCAAAAGAAATAGGAAAAGAGGAAGAGAAAGAGGAAGAGAGAGAGAAAGAGATAGAGAGAGGGGGAGGGAGAAAGAGATAGAGAGATTAGGAGATAAATAGGAGGAGAGAGAGGTTGAGAGATAGACAGATAGTGAAAGGGAGAGATCGGGAAGGGAGACGAGAAGGAGAGGGAGAGAAGGACGGAGGGAGGGAAAAGAGAGAGGTAAAGAGGGAGAGAGAAAGTGAGAGAGTAAGGGGAGAGAGGTAGAGAGATAAGAAGATGGAGATAGAGAGAGGAGGAGAGAGGGATAGGGAGAGGAAGGGAGAGAGTGAGAGGAAGAGAGTGGGAGAGGAAGAGAGAAAAGGGAGTGAGAAAGAGAGGGGAGTGAAATAGAGGAAGAGAGATAGGAGAGACAAGGAGGTAGAAAGGTAGAAAGAGATAGAGAGAGGGAGATAGGTAGAGGGAAAGGGAAGGAGAGGGAAAGGTAGGGTGAGAGAGGGAGAGGTAGGGCAGGGGAGGGAAAATAAGGAGTAGGAGAGAGAGAGGGAGTAAGATAGAGCAAGAAATAAAAGGAGAAGGGGAGAGAGAGAGAGAGGGAGGGGTTGGGAATGGAGAGCAAGAGGTAGTGACGGGTAGAGAGAGAGAGGAAGGGAGAGGGAGAGAGGGGGAGAGAGAGGGACAGAGAGAAGGAGAGAGGGAGGGAGAGAGAGGGAAAGAGGGAGGAGAGGGAGGGAGTGAGAGGGAGAAGAGAGGGAAAGAGTAAGAGAGAAAGGAAATGAGAGAGGGAGAGATGTAGAGTGAGAAAAATAGAGAGGAAGAGAGAGGGTGAGAGAGGGTAAGTGGGAGATAAAGAGATAAGGAAAGTGGGGGAGAGAGAGATAGGAGAGAGATAGAGAAAGAGATAGAGAGGTAGAGAGAAAAAAGAAAGGTTTAGAGAGAAAATGAGAGAAAGGACAAGAGAGGGAGAGTGGGAGAGGGAGAGGAAGGGAGAGGGATAGAGAGACAGAAAGGGAAGGGGGAGGGGGAGAGAGGGGGAGAGAGAGGTGGAGAGATAAAGAGAGATAAAGAGGTGGAGAGAGGAGAAAGAGGGAGTAAGGGTTAGAGAGAGGATTGAGGGAGGGAAGAGAGAGAGTGAGGGAAACGGATAGGGAGTGAAAGGGTGGAGAGAGAGGGAGATAGGGAGAGAGAAAAGGTGAGGGTGAAGGATCATGCATCATATGGAGGTGCGAAATAAATAAAAACTTTCCTTCATCTAAGGGTCGAAGATGATGCCGTTGAATCTACTAATCATACATATATGAATAATAAGCTAAAAGTAAAGGATTACCTCTTGTAGTGCGGATCTAGATTCATTTTCTTTGATTAGCCATCCAAGTGTCCAGCCTCTATTGATGATCCACGTGACCCAAATATCCACAAAAAAACACTCAAAAGAGATGGGGTGCTAGCTCCACCTTTTTTGATTAAGTATTTCCTCTGGAAATCAATCCTGGACAAGTTTGCAACAACCTTAAAGGGGAAGGTAAGAGTATTTCTTGCTAGGGTTTTAGGAGAAAACTATTTTCTTCCTTTTTCTCTCTTGGCCTTGTGCCCTAGATTATTTTTAAGGGTCGGTCGAATTTTTCCCTTATATTTTTACTTGGCCAAAAATACTCTTTTGGGTCATCCTCTACTTCCTTGCCATATATCTCTTTCGATATATATGAGCAGAGTTTCCTTGTCATGCAAGGACAAGGAGAGTGGCAACTTTGAGTCCATAAAGGACTCTAGGTTGTAGCTTCCTTATCCTCCAAGGATGATGAGTTATTTTATATGTGGACTAATTGATTATTATCTTTAAAACATTCAACCTTATCCAATAAGGTTAATGTTTATCCTCCCACCAAAATTATCTTAAGACTTTTAATTAAACCAAATAGGCCAAAAATATTTTAGCCTAATTAATTTATTTGGACTATCCAAATAAATATTCATATATTATTTTAACGGGGTCCACATTAGGCATCAATTTCCTAAATTACCCTTTAACCTAAATTAGGAAACTCCTTTCCTTTTAGGTTTTTTATTTCCAAATTCGAAACTAACTTCCAAATTAGGAAATCGATTTCTAAAATAGAAAACTTTTCATTTTAGGAGACTTTCAATTTTGAAAACGTTTCATTTCGGAAAACTTTCTATTTTTGAAACTCTTTCCAAAATAAAAAACTTTTATAATTGGAAACCTTTTCCAATATCTTTGCTTCTCATTTATAATATGAATACTTGAACTTATGCATATGACTCAATCAGTTCCTAGATATATTGGCAATGTATTAAGAATAAAAGACTCCTCCTTCATCTCTTGATACATAAATCAAGATTTACCCTCAAGCAAGGCATCATGACTACCAATTCTCTAGAAGGATTAGTTAATCCATTTTTACCTTTCACGAGCATGATTACCATACAATTCAGTCATCATGTCAATTTATCACGAGTGTGACCTCAAACTTGGTTATTAGTCTTATTTGATTATGATCATAAAAGTTTTCTTCGACTCCTAAATGCCTTAACTCTTAGACTAAACCAATTATGCTCTATTAATGTACTCCTATTATGGCCACAGATTTCTTGAGTAGACATTTATCAAAGTGCAATGTGATAACTCCTTTAGCATACAAGGAATGACATGTACTATCTTATTCATACACCTATCTCCATTGGATTCCCAATGCACCTAACAAATCGCCTATGTGCAACCCATTAATGGGTCCATCGAAACGAGTGTCAAAGCATATAAGTCCTCCAATGAGATAAGAGTGATGAATTCATGTCTAAGGACCATTTGTACCCATCTCGTATGAGATTCTCATAGACTAAAACCAAATGGTTTCTCACGACAAGTCAAATCTAGTGATATGTTCTTTAACATAAATAACCAAGTGCTTGCTTTGGTATTACCCTGGATTGGTGTGAGATCTCCTATCGCCATAGCACTCACAAGTCTATCCGTATATTATCAATGTCCATTCTTGACGATGCTATGACTTGGGATATTTAATGATATCATTTATGTGCATTAGTGTTTGTCTCACATCTTTCGATCAATCACTACCGCAAATGCATATCATAAGGACTTCTATCTAATTCTACTAAATTTATCAACATGTAAAAATAAGAATTAATAGAATGCCTTCTTTGTTACGATGCAATAACATATTAACATAAGCCCATCCAAACATGGTTGGATCTTGGGCACCAATACTAACAATCTCCCACTTATACTAGAGCTAACCAGCCACGTCCCTTAATCTTGATGATCGAGTAAGGGATCGATGTTTTAGCTACGATAAAGGCTTAGTTTAAATTAGTAGTGTTATCATAGTGTGGTTCTTTTCTATCCTTATGTTACCATGACCCTGTTATCTTTATAAACAAGTGATAACAATGTAGTACTTGCTTGGATCATTGATGAGACCTTGGTTCCTTAGCTTGTTCTATGGATCCTTTGTTATTGGTCATCAAGCTATATGACATTAAAAAAAAAAACCTTTTTTGATTGTTCTATATTAAACATTTTAATACCATGTTATTGTAACTACCTTGGGAGACTCCTCATATTCTAAGTGTTCTATCTCTATAATGTAGGTTTCTCTCATATGTCATCTTAGGGAATTTTGTTCTAGATTCTTTAATCTCTTATTTACAACATGATGTTATGGATCGATCATGTCTAACATGTGATGTCCATAGAGAATCTTATTCTCTTTTAGGTGATCTAACATTTTAGCATTTAAGCATTCATCTTCTCGATCTAATGAAGATGCTTTAGAACTCTTGCTAGTTCATCTCATCGCTTTTCAAGTCGAACTTTTAAATATTTTAAATGTTTTTGGACTTGTCTTATAACCATAACATGATTTGCTATCATTAATGGTTATGTGACAAGGATGTTTTCCTCTTATTGGGTGAACATAGGCTCATATACATCTCTATATATAATGACTATATTTATTAGTAACTCTTTCTCTTTTTGAACTAAAAGGGGATACATGTCCTTATGTAAAGTAAGCAAGATTCTTTAGACATCATCTAATGATTCTAAATATCCTTTTGTATAAGTAGGTTGGATATGGGATTCTTGCTTATATGACTAAGTTTGATGTTGCTTACTAATTAATGTTTATTTAGATCATTTTGAGTCTTCTAGTATTTATATTGTACATTTGAGAGTTATGTTTAACACATATAATCATTATCAAAATATTTTCATAAAACCTCATTCTTAAAAATAACTATTATTCTTAAAATTTAAATACTTATTCAAAATAAGAAATGGAAACAAAATCTTTAGTCTCTACTAAAACAATAATGTTTGAGTCATAGCACATCTCAACATAGTATTTCTAGCTCATAAATACCTACACCTAATGGTCTAACTCTTTAATCCATTGTGGTTATATAGATATTCTACCTCGAAGCTATCTTCTTTCCTTTTCTAAGCTCCTGTATATTTCAAAAGTGTAAGCATGACATTTAGTATCATATACTCATGAGGTGGAATTCAGAAATAGAAAGGATTAACATTAATAACATTAATACCCGAGGTGGTGGTAGAATTCTTCTCTTGCACCCCTTCTAGTTACTCCTTGTAGTTGTACTTCCAATGCCCCTTCATGTTGCAATGAAACCAAACTACATCCTTTGGGCTATTCTAAGCCTTGGCCTTTTTCACTCCTCCAAGTAGGTGCAATTAAAGACTTTTTCTTTTTTTGGGGCTTTTCCTTGCCCTTTACTTGCATCTTTTCCCTTATTAACTAGAAGTACAAAACTTTTGTTCTTCTTGTTAATTTGGGCTAAGCTTCCCTTAGCATGGATAATAACTCTCTAAAAGTCTTTTACATATGCATAATGTTGAAGTTCATGATGAACTATCCAAAGCTATTGGGAAAAAATTGCAATACTAGGTCAATGGATAATTTAGCATCCATTCCTACTTCAAGTTCGGCCAATCGGTGAATATAGCTTATCATTTCAATGACATGCTTTTTCACATTGGATCCCTCATCCATTCGGCCCTAAAAATCTTCTTTGCTATCTCATAGTGCTCATGCCTAGTATTCTCCTCGGATAAACTCTTGAGCTTTGCTATGATATTAAAAGCTTGTGAGCTTCTATGTTGGCACCTATGCTCCAACGTCATAGCGAGCAAGCATAATGCTTTGAGCGATGACCGCATCATCTTTATGTTTGATCTATGCTTTATGAGCTTCAACTTGAACTAAAGGAGGCTCATCCGGAAGAGCTTTCTTTATCATATAGAGAATTTTCTCATGTTAGAGGAATATCCTAAGATTCATTTTCCAGTCGAGGAAGTTTATGCCATTAAAGGCATTACTTTCATCAATGATCAATCATATCGATGTGTTACCAGTCATATGTGTAATCCGATAGGATAAAAAAACATACGGTTTGGTTAATTAAATTGCATAAAACAAAGCATAAATTAGAAAAGTAAATCTATGTTCACTCCCACTATTTTCTTCAAGTTCTATAACCTTCAATATAGTACTCGAGAAAACTTTTCGATTCATTTTCCTAGTGGGTTAGGATCCCATCCTCTAACATACATCTTGAGTTATCTTAGCTAGCCATACATGAAGGATGAGGTAGGTCACTCCTTACCAATTACATATAATGTAAATCTTAATTCTATTAGTAATACAACTCCTTGCCTTTATCACATCTTATGTGAATAATAACCTTGCTTGCAAGTTTATTGGACCTTGAGTTATCTCAACAAACCCAACAACTCATTTAAGTTAGACCCAATGTTCGGGGTCATCGTATGGCCCATGATTTGTTTCCCTCAAGGAAGAAGTGACCTTGAGTCTTAAGAAGCCAACAACGACCAAGAGAGTTCCCGTCTCATAACGTTGGAAAGCATTTAACTTAATACTTTATTTGAAGGACTTAATAAGGTTGGTCTCATCCTAGCATGCATACTAAACAATAATCATATTATTCCTAATCATGCATACTAACAAAGATCTCATCACATTCATACATCGCATACATGAATCAATGACCGATGAATGGTAATGGATTTCTAATACTAGCCCCCTCGAGTTACAAGGAGACTAGTGGGTCAATTCCTTGGTAAAAAATTATTACAAATTCTTCATGAATGTCTTAATTCTTTTTGCGTCTCCTCCTTGTATCTATTCTATTTCCTATCTAGTACTTTTACAAGTATTCAAAATAAGAAATCTTGAGTTGCATTCGAGGGAGTAAGTTGAGAAAAGAAATACAATAAACTAATAGAGAAGGCAAGACACGTAGGTCCTATTTATCCAAAAAAACCAACATTCATAAAACTAGGTCGACTTATCCATACCATTCACCCATGCTTCAATCACATTGATACATGCCATACTCATGAAACAATTTCATTCTTAAAATGATTATAAATCTATAGTTTTAATAATTTTATAAATTTATCAAAATTTCTCCTTGGGCTCACTTTGGGCTCATAGGGTTTTGAGCCTCGAGGGTTCATAGGTTTCGAAGACTAAACCCTCCGGTTCGTATGCATCTGTTTACATTGCCTAGCCCACATACCTAGCACCCTCTATCTCCCTCCCTCCTCCCTCCCTCTCCCCTCCCTCTCCCTTCCTCTCCCTCCCTCACCTCCCTCTCTCCCTTTCTCTCTCCCAATCTCTTTCTCTCTCTTAATCTCTTCCCTCTCTCCCCTCATCTCTCTCCTATCATCTCCTCTCTCTCTCTCTCTCTTCCTCCCTCTCTCTTATTCCCTCTCCCTCTTTCTCCATCTCTCCCTCTCTTTCTCTCAACCTCTCTCCCTCATATGTCCTTCTATCAATCTCTCTATCTCATTCACCTATCTCTCTCTCTTTTCATGTGTTGATTTCTCCCTTCCTCTCTTCCTTTATCACTTTTTCCCTCCCTTTATCCGCACTCTTTCTCTCCCCTCTCTGTCAATATATCTCTCCCTCCCTCTCTCTCACTCATCTTGCTCTCTCCATCTCTTTCTCTC
Source organism: Dovyalis caffra (assembly GCA_963924115.1). Classification (NCBI taxonomy): domain Eukaryota; kingdom Viridiplantae; phylum Streptophyta; class Magnoliopsida; order Malpighiales; family Salicaceae; genus Dovyalis; species Dovyalis caffra. The sequence goes on from CAWUPB010001179.1 coordinate 2,436,759, forward strand.
TCCCTCTCCCTCTCTCCCTTCCTCCCACCCTCTCTCTCGCCTCATTCACCTATCTCTCTCTCTTTTCATGTGTTGATTTCTCCCTTCCTCTCTTCCTTTATCACTTTTTCCCTCCCTTTATCCGCACTCTTTCTCTCCCCCTCTTTGTCGATATATCTCTCCCTCCCTCTCTCTCACTCATCTTGCTCTCTCCATCTCTTTCTCTCTTCCTCTCCCTCTCTCCCTTCCTCCCACCCTCTCTCTCGCCTCATTCTCCGCCTCTTTTTCCCTCTTTCAATTGCTCCCTCTCTCTATCTCTCTCTCATTGTCCTTATCTCCCCCTTTCTCTCTGTCTCTATCTCTCTCTCACTCACCCTTTCCCCCTTTATCTCCCTCTCTTCATTTCTCTCTCTCACTTACCCTCTCTCCCCATCTCTCTCCCTTTCTCTCCCTCTCACACTCCTACTCCTTCCTAATTTCCATTTCTCTCTCCCACCCTTACTATTTCTCTCTTCTCTCTCCCTTTTTCTCTCCTTCTCTCTCTTTCTTTCTCTCCCTCGCTCTCGCTTTCTCACTCTCTCTCCCTCTTTCTCCCTCTCTCTCTTTCTCTCTCACACACACCCTCTCTATTTCTCTCTCACTTCCTTTCTCAACCTCTATTCCCCACTCTCTCTCCCCCTCCCTCTTTCCCCCTCTCTCTCTCTCTCCCCTCCCTCTTTCCCCCTCTCTCTCTCTGCCTCTTTTTCTCTCCCTTTCTCTCTCTAACTCCATCTATCTAGCTCTCCCTCTCCCTCATACTCTCTCTCCCTCTCTCCCTTTGTCTCCTCTTTCTCCCCTTCCCTCCCTCTCTCTCTCTCGTAATCTCTCCCTCTACACCTCCTATTCTCTCCCTCTCTTCCTATCTCTCTCTCCCTCTCCCTCTCCCTCTTCCTCTCTATCTCCATGCCTTTCACTCTCTTTATCTCTTTCTCTCTCTCCTTTTCTCTCTCCATATCTCTATCTCCCCCCTCTATCTACCTCCCCGTCACACTCTCGGTCTCCCTCTCTTCATCCTTTCCTCTTTGTACCTCCCCACTCTATCCCCACTCTCTCCCTCTCTCTATTTGTCCTTCTCTCCCTCCCCTCTATCCCCCTTCTCTCTAGTTGTCCCTCTCCCCTCTCTCTACCTCCTTCTCTATTTCTTTCTCCTTCACTCATAATCTCTCCCTCTCTCTCCATTTCTATCTCTCTTCCCTTGCTTTCCCTCTCAATCTCACTCTCACTCTCCTCTCTCTCTCTCTTGCTCAACCCCTTTCCCTCCCTCTCTCACTCTTTGTCTCTCTCTCCTTCTCTCTCACCCTTTCTCCCTCTATCTCCCTATCTCTCATTCTCTCCCCTCTATATCTTTATCTCTTTCTCTCCCTCCCTCTCCCTCTCCCTCTCCCTCTCCCTCACTCTCTCTCTCCCTTTCTTCCTCTCCCTCTCCATCTCTCTAACTATCTTTCTCTCTCCTAATCTCTCTCCCTCCCTCTCTCTCCTCTCCTTCTCCCTTTTTCCCTCTTTCCCTCTCTTTCTCTCCCTTGTTTCACTCTCCCTTTCTATATATTTACATACATCTCTCTCCTACTCTCATATACCCTCTCTCTTCCACAACTCCCCCTAACTTTATCTTTCTTCCTTTCTCCCTCTCTCTTACCTACCCAATTTCCATCTCTCTCTCACCCTCACTATTTCTTTCCCTTGCTCTCTCCTTCATTTTCTCTCTATCTCTCCTCTCTTTCCCACTCTTGCCCTCTTATCTCCCTTTCCCTCGCCCTCCTGCTTCCAATCTCTTTGTCAATCTCTCCTTTTATCTCTCCCTCTTGCTCCCTCTCTCCCTCTCCTTCCCTCTTCTCAACCTTTCGAACTCTCTCCCTCTCTCTCCTCTTTTATTTTTCTCTTCATCACTTCTTCTCCTCCTTTCTTCAACTCTCCTCTCTCTCCATCCCTCACTTCTTCTCTCTATCTCCTACTCTTTCCCACTCTCTACCTCTTTCTCTCTTTCTCTACCCCTCTCACTCTCTTACGCTCTCCTCTTTCCCCCTCTCTTTTTCTTCCCTTCACCTCTCTACCCCTCTCTTTTCTCTCTCCCTTTATTACTCTCTCCCTCTCTCTCCCATTTTTTGCCCTCCCCCTTTCTTTCTCTCTCTCCCCTACCTCCTTTACCTTCCCTTTCCTTCTCTCTCCCACTATCTTTCTTTCCTCCCTTTCTCTCCATCTCTATCTTTCTCCAGTATCCTTCTCTCTCTTTCTTTCTCTCCCTCTCTCTCTCCATCTATGTCCTTTTATCTCTCTTTTTCTCTCTCTCCCTCTCTCCCTCCCTATCTCCCTCCTTCTCTCCCTCTCACTCTCTATCTCTTGCTCTACCTCTCTCTCTCTTACCCTTCATCTCTCCCTCTCTCTCCTTTCCCTTCCTCTCTCTTCGCTCCCTTTCTCTCCCTCTCTTTCCCTTTCTCTCCCTCTCTTTCCCTTTCTCTCTTATCCTTCTCTTTAATATCCTCTTCCTCTCACCCTTTTCTTCTCTAACTCTCTCCCTCTATCACACCTCTCCCTCTCACTCTCTCTCTCCCTCCCACTCCCTCTCTCCATCTTTCTCTCTCTTTCTCTCCCTCTCTTTCTCTCTCTCTCTCTCTTTCATGCCTTATTTCCCTACCTCTCTTTCTCACTCTCTCACCCCTATCTTTCTCTCCCTCTCTCCTTTTCCTTCTCCCTCCCTCTTCCTCTCCGCCCTTGTAAATTTCAATATCACTTTTTCTCTCCCTCTTATTCTCTCCCTCTCTCCTTTTTTCTCTTTTGCTTTCTCCCCTCTCTTACCCTCTTTCCCTCTCTCTCTCTTTATCCCTCCCTCTCTCTCCCTCATTCTCTTTCCCTCCCTCGCTCCCTCTCTTACTCCCACTCTCCCTCCCTAACTCTATTTCCCTCTCTCCCTCTCTCCCCTCTCTCCCTCTCTCCCTCTCTCCCTTGCCTTATATCTCTCTCTCGCCCCTTCATTCTCTCATTGTTTCTCTCTTCCTCTCTTCCACCTCTCCCTCCCTCTATCCCTCTCTCTCCTTCTCTCTCCTTCTCTCTCCCTCTCTCTACCTAATCTCTCCTTTTCTAACCTTTTCTCTTTATCTCTCCTCCTCTCAACCTCTCTCCCTCTTCATCTCCCTCACACTCTCCCTTTCCCTCTCTCTATCTCCCTCTCGCTCTTTCTCTCCCTATCTTCCTCTTCCCCTCTCTCTACCTCCCTCTACCTCCCTCTCTATCTCTCTCTCCATCTGCCTCTCTCTCCCTCTTTCTCTTTATCCCTTCCTCTTTCTCTCTCTTACCCTCTCTCTTTTCCCCTTCATCTCTCGCTCTCTTTCTCTCCTTTTCCCCTCTCTTTCTCTCTCTAACTTCTCTCCCTTTCTCCCTATCTATCCCTCTCTATATCTCTCTCCATCTCTCTTTCTCACTCTTTCCTCTCCCTCTCTATCTCTCTCTCCATCCGCCTCTCTCTCTCTCTCCCACTTTCTCTTTATCCCTTCCTCTTTCTCTCCCTTACACTCTCTCTCTTTCTCTCTTCCTCTCTTGCTACCTCTCTCTCTCCCTTTCCCTCTCTTTCTCTCTCCACCTTCTCTCCCTCTCTCCTTCTCTTTCCCTCTTTATCTCTCCCTCTCTTAATCTCTCCCATCTAATACATGTATATATCCCTCTCTTCCTCTCTCTCTCTCCCTTTCCTCTCCCTCTCTCTTCTCTTTCTCTCTCCCTTTCTCTCTCCTCTCTCTCTTCCTCTCCCCCTTTCTCCTCTCTCTCCCTCTGTCCCCCTCTCTCTTTATCTCCCCTACTTTCCCTCTCTCTCCCACTCCCATTTTCTCTATCTATCTCTTTACGTCTCTCTCCCTCTCTCTCCCTCTATCCTTCGATCTAACTCTCTCTCTCCTGCTCTCTCTCTCTTTTCCTCTCTCTCCCTCTCTCCCACTCTCTCCCTCTCTCCCTCTTTATCCATCTCTCCTCATCTCCCCCTCTCTCTCCCTTTTCCCTCTCTCTCTCACCCTTCCTCTTGTTCCTCTCTCTTCCTCTTCCTCTTTTGCTCCCTCTCTTGCTCTCCCTCTCTCCCCCTCTCTTACCTTCTCTCTCGCCCTTCCTTTCTATCCCTCCCTCTCTCCTCCTCTCTCCCCTCTCTCTCCCCCACTACTTCTCTCCCTCTCTCTCTCTTTCTCCCTCCATCCCTCTCTTTCCCACTCTCTCCCTCTCCCTCTCTTTCTTCCTCCATCCTTCTCTATCCTCGTCCCTCGCTCTTTCCTTATCTCTTCCTTTCTCCTTCCTACTCTCTCTCCCTCTCCCTTCGACTATCTCCCCCTATCTCCCACCCTCTCTCCCTCTTTCTCCCCCTCTCTCCCTCCGTCCCTACCTCTATCTTTCGCCCTCCCTCTCTCTTCCCCTCTCTCTATCTCCTTATCCCTCTCTCTATCTTTCTACCTCTCTCTCTCTCTCTCTATCCTTTCCTTTCTCTCCCTCTCTCTCCTCCTCTCTCTCTCCCTATCGCTCTCTCCCTCTCTTCCTTTCTCTTGTCCTTCTCCCTCTCCCTCTCTCTCCTTCTCTCACTACCCCTCTACCCCTCCCTCTCTCTCCCCTCCCTCTCTTTCTCTCTCACTCTTTCTCCCTCTTTTCCTATCTTTCTCACTCTCCCTTCATCTCTTTCCTTCTCTACCTCTCTCCCCTCCTCCTTTCTCCCTCTCTCTTTGTTGCTCCTTTCCCCTCTTCCCCTTCTTCCCCCTCTCCTTAACTCTCTCTTAGTATCTCTCTCTCCTATTCCACCCTTTCTCTAATTCTCTTCCTCACTCCCTCCAACTCTCTCCTTCTCTCCCTTTTCCTACCCTCCCTTCTCTTTCTCCATCCCTCTCCCTCTCTCTCCCTCTCGCTCTTCCTATCTCTCTTTCTCCCCCTCTCTTACTCTCTCCCTCTCCCTCTCTCTCTCACTTGCTCTCTCTCTCCTTTTCTCCTTGTCTCCCACTCTTTATTCTCTTTCTCTATCTCCCCCTCTCCATACCTCTCTCTCCCTCCAGCCATCTACCTCCCTTCCTCTCTCTTCCCCTCTCTCTATCTCCTTATCCCTCTCTCTATCTTTCTACCTCTCTCTCTCTCTATCCTTTCCTTTCTCTCCCTCCCTCTCTCTCCCTCTCCCATTCCCTCTCTCTCTTTTTCTCTATGCCTCTCTACCTCTCTTTCTCCATATCTCTCCTCCTTACTTTATCCCCCTCTCTATCTCTCCCTCTCTCCATCCCTTCTCTCTCTCCCCCTCCCTCTATCTTACATTCTATATTCCTTTCTCTCCCTTTCCCTATCTACCTTTCTCTCTTTCTCCTTCTCTCTCCTCTCGTTTTTCTCCCTATCCCCTTTTTGCTATCTCCCTCTCCTTTTCTCCCTCCCACTCACCCGGACTCTCTCTCTCCATCTTTAACTCTCTCACTCTATTCCTTTCTCTATCTATCTCCCTCTCTTTATTGCCCTCTCTGCCCCTCTCTCCTTCCCTTATTTCTCTTCCCCTAATATTGCTCTCCCTCTCTCTTCCCCTCTCTCTCCCTCCCTATCTCTCTCTCATGCTCCCTCCTTCTCTCACTTTCCCTCTCCCTCTCCTCTCCCTCTCATTCCCTCTCTATCCTCCCTACTTTCTCTCCCCTCTCTCCCCCTCTCTATCCCTTCTTCCCTCTCATGCTCTCTCTCCCTCTCTCTCTCACCCTCCCTTCACTCACTCCTTATCTCTCTTCCTCTACCTCTCTCTCTCTCACTCTCCCTCTCTTCTTCGTTCTTCCGTCTCCCTCTCCCTCTTTCTCTATCTCTTCTTCCTCTCTCTCACCCTTCGTCCCTTATTCCTCTCTCTCTCTCTTACCATCTCTCTCCCCCTCTCCCTCCAATCTCTCCCTCTCACAGATCAACCGTCTCTCTCTCTCCTTCTCAATTCCAATTCCTCTCTTTCTCTCTGCCTCTTTATCCCCCCTCTCTCTCTTTTTCTCTCTTCTTATCTTTCTTCCTCTCTATTTCTCTCTATATCACTCCCTTTCCCTTCATCTTTCTATCTCCCTCTATCCTTCTCTCCCCATCCCCTTCCCTATATCTCTCTCCCTATCCTCCTATCTCCCCTTCTCTCTCCCTCTCTTACTTCTTTTCTCTCTCTTTCTTTCTCTGATTCTTTCTCCCTTTATCTCTCCCTAACTCTTTATTTCCCTCCATCTCTTCCCCTCCCCACCTCTCCCTCCCTCTCTCCCTCTCCATCTCTCTTTCCCTCTTCCTCCCACTCTCTCTTCCCTCTCCCTTTCTCCCTCCATCTCTATCTTTACCTCTCTCTCCCTCTCTTGTGCCTCTTCTCTCTATCTCTCCCTGCTCTTTCTCTCTCTCACCCTATCCCTCTCACTCAATCCCTATCTCCTTCTCTCTTTCTCATTTTCTTTTCTCCCTTCCCTCGTCCCCTCTCTCTTTTCCTCTCTCTTGCTATCTTCTTCTCTCTCTCTCTTCTTCTAGTTGTCTCTCTCTCTCCCCCTTCTCTTGCTCCCTCCTCCCTCCCCTTCTCTCTTTCCTTCCCTCTCTCCCTCTTCCTTCCTCTATCCCTCTCTCCTAGTCTATCTCCCTCTCTCTTACTACCTCCCTCCCTTTCTCTCCCTCTCACTCTCTTTATCTCTCCCTTTCTCCCCTTTTCCCCTCTCAACCTCCCTCTCTCTTTCTTTTCCTTTCCCTCCCTCTCCATCTAACTCATGCCCTATCCTTCTCTCTTTTTCCTTCCCTCGTTCCAACTCTTCCTTACTCTATCCCTCTCTCCCACTCTATCTGCCTCTCTACCTTTCCCACTCTCTCCCTTCCCTCTCTCTATCTCTTTATCTCTCTTTCTCTTTCTCTCCCTTTTCATCTCTCCCTCTCCTTTTCTTTATCTCCCCTCCCTCCTATTTTCTCTAGCCTTCTCACTTCCTCTCTCTCTCTCTCCCCCTCTTTGCCTCCTTGTCCCTCTCCCTCCCTCCTTCCTCCTCTCTCCCTTTCCCTCTCTCTATCTCTATCTCCTACTCTCTCTTCCTCTTCTCACTCTCTCTACCTTTCCCTTTTCTCTCCCCCTCCCTTTCCCTCTCCCTCTCTCTCCCTAACTCCTTCTCTCCCTCTCTCTCTCATCTCTCTATCCCACTTCCTATCCCTTTCTCTCTTTCTCCCTCTCTCCTTTCTCCCATACCCTCTTTCTTCTTCTCGACTCTCTCCCTCTTACACACTCTCTTCCCCTCCTCCCTCTCTCTCTCCCTCTCCCTCTCGGCCTCCCTATCCTTTTCCCCCCTCCTCTCTCCCTCTCTTCCCTCTTCATTTTCACTCTCCCTCTCTTCCCTCTTCATTTTCACTCTCCCTCTCTCTCACCTTCTCCCTCCCTCCCTCTCTCCTTTCCTCCCACTCCCTCTTTCTCCCTCCCCATCTCTCTCTCATACACACTCTCTCCCCCTCTTTCCCTCTCTCCCTCTTCTCTGTCATCCTTTCTATCCTTCTCTACCTTTCTCCCTCCCTCTCTCTCTCCTCTTCACTATCACTCTCCCTCTTTTTCTCCCCCTCTCCCTCTTTCCATCTCTCTCCCTATTTCTATTATACTCTCCCTCTCCCTCTGTTTCCTTTCCTTTCTCTTTTTCTTTATCCCTCTCTCCCATCCGTTCTCCTTCTCCCTCTCTCCATCCCATTTTCCCCTCTCTCATCCTCTCCCTTAATCTCTCTCCCCCTCCTTATCCCTCTCACCCTCTTTTACTCTCTCGCCTTCTCTCTCTTCCATTCTCCCTTCCTCACTCCCTCTATCTTTCCCTTTATCCAACTCTCTCACTCCTCTCTCTCCCTCTCTCTCCTTCTCTTTCACTCCTTCATACTCTCTCCTCTTTATCCTTCTCTTTCACTCCATCATACTCTCTCCCTCTCTCCCTCTCCCTCTCACTCCCAATCCTTCCCACCCCACTTTCTAACTCTCTCCCTCCCTCCCTCTTGCCCATTCTCTCACCCTTCCTCTCTCTCACTCTGTCCCTTTCTCTCTCCCCCTATTCTCCCTCTCCTTCTCTCTTTATCTCCTTTTACCTCCTTCTCCCTCTCCCACTCTATCTTCGTCTCCCTCCCTCTCCCCCTCTCCCTATACCTCGCCATCCATCCCCCTCTCGACCCTCTCTCTCTCCCTCTTCCTCTCCCTATCTTTCCCTCTCTTTCCTTCTTTCTTCCTCTTTTTCTCTATCTCTCCATCACTTTCTTTCCCTCTCTCCTTGTCCCTCGCTCTAACTCCCCACTTCCCTCCCTCTCCCTATCCACCTCGCTCCCTCTTCCTCTCTCCCTCCCTCTCTCACTCTCTCCCTCTTTCTTCCTCTCTCATCCTTCCCTCCTCTCTCCCTTTCTCTCCCTCTCCCCACCGCTCTCCCTCTATCCCTTTGTCCCTCTATCCTCCTTTCCTTCTCTCCCTCTCTCTATTCCTACCTCTCCCCCTCTCACCCTCTCCCACCTCTCTCCCTATCTCTCTATACCTCTCTCACTCTATCCCTTCATTTCTCTCCCTATCTCTTAGTATCTCCCTCCCTCTCCCTCTCTCGCTCTCTCCTTTTGACTCTTCCTCTCTTTCCCTCACCCTTTCCCTCTCTTACTCTGTCTCTCTCCCCCTCTCCCTCCCTCATCCCTTTATTTCTCTCCCTATGTCTTAGTCTCTCCCTCCCTCCCTCTCTACCTCTCTCTATCCCTATCTCCCTCCCTCTCCCTCCCTCTCTCTCTCCTTCCTTCTCTCTTTCCCTTACCCCTTTCTCTCCTTTCCTTCCTCCTTCTCTATCTCTCTCCCTCTCTCTTGCTCCATCTGTCTCTCTCCCTCGATTCGTTCCTCCTCTTACCCTTCCTCTCCCTCTCTCTCCCTCCTCTCCCCTTCTCTCTCCCTCTATTTCTTTGTCTTTTGCTCTCCCCCTCTCTCCGTTTCTCCTTCTTTCCTTCCCTAGCTCTATTCCCCTCTCTTTCTCTCCTCCTCTCTCCCTTTTGCTCCCTCTCCCTCCTTTTCCTCCCTCCCCCTCACTCCCACTTTCCTTCCCTCTCCCTTTCTCCCCTCTACCCTTTTCCCAGTTACTCTCCCACTCCCTCTATCCTTACCTCTTCATTTCCCTACCTCTCTCTCCCTCTCCCTCTCCCTCTCCATCCCTCTCTCTTCCTCTCTCTCATTCCCTCTCTCCCTCCCTCTCTCTCCTTCTCTCTCCCTCTCCCTCTCCCTTTATCTCTTTCTCTCTCCCTTTCCCTTTATATCCTTCTCTCTTCCTCTCTCCCTCTCCCTCTCTCCTACTTTCTCTTTCCCCTCTCTCCTTCTCTCTTCACGTTCTCTCCCTCTCCATCCCTTTATCTCCCTCTCCTTTTCTCTCCCTCACCCTCTCTATCTCACTCTCTCTCTCCCTCTCCCTCTATCCTTCTCTTTCTCTCCCTTTCTCTCTCACTCTCCCCTCTCCCCTTTTTCTCCCTCTTCATTCTCTCTCTCCCCTACTCTCTCTATCCTTCTCCCGATCTATCCCTTTCTCATTCTTTCCCTCCCTAACTTTCTTCCCCTTTCTTTCTCTCATTCTCACTCCCTTTTCTCTCTATCTCCCTCTCTTTTGCTCCCTTTCTCTCACTCTCTCTTTCCCTCCCTCTCTCTTTCCCCCTCTCTTCATCTCTTACTCACTCTCTACTCCCTCCCTCCCTTTCTCCCTCTCCCTCTACCTCTCTCTCCATCTCTCTCCCTCCCTCTCTCCCACTCTCCCTCCCCTCCCTCTCTCTCCCTTTCTCCCTCTCTCACTTTCTCTCACTTTCTCTCTCTCCCTCACCTACCCTCCATCCATCTATCTCCCTCTTGCTCTCTCTCCATCACCCTCTCTATCTAGCTCTCTCTGCCATTCTTCCTCACTCTCTCTCCACTCTCCCTCCATCCTTCTCTTTCTCTCTCTCACTCTCCCTCTCTCTCCTTCTCTCCTATGTTACTCTCCCTCTCTCCCTCTCTTTATCTCCCGTTCTCCCTCTCTCCCCCTCATCTCTCTCTCCAACTCTCCCATTCTCTTCCTCTCTCTTACTACCTCTCCCTCTCCATCTCAATCTCCCTTCCCTCTCTCCCTCTCTCTCTCCCTCCCTTTCTCCCTCTCTTTCCACTCTCTCACTCACTTCCACACTCGCTCTCCCCCTCCTTCTCCCTTTCTCTCTCTCTCCTACCTTTATCTCGCTTTCTCTTTCTCCATTTCCATCTATCTCCCTCTCTATCTCTTTCTCCCTACCTCTCCCTCTCTCCCTCTCTTTCTCCCTACCTCTCCCCCTCCTTCTCTCTTTTTCCCTCACTCATTTTCCTCTCTTCCCCCTCTCTATCTCCCTCCCCATCTCTGCCTCTTTACCTCTCTCCCATCTCTCACTTTTTCTCTCCCTCTCTCTATCCTTCCCTCTCACTCTCCACCCATCTCTCTCCTTCATGCTCTTCATTTATCTCCTCCTCACCCTTTCCTATATTTTCTCCCTCTCTCTCCCTCTTCCTCCCTCTCCTTCTTTCCTCCTTCTCTCTTTCTCCTTCTCTCCCTTACTATCTATCACCTTGTCCCTCCCTCACTCTCTCTCCTTCTAGCCCTCCTTCTTTGTCTCTTCCACTCTCCCTCCCTCTCTCTCTCTTTCGCTCTCTTTCTTCATCCACCTCCTTCTCTCTCCCACTTAGTCCCTCCTTCCCTCCCTCCCTCCCTCTACCTCCTCCTTTCTCTCTCATGCTCTCCCTCTCTCTTTCTACCTCTATCTATCCCTTTTTCATAATCTCCCCTCTCTCTTCACCTATAACCCTCTCTCCATCACCCCCTCTCCCACTTTCACTCCATCTATCTTTATCCCTCCATCTCCCTCCTTCCCTCTCCCAATCACTCTTTCTCCCTCTTCCTTTCTCTCTCACCCTCTCTCTTCCTCCCTCTTCATCTCTCCCTTCCTTTCTATTTTCCTCTATTTCTCTCTCCCCACCTCTCTCTCCCTCCATCCTTCTCCCTCGCTCTCCTTCTCTCTCCCCCATCCTTCTCCCTCGCTCTCCTTCTCTCTCCCCCTCCCTCTTGTTCTTTACTAGTCCCCTCTCCCTCTCTCTCTCAACCTCTCACTATATCTCCATCCCTCTCATTCTCCTTTTCTCACCCCCTCTCCCCCTCCTCTCTCTCCCCTTCTCCCTTTCCCTTCCTCTCCTTATCCTTTCCTTAATCATTTTCCCTCCCTCTCTCTCCCTATTGCTCTCCCTCCCTCTTCCTTTCTCTCCCCCTCTCCCTCTTTCTCCTCCTTTCCCTCTCTCACTCCCTCGTCTTCCCTCTCTATCTCTATTCATCTTTCTCTCCCTCTCCCTCTCCCTTTCCTTCTCTCTCTACTTCTTGATTTTTCCTCCCTCTCCCTTTATCTCGCTTCTCAATCTGTTTCTCGATCTTTCATCCCTCTCCCTCTCTCTCTGCTTCTTGATCTTTCCTCTCTCTCCCTCACTCCCCCTCTCTCACCTAAACATTTCCCTATCTCTCTTTTCCTCTTCCTCTCTCTCGTTCTCCCTCTCCCTCTCTCTTTTAATCCTTTTCTTTTTCTCTCTTCCCTTCTATCTCTCTCCAACACTCACTTGCTCTCTTTCTCTCTCACTTTCTCTCACCCTCTCTCCTTCCCTCTCTCTCCTTCTATCTTTCTCTTTCTCTTTCTCTCTCATAATCCATTTCTCTGTCTCCCCCTTTCCCTCTCTCCTACTCTCCCTCTCTTTCTCTCTTACTCTACCTCTTCCTCCCTGCCCTCTCCCTCTTTCTTTATCTTTCTATCCCTTTCTCTCCCTCACTCTTTCTCTCCCTCTATTTCTCTCTATCTCCCACTTCCATCTCTCTCTCTCTCTTATATATATATATATATATATATATCCTTTTCCTTCTCTATCTCTATCTCGCTCTCTCTTGCTCTCCCTCTCTCCCCCTCTCTCCTTCTACCTCTCTCCCCCTTTATCTACCTCTCACTATCTATCTCTTTCTCGGTCTCTCTACCCTTCCCTTCTCTCCCTCACTCCACCCTTTCTACCCCTATATTTGTCTCTTTCTTCCTTTCTTTCCGTCCATTATCTCTCCTACCCCCTCTCTCTTCTCTCACCCTCTTTCTCCCTCTCCTATTTCTTTGTCCCTTTCTCTCCTAATTCTCTCTCCTTTTCTTTCTCTCTCTCCCTCTCACTCTCTTTCTCCCTTCCTCTCCCTCTTTCTTCCTCTCTCTCCATCACTTTCTCTCTTTTTCTCTCACCATCTCTTCTCTTTTCTTTATACCTCTTTCCTAATCTATCTTTCTCCCTCCCACTCCTTTTCTCTCTCATTATCTCATTCACTCTCTCCTCACCTTTTCTATCTCCCTCTCCCTCCTCCCCCTCACTCTCCCTCTCCATACTCTCTCCCTTCCTCACTCACTTTCTCTCTCTCTCCATATCTATCCCTCTCTCCCTCTTTCTCCTTCTAACTATCCCTCTCTCCCTCTCTCTATCAACTTCTCTATCTCTACTCTCACCTCCTCACTTTCTCTCTCTCTCCACTTTCTACCCTTCTCCCTCTCTCTCCATCTTTGTCTCCCCTACTTTCTTGCCCTTCTTTTCTCCCCCTCTCTTTATCTCCCTCACTATCTCTCCCTACCTCTCTCACTCTCCCTCTCTCCCCCCATCACTCCCTTCTCTCTCTTTCTCTCTTTCCATATATCACTCACTCTTACTCTCTCCGTTTCTCCCTCTCTATCACCCTCTTGTCTTCTCTCCCTTTCTCTCTCCCTTTCTATCAAGCTCTCCCTCTATCGTTCCCTATCCCCCTCTCTCCTTTTTGCCCCTTCTCTCTTCATCTCCCTCTCTTCCCTTCTACTTACATCTCCCTCTCTCCCTCCTCTCTCTCTCTTCCCTTCTTTCTCTCCCTCTCTCCTTCTCTCTATCTCTCCCCCTCCCTCCCCCTCCATCTCTCCCCCTACTATCTCTACTCCTATCTCCCTTCCCCCTCCCTCTCTCCCTTCCTCTCTCCATTTCTCTCTTTGCCCTTCTCTAATCTTTTTCCTTCCCTCTTAGATTCCTTCTCTCCCTCCCTCCCTCCCTCTCTTCTTATCTCTCTCTCCATCTCTCCCTTTCCCTCTCCCCTATCTCCCTCTACCTCTCCCTCCCTCCCTCCCTCTCTCTCATTCTCTTTTTTATCTCTCTGCCTTCTTCCTCTCTCTCCCTCTATCCCACTTTCTCTTCCTTAATGTCTCCCTTTCTCCACTTATCTCTCTCTCTTTCTCCCTCTCTCCAACTACTCTTTCTTCTCTCTCCCACCTCCTTTCTCCTCTCCCTCTTCTTCTTACCTCTTTATGTATCTACCTTTATCTCCCTCTCCCTCCCTCCCTCCCACTCTCTCCCTCTCTCTTTCTTCCTCCCCTCACTCGCTTCCTCTTTTTCTTCTCCTTTCCTAACTTATGCTCTTTCCAAATCTCTCCACGTTTCCCTCTATCTCTCCTTATCTCCCCTCTCTTTCCTAATCTCTCCCTCTCCAGACCCTCCCTCTCTCCCTCACTCTCCCCCTCCCTTCCCTCTCCCTCTCTCCCTCGCTCTCCCCTCCCTTCCCTCTCTCTCTCTCCCTCTCTTTCTTCCCTCTCCCTCTCCCTCTCTTTCCTTTTCTCTCCCCCTTGCTCTCCTTCTCTCCCTCCCTCTCTCCCCTTCTCTCCTACCCTCTCTCCTTTCTCCCCTCCTTTCTAAACCTCTCCTCCCTCTCTCTCCCTCTCTCTTAATCTCTCCTACTCTTCTTGCTCTCCCCCTCTTTTGATCTCCCTCTCTCTCCTTATCTCTCTTCCTTTCCCTCTATCTCTCCCTCCCTCCCTCCTATCTACTTTTCTCTCTCACCCTCCCTCTCTCTCTCCTCATTACTCTCCTTCTCTCTCCTTCTCTCTTTCCATATATCCCTCACTCTTACTCTCTCCCTTTCTCACTCTCTATCACCCTCTTGTCTTCTCTCTCTTTCTCTCTCCCTCTCTCCCGAGCTCTCCCTCTATTATTCCCTCTCTCCTTTTTGTCCCTTCTCCCTTCATCTCTCTCTCTTTCCTTCTCCTTACATCTCCCTCTCTCCTTCCTCTCTCTCTCCCCCATTCCCTTCCTCTCTCCTTATCCCTTTCTCTCTATCTCTCCCTTCCCTCCCTCTCCACCTCTCCCCTACTATCTCTGCTGCAATCTCTCTCCCCCCTTGTCCTCTCTCCTTCCCTTTCTCCCTTCCTCTCTCCATTTCACTCTTTACCCTTCTCATAATCTCTTACCTTCCTTCTTACATTCCCTCCCTCCCTCCTTCCCTCCTCTCCCTATCTCTTTCCTTGTCTCTTTCCCTATCTCTCTGTCTTTCGCTCTCCCTTTCACTCTCCCCCATCTCTCTCTTTCTTCTCTATATGCCTCTCTCTTCCTCTACATCCGCCACCCACCTTCCCTCTCTCTCCTTCTCTCATTTTTATCTCTCTGCCTTCTCCCTCTCTCTCCCTCTCTTCACTTTCTCTTCCTTAATGTCTCCCTTTCTCCCCTTATCTTTCTCTCTCTCTTTTCTCCCTCTCTCCCTCTTTTCTCTCCCACCTCCTTTTTCCTCTCTCTTCTTCTCTACCTCCTTATCTCTCTGCCTTTATCTTTCTTTCCCTCCTACTCTCCCACTCTCTTCCTCTCTTTCTTTCTCTCCCTCACTTGATCCTTCTCTCTTCTCTTTTCTTAACTCATGCTCTTTCCAAATCTCTTAATCTTCCCTCCATCTCTCCTTATCTCTCCCTCTCTTTCCTTATCACTCCCTCTTTCCCTTTCCATGTCTCCTTCTCTCCCTCGATCTCCCCTACCTCTTCCTCTCCTTTTCTCCCTTTCTCTCCTTCCCTCTCCCTATCCCTCTCTTTCCTTTTCTCTCTCCCTCGCTCTCCTTCTCTCTCTCCCTCTCTCTTCCTCTCTTCTTCACTCTCTCCTCTCTCCCTCCTTTTCTCTAGCTCTCCTCCCTCTCTTTCCCTCTCTCCTAATCTCTCATACTCTCCTTCTTGCTCTCCCCTCTTTTGCTCTCCCTTTCTCTCCATTTTGCCTCGCTCTTGCTTTCCCTCTATCTCTCCCTCTCTCCCTTCTCTCTACTTCTCCCTCCCTCTCTCTCTCTCTCCCCAATCACTCTCTTTCTCTCTCCTTCTATCTTTTTGTATATCCCTCACTCTTACTCTCTCTCTTTCTCCCTCTCTATCACCCTCTCATCTTCTCTCTCTTTCTCTCTCCCTCTCCCTCTCCCTCTACCGTTCCCTCTCTTCCTCTATCGTTCCCTCTCTCCTTTCTGCCCCTTCTCCCTTCATCTCCTTCTCTTCCCTTCTCCTTGCATCTCTCACTCTCCCTCCTCTCTCTCTCTCCCTTTCTCTCCCTCTCTCCCTCTCCCCTTCTCTCTATCTCTCCCCTCCCTCTCTCCTACTATCTCTGCTCCTATCTCTCTCCCTTTTTCCTCTCTCCCTCCCTCTCTCCTTTCCTCTCTCCATTTCTCTCTTTACCCTTCCCCTAATCTCTTGCCTTCCCTCTTACATTCCCTCTCTCCCTCCCTTCTCTCCCTATCTCTCTCTCCCTCTTCCCTTTCCCTTTCCCTATCTCTCTCTTTCTTCTCCATCTGGTTCTCTCTCCCTCTACCTCTCCCACCCTCCCTCCCTTCTCTCCTTCTCTTTTTTCTCTCTCTACCTTCTCCCTCTCTCTCCCTCTCTCCCTTTCTCTTCCTTAATATCTCTCTTTCTCCCTTATCTCTCTTTCTCTTTCTCTCTCTCTCTCCCTCTTCTCTCTCTTCTCTCCCACCTCTTTTCCTCTTTCTTCTTCTCTGCCTCTTTATATCTCTACCTTTATCTTCCTCTCCCTCCCTCTCTCCTACTCTCTCCCTCTCTTTCCTCTCCCTCACTCACTTCCTCTCTCTTCTTCTCCTTACCTAACTCATGTTGTTTCTAAATCTCTCCATCTTTCCCTCATCCCTCCTTATCTCTCCCTCTCTTTCCCTATCTCCCTTCCCTCTCCCTCTCCCTCTCTCCCTCTCTCTCTCCTTCCCTCTCACTTACACTTCTCTCCATTTCCCTCTCCTTCATCTCTCTCTTTCTTCTCCATCCGCTCTTTCTCCCTCATATCTCCTACCCTCCCTCCCTCTCTCTCCTGCTCTTTTTTATCTATCTACCTTCTCCCTCACTTTCCCTCTATCCCCTTTCTATTTCTTAATATCTCCCTTTCTCCCTTATCTCTCTCCCTCTCTTTCTCTCCCTCTCTGTCCTTTCTCACTCTTCTCTTTCGACCTCCTTTTTCCTCTCTCTCCTTCTCTATCTTTTTATCTCACACCTTTATCTCCCTCTCCCTTCCTCCCTCCCACTCTCTTCCTCTCTCTTTCTTCCTCTCCTACACTCGCTTCCTCTCTCTTCTCTTTTCCTAACTCATGCTCTTTCCAAATCTCTTCATCTTTCCCTTTATCTCTCCTTATCTCTCCCTCTCTTTCCCTATCTCTCCCTCTATCCCTCTCCATCTCTCCCTCTCCTTCCTCTCACTCTCTCTCCATCTCCCTCTCTCCCTCTCTCTCCCTCCCTCTCCCTTTCCTTTTCTCTTCCCCTCACTTTCCTTCTCCCTCTCTTTCCATTTCTCCCCCTCGCTCTCTTTCTCTCCCTCCCTCTCTCTCCTTCCCTCCCTCCCTCTCTCCTCTCTTCCCTCTTTTCTCTGATTGTCCTCCCTCTCTCTCTCTCTCTCCAATCTCTCCTGCTCTCCTTCTCGCTCTGCCCCTCTTTCGCTCTCCCTCTCCCTCCACTCTCCCTCTCTGTCCTTATCTCTATCTTCTTTTCCCTCTATCTCTCCCTCTCTCCCTTTTCTCTACTTCTCCCTCTCTCTCCCCATCACTCTCCTTCTCTCTCCTTCTCCCTTTCCATATATCCCTCACTCTTACTCTCTCTCTTTCTCCTTCCCTATCACCCTCTCGTCTTCTCTCCCTTTTACTCTCCCACTCTCCCAAGCTCTCCCTCTATCGTTCCCTCTCTCCCTCTCTACTTTCTGCCCCTTCTCCCTTCATCTCCCTCTCTTTCCTTCTCCTTACATCTCCCTCTCTCCCTCCTCTATGTCTCTTCCCTTCTCTCTATCTGTCCCCTCCCTCCCCCTCCATCTCTCTCCCCTACTATCTTTGCTCCTATCTCTCTCCCCCTTTTCCTCTCTCCCTTCCTCTCTCCATTTCTCTCTTTACCTTTCTCTTAATCTCTTGCCTTCCCTCTTACATTTCCTCTCTCCCTCCCTTCTCTCCCTATCTCTTTCCCTATCCTCTCTCCTTTTCCCTCTCCCCCATCTCTCTCTTTCTTCTCCATCCGGCTCTCTCTCCCTCTACCTCTCCCACCCTCCCTCCCTCCCTCTGCTTCTCTCTTTTTTATCTATCTACCTTTTCCCTCTCTCTCCCTCTGTCCCTTTTCTCTTCCTTAATGTCTCCCTTTCTCTCCTTATCTCTCTCTTCTCTCTCCCACATCCTTTTTCCTCTCTCTCTTCTTCTCTGCCTCTTTATCTCCCTCTCCCTCCCTCTCTTCCACTCTCATTCTTCCCTCTCTCACTCGGTCCCTCTCTCTTCTACTCCTTTTATAACTCATGCTCTTTTCAAATCTCTCAATCTTTCCCTCTATCTCTCCTTATCTCTCCCTTTCTTTCCTTATCTCTCCCTCTTTCCCTCTCTCTCCTTCTCTCTCCCTCTCGCTCTCTTTCCTTTTCTCTCCCACTCCCTCTTTTCTCTACCTCTCCTCCCTCTCTCTCCCTCTCTCCTAATCTCTCCTACCCTCCTTCTTGGTCTCCCCCTCTTTCACTCTCCCTCTCCCTCCACTCTCCCTCTCTCTCCTCATCTCTCTTCCTTTCCCTCTATCACTACCTCTCTCCTTTCTCTTTACTTCTCCCTCTCTCCCCCTATCACTCTGCTTCCCTCTTTCCATATATCCCTCACTTTTACTCTCTCCCTTTCTCCCTCTTTATCACCCTTTTGTCTTCTCTCCCTTTCTTTTCCCTCTCTCCCGAGCTCTCCCTCTATCGTTCCCTCTCTCCCTCTCTCCTTTTTGCTCCTTATCCCTTTATCTCCCTCTCTTTCCTTCTCCTTGCATCTCCCTCTCTCCCTCCTCTCTCTCTCCCCTCTTCTCTCCCTCTTTCTCTCTTCCCTTCTCTCCCTTGCCCTTTCTCTTTATCTCTTACCCTCCCTCCCCTCCATCTCTCTCCCCTACTATCTCTCGTTCCTATCTCTCTCCCTCCTTTTCCTCTCTCCCTCCCTCTCTTCCTTCCTCTATCTATTTCTCTCTTTACCCTTCTCCTAATTTCTTGCCTTCCCTCTTGCATTTCCTCCCTCCCTCCCTCCCTCCCTCTCTATCTTTTCCCTATCTCTCTCTTTCCCTCTCTCCCTTTCCCTCTCCCTCATCTCTCTCTTTCTTCTCCATCTACCTCTCTCTCCCTCTACCTCTCCCACCCTCCCACCCTCTTTCTCCTTCTCTCTTTTTATCTCTCTACTTTCTCCTTCTCTCCCTTTCTCTTCCTTAATGTCTCCCTTTCTCCCCTTATCTCTATCTTTTTCTCTCCATCTCTCCCTTTTCTCTCTCTTCTCTCTCCCACATTTTTGTCCTCTCTCTTTTCTTCTCTACCTCTTTATCTCTCTACCTTTATCTCCCTTTCCCTCCCTCTCTCCCACTCTCTCCCTCACTCTTTCTTCCTCTCCCTCACTCGCTCCCTCTCTCTTCTTCGCATTTCCTAACTCATGCTCTTTCCAAATATGTCCATCTTTCCCTTTATCTCTTCTTATCTCTCCCTCTATCCTTTTCTCTCCCCCTCCCTCTCCCCCTCCTTCTCCCTCTCCCCCTTTTCCTCTCTCTCCTTCCTTCTCCCTCTATCCCTTGCTCTCTCTCTCCCTCTCTCCCTCCTTCTCCCTCTCCACCTCTATCTCTCTCTCCTTCCTTCTCCCTCTCCCTCTCATTCCTTTTCTCTGCCCCTCACTCTCCTTCTCTCCTTCTCCCCTCCCTCTCTCCTCTCTCCCTCCTTTTCTCTCGCTTCTACTCTCTCTCTCCCTCTCTCCCTCTCTCAGCTCTCATTCTCGCTCTCCCTCCACTCTCCCTTTCTCTCTTTATCTCTCTCTTCCTTTCCCTCTATCTCTCCCTCTCTCTCATCTCTCTACTTCTCTTTCTCTCTCCTCTCATCACTCTCCTTCTCTTTTTCTCACTCATGCTCTTTCCAAATCTCTTCATCTTTCCCTCTATCTCTCCTTATCTCTCCCTCTCTTTCCCTATCTCTCCATCTCTCCTGCTCCATCTCTCCCTCTCTCTCCCCCTTCCTCTCCCTCTCTTTATCTCCCTCTCTCTCCTTCCCTCTCCCTCTCCCTCTCTTTCCTTTTCTCTCCCCCTCACTCTCCTTCTCTCCTTCTCCCTCTCCTTCCTTTTCTCTCCCTCTCTCTCCTTCTCTCCTAATCTCTCCCTGCTCTCCTCCTCACTATCCCCCTATTTCACTCTCCCTTTCCCTCTACTCTCCCTCTCTCTCCTTATCTCTATCTTCCTTTCCCTCTATCTCTCCTTCTCTCCCTTCTCTTTACTTCTTCCTCTCTCTCTCCCCCTAACTCTATTCTTTCTCCCTTTCTCTTTCTCTCTCCACTCTCTACCACTCTCTCTTCCTTCTCTCCATCTCCCTCCCTTTCCCCCTCTTTCTCTTTCTCCATCTCTCTCTTCATCCCTTTCTATCTTAAACTCTCTCTATCTCGCTCTCTCCATCTTTCTCCCTCTTTCTCTCTCTTTTTCTCCCTCTCTTCTTATCTCCCTTAAATTCTCTCTCACCCTCTCCCTCTATCCCTCACTTTCCTCTCCTTCTCCCTCACACTCTCTGTCCCTCTTTATATCTCTCCTTCTCTTCTATCTCCCTCTCACTCTCTCTCCCCCTCTCTCTATCTCCCTCTCCCTTTCTCTCTCACCCACTCTACCCCCTCTACACCTCTCTCTCACCCACTCTACCCCCTCTACCTCCCTATCTCTCTCACACTCTCCCTCTGTCTCTATGTCTCCCCCTCCCTCCCTTCCTCTCTCCCTTTCTCTCCCTCACCACTCTCTCCCTCTCTCTCCCCATCTCCCTCGCTCTCCCTCTCTTTCTTTATTCCTCTCTCATTCTTATGATTTTCCCACTTTTCCCTCTCTCCCCTCTCTCTTCCTCCCCCACTCCCTCCTCTCCCTCTTTCTCTCTATCTCTTTCTATGTTCCTCTCTCCCTCTCTCTCCTCCTCTCCCCCACTCTCTCCCTCTCTCCCCCTTTCTTTCTCTATTCCTCTCTCCCTCTCTTAAACATTCATTCTATCTCCCTCTCTCCCTCTCTCTCTCTTGCTCGCTCTCCTCATGCTCTCCTCTCCCTCTCCTTACTCCCTCCCTCTCCCTCTCTCTTCCTATATAACTCTCACTCCATCTTTCCCTCCTCGTCTCCCTTTCTCTTTCTTTCCCATTCTCTTTCCCCTTCTCTTCTTCCTTCTCCCTCCTTCTCTCTTTCCCTCTCTCTCCCTCACTTTCTCTTTCCTATCTCTCTCCTACTCTCCATCTTTCTTTCCCTTTATCTCTGTCTCCCCCTCTCCCCCTCTCCTAATCTTTCCTCACTTTTTCCTCCTCTCTCCCCCTCTCTCCGCCTCTCCAACTCTCCCCCTCTCTCTCCATATCCCTTTTTCCCTCCCTCACTTTGTCTTTCTCTCTCACCCTCTCACTCCTCGCTTCCTCTCTCTTTCTCCCTCTTTCCTTCTCTTTCTCCCTCTCTCTCCCTTTCTTTTTTCTCTTTCACTCTTTCCTTCTCTTCTTTTCTCTCTCTCCTATTCTATCCCTCTCTTTCATAATCTCTCCCTCTCACCCTCCCATACCCTCCCTATCTCTTTTTCTCTTTCTCTCCCTCTTTATCCTTCTCTTTCTCCCTCTCCCTCTTCGTCTTCGAGTGCCCCTCTCCCTCTCCCTTTCTCCTCTACCTCTCTCTCCATCACTCTACCTATCCTTCTCTCTCATCTCTCCCTCTACCTCTTTCCTTCTATCTCTACCTCTCTCTCCCTCTATTTCTCTCTCATTCTCTTTGTCACACACACTCTCTTTTAGTATCTCTCTCTCTCTCTATCGCTCTTATCTCTCTCTCTCTCTCCCTCTCTCTATCGCTCTTACTCTTCCCTTCCCTTCCCCTCCCTCCCTTTCTCTATCTCCATCTCTCTCTCTCTTTTCCCCACACTCTATCTCTCTATCCCTTCTCCTACTTTATCTCTCTCTCCCTCTCTCCTACTAAATCTCTCTCCCCCTTCCTCCCACTTATATCTCTCCCTCTCCCTCTCTATTCGCCTTCCCAATTTCCATCTCTCTCTTTCACCTTCAATATCTCACTCTTTCTATCTCTTATTTTTTCTCTCTTTCTTTCCCACTCTCTCGTCACCCTTTCTCCCATTATATCCCCCTCTCCCTCTCTCTCACCTTCCCAATTTCCATCTCTCTCTCTCCCTCCCTCTCTCCCCCTCTCTCCTGCTCTCTCCCTCTCTCTTCCAATATTTTCCTCATATTTTCTCCCTATCTCGCCCTCTCTACCTACTCTCACCCTCACTCTTCCCCTTTTTCTTTCTCTCCCTTTCCTCCTAGCTATCCCTCTCCCACTCCCTTTCCCCTCTCTCCCCCTCTCTCCGCTCTCTCCCTTACTTTCTCTCTATCTCTTTCTCTCTTCCTCTTTCTTCTTCTCTATTTTTCTCTCTTTCTCCCTCTCTTCCTTACAACCTCCCTCCATCTCTTTCTTTCCATCTTTTTCTCTCTTCCTCTCTCTCGTTCTCTCTCTCTCTTTCTCCCTTTCTTCCTTACAATCTCCCTCCCTCTCACTCCCTCTCCCTCTTCCTCTCCCTCTTCCTCTCCCTCTCTCTTGCTCGGTCTCTCCCTCCTCTCTCCCTCTCACTCCCTCTCCCTCTTCCTCTCCCTCTCTCTCTCTTGCTCACTCTCTCCCTCCTCTCTCCCTCTCACTCCCTATCCCTCTTCCTCTCCCTCTCTCTTGCTCACTCTCTCCCTCCTCTCTCCCTCTCACTCCCTCTCCCTCTTCCTCTCCCTCTCTCTCTTGCTCACTCTCTCCCTCCTCTCTCCCTCTCCCCTCTCCTTCTCTTTCCTTTTCTCCCTCTTTCTTTCTCTCCATCTCTCCCTCTCTTGCTCCCCCTCTCCGAAGTTGTCTCTCTCACTCTACCTCCCTCCCCGCCTCGTCTCTTCATCTATCTATCTCGCTATCTTTCTCTCTTGCCCTCTCTCTCTCCATCTCCCTCCCTTCCTTTCTTTCTCCCTCTATCTCACTCTCTTCCTAAATATATATCTCTCTCTCTCTCCCTCTCTTCCTATTTCCCCTTTTCTTTCCTTACCTATTTTCATCTCTCTATCTCTCTCTCTCTCACCCTCTCTATTTTCTTCCACTCTTTCTCTCTCTTTTCTCTCACTTTCCCCCTTTTGTTCTCTCCTTCTCTCCCTCTTTTCTCTTCTCTTCTCCTTCTCTAACCCACTATCCCTCTCTCTCCCTTCCCTCCTCACTTTCTCTCTCCCCCTCTATTTCTCTCTCCCTCTCTCAAATTCTCTCTCCTCCTATATCTCTCTCTCCCTAACTCCCTTACTCTCCATCTCTCCCTGTCTCTCACACCCTCTCTTTTCCTCCCTCCCTCTTTCCCAGTCTATCTCTTTCTCTATCTCTTCATCCCTTTCCTCTTTTGCCTTATTCCTTATTTCCATCTCCCTTTCTCTCTTACCCTCTGTATTTCTCTCCCTCTCTTTCTCCCTCCCTCTCTTTTTCTCTCCTTCTCCCCCATTTTTCTCTCTTCCTCTCTATTTTTCTTCACCCTTCTCCCTCTCTCACCTTCTCTCCCTCTCTCTTTCCTAGTCTCTCCCCCTCTTTCCCTCTATCTCTTTCTCTTTTTCTCTTTTTCCTAATCTCTTCCTCGCTCTCTCTCCCTCTCTCCCCTTCTTCTTCTCTCCCTCACTTTCTTTCCCTTTCTCTCTTCCTCTCCCACTCTTTCCCTTTCTCTATCCCTCACCCTTGCTCTCCTTTTCTATTTCTATTCCTCTCTCCCTCTTGCAATCTTTCCCTCGTTTCCCTTTCTTTCCTCTCTCCTCTCTCTTCCATGCTCTCTTCTCCTCTCTCTTTCTATGATCCTCTCTCTCCCCTCTCTTGATTCCTCTCTCTCTCTCCTCTGCCTCTCCCTTTCTCTTTTTCCTCTCTCCCTTTGCCTCCCTCTCCCTCTTTCTCTCCTCTCCATCTCCCTCATTCTCTCCTTTTTCCCTCTCTCCCCCTCTCTCTCCCTCTCTCATTCTATTTCATTCTCTCCCTCTTTATCTCCCTATCTCTTTCTCTCTTTCTCCCTCTCTTTGTCCTCCCTTTAACTCTGTCCCTCTTCCTCCCTCTCCCTCTCCCTCTCTCTCCTTCACTCTCTCTCCCACTCTCCATATCCTTTTACCTTTTTCCATTCTCTCTCTCTCACATCTGTCTCTCCCAATCCCTTTCTCTATCTTCCTCTCTCTCACCCTCTTGCTCTTTATCTCTCCTTCTCTCTATTTCCCTCTTTCTCCTTCCCTCTCTCCCCCTCTCTTTTCCATTCTCTTCCTTTCTCCCTTACTTTCTCCTAATCGCTCCCTATCTTTCCTCTCTCCCCCTCTCTCCCTTACGCACCCTCTCCCTTTATCTTTATCCTTCTCTCACTCTTCCTCTCCATCTTTGTCCTTCTCTCTGTCTCTCCCTTAGTCTCTTGGTCTCCCTCTCCCTCTCTCTACCTCTCACTCTTCCCCTATCACTCTCCCTTTCCCTCTCTATCATCCCTCCCTCTACCTTTCTCCCCCTCTTTCTACCTCTCACTCTCCTTTTCCC
Source organism: Dovyalis caffra (assembly GCA_963924115.1). Classification (NCBI taxonomy): domain Eukaryota; kingdom Viridiplantae; phylum Streptophyta; class Magnoliopsida; order Malpighiales; family Salicaceae; genus Dovyalis; species Dovyalis caffra. Next base: position 2,460,555 of record CAWUPB010001179.1, read on the forward strand.
TATCTATTATCCCTTCCTCTACCTCTGTCTTTCTCTCTCCCACTCTCTCCCTTATTCCTCTCTCACTCTCTCCATCATTCCCTCTCTCTTTCTATATATATCTCTCCCTCCCTCCCTCTCGCTCTCCTCCACTACACCCCTCTCTCCCAAGCTCTCTCCCTCTCTCTCTCCCTTGATCTCCCTCACTACACCTTTCTCTCCCTAACTCTCTCTATCTCTCTCACCCTCTTTCTCACTGTCCCTTTCTCCCACTCTATTTCTCTCTCCCTCCCTCCATCTTATCTCTCTCTCCCATTCTCCTACTTATATCTCTCTTCCTCTCTCACCTTCCAAATTTCCATCTTTCTCTTTTCCCTTAATCTCTCTCTCCCCCTTTCTCCCACTTTATCCCTCTATCTACCTCTCCCTCTCCTTCCTAATTTCCATCTCTCTCTTTTGCCTTTAATACCTTTCTTTCTGTGTCTTCCTTTTTTCTCTCCCATTATCTATCTCTCTCTCCCCCTCTGCCCCAATCTCTCTTTGACATTCTCTCCCTCTCTCCCTTCTCCCCTCTCTCGTACTCTCTCCCTCTCTCTCTATATATCTTTTTCTTTCTTTCTCTCTCTCGCTTACTTGTATTTCGTTTCTTCCCCATTATCCCTCCTTCTCTCCCTCTCTTTATTTCTCCATCTCTCTCATTTCCTTTTCTTTTTCTCTCCCTCTCCCACTCATTTTCTCTCCCTTTCTCCATTTTTCTCTCCCCTTCTCCCTCTCTCCCTTCCCTTTCTAAACATCTTTATTTATCTCTCTCTCCCCCCTCTTTTCTCTCTTTCTCCCACTCTTTTCTCCTTCCCTCTTCCTTTTTCTCTCCCTTTCTTCCTCTCTCCCCCTCTCTTTCAGCCTCTCTACCTCTCTCTTTTCCCCTTCGCTCTCTCTCCTTCTCTCTCTGAATCTCTCCCTCACTATCGCCCTCCCTCTCCCTTTCTCTCCCTCCCTCTCTCTTTCTTTCTCCTTCTCCTTCTCTCCCTCACTCTTACCTTCCCTATCAAATTTCTCTCTTACTCTCTCACACTATGTCTCTCTCTCTCTCTTTTTCTCCTCCTTCTCTTTCTCTCTTTCTCTCTCCCTCTCTTCCCCTCCCTCGTGCTCTCCCTCTCCCTCTCTCCTATTCCACCCCTCTTTCTTTATCTTTTTTATTTTTCTCTTCCTCTTTATATCTTTCCAGTTTTCTTCCTCTCTATCCTAGTCTCTCCTTCTTTTTCTCTCCCACTCTCCTTCTCTCTCCCTCTCTTTCTATCCCTCTCCACCCATATCACACCCTCTCTCCCTCCCTCTCTCCCACTCTATCTCTATCTCTTACTCTATCACCCATTTTCCCTCTTTCCTTATTTCCATCTCCCTCTCTCTCACCATCTTTATTTCTCTCCCTCTCTCTCACCATCTTTATTTCTCTCCCTCTCTCTCCCCCTCATTTTCTCTCCCTCTCGCCCTCTTTATTTCTCTCTCTCTCTCACCCTCATTTTCTTTCCCTCTCTTTCCTTCACTCTCCTCCTTCTCTCTCCCTCTTTCTCCCACTTTTCCTTTCTCTCTTAATCTATCATTTACTCTCTCTCCCTCTTTCTCCCACTTTTCCTTTCTCTCTTAATCTATCTTTACTCGCTCTCCCTCTCTCCTTTCCTCCCTCACTCTCACCCTCTCTCTCCCATTTCAACCTCTCTCTCTTTCACTCTGCCTCTCTCCCCTTTCTCTCCCCCTCTCTCTTCTGTTCTCCCTCACCCTCTTTCCCCCTTTTCTCCCCCTCTCTCCCCTCTATCCTTCCCTCTCCTTCCCTCTCCTTGTTCCTTTCCTTCCCTCTCTATCTCTTTCCCCCACGCTATATCTCCTTCCCTCTCTCGTAACCTTCCCAATTTCCATCTCTCTTTTTCCCCTCAATATCTCTCTCCTTTTATCTCTTCTTTTTTAACTCCTTCTTTCCCACTCAATCTCTCTCTCTTTCTACTACTTTATCCCACTCTCTCTCCCTCTCTCTATTCTTCCTAATTTCTATCTCTCTCTTTCACCTTTAATATCTGTCTTTCCATGTCTTTCTTTTTTCTCTCCCTTTCTTCCTCTCTCTCCTTCTCTCTCCCCTAATATCTCCCCGACTTTCTCTCCCTCCTCTTCCTCTCTATCTCACTCCCACCCACATTTTCTCCCTCTCTCTTTCTCTCCCTCTCTCTTTCCCCCTCTCTTCTCTCTCACACTCTCTCCCTCTCTCTCCCTCTTTTTCTCTCCATCTCTTTCTCTCTTCATCTCTCTTGCTCTTTATCTTTCCCTCTCTTCTCTCTTTCTCCCTCCCTCTTCCTCTCTTTTTCACTCACTCTCTCTCCTTCTCTTTATTTCTCCCTCTCCCTCTCTCCCTTTCTTTCTCCTTGTCTCTCCCTCTCTTGATCATTCTCTCTCACTCTATCTGTCTCCCTCCCTCCCTTCTTATCCCTCTCCCCCTCTCTCTCCTTCTCTTTATTTCTCCCTCTCTCTCCCTCCCTCCCTCTCTTGATCACTCTCTCTCACTCTATCGCTCTCTCTCTCCCTCCCTTCTTGTCCCTCTCCCCCTCTCCCTCTATTGCTCTCTGTCCCCCTCTTTTCCTCTCGCTTCCCTTTCTCTCGCTTACCTATTTCTATCTCTCTCTCTTACCCTCTTTATTTCTCTCCCTCTCTCCCTTTTTCTTTTTCTCTCACTTTCCCTTTCTTTTTCTCTCCCTCTTTCACTCTTTTTCTTTCCCCTTCTATTTCTCTCTCCCCTTCTCCCTCTCACTCTCCCCTCTATCTCTCTCGATACTCCAACTTTCACTCTCTTCCTCGCTCTCTTTCCCTCTTTTTCTCTCCCCCTCTATCTCACACTCTCTCCCTCTTCCGGTATGTATATATATATCTCCCTCTCTCCCTCTCTTTGACTCTCCCTTTCTCTCTCGCCCTCTCTATCCCTTACTCCTTCTCTCCCACTCTATCTCTATCTCTATCTCTACTTCTCTCCCTTTTTCTCTCATTCTTAATTTTCATCTCCCTCTCTCTCTCTCTCTCTCTCGTTCCCTCTCTTTTTCTCTCCCACTCTCTCGCCCTCTTTTTCTCTCCCTCTCCCACTCTTTTGCTCTCCCTTTTCCCTTTTTCTCTCCCCTTCTCCCTCTCTCCCCTTCCTTCTCTTAACCTCTTTATTTATCTCTCTCTTTCCCTCTTTTTTCTCTCCCTCTCCCACTCTTTTTCTCTCCCCTCTCCCTTTTTCTCTCTCTTTCTCCCTCTCCCTCCCTTTCTTAGCCTCTCTACCTCTCTCTCTTTCCCCTCACTCTCTCTCTTTCTCTCTCTCCTAATCTCGCCCTACTCTCTCTCCTCTTCTCTCCCTCTTTCTCTCCTTTCTCTCTCCCTCCCTCTCCCTTTCTCTCTCTCCCTCTCCTTTTCTCTCTCCCTCTCCTTCTCTCCCTACTCTTACCTTCTCTCTCAAATTTCTCTCCTACTCTCTATCTCTCTCTCTTTTCTCTCACTCTTTCTCCCTCTCTCCCTTCTCTCTCTTATTCTCTCTCTCCCCCTCTCTCTTTTTTCTACTCCTTCTCTCAACCTCCCTCCCCTCTCCTTCCCTCCCTCATGCTCTCTCTCTCTCTCCTCTTCTATCTCTCTCCCTCTCTGTTTCTTTATCATTTTTTTATTCTTCTCTCCCTCTCCTTGTCTTTCTATTTCTCTTCCTCTCTCTTAGTCTCTCCCTCTTTTTCTCTCACTCTCCTCTCTCCCCCTCTCGATCCCTCTGTCCCTCCCTTTCTTTCTCCATATCTCTCACTCCCTCTCACTCTTCCTATATATATATAATAAGGAAGGAGAGAAAAAGAGAAAAGAGTAAGAGATAGAGATAGAGCGGGATAGAGGGAGTGATGGAGTGACGGTGTGAGATGAGGGAGAGAGGGATTAATATATATATATTAAGTGTCCGTATAATTCTCATTAGATGCCATGAGAAATTAATGCTTGAAATGTATGATTTATGTTAAATTAAAGTTATTTTGCTTAAGATTGATGGTTTAATTATTAAAGAAATCAAATATGCAAAATCGGTGTTTTGAGGACTATATTACTGTCCGAATTTGGTGTGGTTTATTCAAGGACCTTAGAGTCATTTCTGGGTAAAACTTAAAGAATAAAAGTTGTTTCGCTATGTTTCATATACCTCTCTGTAAAATTTGGTTCTGATGAGGTCTATATATAAAACGTTATGTCTGTTTTAGTACAAGCTGGTTTTGATGTACCACTGCTGGAATTTTTGAGAAAAGAATGGGCAAGCAATTTTGAAGTTTTAAAAAGGAAATTTCCCAACATGAAGGAAGCTATGTTTAGTTACTTGAACCAAGTTAATTAGGGTGTTTATTTAACCTAAGTTTTTATTTAGACACTAAAGCAATGCATTAAATGAATTAATAGCCAACTCACCCATTTTTTTGTCCCAAACCTGCTACCTCTCACCATGACTCACCCATAAATTTTACACCTTGTCCCATTAATTTTCAAAAATTTTAACTTAATTCACTTAAAAGGAAAAGTAAGTATATATATATAAAAGCTGTTAAGATGGTGAGAAATTTTACCAAACCATAACCACCAAATTGGGAGAGAAAAATGGCAAGAAAGAGAGAACCAAAAAAGAAGGGAAAGGAAAAGAAAGAAAGAAAATCTAAGGAAATCTAACCACATCTAAGCTATGTAAGTGGGTTTTACTTCATGTTTAAGTTTCTTTTTATGATTTTAATTCCTATATTTAGTTAAGTTATTGTTTGTATTGTTAAGGTTTGGCTTGTATTGGATTGGTGTGTTGATGGCTTGGTTTGGATTTAATAGTTATATTGTATTTGTGTGATCATTGAAGTTTATCATGCCTAATGTATGCTTCATCATGTGTTGATGATTTTGGGCTAAAACTTTAAGGGCTTGGATCAAATATTGGGATGAATAAATTGGAGGGGAAACAAAGGAATGCTTAGGGTTTTGTTAAAGACCCATTCGGCCTAAGAATCCCAAAGTGAGCACAATTGGATTTTCTCATGAAATTTAAAGCCTATAACTTACTACCGACCAAATTAGGTGCGAAATAGAAACTTAGAATGAAAGAGATTTAATAAAAATGGAAGAGAAACCTTAGGCTACTTTTAGGAAAAATTGAGGAATTTGGACTATAACTTTCCAACCTCGTGATTAATAGTTAAATTACATCAAAATAAGTGTAAAATGAAGAGTAAAACTGAATTCATGACCTAGGCCCATTGAGGAAAAATTTCAGTTATCAATACCCATGCTAGGGTTAGGAAACAAATCCTAATTTGGTAAGTATAAATTAATTAGTCCCAACTATCTAGCCTTACGAGTAATGGTTGAATAATCCTTTATGAGTAGAAAATGAAAGATTAGAACATAGATGCTAAATTCATATTAGAACATAATTTTTCCTTGGCATGCCACAAATCAACCCTTGAAATCAACAACCACATAAATCAAGTGAAACAACGAGACTTATCGAAACTAACCGAGGAAGTGTGCTCACGTGCAAAACAAAATTTGTGGCCCGACTAATACTAGTCGGCGGTGATGGGTCCTCCTCGAGGGATAACATTATGGCAATGATATGGAAATGTATAAAACCTTGTATAGGTTAGATGATGAGAACGAGTTGATAGTGTAGGTTCGGTATTCGCAATAAGTTAAACATGGTAACATGGCATCACGTGCATCATGTGCATTGGTGGGGATGAATTGAGAAAGAATCAAATGGTTGAAAAGTGGTGTATATGGATAGTGGTGGTAACCTAATCGAAGAAAAAGGCGTTAGCCATCTAGCCGTGTGCGTACTCTAAGCTATGTGCCTACACTCGTTAGGTGATGGATTCCAGTCGGCAGTGGCTACAATGAGGGATAATTTTGTTGTTAGCATTCGGTGCTTTGGTAATTACCTATAGAGTAGATGCTAATACCCGGGGTACCTAGAATTAAAATTGATGAGTAAGGTGGCAAGTCGGAAAAGCATTGCATATCACGTGGATCACCCCACTTACCGAGCTTCGACTCACCTCGTTCTTATTTGCATGTTATGACGGGTAGCATTGAGTGTACTACCAATAAGGATGCTGCTGGATCCTCCAAAAGGGCTTAGCGGTGACACAAACCTTAGGGGATTTCATTTTGATTGTAAATTTTTGGTTGGGGTATCGGTAGCCATTTTGATGGTATTGTACATAAAATAAATTGTAATTTCTTCCGATGTGAATATTATTCTCATGTAAATTGTATTGTACATATTTCAATGTGTAATATGTTATTATGGTACCGACATGTATGTAGTAGGGCTCAAGTCGGGTTGGACGTCCTAGCGTGATGCGTTCCTTGCCTAGTTACTGCTATTTAGGTAAAAGAGAGTGAATTAGGGTAGGGGCATTACGAGGTGGTATCGGAGCTATGGTTTAGTTAACTAGGTAGAACCTTAAGTGTCACCCGAGCCCGAGGACCGTGTGCTACTCGACGAGTAACAATTTGATTCTTGATTTTTTTTAAAAAAAATGTGTATCATTATTATAATGTGATTTTCATGCTTGGTATATATTGTGTTCTAGAAATATTAATATTGGTAATTATTATTGTTGTAGACGTCGTATTTATTTCGTACACCTCGTGCTACTAGGGCACGCTAATAGCGGACCACCCTAGCTACCTACCGGCTCTGAACTAAACAACCCGACTATGACCTCAAATTAGTATATAGTAGGCCACGTCACTCGGGTGCATGACTCGATTCAATGAATTACATTTGTTTATGCTTTTTTCCAACATTACCGTAATATGGATTTCCTACCACCGACTCTACGCCAAACTCTTTTACCGAGAGATCGGTAGTTGCTTGATGAGGTTTGGGAAGGGTTGATAGGTTGAATTTGTTATCCGGACTTGGTTTATGCCTTTCTTTTGGTATAGGTTCGGTGGACCCGTACCCGTTGATATACAACTAGGATTTATCGTTACCCCTCACTCACGAGATAGCACGTATTGCATCGGATGATGTTATTGACTGGTAGAGGGTCACGCACACCTTCCCATGACGCATCCGATATGTTGGTTGGACATAATAGATCATAACTCTATCACACAATGTAGTACTTGTTGTGCATTTCCCGATGTAAATAAGTACACTTTTGATTGTAAATAGAGCACAAAAACTTTTAGAAGGTAGAAGTGATTGTAAATGCCTATTATGTACATAATGCTTCATATATAAATATCTATAATTTTGCACGTAAATGAATGATTTACATTATATGTTGTTTTTAATACCAAAACTAACATGGGTATAACATGGCATGTATAAAGTCCAAGCATGCCAAGAAAGGAACCAACATGAGCGAGGAGGTAAAGGGACCTCCAATAATCATAACGGATATCAACATGACGCTTTAAGTTGCATGATGGACATGATGCGAGCAACAATAACAAGCAATGCAACAACAACAACAAGACCATATGGAGCAAATGAGACAACTCTTGGGTATGCATCAACGGCCTCCACCTCCGCCACCCTAGCATAGAAATGACATGATTGAGAGGTTTCGTAAAATGAGTCCTTAGGAATTCTTCGGGGGTGTTAACCCAATGATAGCGGAGGAATGGATTAAGTCATTAGAAGCGATATTCGAATACTTGCAATTTATCAATAGTGATCGAGTATTGTGTGTTATTTTTATGTTAACTAAGGATGCTCACACTGGTAGGAGAGCGCACGACTAACTATAGACATGTCGACTTTGACTTGGGAAAGGATTTAAGGAGGTCTTCAATAATAAGTACTTCACCGTAGATGGAAGGGATAAGAAGATTCGGGACTTCCTAGAATTAAAGCAAGATGGGATGTCGGTAGGTGAATACGTACGAAAGTTTGAACAAGGTCGTAAATTCATCCTATTCATTATAGGGGATGAAAATCCGAAAAAGAAAGATTCCTAAAAGGGTTAAATCCTAGAGTATGAAGTATGGCTCGGATTTCTATCGCTAATACCTTCTAAAAAATGATGGATAAGGCAATGATAACCGATGAGGATCGAAGGAGATTACAAGGGAAGTGCAACGAAGAGGCTCGTGTTTAGATTGAAAGCCTCATCGTTTGGTCCGAGTAAGGTGGGGACCGCCGAGAACTTCAATCAAAGTGGTGACCAAGGGAATACTCGGCCCACCGGACCAACACCTTATGTTTTGGGAGCACCATCAAATGGCAAGCCGAGATCAATGATGGGCAATCCACCTCGGTGTAATAAGTGTGGAGGGTTCCATATCAAGGAATGTAAATCGGATGTTAGGATATGTTATATGTGTTAAAAGCTAAGGCTTATGTCCTACAATTGCCCTCAAGTGCGAGAAATCGAGACTAGGAAGAGTACCTTCTTGGGTGTACACTATGACCCAAGAAGAGGCAAATCGAGAGGATACAACGAGTAATTCGTGGTAATGTCTCAATCCTTGGCTTAATTGTACATGTTTTGATTGATTCTAGTGCTACGCATTCCTTTATATCAAATACGATAGTAAAACGTCTAGGAGTCAAACTTGAGACATTAGCCGTAGGATATCTTATAGCGGTTCCTCCTAGTGAAACTATGGAATCGATGAGTGTGGTTAAAAAGTGTCCGGTATAGATTGAAGATAGGAGATTAGAAGCCGATTTGATAGTGTTGGACCTCTAGGATTTTGATTTCATCCTAAGGATGGATCTGGTTGACAAAGCATGGCGCCAATATAGACTATCGGGGAAAAAGGGTAACTTTTGATTTACCTAAGAGTTGGCGAGTTAGAGTTTAAGGTCAATTTGAAGCTTCGGACTACATCGATCATTTCAGCCATCGAAACTCGAAAGATGCTAGGAAAAGGGTGTATAGGATACCTACCGTATGTGGTGGACAACCGGGCGAGCAAAAATTGAAATCGAGAGATATAGAGATTGTAAGGGATTATTTAGATGTATTTCTAAAACGTTTGATGATGTTACCCCTAGAGAGAGAAATCTAATTTGAGATCGAATTGGAGTCGGGCATAACTACGATTTTGAAGACTCTCTATAGAATGACCCCAATCAAGTTGAAAGAATTGAAGGGTCGGTTGCAAGACTTACTAGATAAGGAATTTATATGCCCTAGTTCCTCACCTTAGGGAGCTCCGGTCTTGTTGGTAAAGAAAAAGAAGGAGGCTATAGGCTATGTATTGACTATCGAGAGTTGAATCGAGTAACAAAAAAATAAGTATCCGCTACCTCGAATTGATGATTTATTCAATCAATTGCAAGGGGCTATGGTGTTTCCAAAAATAGATTTGTAATCGGGGTATCACTAGCTAAGGGCAAGGTCGGACGATGTATAGAAAATGACATTCGGAACAAGATATGGCCCATATGAGTTATTTGTAATGCCGTTGGGGCTAACGAACACCCTAGCCACTTTTATAGACTTGATGAATCAAGTCTTCAAGGAGTTCCTAGACAAGTTTATCATCGTGTTTATAGATGATATTCGGTTTATTCTAGAAGTGAAGAGGAGCATAAAGAGCATATGAGAGCTACCTTATAGATGCTAAGGAAATAATAACTATATGCCAAATTCAAGATATGTGAATTTTAGCTACAACAAGTAGCTTTCTTAGGTTACATAGTGATGAAGGAGGGCATAGTGGTAGATCCAAAGAAAATAGAGGCTATTCGAATTGGCCTATCTTGAAGAGTGTGACGAAGTACGAAGTTTCTTAGGGTTGGTCGGTTACTATCGGAGATTTGTTAAAGGTTTCTCTAAGATAGCGATGCCTCTCACTACTTTGATGAGAAAGAGTGTCAAGTTCCAATGGATGGATGCCTATGAGAAAAGGTTTTAAGAGTTGAAACGTAGGTTAGTCATGACTCCGGTGCTAACCATTCCATCCGAGGATAGGAATTTTATAGCTTACACCGACGCTTCCAGAAATGGGCTAAGAGCGATATTGATACAAAATGGGAGGATAATAACTTATGAATCATGCCGATTAAAGGAGTACGAGCGAGAATTATCCAACGCATGACCTAGAATTAGCAACGGTAGTCTTTGCCCTAAAATCTAGAGACATTATTTATATAGGGCAAAGTGTGAAATATACACCGATCATAAAAGCCTACGATATATCTTCACACAAAAGGAGTTAAACATGAGGCGAGAGGAGGTGGCTAGAATTAGTTAAAGACTATGATTGTATAATTAATTATCACCAAAGCAAAGCCAATGTCATTTTCGATCATCGTCATATAGGTGATTCAAATTGTCGATAGTGAGAGACTTACAAAAACTAGAATTGGAGATAGTTCCTAGAGGCCACATAAGCACGTTGTCGGCTCTATTATTCCAGTCGACACTCGCAAGAATGGATTCAAATGGGACAACAAATGGACAAGAAGTCGAAAGAATTCAAGAAAAGTATAGAGGCTGGGAAAGAGTCTAATTTTGCGATAGATGATAAAGGAATAATCGGATTCAAGGGGAGGCTGTGTGTCCCCATGATGGAGAACGTAAAGGAGGAGATACTAAAAGAGGCACACGTAACCTCATATTCGATACACCTAGAAGGTATAAAAATGTATCGAGACTTGCAACAATGCTATTGGTGACTCGGAATGAAGAAAGACGACCAATTTTATGGCAAGATATCAAACTTGTCAACAAGTAAAGACGACACACCAAAGACCCTTGGAAATGTTAAAGCCACTAGCAATTCCGGAATGGAAGTGGGAATGGATAACTATGGATTTTATAATGGAATTGCCGAAATCAAAAAGAGAGTCGGATGCTATCCGGGTAATCGTAGATCGACCGACCAAATCGGTGCACTTTCTTTTGGTCAAAACCACTTATAGTCCGAACTAGTATGCTCGGTTATACTTGGATGAAATTATGAGATTACATGGGATTTGGATCTCAATTATGTCAAATCGAGATCCCGACTTCACCTTGGCATTTTGAAAAATTATGCATAAAGCTATAACCATCAAGCTAGATTTTAGCACGGCTTATCATCTATAAATCGATAAACGAGTTCGAACGCGTGATCTAACTTGAAGATATGTCGCGAGCATATGTTCTAGATTGGTCTAAAAAGTAGAAGAAATACATATGCCTAGTTGAATTTACGTTTAACAACAACTATCAAGCCTCAAGTGGAATGATCCCCTACGAAGATTTGTATGGGCGATGGTGTGGATCTCTTATGCATTGGGATGAAGTAAGAGAGAGAAAATTATTAGGGCTAAAGCTGGTGCAACAGATGACTAAAGTGGTTGATAAGATCGGCCGGCGAATGAAAACAGACTTAGAACGGATAGAAAAGTTACGCCGATAAAAGGAGGAAGGATCTAGAATTCATAGCCGGTGATTTTGTTTTCCTAAAAATATCACCGATGAACGGTATACTATGATTTGGGCAAAAAGGAAAAATGAGTCCCCGATACATAGGACCGTTCAAAAAACTAGATCGAGTAGGCGATAAGGCATATCACCTTGTACTGCTGCCACCACTAGCGAGAGTGCATAATGTATTCCATGTGTCCATCTTAAAGAAGTGCGTGGGAAATTCGAATCAAGTTTTGGAGATAGAGCTACCAAATCTTACACCGGACTTAATGTATGAGGAAACACCAATCTAGATTCTTAATAGGCAAGTCAAACGATTAAGGAATAAGGAGATCTGGCTAGTTAAGGTTTTCCGGGAAAACCATAGCCTCAAAGAGTTGACTTGGAAATGGGAAGAAGAAATGAGAGAAAAATACCCGAAACTATTTGCATAAGTCAATTTTGAGGATAAAATTTTTTTAAGGAGGGGAGAATTGTAACCCCCGTAAAAATCCTTACCCGTAAAGCGACACGTATTAGAATATTTATCTATATGCATATATTGAGTGTAAGTATAATTCTCATTACACCATAAGAAATTAATGCTTGAAATGTATGATTTATGTTAAATTAAAGTTATTTTACTTGAGATTGATGGTTTAATTATTAAAGAAATCAAACATGCAAAATTAGTGTTTTGAGGACTATATTCTATCCGAATTTTGTGTGATTTATTCAAGGACCTTATAGTGATTTATGGTTAAAACTTAAACAATAAACATTTTTCATCTATGTTTTGACTATCCCTCTATAAAATGTTGTTAGTATTAGGTCTATATATAAAAATTTATGCTCATTTTAGTACAAGCTGGTTTTGATGTACCATTGCTAGAATTTTTGGGAAAAGAATGGGCAAGGAATTTTCGAGTTTTAAAAAAGGAAATTTCCAAAATTTCATGAAGAAAACTATGTTTAGTTACTTGAATCAAGTTAATTATGGCGTTTAGTTAGCATAATTTTTAAGTTAGACACCTAAGCAATGCATTAAATGAATTAATAGCCAACTCACCCTTTTTTTTTGTCCCAAACCCATCACCTCTCACCATGACTCACCCATAACTTTTAAACCTTGTCCCATTAAATTTTAACACTTGTAACTTAATTCACTTAAAAGGGAAGGTAAGTATCTATATATAGAAAGTGTTAAGATGGTGAGAATTTTTAGCAAACCATAACCACCAAATTTGGAGAGAAAAACAACAAGAAAGAGAGAAAGAAAAAGGAAGGGAAAGGAAAAGAAAGAAAGAAAATCTAAGGAAATATAACCACATTTAAGCTATTTAAGTGGGTTTTACTTCATGTTTAAGTTTCTTTTTATGAGTTTTATTCATGTATTTAGTTAAGTTATTGTTTGCATTGTTAAGGTTTCGCTTCGTATTTGATTAGTGTGTGGATGGCTTGGTTTGGATTTAATTGTTATATTGTATTTGTGTGATCATTGAAGTTTATCATGCCTAATGTATTTTTCATCATGTGTTGATGATTGTGGGCTAAAAAGTTAAGGGCTTGAACTAAATATTGGGATGAATAAATTGGTTGGGAAACAAAGGAATGCTTAGGGTTTTCTTAAAGACCCATTCAGCCTAGGAGTTCCAAAGTGAGCACAATTGGATTTTTCTCATGAACTTTAAAGCCTATAACGTACTACTAACCCAATTAGTTTTGAAATAGTAAGTTAGAATGGAAGAGATTTAATAAAAATGAAAGAGAAACCTTAGGCTACTTTTAGGAAAAATTGAGGAATTTGGACTATAACCTTCCAACCTTATGATTAATAGTTAAATTACATCGAAACAAGTGTAAAATGAAAAGTAAAACCGAATTCATGACCTAGGCCCATTTGGGAAGTATGAATTAATTAGTCCCAACTATCCGAGCCTTATGAGTAATGGTTGAATAATCCCTTATGAGTAAAAAATGAAAGATTAGAACATGGAGACCAAATGTAGATTAGAACGAATTTTTCCTTGGTATGCCACAAATCAACCTTTAGAATCAAAGACCACATAAATCAAGTGAAATGATGAGACTCATCAAAACTAACCGAGGAAGTGTGCTCACATGCAAAAGAAAATTGGTTGTCCGACTAGTACTAGTCGGCGGTGATGGGTCCTCCTCGAGGGAAAACATTATGGAAATGATATGGAAATGTGTAAAACCCCGTAAATTTTAGATGATGAGAACGAATTGATAGTGTAGGTTTGATATCCGTAATAAGTTAAACATAGTAACATGGCATCACGTGCATCATATGCATTGATGGGGATGAATTGAGAAAGAATCAAATGGTTGAAAAGTGGTGTGTATGGATATGGGTGGTAACCTAATCAAAGAAAAAGGGGTTTGCGATCCGGTTGTGTGCATACTTTAAGCCGTGTGCCTAAACTATTAGGTGATAGATTCTCGTCGGCGAGTGGCTATAACGAAGGATAATTTCATTGTTAGAATTTGGTGATTTGGTAATCACCTATAGAGTAGACCGCTAATACCCATGGTACCTAGAATCCAAATTGATGAGTATGGTGGGAAGTCGAAAGCATTGCATATCACGTGCATCACCCCACTTACTAAGCTTTGACTCACCTCATTGTTATTTGCATGTTATGACAAGTAGCGATGATCGTAGTACCAATAAGGATGCTACTTGGATCCTCCAAAAGGGCTCGGGGGTGACACAAACCCTAGGGGATTTCCTTTTGCTTGTAAATTTTATGTTAGGGTATTGGTAGCCATTTTGATAATATTGTAAGTAAAATAAATTCTAATTTCTTTTGATATGAATATTATTGTCATGTAAATTATATTGTACATATTTCAATATGTAGTATCTTGTTATAGTACCACCATGTATGTTGTAGGGTTTAAGTCGGGTTGAACGTGTGAGCATGACATGCTTATTACCTAGTTACTCCTATTTGGGTAATAGAGAGTGAACCACGATGGGGGCATTACACGCTCTCTTTATCTCTCCCCCTCTCCTTCCCTCCCTCACTCTCACCATCACTCTCCCATTTCTCTCTCTCCCTTTCACTCTATCTCTATCTCCCTTCTCTCCCCCACTCTCTTCTATTCTCTCTCACCCTCACTCCCCTCTCTTCTTCCCTTTCCTTATCCCACTCCTTCCCTCTATATCCCTTTCTCCCACTCTATTTCTCTCTCCCTCTCTCCACCTTATCTCTCTCTCTTATTCTCTAACTCTATCTCTCTCTCACTCTCTCTCTCTCACCTTCCTAATTTCCATCTCTCTCTTTTCTCCTTAATATCTCTCTCTTTCTATCTCTTCCTTTTTCCTCTCCTTCCTTCCCACTCAATCTCTCTCTCTGTGTCTACCACTTTATCCTTCTCTCTCTCTCTCTCTCTCCTTCTTAATTTCCTCTCTCTTTCACTCTCAATATCTCTCTTTCTATGTCTTCCTTTTTTTCTCGCCCTCTCTCCCTCTCTCTTCCAATCTCTCCCCGACTTTCTCTTCCTCTCTCTTCCTCTTTATCTCACTCTCACCCACACTTTCCCCCTCTCTCTTTCTTTCGCTCTCTCCCCTCTCTCCCTCCCCTTCCCCTTTTCTCACACTCTATCCCTCTCTCGCCCTCTCTTTCTCTTTCTCTCTTCCTCTCCCTTGCTCTCTATCTTTCTCTCTCTTCCCTTTTTCTCCCACTTTTTTCTCTCCCTCTCCCTCTCTTTCTCCTAATCTCTCCCTCTTTCCCTTTCTCGATCACTCTCTCTCCCTCCCTCCCTTTTTTCTCACTCCCTCTCTCCCTCTCTTACTCTCTCCCCCTCTTTTCCTCTATTTATCCCTTTCTCTCCTTACCTATTTCTATCTCTCTCTCTCACACCTCTCTATTTCTCTTCCTCTCTCCCCTCTTCTTTTATTCTCACTCTCCCCTTCTTTTCTCTCCCTCTTTCCCTCTTTTTCTTCCCCTTTCTCTTTCTCTCTCCCTTTCTCCCTCTTTCTCCCCCTCCGTCTCTCTCTCTCTTCTCCCACTTTCAATCTCTCCCCTTCTCTTTCCATCCCTTTCTCTTTCCCCCTATCTAACTCTCTCTACCAATATACATATATGCATATGTATACATATATACATATACATATACATGTATATATATATATACACACACACATATATAACCCTCCTTAATCACTCTCACCTTCTCTGCCTCCCTCTCTCTCCCTCCCTCCCTCTTTCTTTCCAACTTTATCTCTATCTCTTCCCTTTTCTCCCTTTTTCTCTCATTCTCAATTTCCATCTCCCTCTCTCTCTCTTTTGTTCCCTCTATTTTTCTCTCCCTCTCTCTCTCCCCCACTTTTTCTCTCCCTCTCCCACTCCTTTTTCTCTCCCTTTCTCCCTTTTTCTCGCCTTCTCCCTCTCCCCCTCTTTTTCTCTCCCTCTTCTACTATTTTTCGCTCCCCTGTCCCTTTTTCTCTCCCCCTCTCTCAGCCTCTCTACCTCTCTTTTTCCCCCTCTTTCTCTCTCCTAATCTCTCCCTCACTCTCTCTACCTCTCTCTCCCCTTTCCTCTCCCTTTGTCTCTCTCCCCCTCTCCTTCTCTCCCTTACTCTTACATACTTTCTCAAATTTCTCTCCTACTCTCTCACTCTCTCTTCCCTCTCTTCCTTCTCTCTTATTCTTTCTCTCTCCTTCTCTTTCTCTTTTTCTCCTCCCTCTCCTTCTCCTTCTCTCGTACCTCTTTTTTATCTCTCCCCATCTCCTTCCCCCTTTTATGCTCTCTCTCCCTCTCTCCTCTTTTATTCTCTCACTCTCTCCTCCTCCTTCTCTCTCTCCTTCTTTTTTTCTTTATCTTTCTTTTTTTATTCTTCTCTCGCTCTATTGTCTTTCCATTTCTCTTCCTTTCTGTTTCCTAGTCTCTCCCTCTTTTTCTCTCCCACTCTCCTTTTTTCTCCCCTTTACCTGTCTCTCTCCCCCTCTTTTTATCCCTCTCTCCCTCTCTCCCTTCTTTTCTCTCTCCCTGTCTCTCACTCTCTTTCTCTCTCTTCCAATATATATATATCCTCTCTCCCCTTATATTGCACCCTCTCTCCCTCGCTCCCTCTCTCTTCCAATATATATATATCCTCTCTCCCTTATATTGCACCCTCTCTCCCTCGCTCCCTCTCTCCCACTTTATCTTTTTCTCTTACTCTCTCTCCTTTTTTCTCTCCTTCCTTATTTCCATCTCTCTCTCTCTCTCACCCTCTTTATTTCTCCCCGTTTCTCTCCCCCTCATTTCTCTCTATCTTTCTTTCTTTCTCTCTTCTCCCTTTCTCTCCCTCTTGCTCGCACTCTTCCTTTCTCTCTTAATCTCTCTCTTACTCTCTCTCCCTCTCCTCTCTCCTTCACTCTCACCCTCTCTCTCCTATTTCTCTCTCTCTCCTTTTCACTCTCTCTCCTCTTTCTCTCCCGCTCTCTCTTTTGTTCACTTGCACCCTCGCTCCCCCTCTCTCCTTCCCTCTTCTTCCCTCTCCCTCTCTCTCCCTCACTCTGTCCCTATCTCTCTTCATCTTTCCTTCTCTATTTCTTTCCTTCTCTCGTCTCCGTCTCACTTTCTCAACCTTTGTTTCTCTATTCCTCTCTCCCTCCCTCTATCCTTCAATTTCTCTTCCTTTCTCTCCTAGTCTCTCATTCTTCTTCTTTCTCTTCCTCTATACTTCTCTCTTTTCCTCTCTCTTCTCTCTCTTTCTATCTCCATCTCTCCCTCCCTCTCTCTCCTTATCTCTCTTTCTCTCCCCCTCTCTCCTTATCTCTCTTTCCCTCCCTCTCTTCATCTTTATACCTGTCTTACTTTTTCTCTCTCTCCCTCTCCTCCTCTTTCTTTCTTTATCTCTCTGTCTCCTTCTCTATCCATTTCTCACTCTCACTCTCCTTCTCTCTCCTTCTCTCTCCCACTTGTCTCTTTCTTTCTCCCTTTTTCTTTCCCTTTTAATCTCTCTCACTCTACCTATCTTTCTCCCTCTACCTATCTTTCTCCCTCTACCTTATCTATCTCTCTCTATCCCACTCTCTCCCTCTCCCACTCTCTTATCCCTTGTCTTTCTCTCTCCCTATCTCTCTCTTTCTCTCCCCCTCTTCATATCTCCCTCTATCTCCCTCTCTCTCATAATCTCTCATTCTCTCCTTATCTCCCTCTCTCTCTATTTTCCTTTCTTCCTTTCTCACCTCTCGCCCCTCTCAACCTCTCTCTCTCCCTTTCTCCATATCTCTATCTCCCCCTTTTAACCTCCCCCTCTCTCTTGCTACTTCTCTCTCCCATTCTCTTTCTTTTCGTTTCTCTCCTTATCTCCCCCTCTCTTTCTCTCTCCCTCCCTCAATCTTTCTCTCTCCCTACTATTTCTCCCTCTCTCTTATAATCTCTCCCTCTCTCCCTCCCTCTCATATCTATCCTTCTCTCTCCTACTCGTCCCTCCCTCTCTTTATCTCTCTCTCCTTCTTCCTTTCTCTCTCTTTATCTTTATGTCCCCTTCCTCTTTCATGCTTTCTCCTTCTCTCACTCTCCTTGTCTCTCCCTCTTCCTCCCCTTCTCCTTCCCTCTCCCCCTTTCCCCCTTCTTCTCCATCCCTCTCCCACTCTCTCCATCCCTCTCCTACTCACTCATTCTCTCTCCTATCTCTCTCTTTCTCTCTCTCTCTCTCTCTCCCTATTCATATCTCCCTCTCCTCCATAATCTCTCTTTCTCTCCTTATCTGCCTCTCCCTCTCTCTTTCTTTCTTCCTTTCTCCCTCTTCCTCCTCCCTCTCTGTCCTCCTTTCTCCCTCTCTCTCTCCCTCTCTCCATATGTCCCTCTCCATTTTTTTACCTCTCTCTATCACTCTCTTCCTCTCTCTCTCTCACTACTTCTCTCTCCCATTCTTCTCTCCCTCTCTCTTCTCATCTCCCCCTCTCTCTTTCTCTCTCCCTCCCCCAATCTTTCTCTCTTCATACTCTCTCTCCCTCTCTCCTTCTCTACCTCTTCATCTCTCTCTCCCTCTCTCCCTCCCTTTCATCCCTATCCTTCTCTTTCCCAGTCTCCCTCTCTTTGTTGATCTCTCTCTCCCCTTCTTCCTCCCTCTCTTTTTATCTCTCTCTCCCTTTCTCCTTCTCTCACTCTACTTATCTCTCACTCTCTCCCATCTATATCTCTCTCTTTCTCCCTCTCTCTACCTTTCTTTCCCACTCTCTTTTTCTCTATCTCTCTCCCTCTCACCCTATTCCTTTCCCTCTCTACCTCTCCCCCTAATCTCTCTCTCACCCTCACTCCTTCTCTTTCCACCTCTCCTTTTCCCTCCTTCCTCTCTCTCTCTCTCTCTCTCTTTCTTTTATCTCTCTCACTCTCAATCTCTTTCTCTCTCTCTCTATATATATATCCCTCTCTACCTCTCACTCTCGATTGTCCTCTCCCCTACTCTCACCTTCTCCTTTTCTTTCTCTCCCCCGCCCCCTCTTTTTAACTCCATCTCTCTCTATCTCTCTTTTTTCTCTTCTTCCTAATTTTCATCTCTCTTTTGCCCTTACTATTCTCTCCCTCTCTCTCTCTTCCTCTCTCTATCTCTCTCTCTCACTCTTGCTCTCCCCCTCTCACCCTTTTTCCCTTTCTTCCTCCTCCTCTCTCCTAATCTCTTCCTTACTCTTTCTCCCTCCATTCCTCACTCCCTCTCCCTCCCTCTCTACATCTTGCTTCCTCTTTAACTCTCTCCTCTCTCTCCCTTTTTTTCTCTTCATTTCTTTCTCTCTTTCTATCTTGCTCTCTCTATCTTTCCTCATCTCTCTCATTCTCTCTCTTTCTACCCTCGTCTCACTCTATTACTCTCCCTTCTCTCTCTATCCTTATCTATCTTTCTCTTCCTTTCTCATCCCTCTCTCCCTCCCTCTCTCTCCTCTTTTGCTTTTTCATACTCTCTCTCTCCCCCTCCCTCCCTCTCTTTTCTCTTCTTTGGCCCTCTCCCTCTCTTACCTATTTCTCTTATTCCTCTCTTTCTCTCCTCTCTCTCTTCCCTTTCTTCTCTCTCCTCCTCTTTCTCCCTCTCTCTCTGTCATTCTATCCCTTTCTCTACCCTCCTCTATCTCCCTTTCCCTCCCTCTATCTCCCTCCCTCACTCATTCTCTCTCCCTCTCTCCCTCTCTCCCCCTCTTGTTCCCTCCTCCTCTCCCTCTTTGTCTCTCCTTCTCCATCTCTATCCCTTTCTCTCCCTCTTTCTCCCTCTTTTCATCTCCCAATCCCTCTCGTTTTATCCCTCCTTCTGCCTCCCTCTCCCTATATCTCCCTCTTTATCTCTCCTTGTTTCTCTTCTATCTCTTTATATCTCGCTCTCTCCCTTATTCTCTCTCTCCCTCCTTTTTTATCTCTCTCCACCTCTCACTCTCTCGGTATCCCTCTCTCTCTCTTTCTTGATCTACCTTTCTCTCTCTTCATGTCTCTCTTCTTTTCTATCTCTTTATCTTTTCTCTCCCTCTCCCTATTTATCCTTCTCTCCTTCTCTCTCCCTCTTATGCTATCTCTTTCTTTCTTTTCCTTGTCTCTATGCCTCTCTTTATCTCTCACTTTCTATCTCTTCATCCCTCTCCCTCTCTCTCCCTCTCCCTCTTTGCCTCTCTCTATCTCCCTCTCACTTCCTCTCTCTTTCTAGCTCTGTCTATCTCATTCTGTCTCTTTCTCTCTCCCTCTTTCTTTTTCATTTTCTCTCTCTTTCTTCTCTCCTTCTCCTTCCATCTCCCTCTCCTCGTCTCTCCCTCAACTCCCTCTTCTCTCTTTCCCCCGCTCTCCCTATCTCCCTCTTCTCTCTTTCCCTTGCTCTCCACTATCTCCCTCTCTCTTCTTATCCCTCTCTCCTTCTCTCCTTTTTTCTCTCTATCCTTCTCCCTCTCCCTCCTCCTTTCTCCTTCTTTATCTCTCTATCATCCTCCATCCCTCCCTCTCCCTCTCTCCCTCTCCACTCTCTCATTGTCGCTCTCTCTCCTCCTTCACCCTCTCGCCTTATTAGTGTAGGTGCTCAAGGTCTAATTATGTTTGGGTTTAGATGGGCTTGAGTTAATATATTATTGCATCATTTATTTTAATAATAATAAAGAAATCATTCTATTAATACTTGTGTTTCATGTTGAGAAATTCAGTAGACTTAGATAGAAGTCCTTATGATATGCATTTGAAATAGTGATTAATGTATATAAATGGTATCATTAAACATCCCAAGTCATAAAATTGTCAAGAATAGGCATTAACTATATATGGATAGACTTATGAGTGCCATGCTCATGCTATATGATAGCGATAGGAGTTCTCACATCTATTGGCATGGTGAAGCCAAAGCAAGCACTTAGGTGACTTATGTTAGAGAACATATCACTAGAATTGACTCATCATGAGAACCCATTTCGTTTTTTTCTATGGAAATCTCATACAAGATGGGTAAAAATAGTCCTTAGACTTGAAGTCATTAGGGTTATCTCATTAGAAGACTTATGCACTTTGACACTTGTTTCGATGGACCCATTAAAGGGTTATACGTGGGTGATATGTTAGGTGCACTAGGAATGTAATGGAGATAGTTGTATGACTAAGATAGGACATTTCATTCCTTATACGCTAAAGGAGTTATCATATTACACTTCAATAAATGTTATTCAAGAAATATGTAGCCATAGTAGGAGTACACCAATAGAGCATATTTGGTTTACTCTAAGAGCTAAAACATTTAGGAATTGAAGAAAACTTATGTGATCATAATCAAACAAGACTTATAACCAAGTTCGAGATCACATTGTGATAAGTTAACATAAGGACTAAATTGCATGGTAACCATGCTTATGAAAGGTAATAATAGATTAATTAATCCTCTTAGAGAATTAGGTAATCATGATGCCTTACTAGAGGATAATCTTGATTTATGTACCAAGAGATAAAAGAGAAGTCTCTTGTTCTTGATATATTGCCAACGTATCTAGGAGCCTATTGAGTCACACGCATAAGTTTAAGCATTCACATTATAAATGAGAAGCAAAGATACTGGAAAATAGTTTCCAATTGTGAAATTTTCCTATTTTAGAACAAGTTTGCGAAATGAAAATTTTTCTTAATTAGAAAGTTTCCTAAAATAGAAAGTTTCCTATTTTAGAAATCAATTTCCTAATTTGACAGTTAGTTCCAAATTTGAAAATAAATAACCTAAAATAGAAATTAGTTTCTTAATTTAGGTTAAAGGGTATTTTAGAAAATTATTTCCTAATGTGGACCCACCTAAAATAATCTAATATTATTTATTTGGATAGTCTAAATAAATTTAATTGGATAAGGTTCAATGTTTTGAAGATAATGATGAAAAAGTCCACATGCAAAATAACTCCTCATCCTTGGAGGATAAGGAAGCAACAACCTAGAGTCCTTTAGGAACTCATTGCCACCCCTCTCATTATCCTTGGAGACAAGGAAACTCTCCTATAAATATATAAAAAAGAGGGAGGTGTGGCATACAAGGAGTCTTTTGGAAAAGAGAAAATTCAGCTAAAAGAAGGGAAACAAAAAAAGAGAAAATTCGACTAGCCCTAAAACCATAAAAGGGCATACAAAAAATAAAGAAATAAAGGAGAAAATAGTTTTCTCCAAAACCCTAGCAAGTAATACTCTTTTCATTTCTTTTAAGGTTGTTGCAAAATTACCTAAGATTGATTTCTATAGGAAAGACTAAATCAAAAAAGGAGAAGCTAGCACCCTATCGATTTTGAGTGCTTCTTTATGGATCTTAGATTGCATGAACCATCAATAGAGGTTGGACACTTGGAAGACTTTTTTCAAAAGGATTTAGATATGCGCTATAAAAGCTAATCCTTATTTATTGATTTAAATTCATGCATGCATGGTTATTAGATTCAAGGACTTGATCTTGGACCCTTAGATGGAGGAAAATTTTTGTTTATTCCACACCTTTATAGGATGTCCGATCCTTTAATTGGTATCAAAGCCTCCATTGAATCTTTGATTATATGATTTGTTAATTATGATTAACGGTATGAATTAGTTAAGCTCGATTATAAATCTTAGGTTTTTGGTATTATATATAAATATGAAATTGAATTTTGGGTCAAAATCGGTAGGGGCATGCGAGGTTGACATTGGACATGGACGCTCATGTGCGCAATGGCCTCTACCGATTGTCGCATGCTAGGCACACAAAAAGTAAGCTCGCTAGCTTGCCGAGCCATGTACTAGCCGCGTAAGCCGGACGGAGTTCTAGGTTGTGTGGACCGGTCACATACGACAAGCACTATATGCCAAGCCACGTGCTAGCTTGTAGGCTAGGTAATGCATGCCATGCTATGCGTTAGGCATGCATAGACTAGGCGCTACATTCCAAGCATGCCGGCCTACCAGCCCAAATGTTAGATGCACAATAGGTAGGTCTACTAACCTCGCTAAGCCACATACTAGGCATGCGAGCCAAACAGCAAGCCACCGGGCCGGTGGACATAGGTGGGCACGTACGAAGATGCAAACTCGAGAGTTTGGGTAATGAAGCTTGTGAACCCTCGAGGCCTAATGTGGGCCCAAGGCCCAATAAGGTATTAAAATTGAAATTTAGAGAAATTTTGATAAATTTATAAAATAATCAAAACCATAGATTTATAATTGTTTTATGAATGAAATGGTTTCATTACTATGCCATGTATCAATGTGATTGAAGCGTAGGTGAATGGTATGGATGAGTTGACTTAGTTTTATGAATGAATGATTGTAAGTTTTTTTATAAATAGGACCTACGTGTCCCGCCTTCTCTATTATTATATTGTATTTCTCTTCTCATCTTACTCCCCTCAAATGTAATGTAAGGTTTCTTATTTCAAATAAATGTAAAAGTAGAAGATAGAAATTAGAATATATATATATAAGGAGAAGACACCAAGGAATGAAAATATTTATGAAGAATTTGTAATAATTTTTCAATTAAGAATTGATCCACTAGCCTCTTTATGGCTTGAAGGGGCTAGTACTAGAAATCAATTACTATTCACTAGTCTTTGAGTCATGCATGAGATGTATGTATGTTATGAGATCAATATTAGTATGCATTTAGGAATAATATTGTTTAGGATAGATGCTAGAATGAGACTAACAATATTAAATCCTTCAAATAATGTCTAAAGTTAATTGCTTTCCAACGTTATGAGGCGAAACTCTCTTGATCTTTGTTGGCTTATTGAGATAACTCAAGATCATTTCTTCCTCGAGGGAAACAAATCATGAGTCATGTGATGTCCCTAAATGGTGAGTCTAACCTAAAGGAGTTGTTGGGTTTGTTGAGATACACTTGTAAGCAAGGATTAGTATTCACATAAGATGTGATACGACAAGGAGTTATCATACCAATAAAATTAGAAATTACATTAGATGTAATTAGTAAGGAGTTACCTATCTAATCCTTCATGTATGGCTTTTGGAGATAACTCAAGGCCAATGCATGTTAGAGGATGAGATCCTAACCCGCTAAGAAAATGAATCAAAAAGGTTTTTTGAGTCCTATGTTGAAGGTTATAGAACTTGAAGAAAATAGTAAGAGAAAATACAAATTTTACTTCCTTAATTTATGCTTTGTTTTATTTTATTCCATTTAATTAACCAAATCATATGCTTTTCTATCCTGTTAGATTGCACAAGTATGACTGGCAAGCACATCGATATGATTGATTATTGATGAAAAAAATATCTTTAATGACACAAACTTCCTCGACTAGAAAATGAATTTGAGGATAGTCCTCCAATATGAGAAAATACTCTATATGATAGAGAAAGCTCTATTAGCTGAGCCTCTTTTAATTCAAGCTGAAACTCATAAAGTATGGATCAAACATAGAGATGATACGATCATCATTCAAAGCTTCATGCTTGCTGCTATGACGTTAGAGCATAGGCACCAATATAGAAGCTCACAAGCTTTTGACATCATAGCAAAGCTCAAGAGTTTATTTGAGGAGAATACTAGGCATGAGTGTTATGAGATAGCAAGAAAGCTCTTTAGAGCCGGAATGGATGAGGGATCTAACATAAAAAAGCATGTTACCGAAATGATAGGCTATATCGATAGACTAGTCAAACTTGAAGTTAGAATGGATGCTGAATTATCCTTTGACCTAGTATTACAATCGTTGCACAATAGCTTTAGACAGTTCATCATGAACTTCAATATGGTGCATATGCAAAAGCCTATTTGAGAGTTATAGTCCATGCTAAGGGAAGCTTAGCTCAAAATTAACAAGAAAAACAAAATTTTTGTACTTATAGTTAATAAGGGAAAAGGCACGAGTAAAGGGCAAGAAAAAGCCTAAGAAGAAGAAGTCTTCAATTACGCCTACTTGGAGGAGTGAAAGAGGTCGAGGCCTAAAATAGCTCAAAGGATGGAGTTTGCTTTCACTGCAACAAGAAAGGCATTGGAAGTGCAACTATAAGGAGTACCTAGAAGGGGTGCAAAAGAAGAGTTCTACCACCACGTCAAGTATTTATGTTATTAAATAACAATCTTTTTATTTCTAAATTCCACCTCATGAGTATATGATACTAGTTATGGTGCTTACATTTTTGAAATGTAGAGGAGCTTAGAAAAGCAAGCAAGATAGCTTCAAGGGAGAATATCCGCATGACTACAATGGATCAAGAGTTAGGCCATTAGATGTAGATATTTAGGAACTAGCACTACCATGTTGGAATGAGCTAAGACTCAATCATTATTATTTTAATAGAGACTAAAGATCTTATTTTTATTTCTTTTTTTGAATAAGTATTTCATTTTTAAGAATAATGGTTATTTTTAATGATATATTTTTTTTAAATATCTTGATAATGATTGTATGTTTTGGACATAACTCCCAAGTATATAACATAAATACAAGACTTAAATGATCTAAGTAAACATTAATTTGTAAGCAACGTTAAACTTAATCATATAATAAAGAATTCCATATCCAACCTCCTTATAAAAAGGATATTTAGAATCATTTGATGATGTATAAAGAGTCTTATTTACTTGACAAAGAGACATAGATCCCATTTTAGTTGAAAAGGAGAAAGAGGTACTAATTAATAAAGACATTATACATGGAGATGTATATGGGCCTATATTCACCCAAGCAAGAGGAGAACATACTTGTCACATAACCTTTCCCATATCTCATAAGTGATCACATTTCGGTTATAAGACATAAATCTAAAATATTTAAAATGTTTAAAAGTTTAGACTTGAAAAGTCATGTGAAGAATGAGCAAGAGTATTAAGGCATCTCGATTAGATTGAGGAAATGAATACTTGAATACTAGAATTTTAGATCACCTAAAAAAGAATAAGATTCTCTATGGACATTATATGTTAGACATGATCGAGTCTATAATGAGTTGAATTAATATCCCTAGTTTTGGATAAATACTCCTTATTACAACCTTTACAATGAATAAGATTCCAATTAAATCCATTTAAATAGATCACTTATGAGATATGGGAAAGAAAAGAAAAATAAATTAATTTTTCCTTAAGATTTGAGGCTATAAAGTGTATGTTAAAGGATTTGACAAAGACAAACTGAAGCCTAAAATCAATAAAGTGCTAAATTATGAGATATCCAAAGTAAGACAAGGATGTCAATATATTACCACTGGAACAAAGTGTTATTCATTACTAGGCATACTATATTCCTTGGGAAGGAATTTATGGATGCTAGAAACAATGGGAGAAAATTTAAACTCAATAAGATTTGAGTAGACTCACAAATTGACACTTTAATAAAGGAATCCTAAAGGAAAATGATTACAAAGAGTTGTAACTCTCTCATAAACAAAACACAAGAACTTTATAAGTTTAAGAGAAATTCATCAAAAGACAAAAGGATATGATCTTCTCATCTTGACATATGCCGATGTGAGTCCTAAAAAGGATGACAAAGCTAATACTTTTCAAATGAAAATGTTACACATTGATTCCGATAAAAGAAAAATAAAAAGGATGTGTAGATGAAACACCTTGATTGTTCCCAAGAACATGCAAATAAGATTTACAAAATGCTAGGCCCATTAATAGACTTAAGTAGGCATTTAGGAATAAAAGTTGATGTTTTATAAAACGATAATCATCAAAAACAAAGATGAACCTTGTATATAAGAAGTTAGTGGGAGCCTACTAGTCATAGTTACTCAACATAAAATTATAGCCCGATTATAGTATTATCATATTGCAAAAAAAGATTAATGAATCTTGAAGAAATTTCTCAAGAATGACATGGAAAAGTAACTTATAGTCGAAGGGTATAGATCTACGAGAGATAGATCACTTGGAATGT
This sequence comes from Dovyalis caffra, assembly GCA_963924115.1. Lineage (NCBI taxonomy): Eukaryota > Viridiplantae > Streptophyta > Magnoliopsida > Malpighiales > Salicaceae > Dovyalis > Dovyalis caffra. The sequence continues at coordinate 2,487,255 of CAWUPB010001179.1, forward strand.
GAGGAGTCTCCTAAGGTAGTTATGATGACATGATACTAAAAGGTTTAGTATGAAAAAATCAAAGAAAGTTTTATTCCAATGTCATATAGCTTGTTGGTCAATAATAAAGGATCCATAGCATAAGCTAACGAACCAAGGTCTCATCAATGATCCAAGCATGTACTATAATGCCACCACTTGATTATAAGAGATAAAAAGGATTGTGGTAACATAAGGATAGAAAAGATCCACACCGATGATAATATAGCTGATCCCTAGCTAAGCCTTTATCATATTTGAAACATGAGACTCTCACTCGATCATCGAGATTAAGGGATGTGTTTTGTTAGCTCTAGTGCAAGTGAGAGATTATTAGTGTAAGTGCTCAAGATACATCTATGTTTTGATGGGCTTGAGTTAATTTATTATTGTATCATTTATTTTAATAATAATAAATAAGTCATTATATTAATTCTTATGTGTCATGTTGATAAATTCAATAGAATTAGATAGAATCATTACGATATGCATTTGCAATAGTGATTGATCGAAAGATGTCAAACAAACACTAATGTATATAAATGGTATCATCAAACATTCTAAGTCGTAGCATTGTCAAGAATGGATATTGACTATATGCGAGATAGGCTTGTGAGTACTATACTCACGCTATATGATAGTAGTTAGAGATCTCACACCTATTGGTATGGTGATGCAAAACAAGCACTTAGTTGATTTATTTTAGAGAATATATAATTGGACTTGACTCGTCATGAGAACCCATTTGGTTTTAGTCTATGGGAATCTCATATGAGATTGGTATAAATGGTCCTTAAACTTAAAGTCATCATGGTTGTCTCATTAAAGGACTTACACATATTAACACTTGTTTTGATGGACCCATTAAAGGGTTGCACGTTGGCGATTCATTGGGTGCACTAGGAATCTAATGGAGGTAGGTGTATGACTAAGATAGGGCATGTCATTCCTTGTATGCTAAAAGAGTTATCATACCGACCTTCGATAAATGTCTACTTGAGAAATATGTGACCATAGTTGAAGTACACTAATATAGCATAGGTGGTTTACTTTAAGAGCTAAGACATTTGGGAATCGAAGAAAATTGTGTCATTATAATCGAACAAGACTTATAACCAAGTTCAAGTTCACACTATGATAAGTTGACATGAGGACTGAATTGTATTGTAACCATGCTCGTGAAAAGTGATAATGGATTAATTAATTCTCCGAGAGAATTGGGTAATCATGATGCCTTGCTAGAGGCCAATCTTGATTTATGTATTAAGAGATAAAAGAGAAGTCTTTTGTTCTTGATGCATTGCCAATATATCTAGGAGCCTATTGAGTCACATGCATAACTTTAAGTATTCACAATACAAATGAGAAGCAACGATATTGGAAAAATGTTTTCAGCTATGAAAGTTTTCTATTTTGGAAAGGGTTTCAAAAATGGAAAGTATTCTTAAATGGGATGCTTCCTAAAATGGAAAGGTTTCTTAATTAAGAAGTTTCCTAAAATGAAAAGTTTCCTATTTTAGAAATCAGTTTCCTAATTTAGAAGTTAGTTCCAAATTTGGAATTAAATAACCTAAAATAAAAATGAGTTTCCAAATTTAGGTTGAAGGGTATTTTGGAAAATTGCTTCCTAATGTGAATCCACCTAAAATAATCTAAGATTATTTATTTGGATAGTCTAAATAAATTAATTGGGCTAGAATGGTTTTGGACCATTAGGTTTAATTATAAGCCTTAAGATATTTTGGTTGGAGGATAAACATCAACTTTATTAGATAAAGTTGAATGTTTTAAAGATAATGATCAAAAAGTACACATGCAAAATAACTCATCATCCTTGGAGGATAAGGAAGCAACAACTTAAAGGCCTTTACGGACTCATTGCTGCCCCTCTCTTTACCGTTGGAGGACAAGAAAACTCTCCTATAAATATATAGGAGAGAGGGAGGTGTGTCATATAAGGAGCTTTTTGGGGAAGAGAAAATTCGGCTAAAATAAGGGAAAAGAAAAGAGAGAAAATACGACCAACCCTAAAAACATATAGGGCACACAAAAAATAAAGAAAAAAGAGAAAATAGTTTTCTTCAAAATCCTACCAAGCCATACTCTTTCCTTCTCTTTTAAGTTTATCACAAAATTATCCGGGATTGATTTTTATAGAAAACACTAAACAAAAAATGGTGGAGCTAGCACCCTACCGATTTTGAGTGCTTCTTTATTGTTACTTGGACGAGTGTGGATTATAAATAGAGGTCGAACACCTAGATGACTTTTCTAAAAAAAAATTTAGATCTATGCTATAAGAGGTAATCCTTATTCATTGTTTAAATTCATGAATCTATGGTTAGTAGATTCAATGGCTTGATCTTAGGCCCTTAGATGGAGGAAAATTTTTGTTTATTATGCACCTTCATAAGATGCATGATCTTTCATCCCCTCTCTCCCTCTCTCTCTCTCTCACTTTTATCCCCCTCTCTCTCTATCACCTTCTATCCCTCTCTCTCCCCCTCACTCTCTCTCTCCTACTCTAACTCTCCCTCTCTCCCTCTACCTTTCTCTCCCCTTCTCGTTGTCTCCATCCCCGCCTCCCTCTCTCCCTCTCCCATTCTCCCTTCCCCCTCTCTTCCTCTCTCTCCCTCTCTCTTGCTCTCCATTTTTCTCTCCCTCCTCTCCCTCTCCCTCTCACTCCCTCTCTCACTCTCTTCTCTCTTGCTCTCCCACTTCCTCTCTCTCACCTTTTCTCCCTCTCTCTCTCTTCCTCTCTCCCTCTCCCTCTCTCTCTCTCTTTTCCTCTCCCTCTCTTCTTTCTCTAATGAGGGCATAATCAGCATGATTTTTATGTTTTAATATATTATATTATATTATGATAAATAAGATCAAGATGTTGGTTTCAAATTTTGCAGGAAAAATGACAAATTGGAGCTAGAAAACCTAAAACTAAAGTAAGGAAGGTACAAGTCACCAAAGAGGCTTAGAAGAGTCACACGTCCGGGTGTGATCCAAGAAGGAATAACTATTAGCCATGTGAAAGAAAGAAGAAAACTGTGTGGATGTGTAGTATGATTAACAAAGTCCTTCTATACTTCTTACGAGTTTACTAAAGCCTTAGAGTTGGATTTGAAAGAAATGGTCTTCAAAGACATTATAGAGGACATCTCAACCATTCATAATGATAAAGTGGATCATAATCCAAGACTATTTGAGCCTTCAAATGACATTTCATATTCTAGTTTTGAAAACTGTGTTAGCGTTAGTGCCCAAGATCCAACCATGTTTGGATGGGCTCATGTTAATGTATTATTGCATCATTTATTTTAGTAATAATAAAGAAATCATTCTATTAATTCGATGTTTACGTGTTGATAAATTCGGTAGAATTAGATAGAAGTCCTTCTATCCCTCTCTCCCCCTCTCTCCCTCCTAATCCTTCTCACTCCCTCTCCTTCTCCCTCCCAATGTCTCTCCCTCTCTGTCTCGCTCTCCTCTATCTCCCTTTTCCCACTCCAAACCTTTCTCTATCTCTTTTTACTCTATCCCCATCTATCTCTCTCTTTATTTCTCTCTCTGACTCTCCCCTCTCACTCCCCCTCTTATATCCCTATCTCTCATCTCTCTCTCTCTCTCTCTTTCTCTCCCCTTCCTCCTTTTCTCTCTTTATCCCTCTCTCTCCTTCCTTCCCTCCCAATCTCCCTCTTCCTCCCTCTCTCTCACTCTATCTCACTCCCTCTCTCTCCCTCTCTCTCACTCTATCTCACTCCCTCTCTCTCCCTCTCTCTCACTCTATCTCACTCCCTCTCTCTCCCTCTCTCTCACTCTATCTCACTCCCTCTCTCTCCCTCTCTCTCCCTTTCCCTTTTCCTCTCCCTCTCTTCCTCTATCTGTCACACTTTTTTCTTTAGCCCTTCCTCTATCCCTTTCTCCCTCTCTTTCCCTCTCACTCCCTCTATCTTTCTCCCCCTCTCTCCTCCCTTCTCTCCCTTTCTCTACCTCTCTATCCCCATCTCCCTCTCTATATCTATCTCTCCCCAACACTCTCCCTCTCTCTCCCACTCTACCCTCTCTCCTTAACTCTCATCTCCCTCTCCTCTTGCTCTCTCTCCCTCTCTCTTAGTCTCTCTCACTCCTTCCCTCACTTTTTCTCCTTCTCTCTCTCTCTCTCCCTTTCCCTCTCTCTCCCTTTCCCTCTCTCTATCTTGCTACATCTCTCCCCCTCTTCCCCTCTATATCTCCATCCCTCCCTCTCTCCTAATCTACATCTCTCTTACTCTCTCTCTCTCCTTTCTTTCTCTCTCTATCCCTTACTCTCTCCCTCTCTCTCCTTTTCTCTCCCTTCCTCTCTCTCCCTCTTTTTCTCTCTCTCTTTCTTCCTCTCCCCCTTCTCTCTCCCTTTCTCCTTCACCTTCTCTCTCTTTCTCCCGCTCCCTCTCTCCTTCTCTATCTTTTCTTTTCTTTCCCTTTCTCCCTCTCCCTTTCCCTCCCCATCTCCAACTCTCTAACCCCCACTCAAACCCTCTCGCCTTCTCTCCCACCTTTCTCTCCCTCTCCTTCTCTCAATCTCTCTATCCTCTCTCTTTCCATCTCTTTCTTGCTCTCCCTCCTATTCTTCCTATTTCTCTCTCCCTCTCTCAATCTCTTTCTCTCCCCCTCTATCCCTCTTTCTCCTTCTCTCCCCCTTCCTTCCTCTCTATCTCTCTCCCCCTCTCTACAACCCCTTTTTACCCTCTATTGCCCTCTCTCCTTCTCTTTTTAACCCTCACTCGCCCTTTCTCCCTCTCCCCCTTTCTCTCTTTCCCTCTCCCACTCTCTCCCTTTCTCCCTCTCTCTCACCCTCCCCTTCTTCTCCTTCTCTCCCTTTCTCTCCCTCTCTCCCTCTCCCTCCTCTTGTCTCTCTCTCTCTTTCTCTCTCTCCCTAATCTCCTTCCCCCTCTCTTTTTCTTTATCAGTCTCCCTCCTCTTTGCCTCTCTATATCTCCCTCTATCCCTCTCTCACACCCTCTCCCTGTCTCTCTCCCTCCCTCTCTCATTGTTTTTTCCCTCTCTCACTTTTTTATCCCTCTCTCATTCTCTTCTTCTCTCTCCCCCTCTATCTCTCCTCCTCTTTACCTTTCTCTCACTTTACCCTTCCTCACTTCCCTTTCTCTTCCTCCCTCTCTCTCTTTCACTATATCTATCTCTCTCTATCTCTCTCCCTCTCTCTCTTTCACTATATCTATCTCTCTATCACTCTCCCTCTCTCTCTTTCACTATATCTATCTCTCTTTATCTCTCTCCCTCTCTCTCTTCTCCTCTTTCCTACTCCTCTCTTCCTTTCTCTCACTCTCTCCCTCTCTCTCCACCTTTCTCTTGCTTTCTCTCCCTCTTAGCCTCTCCCTCCCTCACTCTCTCTATCTCTCTCCCTCTATTTCTCTCCCTCTCTCTCCCTCTTTCTTCCTCTTCCTTCTCTCTCTCCCTATCTATTTTTCCCTCTCCTACTCTCTCACTTTTCCATTCTCCCTTCCCTTCTCCCTTCCCTTCTCCCTCCCTTTCTCCATCTCTCTCCCCCTTCCCCCTCTTACTTTCTCTGTCTCCCTCTCTCTCTCTCTTAACTATTACCCTCCCTCTCTCCCCCTCTCGCCCTCACTCTCCCCCTTTTTCCCTCTCTCTCCCACTTTCTCTTTTCCTCTCTATCTCTCTCCTTATCACTTTCTCTCGCCCTCTCTCACTCTCTCTCATCTCTCTCCTCCTCCTTTCCTCTCTTTAACTCTCCCTTTCTCTTTACTCTTTCTCACCCTCTCTTATCATCTCTCCCTCTCTCCCTCCCCTATCTCTATCCCTCTCTCGCCCTTTCTCTATCCCTCTCTCCCTCTTTCTATCTCTCTCATCCTCTCTCCCTCTCTCTATCCCTCCCTCTCTCTCCCTCTCTCCCTCTCTCCTTCTCTCTCTTCCTCTCTCATTCCCTCTCTTCCTTTCTCTCTCCTTCCCTATCTCTCTCCCTCCTCTCATCTCTTTCTCTCCCCTTTCTCTCCCTCCCCCTCTCCCTCTCCCTCTCCCTCTCTCCTCTCTCCTTTCTCTTTCTTTATCCATCTACCTCCTCTTTCCCTCCCTCAACTTTCTCTTCTACTCCCCCTCCTTCTCTCTGCCTCTCTATACCTCCCTCTATCCCTCTCTCACACCCTTTCCTTGTCTCTTTCCTTCCCTTTGTCACTCTTTTTATCCCTATCTCTCTTATTCTCTTCCCTCTCTCCCCCTCTATCTCTCCTACTCTTTACCTTTCTCTCCCTTTACGCTTATCTCTCTCTAGTTTTCTCTCTCCCTCTCTCCCCCTCTCTATCTCCCTCCATCTCTCTCTTTCCTTTATTTACTACTCCTCTCTCCTTTTTTACCCTCTCTCTCACTCTCTCGAACTTTCTCTTTCTTTTTCTCCCTCTTACCCTTTCTTCCCCTCACTCACTATCTCTTTTTCTCCATCTCTCACCTTTATTCTCTCCCTACCTCTCTCCCTCTATCTCTCTCCACTCTCTCTCCCTCTCCTTTCTCTCTCTTTCCTTGTCTATTTCACCTTCTTTTACTCTCTCTCTTTTCCTCTCTATCTCTCCCTCTCCCTCCCTCTCTTCCTCGTCACCCTCTCACCCTTTCTCCGACTCTCACTCTCTCTCTCTTAATCTCTCTACCCTCACACTCTTTCCCCCTCCCTTCCTCACTCTCCCCCTTCTTTTCCCCTCTCTTCCCGCTCTCTCCCTCACTTTCTCTCTATTTCTCTCCCTTCATCTCTCTATCTCTCTCTTTATCCCTTTCTCTCTCCCTCTCTTGCTCTCTTTCATCTCTCTCCTCCTCATTTTTTCTCTCTACCTCTATCATTCTCTCTCTATTACCTTCTTCCCTTCTCTTATCCTCTCTTTGTCTCCCTCTCTCCCTCTCTTGCCCTTTCTCTTTCCCTTTCCTCGCTCTCTCTATCTCTCTCTTCTTCTCTCACTCTCTCTATCCCTCTCTCTCACCCATCCCTCTCTCTTCCTATCTCCCTTCCTCTCTTGATCTCTCTCTCCTCTTTTCTCTTTACCACACTCTCCCTCTCTCTTCCTCTCATCTCTCCTCTCTCTTTCTCTCTCCATCTCTCACCCTCTATCCCTCCATTCTCCAATCTCTCTTATACTCTCTCTCCCTCTCAATCGCTCCCTCCCTCTATCTCCCTCTTTCATACCCCCTCTCTCTCTCTATCCCTCATTTTTCCTCTCTCTTACTCTCTTTATCCCTCTCCCTATCTCTCCCTTTTTTTGTTTCTCTCTCTCACTCTCTTTATCCCTCTCCCTACCTCTCCCTGTCTCTCCCTTTCTTTTTTGTTCCTCTCTCTCACTCTCTCCTTCTTTCTCTCCCTTTCTCTCCCTCCCTCTCTCTCCCTCTTTACCCCTCTCTCTCTTTCTGCCCCCCTTTATCCCTCTCTCTCTTACTCTTTCCCTTTATTTCTCTCTCTTTCACTCTCCCTCCTCTAGACTTCTTTTCTCTATCGCTCTCTTGGTGTGCCTCCCTCTCTCCTCCTCTCTCTTTCTCTCTATCTTTCTCTTCCTCTCTCACCTAACCTCTCTTCCACTCTATCCCTCTCTTTCCCTCTATCCCTCTCTTTCCCTCTCTCTCGACCTTTTTTGTCCTTCTCTCTCCTTCTCACTCCTTCTCTCTCTCTCCTTCTTTTCATCTCTATATTTTTGTCTCTCTTCCACTTTGTCTCTCCCTCGTTCACCTTCTCTCTCCCTCTCCCTCTCTCCTTTTTTCTTGATCTCTCCCTTTTCTCACTCTCTCTCCCTATCTTTCTCGCCATCTCTCTCCTACTCTCTCTCCCCTGTCTCACTCTCTTTCACGTTCCGTCATTCCCTCACCCTTTTTCTCTCTCCCCCTCTCTATCTCTCCTTTTCTCGCCCTCTCTCTTTTTATCTCTTTATGTCCCTCTTCCCTTTTATTCCTTTCTTCCTATCTCTCTTTATCTCTCACCCTCTCTCCCTCTACCTCTCTATCTCTCATTATCTCTCTACCTCTTTCTCTCCCTCTCTCTCTCCATCTCCCTCCCTCTATCCCTCTCTTGCCCCACTCTCCCTCTCTATCCCACTCCGCCTCTCTCCCCTCTCTCTTTTTCTATTTCTCCCTCTCTCTCTTTCTCTTTATCTCTCTAACTCTTTTTCTATCTCTCTTCCTCTCTTGACCCTCTCTCCTAGCCACTTTATCTTCCAATCACCCTTTCATAACCTCTCTCCCTCTCTCCCTCCCTCCCACCCTCTCTCCCTTCCCCCTCTCTAGTCGCCTCTCATGCCTCTTTTTCTATTCTCTCTCCCCCTCCGTCCCTCTCCGTCCATCCATCTATCCTCTCTCTCACTCTCTTTCCCTCTCTCTTTCCCTCTATCCCTCTCTTTCCCTCTCTCTCCCTCTCTTTCCCTTTATCTCTCCCTCTATTTCCCTCTCTCTCACTATTTTTCCCTCTCTCCATCTATCCCTCTCTCTCTCCCTCTCTTTGCCTTTATTGCTTTATCTTTTATCTCTTTTCTCTCTCCCTCTCTCCCTTTCACCCTCTCTCTCTTATTCTTTCTCCCTCTCTCTCTCTCTCTCTCATTCCCTCATTCTCTCTCTCTCTCTTCCCTTCCCCTCTCCTTCTCCCCCTCTCTCCCACTTTCTCTATCTCCCTCTCTCCCACTTTCTCCCTCCCTCACTCCTCTCCCTCTCTTTCTCTATCTCTATCTCTTATCTCTCTCTCTCCCTCTCTATCTCCCTCTCTCCCTCTTACTACCTCCCTCTTTCTCTTTCCTCTCTCTCTCCCTCTCCTTTTTTCCCTCCCTCTCTTTTCCCTCTTTCTTCCTCTTTCCTTCTCTCACTCTATCTCTCCCCCTTTTCTGTCCCTCTCTCTTTCCTTCTATATCTCTCTCCCCTATTCTCCCTCTCTCTTTCCCCCTCTCTCCCTTCTCTCCTAATCTCTATCTTTTTCTCTCGTATCTCTCTTCTCTCTCATTATCTCTCCCTCCTTTTTTCTCTCACACCCTCTCTCCTTCTCTCTTTGTCTCTCTCCTTATCTCTCTCTCCCTCTTTCTATCCATTCCCCTCCCACCCTCTCTCTCCTTTTCTCTTAATCTCTCCCTATCCCTGTCCCTCTCCCTCTCTCATTATCACCCACTCCCCCATTCCTTCCATATCTTCCATTTGCCTTCCCTCTCTCTCCCTCTCTCACACCCTCTTTCTCCCTCTTTATATCTCCCTCTCTCCCTTTCCCTCTCCCTCTTTCTCCCTTTTCTCTCTCCTTCACTCTATCCTCTCTCATAAACTCTCTCCCTCTAACTTTCCCTCTATCCCTCTATCTCTCTTTATCTCTCTCTTCATCTCTGCCTCTCTCCCTTTCTCTTCCTCTCTCTCTCTCTCCCTCCATTTTTTGGCCTCCCTCTCTCTCCTTCTCCCTCTTATCTCTATCTCTTATCTCTCTCTCCCTCTCTGTTTCACCCTCTCCTTCTTTCTATCTCCCTCTCTCCCCCTCCCTCCCTCCCTCTCTCTCGCTCCCTTGCCTCGTCACTCCCTTCCTCCCTCTTTCCCCCTCTCTATCCCTCACTCTTTCTCTCCCTCTCCTTTTATCCCTCTCTCCCTCCCCTCTTTCTTTCTCTCTCCTTCTTTTACTCTACTTCTCTCCTTCTCTCACCCCTCTGTCTCCCTCCCTCGTCTCTTTACCTTTCCCTCTCCCACTCTCATTCTCTCTCCCTCTCTATCCTTTTCTCTCCTACCCTCTCTCTCCTTCGCCTATCTCTCTCTTTTTTTTGTCTTTTTCTCCCATTCTCCTTCACCAGTTCTCTCTCCATTCCTCCTACCCTTTCTCTCCTTTTCTCTCCCACCTTCTTTCTCCCTCTATCTTTCCCTCCCTCTCCTTCTCTCTTTCCCTCCCTCTACCCTCCTCCCTCCCCCTCTCCCTTTCTCTCTCTTTTTCTTTCCATCTCTCTCCCTCCCTTTCTCCCTCAATTCTTACCTCTCTCCCCCTCCCTCTTACTATCCCTCTCCAATCTCTCCCTCTCTATGTTTCTCTCTCTATCTTTCTCTCCCTCTTTTACCCTCCTCTCTCCCTCTCTCTCTCTCTCTCTCTCCATCTTTCCCTCTCTCTCCTTCTATCTATCTCTCTTTGTCTCTCTTCTAATCTCTCTCCCCTCATTTCTTTATTTTTCTCTCCCACCTTCTCTCTCCTTCTCTTTATGTCTCTTTCCCTCCTTTATCTACTTTTCTCTCCTACCCTCTCCCTCCTTTTCTCCCCCTATCTCATCATCTTTCTCCCTCTACTTATCTCTCTCTACCTCTACCCCTCCCTCTCTCTCCCTCTCTCTCACCATCTCTCTCCCTCTCACTCTCATTATCTTTCTCTCTCCCTTTCTCACCTTCTCTCTCGCCCTCTCTCTCGTATCCTTCTCTCTTTCTTTCCATCACCACCTTTATTTACCTCATTTTATCCTTTCCCTAACCCTCTTCTCCTCTCTCCACCTCTTTATCGCTTTTTATCTCTCTACCTCTTTCTCCCTTTCTCCCACCCTCTCCCTCCCTCCCTTCCCTCTCTCTCCCCCTCTCTTTCTCTCCCTCTCTTATTTTCTCTCCTTCTCTCACTCTACCCCTCTCCTTTTATCACCTACTCTCTCCTTTTCTACCTCTCTCTCTCCCTTTCTCTCTCCCCCACTCTGCCTCTCTCCCCCTCTCTCTCCTTCCCTCTCTCCTTCCCTCTCTCTTTCTCCCTTCTCTCTCACTCCATCTCCCTTCACCTCTCTCTCTCCCTCTCCCTTTCCATACCATTATCCCTCTCCCTCTCTCTTACTCTCCTACTCTCCAACTCTCTCTTCCCTTTTTTATCTCTCCCTCTCTCTTACTCTCCAACTCTCTCTTCCCTTTTTTATCTCTCCCTTTCCCTATAATTCTCTCTCCCCTCTTACTCTTCCTCTTTATCTCCCCTTCTCTATTGCTTTCTCTTCCTTACATTCCCTCCCTCCCTATCTTTTTCACTACCTCCCTCTTTCTCTCTCTCTCTCCCCTTCACTTTAGCTCACTCACTTAGCCTCTATCCCTCTCGGCCTCTCTATCTCCCTCTCTCTTTTTCTATCTCCTAGCACTCTCTCACTCTATTACTATTCCTCTCCCTCTCTCTCTCTCATTCTCTCTCTATCTCTCTCCCTTTTTATCCCTCCAACCCTTTACATCTCCCTCTCCCCTTCTCTCTCCTTCTCCTTCTCCCTCTTTTGATCTCTCCTTCTCTCTCTCCCTCTCCTTCTCTCTCTCTCGCTCTAGCTCTTTCTCCCCTCTTACTCTCCCTCTCTCTCTCTCCTTCTCTCCCTCTTTCTGTTTCTCCCTCTCTCCATCTCTCACTCTCCCTCCCTCTCCCTCCCTCTATTTCTATCTCCCACTCCCTCTTTCTTTCTCCATTTCTCTCCCTTTCTTTATCCCACTCTAACCCTTTCACTCTCCTTATCTCTCCCTCTCTCCCCCTCTCTCTCCCATTCTTCTTCCATCCCTTCCTCTCTCCCCCTCTCTCTCGCTACCCCTCTCCTTCTCTCTACATCACTCTTGCTATTTCTCTCCCTCTCTACCTATCTATCCCCCTCCATCTTGCTCTCTCCAACTCTCTCACTCCTCCCCCTCTCTCTCCTCTCTCTTTTCTCTCCCTTTCTCCCTCTATCTTTGCTCTCTCCTCCTTGCCTCCCCTTTCCCTCCTTCCCCTTATCCCTCTCTCTTTCTCTCCTATCCCTTTTTATCCCTCTCTCTTTCTCTACTCTATCCCTCTTGAAAGAAGGGAGAGAGAGGGAGGAAGGTAGAAAAATGAAAAGAGAGATAGAGTGATAAAGGTAGAGACTTAGAGGAAGAGAAATAGAGGGAGAGAAAGGGAGATTGAAAGCGAAGAGAGGGGAGAGAGATGAAGTGATAAAGGTGAAGAGTTAGAGGGAGAGAAAAAGAGGGAGAGAGAGGGAGATTGAGAGTGGGAGAGAGAGGGAGAGAGATGGAAAGGGAGAGAGATAAAGAGAGGGAGAGGGAGAAGAGATAAGGAGATAATAAGAGAGTGGGAGAGAGAGAGAGAAAGAAGAGAGAGAGGGAGAGGGAGGGAGAGATAAGGGGAGGGAGGGAGAGGGAGAGGGAGGGAGTGAAGGAGGGAGAGAGTGAGAGAGAGATATAAAGGATCATGTATCTTATGGAGGTATGAAATAAACAAAATTTCCTCTATCTAAGTCTCCTAAGATCTAGCCAATGAATCAACTAATCATATATACTTGAATTAAAAGCATGAGTAAAAATTACCTCTTCCAAGTGCAGATTTAACCTTTATATAAAAAATTCATCTAAGTATCTAACCTCTTTCAATAATTCATGCACCTTAAACACCCATAAACAAAGCCATAGAAATCATAAGGTGCTAGCTCCAATTAGGGTTTTTGTGGCAACTCGGGCTTTTAATGAGGGATACGACAACTCATGCTTTTGGGATGAGAAAAAATTTATCTTTCTTTTTCTTTTCAATTTTCATGCGTGTCTCTGTCTTAACCCTCCTTTGCCACCTCTCTCCCTTTATTTATATGAGGGGGTGACATATTTGTCCTCCAATGAAAGAATGTATAATATACGTGGGCTTGTTTGATCTTATCCTTGTAAACATTAAGCATTATCCAATAGGACTTAAGTTTATCCTCCCGTCGAATATCTTACAAGCTTTTAAATGAAGCCTATTGGCCCAAACTCTTTTAGCCCAATTAATTTAGACTATGGGCCATATATTTTTAGGAAGACCACATTAGGAAATAATTTTCAAAACTTTTTAGACTATCCATTTTTGGAAAATTTTTCTAAAACAAAAAAATTTCTAAAATAGGAAACCTTTTCCAACCAAGAAAGTTTTCATTTTCAAAAACCTTTTTCAAAATAGGAAACTTTTATTCTAGGAAAGGTTTTCCAAAATATTTGCTTCTCTTTCATTATGTGAATTCTTAAACTTATATGTATGACTTGATAGGCTCTAGATATGTTAGCAATGTATCAAGAACAAAAGACACCTCTTGTATCTCTTGATACATAAATCAAGATTGGCCATTAGTAAGGCCATGACTACCTAATTCTCTAGGAAGATTAATTAATCTGCAATTACCTTTCATGAGCATGGTTACCATAAAATTCAGTCCTCATGTCCATTTATCATAGTTTGATCTAAAACTTGATTTATAGTTTGTTCGAGTTATGATCACACGAGTTCAATTTCTAAATTTCTTAGCTCTAGAGTAGACCAACTATGCTCTATTGGTAAACTCCCACTATGGGCATAGATTCTTTGAGTAGACATTCATCGAAGTGCAATGTAATATCTCTAGCATATAAGGAATAATATCTCCTATCTTAGTCATCCACCTATCTCTATTAGATTATTGCTGCACCTAATGAATCGTCCATATGTAGCTCTTAATTAAGCCCATCAAAAGTGTCAAAGGGTATAAATCCTCTAATGAGATAATCATGATGACTTTAAGTCAAAGGATTAGTTATAACCCATCTCGTATGAAATTCCTATAGACTAAATCAAATGGGTTCTCATGGTGAGTCATGACCCATAATATATTCTCTAACATTAATCACCTAAGTGTTTGCTTTGCCATAACCATGTCAATAGGTGTGAGATCTCCAGTTGCTATCATATAGCTAGACCACAAGTCTTGTCATACATAGCCAATGTCCATTCCCGACAATGCTATGACTTGGGATGTTTAATAATATCATTTAAGTGTGTTAAGGTTTGTCCAACATCTATCGATCAATCGTTAATTGAATGCATATGAGATGGACTTCTATCTAATTCTATCAAAATAGAAACAAAAAGAATTAATAGAAAGACTTCTTTCACTAACAAAATAAAGAATGCAATATTACAATAGTCAAACCATTTAAACAAGGTTGGATCTTTGGCACCTACACTAATAAGAGAGTGTGAGAAAGAGGGGGTAAAGGGAGAGAGGGGTAGGGAAGGAGGTAGGGGAGAGGGAGATAGGATAGAGAGAGGGAGAAAGGCAGAGTAGGAGAGGGAGAGAGAGAGAGAGTGAGGTAAAGAGATCGATGATGGGAGAGGGAAAGTGGGAAAGATAGGGGAGAGAGGGAAAGAGAATAAGAGAGAGAAAGCAAAAGAAGGAGAGGGAGAGGGGGAGAGAGGGGAGGAGAGAGGGAGGAAGAGGAAAAGAGAGGGTAGGAGAGAGGGAGAGGGATAGGGAGGGAGAGAGAGGAAAAGTTAGAGAGTGAGAGATAGGGAGTGAGAGAGGGAGAAGAAGATAGAGAGCAAGGGAGGAAAGGAGAGAGAAAGAGAGAAAAAGGAATGAGAGGGAGAAAGGGGAGATAAAGAGGGAAAGGAAGGGAGAGAGGGAGAGAGAAGGTTATAGAGGGAGAGAAATAAAGAGGGAGAGATAGAGGAAGAAAGAGGGAGAGAGAAGGTTATAGAGGGAGAGAAATAAAAAGGGAGAGATAGAGGAAGGAAGAAGGAGAGAGGGAGATAAAGGAAAAGAGAGATAGGGAGAAAGAGAGAGGGAAATAGGGAGATAGGGGGAGGGAAAAGAGAGAGAAGGAAGGAGAGCAAAAGGGATAGAGAGGATGAGAGAGAAAGAGAGAGGAAGATAGAGTGTGAATGAGAGTGAGGGAGAGAGCAAGAGAGAGAGTGAGAGAGAGGTAGAGAGACTAGAAGGAGAAGGATAAAGAGAAAATGAGAGAGATAGAGAGGGAGAGATAGTGAGAAGGAGAGATAGAGAAAGAGAGAAAGAGGAAGAGAAAGATGGAGAGATGGAAAAAGAGCTAGAAAGAAAGATAGAAGAGAGGGAGATGGAGAGAAAGAGAGAGCAAAAGAGAGGAGAGAGTGAGAGAGAGTGAGAGGGGAGAGAGAGAGAGGAAGAGGGAGAGAGGAAGATAAAAAGGTACATAAGGAGACATAAAAAGAGAAAGAGAGAGTGAGGGAGAGAGAGAGAAAGGATAAGAGAGAAATAGAATAAGAGATAAGGATAGGAAAAGAGAAAGTATGAGGGATGGGGGGATAGAAAGGGAGAGATGGATATAGTTAGGAGAGATAGATAGAGAGAAAGGGAGAGAGAGAAAGGGAGAAAGAGGAGAAAGGGAGACAAATAGAGGGGGAAAAGGGAGGGAGAGGAAAAGAGAAAGAGAGGGATAGAGAGAGTGGGTATGGGAGAAGGATTGAAAGAGTGAGGGAGAGGGAAGAGAGGAGGAGAGAGAGTGAGAGTGAAGGAGAGAGCAAGAAAAGGAGATAAAGAGAGTAGTAAAAGAGAGATGAATGGAAGTAGGGAGAGGGAGAGGGAAAGAGTAGGAGATAGATGGATAGGTGGAGAGAGGGAGATGGGTAGATAGGTATAGAAAGGGAAAGAGAGGGAGATAAAAAGTAAGAGTGAAGAAGATGAGAGAAAGAGAGGAAGAGAAAGGGTGAGAGAAAGAGGGAGAGAGGGAGAGGGAGAGGGAGAGACGGAGAGGGAGAGGGAGAGAAGGGGAGGACGAGAGAGAGAGGGAGAGAGGGAAAGAAAGTTAGAGAGAAAAAGGAGAGAAAGGGAGAGAGGAGGGGGAAGAGAGAAGGAGAGTTAGAGAGTGAGAGTGAGCGTGAGAGGGATGGAATGAGAATGAAGGAGGGAGAGAGTGAGAAAGAGGGAGAGAGAGAAAGAGGAAGAGGGAGAGGGAGAGAGGGAAAGAAAGTTAGAGAGAAAAGGAGAGAGAGGGAGAGAGGAGGGGGAAGAGAGAAGGAGAGTTAGAGAGTGAGAGTGAGCGTGAGAGGGATGGAATGAGAATGAAGGAGGGAGAGAGTGAGAAAGAGGGAGAGAGAGAAAGAGGAAAGGAGGGAGGGAGAGAGAGGGAAGGAGAGAAAGCAAGAGAGAGGGAAGGAGAGAAAAGGATTGAGAGAGAGGGAAAGAGTGATGGAGATAGAGTGAGAGGGCAAGAGAGTGAGAGAGAGAAAGAGGGAGGGAGAGAGTGAATGAGAGAGGTAGAGATAGAAAGATATAAAGAGATAGGGGAACTAGAAGGTTGAGAGAGAAAGAAGAGAGATGGAAGAGAGAGAAAATGAGAGAGAAATAGGGGGAGAGAGATAAGGAGAAAGAGGGAGGAAGGAAGAGAGAGGGAGGGAAAGAGATAGGGAGAGAGAAGGAGGAAGAGAGATAGGGAGAGGGAGAGATTAAGATTGCAAAAGGAAGAGAGGGGGAGAGAAGGGAGAGAGAGGTATTAGAAAGGGAGACAGGGAGATGGAGAGAGGAAGAGAGCTAGAGAGAGATAGAGAGAGAGTATAAGAGAGAGGGAGAAATACGAGAGAGAGAGTGTAAGAAAGCAAGAAAGGGAGAATGGGAGAAAGAGAAAAAGGGTAAGGGAGAGAGGTAAAAAGGGAGAGGGAGGGAGAAGAAGAGAGGAAGATATTGAGAAGGAGAAAGAGGGAGATGGAGAGGAAGGGAGGGAGAAAGATGGAGAGAGTGAGTGAGGTGGAGGGAAGAAGGAAGGAGAGTGATAGAGAGAGAGAGAGTGTGTGTGAGGTAGAGGGAGGAGGGAGGGATATGGAGAGAGGGAGATAGAGAAAGATAGAAAGAAAAAAGAGGTGGAGGAGAGAGAAAATGGGAGAGGGAGAGATAGAGAGAGAAAAATGGAGATGGAGAGATAGAGACAAAGAGAGAGGGTAAGAGAGGGAGGGAGAGAACAAGAAAAAGAGAAGGAGGAGAGGAAGGGAGAGCAAGGAGGGAGAGATAGAGGGGGAGAGAGAGGGATAGAGGGAAAGATAGGGAGATAGAGGGAAAGAGAGAGGGATAGAGGGAGAGAGAGTAAGAGGGAGAGGGTGGGAGAGAGAGGAGTGAGAGGGAAGAAAGTAAGAGAGAGAGGGAGGGAGAAAGTGGGGATAGAGGGAAAGAGAGAGGGATAGAGAGAGAGAGGGGGAGAGAAGGAGACAAAGGGAGGG
Source organism: Dovyalis caffra (assembly GCA_963924115.1). NCBI lineage: Eukaryota > Viridiplantae > Streptophyta > Magnoliopsida > Malpighiales > Salicaceae > Dovyalis > Dovyalis caffra. The sequence goes on from CAWUPB010001179.1 coordinate 2,504,188, forward strand.
AGAGAAAGGAGAGAGAGGAAGGGAAAGTAAGAGAGAGAAAGGGAGAGAGAGGGGGCGAGGGAGAGGGAGAAGGAGAGCAAATATGAGGGAGAGAAAGGAAGAAGGAGACAGAGAATGGCTATAAGGGGGAGATAGAGGGAGAGAGCAAGAGAAAAAGACAAGGGAGAGAGATGGAGAGAGAGTGAGTGAGAGATAAAGAGAGGGAGAGGAAGTGAGTAAGAGCGAGAAGAGAGGGAGAGGGAGAGGGAGAGAAAGGGAGAGATCAAGAACGAAAGGAAGAGAAAGAAAGAAGAAGGGAGGAAGGGAGAGAGAGAGGGGGAGGTAGAGTGATAGAGAGAGTGGGAGAGAGGGAGAAGAAAAATAGAGATAGAAAGATAAAGAAAGAGCTAGAGATGAAGTAGGAAGAGAGAATGAGAAAGGGAGAGAGAGGGGAAGAGAGAGAGGGTGTGAGAGGAGAGGAGAGAGCAAGAAAGAGAAGTATAGAGGGAAAGAAAGAGAGAGAAGGTGAGGGAGAGAGAGGTAAGGTGATAGAAAGTGAGAGAAAGGGAGAGTGATAGAGAGAGGGGGAGAGAGGGATAGAGAGGGACAGAGGAAAGAGTGAGGGAGATGTAAAGAGAGAGAAAGAGTGACGAGATAAAGAGTAAGAGAGTATGGGAGAGAGGGAGTGAGAAAGTGAGAGAGGGAAAATAGGAGAGAGAGAAAAAGGGTAAGGGAGAGAGGTAAAGAGGAAAAGAAAGGGGAGAGGGAAAGGGAGAGGGAGAGAGAGTGTGAGAGAGGGAGAGAGAGAGGGAGAGATTGAGAATGAGAGAGAAGGAGATGGGGAGAGAGGAAGAGAGGGAGAGGATAGAGAGATAGAGTGACATAGAGGGAAGGAAGGAGGGAGAAGGAGAGAGGGAGATGAAGAAAGAGAAAGAGAAAAGAAGAGGTAAGAGAGAATAGGTGAGAGAGGGAGAGAGAGAGGAAAAGGGAGATAGAGAAAGATGTAGGGAGAGGATGGGAATAGGTATGAGAGGGAGGGAGAGAAAACAAAGAGAGGAGGAAGGAGAGAGAGGGAGAGCGAGGGGAGAGATAGAGAGAGAAGGTTGAGAAAAAAGAGAGATTAAAGAAGAGGGGAGAAGAGAGGAAGAGAGAGGAGCCAGAGAGGGAAATATAAAAGAGAAAAAGGGAGAGAAAGTAAGAGAGAGATTGAGGGAGAGATGGGGGATATAGAGGAAGAGAGGGAGAGATAGAGGATAGAGAGGAGGGAGAGAAAAAGAAAGAGAGAAGGAAGGGGAGAGAGGGAGAGCAAGGGTAAGAGATAGAGAGAGAAAATGGAGAAAGAGAAAGAGGGATTGAGGGAGAGAGGGGGAAGATAGAGAGAGGGAAGGAGAGAGAGGGAGGAGAGAAAAAGAAAGAGAGAAGAAATGAGAGAAATGGTGAGCAAGGGTGAGAGATAGAGGAAGGTGGAGAAAGAGAGGGGTAGAAAGGGAGAGAGAAAAAAAGAGAAAGTAAGAGAGAAATAGAGGGAAAGAGAGGGGGACAGAGAGGAAGAAGGGAGAGATATAGAGAGTAGGGAGAGAGGGTGAGAGAGAGATGGGAAGGGAGATGGAGGGAGAGAGAGGGAGAGAGATGGGAGAGAGAGAGAGAGGGTGAGAGGGAGAGAGAGAGGGTAAGAGGGAGAGAGGGAGAGAAAGAAAAGGAGAGAGAGGAAGAGAGAGAAAGAAGGGGGAAGAGGAAGAGAGAGGTAGGGCAATAGGAAGGGAGAGGGTGAAAGAGAGGGAGGGAGTGGGAGAGAGCGAGGGGGAGAGATAAAGGGAGAGGGATGGATAAGGGAGTAGAGGGAGAGTGAGAGGGAGAGTGAGAGGGAGAAAGTCATAGAGAGGGATAGAGAGAGACAAAGGGGTAGAGAGAGGAAGAGAGAGGGAGAGGGAGAGAGATAAAGAGAAAGAGGGAGGAAGGAAGAGAGAGGGAGGGAAAGAGATAGGGAGAGAGAAGGAGGAAGAGAGATAGGGAGAGGGAGAGATTAAGATTGCGAAAGGAAGAGAGGGGGAGAGAAGGGGAGAGAGAGGTATTAGAAAGGGAGACAGGGAGATAGAGAGAGGGAGAGAGAGGAAAAGTGAGAGAGAGGAAGCGAGGGAGAGGGAGATAGTGAGAAAGGGAGAGAAAGATGGAAGGAAAGAGGAAATGGGAGAGAGGGAGAGCAAAAAGGATGGAGAGCGAGAGAGAGGGAGATAGTGAGAGAGGGAGAGAAAGATGGAAGGAAAGAGGAAAAGGGAGAGAGGGAGAGCAAAAAGGATGGAGAGCGAGAGAGAGGGAGATAGTGAGAGAGGGAGAGAAAAATGGAAGGAAAGAGAAGAAGGGAGAGAGGGAGAGCAAAAAGGATGGAGAGCGAGAGAGAGGGAGATAGTGAGAGAGGGAGAGAAAAATGGAAGGAAAGAGGAGAAGGGAGAGAGGGAGAGCAAAAAGGATGGAGAGCGAGAGAGAGGGAGGGAGAGAGAGTAAAAGATAGAGGAGGGGAGAGGGAGTGAAAAAGAGAGAAAGAGTGAGAGAGGGAAAAGTAGAGGGAGGAAAAGTGGTAGGGAGAGGGAGAGAGGGATAAGGAGAGCGATAAAGAAGGAGAGAGGGGAGAGAGAGAGAGAGAGAGATAGGTAAAGAGTGGGAGAGAGGGTAAGGGGAAGAGAGGGAGTCGGATTGAGACTAAGAGATAGATGGAGTGAGAGAGGGAAATGGAAAAAGAGAGATAAAGAGAGCAAGAGAGGAAGGGAGAGGGAAAGAGTAATAGTGTGGTAGGGAAGTAGAAGAAGGAAGGGAGCAAGGGAGAGAGAGGGAGAGTGGGAGAAAGGGAGAGGGAGAGAGAGGGAGAGAGAAGGAGAAAGAGAGAGAGGGAGAGAGAAAGAGAATGAGAGAGAAGGAGAGGAAAGGAGAGATAAAGAGAGGTTTGGAGAGAAAGGGAGAGGGGAGAGTGGGGGAAGAAAAAGAGGGAGTTGAAGAGAATGATGAAGAGAGGGAGAGGGAGAGGGAGAGGGAGAGAAGGAGAGGGGTAGACAGAGACAAAAGGGAGATAAGATGAGAGGGAAAGGGTGAGAGAGAGAGAGGGAAAAAGGAAGGGGGGAGATAGAGGGAGAGGGAAAAAATAGAGAAGGAGAGGGAAAGAGAGATAGGGAGAGGTTTGGAAAGAGAAGGAAAGGGGGAAGAGGGAGAGGGAGCGAAAGGGAGAGAGTAAGAAGTGAGAGAGAGAGAGAGGGAGAGAAAGGGAGATAGAGATGGAGAGAAGGAGAGAGAGAGGGAGAGAATGAAGGGAGAGAGATGGAGAGAGGGTTGGGAAGGAGAGAGGAGGGAGGGTGAGGGAGAGATAAAGGGAAAGGTAGAGAGTTAGTAAGAGATAGAGTGGAAAAGAGGAGGAGAGAGACTAAGAGATAGAGAAAGAGAGAGAGAGTAAGAGAGAGATGAAGAGTGAGAGACGAAGGGAGAAAGGGAGTGAGGGAGAGAGAGGGGGAAAGAGAGGAGGGGTAGAGGGTGAGAGGGATAGGGAGGGGTATAGAGACAAGGAGAGGTTTATAGAGAGAGGGAGAAGGGTCCGAGTGAGTGGGAGAGAGCAAGAAGGACATAGTGTAGAGAAAGAGAGAAAAAAGGGGAAAGAGGGAGAAGAAGAGAGGGAAAGAGATATGGAGGAAGATGGAGACGAATGGAGAGAGGGAGAAGGAGTGAGAGAGGGAGGGAAAGAGAGGGTAAGAGTGAAAGTGAGGGGGAAGAGAGGGAGAAGGGGAGAGAGAAACAAAGATAGAGGGATAAGGGGGAGAGAGATTAAAGAGAGAGAGAGACATAGGAAAGGAGTGAGAGAAAGAGGAAGATAGGGAGAAGGGAGAGAAGGGAGAGAGGGGAAGAGGGAGAGATGTTGAGAAAGGAAAGTGAAAAAGAGGGGTGAGAGAGAGTGGGGAAGGGAAAGAGTGAGAGTTAGAGAGAGAGGGAGTGAGGAGACTAATAGAGAGGGAAAAAGAGATAGAGAAGGAGAAAGGGAAAGTGATAAAAAGAGGGAGAATAAGAGAGAAAAAGAGGGAAAGAGGGAGAGAGAAGGAGAGAATGAAAGAGAGGGAAGAGAGGGGAGAGGAAAGAGAAAGGGAGAGGAAAAGAGAGCGAAGGGGGACAGAGAGAGTGAGAGACAAAGGATGAGGGAGAGAGAGAGAGTAGAGAGAGAAGGGGAGAGAAAGTGAGAGAGCTAGAGTTAGGGAGAGAAAGAGAAGGATAGATAGAGTGAAGGAGCAAAAAGAAAGTGAGGGAGGGAGAGGGACAAACAAATGAAGAAGGGAGAGAGAGGGAGAAAAAGGAGGGAGAGAGGGAGAGAGAGGAAAAGAAAAGGAAAGAGAGGGGAAGAGAAACATAAAGAGAGGGAGAGAGAAGGGGAGAGAGAGGGTGAGAAAGGAAAAGAAAAGGAAAGAGAGCGGAAGAGAAACATAGAGAGAGGGAGAGAGAAGGGGAGAGAGAGGGTGAGAGAGGGAGAGAGAGATAGGGGATGGAGGGAGAGTTAAAGAGCGAGAGGGAGAAAGAGAATGGGAGAATGAGAGAACCTTTAAGAGAGAGAAAGGGAGATAGGGAGACTAAGAGAGAGAGAGAGATAGAAAGAGAATGAACGAGTAAAAGAGGGAGAAAGGGGGATATAGGGAGGGAGGGAGAGAGAGAAAAAGAGGGAGGGGGAGGGGGAGAGAAACAAGTGAGCAAGAAAGGAAGTATGGGAGATAGGGGTAGAATGGGAGAGATTGAGAGGTAAAAGGAGAGTGGGAGAGAGGGAGAGGGAGGGAAAGATCGAGATAGAAGGGGAGATAGAGAGGGAGAGAGAAGGAGAGAGGAAGGGAGGGAGAGAAAGTGGGAAAGAGAAAGAGAGGGGGAGAGGGGGATAAAGTGTGAGGGATAGAGATGAAGAGAGAGGGAAGGGGAGTAGGAGAGAGATGAGGGAAAGAGTGGGAAAGGGAGAGAGGGGGAGAGGGAGCGAGAGGGAAAGAGAGAAGAGGAAAGGGAGAGAGCTAAAGAAAGGGAGAGTGAAAAACAAAGAGGAGAGACGAGAGAAGAGGGAGAGAGGGAGAGTGAGTGAGAGAAAGAGAGAAAGAGAGAGGGTAGGAGAGTTAGAGAGAGGGAGAGAATGGGAGAGAGATGGAGGGAGGAGGAGAGAGAGGAGAGGGAGAGGGACGAGGAGGGAGATAAAGGAGAGGGTGAGGGGGAGAGAGCGGGGAGGGAGAGGGACGAGAAGGGAGACGAAGGAGACGGTGAGGGGGAGATAGATATAGAGAGTGAGGGGGTAAGGGAGGAGGTGAGGGAGAGAAAGGGAGAGAACAAGAGACAAATGGAGAGGTAGAGGGAGAGAGGGAAGAGGAGAGAGGGGGAGGGAGAGAGAGAAAGAGAGGAAAGAGGAGAGAGGGGGAGGTAGAGAGAGAAAGAGAGGGAGATAGGATGAGAGGAATAGAGGGAGAGGGAGAGGAGAAGAGAGAGGGTGAGAGATGGGGAGAGATAGAAAAGGAGAAAGAGGGAGAGTAGGGGGAGAGGGGAGATGGGGAGGTAAGATAAGTGAAAGAGATAGAGGGAGAGAGGAAGAGTGAGAGAGAGAGAGAGGGAAAGAGGGATTTTAAGGGCGTGAGAGAGAGAGATATAACAAGATTAGGAGGGAGTGAGGGATAGTGATTAAGAGAGGGAGGTAGAGAAAAGGAGAGAGAGCGAAAGAGAGGGAAGGAAAAAGGAAGAAAGATATGGAGATAGAGAAGGAGAGAAGAGAAAGAGAGCAAGATAGAAAGAGAAAGAAAGATGGGGAAAGGGGGAGAGAGGGAGGGGAACGGAGGGAGAGAGGGAGAGGAGAGAGGGAGAGGATAGAGGGAGAGAGAGATGGAGAGAGAAAAAGAGAGAGATTGCAAGCAAGAGATAGAGAGAGATGGTAGGTGAGAGAGATGATGAGAGAGAAAGGGAGAATGTGATGCCCCTTCCTAGTCCACTTGCTAATTACCCAAAAGGACTGGCTAGGAGAGGACCACATCACGCCGACATAACCAATTTTTAAATTAACAACAAACACATATGTGCTCATACATTAAAGACTTATCATACAATGAAACACGTACAAGATAATTTACATAATATTAACAAATATAGTAAAAAAAATTATAAAATTTATTTACAATACCATCAAAATATTTATCGATACCCCAACCCCAAAATTATAATCAAAAGAAATTTTGGTCCACTTGTGTCACACATGAGCCTTTTTGGAGGACCCGGTAGCATCCTTATGACTTTGACTCTTTCCTATCATAACATGAAATCAATAACGGGGTGAGTCGAATCTTATTAAGTAAGGTGATGTACGTGATATACAATGAAGTTCGTTCCCCATTCTACCCATCCATTTTAATCTAGGTACCCTAGGTATTAACGAGACCATGCGTTCTATCTCTCGATGATCATGTTATCACCTACTACTCTATTACTCTCTCTCAATGATCCAATTATCACCTATCGCTCACAATGGAATTATCCCTATTGTAGCACACGATTAGTGAAATTATCCCTCGCTTAACGAGTGTTAGTAATAGAGCATGCACATGGTTTCATGTTGTTACCATTCTATTCAATTCGATTACCAAGCCGCATTATCTCATGACTCAATGATTTTTCTCAATTTCATACCATCCTTGAATGCATGTGATGCACATGGTATTAAGTTTAACACATTCAACTAATTACGCTATCAACCTCTTCTTCTCAAACCATTCTCGTATCCCGATGCACACTCGGGACTTCATAAGCGTTTCATATACCATTCAAATTATTCAAAACAAGAATACAAATTCCATTAATTGGTATCATTTATTTCATAAATCTACTTCATACTTACGAGTTTTCTCGTGTACCTAGCAAGTCTAGGCTTGGATTTCCAATGCATTACTTAGTTTACAAGATCGATTAATCTTAAGGATTTGTGTGTGACATACTTAAGTTAAACTCTTGTTTAATCCGAACCTTTAATCTTAGTAGTCGAAGTTGACTCATAATGGGTCTAGGTCTTAATTCTGGTTTTTCTTGAATTCTCTTTTTCCTTTACTTCATTTATATGTATTATAGTACGGTTAAATCCTTATGTATGAGGTTGGAATAGGATTCCTTTTCTAACCCTAGTTTTGGCATTCATAACATAATTTAACTCTTAATGAGCTTAGGTCTCTTTTTGGTTTTTCCTTGGGTTTTCACCCCTTTAATATTTCATTTTACATTTGTTGAAATGTACTTTAACCCTTAGTTATAAAATTAGAAGGTGAGAACCTAAATTTCTAAAATTTATGGGTCTAGGCTGAATATGTCCTTAAATGTTTAAAGGTTTCCCCATTTAATCTAACTTACTAATTGATCTCTACTTGAGTTCACATTTAATTCTTAATCTTTAATTCCATAAAGGATTCAATGTTAGTCATTTTCTCTCCTAGGTCGAATGGTCCAAAATAAGTAAGAAATTGTTTTTCCATTTCTAGGTCAATTCCTTTTATACTACTTACCAAACCAAATTTAGAAGGGTTACTAAGGAGATCTAAACCTTAAGGTCCATAAAGGAAACCAAATTTAGCCATCAAGTATCCAATTTACCTAATGAAGTCCTTAATTGGACCGATTGGGTTTTAAAGTGGCCAAGGATTGCCTTTTTTTGTCTAGTAAATTTATTTTCACCCTAAACTATTAACCCATACCGAATAAGGTTATCATGATATCTTAGGCCCTTAATTTCCCAAAAACAAAAAAAAATCCATTCCTTCCCAATTTTCCCTAGTTGGCCAAATGGTTTTAGCCAAGGGAAACTTTATAAGTGTATTTCTTTCCTTTCCAAGTCAAGCTCACCAAATCTAGTTTAGCTTCAATCAATTTGATCCATACCCTTTTTCTTTCTTTCTTTTTTCTTTCCAAAGCATCCACACATTTAAACAGATCAAACAAACTTTGCATCACAACACAAACACATAGATCTATCACAATTTATCAAACCCTAGCACCAACACAAACAACCATAGCAACCCATTGCAACTTTTATTACAAATCCATGAAATAAACACTTAAAAAGATAACTTAAAACATAAAATAAGCTATAATGGAACCTACTTACATTGCTTTAACTTCCTTAAAGATTGATTAAGCTTACCCTTTTTTCTTTTCTTTCTTCTTTCATTTTCTTTTCCTTTCCTCTTTTGCCGTGTTCACTCTTTCTCACTTTGATTTTCTCATTTTATAAGCTACGATTTGGACTTAAAAAATAGCAGCCATATACTCCCCTTCTATTTATATATATACACTTCATTTCCTTTTAGTTAATAAAGGTACAAATGTCCCAAAATAATATGGCAAAGTGTAAAGTGAGGGGTGACAAAAAGGAAGCAAGTGGCGGGTTTGGCTACTCGTGGTGTGTGTTGGCTTTTAACTCATTAATTAAGGTGCTTAGGTTTCCTAACTTGGTACTAACTAGATAGCTAACCTAAATAATACCCTTAACTAGTTTAGTTCCATTAACAAAGTCCCTTAAGGTAGTTTAGTTGAAGTAACAAACTTACACATTAAATCCGATTATGCCACATGCATGATAGGGCAACCTCTTATCAAAGAGTAACGTCCCCCTTCTAGACACCATTAAATCCAATGCTTTTTATATGACAAACTAGACATATTAAGGTACAAAATTTCTAAAACTTAGGTTAAACTACTAAACAAAAAAGTCACAACGAAATTTTAAATTTTAAGGATCAATCTATCCAATAGTATTGCGTCTAGAATAGTATGTATTAAAATAGGCATAACTTTTTATATGTAAACCTAATAATCAAAATATTTTACAGAGTGTTGTTATTCTTTAGTGGTCTCTCGAAATCACTCTAAATTCCGTTAATAAGCCACAAAAAAATTTAGATAGAATCTAATTCTCAAAAACACTAATTTTGCATACTGGATTCCTATAATAATTAAACCATCAATCTCAAGTAAAATTGCTTTAATTTAACACAAATCATACATTTCACATATTAATTTCTCATGGTGTAATTTTCCAAACTTTCATTCCATAATATATATAATTAAGGATTTTCATGAGGGTTACATTTCTCTCCCCTTAAAAGAAATTTCGTTCTCAAAATTGACTTATTCGAATAACTCGGGTATTTGTCTCTCATTTCCTCCTCCCTTTCCCAAGCCATTTCCTCTAGGTCATGATTTCCCCATAAAACTTTAACTAGACTAATCTCCTTATTCCTTAGTTGTCTAACTTGTCTATCCGGAATCTAAACCGATCTTTCCTCATAGGTTAAGTCTTCGGGTCGAGTTTGCGATTCTGTCTCCAAGATTTGACTCGGCTCTCTTATGCACTTCCTTAACATGACACATCAAATACATTATGTACTCCCACTAATGATGATGGTAGCAATAGGTGATAGGCCTTATCACCTACTCGATCCAAGTATTTCAAATGGTCCTATGTATTATGAACTTAACTTCCCTTTTTTTCCAAATCGTAGTATGCCCTTGATCGGTGAAACTTTTAAGAATGCATAGTCACCTACTATAAACTCCGGATCCTTCCTCCTCTTATCAACGTAGCTTTTTTGTCTACTCGAGTTGTTTTCATCCATTAGCGGATCTTATCCACCACTTCGACCATTTACTACACCAGCTTTGGTCCCAAGAACTTCCTTTCCCCTATCTCATCCCAATGCATGGAAGATCTACGTTGCTAGCCATACAAGGCTTCATAGGGAGCCATCCTAATTGTAGCTTGGTAACTAATGTTATACGTAAATTCAACTAAACGTACATATTTCTTGCATTTCTCAAACCAATCCAAAACGCATGCTCACAACATATCTTCAAGAATCTAGATTACTCGCTCGGATTGTCCATTATTTTGTGGATGATATTCAATGCTGAAGTTTAGCTTTGTTCCCATGGCCTTGTGCGGACTCTTCTAAAATGCGGACGTGAACCTAGGATCTCGATTTGACATAATTGAGAGATCGGAATCCCATGTAGTCTTATAATTTCATCAAGATACAATTGGGCGTACTAGTTCAAATTATAGGTGGTTTTGACGGGATGAAAGTGTGCTGATTTGGCCGATCTATCGATGATCACCAAAATGGCATCCGACCTCCTTTCCAATCTTGACAATCCCATGATGAAATCCATAGTTACATGCTCTCACTTCCATTCTAGAATTGCCAACGATTTTAACATTCCCGTGGGTTTTTGGTGTTCCTCCTTCACCTATTGACGAGACTTGACACTTGCCATAAAATTAGCTATGTCTTTCTTCATTCTAGGCCACTAATAACTTTATTACAAATCCCGGTACATCTTCATGCTTCCCGGGTGTATCGAATAAGGAGTTACGTGCGCTTCTTTTAATATCTCTTCCGTCACATCCTCCACCAATGGAACATATAACCTCCCTTTAAATCTAATGACACCTTTGTCATCCACCATAAAATTAGATTCCTTCTCCACTTTTATGTTTTTCTTCAATTCATTCGACTTTTCATCCGTTTACTACCCCATATGAATTCTTTCATGTAGATTCAACTAGACTAATAAAACCGATAAAATGCTCTAGTTGCCCATTGGAATTATCTCCAGTTCTAACTTTTGTAGATCTCTCATTATCGATAGCTGGAGGCCCGCATTATTGGTACCGATTTTCTACTTAAGGTATCGACAACAACATTAGCTTTGCTCGGGTGATAATTGATTATACAATCATAGTCCTTTACTAGCTCTAACCACCTTTTTTGTCTCTTGTTCAGCTCCTTCTATGTGAAGATATATCATAAGCTTTTATGATCCGTATCTATTGCACACTTTGCTCTATACAAGTAATGTCTTTAGATTTTTAAGACAAAAGCTACCGTCACTAGTTCCAAATCATGCGTCGGATAATTTTGTTCATATTTCTTCAATTATCGTGATGCATATGCTACTAATCTTCTATTTTGCATCAATATCGCTCCTAGCCTATTCTTGGAAGCGTCACCGTAAACTATGAAATCTCCATCTTCGGACGGAATAGTTAGCACTAGGGCCGTGACTAACCTATGCTTCAATTCTTGGAAGCTTTTCTCATAGGCATCCGTCCATTGGAACTTAACGCCCTTTTTCATTAAATTGGTAAGAGGCTTAGCTATCTTAGAGAAGCCATCCATAAATCTCCAATAGTAACTAGCTAGCCCTAAGAAGCTTCGTACCTCCGTCACGCTCTTTAAGGTAGGCTAGTTCGAATAGACTCTACCTTATTTGGATCCATCGCTATGCCTTCCTTTGTCACCACGTGACTTAGAAAAGCTACTCGCTCTAGCTAAAATTCATATTTCTTGAATTTGGCATATAGCTATTGCTCCTTTAGCATCTACAAGGTGGCTCTTAGATGCTCCCTATGCTCGTTCCTTACTTCGAGAGTAAACCGGGATATCATCGATGAATACGATGATAAAATTATCTAGGAATTCTTTAAAGACTCAATTCATCAAGTCCATGAAACCGAATGAGGCGTTAGTCGATACAAACGACATTACTAGGAATTTGTAGTGGTCGTATCTCATCCCGAACGTCATCTTCTTCACATCCTTCGATTTTACCCTCAATTGATGGTATCCCGATTATAGATCTATCTTGGAAAACACTCGTTGCACCTTGTAATTGATCAAACAAATTGTCAATCCAAGTTCATGGGTACTTATTTTTAATCATCACTCGGTTCAATTCCCGGTAGTCAATGCATAGCCACAAACTACCATGCTTCTTTTTCATGAACAATACCGGAGCTCCCCTAAGTGAGGAACTAGGGCATATAAATCCCTTATCCAAGTAAGTCCTAAAGCTGCACCTTCAACTCTTTCAATTCAACTAGGGCTATTCTATAGGGAGTTTTAAAAATTAGAGTCATGCCTAGCTCCAACTCAATCTTAAATTCTATCTCCTCTCTCGGTGGCAACATAGTTAAACTTTTTGGAAATACATCCGGATACTCCCATACGACTTCTATATCATCTAGCTTCGACTTTCACTCTACCCGGCTATCCACCATATATGCTAGATACCCCGTACACCCTTTTCCTAGCATTCTTTGAGCCTTTATGGTCGAGATGATCGATATGGCTTGAAACTTCATATCAGCCTTAAACTCTAACTAGCCGATCTCTAGGTAGATCAAAAACTACTCTCCTTCCTCAAAAATCGATGGTGGCACCATACCTCATTAACCAATCCATTCCCGTAATCAAATCAAAATCTTAGAGGTCCAATACAATCAAATTAGCCTCCAAACTCCTATCCTCAATCCGTACTAGACATTGCTTGACTAGGCTCATTTAGTCCATAAATTCTCTAGAAGGGACTACTATCGGATATCATATTGCCAATGTCTCGGATTTGACACCTAGGCTTTCTACTAATGTTTTTGATATGAATGAATGTGTGGCACCGTAATCAATTAAAACACAAGCAATCAAGCCAAGGATGTAGACATTACCGTATATTACTACCATTTCCCTCTTGTCAACCTCTTTTTAGGTCATTGTATAAACCCGTGCGGTACTCTTCCTAATTTGCTTTTTGTATCCGAGGACAATTAGAGGCTATATGCCCTTGCTTGTGACAAACATAACGGATCCTCAAATTTGGTTGGCACTCCCCCATATGGAATCTTCCACATTTATTGCACCGACATTGATTACCCATTATTAGCCTCGATCGATTCCTTGATAGTGGCCTTTAGGCATAAGGTGATGGTTTGGCGGCTCGTGCATTTCCTAGACCATCAGCTCGGTTGAAATTTCTAGGTAAAGCTCGTCTTTGTTTCCCGGAGGAAGAGGCTTTGAGATGAAATGATTGCCTCCTCATCTCCTCTCGCTGAACTTCCTTTGTAATTTCCTTCGATCTTCATCTACCAACATTGCTTTATCTACCATTTTCGAAAAAGTGTTGGCGCCGGGCATTCATACTATGCTTCGAACTCTTGGACTTAGCCTTGTTAAAATCGATTCTTCTTCAAGTTGTCATCCCTTACAATGAATGGGATGAATCGACATCATTGCTCAAATCTCCATATTATATCCATACTATAGTATCTGCTGGAAAGAAGCATCGGCGAATGTTATTTGTCGAATCGGTTCATGCACCCGAATGACGTGAGCTATTATATCCCGATCCGAGGTCATAGTTAGGTTGTTTAGTTCAGCCTAGTAGGTAGCCAAGGTGGCTCATTGTTGGCATGTCCTAGCGAGTGTATGGTGTACAAAATAAATATGGCATCTACAACAACAACAATTATCGGTATTAATATTTCTAGAACATAATTATATACCAAGCATGAAAATCACATAATAATAATCATACATATTTTTAAAGAAAATCGGGAATCAAACTATTACCCGTCGAATAGCACACCGGTCCTCGAGTTCGAGTGAGACTTAAGGTTCTACCTAGTTATCTAAACCATAGCTCCGATATCACCCCGTGATGCCCCCTCCTCGACGCACTTGCTAATTACCCAAAAGGAGTAGCTTGGTGAGAAGTGCGTCACGCCGACACGACTAATTTCCGAATTAACCTCAAACACGTATGTGCTCATACATTAAGGAGTTATCATACACCGAAACACGTACAAGACAATTTACATAATATTAACTAATACAGTAGAAGAAATTACAAAATTTATTTAAAATACCATCAAAATGTTTACCGATACCCCAACCCAAAAATTACAATCAAAAGAAATTTTGGTCCACTTGTGTCACACATGAGCCTTTTTGGAGGACTCGGTAGCATCCTTACTACTTTGACTCTTTCTTGTCACAACATGAACACAACAACGGGTTGAGTCGAAGCTTAGTAAGTAGGGTGATACACTTGATATGCAATGAAGTTTTTTTCCCATTCTACCCATCCATTTTAATTCGGGTACCCTAGGTATTAGTAAGATCGTGCATTCTATCTCTCGGTGATAATGTTATCACCTACTCGCTATTACTCTCTCTTAGTGATCCCATTATCACTTATCGCTCATGATGGAATTATCCCTCATTGTAGCACACGGTTAGCGGAATTATCCCTCGCTTAACGGTGTTAGTAATAGAGCACGCACATGGTTTTATGTTGTTACACATTTCGTTCAATTCGGTTACCAACCGTATTATCTCACGACTCAATGATTTTTCTCGATTTTATACTACCCTCGAATGCACGTGATGCACATGGTATTAAGTTTAACACATTTAACTAATTACGCTATCAACCTCTTCTTCTCATACCATTTCCATATCCTAATGTACACTCGGGACTTGACAAGCGTTTCATATGCCATTCAAGGTATTCAAAACAAGAATGCAAATTCCATTCATTGGTATCATTCATTTCATAAATCTACTTTGTACTTATGAGTTTTCCTTCTCATGTACCTAGCAAGTCTAGTCTCGGATTTTTAGTGTATGACTTAGTTGACAAGACCGATTAATCCTAAGGATTTGTGTGTGACATACTTAAGCTAAACTCTTGTTTAATCCGAACCTTTAATCTTAGTAATCAAAGTTGACTCATAATGGGTCTATGTCTTAATTCTAGTTTTTCTTGAATTCTCTTTTTCCCTTACTTCATTTATATGTATTATAGTACAGTTAATTCCTTACGCATGAGGTTGGAATAGGATTCCTCTTCTAACCCTAGTTTTGGTATTCATGACCCAATTTAACTCTTAATGGGCCTTGGTCTCTTTTTGGCTTTTCCTTGGGTTCTCACCCCTTCAATATTTCATTTTACATTTGTTGAAATGTACTTTAACCCTTAGTTATAAAATCGAAGGTGAGAACCTAAATGCCTAATATTTATGGGTCTAGGCCAAATGTGTCCTTAAATGGTTAAAGGTTTCCCCATTTAATCTAACTTGCTAATTAGTCTCTATTTGAGTTCACATTTAATTCTTGATCTTTAATTCCATAAAGGATTCAATGTTAGTCATTTTCTATCCTAGGTCGAAATGGTCCAAATGAGCAAGAAATTGTTTTTCCATGTCTAGGTCAATTCCTTTTATACTAAATTACCAAACCATACTTAGAAGGGTAGCCAAGGAGATCTAAACCTTTAGGTCCAAAAAGGAAACCAAATTTAGCCATCAAGTATCCAATTTACCTAATGATGTCCAAAACCCTATTTTTCCGGGCCAATTGGGTTTTAAGGTGGTCAAGGATTGCCTTTTTTACATTGCTTTAACTTCCTAAAGATTGATTAAGCTTTCCTTTCTTTTCTTTTCCTTCTCCTTTCCTTTTCTTTTCCTTTCCTCTTTTTCCATGTTCACTCCTTCTCACTTTGATTTTCTCTCTTGTTTTGTAAGCTACGATTTTGACTAAAAATAAAATAACGACCATATACTCACCTTCTATATATATATATATACTTACTTCATTTCATTGTAGTTAATAGGTGTACAAGTTTCCCAAAACAATATGGCAAAGTGTAAAGTGAGGGGTGATAAAAAGGAAGAAAGTGGCGGGTTTGGTTAGTTAAGGTGTGTGCTGGCTTTTAACTCATCCATTATGGTGCTTAGGTGTCCTAACTAGGTAACAACTAGATAATTAACCTAACTATACCGTTAAATAGTTTAGTTCCATTGACAAATCGCTTTAAAGTAGTTTAGTTCAAGTAATAAACTTACACATTAAATCTAGTTGTGCCACATACATGACAAGGCGACCTCTTATCAAAGAGTAACGTCCCGTTTCTGGATACTAATAAATCCTATGCCTTTTATATGAGAAGCTATACATATTAAGGTACAAAATATCCAAAAATTAGTTAAAATACCCAACGAAAAGAGTCACAATGTAATTTTAAAGTTTAAGGATCAATCATGTCCAGCAGTATTGCATTTAGAATAGTATGTACTAAAATAGGAATAACTTTTTATATGTAAACCTAATAATCAACATATTTTATAGAGTGTTGTTTATGATGTAAATAAACAGCTTTTATTCTTTAAGGTTCTCCCAAAAATAACTCTAAAGTCCATTAATAAGCCACACAAAATTCGGACGGAATCTAACTCACAAAAACATTAATTTTGCATGCTTGGAAACCTCTAATAATTAAACCATCAATCTCAAGTAAAATTTCTTTAATTTAACACAAATCATACATTTCACGCATTAATTTCTCATGGTGTAATTTTCAAAGCTTTCATTCCATAATATATATAATTAAGGATTTTCACGGGGTTACAGAGAAAGAGCTAGAGTTAGAGAAATCAAGGGAGAGAGGGAGAGAGCAAGAGGAAGAGAGAGGGAGAGAGACAAAGGGACCGAGAGAGGGATAAAAAGAAAAGGAGAGAGAGAAGAAGAGGGGGAGAGGGAGAGGGAGGGGTTAAGGGGAGAGGGAGGGAGAGAGGGGAAGAGAGAAAGAGATAAGGAGGGAGAGGGACAGGGATAGAGTGAGAGAGAGCAAGGTTGAGAGGGAGAGATGATGGAAAAGATAGAGATAGGGGAAGAGAGAGTGAGAGAGAGAAAGAGAGAGGGGGAGAGAGAGGTAGAGAGAGAGAGAGAATAAAAGAAAGGAGAAGAGAGGGAGAGGGAGGGAAAAGGAGAGAGAGGGGAAGATATGGAAAGGGAGAGGGAGTTAGAGTGACGGGGAGAGAGAGAGAGAGAGCGAGAGAGGGGAAGAGAGGGAGGGAGAGAGAGGGAGAGCTAGGAGGAGAGAGGAAGAGGGGGAGATGGAGGCAAAAAGGGTGACAAATAAAGAGGGGGAGAGAGAGGGAGTAGGTAGACAGTGAGGGAGATAGTGGGAGGGATAGAGGGAGAGAGAGAAAATGGTGAGGAAGACTTAGAAGGAGAGGGAGAGAGAGAGACAAAGGGAGAAAGAGGGTGAAAGAGGAAGAGAGGGGGAGCAGAAAAGATAGAAGAGTAGAGAGAGAGGTAGAGTGAGAGAAGGGGAAAGAGAGAGAGGGAGAGAGATAGGGGCTAGAAAGGGAGAGAGATAAGAGAGAGGAAGATGTAAAAGGAGAGAGGGAGAGAGGGAGAGGGAGGGAGAGAGGGAGAGGGAGGTAGAGAGAAAGGGGGAAAGAGAGGAGGAGAGAGGGAGAGGGAGGGGGATAGAAAGAGAGAGGGAGAGAGGGAGATGGAGAGAGAGTGCGAGAGAGGGAAAGAGGGGAAAGAGAAAAAGGAGAGAACGAGAGAGCGAGAAGGAAAGAAAGGAGGAGAGAGATTAGGAGGGGAGAGGGAAATAGGAGAAAGAGAGAGAAAAAAGAGAGACAGAGAGATAGAGAGATTATGAGGGAGAGATAAAGAAAGAGAAAGGGGTGATGGAGAGAGAAAGTGAGAGAGGGAGAGGAGGGAGAGGTAAAGAGAGATGGGGAGAGGGAGGGGGAGAGATGAAAGAGAGAAAAAGGAGAGATATTACTAGAGAGAAGGAAAGAGAGGAGAGAGATGTAGTTATAAACAGAGGGAGAGAGGGAGAGGGAGACAAAAGAGGGTGAGAGAGGGAGATTAGGGGAGTCAGAGAGAGAAAGGTAGAGGAAGAGGTTATACATAGATAGGAGAGAGGAAGAGAAAGAGAGAGAGAAAGGGAGAGAGATAAAAAGAGAGAGAAAGTGAGAGGTAAAGAGCAAGAGGGAGAGTATGAGAGGGAGAGAGGGAGAAAGGAGGGGGTAGAGGAGAAGAGATAGGGATATAGAGAGAGTGAGGGAGAGAGAGATAAAGAGAGGAAAAGAGAAAAATGGGAGAGAAAAAAGAAGAGAGGGAGAGGGAGTGAGTGAGAAGAGAGAGACGGAATAAGATACAAAAGAAGAGAGGGTAAAGGAGAGAGAGGAAGGAGAGAAAGGGAGAGAGAGGAGGGAGAGAAAGAGGGAGAAGAGAAGGAAAAGAGAGGAAGAGAGGGAAAGAGTAAGAGAGAGGAGAGAGAAAGGGAGAGAGGGGAGGGAGGAAATGAGAGAGGAAGGGAATGAAAGAGTGAGGGAGGAAGAGAGATAGAGAGTAGTAGAGAGAGATAAAGAGAGAGGGATAGGGGGAGAGAGGGAGAGAGGAAGGGAAGGAGGGAGATGGACATAGAGGAAGGAGAAAGAGGAAGAGAGAAAGATATAGGAAGAGGGAGAGAGGACGAGAGAAAGAGGGAGGAAGAGGGAGAGAGGAAAAGAAAGGGAGAGAGGGAGAGGAGAAAGAAGAAAGAGAGAAAGGGAGATAGGGATATAGAGATAGATAGAGAGAGGGAGAGAAGGAAGGAGAAAAGAGAGGGAGAAAGAGATGGAGAGGGATATAGAGAGAGAGGTAGAGAGAAAGAGAGAGGGAAAGGGAGGGAGGGAGGGAGAAGGAATAGAGGAAGGGAAGGAAGAGTGGAAGAGCAATAGGGAGAGGGAGAGGGAGAGAGGGAAAAAGGTAGAAGAGGAAGTGAGATAAAGAGGGAGAGAGAGTGGGAGAGAGCGAGGGAGAGAGGGTAAGAGAAAGAGTGAGGGAGAGAGAGGAATGGGGAGAGAGAAAGGGAGGTGGGAGTGGGAGTGAGAGAGAGAGAGGGAGAGGAAGAGAGTTGGAGAGAGGGTGAGGTAGAGGAAAGAGAAGAAGGGAGAGGGTGGGAGATAGAGGGAGGGGGACCAAGAGAGGGAGGTAGAGAGAAAGAAAGAGTGGGAGGGAGGAAGAAGGTGATGAGTGGGAGAGGAAGGAAGAGAGAGGGAGAGGGAGAGAGAGGGAGACAAAGAAAGGGAGAGAGGGAAGGAAAGGGAGGGAAGTGTTAGTTAGGTATCCAAGATCCAATCATTTTTTTGATGGTTTGACTTATTGAAATGTTGCATTCTTTATGTTATTAATAAAAATAAGTCTTTCTATTAATTCTTATTGTTAATATTTTGATGGAATTTGATAGAAGTCCATATGATATGGATTGTATTAACGATTGATTGAATGATGTGAGACAAACATTAATGCACTTAAATGATATTATTAAATGTCTTATGTCATAGCAACTTCAAGAATGGCAATTCATTAAGTGCATTAGGAATCTAATAAAGATAGGTGGATGACTAAGATTAGACATGTCATTCCTTTTATGCTAAAGGAATTATTGTATTGCACTTTGATAAATGTCCGCTAGGGAATCTGTGGTTGTAATAGGAGTATACCCAATAGAGAATAGTTGGTTTACCTTAAAGCTAAGACATTTGAAAATTGAAGAAAACTACCGTGATCATAATCCAATAAACTATAAACCAAGTTTGAGATCAAACTGTGATAAATTGAGATGAGGATTAAATTGTATGGTAACCATGCTAGTAAAAGGTAATTGCAAATTAATTAGCCCCCTAGAGAATTGGTAGCCATAAAGCCTTACTATAGGCTAATCTTGATTTATGTATCAAGAGATGGAAAAAGTATCTCTTATTCTTAATACATTACCAATATATTTAGGAGCCTATTGAGTCACACGTATATGTTTAAGCATTCACATAATTAAAGAGAAGCAAAGATTTTAGAAAAAGGTTTCTAGTTTTGAAAGTTTCCTTTTTTGAAAATGGAAAGTTTCCTATTTTGGAAAAATTTTCCTAAATTAAAAGTTTTCTAAAATGAAAATTTTTGTATTTTAGAAATCAGTTTCCTAATTTAGAAGTCTATTCCAAATTTGGAAGTAAGTTAGCTAAAAAGAAAATTAGTTTCCTAATTTAAATTTATGGGTAATTTGAAAAATTATTTCCTAATGTGGGCTTTTTAAAAATATTTAACCCAGCTTTATTTAGATAGTCCAAATAAATTGATAATTAATTAGGCCAATAGGCTTAACTTAAAAGCCTATAAAATATGTTAGTGGGAGGATAAACTTGAACCATATTGGATAAGGCTCAAGATTTACAAGGATAAGATCAAAAAAGCCCACATGCATTGCAACTCCTAGTCCCCCATAACCTAGAGTCCTTATAAGACTTATAGTCGCCACTTCCTTGTCCTTATAAGACAAAGAAACCACTCGCCTTATAAATAAAAGACAAAGGGCAATAAAGAGAGCTAATTTTTAAGGGATCCACGGTATAGATAAAAGAGAAGAGAAAGTAATTTTCTCTCCCTAAAAATCATGCCAACTCTCTCTCTCGGTGTTATTACAAAATATCTCAAAATAGATTTATAAATAGATAAAAATTAAACAAGTTAGAAAAAGATAGAGCTAGCACTCCGCAACCTCTAATTGTCTCTTGTGTGGGTGCTTAGACTAAGTGGAATATCGATAGAGGTTGTACACTTGGACAACTCTTTTTCTACAAAGGTTAAATATGTGCTATAAAAGGTAATCCTTTACTTATGCTTAATTCTTATGTGTATGATTAGTTGATTCATACAGATTGATCTTAGGAGCTTTAGATGAAGGAAAAACTATTTTTTTATTTTGAACCTCTATAGGATGCTTGATCCTTATAGAGGGTGAGGGAGAGAGTGAAAGAAAGGAGGGAGAAATATATATAGAGAGAGAGAGCAAGAGAGGAAGAGAGAGAGTAGGAAGGGAGAGAGAGATAAAGGGAGGGGGAGAGGGAGAGAGGAAGAAAGATGGAAGAAAGAAAGAGGGAGAGAGGGGGAGAGAAAGTGAGAGAGAGGGAGAGGGAGAGAGAGAGTAAGAGAGAGGGTAAGGGAGAGAGATGGGGAAGAGAGGAAGAGAGAGGGAGAGAGATAGGTAAGAGAGGGAGAGGGAGGGATAGGGTAGAGAGAGGGAGAAAGAGAGAGTGGGAGAGAGATGGAGAAAGGGAAGGAAAGAGAGATGGAGGAAGGGAAGGAAAGAGAAAGAGAGAAAGATATGGAGAGAGAGAGAGTACGAGAGAGTGGGGGAGAGAGGAAGAAGTAGAGAAAGAGAGAGAGTGATGGAGAGAAAGGGAGGGATGGAGAGGGAGAGAGTTGGTGGGATGAAGAGGGAGAATTAGAGAGAGAGAGGAGGGAGGGGGAGAGATAGAGAGAAAGAGAGAAAAAGAGGGAGAGAGGGAGGGATAGTAAGGTAGAAAAGGAGAGAGATGGAGGGAGTGTGAGAGAATGGAGAAGAGAGGGATAAAGAGTGAGAGAGAGAGAAGAGAAGTGAGAAAGACGAAGATAGAAAGGGAAAGGTTGAAGAAAAAAAGAAGGAGAGAGTGGGAGAGGGAAAGAGAGGAAGGGAAGAAGAGAGTGAGAGAGAGAGAGAGGGAGATAGGGAGAGAGAGGGAGAAAGTGATAGGGAGAGATGAAGAGAAATGGAGGAGGAGAGGGAAAGAGAGAAGGAGACGAAGGAGACTAGGAGAGAAGAGTAAGAGAACGATTAGGAGAGAGGGAGAGGGAGAGATGGAAAGGGAGAGAGAGAAAAAGAGATAGAAAAAGAGAGGGATATGAAGAGAGAAAGAGAGAGGAGAGAGGCAAAGGGAGAAAAAGGGAAGGAGGGAGAGGGGGTGAGGGAGAGAAGGGGAGAGAAGGAGAGGGAGAGAGTGAGACAAGGAGAGAGAGATAGGGATAGAGCAAAAGAGATAAGAGAGAGAGGGATAGATATAGAAAGGGAGGGATAGGAAGATATAGAGAAAGAACGAGTGAGAGATAAGGGATGGATGAGGAAAGAAGGAGAGAGTGAGAGGGAGAGAGAAGGAGAGAGGGAGAGAGAGATATAAGGGAGAGAGAGGGAAAAAAGGGAGAATGGGGGAGAGTTTGAGGGTTAGAGGGAGAGAGAGGGGAGCAAGAGAGAGGTAGAGAGGGCGACATAGAGAGAGAAGGAAAGAGAAGGAGAGAGAGCAAGAGGAAGAGAAAAGAAAAGAGCGGGAGATGGAGACAAAGATGGAGAGAGAGAGGGAGAGAAGGAAGGAAAGAGCGAGAAAGAGAAAGAGAGACATAGAGAGAGGGGTAAAACAAGGGATAGAGAGGGAGAGGGAGGGAGGGAGAGGGAGAGAGAGGTAGAGAGTGGGAGAGCAGGAGAGATGTAAGAGAGAGAGAAGGGGATGGAGGGAGAGGAAGAGAGAAAGAGTGAAAGAGGCATAGAAGGAGAGGAAAAGAAAGGGAGAGAGAGGAGAATAGAGAAGGGAGAGAGAGAGAGAGGGAGAGTGAGAGGAAGGAGGAGAGAAATAGATTTAAAGAGAGGGTCAAAGAGTGAGAGAGGGATAGGGAGAAAAGGAGAGAGAGTAGGAGATTGAGAGAGAGAGAGAAAGAGACAAGTGAGAGGGAGAAAGAGAGCGAGAAAAGAGTAATACTAAAGGGAGAGAGGGAGGCAATTAGGGAGAGATAGGAGATAGCGAGAGGGAGAAAGGGACAAAGAGTGAGGGAGAGAGAGAGGTAGATAGGGAGAAGATGATGGAAAGAGAGAGAGAGAGATGAAGGGAGAAAGAGCGAGCAAGGGAGAGGGAGAGAACAATATAGAAGGGGAGAGGGATGGTGGGAGAAAAGGAGAGAAGGAGAGAGAGAGAAAGGGAGAGAGGTAAAAAAGGAGGGAGTGGAAGAGAGATAAAGGGAGAGAGAGGGAGAGGGGGAGAGAGTGGGGAGGTCAAAGGGAAAGACCGAGCGGGAGGGAGAGGGAAAAGAGAGAGAAAGGGAAATAGTGAAATAGGGAGAGAGAGAGAGATAGGGAAAGGAGAAATGTAGCGAAGGGGACATAGAATGAGAGGGAAAGAAAGAGAGAGATGGAGAGAGAGAGAAAAGGAGAGAGAGAGAGAGAGAGGGAGATTAGGAGAGAGAGGGAGATAGGGAGAGAGTGAGAGGGAGAGAATAGAAATGAGAGAGAGAGACATGGAGAAAGAGCAAGAGGGAGGGAAAGAGAGAGGGGAGAGGGAAGGAAGGGTAGAGAGAGGGAAGGAGGGGGAAAGAGAGTTAGGGAGGGAGGGGGAGAGGGATCATTAGAGGGAGAGAAAGTGAGAGAGGTAGAGGGAGAAGGAGAGGGATAGGGAGAGAGGGAGGGAGAGAGTGGGAGAGAGAGAGAGAGAGAGAGAAGGAGTGGGAGAGAGAAGCAAAGAGCAAGAGGGAGGGGGAGAGGAGTGAAGAGAGAGGGAGAGCAAGGAAGCAAGAGAGGGAGGGAGAAAGAGAGAGGGAGAGAGGGGAAGAGAGCAAGAGGGAGAGAGGTAGGGAGAGATAGAGATAAAGAGAAGAAAGGAGGTAAAGGGAAGGGAGAGAGAGGGATGATAGGAGAGGGAGAGAGAAATGAAGAGAGTGGGTGGGAGAGATGAAGAGAGAGAGAAAGGATGAGGGAGAGAGGGACACCGAGAGGGAGGTAAAGAGAGAGAGGAGGAGAGGAAGAGAAAGGGAGAGGAAGAGAGGGAGAGAGAAATGAAGAAGGGGAGATAGTGAGGAAGGGAGAGACTAAGTGAGGGGAAAGGAGATAAGGAGAGAGAAGGAGAGAAGGAAAGATAAAGAGGGAGAGAAGGAGAGAGAAAGAAAAAGAGAGGGAGAGAAAGGGAGATAACGAGAGATGGAGGTAGAGGGAAGTTAGAGAAGGGAAGAGAGAGCAAGGAGAATATGGGAAAGGGAGGGTGGAAAGGAGAGGGAGGGGGAGGATGAGAGAGAGAGGGAGAGAGAGATTGAGAGAGAGGGCAATAGAAGGGAGAGGAAGAGAGAGCGGGAGGGGGAAAGTAGGGGGAAGAGATGAGAGAGGGAGGGAAACAACGAAAGAGAGAGCAAGAGAGAGAAAGAGAGAGAGTAAGAGAGAGAAAGAAAGAGAGAGAGGAGGAAAGCGAAGGAGGAAGAGAGAAAGTGTGAGAGGGAGAAAAGGAATGAAAAAGGATATAGAGAGGGAGAGAGAGAGAATGAGAGAGGAGAGGGGTGGTAAGAGAGAAAGAGGGAGAGGGAAAAGGATAAAAAAAGAGCAAGAGAGAGATGGAGGGGGTAAGAGAGGGACATAGAGAGAAATAAAGGGAAGGGGTGAGAGAGAGTGAGAGAGAGAGGAATGGGGAGAGAGAGAGTGAGAGAGGGAGAAATAGGAGAGTGGGGGAGATAGATGGGGAGGGAGAGAGAAAGAGGGAGGGAGAGAAAAAGAGAGGGAGAAAGGGTGACTAAGAGACTGAAAAGGTGAGAATGAGAAGGCGAGAGAGAGGGATGGAAGGAGAAGAGAGGGAGTGAGGGAGTTAGGGACATATGGAGGGAGCAATAGATAGATAGAGGGAGAGGATGATAGAAAGAGGGAGACAGCTAGAGCGACAAAGGGAGAGAAAGGGAGAGGGAGAAGGTAGAAGTGCAAGAGAGGGGGAAGGTAGAAAAGCAAGAGGGAGATATGGAGAGAGAAGGAGCGAGGAGAAGGGAGAAAGAGGGATGGAAAGAGTGAGGGATATAGGGAGAGGGAGATAGAGAGAGAGCGATGAGAGAAAGGCAAAGAGATAGAGAGGGGGAGGTAGAGAGAGGGAGATAGGGAAAGAATGAAAGGAAGAGAGTAGAAGGGGGATAGAGAAGAAAATAGTGGTAAGGAGAGAGGAATAGAGAGGGGGAAAAGGGAGAGAGAAGAATTAGGATAGAGGGATAAAGAGGGAGAGGGAGAGAATGAGAGAGGAGAGGGTGGTAAGAGCGAAAGGGGGAGAGGGAGAAGGATAGATAAAATTTGCAAGAGAGAGATAGTAGGGGTGAGAGAGGGAGATAGAGACAAATAAAGGGAAGGGGTGAGAGAGAGTGAGAGAGAGAGGAAGAGGGAGAGAGAGTGAGAGAGAGAGGAAGAGGGAGAGAGAGTGAAAGAGAGTGGGAGAGAGGAGAGTGGCGGAGATAGATAGGGAGGGAGAGAGAAAGAGGGAGGGAGAGAAAAAAGAGAGGGAGAAAGGGTGACTAAGAGAGAGAAAAGGTGAGAATGAGAAGGCGAGAGAGAGGGATGGAAGGAGAAAGAGAGGGAGTGAGGGACATATGGAGGGAGCAATAGATAGATAGAGAGAGAGGATGATAGAAAGAGGAGGACAAGCTAGAGCGACAAAGGGAGAGAAAAGGAGAAGGAGAAGGTAGAAGTGCAAGAGAGGGGGAAGGTAGAAAAGCAAGAGGGAGATATTGAGAGAGAAGGAGCGAGAAGAAGGGAGAAAGAGGGAAGGAAAGAGTGAGGGATATAGGGAGAGGGAGATAGAGAGAGAGGGGTGAGAGAAAGGCAAAGGGATAGAGAGGGAGAGGTAGAGAGAGGGAGATAGGGAAAGAATGAAAGGAAGAGAGTAGAAGGGCGATAGAGAAGAAAATAGTGGTAAGGAGAGAGGAATAGAGAGGGGAAAGAGGGAGAGAGAGGCAGGGAGAGAGAAGAATTGGGATAGAGGGATAGAGAGATAGAGAGATAGAGAGGGGGAGGAGAGGAAGGGAGAGAGGAAAAAGGGAGAGAGAGAGGGAGAGAGAGAGGGAGGGAGAATGGGAGAGGGAAAAGGGAGAGGATAGAAGGGAGAGAGGGGAAGAGAGGGAGAGAATTAGAGAGAGAGTGGGAGAGGGAGGGACTGGAGGGAGAGAGCAAAGAGAAAGGGAGCTAAGAAAGGGAAAATAGAGGGAGAGAGAAGGAGATAGGTAGAGAGACGAAGAGGAAGCAATAGAGAGGCAAGGAGAGAGAGAAGGAGAAGGTGGGAGAGTGAGGGGAGGAATGGAGAAAATGAGAAAAAGAGTAAGAGAGAGAGAGGCCGAGAGGGAGGGAGATGGGGAGAGAGGAGGGAAGAGAAAGAGAGAGGGAGGGAGAGAAGAGGGTGAGAGAGGGAGGGGAGAGAGGGGGAGAGAGATAGGGAGGAGAGAAGGAAATATATACATATATATATATATAGGGAGAATAAGGGTGAGAAAAAGTGAGAACGAGAGGGGAGAGAGAGGGAGAGAGAGCTAGATAAAGGGAGAGAGGGATGGAGTAGGGATAGATATAAGGAGAGAGAGGGAGAGGATGAGAGAAAGAGGGGAGAGTTAGAGGGAGAGAGGGAGAGAGAAAGGTTGGAGAGTAAGAGATGGAGAAGGTAAGAGAGTGGGAGAGAGAGAAGTAGAGAGCAAAAGGGAGAAAAAGAGGGAGAGGAAGGGAAAAGAGGGAGATGGGATATAATGAGAGAGGGACAAAGAGATAGAGAGGGAAAGGGAGGGAAGAGAAAGGGAGAGTAAAGGGAGAGTCGAAGAGAGAGAGGGCAAGTATGAGAGAGAGGTAGAGGGATGGAGAGGAAGAGGTAGAAGGAGGGAGATAGAGAAAGAATGAGAGGAAAAAGTAGAAAGATTGAAGAGGAAGGAAGGGAGAGAGAGAAAAAAGAACCATAGGGAGAGAGGAAGAGCAAGGGGGATAGCTAGAGAGAAGGGAGGGGGAGAGAGTTTGAGAGAAGGGGAAAAGGATTTAGAGAGAGAGATAAGAGGGATAGAGGGGGAGGAAAGGGAGGGAGGGAGGGAGACAAGGAAAGAGGGTGAGGAAGGAGGAGAGGGAGGAGAAAGAGAGAGGCAAAAGGGGAGGGGGTGAGGGAGAGTGTGAGAGAGAGGGAGAGGTAGAGAGCGAGAGAGTGAAGAGAAATAGAGCTAGGAAGGGAAAGAAATAGGGGGAGAGAGGGAAAGAGTGGGAGTGGGAGAGACGATGTGAAGGAAAGGGCGAGAGAGAGGAAAGGGAAGGGGAATGGGAGAGAGGGAAAGGGGAGAGCGAGTAACGGAGGGAAAGGGAGAGAGGGAAAGGGAGAGAGAATGAGAGTGGGCGGGAGAGGAAAAATGATAAAGAGCATGTGAGAGAGGGAGAGAAAGAGATAAGGAGAGTGAAGGAAAGAAAACAAGAGTGGGAGAGGGAGTGAGGGAGAGAGGGAGAGTGAGGTTCATAAAGTAAGCGGGAAGGACAAAGGGAAGGAGTGGGAAAGTAAGAGGAGGAAGATAGAGGGAGAGTGAGGAAGAGAGAAGGAGAAAGGGAAAAGAGAAGGATAGATAGAGATATGGAGAGAGAAAGTTAGGAGAGCGAGGTAACAAAGAAATAGAAGGAGGTAGAGAGAGATAGAAGAAGAGAGAGATGGAAAAAGAGGGAGAGAGAGGAGATTGGGTGAGGGAGAAAGGCATATATATATATATAGGAAAAGAGAGCGAGGGAAGTGAGAGATAAAGAAAAAAGGGAGAGACATAAGAAGAGATGAAAGGTACGGGAGACAAAAAGAGAGAGGGAGGGGGAGAGAGAGATAGAGGGAGAGTGAGAGAGAAGGGAGGACGAGAAAGAAAGAGAGAGGGAGAGAAAGGAATAAGGAATGAGAGGGGAGAGAGAGAGAGAGAAAAAGAAGGAATGAGGAAGGGAGAGAGAGAGAGTCGAAGAGAGAGAGATAGAGAAAGAAAAGAAGAGATAGAGGGTGAGAGAGAGAGGGAGAGAGATGGAGAGGGAAGGACAAAAGGGTAAGGGAGATGGGGGAGAGAGAGAGGGTGAGTGAGTGTGAGGGGGAAAGAAAGGGAGGGAAGGAGAGGGAGAGAGGAAGAACGACAAGGAAATGGGAAAGGGGGAGAAGGAGGAGGAGAGAGAGAAAGAGAAAGAAAAAAGGAATGAGTAAGAGAGAGAAAGACGATGAGGGAGAGACAAAGACTAAGCGAGCCATATATATATTGGAATAGAGAAAGAATATGGAAGGAAGATAGAGAAAAGAAGGGAAGAGAGGGAGTGGGGGAGTTGGAGAGGTAGTAGGAGAGAGAGAGAGAGAAGGATAGAAGGAGAGTGAGTGGGAGAAGGAGAGGGTAAGGAAGAGGGAGAACTAGAGGGTCGGGGAGGGGGAGAGACTAAGGAAGGGAGAGATTGAGAGGGTGTGAGAGGTCGAGGGATAGAAAAAGGGAGTGGGGGAGGGGGAGAGGGAGTAGAAGGGAGATGGAGAAAGGGAGGGGGAGAGAGGGAGATGGAGGGAATGAAAAGAGAGAGATTAGTTGGAGAGAAGAAGGAGAGAGTGGGAGGGAGAGAGAGAGATAAAAAGAAAGATGAAGAGAGGGAGAAGGAGAGATATAGAGAGGAAGGAAGAGTGGAAGAGAGAGGACGGAGATGAAGATAGAGTTAGAGAGATCAAGAAAGAAGGAGAGATGCAAAGGAGAGAGGGAGAGGGAGGGATAAAGAAAAAAGATAGAGAGAAAATGAGAGGAGGAAAGGAAAGAAATATATAAAAAGAGGGAGATAGAGGTAGAGGGAGGGAGATAGAGAAAGAATGAAAGGAAGAAAGTAGAAAGAATGAAAAGGAAGGGAGGGAGAGAGAGAAAAAGAGCAATAGGGAGAGAGGAAGAGCGAGGGATAGCTAGAGAGAAGGGAGGGGGAGAGAGAGTGAGAGAAGGGGAAAAGGATTTAGAGAGAGAGATAAAGGGGAGCGAGGGGGAGAAAGGGAGGGAGGGAGGGAGGGAGACAAGGAGGGAGGGTGAGTAAGGGGGAGAGGGAGGAGAAAGAGAGAGGCAAAAGGGGAGGGGTGAGGGAGAGTATGAGAGAGAGGAAGAGGGAGAGAGGGAGAGAGAGGGAGGGAGAGAGTGAAGAGAAAAGGATCTAGGGAGGGGAAGAAATAGGGGAGAGAAGGAAAGAGGGGGAGTGGGAGAGAGGGTGTGAAGGAGAGAGGGGGAGAGAGGAAAGGGATGGGAATGGGAGAGAGGGAAAGGGGAGAGCGAGCAAGAGAGGGAAAAGGAGAGAGGGAGATGGAGAGAGAAGAGAGCGAGCGGGAGAGGAAGAATGATAAAGAGCAAGTGAGAAAGGGAGAGAAAGATATAAGGAGAGCGAAGGAGAGCAAACAAGAGTGAGAGAGGGAGGCGAGTGGGAGAGGGAGTGAGGGAGAGAGGGAGAGTGAGGTTCATAAGGTAAGCGGGAAGGAGAGAGAGAATGAGTGGGAAAGTAAGAGGAGGAAGATAGAGGGAGAGTGAGGAAGAGAGAAGGAGAAAGGGAAAAGAGGGTCGGGGAGGGGGATAGACTAAGGAAGGGAGAGATTAAGAGGGAGGGAGAGGGTGTGAGAGGTCGAGGGATAGAAAAAGGGAGTGAGGGGAGGGGGAGAGGGAGTAGAAGGGAGATGGAAAAGGGGAGGGGAGAGAAAGGGAGAGGGAGAGAGGGAGATGGAGGGAACGAAAAGAGAGAGATTGGTAGGAGAGAAGAAGGAGAGAGTGGGAGGGGGAGAGAGAGATAGAAAGAAACATGAAGAGAGGGAGAGGGACAGATATAGAGAGGAAGGAAGAGTGGAAGAGAGAGGAGAGAGATGAAGATAGAGTTAGAGAGATCAAGAAAGAAGGAGAGATGGAAAGGAGAGAGGGAGAGGGAGGGATAAAGAGAAAAGATAGAGAGAAAATGAGAGGAGGAGAGGAGAGAGATATAGAAAAAAGGGAGATAGAGGGATTGAAGGAGTGCAAGAAGTAGAGAGAGGGGGAGAGAGGGAGATGATAAGAGGGAGAGGGAGAGGGAGAGAGAGGAAGAGGGGGACTAGCAAAGAGTGAGTGAATGAGAGAAGGGAAGAGAGAGTGGGAGGGGAAGGAGAGTGGGAGAGAGGGGGAGAGTAAGTGGGAGAGGGAGAGGGAGAGAGAAGGGGCATGAGTAGGAGAGGGAGAGAGAAGGAGAACTAGCAACGAGAGGAAGAGTGATGGAGAGCAAGTGAGAGAGGGAGAGAAAGGGATAAAGAGAGCGAGGAGAGGAAAAGGGAGTGGGAGAGAGAGAGTGAGGGAGAGAGGGAGAGTGAGGTTCATAGAGAAAGAGGGAGAGAGAGAGAGAGAAGGAGTGGGAAAGTAGGAGGAGGAAGAGAGAGGGAGAGTTGAGGTGAGAGAAGGAGACGGGGAGAAAGAGGGAGAGAGATTGAGATACAGAGAGAGAAAATAAAAAGAGCGATGGGTGGAGAGAAAGAGAAGGAGAAGGAGATAGAAATAGACAGAAGATGAGAGAGAGAGGAGATCGGGTAAGGGAGAGAGGCATATATATATATATATATAGGAAAAGAGAGGAGGGAGTGAGAGATAGAGAAAAGAGGAGAGACATAGGAAGAGATAAATGGTATGAAAGAGGGAGAGGGAGAGGGAGAGGGAGAGGGAGGGAGGTAGGGAGAGAGAGGGATATGAGAGAGAGGGATGAAGGGAGAGAGAGATGGAGGAAAAAGGAAAGAGAGGGAGAGAAAGAGAAAGAATGAGGGAGAGAGAGTTGGAGAAAAAGGGATAGAGAGAGGGAAAAAGAAAGAAAAGGAGAGATAGAAGGAGAGAGGATGAGGGAGAGAGATGGAGAGGGAAGGATAAAAAAGGTGAGGGAGATGGGAAGATAGAGAGGGATAGAAGGAGAGAGAGAGATAAGGGTGAGAGAGAGTGTGAGGGGGAAAGAGAGGAAAGAGGCAGAGGGAGTGAGGAAGAAAGGAGAGGAAATAGGAAAGGGGGAAGAGGGAGAGGGAGAGAGAGAAATAAAAAGAAAAAAGGAGTAAGAGAGAGAAAGAGGATGAAGGAGAGATGAAAACTAAGCCCGATATTTATTTGAAGAGAGAGAGACGATGAAAGGAAGATAGAGAAAAGAGGGGGAGTGAATGCATGAGGGACAGAGAGAGGGAGTGGGGAGTTAGAGAGGTAGGAAGAGGAAGTGGGAGAGGAGGGAGAGAGAGAGGGAGAATGAGAGGGTGAGGGAGGGGGAGATAGGGAGAGGGAAAGGTGAGACGAAAGGGAGACAAGGAGAGACTAAGAAAGTGGAGAGATTAAGAGTGAGGGAGAGGGTGTGCGAGGTCGAGGGATAGAAACAATGAGTTAGGGGAGGGGGAGAGGGAGTGAAGGGAGAGAGGGAGGGGCAGAAAGAGGGAGAAGGAGAGAGAGGGAGAAAGAGAGGTGAGGGAGCTAGAGAGATAAAAAAGGTAGAGAGAGGGAGAGGGAGGGAACAAAAAAGAGAGAGATTGGTAGGAGAGGGGAAGGGAGAGGGGGAGAGAGAGATGGAGAGAGAGAGAAAAGGAGATGAAGAGAGGGAGATAGAAAGGGAGAGGGAGAGATATAGATAGGAAAGGAGAGTGGAAGAGAGCAGAGAGAGATGAGTACAAAGTGAGAGAGATTAATAATGAAGGAGAGATAGAAAGGAGAGAGGGAGAGGGAGGGATAAAGAGCAAGCTAGAGAGAGGAAATGAGAGGAAGAGAGGAGGGAGATAAAGAGAAAGAGGGAGATAGAGGGATTGAGGGACCGTGAGAAGGAGAGAGGGAGTGAGAGGGAAAGGGAGGGAGAGGAAGATAGGGAGTGGGATAGAGGGAGTGAAAGAGAGAGAGGAAAAGAGATTGGAAAAAAATAGGAAGAAGGGAGAAGGGGAGAGAGAGATGGGGGAGATAAAGATGGAGAGAGAGAGAGATAGAAAGAGAAAAGGAGAGATATAGAGAAGAAGGGAGAGTGGAAGAGAGAGGAGAGAGATAGAAAGAGAGAGGGAGAGATATAGAGAGGAAGGGAGAGTGGAAGATAGAGGAGAGGGAGATGAAGATAGAATGAGAGAGATCAAGAGAGAAGGAGAGAGGGAGAGGGAGGGATAAAGGGCAAGCGAGAGAGAGGAAATCGAGGAGGAGAGGAGAGAGATAGAGAGATAGAGAGATAGAGGGATTCAAGAAGTGTGAGAGGGAGAGAGGGAGAGAGAGAGGAAGAGGGGGAGTGGGAGTGGGAGAGAGGGAGTGTAGGAGAGAGAGAGGAAAAGAGATTGGGAGGGGGAGGGAGTGGGAGAGAAAAAGAGAATAAGGAGGAGAGCAAGAGTGATGAAAAGCAAGCAAGAGAGGGAGAGAAAGGGATAAGGAGATTGAAGGAGAGCAAATAGTTATGGGAGATAGAGGCAAGTGGGAGAGAGAGAGTGAGGGAGAGGGCAAGAGTGAGGTTCTTAAAGAAAGAGGGAGGAAGAGAGAGAAGGAGTGGGAAAGTAAGAAGAGGAGGAGAGAGGGAGAGTGAGGGAGAGAGAAGGAGAAGGGGAGAAAGAGTGAGAGAGAAAGTTAAGAGAGCAAGGGTGGAGAGGAAGAGAAAAAGATAGAGAAAGATAAAAAAATAGAGAGAGAGGGAAAAAGAGTGGAGAGAGAGGGAGATCGGGGGAGGGAGAGAGGCATATATATATAGGAAAAGAGAGAGAGGGAGTGAGAGATAGAGAAAAAGAGGGAGAGACATAGGAAGAGATGAAGGGTATGAGAGAGGGAGACGGAGAGGGAGGGAGAGGGTGAGTGAGAGAGAGGGAGGATGAGAAAGAAAGAGAAAGAATGAGTGAGGGTTAGAGTTAGAGAGAGAGGGATAGAGAGAGGGGAAGAGAAAAAAGGAGTGATATAGGGAGAGAGGATGAGGGAGAGAGGGAAAGAGAAAGAAAAGGAGTGATATATGGAGAGAGGATTGGGAGAGAGGGAGAGAGATGGAGAGGGAAGGATGGTGAGGGAGATAGGGGACAAAGAGAGAGAGAGAAACAAAGAGAGATATAAAGAGGGGAAAGAGAGAGAGGGTGAAGAGAGTGTGAGAGGGAAAGAAAGGGAGGGAGGGAGAGGGAGAGAGGAAGAAAGGCAAGGAAATGGGAAAGGGGAAAAGAGGAAAGGGAGAAAGAGAGAATGAGAAAGAAAAAAGGAGTGCGTAAGAGAGAGAAAGAGGATGAGGAAGAGGTGAAGACTAAGCGAGCTCGATATATATTGGAAGAGAGAGAGAGACTACAAAAGGAAGATAGAGAAAAAAATAGGAGAGAGGGGGAGTGAAAGGATGAGGGACAAAGAGATGGAGTGGGGGAGTTAGAGAGGGATTAGGAGGGAGAGGGAGAAGGAAAGGGTAAGGGAGGGGAGATAGGGAGAGGGAGAGGGAGAGGGAGGGGGAGGAGGGAGACTAAGGAAGGGAGAGATTAAGAGGGAGGGAGAGGGTGTGAGAGGTTGAGGTATAGGAGGAGAGAGTAGGGAGAGGGAGAGAGGGAGTAGGAGGGAAAGGGAGAAGGAGAGAGGGAGAGAGAGGAAGAGGGAGGGAATGAAAGAGACGAGAGATTGGCGGGATGGATTAAAGAGAGAGAGGGAGGGAGAGAGAGAGGGAAGGAGAGAAAGAGAGAGGGAGAGAGGGAGATAGAGAGGGAGTGGGAGAGATATAAAGAGGAAGGGAGAGTGGAATAAAAGGAGAGAGAGATGAAGATAGAGTGAGAGAGACCAAGAAAGAAGGAGAGATGGACAGGAGAGAGGAAGAAAGAGGGATAAACAACAAATGAGAGAGAGAGGTAAAGAGAGATAGAGAGGGGAAGAATGAGGGAAAGGCATAAAGAGAGCAATAGAGAGAGGGGGAGAAGATGGGGAGAGAGGGACAAAGGGAGAGAAAGAGAGGGAGAGAATAAAGGGAGATATAGGGGGATAGAGGGGGAGAGAGAAGGACGGAGGGGGAGGGAGGGGTAGAAGGGAGAGAGAGGGAGGGAGAGAAAAGGGAGAGCAAAAAAGAAGGAGAAATGAGTAGAGAAAAGGAGAGAGAGGGAGAGAGGGATAGAGAGAAGAAGGGAGAGAGGTAGAGGGGGAGATAAAGAGGGAGAGTAGAGAGAAGAAAGGAGATAGGGATAGAGAGAAGAAAGGAGGGAGATAGAAAGAGGGAGAGAGTGAGAGATAAAGAGAGGGAGAGCAGAGATAGAGTGAAAGGGAGAGAAAGGGTGATAAATAGAGAAAGAAAGATATAGGAGGGAGATAGGTGGAAGAGAGAGGGAAAGAAGGGCAGAGAGGGGAGAGATGAAGGGAGATATAGGGAGAGGGTGAGTGAGAGGAGGGATAGAGAGAGCAAGAGGGAGGAAGAGAGAGAGGGATAGAGAGAGAGAGCAAGAGGGAGGAAGAGAGAGAGGGATAGAGAGAGAGAGAGCAAGAGGGAGGAAGAGAGAGAGGGATATGAATGGAAAGGAGAGAAAGAGAGGTAGAGGAAGACCAAAGGAGGGTAAGAGAGAGAAGGAAAGAGAGAGAGAAGGACAAAGAGAATAACAAAGGGATAGACAAAATGATTGATAGAGAAAAAGGGAGAGGGAGGGAGAGGTAGAAAGAGATGAGATAACAGGAGAGAGGGGGAGGGAAAGGGGAAAAGAGAGGGAGAGAGAGATGGAGAGATGGAGAGAAAAATAGAGAGGGAGAAAGAGAAGGAGGGAGAGAGTGAGAGAGGAAAGATAGAGAGATCGAGGGAGAGAGAGAAAGGAAAGAGAAGAGGAAAAAAGAGAGATTAAGAGGAGGGAGAGGGAGAGAGTGAAGGGAAGAGAAGGAGGAAAAAGGAAAGGGATGAAAAAGTAGAAAGAGTAGGAGAGAGGGAGGGAGGGTGAAGAAGATAGCGAGAGAAGGAAGGGAAAGGAAGGGAGAGAGAGATGGAGAAAGAGCGAAGAGAGGGAGCGAGAGAATGAGGGAGGGAGAGAGTGAGGGGGGAAAGGGTGAGAGGGAGAGAGAGCAAAAGAGAGGGTGAGAGAGGAGGAGATAGTGAGAGAGAACGGACGGAGGGAGGGAGATAGGGAGTGGGAGAAAATGGGAGGAGAGAGGGAAGAGAGAGAGAGGAAGAGAAAGTAAGAGAGAAGGATAAAGTGAGAAAGAGGGAGAGAGGAGGAGAGAGAGGGATAGAGACGGTAAGAGAAAGGATGAGAGAGTAAGAGAGTGAGAGGGATGGAGGGAGACATAGAGAGGATACGAGAGAGGGTACGAGAGAGGGATAGAGGGAGATTGAGAGAGGAGAGCGAGACTAAGAGAGGAAGGAAGAGTAAAAGAGAGAGTGAAGGGATGGAGATAGGGGGAGATGGAGAGAGAAAGAGAGAGGAGAGAGGGGGAGGAAGAGGGAAAGATAATGAAGGAGAGTAAGGGAGAGAGGAAAGAAGAGAGGGAGAGGAAGGAAGGGAGAGAGGGAGAGAGAAGAAGAAAGAGAAAGAGAGGGAGAGAGGGAGAAAGGGAAAGAGAGAGCGAGAGAGGGAGGGAGAGGGTGAGGAAGGGATAGAAAGAGAGAGATAAAAAGAGGAAGGGAGGGAGAGAGAGATGAGAGAGGAAGAGAGGGGGAGAGAAACGAAGAGGGAGAGTGACAAAGAGGGAGAGAGAAATAGAAAGGGAGGGGGAGAGAGAGGGGAGTGGGGGAGAGAGATGATAGAGAGATTGAGAGAGAGGGAGAGTGAGAGTGAGGGAAATAGAGAGAGGACAAGAAATGCCGAGGGGAAAAGAGATAGAGAAAGGAAGGGAGAGGGAGAGGGAGAGGGTGAGAGGGAGAGAGAGGAAAACAGAGAGAGAAAGAGAGGTAGAAAGGGTGAAAGAGATATGGGAAGAGAGAGGTGGAGAGGAAAAGAGAGGGAGAGAGAAAGAAAAGGGAGAGAGAGGGAGAGAGAGAGAAAGAAAAAGGAGAGAGGAGGGAGAGTAAAAGAGAGACAGATAGGGAGACAGGGAGGGAAAAAAGAGATGGAGAGAGGGAGAGATATATTAGGGTAAAGAGAAAGAGGGAGGGAGAGAGAAAGAAGAAAAGAGAGAGAAGAAGCGAGTGAGTGAAAAAAGAGGGAGAGTGAAAGAGAGAGAGGGGGAGGGGGAGAGAAGGAGAAAGAGTAAGGGAAAGACTAAGAGAGAGGGATTGAGAGAGAGAGAAAGAGAAGAAAAGAGGGGAAGGGGAGGGAGGGAGAGAGAGGGGAGAGAGGGATAGTGTTGGAGGGAGAGATAGATGAGACCAAAGGAGAAAGGGAGAAATGGATAGAGAGGTAGAGAGCGAGAAAGAGGGAGAGAGAGAGAGAGGAAGGGAGAGAGTAAGGAAGATAGAGGGAGTAAGAGAGAAAGAGAGGGAGAGAGGGGAAGAGAAAGCGAAGAGAGGGGGAAGAGAGAGAGGAAGAGAGGGGGAAGAGAGAGAGGAAGGGCCGGAGAAAAGAGTGTGAGAGATAAAGGAGAGAGGGAGAGGGGAAGGGAAAGAGAGTGGAGAAAGAGATAAAGAGATAGAATGGGGGAGAGAGAGGGGATTGGGAGGGAGGGGTGTGATGCCCCTAGCTCCCTTACCAATTACCTAAAAGGCATGGCTAGGTGCATTATAGTTTAGAGACTAAGTCCCGATTTACTCCCATAATGCATGGCCAATAAATAATAACATATTATGTACAATAAAATTTACATAACTTTAGAGAAATAATGTTACGAAGTCACAAAATATTTAAGGTGTTATTTATCCACTCGTTAGATATCGTACCCTTTATTACAATCAAAAGAGATTTCTATTTTTTTCATGTCACACATGAGCCCTTTTTTGGGAGGAACTAAAGGCTTCTTTATCAACACTACCATCACCTTTGCTCGTCATGGCATGAAATAACAACGAGGTGAGCCAAAGCTTGTAAGTAGGGTGATGCATATGAGATGCGGTGTTATCCTACCACTTAGCCTTTCCCCCATCAATTTTAGTTCGAGTAACCTAGGCATTAGTAAGTCTACTCTATTCTCATTCCTCGGTGATTGCCAAATCGCCTACTATTACCAATAGCTTTATCCCTCGTTCTAGCACACGGTTAGTGAAGTTACCCATCGCTTAATGGTGTAATCAATTAATAGAGCGTGCACATAGCTTTATTGCTAATACCCATTTAATCTAGTTAGATTACCAAACCTATCCAATGTCAAACCAATTTGGTTGCAAAGCCTCAACATTTCTTGACTTAATTGTTTTCTCAAGTGGATCCACCTCCAAATGTATATGATGCAAGTGATGTTTCATTTACCACATTCCACCAATCATGGGAACCAAACTCTTCATTTTCATACCACAGTTGAAATCCAATCCACGCTTTGGATTTCATATATTTTTCATAGTAGTCATGCAAAGAATACAAGATCTACCCACTAGGGTTAACCAATTCCTATATTTTAGTCCTAGGAATGAATTTGAGCTCATTTGAAGTGGGATTTCATTCCTAACCCGAAATTTAGCCTTAATGTTGAAATTTAGCTTCTAATAGGTCTAGGTCCTAATTTCAATTTTTCTTGAAATCTCAACACTTCATTTTATACTTATTCAGTTCTAATTGAACCATTAGTAATCAATTTGAATGAGTGGAACTCAAATCCTAAGAGTTTGGGTTTAGGCCGAATGGTTCCTAGTCTAAGCCTAAATTTCCATTTTCCTTGGAGTCTAACCTTTCTACACCTCAATTTATATATATTTAGATACATTTGAACCATTACTTAACAAGTTGGATGAGTGGAACTCAAATTTCAAATTTTAGGGTTTAGGCCAAATGTTTTCTCAAAAAGTGGGAAGACACTTTCTTTCATTCTAATGAAGTTATTTTTTTCATCCTAATTTACATATTTGAGTTACAATTAAGTCCTAGGTTCTTAAATTCATACAAAGGTCCAATCTTTCCCTTTTTAGGTATGTAGGCTCAATTGATTGCCTAGGAAACTCATGCCTTTTTGAGTCTATCTTAACCATAATTTCATTCCATGAAATTTTGATCCAAGCCCATTTGTTTTAACCAAAACCATCAATACACATTTAGGCATACACAACACATGGATACATAAACATACCAACCAATTATCATAACATATACAATCCAACCATTAATTTCACATCGAGCCATCAAACACAAAATACTAACATGATAAACCATAACAACATAATAGAAAGCTTTAAACCAACACCTAATTTAGGCACACATAAATGAAATTTATGGCATAACATAATGCAACATAAACCTACTTACTTAAATTTAAGCTTTCCTAAAGATTTCCTAGCTTTTGCCTTGTTCCTTTCTTCTTTCTTTCTGTTTTCCTTCTTTTCCATTTTCTTCCCTCTTAATTCCGTTCCCTCACTTTCTATAGTGAGCTACGGTTTTTCCTAAAAAAAATGGTTAAGTTTAACTCTCTCTTACACTTATATACTCCACCTTTTTCTTCTCATTAATTAGTATTACATGTGTCTTAATTTTATGGTTATAAGGTGTAAAGTGATGTAGACAAAGTCGAAGCAAGGTGGCGGGTTTGAAGTCAAAGCTTGCTATGTGTCACCAAATAGAATAATGAAGAAGTTTAGGTGTCCAACTTATAACTAAACCGGGTAATTAGACTAACTAAATTTATAAGGTAGTTTGGTTCCAATAATTTGGCATTTCCTCTCCAAAATTTTGGCATTTCCAAATGGTAAATTACTTTTTCTCACTTATATGATATATTCTAAATAATTACTAAGGCAAATAATCGGTGACTACCAAATTACCCGAATATTTACTCCCATAAGTACTCACTCATATTATCATCATAAAATATAAAAGAATATCACATAAATTTCCACTCATATCTAGTATAGATATATTTATAGATATTCCAAGATATTTATATTTATAGGGTTAGAAATTTTCACGGGAGTTACATTTCTCTCCCTAAAATTTTGGCATTCATTTAAGCTTTTTAGGCAATTCCCCAAATCTCGACACTCTCCACACCTTTAGATATTTTTTCTCCCTTTATGGTATGTTCTAAATATATGTTAAACGAATAAAATTGAAACTAGCTAGGTTGGCGAAAGTTCATCCCATAAATCCTCACATAAACACTAAGCATGTTAACATCACAAAATATTAAAATGGCATATAAATCACACTTATACTTAGTATAGACATATATAAATATTCTAGTACATATAGCTATGTGGTGAGGATTTTCATGGGGGTTACAGGGGGAGAGAGGGAAAGAGAGAAGGAGAGGTAAAAGGGGAGGGAGGGAGAGAGGGAGGGATAGACAGATAGGGGAAGTGAGAGAGAGAGAGTCAAATAGACAAAGGGAGAGAGAGGTAGATTGGTATAGAGAAGAAGAGAAAGAGATAGAGAGAGATTAGGAGAGGGAGAAAAGGAGAGGGAGAGAGGCATGAGGAGGGAGAGGGAGTGAGAGGGAATGGGAAAGAGAAAGGGGAGAGAGAGGAAGAGAAGGAGAGTGGGAGAGTGGGGGAAAGGGAGAGAGAGGAAGAGCGGGAGAGTGAGAGGGCGAGAGAGAGAATAAGAGAGAGGGAGAGAGTGTGAGAGGAAGGGAGAGACAGAGAAACAAGGAGAGAAAGATGAGAAAGAGATTAAGAGGAAAGGGAGAGAGAGATGTTAGGAGATAGAGAGAAAAAGGTTAAAAGGAAGAGGTTAAGGGAGAGGGAGAGAGAAGGAAGGAGAGTAAGAGATAAATGAAGATCGAGAGAGAGAAAGGGTAGTCGTGATAGGGGACTAGAGAGGGAGGCGAATAGAGAGATGAAGAGAGGGAAAAGGAAAGAGAACGAGAGAGAGAGAGGGAGAGAAAAGGAAGGGAGAGGGAGAGGTGGAGATAGAAAGAGAAAGAGAAAGAAGGAGAGCAAGGGAGGAACAGAGAGTAAGAAAAAGATAGAGATATAGAAAGACTAAGAAAGAGGGAAGAGAGAGGGATAGAGGGAGAGAGGTGATAGATGGAGGAAGAGGAACGGGGAGGGAGGGAGAGAGAGGGAGGGAGTGTAGGAGAGACTAAGAGAGGGAGAGGGGAGGAAGAGATAGAGATAGAGGGATAAAGAAGAGAGAGGGTGAGAGAGGGTGAGATTAAGAGATTGAGAGAAGAAGAGAAAGAGAGAACCTCGATGAGGGAGAAAGGGAGAGAGGAAGAGAGAGGAACGGAGTGAGAGAGTGAGGGAGGGAAATCGGGTGAGAGGGAGAGAACTATAGAGTGAGGGAGATAGAGAATGAGAGGGAGCGAGGGATGGAGAGAGGGACAAAGAGAGGAGAGAGTGAGAGAGAGGGGAAAGAGAAAGGGGGAGAGGGAGGGAGAGAGTGAGAGAGAATGAAAGAAGCAGAAAGGGAGAGAGAAGGAGAGAGAGAGAAAGAGAAAAAAGGGAGAGGGAGAGAGGAAGAAGGAGAGGAAAGGAACAAGGAAGAGAGGGATAAGGAGAAAGAGAGAAAAAAGGAGGGGAGAGAGAAAAAGAGGTTGGCAAAGAGGGAGAGAGAGAGATAGAGAGAAAGAAAGAGGGAGGTAGAGAGAGGGAGAGGGAGGGAGAAAGAGAAAGAGAAAGGGAGAGAGAGTCCGAGAAAGAGAAGGAAAAAGGGAGGGAGAGGGGTAGCGAGGAAAGAAAGTGGGGTGAAAGGGGAATAGAGAGGGGAAAGGGAGAGAGGGAGAGGGATAAAGAGGGAGAAAGAGGGCAAAAGAGGGAGGGTGAGAGAGAAGGAGATAGGGGGATGGAGAGGAAGAGTGTGAGAGGGAAAGGTTGAGGTAGAAAGGGAGAGAGTGAGAGAGATGGAGAGGGAGAGTGTGAGAGGGAGAAAGTGTAACTCGGTAGAAAAAAACATCGGTGTGTTGATCGATGTGCCGAGGACTATATTCCGCTTGAATTTTGTGTGATTTATTTGAGGACTTTAGAGTAATTTTGATCAGTTTTTACTAGCTCTCTATAACATTTTATAACTTTTAGACTTATATATAAAGAATTATGGTCATTTCGAGTATAGGTCTGGTCTTGAAGCGACAGACTCGTTGGAACATTTTTGGGGAAGAAAATTCGAGTTTAGGGCGAGGGATTTCTGAAATTTAATGGAAAGAAATGTGTTTAGTTACTTGATTTACTCTAAACTAATTAATTAGGACACCTAAACCCCCTAATTCATGAATTAAGTCCAACTCACCCTAAACCTCTCAAATCTACCACCCTCTCCCTTATGACTCACCAATAACTTTCCACTCACCCAAATTAAATTATGCTATTTGTACACATATTTGGCTAGAAGGAAATGAAGAATATATATATAAATAGAGTGCATGGCTACCATTTTGTGAGTCCAAAATCGTAGCTCACAAACAAGAGAGAAAATAAAAGTGAGAAAGAGTGAACAAGAAAAGAGGAAAGGAAAAGAAAAGGAACAAAAAATAAAATAAAATAAAGAAAGAAAAGGCAAGGGAATTCTAACCATACCTAAGCTAGGTAATTGTGTTTCTTTGGTTTATTTATTCTTTTACATGCCCATTTTTATGTGTATAAGTTAGGTATTGGTTGAGTTGTTTGTGAATTGTTGAGCTTGGTTTTTGTTGGTGGCTATTTGATGTCTTGGCTTGCTCTACTTGTGGATGTTATATAGGTGATGAATTTTGATTTTTATAATACCTATTGCATGTCCAAGTATGTGGAAATGAGTTTTTTTAGACTTTACTGAAATTTAATTGTGCTAAAACATGGTTAATGTGGGTTGGAATGAATTGCCAAACCGAGTGTTATTGAGGAGTAGTTTACGTCCGGCTTTGGTATTGCCTATTCATGGACTTTAGAATGCTTTTTGGGTGGACCTCAAAGAATAAAAGTTTTTTATATATGTCTTGAATAACTTCCTGTAAAATATTTTTGTTATTATATTTATATAGAAAACGTTATACACATTTTAGTATATACTATGCTTGGGTGAACTACTGCTAGACATGATTGAATCTTAAACTTCAAAATTATGTTATAAATTCCGTGTTTGTATTTAAACCTAATTTTTGGATATGCTATGGATCAATATGTCTAGTTCCTAATAAAAAAAAGTATAGGATTTAATTATGCTTAGCAATTGATATGTCACCTACTTGATTAGAGGCTACCCTATAATCAACCACAAAGTAATCTTTGGCCACTTTAAGGACCTATTCGGCTTAAACCCTAAACTATGGGGATTTGGATTTCAATCCCTCAATTCCATAATTAATGGTTCGAGTACATCCTAATAAGTATAAGAGGACGTTTACATAGGAAAAATTGCTACGTAAATTGAAATTTTGACCAACA
The DNA here is from genome assembly GCA_963924115.1 of Dovyalis caffra. Classification (NCBI taxonomy): domain Eukaryota; kingdom Viridiplantae; phylum Streptophyta; class Magnoliopsida; order Malpighiales; family Salicaceae; genus Dovyalis; species Dovyalis caffra. The sequence goes on from CAWUPB010001179.1 coordinate 2,545,687, forward strand.
AAATTAAAAGCCCAATTCGACCCAAAATGCCCCAATTTGGCTTCGGAGAAAAAAAAGTCACCTTAGTACGTTTTAAATTGATGAATGAACTATATTGGGAAACCAATTTAGGTTGGATATCAAGAATGAAATAATAATGTAGATGGGTTGGATATTGAGGATGAAATAATGGTGTATGATTTGATATCCAATATCTTTGGTACTGTAATTGTGGCATCATATGCATCATGTGCATCAATGGGAAAGAAATGGGAATAGAATCAATTAATTGAGAATGGAGTTATATGAATAGGTTTGGTAACCTAATCAAATAAAAAGGGGTTAGTAGTCTAGCTATGTGCAAACTCTAAGCTATGTGCACGCATCTGTTAGGCGATGGATTCTCGTTAGCAATGGCTACGATGAGGGATTGTTGTTAGCATTCGGTTATTTGATAATCACCTATAGAGTAGACCGCTAATACCTCGATTACCCAAAATTAAAAATTGATGAGAATGATGGGAAGTCAAAAAAACATTGGATATCATATGCATCACCCCACTTACTAAGCTTCGGTCGACCTCGTTGTTATTTGCAAGTTATGATAGGTAGCGGTGACTTAGTACCAATAAGGATGTTGCCGGATCCTCCAAAAGGGCTCGGGGGTGACATAAACCTTAGAGGATTTTATTTTGTTTGTAAATTTTAGGGTTGGGGTGTCGAGGAACATTTTGATGGTGTTGTAAATAAATTTTATAATTTCTTTCATTGTATTATTAATATTATGTAAATTATTTTGTATGTGTTTCATAGTATGATAAATCCTTAACGTATGAGCATGTACATGTCTAAGGTTAATTTGAAGACTGGTCATGTCAGCATAATGCACCTAGCCTAGTTACTCTTATTTGGGTAATAGAGAGTGAACCGGGGTGGGGTGTTACGGAGAGTGAGGTTGAGAGGGAGAGAGTGAGAGAGAGGGAGAGGGGGAAAGAGGGATATAAGGGGGAAAGAGAGAGAGGAGGAAGTAAGAGAAAGAGAGAGGGAAAGAGAGAATATAAGAGGGAGAGAGTATGAGAGAGGGAGATAGTGAGAGGGAGAGGAAGAGAATGAGAGAGAGAGAGAGAGAGAAAAGAGGGGAGAGAGAGAAGGATAGAGGAAGAGAGGGGGAGAAAGTGGAGGGAGAGAGAGAGGGTGGATGGAGGAAGAGAGAGGGGGATAGAGAGGAGATGAAAGAAGAGAGAGAAGGAGAGAGAGAGGAGAAAATAAGAGAGAGATAAGGGGAGGGAGAGATAGAAATGGCTTTCCCTCTCTATGCCTCTACCTCTTCCACCTTTACTCCATTCCCCCTTTTTTTATCCTCCTTCTCTCCCTCTCTCCCCCTTTCTCTCCATCATTCTCTCTTTTCTCTCTATCTCTCCTTATCTCTCTCTCCTTCCCTCTCTATCTCTTTCCCCATCCATTGCCTCTCTCTAACTCTTTTATCTCACTCTCTCTATGACTCTCTCTCTCTCTCTCTCTCTCTCTCTCTTCATCTTACCATCTCCTTTTCTCTCTCTCTCTCTACCTTTTTCTTCCCCTCTCCCTCACTCTCTATCACTCTTTCTCTACCTCTATCTCTATCCCTCTCACTCTCTCTATGTCTCCTTCTCTAGCTCTCCTTCTCTTTACATCTTTCTCCCTCTCTCTCTCTCTTTATCTCACTTATCTCTCCCTTATCTCTCCCTCTCTTTCTCTCTCCCTTTCTCTCACTTCTCTCTTCCTTGTCTCTCGCTCTATTTCTCTCTCCCTTTTGTCTCTACCAATATATATCTCCCTCTTTCCTTCCTTCCCTTTTTCTCCTTCTTTTTCTCTACCTCTCCACTATCTCTCACTCTCTCTCTCTCCCTTTCTCTAGCCCCCTCTTTGTGTCCAATTCCCATTTTATCTCCCTCTCTCCTCCTCTATCTCTTGCTCTCTCCTTATCTCTTTCCCTCTCTCTCTTACCTTCTCTATTTCTATCCCTCTCTCTTTTCCCTCTATCTACCTCCCTTTCTTGCTCCCTCCCTCTCCCTCTCTACCTCTCACTCTATATCTCTCTCTCCTCCTCTCTCGCCCTCCCTCTCTCATTCTCCTACCTCTCTCTATCTCTCCCACTCTTTCAATCATTCTTTATCTCTATCTCTCCCACTCTCTCCCACTCTCTCCCTCTCTTCTTCACCCTCTCTCCCTTTCTTTTCCCTTTTCTCCTTCTGTCTCTCTCCATCTCCGACCTACACCCTCTATGTCTCTCTTTCCATCTACCTCTCTTCTTCTATCTCTCTCTCTCTCTCTCCCTCTCTCTCTCTATCTATTTCCATCTTTATCTCCCTCACTCTCTCTTTCCTACTCCTCCTCTCACGAACTCTTTCCTTTCTTCACTTTTTATCTCCCTCTCTTTTCTACCCTTCCCTCTCTCTCTCCCTCCCTCACTCCCTCTCCCTCTCCCTTCCTCTCCTCCCCCTCTCTCTCTCCATCTCTCCATTTCTCTTCTTTAATATATCTTCCTCTCTCTCCCTTTCTCCCTTACCCTTTCCCTTCCTCTCTCCTTATCTCTCCTTGTCTCTCCCTTTCTCCCTCTCTCTCCCTCACTCTCCCACACTCTCCCTTTCTCTTCTCTATCTCTTCCTCTCTCTTCTCTATCTCTCCCTCTCTTCTTCTGTCTCTCTTTATCTCTCACGTAAACCCTCTATCTCTCTCTTTCCATCTCCCTCTCTTCTTCTATCTTTCTCTCTCTCCCTCTCTCCCTCTATCTATTTCCCACTTCATCTCTCTCACTCCCTCTCTCCCCCACACTTCCTCTCACACTCTCTCTTTCCTTCACTTTTTATCTCCCTCTCTCCTCTCTCCCTCTTTCTCTCTCTATCCCTCTCCTCCACTCTCCCTCTCTCATTACTTTTCCCTCTCTTACCCACTCTCTTTCTCTCTCTGTCCCCTTTTTTTCTCCCTCTTCCTCTCTCCCTCCTTCTCCCTTCCTTTCTTTCTGCCTCTCCCTCTCCTTCTCTCTTTTTTTCCTAAATATATCTTTCTCTCTCCCTCACCCTCTCTCCTTCTCCCTCCCTCTCTCCTTATTTTTCCCTATCTCTCCCTTTCTCCCTCTCTCTCCTTCACTCCTCCTCTGTCCTTTACCCTCTCTCTTCTCTATATCTCCCTCTCTCCTTTTGTCTCTCTCCCTCTCTCCCACCCTTTCCCTCTCATACACTCCCTCTTTATCTCTCTCCCCTATCTCTCTCTATTAGTGTTGGTGTCCGAGATCCAACCATATTTGGATAGGCTCATGTTAATGTATTATTGCATCATTTATTTTAATAATAATAAATAATTCATTCTATTAAGTCTTATATTTATATGTTGATAAATATAGTAGAATTAGATAGAAGTCCTTATGATATGCATTGCAATAATGATTGATCAAAAGGTGTGAGACAAACACTAATACACATAAATGATATCATTAAATGTCCCAAGTATAGCATTGTCAAGAATGGACATTAACAATATGCAAATAGACTTGTGAGTGCTATGCTCATGCTATATGATAATAGTATGAGATCTCACACCTATTGGCATGGTGATGCCAAAGCAAGCAATTAGGTGAATTGTGTTAGAAAACATATCATTGGACTTGACTTGCCATGAGAACCCATTTGGTTTTAGTCTATAGGAATCTCATACGAGATGGGTACAAATGGTTTTTAGAGTTGAAGTCATCATGGTTATCTCATTGGAGGACTTATGCACTTTGACACTTGTTTTGATGGATCCATTAATGGGTTGCACGTGGGTGATTTGTTACGTGCACAAGGGATCCAATAGAGATAGGTGTATGACCGAGATAGGATATGTCATTCCTTGTATGAAAAAGGAGTTATCACATTGCACTTCGATAAATGTCTACTCAAGACATTCGTGGCCATAGTAGAGCACACCAATAGAGCATAATTGGTTTACTCTAAAAGCTAAGACATTTAGGAATCGAAGAAAACTTATGTGATCATAATTGAACAAGACTAATAACCAAGTTCGAGATCACATTGTGATAAGTTGACATGAGGACTCGAATTATGCAGCAATTGTACTCATGAAGGTAATAATGAATTAACTAATCCTCCTAGAGAATTGGATACTCATGATGTCTAACTAGACGCCAATCTTGACTTATGTATAAAGAGATAAAAGAGGAGTCCTTTTATTCTTGATACATTACCAACATATCTAAGAGCCAAAATATTCACATTATAAATGAGAAGCAAAGATATTGAAAAAAGTTTCCAATTATGAAAAGTTTCCTATTTTGAAAAGAGTTTCCAAAATGGAAAGTTTCCTAAAATGGAAGTGTCTTAAAATGGAAAGTTTCCTATTTAGAAATCGATATCCTAATTTGGAAGTTAGTTTCAAATTTGGAAATAAAGAACCTAAAGGAAAAGAGTTTCCTAATTTCGATTAAACGGTATTTTGGAAAATTGCTTCCCAATGTGGACCTCGCCAAAATAATGTAAGAATATTTATTTGGATAGTCCAAATAATTTAATTGGGCTAAAATAGTTTTGTTCCATTAAATTTAATTAAGAGCATTAAGATAATTTTGGTGGGAGGATAAATATCAACCTTATTGGATAAGGTTGAATGTTTTAAAAGATAATAATCAAGTAGTCCATATATAAAATAACTCTTTATCCTTAAAGGATAAGGAAGCAATAACCTAAAGTCCTTTATGGACTCATAGTTGCCCCTCTCCTTGTCTTTGGAAGAGAAGGAAACTCTCCCCCTATAAATAGGAGGAGAGGTGTGTCGTAAAGTAGGTTAATCAACCATAGAGTATTTCGACCATGTTGAAACAAAAGGCGATAATTTGACCAAAAAAAACGAAGTGAGATTTTGGCTAGCCCTTAAAATAACCTAGGGCACACGTCCAAGAAAGGAAACAAAGGAGAAAATAGTTTTCTCCTAAAACCTAGCAAGAAATACTCTTTGCTTCTCCTTTAAGGTTGTTGCATAGTTGCCCAAGATTGATTTCCATAGGAAATAATTAATCGGAAAAGGTGGAGCTAGCACCCCATTAATTTTGAGTGCTTCTTTGTGGATACTTGGACTGCGTGGATCATCGATAGAGGCTGGACACTTAGATGAATTTACTGAAAAAGAATTTAGATCTGCACTACCGGAGGTAATCCTTTACTTATAGTTCATTATTCATGTATGTATGGTTAGTAGATTCAACGGGTTGATCTTGGGGCCTTAGATGGAGGAAATTTTTTTAATTATTCCGTACCTCCATAGGGTGCATGATCCTTCACTCATTTCTTTTATGTTCCTTTCCATCTCTCTCTCCTTCTTTTTTTGTCCCTCTCCCTCTCCCTCACTCTCTCCCCCTCTCAATCTCTCTCCCCCTCCCTCTACCTCTCTCTCCCACTCCGTCTCTCCCTCTTTCTCTCTCTTTCCCTCTCTTCCTTTTTTTCCCTTTCCATCTCTCTCCCTCTCTTTCCTTCCTTCCCTCTCCCTCTCTCTCCCACTCCCTTCTAAACTCTCTCGCCCTCCCTCTCTCTTCCACTCTTTCTCCCTCTCTCTCCATATCTCTCCTTCTCTCTCATTCTCTCCCACTATCTCCCTCTCTCCCACTATCTCCCTCTCTCCCATTCTCTCCCTCTCTCCCTTACCCTTTCTCCCTCCTTCTTCCCATCTCTCTCTACCTGTCTACCTCTTCCTTCCTCTCCATCTCTCTCCCTCCCTCTCTCTCCCTCTCCTTCTCTCCCTCTTTCTCCCTCTCATATACCCTCTCTCTCTCACCCTCCCTCTCTCTCTCTCCTAAACTCTATATCTCACCATCTCTCTATCTCTTTCTCTCTCCCTCTCTCCCTCTCCCTTTTGACTCTCTTTCCCTCTCTTTCTTACCCTATCTCTCTCTCTCTCCCTCACCCTCTCTTTCATCTCTCTCCCTCCCCTTCTCTTCTTTTGACTCTCTTTCTGTCTCTTTCTTACCCTCTCTCTCCTTCTCTCCCTCACCCTCTCTTTCCTCTCTCTCCCCTTCCCTTCTCTCCCTCTTTCTCCCTCGCCTCTTCTCTTTCACTCACTCTCCCTCCATTTCTCTCTCACTCTCTCTCTTAAACTTTTATCTCTCCCTCTTTCTATCTCTTTCTCCCTTTATCCCTCTCCCTCTCTCCTTTTGACTCTCTCTCACCCCCTCTCTCCCTCATCCTCTCTCTCCCTCACCCTCTCTTTCCTCCTCTCCCCTCTTTCCCTCTTCCTCTCTCCTTTATCCTTTATCCCTCTCTTCTCTCCTTTTCTCTACCTCTCATCCTTTTTCTCTCTCCATCTATCTACCTCACTCTCTTTCCTTACTCCTCTCTCTCCCTCTCTTTCTCTCCCTCTTTCTCTATCTCTCCTCTTCTCACTCTCTCACTCTCCCTCACTCTCCCAAGCTCCTTATTTCACCCTCTTTCCATCTCTTCCTCTCTCCCTCTCTCCTTTCAACTCTCTCGCTCTCACCCTCTCTCCCCCTCTTCCTCCCTCTCCCTTTCCCTCTCTCCCCTCTTTAATTCTCCCTTCCTCTTTCCCTCTCTTCTTCCTCTCTTTCCCTCTTCCTCTCTCTCTCCCTCTTTTTCTTCTCCCTTTCTCTCTCCCTGTCTCTCCCTATCCCTTTCTCTCCCTCTCTTTCCCTATCCCTCTCTCTCACTCTCTCACTCCTCTCTCTTTCGTTCCCTCGCACTCTTTCTCTTCATACACACACACACACATATCCTTCTCTCTCTCTCTCTTACTCTCTCTCCCACTTCTCCTTCTCTCTCTCTCCCTCTTTTTCTCTCTCCCCCTCTCTTTCCCTCTCTCTCTGCCTCCCTATTTCTCGCTCTTTCTCTCCCCTACTATCCCTTTCCCTCTCCTTCGTCTCATTCCCTCTCCCTCTCCCTCTCTTTCCTTTTCTCTCCCTCCCTCTCCCTCACCCTCTCTCCTCATCTCTCATCCCTCTCTATCTTCTTCTCCCTCTCCCTTTCTCCTTCTCCCTCCTCTCTCTCCCCTCTCTCCCATAACCTCTCTCTCACTTTCTCTCCCCCTCTCCTTCTCACTCCCTCTTCATCTCTCCCCTTCTTTAACTCTTCTTCCCTCTCTTCCTTTCTCTCTCCCTCTTTTTCCTCTCCCTTTGTCTCTCCCTCTCTTTCCCTATCCCTTTCTCCCCCTCTCTTCCCTCTTTATCTCTCTCCCTCTCTCCCTCCCTCTATCATTCTTTTTTCTCACTCTTTCTCTCTCCTACTCTCTCCCTCTTGCTCTCTTCCCTTTCTCTCCCTCCCTCCTCCTCTCTCCTCCCTCTCCTTTTTCTTCTCCCTCCCTCTCTCCCTCTCCCTCCCTCTCCCTTTCTCCCTCTTTCTCCCTTTCTCCCTCTTTCTATCACCTCTTCTCTCCCTTTCTCCCTCCCTCCCATTACCCCAATCTCTCTTTCTTTATCTCTTTTTCTCTTTCTTTCTCTCTCCCTCTCCGCCCCCTTACACTATGTCTCTCTCTCTCCCTTTTTTCTTTCTCCCTCTCTTACTTTCCTCTCTCTCTCCCTCTCTCTTTCTCTCTCCATATCTTTTACTCTCCCCCTCTCCCTTTCTCATTTTCTCCCTCTTCTTCTCTCTCTCCCTCTCTTTCTGCCTCTCACTCCTTCTCCCTCTTGCTTTGTCTCATTTCCTCTCCTTCTTAATCACCCTCTCTCTCACTCTCTCTCTCTCCTCCTACTACTCTCTCTCTTTCTCTCCCTCTCCCTCTTTCTCTCCCTCTTCCTTTCTCTTCTCTCTTCCTCTACCTCCCCCTCCCTCTCCCTCTATATCTTTCTTTCCCTCCCACTCTACCCCTCTCTCCCCCTTCATCTCTCATTCTCCCTCTCTCATTTTTCCTTCCTCTCTCTTCCCCTTCATCTCTCATTCTACCTCTCTCGCTTTTCCTTCCTCTCTCTTCCCCTTCATCTCTCATTCTCCCTCTCTCACTTTTCCTTCCCCTCTCCCTCCCCTTTCTGTTTACCTATCTCCCTTTTCTCTCTCTTCCCCCTATTCTCTCATTCTTTCCCTCGCTTCCACTCCCTTTATCACTCTCCTTCTCTTTCCTCCTCTCTCTCACCCTCTCTCCCTTCCCCCTCTCTTTTTCTCTCCTTTTATCTCTCTCTCTCTTTATCCCTTTTTTTCTATCCCTCTCCCCCTTCCCTCTATCTCTCTTTTTGTCACTCTCTCTCTCTTTCTCTCTTTCCCCATCTCTCTCCTCTCCCTCTTATTGTCTTGCTTTCTCCCTATCTCTTTTCCTATCAAGCTATCTCCCTTTTCCTCCCGATCACTCTCTCTTTTTCTCTCTCCTTTTCTTCCTCTTTTCCTCTCTCTTTTTCTCTCTCTTTTTTCTCCTTATATCACTTCCTCTCTCCCACATTTTCCCTTTCCTTCTCTCTCCCACTCCCTCTTCCTCTACCTTTCTCTCCATCTCCCTCTTTTTCCTTGTCAGTCTCTCCCTATCTTTTTCTTTTTCTCTTTCTCTCCCCTCTCTCCCTCTCGCTTCCTCTAACTCCCTCTCTCCCTCTTTAACTCTCTCTCACTCTCTTCCTCTTTCTCTCCCATTCACTCTCCCCGCCTCTTTCCCTCTACCCCTATCCCATCGCCTTCCTCTCCCTTTCTTCCTATCTCATGCTCCCTCTCTCTTTCTTTGTTCCTCTCTTCCCGACTCGATCTTCCCCTTCTCCTTCTCTTTCTCTTCTCTCTCTCTCTCTTTCCCTCTCTCTTTCTCTCCCTCTATTTCTCTATCCCTCTCTCAATCTTTCCTCTCGTCTCTACCTCTATCCCTCTCCTAATATCTCCCTCGCTCTCCTACTCTCTTTCTCTCAATCTCTTTCTCTATTCCTCTATCCACTTTTTTATCTTTCCTTCCATCTCCATCTCCATCTCCCTCTCCCTTTCCTTCTCCCTCCCTCTCTCTCCCCCTCTCCCTCCCTTTCTCTCCCTCTTCCTCTCTTTTCTTTCTCTCTCTTACTCTTTTTATTTCCATCTCGGTCACTCTTGTTCCTTCTCTCCCTATCTCTCTCCCTCCCTCCCTCTCCCTCTCTCCCCCTCTCCCCCTCTCCCTCTTTTTACCCCTCTCGCTCTCTCCCTCTCTTCTCCTCTCCCTCTTTTTCTATCTCTCCTCTCTCCCTCTCTTTTTCCCACTCACTCTCCCTCTCCTTTTCCCTCCCTCTCTCTCCTTATCTCTTCCTCTCTCCCTCCCTCTCCTCTCCCTCTCTCCCGTAACCCTATCTCTCCTCACCTCCCTCCCCTATCTCTCTCCCACTCTATATCTCTCTTACTCCTACTCCCTCTTTCTTTCTCCATCTCTCTCCCTCCTCTCATTTTCCCTCTCTCTTCCTATCCCTCTCTCTCGTTCTTTCTCTATCTTCCTCTATCTCACCTTCTCGCTCGTCCATCCCTCTTTCCCTTTCTCTATCTTTCCCTCTTTCCCCCTCCCTTTCTCTCTCCCTCTCTCTTCTTTTTTCTCGCCCTCTCTCTCCTTCTCTCTCCCTCTCTTACTCTGTGTCCCTCTCTCCCTCCCACACCCTCTCCTTCTCTCTCTTTCTTTCTCTTTCTCTCTTTTTCCTCCTTCTCTCCCTCTCTACTTCTCCATATCTCTCGATGTCCCTCTTCTTTTTCTCTCTCTAGCTTTCTCATCTCTTATCATTTTCGTTATCTCTCACTCCCTCTCTCTATCTCTCTCATCCTATATAGATCTCTCTTCCTCTATCTCGCTTCCCTCACTCCTCCCTCTCTCTCCCTTAATCCATCTCTCTCCCTCTCTCTCTCTCCTTGTCTCCTATTCTATCTCTCTCCCTCTCTCTCTCTCCTTGTCTCCTATTCTATCTCTCTCCTTTTATCCCACTCTATTTTTCTCCCTCTCTCTCACCTTCCTAATTTCCATCTCCCTCTTTCACCCTTAATACCTCACTCCTCTCTCTTCCTTTTTTGCTCTCTCTCTCTCTCACACTCTTCTCTCTCCTTCCTCTCTTACTCTCTCTCCCTTCCTTTCTCCCCTTATCTCCCTCTCTCTCCCAACCTCTCCCTTACTCTTCCTCCCTCTCTCTCCCTCTTTCTATCTCCTTTTCAACCTTACTTTCTCCCTCTCTCTGTCCCCCTCTCCTTATCTCCCCTCTCTCTTCCTCCCTCTCTCACTCTCTCCTCCTCTCTTTCTTCCCCGCATTCTCTCTCCTTCTCTATCCTTCCCTCTCTCTCTCACTCCCTCTCTCCTTATCTCCTTCTTTTTCTCCCAAGCTCTCCCTTTCTCGCCTCTATCTCTCTCACCCACTCTCCCCTCTCTCTCCCTCTCCCACTCCCTCTCCATCTCCCTCTCTCGTACCTCTTTCTCCTTCTCTCCTTCTCTTTCCCTCCCTTTCCTAGTCCTTCTGTCTCACTCTACCTCTGTATCTCTCCTTATCTCTCTCCTTCCCTTCCTTTTCATCTTTCCTTCTCTCACTCTCACACTCTCTCGCCCCTTCCTTTCTTGTTCCCTCTCTCTCACTCTCTCCCTCTTCCTATATATATCTCTTTCTTCCTCTCTCTCTCTTGCTCTCCCTCTTCTACCCTCTAAGATCCTCTCTCTCCAACTCTATCTCCATCTTTTCCTCTCTCTCCCTGTTTATCTCCTAACGTATTTCCATCTCTCTACTCCTCTTTTTCCATCGCTCTCCCTCTCTCCCTCCCCCTCTCTTCCTCTCTCTTACCATCCCTCTCTCCTTCTTTCTCTCTCTCCCTCCCTCCCACTCTCCCACTCTATCTTTATGTCTTCCCCTCTCTTTCTCTTGCTCTCCTTCCTTATTTCCATCTCCCCCTCTTGCCCTCTCTATTTCTCTCCCCTCTTCTTTTCTCTCCCTCTCTCTCCCTCTTTCTCGTTCGCCCTCTCTCCTCTTCTCTCTCACCTTTTTCTTCCCTTTCCCCTTCTCTCCTCCTCACTCTCTCCTCTCTTCCTCTCTCTCCCTATCTCTCCCTCACTGTCTCTTGCTCTCTATGTATCTCTCTTTCCCTCTCCCTTCCTCACTCATTCACTCTTTCTCTCTCTCCCTCTCTCTTCCTCTCTTTCTAACCCTCTCTATTTCTCCCCCTCTCTCTCCCCCTCTATCCGCCTAACCCTATCTCCCTTCACTCTCACCCTCTCTCCCTTTCTCCTCCCTTTCTCTCCCCATCTCTCTCTCTCTTCCTTTCATCGCACATATCTCCCTTACACTTTCGACTCTTTATCTCTCTCCTACTCTCGCCCTCTTGCTCTCTCTCCTTTTCTCTCTCTCCCTCCCCCTCTCCTCCCTCTCCTTCTTCTTCTCCCTCCCTCTCTCCCTCTCTCTCCCTCCCCCTCTCTTTCCCTCTCCTTCTCTCTCCCTTTCTCCCTCTATCTCCCTTTCTCCCTCTCTCTATCACCTCTTCTCTCCCTTTCTCCCTCCCTCCCACTACCCCGATCTCTCTTTCTTTGCCTCCCTTTCTCCTTTTTCTCTCTCCCTCTCTCACCCCCTTACACTATTTCACTCTCTCCCTCCCTCCCACTATCCCACTCTATCTTTATGTCTTCCTCTCTCTTTCTCTTACTCTCCTTCCTTATTTCCATCTCTCCCTCTTACCCTCTCTATTTCTCTCCCCTCTTCGTTTTTCTCCCTCTTTTTCTCTCGTTCTCCCTCTCTCCTCTTCTCTCTCACCCTCTCTCCTTCCCTTTTCCCCTTCTCTCCTCCTCACTCTCTCCCTCTCTTCCTCTCACTCCCTATCCCTCCCTCACTGTCTCTCACTCTCTATGTATCTCTCTCTCCCTCTCCCTCTCTCCCCCTCTCCCTTCCTCCCTCCCTCACTCTTTCTCTCTCTCTCCCTCTCTATTCCTCTATCTCTAACCCTCTCTATTTCTCTCCCTCTCTCTCCCCCTCTATCCGCCTCGCCCTATCTCCCCTTCACTCTCACCCTCTCTCCCTTTCTCCTCCCCTTCTCTCCTCATCTCTCTTTCTCTCTTCCTTTCTCTGCCCATATCTCCCTTACACTTTCTCACTCTTTATCTCTCTCCTACTCTCTCCCTCTTGCTCTCCCTCCAATTCTCTCTCTCCCTCCCTCCCCTCTCTCCTCCTCCTCCTTCTTCTTCTCCCTCCTACTCTCCCTCTCCCTCTCTCTCCATCTTTCTCCCTCTCCCTTTCTCCCTATTTCTCCCTTTCACCCTCTCTCTATCACCTCTTCTCTCCATTTCTCCCTCCCTCCCATTACCCCGATCTCTCTTTCTTTGTCTCCCTTTCTCTTTTTCTCTCTCCCTCTCTTGCCCCCTTACACTATTTCTCTCTCTTCCTCCCTCCCACTCTCCCACTCTATCTTTATGTCTTCCTCTCTCTCTTCTTGTTCTCCTTCCTTATTTCCATCTCTTCCTCTTGCCCTCTCTATTTCTCTCCCCTCTCCTTTTCTCTCCCTCTCTCCCTACCCCTCTTTTTCTCTCCTCTCCCTCCTTTTCTCTCCCTCTCCTTCTCTTCTCTTCTCTCTCACCCTCTCTCCTTCCCTTTCCCCTTTCTCTCCTCATCACTTTCTCCCTCTCTTCGTCACTCTCTATCTCTCCCTTACTTTCTCTCACTCTATATGTATCTCTCTCTCCCTCTCCTCCCTCTCCCTCTCCCTCTCCCTTCCTCTCTCATTCACTCTTTCTCTCTCTCCCTCTCTCTTCCTCTCTCTCTAACCCTCTTTATTTCTCTCCCTCTCTCTCTTCCTCCTCTATCCAGCCTCACCCTATCTCCCCTTCACTCTCACCCTCTCTCCCTTTCTCCTACCCCTCTTACCCTATCTCTCTTTCTCTTTCCTTTCTCTCGCCCATATCTCCCTTACACTTTCTCACTCTCTATCTCTCTCCCTTTCTTTCTCCCTCTCTTTCCCTCTCCTTGTCTCCCTCATTCTTTCCTTCTCTACCCCTCTCTCCCTCTCTCCCACTCCTCTCTCTCTCTTTTATACTCTCTCTCCCTCTTTCCCCTCTCTTCCCCTCTCCCTTCCCCTCTCCCTCTATCTCCCTCTCTCTTCCTCTCTCTTTCAATCTCTCTCCTTTTCTCCCTCTTTGACTCTCTTTCCTAATTTCCACCTCTATCTCCCTCTCACCTCACCCTCATTCGCTCTCCCTCTCCAACTCCATCTCTCTCTCTTCCTATAACTTTCCCTCTCTGTTCCTCTCTTCCTCTTCATATCTTTTCATTTCTCTTTCTTTATCCCTCTCTATTTATCTTTCTCCCTCTATCTCTCTTCCTCTCTCTCTTCCTCTTACCCTTTCTGTATTTGTCCCTCTCCCCCTCTCCCTTCCCCTTTATCCACTTCTCCCCTTTTTTCTCTCTCCCTCCTCTCCTCTTCCTCTCTTTCTCCCTCCTTCCCCATCTCTCTCTATTTAGGCTATCCTTTTATCTCCCTTTCCCTTTCTCTCTCTACCTCTCTTCCTTTTTCCCTCTCTTTCTCTCCATCTCTCCCTCCCTCTCCCTCTCCCTCCCTCTATCCCTCCCTTCTTACCTCTCTCTATCCCTATCTTCTTCTTCCCCTCGCCTCTCTCCATTCTTCTCCTCACCCTTACTTCTTTTCTCTCCCTTCCTTCCTCCTTCTCTCTCTCCCCCTCCCTCTATCTCTCTCCCTCTCTCCCTCCTCTCTCCTTCCCTCTCTCTCTCTCTTTCCTTCTCTCTCCTTCTATCACTTCCTTTCTCACTCTCCCTCCCTCTCTTTATCTCTTTCTTTCCCTCCTTAGCTTTCTCCCCCTCGGTTTCTATCCTTATCTCTCCTCCTTTTTCCCTCCCTCCCTATCACTCCCACTTGCCTTCCCTCTCCCTCTCTCCCCCTCGCTCCCCGTCCCAGTCACTCTCTCACTCCCTCCCTTCCTCCATCTTCATCACCCAACCTCTCTCTTCATCTCCCTCTCCCTCTCTCTCCCTCTCCCTCTCACTCTCTCACCCCTTCCCTTCCTCCCTCTTATCTCCCTACTCTCTCTTCTTCTTCCTCTCCCTCTCTCTCTATCCCTCTCCTCTATCTCACCCACTCCCTCCTTTTATCTCTCTCCCCCTCTATCTCTCTCCCTCTCTCTACTTCTCTCTCCCTTCCTCTCTCTCTCCCTATTTTCTCTCTCTCCTTTTATCACTTCCTCTCTCACTTTCCCTCCCCCTCTTCTCTTCCTCTTCCCTCTCTCTATTTCTATCACTTCCTCTCTTGCTTTCCCTCCTTCTCTCCCTTTCTCTTTCTTTCCCTCCTTAGCTTTCTCCCCCACTATTTCTATAGTTCTCTCTCCTCCTCTTTTCCCTCCCTCCCTCTCACTCCCTCTTACCTTCCCGCTCTCTCTCTCCCACTCTCTCCCTCTCTCACTCACTCTCCTACCCCTCGTCTTCATCCCTCTTCATTACCCTACCTCTCTCTTCCTCTCCTTCTCCCTGTCTCTCCATCCCTCTCCCTCGTCTCCCACACTCCCTCCTTCTATCTCTCTACCCCTCTATGCCTCTCCCTCTTCTCATCTCTCTCTCTCCCTCTCTAACTCCCTTTCTCTCATTTTCTCTCTCCTTCTCTCCTTCTCTCCTCTCTTTTCCCCCTCTCCCTCCCTCTATCTATCCGCCTCTTTCTCCCTCTCCCTCTCCCTTACCCCTGTTTATCTCGCTCTCTCCCCTCTCCCTCCATCCTTCTCTTTCTCTTCCTCTCACTCCCTCAATCTTTCTATTGCTCTCCCTCTCTCTCCCTCCCTTATTCTTCCTCTCTCTAGCACTCTCTCTATCCATCTCCTTTCTCTCTCCTTTCTCTCCCTCTCGTTTATCTCTCTTTCTTCCTCATAACTCCTTCCATCTCTCTCTCCCTTCCTCCCTCCCTCCCTCCCTCTCTCTTCTCCCATTCTCTCCTTTCCTCATTCTCTCTCCATTTCTCTCACCTTCTCTCACTTTCTCCCTCTCTCTCTCTCACTCATTCCTACTCTCACTCTCTTTTTATCTCTCTCCTTCTCCCTATCTCTCTTTCCCTCTCTCTATCTCCTTCTCCTCTCTCTCCCTCTTTCTCCCGCTTTCTCTCCCTCTCCTTCTCCCCCTTGATTCCCTTTTCATCTTTACCTCCCTCTCTCTCCCCTCTACCTCTCTCCTATCTCTCTTTCTCTATCTCTCTCTCTCCCTCTCTCTACCTCCTCCTCTCCCTCTCTTTCTGTCTCTCTTTTTCATATTCTCTCCTTATCTCCCTCTCACGCTCTCCTATATTCTCTCCCTCTCTCCCTTTCCCCTCTCCCTCTCCCTCTCTCTCACACTTTCTCCTTCTCTCTTTCATCTCTCTCTCTCTTTGTCTCTCCTTCACACTCTCCCCCTCCTCTCCCTTTCTTCCTCTCCTTCTCTATATCTTCGCTCTCCTTTTCACTTTTTTTGCTCTCTTCCTTCATCCACCTTCTTCTCCCTCCCTCAATGTCCCTATCTCCCTCCATATCCTTCTCTCTCTCTCTCCCTCCCTCTACCTCCCCCTTGCTCTCCCTCTCCCTTTCTCCTTTGCTCTCTCCCTCTCTCTCCCCCTCTTTCTTTATCTTCCCAATCTCTCTTACCAATCCCCCATTCTTTATTTCTACCTCTCTCCAAATTGCACTCCATCTTCTTTTATTTCTCCCTCTCTCTCCGTCCTTCTCCTTATCACTCTTTCCCCTCTTCCTTTCTCTCTCACCTCTCCCTCTTTCCCTCCCTCTCCATCTCCCTATGTCTCTCCCCCTCCCCTACCTCTCTCCCCATCTCCTTATATCTCTCCCCCTCCCTTACCTCTCTCTCCCCTTCTTCTTCTTCTCTCTCTCTCCCTCACTCTTCTCCTAATTCTCACCCTCTTTTCATTCTTCCTCACTCCCTTTTCCATCACTCTCTAAACCTCTCCCTCTCCCTTTCTCACACCCTCTCCCCTTCATCTATCTCACTTTCTCTCCCCTCTTTTCCTCAATCACTCTCCCTCTCTCTCCCTCTCCCTTCTCACACCCTCTCCCCTTCATCTATCTCACTTTCTCTCCCTTTTTTCCTCAATCACTCTCCCTCTCTCTCCCTCTCCCTTCTCACACTCTCTCCCTACCTCTCTGTCTCCCTCCATCTTTCTCTCCCTTTACCTCTCCCTCTATCTACCTCTTCATCTCCCTCCTTCTACCTCTCACTCACTCCTTTCTCTCTCTCTCCAAACATCTCTCTATCTCTCCTTTCCTCTTTCTCCCTCTCCCTCTCCCTCTCTTATTATCCCTCTCTCTCCCTTTCTTACTCCCTCTCATCTTTTCTCCTTTCCTCTCTCTCCCTCTCTCTTTCTCTTCCTCTCTCTTAATCCCTATCTCCCTCTCTTTCCCCTTTTAATCTCTCTTGCTCTCCCTCTCTCTCTTGCTCTCCCTCCCCTTCCCTCACTTTCCCTCTTTCTTTCTCTTTCGTCCCTCCCTCTCTCTTATTGGCTCTCTCTTCTCCTTTTCTCTCTCTCTCCCTCACTCTCTCTCATTTCCCTCTCTCACCCCTATCAACCTATCTCTCCCTCTCTCCCTATCCCTCTCTCTCTCTCCTTTCTATGTCTCTCCCACTCCTTCTCCCTCTCTCCCCCTGTCTTTGTCTCTCCCACTCCCTCTCCCTCTCCCCTCTCCTTCTCCCTCTATCCCTCCCTCTCTCCCTCCTCCTATATCTCCCTTCCTTTATCTCTCTTTTTCCCTCTCTTCCCATGCCTCTATCTCTCCCTCTTTCTCTCGATTTCTCTCTCTCGCTATCTCCCTATTCTCCCTATTTTCTCTCTTTGTCCCTCTTGCTCTCCCGACTTATCTCACTCTTTATTACTCTATATACCTCTCTTTCCCTCCCTCCCTCCCTCTCTCGCCCCCTCACCCTCTCTCTCTCCCTCTCCCTTCTCTTTCCCTTTCTCTCTCACACTCTTACTCTTTCTCTCTCCCTCACTATCCCTTCGCATTCTCACTCTCTCTCTCATTATCTTTTCCCTTTCTCTCTTCCTCCATCCCTCTCTCCCTCTCCTTGTCTTTTCCTCTCTCTGCCTCTCAAACCCACTTCCTTTCTCTTTTCTCTCTCACCTTCTCTCTCTCCTAATCTTTTTTTATCTCCCTCTCTTTCGTTCCCCGCTCTATCTCTTCTTCTCCCTCTCTCTTTCTCCCTCTCCTCATCTCCCTCTCCCTCTCCATATCTCTCTCCCCTCTCTCTCCCTCTTTCTCTCTTTCACCATTATCCCTTTTCCTCTCTCTCTCACTTGCTCTCTCCCACTCTCTCTCTCCCTTCTCTCTCTCCTCTCTCCTTCTTACACTCTTCATCCCTTCCTTTCTCCCTATCTCTCCCTCTCTTTCTATTTTTCTCCTTCTCTCAATCTCTTCTTTTCTCTGTCTCCTTTTACTTCCTCTCTCTAACTCTTTTATTCTCTTTTACTACCCCTCACTCTCCCTCTCCCTCTCCCTTTCTCTCCCTCTTTCTCCATCTTTCCCTCTCCCTCTCTCACTCTCTCCTTTTCCCTCTCTCCCCCTTCCCTCTTTCTCCCTCTCTCTCCCTCTATCACTCTCTCCCTCTCTTCTCTCCCTCTCTCACACTCTCCCCCCATTTCCTCTCTCTCCTTCTATCTCCCTTCTTTCCCTCTCTTCTCTCTCCCCCTCTCCCTCTCTCCCTTTCTACCTCTCTCTCTCATGCTATCTCCCTCTCTCTTTCCCTCTCTTCCTATCCCTCTCCCCATTGCTCTCTCCCTCTTCCTTCTTCTCTCTCCCTCTCTTTCTCATGCTTTCTCCCTCCCTCCCTCTCTCCCTCTACCCGTCCTCTTCCATTCTCTCCCTCTTCTTTGCCTCTCTTGCTCTTTCTACCGTCCTCTCTCCTTCCCTCTTTCTCCCCCTCTCTCTTTATCCTTCCTCCTCTCTCCCTCCATTTCTCTCCCTCTTTCTCTCACTATCTCTCTCCTCACACTCTTTTGCCCTCAATCTCTCTTTTGTTCTCTCTTTCCCTCTCTTACTTTCTCTTTCCCTCTCTCTTACCCTCTCTATGTTTCTCCCTCTCTCCTCCTCAATCTCTCTCCTTCCCCTCTCACCCCCTTCATCTCTCTTCCTCTCTCTTCCTGTCTCTACTTCGTCCTTCCTTCTCTCTTACCATCTTTATTTCTCTACTTCTCTCTCCCTTTCTCTCCCTCACTCTCTCTTTATCTCTCTAGGGAGAGAGAGGGAAAGAGTGAGAGTGAGTGAGAGGGGAGAGAGAGAGAGAGTGACGGAGTGAGAGTGGGAGAGAGGCGAGGAGAAAGAGAGAAGAGGGAGAGATGGAAAAGGAGAGAAGGAGAGGGAAAGAAGGAGAAAGAGGCAAAGAGAGTGAGAGGAAGAGGGAGAGTGAGGGGCGATAAAGAGAGAGAAATAGAGCTAGAGAGAGGAAGCGAAAAAGGAAGACATGGAGAGAAAGAGAAAAATAAAAAGAGAGGGAGAGATAGGGATAGGAGGGAGAGGGAGAGAGGAAGAGAGTGACTAAGAGAGGGTGAAGGATAGATGGGGAGAGGGAGAGAGAGGAATAGGAGGGAGAGGGAGAGGGAGAAAGGAAGAGAGAGAGAGATAAAGGGAGAGAGAGTGGAGAGAGGGAGGGAGATGGGTAAGAGAGGGAGAGGGAGAGGGAAAGGGATAGAGAGGGAGGGAGATAAAGAGGGTTGGAAGGAAGGAGGGAAAGAGTGAGTCGGAGAAGGAGAAGTAGACGGAGAAGGAAACAAGAAGATGAAGAGAGGTAAAGGAGAGAAAGAAGGAGTGAGAGGGAGGGAGGGAAAAGAGGGTTGAGAGGGAAATGGAGAGAAAAGAAGAGAAAGAGAGGGGAAGGGTGAGGGAGAGCAAGAAAGGAAGTAATAGAGAGAGAGAGGGGGAAATAAAGAATGAGAGAGAGAGGAAGGGAGAGATAGAGGTATAGAGAGGGAGAGAGGAAGTGAGGGAGAGTCCGGAATAAAGGGAAAGGGAGATAGGGATGAGAGGGAGATATGGGTAGAGAGAGGGAATGAGAGAGAGTGAGAGATAGGGAGAGAGGGAGAGAGTGAGAGGGGTAGAGGGAAGGAGAGGGAGGGAGGGAAAGGGAAGAAAGGATGGATAGAGAGGGGAGAGAGAGGGAGTTAAAAAGGAGAGAGTAAGAGAGGTAGAGAGAGATGGTGAGAGAGGGGGAAAAGGATAGGGAGAGAAAGAGAGAGGGTGAGAGGATGAGAGAGATGGAGAGAGAAAGTGAAAGGGAGAGAGGTATAGAGTGAGAGAGGGATGGAAAGAGGGAGAGAGAGGAAGTGGGGTAGAGAAGAGAGAGAGGGAAAGAAAATGATGGAGAGGTAGAGCGAGAGAGGGAGAGAGAAAGAAAGAGGGGGAAGGAGAGGGCGAAGGTGAGAGAGAGGGAGAGAAAAGATGAGATAGGAAGAGAGGGAGAGAGATGGAGGGAGGGATAATGAGGTGGAGGGGAGGGGGTGAGGGGAGAGGGAGAGATAGTGAGAGGGAAAAGATGAAGATAGAGAGGGAGAGGGAGAGGGAGGTAAAGGGAGAGGGAAAGAGAGATGAAAGGGAGAGGCAAAGAGAGAGGAAAGGCGAAAAAGTGGGTAAGTGGGAGGGAGGCAAAGAGTTAGAGAAAGTAAGGAAGGGATAGGGAATACGAGGGAGAGGGAGAGAGTGTGAGAGAGTGAAAGGGAGGAAGAGGGAGAGTGTGATAGAGAGAGGAAAGGGGAAGATAAAGAGAGAGAGGAGTGATAGAGTGTGATAAAAAGAGAGATGAGAGAGAAAAAGAGAGAGAGGAGCAAGGAGGGAGGGAGAGAGAAGGAATAAGGGAGGAAGAATGAAAGAGAGAGGGAAGGAGAGAGTGTGAGAGAGGGAGAGAAGGGGAGAGACATGGAAGGAGAGAGATCGGGAGAGGGATCAAAGGAAAGAAAGAGAGAAGAGGGAAAGCGGGATGGAAAGGAGGGAGAGAGGGAGATAGAGAAAGAGGGAGAGAGAGAGGGAGAGGGATAAAAGAATAGAATGAGGGAGAGAAAGGGAGGAAGGGAGAGAAATGGAAAGAGGGAGAGATAATGAGGAAGGGAGATGGACAGATTGGGAGAGTAGGGAGAGAGGAGAGATAAAAATGGAAGGAGAGAGGAGAGGGATAGGGAGAGGAAGAGATAAGGAGAGAGATTAAAAAGGGAAAGGGAGAGGGAAGGTGACAGAGGAAGGAAAGAGAGAAGGTGAGAGAGGAAGAGAGAGAGAGAGCAAGAGAGGAAGAGAAAGATAGGAAAAAAGAGGGAGAGAGTTAGATGGACGAGATAAAGAATGAGGAGAGTTAGGAGGAGAGATGAAGAGGGGGAGAAAGATAGAGATATGAAGGGAGAGAGGGAGAGAGGAAGGGTGGGAGAGGGAGAGAGAAATAAGAAGAGAGAGTGAGAGAGATAAGGAGGGAGAGAGGGATAGAGATAGAGAAGGAGAGACAAAGTGAGAGAGAGATATAGAAAGAGAATGAGAGAAAGACAGAAAGGGATAGGAAGCTAGATGGAGAGAGTGAGAGACAGAAAGAGAGAATGAGAGAAAGAAAGAGAGAATGAGAGAGAGAGAGAGAGAGAGGAAGGAAAGAAGGGATCAAGGATAGAGAGAGGAAGAGTAGGGAGACAAAAGGAAAAGAGGGAAAGGATTAGAGAGAAGGAGGGTGACTGAAAGAGAAGGAGAGAAATTATAAGAGTAAGGGAGAGAGAGAGGGAGAGAGAAGGAGAAGGACGAGAGGAAGAGAATGGAAGGGTGAGAGAGGGGAAAGAGAGAGAGAGAAACAAAGATAAGATGTTAGAGAGAAAGGGAGCGTCAAAAAAGGAGAGAGGGAGAAAGAGAGGTAGAAAGGGAGAGTGAGGGAGATATGGGGAGAGTATGGAAGAGAAACAGAGTGAGAGAGTGAGGGAGAGAGGGAAAGGAAGGGAGATATGGAGAGAGGAAAGAGGGAGGAAAAGGGGAGAGAGAGAGAGGGATAGAGAGGGGGAAGGAGAGGGAGAGAGAAGGAAAGAGAGGAGAGAGGAAAAAGAAAAAGAGAGAGAGTGTGAAAGGAATGAAGGGAGAGAGGGAGGAAGAGATGGAGAGAAGGAAGAGAAGGAGAGCGATGGAGAGAGAGGGGCGGTGGGGAGAGAGATAAGGAGAGAGGGAGAGAAAGAGAGGGGGAGGAGGGGAGGGAAGAGCGAGGGAGAGAGAAAGAGAGAAATAGAAAGAGAGAGGGAGAGAGAGAGGGAGGGAGGGCGAGAGAGTGAAAGGGAGAGAGACGAGGAGAGAGTGGAAGAAAAGGAGGGGGAGGGAGAGAGAACAAGTGAGAAAGGGGAGAGGCAGAAAAAATGAGGGAGAGAGTGGGAGAGATAGAGAGAGAATAAGAGAGAGGGAGAGAGTAGGAGGGACAGGGAGAGAGAAGAAGAGAGAGGGAGAGAGGGGGAGAGAGAAAGGGAGACAAAAATAATGGGAGAGAGAGGACGAGAGGGATATATACATATATTAGAAAGAAAAGATTGAGAAAGGGAGAGAGAAAATAGAGAGAGAGAGGGAGGAAGGGAGGGAGAAAGAGAGAGAAAGAGAGAGAAAGAGAGGGGGAGGAAAAATGGGAGAGAAAGGAAGAGCGATATAGAAAGGAGAGAGGGAGAGATAGTGGGGCGAGAGAGAGAGGTTGAGGGAGAGGGAAAGAGAGATAAAGTGAGAGAAAGAGAAGTAGAGGGGAGAGATATAGAGAAAGAGGGAGAAAGAGTGAGAGAGAAAGGAAGATGGAAAGAGTGCAAGAAAGAGAGGGAGAGAGAGAGATAGAAAGGGAGAGATAGTGAGATAGGTAAAGAGAGGGAGAGAGAAAGAGAGGGGAGAGAGAGGGAGAAGGAGAGGGGTAAAGATAGGGAGAGAGGAGAAACAGAGGGTAAGGGAGGGAAAGGGAGAGAGAGAGAGAAAGAGAGAGGGAGGGAGATAGAGAGGGAGAAAGAGAAAAGGGAATAAGGGGACACAGAGAGAGAGAGAGGGAGGTAAAGAGAGAGTAAGAGGGAGATATGGAGAAAGAGAGGGATAGAGAGGTAGAGATAAGGAAAAGGGAGAGAGTGATGGAGATAGAGAGGGAGAGAGGATGAAAAGGTGAGAGATTAAGAGAAAGAGAGATAGAGAGAGAAAAAGGGAGATATAGAGAAGGGAGAGGCTATGAGAAAAAGGGAAGAGAGGGAGAGATTAGGCAAGAGAGAGGGAGAGATACGGAGAGAAAGGAAGAGAGAGAAAGGGATAGAGGGAGTTGGGAAGAGAGAATGGGAGTAAGAAAGGGAGTCGAATGATAGAGAGAATGAGGGAGAGAGAGTAAGAGGGAGAGGGAAAGAGGGTAAGAGAGAGGGTGAGAGCAAGAGAGACGAGAGAGAAGTAGAGGAGACAAAAGGTGATATTGAAATTAGGAAGAGAAGAGAGAGGGGGAGAGAGAGAGAGACAAAGATTATAAGAGGGAGGGAGGGAGGAAGAGAAAAGGAGAGGAAGGGGGACAAAGGGAGAGAAAGAAATGGGGAAAGAGAGAGTGAGAGAGAAATAGAGGGAGAGTAAGGGATGGAGGGGGAGAGAGAGAGAAAGAGAGGGGGAGGGAAGAGAGGGAAAGAACAAGAGGTTAGAAGTAAGAGATGGGGAGAGAGTTAGAAAGGAAATGGGTGATAGGGAAAATATGAAATAGAAAGAAAAGAGAGAGGGAGAGGGAAGAAGAGAGAGAGAGAGGGAGTGGTGAAAGAAGGAAGGTAAGAGAGGGAGAGGTAGAGTGAGATAGAGAAACAAAAAGAGAGAGGGAAAGGGAGAAAGATAGAGATGGAGAGAAAAAGAGGGAGAGAAAGGTAGTGGGAGAGCTAGTAGAGGAAAGGTGAGGGAGGGAAGGGAGTGAAAGATAAAGAGGGAGAGAGATAGAGAGGGAGGACAGAAAAGGGGAGAGAGAGGCGAGAGGGATAGAGAGAATGAGAGAGATTAAGAAAGAGAGAGGATAAAAAGGGAGAGAGAATAAGAGAGAAAGGGAGAGAGAGGGAGAGAGATAGAGAGGGAGAGAGACAGAGAGAGTAAAAGGGTTAGAGGGTAGAGAAAGAGAGAGGGAGAGAATGGGAAAGAGTCGGAGAGGGAGGAGGAAGATAGGGGTAGAGAGAGAGAGGAAGAGAGGAGCGAGAGAAAGTGACAAAAAGAAAAAAATGGGAGAGAGAGGGAGAGAGATAGAGAGAAAATAAAAGAGAGAGCAAAGGAGAGAAATATTGAGGGTGAGAGAGAGAGAGATGGAAATTAGGAAGAATAGAGAGACAGAGAGAGAAAGAGATGGAGAAAGGGAGAGAGAGACAAATAAAGGAGGAAGGATAGAGAAGGAGAGAGGGAGAGAAGGGAAAAGAGGGGGCCGAGAGAGGAAGGGGTATCGAAATGGAGAGGAAGAGAGTGAGAGGGAGCTAGAGAGATGAGGGAGATGGACATATGGAGAGAGAGGTAGAGAGATCGAGAAAGGGATAGAGTGGGAGAGTGAGAGTGATGGAGAGAGAAAGAGGAAGAGAGACATAGAAAGAGAGGGAGGAAGGGAGAGAGAAGGAGGGTGAGAGAGAGATGGGGAGAAGGGGAGAGGGAGAGGAGGGAGGAAGGGAGAGAGAAGGAGGGTGGGAGAGAGATGGGGAGAAGGGAGAGAGGAAGATAGAAAGGGAAAGGAGAGAGGGAAAGGGGAGAGGGAGATAGAGAGGGAGAGAGGAAGGGAGAGAGGAAGAAAGAGAATGGGAGAGAAAGAGAGATGAGGAAGAGAGTAAGAGAGGGAAAGGGAAAGAGAAAGAGAGAGAGAAAGAGAGAGATTATAGGGGTAGGGAGGGAGAGACGAAGAGAGGAGGAGAGAATAGGAGGGTGAGAGAGAGGGAGAGGGAGAGAAAGAAACAAAGAGAGGATGTAGGATAGAAATGGAGATTAGGAGAGGGGGAAGAGAGGGAAAAGGAGAGTGAGGGAGATATGGGAAGAGAAAGGAAGAGAAATAAAGTGTGAGGGTGTGAGAGAGAGGCAAAGGGAAGGAGAGACAAAGAAAGAGGAAGAGAGGGAGAAAGTGGGAGAAAGAGAGAGAGTGTGGGAAAGAGAGGAAGAGGGAGAGAGAGAGAAGGAAATAGAGTAGATATTTAAAAAGGAGAAAGAGGGAGAGAGAGTGTGGGAGAGGGAGAGGGAGGGAGGAATAGAGGGGGAGAGAGAGAGAAAGAGAGGGAAAGGGGGACAAAGGGAGGGAGAGAAAGAAATAAGAGGGGAAGGGAAGTGGGGAGAGAGAGAAAGGGAGAATAGGAGGGAGGGAAAGAGAGAGGGAGGGAGAGTAAGAGAGAGGGAAAAGGAAAAAGAGAGAGAGGAGAGAGAGGAAAAGTGGAGAAAAATAGAGGGAGAGAGTGGGAGGATAGGGAGAGAGAGGGAGAGAGAAGGAGAGAGAGTAGGAGAGATAGAAAGGAAGAGAGAGAAAGGGAGAAAGAGAGATAAAAAGAATGGGAGAGAGAGGATAAAGGGATATATAGATCTATTGAAAAGAAGAGATTGAGAGATGGAGAGAGAAAAATTAGGAGAGAGTGAGAGGAAGGGAAGAGGGAAAAAAAGGAGAGAGGGTAAGAGAAAGGTAAAGATAGAGGGAGAGAGATGAAAAGCGATATAGAGGGAGAGAGGGGGAGATAGGGGGAGAGAGAGGGAGAGATAAAGGGAGAGTGAGAGGGAAGAGGGAGATAGATAAAGTGAGAGAAAGGGAGGTACAAGGGGGAGAGATAGAGAGAAAGAGGGAAAAGAGTGGGAGAGAAAGAAAGATGGAAAAAGTGGGAGGAAGAGAGGGAGAGACAATGAGAGAGGAAGAGAAGAGGGAGGAGGAGAGAGAAAAAGAGAGGGAGAGAGAGAGAGGGAGAGGGAGAGGGGCAAAGATAGGGGAGAGAGGAGAGATAGGGCAAGGGAGAGAGAGGGAGGGAGGGAGAGAGGGAGAGGGAGAGAGTGAGAGGAGAGAAAGATAGAGAGGCAGGTAGAGAAAGGTGAAGAAAGAGATACGGAGAAAGAGGGAGGTAGAGAGGTGAAGAGGGAGATAGGGAGAAAGAGAGGGAGATAAAGTGGGGGAAAAGGAGAGACCGAGGGAGATTGAAAGGGGGAAAGGCTGAAGGGGTGAGAGATTAAGAGAAAGAGAGATAGAGAGAAAGAGAGAGAAGGAGAGGAAGAGATTGGGTGAGAGAGGGGAAGAGATGGAGAGATTAGGTAAGAGAGAGGGAGAGAGGTAGGAGGTGAGGGGAGAGAGAGTGGTGAGATAGGGAGAAAGTGGAAGGGAGAGAGGGAGAGAGAGAAATAAAGTTAGGAAGAGAGAGTGGGAGTGAGAGAGGGACTAATAGCAATAGAGAGAATGACAGAGAGAGAGGTAGAGAGAGGGAAAGAGAGGGAGGGAAAGGGAAAGGGAGAGGGAAAGAGGGTGAGAGAAAGAGGGAGAGAGCAATAGACAAAGAGAAGAGGGAGATAGAAAGTGATATTAAAATTAGGAAGGGAGAGAGAGGGAGAGAGGGAATAGGGAGAGGGAGAGGGAGGGAGAGAAAGAGAGGGGTACAGAGAGTGAAAGAGAAAGAGAGCGACAATAATGGATGGAGGGAAAGAGAGAGGAAGAGAGGGAGAGAAAGAGAGCGATAGTAATGGATGGAGGGAGAGAAAGAGAAAGAGAGAGAAAGATATATAGAGGTAGAGAGAAAGGGAGAGGGGGAGAGGGAGAGAATAAGAGTGAGGGAATAAGAGATGGGGAGAGAGTTAGAAAGGAAATGGGTGGGAGGGAGAGAGTATGAGAAAGAACGAAAGGCAAGAGAGGGAGAGGGAAGGAGAGGAGGGAGGGAGTGGAGATAGAGGGAGGGTAAGAGAGGGGGAGGTAGAGGGAGATAGAGAGTGAGAGGGAGGGAGATTAGGAGGGAAAGAGGGAGGGAGAGTATGGGAGATGGTGGAAGAAGGAGAGAGAGGAAAAGATAGGGAAAAAGAGAGAGAGGGAGAAAGAGAGAGAGAGAGAGAGAAAAGTAGAGGGAGAGGGACATAGGAAGAGGGAGGGACAGAGAGAAACAAAGAGGGAGGGAGAGGGAGAAAGATAGAGATGCAAAGAAAAAAAGAGAGAAAGGTAGTGAGAGAGAGAGAATGAGAGGAAAAGTGAGAAAGAGAGAGAGAAAAATAGAAAGAGAGAGAGATATAGAGAGATGGAGAGGGTTAAAAAGGAAGAGAAAGAGAGAGAGATAGAGAGGGAGGGGTAGAAAAGGGGTCGAAAGGGAGAAAGTAAGAGAGTGAGAGGATAGAGAAGGGAGATAGACAAAGAGAGAGAGAGAGAGAGATAGAAAGGTAGAGGGATAAAGAGAGTAGGAGACTTAGAGGGGTATGGAAAGAGATAGGGAGAGAATGGGAAAGTGTAGAGAGGGAGCAGGAAGAGAGGGATAGAGAGAGAGGAAGAGTAGAGGACAAAAAGTGACAAAGAGAAACAAAGAGTGAGAGAAATAGAGAGAGTTAGAGAGGGGGAGAGAGGGAGAGGGAGAAGGAGAGAAATGGGGAAAGGGAGCTAGAAGGAGAGAAAGAGGGAGAGGTAGACAGAGGTAAAGATAGAGGGAAAGAAGGAGAGGGGGAGAAAGTGGAAGGGTAGAAGGGAGAGAGAAAAAGAGATAAATAGTAGAGAGGGAGAGAGAGGGAAAAAGGAAATAAGGAAGAGAGGAGAGAGAGTGTGAGAGAGGGTGAGTGGAGAAAAATAGGGAGGAAGAGAGAGGGAGAGATAGGGAGAGAGGGGGAGAAAAGGAGAGAGAGGAGGAAAGGGAGAGAGGGAGACAAAAAGAATGGGAGAGAGAGGGAGAGAGATATATTGGAAAGAAGAGATTGAGAGAGGGAGAGAGAAAAATTGGGAGAGAGTGGGAGGAAGGAAGAGAGAAGGAAAGAGATGGAGAGAGAGGTAGAGATAGAGGGAGAGATAAGAAGAGCAATATAGAGGGAGAGAAGAAGAGATGGAGGAAGAGAGAGGGAGAGATAGGGGAGAGAGAGAGAGAGGGAGGGTGAAGGAGAGGGGGAGAGAGATAAAGTGAGAGAAAAGGAGGTAGAAGGGGAGAGATAGAGAGAAAGAGGGAGAAAGAGTGGGAGAGAGAGGAAGATGGAAAGAGTGGAAGGAAGAGAGGGAGAGGGAGAGGAAGATAGAGAGGGAGAGATAGTGAGAAAGGAAGAGAGGGGGAGAGAGGAGAGAGAGAAAGAGAGGGAGAGAGAGGGAGAGGGGCATAGATAGGGAGAGAGAGGGTAAGGGAGAGAGACGGAGGGAGGGAGAGAAAAGAGAGGGAGAGAGTGAGAGGGAGAGAGAGATAGAGAGGTAAGTAGAGAAAAGGGAAAAAAGATACAGAGAGAGGGGGTAGAGAGGGAAGAGGGAGATAGGGAGAAAGAGAGGGAGAGAGAGGTAGAGTGAGGGAAAGGGAGAGAGTGAGGGTGATGGAGAGGGAGAGAGGCTAAAACGGTGAGAGATTAAGAGAAAGAGAGATAGAGAGAGAAAGAGAGAGAGATAAAGAGAGGGAGGGAGGGAGGGAGGGAGAGAGGGGCTCAAAACGGAAGCACGAGAGAGAGGGAAAGGAGAGAGGGGTGAGAGAGAGAAAGTGGAAAGGAGAGAAGGAGAGAGAGAGAAATAGAATTAGGGAGAGAGAGTGGGAGTGAGAGAGGGACTAAGAGCGATAGAGAGAATAAGGGAAAGGGAGGTAGAGAGAGGGGAGAGAGGGAAAGGGAAATAGGGAGAGAGGGAGAGGGAGAGGGAGTGGGAAAGAGGGAGAGGGAGAGGGAAAGGGTGGGAGAGAGGGGGAGAGAGTGAGAGAGAGACAGGAGAGTGAGATAGAAAGTGATATTAAAATTAGGAAGGGAGATAGAGAGAGAGGGGAGAGGGGGAGGGAGGAAGGGAGATAAAGAGAGCGGGAGTAATGGATGAAGGGAGAGGAAGAGAGAGAAAGATATAGAGTGGTTGGGAGAGAAAGGGAGAGGAGGATAGAGGGAGAGAATGAGAGCGAGAGAGTAAGAGATGGGGAGAAAGTTAGAGAGGAAATGAGTGAGAGGGAGAGAGTATGAAATAGGAGGAAAGGCGAGAGAAGGAGAGAGAAATAGAGAAAGGGAGGGAGTGGAGATAGAGGGAGGGTAAGAGAGGGAGAAGCGAGAGATAGATAGAGAGTGAGAGGGAGGATGATTAGAAGGGAAAGAGGGAGAGGGAGTAAGGGAGAGAGCGGAAGAGGGAGAGGGAAGGAAAGATAAGGAGAAGAAGAGGGAGGGAGAGAGGGGAGAGAGAGGAAGAGAGAGAAAAATAAAGGTAGGGAGAGGGACATAAGAAGAGGGAGGGAGAGAGAGAAACAAATAGAGAGGGAGAGGGAGAGGGAGAAAGATAAAGATGGAGAGAAAAAAGGGAGAGAAAGGTAATGGGAGAGGGAAAGAAAGGGAAGGTGAGAGAGAGAGGGAGAAAAGAGAAGGAAAGGGAGAGATAGAGAGAGGGAAGGGTAAAAAGAGGAGTGAAAGGGAGATAGATATAGAGGGAGAGGGGGTAAAGAGGGAGAAAGTGAGAGAGTGAGAGGATAAAGAAGGTGAGACAAAGGAAGGGAGAGAGGGAGAGAGATAGAAAAGGAGAGAGATGGAGAGAGTAGGAGATTTAGAGGGGTAGAGAAAGAGATAGGGAGATAATGGTAAAGAGTAGGAGAGGGGAGGAAGAGAGGGATAGAGAGAGGAAAAGAGGAGGAAAAAAGTGACGAGAGAGAAAAAGAGGGAGAGAAACAGAGAGAGTTAGAGAGGGGGAGAGAAGGGAGAGGGAGAAGGAAGGAGAGAAAGGGAGAGGGAGAGGGGGAGAGAGAAAGATAGAGAGATTGAGGAAGAGATTGGAAGGAGGAGGGAGAGGGAGATAGAGAGTGGGTAAGAAAGGTAAAGAAAGGGGGAAAGAGGGTGAGAGAGAGGAGGAGAGGGCTATAGTGAGAGAGAGAGGCAAAGATACAAAGAAATTGAGGGAGCAAATGAGAGAAATAGTGAGGGTGAGATAAAAATTAGGAAGGAGAGAGAGACAAAAAGAGGGCAAGAGAGATAGATTCAAAGAGAGGGAGAGGGAGAGATGTTATGAGAGAGGGAGAGAGATATTTAAATATATAAGAAAAGAGAGTTAAATAGGGAGAGAGTAAGAAATGTTGAGAGAGAGAGTAAAAGAAGGAGAGGGAGAAGAGTGTGATGGAGGGAGAGAGACTAGGAGAGAGAAAGGTAGATAGAGAGGGAGAGGGAGGAGGGAGAGGGAGAGAGAGGGAGAGAGGCGAAGAAGTGAGAAAGGGGGAGAGAGAAGGGTAAGGAGAGAGGGAGAGTGAGGGAGAGGGAGAGAGGGATAAAGAGATAAAAAGAGAGAGGAAGAGATAAGGAGATAAGAGGGAGAAAGGGTGAGAGAGCGGTGGAGAGAGTAGGAGGGAGAGACAAAGGGAGAGAGAAGGAGGGAAAAGGGTTAGCGAGAGAGAGGGAGAGGAGAGGGCGAGAGGGAGGGAATGTAAAGGAGAGAAAGAGTGAGAGATTGAGACAAATAGATAGAGAGGAAGAGAGAAAGAGAGGGAGAGAGATATAAAGGAGGAGGTAGAGAGTGGGGCGAGATGGGGTAGACAAAGGAAGGGGTATAGAAAGGGAGAGGAAGAGAGTGAGAGGGAGGTAAAGAGTGGGGCGAGATGGGGTAGACGAGAGGAAGGGGTATAGAAAGGGAGAGGAAGAGAATGAGAGGGAGGTAGAGAGATAATGAAGAGGGAGATATAGAGAGAAAGGGGGAAATAGAGGTAGAGAAATGGAGGGAGGGAGAGAGTGAGTGAGATGGAGATAAAGAGGGAGAGGAAAAGAGGGAAAGAGGGAGAGAGAGAGAGGGAGAGAGGAAGAGAGAGGGAGAGGGAGTAAGGGAGAGGGAGTGAGGAAAAGGGGGAGGTAGATAGATAGAGATAGAGAGAAAGGGAGAGAGAAGGAGGGAGGTAGAGAGAGGAAGAGAGAGGGAAAGAGGGAGGGAGAGACAGGGTGGGAGATAGAGGAAGATAGGTAGAGAAAAGGAGAGGGAGAGAGAAAGATGGAGAGGGATAAGGAGGGAGAGAGTGTGTGGAAGAGAGGGGGAGAGAGTCAAATTGAGAGATAAGGGGAGAGAAAAAGAGGGAGAGAGGGAGACAAATAATAAGCATGGGAAGAGAGATGGAAATTGGAAAGGAGAGAGGGAGTGAGAGAGAGAGGGGGAATAATAAGGGTAGGGGAGAGAGATGGAAATTGGAAAGAAAAGAGAGAGTGAGAGAGAGATAAAGTAGAAGGGAGGGAAGAGAGAGTGGGAGGGAGAGAGGAGAGCGAGAAAGGAAAGATAGAGACAGGGGGAGAGAGAGGGAGAGACCGAGAGAGAGAGAAAAATGGGAGAGGGGTAGAGAGGGTGAGAGGTTGGGAGAGAGGAAGAGAGAAAGAGATAGAGGGAACAAGATGGATTGACAAGGGGTAAGAAGTGTAATAGGTGAGAGGGGGACAAAAGAGGGAGGGAAGAGAGGGAAAGAGTGGAAGAGGGAGGGAGATAAATATACTAGAAGAGAGAGTGGGAGAGAGAGAGGGAAAGAGAGATAAAGAAAGGGAGAGGTGAGGAGAGGAAGAGATGAAGAAAAAGGGAGTTGGATGGGAGAGAAGGGAGAGGGAGAGAGAGATGGAGGGAGAGAGGGGAAAGAGAGAGATTAGGGGGAGAGAGAAAGGAAGGGAGGGAAAGGGAGAGGAAAGGAGTGGGAGAGAGGGAGGGAGAGAGAGGGAATGATAGAGAATGAGCTAGGGAGTGTGAGAGAGAGAGATAGATGGTGAGAGAAAGAGAAGGGGGAGGAGAGAGAGGAAAGAGGAGAGAAAGAGAGAGGGAATGAGGGAAAGGGAGAGGGAGAGAGATAGGGAGAGACATGAGGGAGACATAAAGAGAAGGAGAAGGAGGGAAAAGAGGGGGAGAGAGAGGGAAAGGGAAGAAAGAGAGAGATATAGAGAGAAAACGAAAGAGGGAGGGAGAGAGGGAAAGGGAGAAGCGGAGAGAGATATAGAGAGAAATCGAGAGAGGAAGGGAGAGTGATGGAGGGAGAAAAAGAAGAAAGAGATACGGACGGAGGAAGAGGGGAGAGAAAGATAGAGGAAGAGAAGGGAGAGGTAGCTAGAGGAAGAGAGGGAGGAAGGGAGAGTGAAGGAGAGGAAAGAGAGATAAGGAGAAGGGGAGAGAGATAGGGAGAGAGAGGGAGAAGGAGAGAGGAAGAGAAAGGGAGATGAGAAAGGAAAGAGGGAAAGAGAGATAGAGAGGGAGAGAGGAAGGGAGAGAGAAAGAGAGAGTAGGGAGAAAGGGAGAGGGAGGCAGAGAGAGAGAGGGAGTGGGATAGCAAGGGAAAAGAGGAGAGAGATAGAGGAAGACATATGGAAAGACCAATATAGGGAGAGAGGATAGAGAAAGAGAGGGAGAGAGTGGGAGAGAAAGGGAGAGAGAGGGTGGGAGAGATGGAGAGAGAGAGGGAGAGAGAGGGAGAGAGGGGGCAAGGGAGAGGGAAAGGGAAAAGGAGAGAGAGGGAGAGAAAGAGAGGGGGAATAGGAGAGAGAGTAGGAGAGGAAGAGTGATAGAGGAAGAGAGAGATTGAGATAAAGAGAGAAAGAGAGAGAAAGAGAAAGTGAGATGGAGACGGGGAGAAGGGGAAAGGGAGAGGGGCATGGAGGGAGAGAGATAGGGAGGGGGAGGGAGAGGAAGAGAGGGGAAGAGTGAGAGAGTAAGAGAGAAAGTAAAAGAGGGAGTAAGAAGGGGAGAGAGAGGGAGAGAGGAAAAGAGATAAGGGAGAGAGATAAGAGGGGAGAAAGAAGGAGAGAGAAAAGAATTGGAAACATAGGGAGAGGGAGAGAGGAATTGAGAGAGAAAGGTGGAGAAAGAGAGAGGGAGAGAGTGGAAGAGGCAAAGAGAGGGAGAGAAAGAGGAAGAGAGATAGATGAGGAGGCATAGAAATTAGGAGATAGAGGAAGAGAAATAGAGTGGGAGAGGGAGGGAGAGGGGGAGAGAGAGAGGAAGAGAAAGGGAGAGGGAGAGGGAGAGGAGAGGGGGAGGAAGATGGGGAGAGAAAGGAAGAGAGGGAGAGAGGGAAAAGGGTGAAAAAGAAAGGGAGGGAGGAGAGATATTGAGTGAGAGCGAGGGAGAGATATGGAAAGAGAAGAGAGGGGGAGAGGGAAAGAGAAGGAGAGGGGGAGAGATATAGGGGAGAGAAATAGAGAGAGATGAAAATAAGAAGGGAGAGAAAAAAGAAGAAAGGGAAAGAGATAAAGATCAAGTGAGGCTAAGAAAGGGAGGGAGAGAGGGAGAGAAACGATGACGAGAGGGGTAAAGGAGAACGGTAGAGGGAGATATATATAAGAAGAGAAAGGGAGGAGGGAGAGAGGGGTAGAGGGAGAACGAGAGAGGGAGAGGGTTAGAGTGAAAGACGAGAGAGGGGAAAGAGGTGGGGAAAAGAGGAGAGAAAAAGTAAGAGAGAGCAAGGGAAGAAGCGGGAAGAGAGGGTAAGAGAGAAAGACATGGAAATTGGTTAAGAGTGAATGGGGGAGAGAGAGGAAGAGATAGAGATAGAGTGGGAGAGAGGGAGGGAGGGAAATAGATATGGTGAAAGAGGGAGGGAGAGTGAGTGAGAGATATACATATAGGAAGAGGGAGAATGTGAGAGAGAGGGAGAAAGAAAGGAGAGAGAGAGAGAGACAGAGTGTGAGAGCGAGAGAGGGAGAAGATAGGATAGAGAAGGAGAAGAAAAAGGGAGAGAGACAGGGAGAGATAGAGGGGGAGAGGGAGAGAGAAACTTTATGAAGGGGAGAGAGAGGGAGAGAGAATGAAAGAGAGGGAGAGAGAGGGAGAGGAAGGGAGAGAAGGAGAGAGAGAAAAAGAGAGAGAGGGAGAGAAAGATAAAGAAAGAGAGAAAGAGAGAAGGGTGAGGCCAAAAGAGAGGATGAGGGAGAGGGGGAAAGAGAGGGAGAGTGATGGAGGACGTGGGAGGGAGGGAAAGAGTGAGATAACAAAGGGAAGCGAGAGAAAAAGAGGGAGAGGGAGAGAGAGAAGTAGAGAGAGGGAGAGGGAGAGAAAGAGAAAGAGAAAGAGGGGGAAAGTGGGAAGAGGGAGAAAGGGGTAGGCACGGAGAGATGGATAGAGAAGGAAAGAGGGATAGTGGTCATGAAAGTGAGAGGGGGAGAGAGAGAGGGAGATTAAGAAGGAGAGGAGATGAGAGAGAGAAGTAGAAAGAGAGAGGGATGAGGAGAGGCAGAGAGGGAGAAGGGGAGAGATAGAGAAAGGGAGAAGGAGTGGGAGTGGAGAGAGAGAGAAGAGGGAGATATAGAGGGAGAGAAGAGAGCGAGAGAGAGGGAGGGAAAGGGAGAGAAAAGGAAAGAGAGAGGAAGAGAGGGAGGAAAGGAGAGTGAGAGGGGGAAAAGAGAGAGAAAGAGGGGGAGAGGGAGAGAGAATGATCTAAGGAGGGAGAGAGAGGGTAGAGAGAAGGAGGGAGTAGGAGCGAGGGAATGAGGGAGAGAAAGGGTGAGAGAGGGAGGGAGAGGGGGAGAGAGATGGATAGGGAGAGAGATGAGGAGAGGGAGAGGGAGAAGGAGAAGAGATCGGAAGATAATGAGAAAGTGGGAGAGAGAGAAAGAAGAGACATAGGGAGAGGTAGGGAGAGGTAGGGTAAAAGGGAGAGGGAGAGGGAGATGGAGAGGGAAAAGGGGGAGGGAGAGGGGGAGAGAGGGAGGGAAGGAGGGAGAGAGTGAGAGGGAGATATAAAGGATCATGCATCGTATAGAGGTACGAAATAAAAAAATTTTCTCCATTAAGTCTACCAAGATCTAGCCAATGAATCAACTAATCATACATACTTGAATTAAAAGAATGAGTAAAAATGACCTCTTCTATTGTAGATTTAACCTTTATAGAAAAAAGCCATCGACGTATGTAACCTCTTTCAATAATTCATATAGCTTAAACGCCCACAAAGAAAGCCATAGAAATCATAAGGTGCTAGCTCTAATATTTTGTATAGTTGATCTACTTTTTAAAGAAATCAATTAGGGTTTTTGTGGCAATTCATGCTTTTAAGGAGGGATACGACAACTCATGCTTTTGGGTTGAGAAAAACTTTCTCTTTCCTTTTCTTTTCATTTTTCATGTGTTTGTCTCTCTTAACCCTCTTTTGCCACATCTCTCCCTTTATTTACATGAAGGGGTGACATCCTTGTCCTCCAAGGACAAGAATGTATAATATACATGGGCTTGTTTGATCTTATTGTTGTAAACATTGGGCATTATCCAATAGGACTCAAATTTATCCTTCAGTCAAAATATCTTACAAGCTTTTAAATGAAGCCTATTGGCCTAAACTTTTTTGCCCAACGAATTACTAATTAATTTAGACTATGAGTTATATATTTTTAGGAAGACCACATTATGAAATAATTGCCAAAACTTTTTAGACTATCCATTTTAGGAAACTTTTTCTAAGACAACAAAATTTCCAAAATAGGAAACCTTTTCCAAATAGGAAACTTTTCATTTTCAAAAATATTTTTCAAAATAGGAAAATTTTATTTTAGGAAATGTTTTACAAAATCTTTTCTTCTCTTTCATTATGTGAATGCTTAAACTTATATGTGTGACTTGATAGGCTCTTAGATATGTTAGCAATGTATCAAGAAGAAAAAACACCTCTTTTATCTCTTGATACATAAATCAAGATTGGCCATTAGTAAGGCCATGACTACCTAATTCTCTAGGATGATTAATTAATCTGCAATTACCTTTCATGAGCATGGTTACTATACAATTCAATCCTCATGTCAATTTATCATAATTTGATCTCAAACTTGACTTATAGTTTGTTCAATTATGATCACACAAGTTCAATTTCTAAATTTCTTAGCTCTAGAGTAAACCAACTATGTTTTATTGATATACTCCTACTATGGGCATAGATTCTTTGAGTAGACAATCATCCAAGTGTAATGTAATAACTCTAGCATATAAGGAATAACATGTCCTATCTTAGTCATCCACCTATCTCGTCTTAGATTCTTGGTGCACCTAATGAATCGCCCATATGTAGCTCTTAATTAAGCCCATCAAAATGAGTGTCAAAGTGTATAAATCCTCTAATGAGATAATCGTGATGACTTTAAGTCAAAGGATTAGTTGTAACCCATCTCATATGAAATTCCTACGGACTAAACCAAATGGGTTCTCATGGTCGATCACGACTAGTGATATGTTCTCTAACATTAATCACCTAAGTGCTTGCTTTACCATAACCATGTCAATAGGTGTGAGATCGCTAATTGCTATCTTATAGCTAGAGCACAAGTCTTATCATATATAGCTAATGTCCATTCCCGACAATGCTATGACTTGGGGCATTTAATAATATCATTTAAGTGTATTAAGGTTTGTATCACATCTTTTGATCAATCATTAATTCAATGCATATGATATGGACTTTTATCTAATTCTATCAAAATATAAACAATAAGAATTACTAGAAAGACTTCTTTCACTAACAAAATAAAGAATGCAATATTATAATAAGTCAAACCATCTAAACAAGGTTAGATTTTGGGCATCTACACTAATAAGAGAGAGTGAGAGAGAGGGGGAGAAAGAGAGAGGAAGGGAGGGAGGGAGGTAGGAGGAGAGGGAGAGAGGAGAGAGAGGGAGAAAGAGAAATCAAGAGAGGGAGAGAGAGAGGGAAAAAGTGATAGGGAGGTAGAGAGATAGAAGGGGAGAGGAGGAGAGATAGATGAAGGGAGAGGGAAAGTGGGGAAGATAGGAGAGAGGGGAAAGATGGAAAGGGAGAGAGGGAAAGAGAATAAGAGAGAGAGAGGATATGGAGAGGGGGAGAAGGATATAAGGGGAGAGAGAGGGAGGAGAGAGAAAGGGAGAGCAAAAGAGAGGGTGGGAGAGAGGGAGAGGGAGAGAGAGGAAAAGTCGGAGACTAAGAGACGGGGAGTGAGAGAGGGAGAAGAAGAGAGAGAGGATGGAAGGAAAGGAGAGATAAAGAGAGAAAGAGGAGTGAGTGGGAAAGAGGGAGAGATAGAGAGGGAAAGGGAAAGAGAGAGGGAGAGAGAAAGGGATAAAGGGAGAGAAATAAAAAGGGAGAGAGATGAAGGAAGGGAGAGGGAGAGAGGGAGAGAAAGGAAAAGAGAGATAGGGAGAAAGAGAGAGGGAAAAAGGAAGATAGAGGGAGGGAAAAGGAGAGAGAGGAAAGGAAAGCAAAACGGATAGAGAGGGAGAGAGAGAGAGAGGGAGAGAAAATATGAATTAAAGTGAGGGAGATAGCAAAAGAGAGGGAT
The DNA here is from genome assembly GCA_963924115.1 of Dovyalis caffra. NCBI lineage: Eukaryota > Viridiplantae > Streptophyta > Magnoliopsida > Malpighiales > Salicaceae > Dovyalis > Dovyalis caffra. The sequence continues at coordinate 2,581,879 of CAWUPB010001179.1, forward strand.
TAGGGGAGAGAGAGAGAGTGGAGGGAGAGAGAGAGGGAGAGGGATAAAGAGAAAGAGAGAAAAAAAGAGAGATAGAGAGAAGGAGAGATAGAAAAAGAGAGAAAGGAAGAGAAAGATGGAGAGAGGGAAAAAGATCTAGAAAGAAGGATAGAAGAGAGGGAGGGAGAGAAAGAGAGATGGAGAGAGAGAGGAGAGAAGGAGAGAGAGTGAGAGTGAGAGTTAGAGAAAGGGAGAGAACAAGTTATATAAAGAGAGATAAAGATAGAGGGAGAGGTGAGAGAAATAGAGAGTAAGAGAGAGAGAAACAGAATGAGAGAGAAGGATAGGGAAAGAGAAAGTGTGAGGGATATGGGGGATAGAAAGGGAGAGAGGGACATAGTTGGAGAGAGATAGATAGAGAGAAAGGGAGAGAGAGAGAGAGAGGGAGAAAGGGAGGTAAATAGAGGGGGAGAGTGAGAGAGAGGAAAAGAGAAAGAGAGAGAGAGGGAGAGGATGAGAGAGGGAATAGAGAGCAAGGGAGAGGGAGAGGGAGAGAGGGATAAAGAGAGTGGGTATGGGAGAAGGATTGAAAGAGTGAGGGAGAGGGAAGAGAGGAGGAGAGAGAGTGAGAGTGAAGGAGAGAGAGTGAGAGTGAAGGAGAGAGGGAGAGAGAGAGAAAAGAGAGAGTAGTAAAAGAGAGAGGAAGGGAAGGAAGGAGAGGGAGAGGGAGAGGGAAAGAGTAGGAGAGAGATGGATAGGTGGAGAGAGGGAGATGGAGAGATGGTCATAGAAAGGAAAAGAGAGAAAGAGAGGGAGATAAAGAGAGGAAGTGAAGAAGATAAAGAGTAAGAGAGGGAGAGAGATAGAGAGAGGGAGATGGAGAGAAGAGGAGATAAGGGGAGGGAGAGAAAAAGAGGGAGAGAGAAGGAAAGGTTGGGAGAGAGAGGGAGAGAGGGAAAGAAAGTAAGAGAGAAAGAGGAGAGAGAGAGGGAGAGAGAAGGGGAAGAGAGAAGGAGAGTTAGAGAGTGGGATAGAGACGGATGGAGAGAAAAAGGAGGGAGTGAGAGAGAGAAAAGGAGGGAGGGAGAGAGAGGTAAGGAAAGAGAGCAAGGGAGAGGGAAGGAGAGAAAAGGATTAATAGAGAGGGGAAGAGTGATGGTGATGGAGAGAGTGAGAGGGAAAGAGAGCAAGAGAAAGAAAGAGGGAGGGAAAGAGTGAATGAGAGAGGGAGAAATATAAAGATAGAGAGAGTAGGGAAAAGAGACGATGGAGAGAGAAAAGAGAGACATGGAAGAGATAGAAAATGGGAGAGAAAGAGGGAAAGAGAAGGAGGTAGAGGAATCAAGGGACAGAGATAGGGGGAGAGGGATAGAAAAGGGGAGAAAGGGAAAAAAGAAAGATAGGGAAGAAGAGTAAGTTAGAGGGAGAGAGGGACAAAGACAAAAGGAGAGAGAAAGGGATGGAGAGAGAGAGGAGGGAGGGAGAGTGACAGGGAGAGATAAAGAGTGTAAGAGGAAGAGAGATAGGGAAGGAGAGTGAGAGAGAGAGAGGGAGAGATAGAGAGTGTAAGAGGAGGAGAGATAAGGAGGGAGAGTGAGAGAGAAAGAGGGAGAAAGAGGGAGAGAGACAATAAGGGAGAGATAGAGAGGGTGAAAGAGAGAGAGAAAGAGGAGGGGAGAGAGAGGAAGATAGGGAAAGGGAAAAGGAGAGCTAGTGCGAGGGAGAGAGAGGGAGAGGGAGAGCAAGTGTGAGGGGAAGAGAGAGGGAGAAATAAAGCAAGAAAGACGGAAGGAGAGGGAGTGAGTGAGAGAGAAAGAGAGGGAGGGGAGTTGGAGAGGGAGAGAGAGATAGAGGGAGAGGATGAGATAGAAAGGGAGAGAGAGGGAAAAGGGGGAGAAAGAGGGAGAAGGAGGGAGGGAAAGAGAGAGGGAGAGTGGGAGTGGGAGAGGGAGAGTGAGGGAACGAAGAAAGAAAGGAAGGGTAGGAGAGAGAGAGAGTAATGGAGAAAGGGGAGAGAAGAATAGGGATAGAGAGATGAAGAGAGAGGAAGAGATTCAGGGAGAAAGTGAGGGTGTGAGAGGGAGAGCGAGATAGCAAGAGAGAGGAGAGAGGGAAAGGAGGAAAGAGAAATAGTAAGGGGAGAGAGAGTGATAACGAGAAAGAGAGAAAGGGAGAGAGGGAGAGAAATAGAGAGATTGAGAGGGAGAGAGAGGAAGAGAGAGGGGAGAGTTTGAGAGAGAGATGGAGAGAGGGAGAGAGTTAGAAAGAGATAGAGAGGGAGAGTATAAAAGAGAGAGGGAGAAATGTGTGAGAGAGAAGGTGAGAAAGCAAGAAAAGGAGAATGGGAGAGAGAGAAAAAGGGTAAGGGAGAGAGAGGGAGGGAGGGAGAGGAATGGAGAGAGAGGGAGAGAGATGAAGAGAGAGTTTGAGAGGGAAAGAGAGAGAGGGAGATGGATAGGGAGGGAGGGAGAAAGATGAAGAGAGGGAGTAAGGTAGAGGGAAGGAAGGAGGGAGAGAGGTGTAGAGAGAGAGTGTGAGGTAGAGGGAAAGAGGGAGGGATATGGAGAGAGGGAGATGGAGAAAGAGAGAAAGAAAAGAAGAGGTATGGGAGAGAACGAGTGGGAGAGGGAGAGAGAGAGAAGAAAATGGAGATGGAGAGAGAGAAAGATAAAGAGAGAGGGTAAGAGAGGGAGGGAGAGAAAAAAAGAGAGAATGAGGGAGAGGAAGGGAGAGGAAGGAGGGAGAGATATAGCGGTAGAGAGAGGGATAAAGGGAGAGATAGGGCGAGAGAGAGGGATGGAGAGAGGGGGATAGAGGGAAAGAGAGAGGGGGAGAGAGAGGGAGGGATGGAGGGAGAGGGAGGGGCAGAGAGAGGGAGAAAGAGAGTAAGTGTGAGGGAGAGAGAGGAAGAAGGAGAGGGAGAATGACTATAAAGAGGAGAGAGAGAGAGAGAGCAAGAGAAAGAGAGGGAGAGATAGAGCAAGGGAGAGAGAAGGAGAGAGAGTGAGTGAGAGATAAAGAGAGGGAGAGGAAGTGAGTGAGAGCAAAAGAGAGGGAAAGGGAGAGAGATAGAGTGTAACTCTCGTGAACTTACTTAACATAGCTATACATACGTAAATAATTTTATCTATATCTACTAAGTCGCAATTATGATTTTTGTGTCATGTTTGTGTTTGGTGAGTTTAAGATGCTTGGGTTTAAAAAAATTAATTTTGGCATACCGATATTTAATTCTCAAGCCCAAATATGTCTTAAAATATCCATGATTATGGAGCATAAATTATATGCCATTTCTTTTATATTTGTGGTATGAAAATATTTAAGGTTTATGGAATTGTTCATAGGAATACTTTCTTTAGAATTTAATTAACCCTTATTTCTTTTTCCATAATGTACATTTAAAATGACCATGCAAGTGAAAAATATGTCCCACTTAAGAGTCATGGTCGAATTTTATGAACCAATTAAGGTTAGGAAGTTGGTTAATTTAATTATCTTTTAGTTTCTATCTTTAATTAGTGATTTGACATAAAATCCTCCACCATACTTCCATTGTACTTTCTCACTTAATTTTGGAAGGTCAAACACTCCAACTTGCCTCTATTTTTGTCTCCATCAATTGACCTCTCTTACCATAAAAATTGAGCACTTGGCATATTAAACGTAAAAGAAATAAAAAGGAAAGTGTGGTATTAAAATTGGATGAAACGATGAAACCTTGCCATTCCTTTTAGCCAAAAACTCATGCCCTTAAAAAGAGAAGAGAAAAACATGAGTTTGAGGGGGAAAAAGGAGAAAAAGAAAGGGAAGAAAGAAAGGAGAAAAGGATAGGAAAGCAAGGAAGGAGAAAGAGAAGGAAAAGGCTAAGAAATCTTAACCAAACACACATCATTGTAAGTAGGTTTCTTTTGGTTTCATTTTAGTTTTATTTACAATTTAAGTTCTCTTTTACATGTTTGATTTATGGATTGTTGTTTTAATCCATATAATATGTGGTTATGGTAGTTTGTGTTGATGTTAAAAATTTGATGTTTGGTGATGGATTTATGATGTTTTGATGATGGATTTATTTTGAATGTTGGATGTGTATTTCATGGTAAACTATAGGTTAGAATGTGTAAGTTTGCCATGTATATGTATGATGATGGATGGTTATACATGTGTGATGGGTTGGTTTGGTGATAACAATATGTGATGAGAAATGTGTTTTAGAAATTGTAAAAGAGAATTTTTTGAATTTTAAGGGTGGAAAATTCTGAACTTTGCATGATTTATTTAGGGATCTTAGAGTAATTTTTGGGTATGAGAAAAAAGTTATTCATCTATGTTTCTACTAGCTCTTTGTAAACGTTTGGGATTTTTAGATCAATATATAATGAGTTATGGCTTATTTGGTACAGATTGTTTGGATGTACCATAAGCTAGAAAATTTTTAGTTTCGAACTTTATGTGATTTATTTAGGGATCTTAGAGTAATTTCGGATACAACTCAAAGAATACAAGTCGTTCCTCATGTGTCTACTAGATATCCGATAACTTTCGTGACTTTTGGATCTATATATAAAGATATATGGCCGAATTGGGACATATCGTTTGGATATACCACTACTAGAAATTTTTGAGTTTAGGGAGAGGGATTTCTGAAATTTAATGGAAAGAAATGAGTTTAGGTAATTAAACTTGATTAGTTAAGGTGTTTAGTTAACCTATGTATTTGGTTAGATACCTAAGCCGACCTATTTGAAAGATATGTATGATTGGGCTTGGATTTAAAATAAAGTGGACTTGGAATAAAACACATGGACATGGTCTAAAACAAACTCGGGTTGGACTAAAATAAAAAGGGATTTGGATTAGAATCAATGGACTTGAGTTAAAATAAAAATGGGCTTGGATTAAAACAAATGGACTTAGGCTTGGATTAAAAATAAATTGGCTTGGACTAAAATAGAGTGGGCTTGGATTAAAATAAAATGGAATTAAATTAAAATAATTGGACTTGGGTTTGGATTAAAATAAATGAGCTTGGACTAAAACAAAATGAGTTTTGATGAAAATAAATGGACTTGGATATCCTAAGAACACTTAGTGGACCTTGGTACTAAAATGGTTAAGTTGGATCATACCATAAAAATATTGATGAAGGCCCAAGTGTGGATTGAATTTTTAAAATAGTATGGACATAAATAGTTTGATGCCTATGAGATATGGAATGTGGTTCATGATACATGAAATGGATTAACCCTATTAGACGGGTCTTGAATTCCTTGTGTAAACTCAATGGTATGGAATCGATGGATTTAGTACCCATGACATGGTGGAATGTGGTTCATGATACATCATGGGCATCATATGCATATGGAAATAGATTAAATTGAGAAAAACCATTGAGTAAAAAACGATGAGGTTTGGTAATCGAATCGAATGAAAATTAGGTAGGTTTGGTAATCTACAACATAAAAGGGGTATTAGTGGTCCAGTTGTGTGCGTACTCTAAGCTATGTGATTACACTCGTTAGATGATAGATTTCCACTAATAGTGCCTACAAGAAGGGAAAATTTCATTGTAGAAAAAGGTGAGTTGTGGTTCCCTTAGATTAAATATAGAGTAGACTTGATAATGAAGTCGTCGGTTCCTCTCATAATAAAGGCTCATGTGTAATGCGAAAAAATAAAATAAAATTATAGGATCTACCTTCGCTTGTAAATTAAATTTTTTAATTTTTGTAATGATATTCGATACATTGGGTATGTGTATGAGATTAAATTTGAGACTTCGATCTTTAAACTATTGTGAACCCAATCATGCCTTTTAGGTAATCGACAAGGGAGTCTGGGGCGCCACAAAGGTGGTATCGAGCTTTGGTTTAGTTATTTAGGTAGAAACGTAAGTGTCACATGAGCCCGAGGATCGGTGCACTACTCAATAAGTAAATTCAACTTCTTGGTTTTCAATGAATGTGAATGTTTATTGTGTGGTTTATATCATATAACTACTGGTTGGAAAGATAGTTAATTGTAAGCCTTACCCTTGTAGATGTCGATTAATTACTATGCTCCTAGCGTTCTTAGGACTCACCAACGACGGGCTACTCTTGTTGCATATTGGGCTGAACTAAACAGACCTTACCATAGCCCTGCACCAGGATCTAGTGGCCCATGTGCTCGAGTCTACAACTTGATTCAGCAAATAGTGTTAACTAATGCTTCTTATGATTTTTACCGTAATACTAGGTCTCCGATACTAACCCTACATCGAACTTTATAGTCACGAACCCAACAGCTTACTAGATATTGAGAGGGAGAGGATAATAGAGTGTTATTCTTATCGTAATGTGATACATACCTTCCTATCGAGGTTGATGTATAACTAGGGACTACCCTTGCATTTAGCTCGTGAGATCTCATAGGTCGCATTAGTTGGCACTATAGACCGGTGGAGAGTCAAGGCCTCTTTTCCATGTCGTGCTCTCTTTGTTGGTTAGTAATTGGATAGAGTAGATGTGTGTCTAGAAAATGTATCGTACGACTTAGTAGCCTATGCACCTTTTGAGATCCTTGTGTATCTTTTAATGTAACTTGACATGCCCTTTTTGGAACTAACGATGCCTTTTTGGCATGTAACTCGCCATATAATCTCTTAGAATGTAACCGTGTATGTCCCTATGATCGTTTGGCATGTATGTCATGGATTGGTATCAATATATTTTCTTGGCTATCTTCTATTGTGTGACGTTTGGTATTAAGAATTATGATATTGACTTAACGCAAACGCAACATGACATGTACAAGTCAAACAAGTCGAGATGAAATCCCACATAAGTAGGAGGTTAAGGGACCTCCGGTATGAACAATGAGAATACGTAAGACGTGTTAAATCGTCCGATAGGCGTAATGCAACAACGAGCAACAAGCTATGCCGAATAACAACGAGTCCATGCAGAGCAAATGAGACAACTCATGGTTATGCATCAACCACCTCCTCCTCCGCCTCAACATAGAAATGACATGGCCGAGAAATTTTGAAAGATGAGTCCCCAAGAGTTTATCGGGGGTGTCAACCCAATGATAGCGAGAGGAATGGATTAAGTCACTAGAAGTGATCTTTAAGTACCTATAATTCATCGATAATGAGCAAGTATCATGCACTATCTTTATGCCGACTAAAGATGCCCACACCTAGTGGGAGAGCGGACGAATAATGGTAGACATGCCTCATTTGACTTGGGAAGGATTTAAAGAAGTCTTTTACAATAAATACTTCATAGTGGACGTGAAAGCTAAGAAAATTCAAGAATTCCTAGAACCGAAGTAGGATGGTATGACCGTGAGCGAGTATATGCGAGAGGTTTGAACAAGGGTGTCGGCTTTTCCCTTTCATAGCAGGGGATGAGAACCTAAAGAAGAATCGATTCCTAGGAGGGTTAAATCCAATGGTTTAAAGTATGGTATGGACGTCAACCACCCGGACCTTTCCGGAGATGGTAGACAAGGCCATGCCGGCAAACGAAGATCGGAGAGAGATAGCAAGGGAGATACAGCAGAAGAGGGAAGCATTTAAATTCGGAGCCTCTTATTCCGAACTAGTGAGAAGGGGTCCACCTGAAGGATTACTAGAAGTGGTGGCATAGGTAATACAAAAGCAATCAAACCAACACCATATACACCAAGGTCGCTATCGAATAATCAATCGGGACGGATGACGAGTACTCTACCTTGATTCAATAGGTATGGGAGGCTTCACACTAAAGAGTGCCGATCGGATGTGAGGATGTGCTAAATCAGTCATAAGCTATGACACATACAATCGCCCCCAAGTGCAAAAGCGAGGACACGAAAGGGTACTAGCCTAGGTGTATACGATGATGCAAGAGGAGGCCGATCGGAGGCATGTGGCGATGATTTATGGTAATGTCTCACTCCTTGTCTTAGTTACTTATGTTTTGATTGATTCCGGTGCTATTTATTCATTCATGCCAAAAACATTAGTAAAAAGCCTAGGTGTCAAACCCGAGACATTAGCTATATGGTATCTTATAGCTATCCCTTCTAGATAACTTATGGAGTCGGCGAGTATAGTGAAGGAGTGTCCAGTGCGGATTTAGGATAGGAGCTTAGAGGCCGATTTGATAGTGTTAAACATCCAAGATTTTCTTTTGATCTTAGGAATGGATTGGTCGATGAAGCATGGTGCCATGATAGACGTTGAGGTAAACGAGTAACTTTTAACTTACTTGGAAATCAACAATTAGAGTTTAAAGCTTATTTGAAGTTTTAAGACGTATGGGCCATCTCGGTTTTAAAGGCTCAAAAGATATTAGAAAAAGGCTATCTAGGATACTTAATATATGTGATAGATTGCCAAGTGGAGCAAAAGTCAAAACTAGAAGAGATCGAAGTGGTGCGAGAATTTTTAGATGTATTTCTTAAAAAATTAATGAAGATGCCACCCGAGAGAGATAGAATTTGAGATTGACTTAGAGTCAAGCATGACCCTAATTTTGAAGACTCCCTATCAAATGGCCTCGACCGAGTTGAAAGAGTTGGAGACACAATTACAAGACTTACTAGATAAGGGATTTATATGCCCTAATTCCTCACCTTGGGGAGCTCCAGCTTTATTGATGAAGAAAGAGAAGGGGGCTAGAGATCGTGTATCTACTATCGGGAGTTGAACCGGGTGATGATAAAAAACAAGTATCCATTACCTCGAATAGATGATTTGTTTGATCGGTTACGAGGCATAACGATGTTCTCTAAAATCGATTTGCGGTTAGGGTATCACCAACGAGGGTAAGGTCGGAAGATGTAAAGACGACGGCATTCAAAACATGATATGGCCATTATGAGTTCCTATTAATGCCATTCGGATTGAATAATGCCCTAACTGCTTTTATGGACTCGATGAATGAGTCTATAGGGAGTTTTTGGATCAATTCATCATCGTGTTTATTGATGACATCCTAGTTTATTGTAGGAGTGAAGAAGGGTATAAGAGGCATTTATAAGCTACTTTGCAAATGCTACGGGAGTAGCAACTATATGTAAAATTTCCAAAGTGTGATTTTTGATTAGAACAAGTAGCATTTCTAGGCCACTTGGTGACGAAGGAAGGCATAGCTGGGGACCCAAAGAAGATAGATGCGATTCAAAACTAGCCTACTCGAAGAATGTGTCGGAGATATGAAGTTTTTTAGGCTTGGTTGGTTACTATCGATGATTTGTTGAAGACTTCGTTAAAATAGCAAGACCCACGACGAACTTGATGAAGAAGAGCATTATGTTTCAATGGACGGATGCTTATGAGAAGAGCTTTCAAGAGTTAAAATGAAGGTTACTCATGGCCCCGAGTACTAACCATTCCATTTGAGGATGGAAACTTTGTAGTATATACCGATGCTTCCAAAAATAGGCTAGGAGTGATGTTAATGCAAAACGAAGGGTGGTGGCCTATGCTTCTTGACAATTGAAAGAATACAAGCAAAATTATCCAACGCATGATCTAGAGTTAGCAGTAGTCATCTTTGCCTTGAAGATTTGGTGACATTATTTATATGGAGCCAAATGTGAGTTATATACGGACCATAAGAGTTTACGGTACATCTTCACATAGAAGGAGCTAAATATGAGGCAAAGGAGATGGCTCGAGTTAGTGAAAGACTATGATTGCATCATCAACTACCATCCAGGAAAAGCCAATGTCGTTGCTGATGCCTTGAGTAGAAAATCTATAGCAACGATGCATGCAATCTAGTTGCCGCTCATAAGAGAATTGCAGAAGCAAGAATTAGAGATCATCCCTATGGGCCATAGGAGCGTTATGTCGGCTTTGTTAGTCAAGCCGACTTTGCATGAAAGAATTCAAGCCGGACAACAAACGGACGAAAAGATGAAAGAATGGAGGAAAAATGTAGAGGATAAGAAGGAGTCCGACTTTACGGTAGATGACAAGGGAGTGGTTAGGTTTAGAGGAAGATTGTGTGTTCTATTAGTAGCCGATTTCAAGGAAGAAATCCTGAAAGAAGCACACACATCCCCGTACTCAATATATCCAAGAAGCACTAAAATGTATCAAGATTTGAGAAAGAGTTATTGGTGGTCGGGAATGAAGAAACATGTGGCAAGCTATATGGTGAGGTTTCAAACCCGTCAATTAGTGGAGGCAAAACATCAACGGCCTACGGGAATGTTGCAACCACTAGCAATTCCAGAATGGAAATAGGAGCACATCACTATGGACTTTGTTATGGGATTGCTAAGGTCGAAAAAGGGGTCGGATGCCATTTGGGTTATCGTGGATAGGCTAACTAAATCAGTACACTACCTTCCAATTAAGACCACATATAGCATGAGCTAGTATGCTCGATTATATATGGATGAAATCATGAGACTAGACGAGGTTCCAAGTCATAATCATGTCGGATCAAGATCCTAGATTCATCGCATCCTTTTGGAAGGGTTTGCATAAGGCCATAAGGACAAAGCTAAACTTTAGCATAGCTTACCATCCGTAAACCGACGGACAAGAAGACATACCGCAAGCATGCATTCTCGATTTGTTTGGGAAATGGGAGAAGTATGTACGCCATATGGAGTTTGCTTATAATAATAGCTATCAAGCATCCATTGGGATGACTCCTTATGAGGCTTTATATGGATGATGATGTAGATCCCTAATACACTCGGGATGAAGTAGGGGAGAGGAAGCTATTAGGCCTAGAATTAGTTTAATACACGAGTGAGGTGGTGGCTAAGATTTGCTAACGGATGAAGATGGCCCGAAGTCGATAGAAAAGCTATTTCGATCAATAAAGAAGAGATTTGGAGTTTACATTGGGTGATTATGTCTTCTTAAGGGTTTCCCCAATTAAGGGCATACTACTATTTGGGACAAAAGGAAAATTGAGTCCTCGCTATATTGGACCATTTGAGATACTTGATCGCATAGACGATAAGGCATACCGCTTGTTGCTACCATCAACCTTGTCGGGAGTACATGATGTCTTTCATGTATCCACATTAAGAAAATGTATCGGAGAGCCTAGTCAAGTTTTGGAGGCGGTGCCACCGAACTTGACCTCGAACTTAACATATGAGGAAGACCAATCCAGATTCTTGATCAACGACATAAACACCTAAGGAATAAAGACATTGCCCTAGTTAAAGTTTTGTGGGAGAATCATGACCTCAAAGAAATAACCTATGAACTAGAAGAGGAAATAAAAAAGAAATACCCGGAGCTATTTGTATAAATCAATTTTGAGGATGAAATTTCTTTAAGGAGGGGAGAAATGTAACTCCCGTGAACTTGCTTAAATTAGCTATACATACCAAAATAATTTTATCTACATCTACTCGGTCGTAATTATGATTTTGTTTTTATCATGTTTGTGTTTGGTGAGTTTAAGATGCTTGGGTTTAAAAAAATTAATTTTGGCATATCGAAATTTAATTCATGAGCCCAAATATCTCTTGAAATATCCATGATTATGGGAGCATAAATTATGTGCCATTCTTTTTATATTTATGGTGTGAAAATATTTAAGGTTTATAGAATTGTTTATAGGAATACTTTCTTTTGAATTTAATTAACCCTTGTTTAATTTTTCATAATTTATATTTAAAATGACCATGCAACTGAAAAACATATCCCACGTAAGAGTCATGGTCAAATTTTATGAACCAAATAAGGTTAGGAAGTTGGTTAATTTAATTACCTTTTAGTTTCTCTCCTTAATTAATGATTTGACATAAAATCTTCCACCATACTTTCATTGTACTTTCTCACTTAATTTTGGAAGCTCAAACACTCCAACTTGCCTCTCTTTTTGTCTCCATTAATTGACCTCTCTTACGACAAAAAATGGACACTTGGCATATTAAACATATAAGAAATAAAAAAGGAAAAGTGTAGTATTAAAATTGGATGAAAAGATGAAACCTTGTCATTCTTTTTAGCTAAAAATTCATGCCCTTCAAAAAGAGGAGAGAAAAATGTGATTTTGAGGGAAAGAAAGGAGAAAAAGAAAGGGAAGAAAGAAAGGAGAAAAGGAAAGGAAAGAAAGGAAGGAGAAACAGAAGAAAAAGGCTAAGAAACCTTAACCAAACACACATCATTGTAAGTAGGTTTCTTTTGGTTTCTTTTAGTTTGATTTATGCTTTAAGTTCTCTTTTACATGTTTGATTTATGGTTTTTTGTTTTAAGCCATGTAAGATGTGGTTATGGTAGTTTGTGTTGATGTTAAAACTTTGATGTTTGGTGATGGATTTATGATGTTTTAATGATGGATTTATTTTGAATGTTGGATGTGTATTTCATGGTAACATTTAGGTTAGAATGTGTAAGTATGCCATGGATATGTATGATGATGGATGGTTATACATGTGTGATGGGTTGGTTTGGTGATAACTATATGTGATGAGAAATGTGTTTTAAAAATTTTTAAAGAGAAGTTTTTGAATTTTAGGGGTGAAAAATTCTAAACTTTGTGTGATTTATTTAGGGATCATAGAGTGATATCTGGGTAAAACTAAAGAATAACAGTTGGTCTTCTATGTATCTACTAGTTCTCTGTAAACGTTCGTGATTGTTAGACCTATATATAAATAGTTATGGCCGATTTGGTACGGATCATTTGGATGTATCACATGTTGGAAAATTTTTAGTTCTGAACTTTGTGTGATTTATTTAGGGATCATAGAGTGATATCTAGGTAAAACTAAAGGAATAATAGTTGTTCCTCTATGTTTCTACTAGCTCTCTGTAAAGGTTTGTGATTTTTAGACCTATATATAAAGAGTTATGGCCAATTTGGTCCCGATCATTTGGAGGTACCACATGCTGGAAAATTTTTAGTTCTATACTTTGTGTGATTTATTTAAGGATCTTAGAGTGATTCTGGGTAAACTAGAAAGAATACAAGTTTTTCATCTATATGTATACTAGTTCTCTGTAACATTTCATGACTTTTAAATCTATATATAAAGAGTTATGGCCAAATTGGTATAGATCATTTGGATATACCACTCGCTGGAAATTTTCGAGTTTAGGGAGAGGGATTTCCAAAATTTATGAGTTTAGGGAGAGGGATTTCTGAAATTTAATGGAAAGAAGTGGGTTTAGGTACTTAAACTTGATTAGTTAAGATATTTAGTTAACCTAAGTATTTAGTTAGACACCTAAGCTAGCCTAATATAACCATATGGGTTTGAAAGATATGTATGATTGGGCTTGGATTTAAAATAAAGTGGACTTAGAATAAAACACATGGACTTGGTCTGAAACGAAGTGGACTTGGACTAAAATAAAAAGGGGTTTGGATTAAAATCAATAGACTTGAGTTAGAATAAAAATGAGCTTGGATTAAAACAAAATAAAATTGGATTAAAACAAATGGACTTGGGCTTGGATTAAAAATGAATTGGCTTGGACTAAAATAGAGTGGGCTTGGATTAAAATAAAATGGAATTAAATTAAAATAAATGGACTTGGGTTTAGATTAAAATAAATGTGCTTAGACTAAAACAAAATGAGTTTAGATGAAAATAAATGGACATGGATATCCTAAGAACACTTAGTGGACCTTGGTACTAAAATGGTTAAGTTGGATCATACCATGAGAATATTGATGAAGACCCAAGTGTGGATTGAATTTCTAAAATAGTATGGACATAAATAGTTTGGTGCCTATGAGATATGGAATGTGATTCATGATACATGAAATGGATTAACCCTATTAGACGGGTCTTGAATTCCTTGTGTGAACTCAATAGTATGGAATTGAGGGGTGTAGTACCCATGACATGGTGGAATGTGGTTCATGATACATCACATGCATCATATGCATATGACAATGGATTGAATTAAGAAAAACCATTGTGTCAAAAACGATGAGGCTTGGTAACCGAATCAAATGGAAATTAGATAGTTTTGGTAACCTACTAGATAAAAGGGGTATTAGCGATCCAACCGTGTGCTCGCACTATTAGACGATGGATTCTCGATAACGAGTGGCTACAATGAGGGAAAATTCCGTTGTAGTAGAAGGTGAGCTACAGTTCACCTAGATTAAATATAGAGTAAACTAGCTAATACCTAGGGTACCCACAAATAAAATTTGATGAGTCGAGGTGGGGGAAGTCGGAAGATCATGGCATATCATGTGCATCACCCTATTTACCGAGCTTCGGCTCACTCTATGTTTATTTCATGCCCCGACGAGTAAAGGTGATACTAATATTGATAATGAAGCTATCGGTTCCTCCCAAAAAAAAAGGCTCATGTGTGACATGAAAAAAAAATTATAGGATCTACCTTTGCTTGTAAATTATATTTTGTATTTTTTGTAATGATATTCGGTACATTTAGTATGTGTATGGGATTAAATTTAAGACTTCTATCTCTAAACTATGGTGCACCTAGTCACGCCTTTTAGGTAATCGATAAAGGAGTCGGACGCGCCATATAGAGGGAGAGAGAGGGAGAGATTGAGAGAGAAATGGAGAGAGAGAGAAAAAGGGAGGGAGGGAGAGAGAGGAAGAAGAAAAAGAGAGATAGAGAGATAAAGAGAGAGCTAGAGAGGGAAGGAGGGAGAGAGAAGGAGAGAGGGAGAGAGAGGGTGTGAGAGGAGAGGAGAGAGTAAGAAAAAGAAAGATAGAGCGAAAGAAGGGGAGAGAGGTAAGGTGATAGAAAATGAGAGAGAGGTAGAGTGATAGAGAGAGGGAGAGAATAAAGAGATAGAGAGAAAGAGAGAGGGAGAGAGAGGAAAGAGTGAGGGAGATGGAAAGAGAGGGAAAGAGTGACAGAGATAGAGAGGGAGAGAGTATCGGAGAGAGAGTGAGAAAGTGAGAGAGGGATAATAGGAGGGAGAGAAAAAAGGTAAGGGAAAGAGGTAAAGAGGAAAAGAAAGGGAGAGGGAGAGAGAGAGGGAAAGAGGAAGAGAGAGTGTGAGAGAGGGAAAGAGAGAGGGAGAGATTAAGAAGGAGATGGGGAGACAAGAGGGGAGGGAGAGAGATAGAGAGATGGAGTGAGGTAGAGGGAAGGAGGGAGGGAGAAGGAGAAAGGGAGAGGAAGAAAGAGAAAGAGAAAAGAAGATATAGGAGAGAGAATAGGTGGGAGAGGGAGAGAGAAGGAGAGAGGGAGACAAAAAAAAGGAGATAGAGAAAGATATGGAGAGAGAAAGGGAAAAGGTAGGAAAGGGAGGGAGAGAAAAAGAAAAAGAGAAGGAAGGAGAGAGAGAGAGGGAGAGCAATGGGGAGAGATAGAGAGAGAAGGTGGAGAATGAGAGAGGGATTAAGGGGGAGAGAGGAAGAGAGAAGGTACGGAGGGAAAGATAACAGATAGAAAGAGAGGAAGTAGGAAAGATAGAGGGAGAGAGAGGGATAAAGAGGAAGAGAAGGAGAGATAAAGGAGAAAGAGGGGGAGAAAAAGAAAGAGAGAATGAAAGAGAGATAGGGAGAGCAAGAGGAAGTGATAGAGAGCGAATGCGAAGAAAACGAAAGAGGGATTGAGGGAGAGAAAGGGAAGAAATAGAGAGAGGGAAGGAGAGAGAGGGAGGGAGAGAAAAAGAAAGAGAGAAGAAAGAATAGAGAGGGAGAGCAAGAGGGAAAGTTAGAGAGAAAGTAGAGAAAGAGAGAGGGAATAAGAGGGGAGAGAGAAGAGAGAGGGCTAGAAAGGGAGAGAGAAAAGGGAGAAAGGGAGAGAAAGTAGGAGAGAGATGGAGGGAAAGAGAAGGGACAAAGAAGAAGAGAGGGAGAGATAGAGAGAGTAGGGAGGAGAGGGTGAGAGAGAGATGGGAAGGGAGATGAAGGGAGAGAGAAGGAGGGAGGTGGGAGAGAGAGGATGAAAGAGAAAGAGAAAGGGTAAGAGGGAGAGAGGGTGAGAGAGAGAGAAATGGGGGAGAGAGAGGGAGAGAGGGGAAGAGGGAGAGAGAGGTAGGGAAAAAGGGGGAGAGGGTGAAAAAGAGGGAGGGAGTAGGAGAGAGGGAGAAAGGGGGAGAGATAAAGGGAGATAGAGGAATAAGGGAATAAAGGGAGAGTGAGAGGGAGGAAGTGGTAAAGAGGGATAAAGAGAGGCGAAGGGGTAGAGAGAGGGAGGGAAAGATATAGGGAGAGAGGAGGGAGAGACAAAGAGGGAGAGCTAGAGATTGGGAAAGAAAAAAGGAGGGGAGAGAGGTCTTAGAAAGAGAGAGAGGGAGAGAGAGGAAAAGTGAGAGAGCGGAAAAGAAGGAAAGGGGGTGAGGGAGATAGTGAGAGAGGAAGAGAAAGATGGAAGGAAAGAGGGAAAGGGAGAGAAGGAGAGCAAAAAGGATGGAGAGTGAGAGAGAGGCAGAGAGAGAGAGTAAAAGATAGAAGAGGGGAGAGGGAGTGAAAAAGAGGGAAAAGAGAGGGAGAAAGAGAGTGGGAGAGAGCGTGAGGGGAAGAGAGGGAGTTATATTGAGACTAAGAGATAGATAGAGTGACAGAGGGAGGAGAGAGAGAGGGAAATGGAAAAAGAGAGACAAAAAGAGCAAAAGAGGAAAGGAGAGAGAGAGGAAGGGAGAGGGAAAGATTAAGAGTGTGGGTAAGAGGGAAGTAGAGGAAGGAAGGGAGCAAGGGAGAGAGAGGGAGAGTGGGAGAAAGGGAGAGGGAGAGAGAAAGAGAAGGAGAAAGAGAGAGAGGAAAGGAGAGATAAAGAGAGGTTTGAAGAGAAGGGAGAGGGGAGACTGGGGAAAGTAGAGGGAGAGAGAGGAAGAGGGAGAGAAGGAGAGGGGTAGAGAGAGAACCAAAAGGGAGATGGGATGAGAGGGAGAAGGAGAGAGAGGGATGGAAAAAGGAAAGAGGGAGAGTGAAGGAGAGAGGGAGAGAAAGATAGAGGAAGAGAGAGGGAGGGAGAGGGAAAAAGAGAGAGAAAGAGATGGAAAGAGAGATAAGGAGAGGTTTGGAGAGAGAGGGAGGTGAGTGAGGGAGAGGGAAAATGAGAGAGAAAGAGATGGAAAGAGAGATAAAGAGAGGTTTTGAGAGAGAAAGAGAGGTGAGTGAGGAAGAGGGAAAGGAAGGGAGAGAGTAAGGAGTGAGAGAGAGGGAGAGGGAGAGAAAGAAAGAGGGAGAGAGGGAGAGGGAGAGAGAGAGAAAAAGGGAGAGAGAGGGAGAGAGGGTAGGGAAGGAGAGGGAGAGAGGGTGAGGGAGAGACGAAGGGAAAGACATAGAGTTAGAGAGAGAGATAGAGTGGGAGAGAGGTAGAGAGAGATTAAGAGATAGATAAAGAGAGAGTAAGAGAGAGATAGAGAGAGCAAGAGAAAAAGTGAGAGGCGAAGGGAGGAAGATAGAGGGGAAAGGGAGTGATAGGGAGGGGGATAGAGAGACAAGGAGAGGTTTAGAAAGAGAGAAAGAAGGGAGTGAGGGAGTGGGAGAGAGCAAGAAGGACATAGTGTAAAGAAAAGAGAGACGAAGGGGAAAGAGGGAAAGGAAGAGAGGGTAAGGGAGATGGAGATAGATGGAGAGAGGAAGAGAAAGAGAGAAAGGGGGAGAGAGAGAGAGTAAGATAAGTTGGAGAAAGCATAAGGGAGCAAGAGAGGGATTGAAAGAGTTAGAGTAAGAGTGAGAAAGAGATAGAGTGAGAGAGGGACAAAGGGGAGAGAGAGAGAGAAAGAGAAAAGAGAGAGAGAGTAAGAGAGAAAGGGAGAGGGAGAGAAAAAGAGGGAGGAGTGAGAGAAAGGAAAAGGGAGAGAGAATAAGAGTGAGGGAGAGTGAAGGAGGGACTAGGACAGAGAGAGGAGTGAGAGAGAGAGAGAGAGAGGGATATAGAGAGAGGGAGAGAGAGAGGGAGAGGAAGGGAGAGATAAGGAGAGGTTTAGAGAGAAGGAGAGGAGAGAGAGGGAAAGGAAGAGAGGGAGAGGGAGAGGGAGAGAGAGAGGAAGGGAGATAAAAAGGGAGGGACAAAAAGGGAGTGAGAGAGGGATCGAGAGAGAAAGAGAAAGGGAGAATGGTAGGGAGAGGGAGGAAGGGAGAGAGAAGGAGAGAGGGGAGAGCGGTCTAAATAAGAGGAAAAGAGAGAAGAGAGGTGGAGAGTAGGATAGAAAAGGAGAATGAGACAGAGTAAGAGGGAGAGAGAAAGAGAGATGGAGTGGAGTGGGAGAGAGGGGAGAAGGAGAGAAGGGGAGAGGGGAGGCGGAAGAGGAGATGGAGAAAGAGAGAGGGGGAAGGGATAGAAGGAGAGAGAGAATAAAAGAGGGAGAGGGATAGGGAGAGAGAGAAAGAGAATGAGGGAGAGAGAGAGGTAGATACAGAAAGGTAGTAGGAAAGAGAGAGGGAGAATGAGAGAGATAGGGAGGGAGAAGGAGAGGAAAAGAGAGAGAGATAGGGAGAAGGAAAGAGAGGGGAATAGAAAGAGAGTGAGGGAGGGACAAAAGGAGATAGAAAAGGAGAGAGAGAGATAGAAAAGGAGAGTGGGAAGAAGATAGGTAGAAAAGGGGAGAGGGGGAGATAATGCAAGAAAGGCAACAACGAGACAAAGGAAGAGCATGAGGGGGGAGAAAGAGGGAGATGGAGAGAAGGTGAAAGAGAGAGGGAAATAAAAGAAGCAAAAGAGAGGAGAGAAGGAGGGAGATAGAGAAAGCGAAATGGAGTGGGTAGGGGAGAAAGAGTGGGAGGGAGGGAGGGAGGGAGAAGGAAGAAAGGAAAGGGGGAGAGAGAGGGAAAGGAAATGGTAGAGGAAGAGAGAGAGGGAGATAAAGATAGAGAGGGAAGGGGGAGGAAAAAGGAAATGGGGAGAGAGAGGGAGAAGGGGGAAAGAGGGTGGGATGGATAGGGAGAGAAAGAGAGAGGGAGAGGGAGAAAGAGAGATAAGGAGAGAGTGAGAGGAGGGAGATAGAATGGGAATAGAGAGGTGGAAAGAGTTAGAGGGAGAGAGAGGGAGAGGAAGGTATAGAGATAGGAAAAGGGGAAGGAGAGAAAGAGGAAGAGGGAGAGAGGAGAGAGGGATGAAGAGGGAAATAAAGGTTGAGAGAGGGATAAAGAGAGGGAGAGAGAGAGAGAGGGAGAGAAAGCGAGAGGAAGAGAAGGAGAGAGAGTGAGGCAGAGGGAGAGAGAAAAGGAGAGATGAGGAGATGGATAGAAAGGGAGGAAGGAAGAGGGAGAGAGAGCGAGAAGAAGATAGAGAGAAAGGAAGATAGAGGGCGAGGGAGATAAAGAGAAAGGGAGAGGGAGGGAGATGGAGGGAGAAATTGTGAGAGATGGAGGGATAGGAAGGGAAGGAAAGGGAGAGATAGAGAGGAAGGAGGGAGAGAGAGAGAGAGAGGGAGAGGGGAGGAGAGGGAGAGAGGGAGAGGGGAGGAGAGGGAGATAAAGAGAAGAAAAAAGGGAGAGGGAGCAACAAAAAGGGAGAGAGAGGGAGAGAGAAGGAAAGAGAGGGAGGGAGAGAGGTGGAGAGGTAAAGATAGTAAGAGAGGGAGAGAGAGGGAGGAAGGGAGGGAAAGGGGGAATGAGAAAGAGGCAAAGGGAAAGGGGGAGAAAAAGCTAGAGGGAAAGAAGGGAGAAGGAGAGAGAGGGAGACATAGAGAAAGAGAGGCCAAGGGAGTCGGAGACATAGAGGGAGAGAGGTACGGAGAGGGGTGAGAGAAGGGAAGAGAGAGGATGAGGAAGAGAGGGAGAGAGAGTTAGCGAAAGAGGGGAGAGGGGGAGAGGGAGAGAGAAAGAGAGATGAAGAGAGAGAAAATAAGAGCGAGACCGAGAGAGAGAGGAAGAGTGAGAGAGACAGAGAGAGAGAGAGGGAGAGAGAGGCTAAGTGTAACCCTCATGAAACTCTTTAGCTATATAGCTATACGTACCGATATATTATGTTTGTATATATGAAGTGTTAGGTGTGATTTATATGTCATTTTAAATTTTTTGAGATAATAACATACTTCGTGTTTATGTGAGGAATTATGAAAAAAATATTATTTTGACACGCTGAAATTTTAATTTCCGAGAAGAATATCTCCTGGAATATCCATAATTATGTAGGTATAATTAATATGTAATTTCTTTTATAATTGTGGTGGTAAAATATTTAATGTTTATGGATATATTCATAGGAGTCACCTTTTTGGAAATTTAACTAGCCATGATTTATTTGTTTTCTTAATGTTATAATTCAAATGACCATGTAAGTGAAAGAATGACCCAAACAAGGTGCATGGTCAAATTTTTGGGAACCGAATGAGGTAAGAAAGTTGGTTAGTTTAGTTACCTTTTTGTTTCTATCTTTAGTTAGTGATGTGACATAAAATCTTCCACCATACTTCCAATTGTACTATCCCACTCCTTTTGGAAAGTCCAACACGCCAACTTGCCTCTCATTTAGTCCCATCATTTGACCTTAGTTTACCATAACTTGTTGACACTTGGAATGCTAAGAAATACATGGTTTAAAAGTGTGATATAAAAATGGGAGAAAGACATGAACTTTGCCAATTTTTTTAGACAAAAATCATAGCTTCCAAGAGCAAAGAGAAACTACTTTGTGAGGGAAAGAAAGAGAGAAAAGAAAGAAAGAAAAAGGAAGGAAAGAAAGAAAGGAGAAAAAAAGAAGGAAAAATCTAGAAAATCTTAAACAAGCATATATCATTGCAAGTAGGTTTCATTTTAGCTTTATTTATGCCTTATGTTTTACTTTACATGCTCAATTTATGGGTTTATTTTAAGCTATGTAATATGTTTTCATGGTAGCTTGTGTTGATATTATGTTTTGATGTTTTGTGATGGATCTAGTATGGTTGTTTTGATGTGCATTTCATGGTGATCTTTATGTTCAATTGTACAATTATGATGATGGAGGGTTGGCAAGTTATGTATCCTTATGAGATCCATGTGTGATGGATGTTTATACATGTGTGGATGGGTTTGGTTTGGTTACAACCATATGGGTTTGGAAAAAATGTGGGTGAATGGGCTTGGATTAAAACAAATGGACTTGGACTAAAACAAAATGGGCTTGGATATCATAAAGAAACCTCATTGGACCTTGGTGCTAAAATGGCCAAGTTTGGATTTATGTTTATGGACCTAAAGATCTAGACCTCCAAGGTAACCCACTTAAGGATAATTTAGTAAGTTAGTATGGAAAGAAATGACTTAGGAACAAAAGAAAAACCTTTGTCCTTTTTGGACCCATTCGGCCAAACACCCTAAAATTTAGGTTTTGCGTTTCATTCATCCTACTTGTGAATGAATGGTTTAAATATACCTAAAGAAGTATAAGATAAAGTGTAGAAAGGTTAGATTCCAAGGAAAAATGGGAATTTAGATTTAGACTAGGAAACACTCAATCTAAACTCGACTTTTACAAATTAAGTCCCAAACCAACTCCATAAGAAATGGCCCAAAGACACCTAAATTAATATAAAATAAAATGTGAGAAGGTAAGAGTGCAAGACGATAATGAAGACCTAAATCCAATAAAAAAATAAAGTTCAGCTTTTAAGGCCCAAATTCGGGTCAAAAAGGAAAACCCACTACAAATACACCCTAACGTATTCCTAGGACTTAAAAACGAAATGGATTAACCCTATGAGGTAGGTCTTGAATTCCTTGTGTGATCTCGATTGTATGGAATCAATGGGTTTAGTAGCCATGACTTGGTGGAATGTGGTTCATGATACATCATGTGCATCATATGCATATGGGACAATTAAGGAAAACAATTGAGTTAAAAACAATGAGATTTGATAACCGAATTGGATTGAATTGGATAGGTTTCACACCCTAATTAGAATTAAATGGGTATTAGCACTTAAGTTATGTGCATGCTCTAATCCGTGTGACATATCCGTGTGACTAATCAGTGTGACTATACTCGTTAGGCGATGGATAATCCCACTAACCGAGGCTACAATGAAAGGTAATTTTGTTGTTAGCTATAAGTGATTGGACAATCACCGAGATATGAAAATAGAGTGAAGTTGCTAATACCTAGGATACCTAAAGTAAAATTTGACGAGTCGAAGTGAGGGACTCAAAAAATTATTGCATATCACATGCATCACCCTACTTACTAAGCTTTGGCTCACTCTTTATTTATTTCATGCTTAATAGGTAAAGGCAATAATAATGCCGATAATAAGCTACCGGTTCATCCCAAAAGAAAGGCTCATGTGTGACATGTGAACTATAGGGTTCACTTTTGTTTGTAATAATACCTATATTATTTTGTAACTTTTGTAACAATATTCAATACATTATGTATGTTGTATGGGAGTAAATTTGAGACGTTAGTCTATAAACCGTGATGCACCTAGCCATGCCTTTTAGGCAATTAGCAAGGGAGTCTGGGGGCCATAGAGGTGGTATCGAGCTTTGGTTTAGTTATTCGGGTAGAAACCTAAGTGTCATATGAGCTCGAGGACTAGTGGGCTATTAAATAAGAAAAGTTTACTTCTTGGTATTTAATAAATGTAAGTGTTTTACGTATGTAAATATGAGTGGTTATTGTATGGTTTATATTATGTAGCCCCTACTTAGACATATGGTTAATGGTAAGTATTTATATTGTAGATGTTGATTCTTTTTCGTGTTCCCGGCGTCCCTAAGACACGTTGATAGCAAGTCGCCCTCACTACATACTAAGCCGAGTTAAATAGCCTCATATGGCCCCGGACTAGGATCTTATGGCACATGTGATCTAAGTCCATGATCCGATCTAGTGAATAGTATTTATTAATGCCTACTTTGATCAATATCATAGTGCCGAGTTTCAAAGGTCGACCATGGTCAAACCTTTCTATCAAGAGATTAGTCGTTACTTGATGCGGTATGGGAGAGCATAATAGAGCGATATTCCTATCATAATGTGATACGAAGCTTCCTACCAATACAGAGTTAGGAGGACCAATATGAGGTTGATGTATAACCGGGGTCTACCCTTGCCTTTAGCTCATGACATCATACGGATCACGTCGATTGGCGCTATAGAATAGTGGAGACTAATGGTGCTACCACGACATGTTCACTATGTTGATTGGACCGAGTAGTTGTGTGCCTAGGAAATGTGTTACAAGGTAGAATACCTTTCATGCACCTTATGAGGTCCTTATGCACCTTGTGAGGTACTTAGACTTGCCCTTTGGTAACTAGTGCTACCTTTTTGTGTGTAACTATGGCATGAAACCTTTTGATGTAACGAGTGTATGTCACTATGAACGTTTAGCATGTACGCTATAATTTTTTATATATATATTTTTGGCTATTGTCTATTGTGTGATGAATGTTCATAGAGGAATTGTGATATCAAACTAACTCGAACGTAGCATAACATGTACAAAGTCAAAACATGTGAAGACGAAATCCAACGACAAGTAAGAGGAGAAGGGACATCCGATACGAATAATGAGAATATGTAAGATGCGTTGAATTGTCCGATAGACATAATGCAACAACAGCAAAAATCAATACAAGAAAAACAACGGAACCACACGAGCACATAAGACAAGTCTTGGCTATGCATCGACAACCTCTTACTCTAACTCAACATAGAAATGTTGTAGTAGAAAGATTTCGAAAGATGAATCCTCAAGAGTTTACTATGGGTGTTAACCTAATGATAATGGAAGAATGGATTAAGTATCTAGCCGTGATATTTAAGTACCTACAATTCACCAATAATGAGCGAGTACCATGCACTATCTTTATGCCGACTAAAGACGCCCGCACCTAGTGGAAAAGCACATGATTAACGGTAGATGTACCTCATTTGACTTGGGGAGAATTTAAAGAGGTCTTTTATAATAAATACTTCATAACGGATGTGAAAGCTAAGAAAATCCGGGAATTTTTAGAACAAAAACATGAGGGTATATCCATAGGTGAATATGTAAGAAAGTTTGAACGAGGGTGCTCGCTTGGCTCTTTCATAGCTAAGGATGAGAATATGAAAAAGAATCGATTTCCGGGAGGGTTAAACCTAAGGGCTTAGAGTATGGTGCAAATGTCGGCCATCCGGACCTTCCCATAAATGGTAGACAAGGGCATGCTGCGTGACGAAGATTAGAGAGAGATAACAAGGGAGGTACAAGCAAAAGAGGGGAGCATTTAAATTTAGAGCCTCTTTGTTTGGACCAATGAGATGATGTCCATCCAAGAAGTTCACTTAAAGTGGTGGCTCGAGCAATACAAGAGCATCCAAACCAACACCATATACCTCGAGCCCGCTATTAGATAATCAATCAGGATAGACGATGAGTACCTAACCTTGATGCACTAAGTATGAGAGGTTTCGGATTGGAGAGTGTTGATCGAATGTGAGGACTTGCTATATCTATTACAAGCCGGGGCATATATCTTACAACTACCCACAAATGTAGAAATCTAGACACTAAGTATGAGAGGTTTCGGATTGAAGCTTTGTATGGATGAAGGTGTAGATCCCCAATACACTAAGATGGTGGCTAAGATTTGCCAACGAATGAAGTCGATCCAAAGTAGACGAAAAAGCTATACCGATAAAAGAAGAATGGATCTAGAGTTTGAAGTTGGTGACTATGTTTTCTTAAAGATTTCACCAATGAAATGCGTACCGTGATTTGGGACAAAAGGAAAATTGAGTCCATGATATATTAGATCTGTTTGAGATACTTGATCGCGTAGGCAATATGACGTATTGATCGTTATTATCGCCATCCTTGTCAAGAGTATATGATGTCTTTCATGTGTCTATGTTAAGAAAATGTATTGGAGAGCCTAGCTAGATTCCGGAGATAATGCCACCGAGCTTGACCCCGGACTTAACATATGACGAAAGACCAATCCAAATTCTTGATCGATAAATTAAACGCCTAAGGAATAAAGATATTACTTTAGTTAAAATTTTATGGGAGAATCATGACCTCAAAGAAATGAGCTGGGAATTGGAGGATGAAATGAAAGAGAAATCCCAAGAGTTATTCATGTTAGCCAATTTCGAGGATGAAATTTCTTTTAAGGAGGGGAGAAATATAACCCCCATGAAACTCCTTAGCTATATAATTATACGTACTAATATATTATATCTATATATCCGAAGTATTAGGTGTGATTTACATGCCAGTTTAATTTTTTTTGGAGATAGTAACATGCTTCATGTTTATGTGAGGAGTTATGAAAAAAAAATATTATTTCGACACGTTGAAATTTTAATTCCCGGGAAGAATATCTCATGGAATATCCATAATAATGTGGGCATAATTTATGTGTCATTTATTTTATAATTATGGTGTTAAAATATTTAATGTTTATGGATGTGTTCATAGGAATCACCTTCTTGGAAATTTAACTAGCCATGATTTATTTTTTTCTTAATGTTATAATTAAAATGACCATGCAAGTGAAAGAATGACCCAAACAAGGTGCATGGTCGAATTTTTGGGAACCAAATGAGGTAAGGAAGTTGGTTAGTTTAGTTACCTTTTAGTTTTCATCTTTAGTTAGTGATGTGACATAAAATATTCCACCATACTTCTAATTGTACTATCCCACTCCTTTTTGGAAAGTCCAACATGCCAACTTGCCTCCCATTTAGTCCCATCATTTGACCTTAGTTTACCATAAATTATTGACACTTGGAATGCTAAGAAATATAAGAATCGAGCTACTACAACAACCTCTTACAAAGTTTGTGCTGAAAAAGAAATCAAGATCTTTGGTGCTAGTATTGGCTATGCACCAATATTCTAGTCCATTTCCCTTAATGGCTCTCGTAATGTAAGCTAGCAAGAAGTAGCTAGCTGGGCCCAATGTCATTGGCTTGAATTGCTCTTTGAATGGATCCTTTTCCGTATGTTTGCGTTTTACTTTTTCTTATGATTTTGAGTCCGTAATTTGGACTAGCCTAGTTTCCTTGTTTGAACTATTTTCTTCTTTAGTTTTTGCCTTTTGCTTTATAAATTTGTTGACTTGTCAAGTAGTAATTTCACTATACTAATCTACCTCGGTGACTTGAATCTACTTCACCGGAAAGGAAAGACGTCCAAGGTCATCCAGTATGGAATGAATTAGAGACATGTTTCACACAAAGGGGAATTGTTAGATTTCTAAGTTTGATGAGTTTTAAATTTCTTTAATTCTCGGATATTTTTGCCATTTCTAATTTAGTATGTTTAACTTTCAAAAGCCACACAATCTACTAAGATCTTTCAATTGATGTTCAACATGGTCATTTTTTCAATGGTGTTCATCATATTCTGATCAATAATTTGATCGGTGCATGTCAAGATAGAATTCCCAAACTCGTACATAGAATAACAATGGCAAGAAGTAGCTAGCGAGGCCACTATCTCAATATGCAAAGGTCGAAATATGGTACATGTCATTGCCCTCATGCATATGAAAGGTGTATGGCTTTGCATATTTGGCATTTTGGTTAGCCCCATTTAATAACGAACTCGTATTCAATGTACGTACGTTCATTCCCAAAGAAAGCATCGTGGAGGCTTATCACCCGGATCGTAGAATCCTCACACATCATGACTACAAATCATCATATTTGTTTCGAATGTGCCATAAATTGAAGCATACTTGTGTTTCTTTTCATTTTCTATTTTTGCCAAGTGAAAAATGGCACTCGTGCGATTCATTTCTTGTTTCACTTACGATCCCAGTATGTATGGTCAAGGTGATGGTGGCGCCTACAAAACAAATAATTTCTACATTTTGTTCCATCTCATCTCTTACCACAAACAGACACATAAATGTTTTTTGCAATGTGTTAGTACTTGATGAAAACTCCATTAGCAAATGTAGGAAAGTAAATCTAGATGCAATATTTTATCTTATCGAATCAAAAACAAAAACAAATAGTATATATTAATTTATTTAAAATTCACAAAACTAATCTATTATAACTCGGTTTACACGTATTGTATTAGTGTTTTTTTTTTTTGACTCTCCACAACATTTTAAGCTAAAAAATCTAGACTAATCCCTTATTATTTTATCGAATACATAAAACAAAAATAATTATCTAGATAATTTTTTACATATACGAAAACTAAAATTATAGACCACATGCATAATCTACTATAACTTTGTATATGTGCACAATATTAGTGTTTTTTTTAAATCACTAGATACACCTAAACAAAGAAGCATGTTTCTATATTTATAGTAGTTTTAACTAATCGATAACATGTTTTAATTAGGAAATTAACTTTAGTAAGGATTAATGACAAGTCTCATATCAAGTAGAAAGTCAACATTTATTAGAAAATTAAATCTTTCCAACATAAGGATAAGGATTGAAGATTAATACTCATTTGATTTGATTCCAACACGGTGAAGACAGACTTGAAAGACGATCCAGTCAAATGTGGTATGTAGTAATGGAAACAATTTCACATACCATGATCCGAAATATTGACACGTGTATTTTGCATCGATTAATTAGCATCTCAACAAAAGATAATAGTGGCTTTTGGACTTATTATAAGAAAGAATTGGATTCACATTAGGTTAATTTGTACTTGCCAAATAACTTGGCTAAACATTAATCGGATAATTAAAAGCAATCAAAATGATACCAAACAAATTTAGGGTCTATTTGAAAAGGTTAAAAATATCTACAGATTTAGGATCTTTATATTTAAGGAAAGAGAGAAGAGGAGAGAGAAAAAAGGGAGAGAGATAAAGAGAGAAAGTATGGAAGCAAGAGGAGAAAGAAGGAGAGGGGAGGGCAGGGAGGGGGAGAGAGAGAGAAAGGGAGAGGGGGAGAGAAAGGGAGGGAGAGAAATAGAGAGTGTGAGAGAGAGGGATAGAGAAAGGAACATAGAGGGAGAGAGAAGGAGAAGAGAGGGAGAGAGTAGGAGAGAGGGAGGGAGATAAGGGAGAGAGGGAGAGAGGAGAGAGTAGGAGAGATAGGGAGAGAGAGGGAGTAAAGAGGGAGAGAGAGGGAGAGAGTCAAAGAGAGTGAGAGAGAGAGTGTGTGAGAGAGATTAGAAGAGAGGGAAAGTGAGGAAGAGAGAGAGAGAGAAAATAAGAGGGATAGAGAAGGAGGGAGAGGAAACTAGAGAGGGAAGATGAGAGAAGTGGAATGAGAGAGTGAGAGAGGGGGAAGAGATAGGGGGAGGGAGGGAGTGATAGAGAGGGAGATATTAAGGAAGAAGGGTCGAGAGAGAGAAGGAGAGAGGGAGGGGGAGAGAGAGAGGGAGAAGGAGAGGGGGAGAGGGAGAGACATTAAAAGGGAGAGAATCGGGGGATTAGGATAAAAAAGGTGAGAGGGAGAGAGAGAGAGGGTGAGAGATAGAAATGGAGAGATGGAGAGATAGGGAGGGATAGAGAGAAGTAGGGAGAGACTAAAGGAGAAAGATAGGGAGAGAGATAAAGAGAGAGATATAGAGAGGGAGTGAGGGGGAGAGAGGTGAGAGTAGGAGAAAGATATAAAGGGAGAGAGGGATAGACATATAGAGAGAGAAGGGAAGGGAGATGGAGAGGGAGAAAAGGGAAGGGAGAGGGAGGGAGAAGAGAGGTAAAGGAAAGGAAAAAAAGAAGAGAGGGAGAGAGAAAAAGACAGAGAAAGAAGGGGAGAGTGAGGGATGGGTAAAGAGAGGGAGATAGAGAGGGGGAGGGAGAGAGTGGGAAAAAGAGTGAGAGAGAGGGAGAGGGAGAGGGAGAGGGAGAGGGAAGGAAAGAGGAAGAGAGAAAAAGGGGAGGGAGAGAGAGGGGAGAGACAAAGAGATAGAGAGAGGGAGGGGGAGAGAGCAAAGGAGAGTAGGAGAGAGGGAGAGAGATATTAGAAGAGAGAAGCAGAGAGGGAGAGATAAAGAGAGAGAAAGAGAGATATGGAGAGAGAGATGAGGGAGAGGAGAAGGGGGAGAGAGGAGAGGAGAGAGATGGAGAGGGGGATAAGGAGAGTTAAGGTGAGAGGGGAAGAGAGAAAAAAGACGGAGAATAGGAGAGAGAGGGAGGAAAAGAAGAGGGAGAACAAGAGAGAGAGGGAGAAGGAAGGAGGGAGAGGGATAGAGAGAAATAGGGAGAAAAGGAGAGGGGAAGAGGGAGATAGAGAGCGGTAGATTAAGGGAAAGAGTAGGAGAGGAAGGGAGAACTAAAAAGGGAGAGAGGGAAGGAGAGGGAGATATAGGTAGACAGAGGGAGGTAGAGTGAGGGAGAGAGTGGGAGAGAGAGGGAGAATGAGAAATGGAGAGAGGAAGAGAAGGAGAGAATGAGAGAGGGGGTTGGAGAGAGGGGGATAGAGGGAGAGAGAGTGTGGGAGAAAGAGAGAGGGATTGGAAGAGAGGAGGAAGAGAGAGGGAAAGGGAGATAGAGGGAGAAGGAGAGTGAGAGAGAAAGGGAGATGGAGGGAGAAGGAGAGTGAGAGAGAAAGAAAGAGTAGGAAAGAGAGAGATGGAGAGAGAGAGAGAGAGGGTGAGAGAGGGGGAGAATAAGATAGAGTGAAGGAGAGATAAAGGGAGAGAGAGCGAGGGGGAGAGAGGGAGAGAAGGAGAGACACATATAGATAGGGAGAGGGAGAGAGATAAAGAGAAAGATTAGAGAAGAAAGAGAAGAAGAAAGGGAGAGAGAAAAGGAAGAAGAGATAAAAAGGGAGTGAGATAGAAAGGGAGAGAGGGAGAGGGAGGGAGGAAGAGAGGGAGAGAGAAAGGGAGAAGGAAGGGATAGAGAGTGAAGCGATATAGAGGATAAAAGAGAAGGAGAGAGGAAATGAGAGAGAGCAAGAGAGGAGAGAAGGAGAGGTAAAGAGAGGGAAAGAGAGAAGGAGGGACAAAAAGAGAAGGACAGAGGGAGAGAGAGCAGGGAAGATAGAGAGAGAAAGAGGAGTAAGAGAGAGGGAGAGAATGGGTAAGAGAGGGAGAGAGAGGAGAGAGAAAGAGAAAGAGGGAGAGGAAGAGAATGGGTAAGAGAGGGAGAGAGAGGAGAGAGAGAACGAGGGAGAGGGAGAGGAAAGAGAGTGAGAGGGAGAGGGAGAGAGGGAGTAGGAAAGGGAGAGATAGTGAGAGGGAGAGGGAATCGGAGGGAGAGAGAAGGGGAGAGAGATAGAGTTAGGGAGAGATAGGGAGGGAGAGGGAGAGAGAGGGTGAGGGAGTGAGAAAGGGAGACAGGGAGAGAAATAGAGAGAGAGAAGGGGCATAGAGGTAGAGGGAGAGAGAGCAAGAGGGTGGGAGAAAAAGAAAGGGAGAGGGAGAAGGAGAGAGGGAAAAGGGAGTAGTGGGAGGGAGAGGGAGAGAGATGGAGGGAAAGGGAGAGGGAAAGAGAGAGGTTGAGAAAAAGGGAGCAAGAGAGAGAGAGAGATTGATGGAGTGAGAGAGAGAGAGATAGAGAAAGGGAGAAAGAGAGGGAGAGAGAAGAGGAGGGAGGGAGAAAGAGAGGGAGGGATAGAGTAAAGGGGGAGAGAGAGAGGGAGAGGGAGATGGAGAGTGTGACACCCCTTTCCTCACCCCACTTGCTAAATACCCAAAAGGAGTTGCTAGGAAAGAAGCGTGTCACGCCGACATGACCAATTTCCAAATTAACCTTAAACACATATGTGCTTATACATTAAGGAATTATCATACAATGAAACATGTACAAGAAAATTTACATAATATATAGCAATACAATGGAAGAAATTACAAAATTTATTTATAATACTATCAAACTATTTATTGACACCTAAACCCTAAAATTAAAGTCAAAAGAAATTTTGGTACACTTGTGTCACACGTGAGCCTTTTTGGAGGACCCGGTAGCATCCCTACTATTTTGACTCGTTCCTTCCATAACATGAAAATAACAATGGGGTGAGCTGATGCTTAGTAAGTAGGGTGATGTACGTGATATGTAATAAAATTATGTTTCCCATTCTAATTTGAGTACCATAGGTATTAGCAAGATCGTGCGTTCCATCTCTCGATGATCGTATTATCACCTACTCGTTCATAACAAAATTATCCCTCATTGTAGTTAGCGAAGTTATCCCTCGTTTAACGGTGTTAGTAATAGAGCACGTATATAGTTTCATCCTATTACCCATTCCATTCAATTCGATTACCAAACCGTATTATCTCATGACTCGGTGATTTTTCTCAATTTTATACCACCCTTGAATACACGTGATGCACATGGTATTATTTTAACACATTCAACTAATTATGCTATTAACATTTTCTTCTCAGTCCATTCTCATGTCCCGATGCACACTCGAGACTTCACAAGTGTTTCATGTACGATTCAAAGTATTCAAAATGAGAGCAGAAATCACATTTATTGGTGATCATTGCATAAATCTACTTCGTACTTATGAGTTTTTCTTCTCGTGTACTCGGTAAGTCTAGGCTCGAATTTTTGATTTATTACTTCGTTGACAAGATCGGTTAATCCTAAGTATTCATGTGTGACATACTTAAGCTAAAATCTTATTTAATTTGAACCTTTAATCTTAGTAGTCAAGGTTAACTCGTAATGGGTCTTGGTCTTAATCTAGGTTTTTCTTGAATTCTCTTTTTTTTTCCATTACTCCATTTATATGTCTTATAATAATTGGTCTCTATTTTAGTTCACCTTTAATTCTTGATCTCTAATTGCACAAAAGGATTCATTGTTAATCATTTTCTTTTCTAGGCCGATTGGTCCGAAAATGAGCAAGAAATTGTTTTTTCCTTTCTAGGTTAGTTCCTTTTATACTAACTTGCCAATAACTTACCAAACCATACTTTAGAAGGGTTACCAAGGAGATCTAAACCTTAAGGTCCACAAAAGAAATCAAATTTAGCCATCAAATATCCAATTTACCTAATAAAGTACAAAACCCTATTTTTCTTTTAGTTAGGCCGAATGGGTTGTTAAGATGGCCATGGATTGCCTTTTATGTATAGTGAATTTATTTCCACCCTAAACTATTAACCCATTCCTAATTGAGTTACAATTATATTCTAGGCCCTTAATTTCCCCAAAAGATCCATTCTTTCACAATTTTCCCCACTTGACCGAATGGTTTTAACCTAGGGCAACTCTAGAAGTGCGTTCCTTTCCTTTTCAAGTCATGCTCACCAAATCTAGTTTGGCTCTAACCAATTCGGTCCATACCTTTTTCTTTTGTTTTTCTTTTCAAACCATCCACACATTTAAACACATCAAACAACTTTGCATGACAACACAAACACATAGATCCATCACAATTTGCCAAACCCTAACACCAACACAAACAACCATAGCAAACATTGAAAATTATTACAAACCCATGAAATAAACACTTAAAAAAAATTAAGACATAAAATAAATATAAATGGAAGTGACTTACTTTGCTTGAATTTCCTAAAGGTTTTTTAGGCTTTCCCCTTCTTTCTTTTCTTTCTTTCTTTTTCTTTTTCTTTCCTCTTCCTTTCTTTCCTTATCGTTTTTCTCTCCTTTTGTGTAGCTACGGGTTACCTAAAATTTTCTTCCATTCTCACTTAGTCTATATATATATATACATGCTTTAAATCTTAGTATAATTATGTGTACAAATGTCTTAATTTAATTTGAGAGAGTGGAAAGCTATTGATGAGTCAAGAAAGAGAGAGTGTCGGGTTTGATGGGTTTAGGGTGAGTTAGCCTTAATTCATTAATTAAGGGGGCTTATGTGTCCTAACTAATTGGTTAGACTAACTAAACACTCTAACTAATCTAGTTCAAGTAACTAAACATCCCTCCCTCTCACAATTTGTTTTGGAAATTCCTCACCTTAAAGTCGAATTCCTTCCCCCAAAAATATTTCAATAGTGATGCCTCTAAAACAATCCGTACTAAAATGGCCATAACTCTTTATACATAGATCTAAAAATTATGAAATTTACAGAGAGATAGTAGACACATATATGAACAACTTTTATTCTTTAAGTTTTACCTAGAAATCACACCAAATTTGGACATAATATAGTCCTCAAAACATTGATTTTGCATATTTGATTTCTTTAATAATTAAACAATTAATTTCAAGCACAATAACTTTAATTCAATATAAATCACTCATTTCAAGAATTAATTTCTGATGGTGTAATGAGAATTATACTTACACTTAATATATGCATCTATATAAATATTTTAATACGTATCGCTTACGGTTAAGGATTTTTTTTTATGGCGGTTACGGAGAGGGAGAGGGACGGAGGGAGAGCTAGGTAGGGAGGGGGAGAGGTCAATAGAAGGAAGGAGGGTGAGAGAGGTCAATAGAAGGAAGGAGGGTGAGAGAGGAGGAGGGAGGAAGAATAAAAGGAGGGATGGAGGGAGAGGGAGGATAGAGATCAATAGAAGGATGGAGGGAGAGAGAGGGGGAGGGAGGGATTAAAGGAGGGAGGGATAAAGAGAGTAAGGAGGGAGAAAGAGACAAGGGAAGGAGTACGGGAGGGAGGGATAAAGAGAGTAAGGAGGGAGAGAGAGACAAAAAGAGAGAGGGAGAGAGAAAAGGATAGAATGGGAAGAGAGAGATAGAAAGAGGGAGAGTGAGAGAGGTAGGTAGAGATAGCGATAAATGTTAAGATGTAGAGAGAGGGAGGAGGAGAAAAAGAGAAACTTACACAGAGAGATAGAGAGGGAGAGGGAGAGACAGCGAGAGAGAGGATGAGGGAGAGAGAGTGTGAGAAAGAGAGGGAGAGTAAGGGAGAGAGCATAAGGGAGAGGGAGAGAGAAAGAGAGAGGGAGAGGGGGAGGAGGAAGGAGGGAAGGAGAGAGAGAAAAGGAGAGAGGGGAGAGTAGGACTGAGAAGGGAAGAATAAAGAAGGAGAGAAGGGGAGAGAGATTAGGAGAGGGTAAAAAAGGGGGAGAGAGATATATATAGGAAGAAAGAGAGAGGGAGATGAAGAGAGAGTGGCGAAAAGGAAAGGGAGAGAGGGGGAGAGTGAGAGTTTGAGAGCTAGAGAGGGAAAGAGATTGAGAAAGAGAGAGGGAGGGAGAGGGATAGAGGGTGAGAGAGAGAAAAATGAGGAAAAGAGAGAGGGAGAGAGAGATGAAGAGGGAGAGAAGGGAAGAGAGAGAAAGATAGAGCAAGGGAGATAGAGAGGGTAGAGAAATAGAGAAGAAGAGAGAGTGGGAGAGAGAGGAAGAGTGAAAGAGAGGGAGACAGAGAGGAAGAGTGAATGAGAGAGTGAGGGAAAGGGAAAGAGAGAGAAATAAAGAGAGAGGGATAGGGAGAGAGAGAGAGGGAGAGAGGGTGAGGGAGAGAGGGAGGGAGAGAGGAGGTAGGGGAGATGTAGAGTGATAAAGAGAAAGGGTGAGAGACATAGAAGAAGAAGGGAGAGAGAGGAAGAGTGAGATTATGAAAGGGAGGGAGAAAGAGAGGGAAATGAAGGAAGAGAGAGGGCGAGAGATATAAGGGGAGAGGGGGATTGGGGGAGAAGGAAAAAGAGAAGGAAGAAAGAGGAAGAGAGGGAGAGATGGTGAGGGAGAGAGGATAAGGGAAAAAGAAGAGAGAGTGGGAGAAAGAGGTAGATAGAGAGGGAGAGAGGGCAAGGGAAAGAGAAAAAGAGAGAGTGGGAGAGAGAGAGGTAGATAGAGACAAAGAGATAAGGAGAGAGAGAGGGACGGAGAGGGAGAGAGAAAGGAGGGAGATAAGGTGGAAAGAGGGGAAGAGAGAAGTAGGAGAGAGTGGATTAAAAGGGATAGAGGGAGAAAGACAATGGTAAAGAAGAGGAGGAGAGGGAGAGAGCATGAGAGAGAGAGGAAGAGAGGGAGACAAAGGGGGAGAGAGAAGGAGAGACGAATGGGAGAGAGAGGGAGGGAGGAATAGAGGAAGGGCGAGGGGAGAGAATGACGAAGAGGGATAAAGAGAGAGATTAGGAGAGAGATAAAGAGAGGGAGAGAAAGAGGGAGGGAGAGAGAAGAAATAGGAAAGGGAGGGATAAAAGGAGAGAAATAAAGAGGGTAAGAGAGAGAGGGAAATAAAGATATAGAGAGAGGGAAAGAGATATAGAGGAGAGAGGGGGAGAGAGATTAGGAGGGAGGGAGAACGAGAGAGGGAAAGGGAGAAAAGGGTATAGGGGAGAGAATGATAAAGAGGGAAAAAGAGAGAGATTGGGAGAGAGATAAGAAAGGGAGAGGGAGAGGGAGGGAGAGAAAAAATAGGAAAGGAAGGGATAAAGGGAGAGAAATAGAGAGGGTGAGAGAGAAAGAGGGAAATAAAGATATAGAGAGAGG
Source organism: Dovyalis caffra (assembly GCA_963924115.1). NCBI lineage: Eukaryota > Viridiplantae > Streptophyta > Magnoliopsida > Malpighiales > Salicaceae > Dovyalis > Dovyalis caffra. The sequence continues at coordinate 2,616,943 of CAWUPB010001179.1, forward strand.
GAGTGAGAGATGGAAAGAGAGATAGAGGGGGAGAGAGGGGGAGAGAGATTAGGAGGGAGGGAGAGTGAGTGAGGGAGAGGGAGAGAGGGAGACAAGGTGAGGGGGACAAAGAGAGGAAGAAAGAGGGAAAGGTAGAAATAGGTAGAAAGAGATATAAAGAGAGGGAGGGAGGGAGGGAAGGAGATTAAGAAAAGGAGGAAGAGAGATTAAGAGAGAAAGAGAGAGAGGGAGGGAGATAAAGAAAGAAAGGGATAGGTAGAGAGGGAGAGAGGGAAAGAGAGGGATAGAGATGAGGAGCAAGAAAAGAAGAGGCATAAAGATAGAGCATGAGAGGAAGAGCGAGAGAGCGAGAGAGGGAGGGGGAGAGAAGGAGACAGAGAGAGAGATATGAAAGGGGAGAGAGAGGGGAGATTGGGAGAAGGAGAGGGAGGGAGAGAGGAAGAAATGGAAAGAAAGAGGGGAACGAGGAAGGGAAGGGGGAGATGCAACGAGAAAGGGAGGAGAGAGAGGGAGAACAAGAGAGAAGAAGAGAAAGATAAGGGGAGAGGGAGAGAGATAGAGAGATTTATCGGGAAGAGAAAGAGAGAGAAAGAGAGGGATAAAAAGGGGGAGAGAGGGAAAGAAAGTGAGGGGAGGAAAGGAGAGAGGGAGATGGAGAGAAAGAGAGAGAGAATAAGAGATAAAGAGAGAGAAATAGAGGGAGAGAGAGGGAGAGATAGAGAGAGGGAGAATGTGGGAGAGGGAGAGAGAGGGAGAGAAGGAAGGGAGAGGGAGAATGAGAGAGAGAGGATGAAAAAGTGAGGGAGGGATAGAAAGATGGAGAGATAGAGAGATATATTAAGAGAGAGAGAAAGAAAGGGGGGAAAGAGGAAAAGAGAGGGAGAGAGAAGGAGAGAAAGAGGGGAGAGGAAGGGAGAGAAAGAAAGAGAGGGAGAGGGAAAATGAGGAAGGGAGAAAAAGAGAGAAAAGTCAAGAGAAAAGAGGAGAGAGAGGGAGATAAATAGAGAGGGAGAGGGAGAGAAAGTGATAGAGAGGGGGAGAGAGGGAGGAGAGGCGAAGAGGGAAAGAGAGGGAGAGAGAGAGAAGAGAGAGAGATAGTGAGATAAGAGGGAGATTGGGAGAGAGGGAGAGAGGGAGAGGGAGGGAGAGACAACGAGAGAGATAGAAAGAGAGAGGGAGAGAGCGGGAGAAAGAAGAGAAGGAGATAGAGTGAGGGAGAGAGAGGTAGAGAGGAGGGAGATAATGGGAGAGAGAGGTAGGAGGAGAGAAAAAAAGAAAGGGAGAGAGAGAAAGCGAGGGTGGCATAGTAGGAGAGAGAGAGGGAGAAGGAAAGAGAGAGAGAGAGGGTGGGAGAGAGGGAAAGATTGGGAGAGATGGAGAGAGTGAGGGAGAGAGTGAAAGAGTGGGGGAGGTAGAGAGAGGGAGAGAGAGAGGGAAAGAGAGAAGGGAGGGAGAGAGGGGGAGAGAGCGTGAGTGATATAGAGAGGGACATAGAGATGGAAGGAGAGAGCTAGAAAGAGGGAGAGATAGGAAGAGAGAGGGAGAGAGAAAGATAGAGAGGGGCTCGAGAGAGATCGAGAGAGAGAAAGGGGATAGAGGGTGGTAAAGAGAGGGAGAGATGGAGAGAGAAAGGTAGAGAGGGGTTGAGGGAGATTGAGAGAGGGAGGGCAATAAACAAACAAGGAGAGAGGGAGAGAGAGGGAGAGGGTGAGGGGGAAGGGGAGAGAGGGTGAAACAGGGAGAGGGTGAGGGGGAAGGGGAGAGAAGGTGAAACAGGGAGAGGGAGAGGGAGAAAGAGAAAGAGGTGTTAGCGTAAGTGCCTAAGATCCAATTGTGTTTGGATAGTTTGACTCACCGTAATATTATATTGTTTGTTGTATTAATAAGACGAAGCCTTTATATTAATCATTATTATTTTTATTTTGAAGGGAATTAGATAAAAATTCATAAGATATGCATTGCATTAATAATTAATTAAAAGATGTGCGATAAACATTAATGCTCTTAAATGATATCATTAAATTTTTCAACTCATAGCATTGTCAAGAATGGATATTGACCATATAGGTAAGATTTATGAGTTTTATGCTCTTGCTATAAGATAGCGGTAGGAGATCTCACACCTATTAGTAGTGTGATGCCAAAACAAGTACTTAGGAGATTAATAGTAGAGAATATATTACTCGGGCTTGACTCGCTATGAGAACCCATTTGGTTTAGTCTATGAAAATCTCGGACAAGATGCGTATAATTGGTCATTTGACTTGAGGTCATCATGGTTATCTCATAAGAGGATTTATATACTTTCAAACTCATTTTGATGGGCTCAATTAAGAGATGTATGTGGTTGGTTCATTAGGTGCACTTGGAATCTAATGGAGATAGGAGGATGACAAAGATAGGATATTTCATTCTTTATATGCTAAAGGAGTTTTGCATTGCACTTCAATAAATGTCTATTCAAGAGATTTATGGCCATAGTAGGAGAATACTAATAGGGTATAGTTAGTTTACTCTAGAACTAAGGCATTTAGGAATCAAAGAAAACTTGTATGATCATAATGGAACAAACTATGAACTATGTTCGAGATCATACTATGATAAATTGACATGAGGACTAAATTATATGATACCCATGCTTATGAAAAGTAATTGTTTTCTAAATAGAGGCTAACCATTAGGGCATACATGACATAAAGAAAAAAGAAAATAGATTTCTCTCCCTATAATCATGCCAACTCCCTCCCTCTCCCTTAGAGTTGTTGCAAAATATCTTGAAATAGATTTCTAAAGAGAAAAATAAAATAAGTCAAAAAAGGGTTGAGCTAGCATTCTATAACTTCTAATTTCTTCTTTATGGATGCTTGGACTGCATAGATTATCGGTAGAGGTCGAACACTTAGATGGCATTTTTTTTATATAAAGGCTAAATCTATGCTATAGGAGGTCATCCTTTTACTTACACTTTGCAATGACTTCATCTTAAGAGCCATAGATTGAGGATAAAATTTTATTTTATTCAATACCTCTATAGGATGCATGATCCTTCAAGAGAGAGAGAGGAAGAGATTAGGGAGAGAGAGGTAGAGGGGGAGAGATAGGAAGAGAGAGGAAAAAGAGAGAGAGAGAGGAAGGGAGAGTAAGAGATTAGGAGAGAGAGATATGAGGGTGAGAGAGGGAAGGATGGAGGGAAGAAGAGGAAGGGAGTGAAAGGGGGAGAGAGAGGGAGGAAAGGGAGAGAGGGAGAGGGAGATAGAGATAGAGAGGGAGAGAGGCAGAGGGTGAGAGACATATAGAGTGGGTGAGAGATTAAAAGGGCGAAAGAGAGAGAAAAAGAGAGATAGAGAAGGAGAGAGGGAGAGGAACAAGAGGGAGAGGGAGAGGGAGAGGGATAGAGGGTGGGAGAGAGGATCTAGAAGGAGAAAGAAGAGGAGAGAGAGGATGAGACATAGAGGGAGAGAGAAAGTGTGGGATGAAGGGGTAGGGAGAGGAGGAGAGAGTAAGGAACGGAGGGAGAGAAAAAGAGAGAAAACGGAAGAAAGGTCAAGAGAAAGGGAGTGGGAGAGAAAGGGAGAGAGGGAGGGAGGGAGAAGGAGAAAAGGAGGGTGGGAGAGGGAAAGAGAGAGAGAAGGAATCTGTGGCCATAATAGGAGTTCACCAATAGAGCATAGTTGGTTTACTCTACAGTTAAGGCATTTGAGAGTCGAAGAAAACTTGTGTGATCATAATCAAATAGACTATAAACCAAGTTTGAGATCATAATATGATAAATTGATATGAGGATTATATAGTAATCATGCTTATAAAAGATAATTATAGATTAATTAATCCTCTTAAAGAATTGAGTAGTTATGCTACCTTACTAGAGGCCAATCTTGATTTATGTATAAAGAGATAAAAGAGGTATCTTTTATTCTTGATACATAGCGAACATATCTAAGAGCTTATTAAGTCATACGGATGAGTTTAAATATTAACATTAGGAAAGAGAAGCAAAGATTTTGGAAAAGGTTTCTAGTTTTGAAAGTTTCCTAAAATAGATAGTTTTCTATTTTAGAAATCAATTTCGTAATTTGGAAGTCAATTCCAAATTTAAAAGTAAGTTACCTAAAAAGGAAATTAGTTTCCTAATTTAGGGTTGAGGCTATTTTTGAATTTGTTTCCCAATGTTGACTTTCTAAAAAATATCCGACTCAATTTATTTGAATAGTCTAAATTAATTAGTAATTAATTAGGCCAAAAGAGTTTGGACCAAAGGCTTAATTTTAAAGCCTACAAGATATGTTCGTGGGAGGATAAATTTAAGCTATTTTAAATAAGGCTTAGGGTTTACAAGAATAAGATCAAACAAGCCCACACATGTTGCAAGTCTTTGTCCTCAAAGATGCCACCCCCTATATAAATAAAGGGGAGAGAGGCGACAAGGAGGAAAAAAACACACATGCATAGCAAAAAAAAAGTGAGAAAACATTTCGTCCCTAAATCTTAGATAGAAAAAAATTTGTGTTTTATTTTGTACCTTCATAGAATGCATTATCATTTAAGAGAGAGTGAGAGAGAGAGTGAGATGGAGAAAAGGAGGGTCGGAGAGGGAAAGGGAGAGAGAGGGGGAGAGAGAAGAGAGGGAGAGAATAGGAGAGAGGGAGAGGTAGGGAGAGAGAGAGAGGGAGATGAGAAGAAGGGGAGCGAGGGAAAGCGAGAGAAAGAAATGGAGAGAAAATGGGATAAAGAGAGGATGAGGGAGAGAGTGGGATAGAGAGGAAGAAAGACAGAGTGGTAAAGAGAGAGATAAAGAAAGAGAAGGGGAGAGAGAGAGAGAAAGGAGAGAGGGTGAGAGAGATAGGTAGAGAGAGGGGGAAGGAGGGCCAAAAAGAGAGAATGAGAGATAGTGAGAGTAGGAGGAGAGAGAGGGAGAGAGAAAAGGGTAGAGAGCTAGAGTGTGAGAGAGACGAGAGGAGAGAAAGCAAGGAGGGAGAGGAAGAGAGATAATGTGGGAGAGAGAGGGAGAGAGAGGAAGAGAGGGAGAGAGAAAAGAGAGAGGGGGATAGAGAGAGAGGGAGAAAGAGTGAGAGAGGGACAGAGGGAGAGAGAGCTAAAAAAGAAAGGAAAAGAGAGGGAGAGAGAGAGAGAGAGAAAAAAAGAGAGTGAGAGGGAGAGAATGAGAGAGAGGAAGAGAGAGAAAGGGTGAGGGAAAGAGGGGGAGAGAGAGGGAAAGAAGGGGAGAGGGGAGAGAGAGAAGGAGTGAGATAGAGAGGGAGAGCAAGAAAACGATGGAGAGAGATACAAGGAAAGAAAAAGTTGGATAAGGAGATAGAGTGAGAGAGTATGGGGAGAGAGAGGGAGAAAGAGGGAGAGAGAGAGAGAGGGAAAGGGAGAGCAAAAGAGAGGTAGAGAATGAGGGGGAGCGAGAGACATATGGAGAGAGAATGGGAGAGGGAAGGAGAGTGAGAGGAAGAGAGAAGAAAAAGGATAGGGAGGGAGGGAGAAGGATAGAGAGTGAGAGGGGGTAGTGAGAGACATAGGGAGAGAGGATGGGAGAGGGAGGGAGAGTGAGAGGGAGAGAGAAGAAAAAGGATAGGGAGGGAGAGAGGGAGAGAGAAGGAGAGGGATGTAGGGATTCGAAGCAACATAAAAAGAATTGATACAACGAAAATAATATCATATATAAAAAATTTTCTTCGAAATACTACAAGATCCATGTAAAAATAGCAAAGTCAAAGGATAAGATCATTACCTCTTGTAGCATAGATCATGTATCTTGTTTGAGGGATGCCCGAACCATGAGCACAAATATACGAACCGCATCTCTCTTATAATGTAGATCTCATATCTTATATGAGGGATGCCTAAATCATGAGTACAAATCTATGAACCGCACCTTTATTGGCACCTTTATTGGTATCCACGTGAATACCTTTTAACCCTCATAAAATCCGTAATCGTATAAGTGTACGTATCGAGATATTTATATTTGTACGTATATATATATAGTATATCGGTTATGTATGTGAAAATCAGTAATCGAGTCAACATATGTATTGGAATATGTGGTATGTACGTATTTGTTGAGAGTAACGGGTGTACGTCAATATTTATAAAAATAAAAAAAACGTTGGGTAAATTAGTTAGAAATTTTCTTTTATATGGAATACGTATAAATTAGAAAAAAAAAAGAAAGTGCTAATTGTCGAAATTTTGGGAGGAATTCTAAAAATGTAGTTAATTTAATTACCCTCATTTAATCAAAATTTGGCCCCTACTTTCTACAAATTTCCATTGACCATCACCTCTTCCTCCTTGAAATTTAAACCCATCTTTTCATTAATTTCAGCCACATTTACCTTGCATTTCACCACAAGCTCTTGACACTTGTAATGAACATTAAATGGATGAGATTAGGTGAGATATTTAAGTAAAAACAATGGGATAAGGATGCATTTTTGGTGCATCCCGTAGCTTCCTTAAAGCTAAGAAATAAAGAGTGAAAGAGAGGGGAGAAAGAGGAAAAAAGGGAAGGAAGAGAAGGGGAAAAGAAAGGAAAAAGAAAGGGAAACTAAAAGGAAGCAAAAGAGATTTTAGGAAAGTTAATCCAATGTACGTAGGTTTCATTTTTTTTTCTTGCTTTGTTTATGCTTTCCATGTTTATTTTATGAGTTATTTAATTCATGTGAAATGTGATTATGGTATTTGTGATGATTTTAAAAACTTGATGTTTGATGATGGATGGTTAAGCATGTGTGATGAGAAATGTGCTTTAAGAGAAGATTTTCGGATTTTAGGGGTGGAAAAACCCAAACTTGGTGTGATTTATTTCGGGATCTTAGAGTGATTTTTAGGAAACGTACAAAGAATGAAAGTTGTTTATATATGTGTCTACTATGTCTCTTTAACATTTTGTGACTTTTAGAGATATATATATGGAGATATGACTGAATTGGTCTGGATCATTCGAGTGGATCATCTACTGGAAAAATATTTCATTCTGAACGTTGTGTGATTTATTTCGGGATCATAGAGTGGTTTTTGGGCAGACCGCAAAGAAGGAAAGTTGTTCATCTATGTGTCTACTAGATGTATATATCATTTCGTGATTTTTAGATCTGTATGTAAGGCTTTATGACTGATGTGGTACGGATCGTTGAATGGACCAACTATTGGAAAAGATTATTTAGTTCCGAAACTTGTGTGATTTATTTAAGGATGTTAGATTAATTTTTGGAGGAAACTTAAAGAATGAAAGTTTTTGATCTATATGCCTAATATCTCCCCTTAAACTTTCATGAGTTTTAGATATATATTTAACGAGTTATGGCTGGTTTGGTATAGGTTGTTTAAGTGTGCCACTCGTTGGAAAATTTTTAACCTAAAATAAATGGGCTTGGATTAATGTTAATGGGCTTGGACTTGAATTAAAATGAGATGGCCTTGGATTTAAAAATAAAGTGGACTTAGATTAAAACAAATGGACTTGGGCTTGGATTTAAAAATAAAGTGGACTTAGATTGAAACAAATGGACTTGGGCTTGGATTAAAATAAATGGGCTTGGATTAATGTTAATGGGCTTGAACTTGAGTTAAAATGAGAAGGGCTTGGATTTAAAAATTAAGTGGACTTAGATTAAAACAAATGAAATTGGGCTTGGATTTAAATAAATGGGCTTAGACTAATGTTAATGGGCTTGGACTTGAGTTAAAATGAGATGGGCTTGGATTTAAAAATAAAGTGGACCTAGATTAAAACAAACGGACTTGGGCTTGGATTCAAATAAATGGGCTTGGATTTAAAAATAAAGTGGACTTAGATTAAAACAAATAGACTTGGGCTTGGATTAATGTTAATGGGCTTGGACTTAAATAAAATAAACTTGGTAATAGACTTCGACTAAAATGAAAAGGCTTGATTTAAAAGTATATGGGCTTAGACTAACGAAAATGGGCTTAGGCTAAAATAAGTGGACTTAGATAGACATAAAAAGGATTTTAAAATTCTAAAGAAAATTTATTCTTTTAGAGAGGAATTACAAAAAAAAAAAAAGAATTGGACCTTCTTTAATTATTAATGAAACTAATAAACAATATTAATGAGCGAGAGGTTGTGTTCCCGCTATTAGTTCCATGATTGGTATGTGAGCGCCGAGTGAATTCCGAGTGATGGTTGGACCGTGAGTATGGCTTGAGAAAGAAGGGCTGGTACCCGAGTTTGGTTGAATGTGATTAAACATGTCATCACGTGCATCATGTGCATTGGGGGTGGAAATAAATTAAGAAAAAGCATTGAGTCTTGAATTGACATGTTTTGGTAACCGAATTGAGTGGATTGGGTAATAGCAAGGAATCCATAGTGCGAGCTCTATTTACTAACACCGTTAAGCGAGGGATAATTCCGCTAACCGTGTGCTACAATGAGGGATAATTCCGTTACGAGCAGTAGGTGATATTGAGATCACCGAGAGAAAGTAATAGAGCGAGTAGGTGATAACACGATCACCGAGAGATTAGGCGCACGGACTTGCATATACCTAGGGTACCGGATTAAAATGGATGAAAATATGGGAAACACAATAGCATTGCATATCACGTGCATCACCCTACTTACCGAGCTTTGACTCATTCCGTTATTGTATTTGTGTGTTGTTCGAGCAAGGGCAAAGTTAAGCTAATCGAGGATGCTACTAGTTCTCGCTAAAAGAGGCTCATGTGTCACTCATAAAAATAAGAAAATCTTTTGTGTCATTAAAAAGGGTACGGACCTAGGATGTAAAATTTTGGGCATTTTGAATATGTTATAAATTATAGAACTATCCGTAATAATATTGTATATTATATCATACGTTTCCTATGGTTTAGTTTCGTTGTGTAGGATGGAGGAAGTATGGGACTTAGTCCCAACGAGTGTGTCGCGTCGGTCACGCTTGTTAGGTAATAGGTAAGAGAGCCGGGGCGTCACATTTAGTGGTATCGAGCTTTGGTTTTGTAAGTTGGGTAGAGTCCTAAGTGTCACATGAGCTCGAAATCGGCACCCTCTTCGACAATAAAAAAAATAAAAAATTATTCATTATTTGTTTGGGTAAATAAATGTATGTGATTGTTGTATATGCTTTGTGTTGTTACATACTCATACACCGTAAAATAATGACGATTAGAAATATTCTCGTTGTAGATGTCGTGTATACGACGCGTTCCCTAGGTTGCTAGGACTCGTAGGCGAGAGGGTCATACTAGCCGCTTATTGGGTGGAACTAAATAACCTTGCTATGACACCGGATTAGGATATAGTTACTCATGTGACTAGAGTACATGACCCGATTCAGCGAGATAGTATTTGTCGATGCCACTTTTACCCAATACCGCAACATAGATTATATGCGAATGACTTGATGCGGGACTCTCCTACCCAAGGATCAGCGATTCTTGGATGAGGTATGGGAGGGTCAAATCAGCCTCAATTTATATCAAAACCTAATCCAAAATTTCTTACCAATCTAGGTTAGGCGGACCCTCGTTAGGCTAATGTTTAATTGGGGTCTACTTGTGTGCATTGCTCGAGAAATTGCACATGCCGCATCGGTCGATGCTATCAATTGGTGGACGATAGAGGGTGCTTTTCCACAACGCGTCCGATACATATTCCGATATGTTAGCTGCACTCGTTTAGATATATGATGTATGACGTAGTAGCCTTCGTACAATTTTGATTACGAAAACCCTTAGGAGGGGAAGTGCTTGTAAAAGCCGATTTTGTATGAAATGCTTAACCTATATATATGGAAAATATGTAAATCTTCATATGTATCGAATGACTTCCATTATATCTTGCTTATGATATGAAAGAATGTCGATATCATAACTAACCTAGATATAACATGACATTTATAAAGCTAAAACATGCCGCCAAGAAGGAACCCGAGTGCGAGAAGGAGGAGAAGGAACCTCCAATGATAACAACGTGAACCAACAAGATGCGTTAAACCGTATGTTGGACATACTACAGCAACAACAATAAGTAATACAATAACAACGAACAAACCCATACGGAGCGAGATGAGACAACTTCGGCTATGCACCAACAACCTCCACCTTCGCCGCCTCGGTATAGGAATGATGTGGTAGAGAGATTTCGCAAGATGAATCCTCAAGAATTCTCCGGAGGTGTTAACTCGATGATAGTAGAAGAATGGATTAAATCCTTGGAGGCAATATTTGAGTATCTACACTTTAATGATAATGAACGAGTGTCGTGTGCTATCTTTATGCTAACCACGGATGCCCGCACCTGGTGGGAAAGTGCACGAGTAACGCTTAATGTACCCACATTAACTCGGGAGAGGTTTAAGGAAATGTTTTACAACAAGTATTTCACTGCTGACATAAAGGCTAGGAAGATTCGGGAATTTCTAGAATTGAAACAAGATGGAATGTCGGTAGGGGAATATGTACGAAGGTTTGAACAAGGGTGCCGATTTTTTCCATTCATTGTCGAGGATAAAAATTTGAAAAAGAATCGATTTTTAACGAGATTGAACCCAAGAGTCTAGAGTATAGTATGGATTTCGTTGCCAATACCTTTTTGCAAATGGTAGACAAAGCACTACAGAGCGGACGAGGATCGAAGGAAATTTCAAAGGAGATACAACAAAAAAGGAAAACATTCAAGTCCGGAGCTTCTTCCTCTAGGCCATTAAGACGAGCTCCGCCAAGAAACTTCAATCGAGACGATGGTTCGGGAAGTGCACGAGCTACCGGACCGACACCACATGCCCCAAGGCCACTACTAGGAAGTCAACCGAGACCAATGTTGGGTAACCAATCTCAATGCAATAAGTGTGGGAGGTTTCACACTGGGGAGTGTCCATCGAATTTGGGAACTTGCTTTATCTCGCCATAAGCAAGGGCACATAGCCTCTAACTCGTCCCCAAGTGCGGAAACGAAGACCGGGAAGGATACCGCCCGGTGTATACGATGACTCAAGAGGAGGCCGATCGGAAGGACTCGACAGGTGATTTGTGGTAATGTCTCACTCCTTAGCTTGGTTACTAATGTTTTGATTGATTCAAGTGCTACTCATTCATTCATATCAAAACCATTGGTACAAAGCCTAGGAATTAAACCCGAAACATTGACGATAGGATATTTGATAGTAGTCCCTTCGGAGAATATATAGAGTCGATGAGCCTAGTAAAACGAGTTGTCTAATATAAATTGAGGATAAGAGTTTGGAAGCGCATTTGATAGTACTCGGACCTTCAAGATTTTGATTTGATTCTAGGAATGGATTGGTTATCCAAACACGGTGCCCATATCGATTGTTGGGTTAAGAGAGTAGTTTTTGATCTACTCGGAGGTCGATAGTTAGAATTTAGGGTTGGTATGAAGGCTCAAGCCATATAGATCATACCAGCCATAAAAGCTCGAAAGATGCTAGGAAAAGGGTGTATAGGGTACCTAGCACATGTGGTGGATAGTCGGGTAGAACAATAGTTAAAGCCGGGAGATATAGAGATTGTACGAGAATATTTCGACGTGTTCCCGTAAAGTTTGACTACGCTACCACCTGGAGAGAGAGATAGAATTTGAGATTGAATTAGAGCCGAGCATGACTCCAATTTCTAAGACTCCTTATAGGATGGCCCAGTGGAGTTGAAAGAGTTAAAGGTGCAACTATAGGAATTACTAGATAAGGGATTCATACGCCCTAGTTCCTTACTATGGGGAGCTCCAGTACTATTCGTGAAGATGAAGGATGGTAGTATGCGGTTATGTATTGACTATCGAGAATTGAATCGAGTGACAATTAAAAATAGGTACCCGTTACCCCGAATTAATGACTTATTCGACCAATTCCAAGGTGCGACGGTGTTCTCCAATATAGATCCGCAATCGGGATTCACTAGTTGAGAGTAAGATTAGAGGATGTGAAGAAGATAGCTTTCGTAACGAGATACGAGCAACTACAAATTCCTAGTAATACCGTTTGGATTAACTAATGCCCTAGTCGCCTTTATGGACTTGATGAATCGAGTCTTTAAAGGATTCTTGGATAAATTTATCATTGCCTTCATCAATGATATTCTGGTTTATTCTCGGAGCTAGGAGGAGCATAGGGAACATTTAAGAGCTACTTTACGGACATTAAGGGAGCAAGCAGCTATATGTCAAATTCAAGAAATGCGAATTTTGGTTGGAGCAAGTAGTTTTTCTTGGCCATGTGGTGACAAAAGAGGGTATAGCGAGTAGATGCAAGAAAAGTAGAAGCTATCCAAAATTGGCCTACCCCGAAGAACGTGACGAAAGTATGAAGTTTCTTAGGGCTAGCTGGTTACTATCGAAGATTTATGGAGGGCTTCTCTAAGATAGCCGAGCCTCTTACTAACTTGATGAAAAAGAATGTCAAGTTTCGAGTGTACGGATGTTTGTGAGAAGAGTTTTCAAGAATTAAAGCAAAGGTTAGTCACCGCCCAGATGCTAACCATTCCGTCCGAATGTGGAAACTTCGTGGTGTATAGCGATGCTTCTAAAAATAGGCTAGGAGTGTTGTTGATCCGTAACGGAAGAGTGGTAGCATATGCATCGCGACAATCGAAGGAATATGAACGAAATTATCCGACACATGATTTGGGGTTAGCGGCAATAGTTTTTGCCTTAAAAATTTGGAGACACTACCTATACGGGGAGAAGTGCGAGATATATACGGATCACAAAAGCCTATGATATATCTTCGGACAAAAAGAGCTGAACATGAGGCAAAGAAGGTGGTTAGAGCTAGTAAAGGACTATGATTGTATAATCAACTACCACTTAGGAAAAGCCAATGTTGTTGCCGATGCTTTAAGTAGAAAATCGATAGCAATGATGCCATTAATTCAACAATCGATAGCAAGGGACTTTCAAAAGCTAGAATTGGAGGTAATTCTTGTAGGCCACAAGAATATTTTATCGGCTTTGATAGTCTAGTCGACTCGCAGGAGAGAATCAAGATGGAGCAACAAACGGATGCAAAGTCGATCGAAATAAAACAGTAGTATGAGGCTGGAAAGGAGTCTAATTTTGAGGTGGATGACAAAGACATAATTAAATTTAAGGGAAGGTTATGTGTTCCCTCGGTGGAGGACTTGAAGGAAGAGATACTAAGAGAAGCACATTCAACTCCATACTCGATACACTCGGGAAGCATAAAAATGTATCAAGATTTATGAAAATGTTATTGGTGGCTTGGAATGAAGAAAGACGTGGCAAGTCATGTAGCAAGATGTCGGACTTGTCAACAAGTGAAAGCAGAGCACCAAAGACCCTCGGGAACATTAAAACCATTGGCAATTCCGGAATGGAAATGGGAGCACGTAACTATGAATTTTGTCATGGGATTGCCAAGGTCGAAGAAGGGGTCGGATGCTATTTGGGTGATTGTGGACGAAGTTGACCAAATCAGCCCATTTTCTTCCAATCAAGACCACCTATAATTTGAATTAGTATGCTCAATTGTACATTGATGAGATTGTAAGACTACATGGGATTTCGATCTCAATTGTATCCGATCGAGATCTAAGGTTCACCTCTCGTATTTTGGAAGAGTTTGCATAAAGCCATGGGCACGAAGCTAAACTTCAAGCATGACTTATCATCCCCAAACCGATGGACAATCGGAATGAGTAATTCAAATTCTAGAAGACATGTTGTGAGCATGTGTTCGGATTTTTCCGAAAAATGAGAGAAATATGTACGCTTAGCTGAATTTACGTATTATAATAGCTACCAAGCTTCAATAGGAATGGCTCCGTATGAAGCTTTGTATGGACGTCGATGTAGATCTCCCGTGCATTAGGATGAGGTTGGAGAAAGAAAGTTGTTGGGACCGAGTTGGTACAACAAACGACCGAAGCGATGGATAAAATTCGTCAATGACTAAAAATAGCTCAAAGCAAACGGAAAAGCTACGCCGATAAGAGACGAAGAGATCTAGAATTTGAAATCGATGACTATGTGTTCCTAAGGGTTTCACCGATGAAAGGTGTGCTACGATTCGGAAAGAAAGGAAAGCCGAGTCCCCGATACATTGGGCCATTTCGGATACTTGGATCGAGTAGGCGATAAAGCATATTGCTTGTTGCTACCATCATCCTTAGCGGGTGTGCATAACGTGTTCCATGTTTCTATGCTAAGGAAGTGCATTGGAGAACCTAGCCAAATCTTGGAGACAAGTCATACCGAACCTTACCCCTAATTTGACATATGAAGAGAAACCAGTTCGGATTTTGGATAGTCAAGTCAAACAGGTTAAAGAATAAGGAGATTAGGCTAGTTAAAGTTATGTGGGAGAATTACGATTGCGAAGAAATGACGTGGGAGCTGGAGGAAGAGATGAGACAAAAATACCCGATATTATTCGAATAGGTCAATTTCGAGGATGAAATTTACGTTAAGGAGGGGAGAAATGTAACCCTCATAAAATCCATAATTGTATAAGTGTACGTATCGAGATATTTATATTCGTATGTATATATATATTGTATATCGGTTACGTATGTGAAAATCTATAATCGAGTCAACATATGTACTTGGAATATGTGGTATGTACGTATTTGTTAAGAGTAACGGGTGTACGTCAATATTTAAATAAATAAAAAATGTTGGGTAAATTAGTTAGAAAATTTCTTTTATATGGAATAAGTATAAATTAGAAAAAAAAAAGAAAGTGCTAATTGCCAAAATTTTGGGAGGAATTCTGAAAATGTAGTTAATTTAATTACCCTAATTTAATCACATTTTGGCCTACTTTCTACGAATTTCCATTGACCATCACCTCTTCCTCCTTGAAATTTAAACCCATCTTTTCATTAATTTCAGCCACATTTACCTTGCATTTCACCAAAAGCTCTTGCCACTTGTAATGAACATTAAATGGATGAGATTAGGTGAGATATTTAAGTAAAAAAATGGGATAAGGATGCATTTTTGGTGCATCCCGTAGCTTCCTTAAAGCCAAGAAAGAAAGAGTGAAAGAGAGGGGAGAAAGAGAAAAAAAGGGAAGGAAGAGAAGGGGAAAAGAAAGGAAAAAGAAAGGGAAACTAAAAGGAAGTAAAAGAGATTTTAGGAAAGTTAATCCAATGTAAGTAGGTTTCATTTTTCTTTTCTTGCTTTGTTTATGTTTTCCATGTTTATTTTATGAGTTATTTAATTCATGTGAAATGTGATTATGGTATTTGTGATGATTTTAAAAACTTGATGTTTGATGATGGATGGTTAAGCATGTGTGATGAGAAATGTGCTTTAAGAGAAGATTTTCGGATTTTAGGGGTGGAAAAACCCAAACTTGGTGTGATTTATTTCGGGATCTTAGAGTGATTTTTAGGAAACGTACAAAGAATGAACGTTGTTGATATATGTGTCTACTATGTCTCTTTAACATTTTGTGACTTTTAGAGATATATATATGGAGTTATGACTGAATTGGTATGGATCATTCGAGTGGATCATCTATTGGAAAAATATTTCATTCTGAAAGTTGTGTGATTTATTTCGGGATCATAGAGTGGTTTTTGGGCAGACCTAAAAGAAGGAAAGTTGTTCATCTATGTGTCTACTAGATGTATATATCATTTCGTGATTTTTAGATCTGTATGTAAGGATTTATGACTGATGTGGTATGGATCGTTGAATGGACCAACTACTCGGAAAAGATTATTTAGTTCCGAAACTTGTGTGATTTATTTAAGGATGTTAGATTAATTTTTGGAGGAAACTTAAAGAATGAAAGTTTTTTACCTATATGCCTAATATCTCCCCTTAAACTTTCGTGAGTTTTAGATATATATTTAAGGAGTTATGGATGGTTTGGTATAGGTGGTTTAAGTGTGCCACTATTCGGAAATTTTTAACCTAAAATAAATGGGCTTGGATTAATGTTAATGGGCTTGGACTTGAATTAAAATGAGATGGCCTTGGATTTAAAAATAAAGTGGACTTAGATTAAAACAAATGGACTTGGGCTTGGATTTAAAAATAAAGTGGACTTAGATTAAAACAAATGGACTTGGGCTTGAATTAAAATAAATGGGCTTAGATTAATGTTAATGGGCTTGAACTTGAGTTAAATGAGATGGGCTTGGATTTAAAAATTAAGTGGACTTAGATTAAAACAAATGAACTTGGGCTTGGATTTAAATAAATGGGCTTAGACTAATGTTAATGGGCTTGAATTTAAAAATAAAGTGGACCTAGATTAAAACAAACGGACTTGGGCTTGGATTTAAAAATAAAGTGGACCTAAATTAAAACAAATGGACTTGGGCTTGGATTCAAATAAATGGGCTTGGATTTAAAAATAAAGTGGACTTAGATTAAAACAAATGGACTTGGGCTTGGATTAATGTTAATGGGCTTGGACTTAAATAAAATAAACTTGGTAATAGACTTCGACTAAAATCAAAAGGCTTGATTTAAAAGTAGATGGGCATAGACTAACGAAAATGGGCTTAGGCTAAAATAAGTGGACTTAGATAGACATAAAAAGGATTTTAAAATTCTAAAGAAAATTTATTCTTTTAGAGAGGAATTACAAAAAAAAAAAAGAATTGGACCTTGTTTAATTATTAATGAAACTAATAAACAATATTAATGAGCGAGAGGTTGTGTTCCCGCTATGAGTTCCATGATTGGTATGTGAGCTCCGAGTGAATTCCGAGTGATGGTTGGACCGTGAGTATGGCTTGAGAAAGAAGGGCTGGTACCCGAGTTTGGTTGAATGTGATTAAACATGTCATCACGTGCATCATGTGCATTAGGAGTGGAAATAAATTAAGAAAAATCATTGAGTCTTGAATTGACACGTTTTGATCACCGAATTGAGTGGATTGGGTAATAGCAAGGAATCCATAGTGCGAGCTCTATTTACTAACACCGTTAAGCGAGGGATAATTTCGCTAACCGTGTGCTACAACGAGGGATAATTCCGTTGCGAGCAGTAGGTGATATTGAGATCACCGAGAGAAAGTAATAGACCGGTAGGTGATAACACGATCACCGAGAGATTAGGCGCACGGACTTGCATATACCTAGGGTACCCGGATTAAAATGGATGAAAATATGGGAAACACAATAGCATTGCATATCACGTGCATCACCCTACTTACCGAGCTTTGACTCATTCCGTTATTGTATTTGTGTGTTGTTCAGGCAAGGGCAAAGTTAAGCCGATCGAGGATGCTACCGGTTCTCGCTAAAAGAGGCTCATGTGTCACTCAAAAAATAAGAAAATCTTTTGTGTCATTAAAATGGGGTACGGACCTAGGACGTAAAATTTTGGGCATTTTGAATATGTTATAAATTATAGAACTATCCGTAATAATGTTGTATATTATATCATATGTTTCCCATGGTTTAGTTTTTGTTAGTGTAGGATGGAGGAAGTATGGGACTTAGTCCCAACAAGTGTGTCACGCCGGTCATGCTTGTTAGGTAATAGGTAAGGGAGCCGAGGGCGTCACAACCTCGACCACTAAAAAAAATTCTAGAATGGGGAGTCGCCATTAAGTCAAATTGCTAGCTACAAGTTATGGTTTTTAAAGGCTAGATCACTCTTCTAGTTAAGGAACCTAGGGTTTCGTCTTTATAGTTACTAGGATTTCTATCCCACAATTACATTCATATAAATAAATAGTATGTGCTGGTTGTATTTTATAGCAACTAGAATGTGTGAGAGTCATAGTCCCACCAAGAAACTAATTTCCTAACCCTAAAGATAGAGAAAAATATGAGCTGATTATTTTGAAAAATTAATATCCAACAGACCTTGGACTTACACTTTATTAAACCCATTTTATATATCTTAATAGAACTATCCCACTAGTGTAATTGAATACTATAATCCAGAATGTATCATAGTCTCATTAGGAATCTTAACTCGACTAGAAATTCTCGTCCTATTAGGACTTTTGGTCATGCTCAAATTTTGCATCACTTGTTGTATGTGACCCTATAGGTTCTTACTATGTTAGTAGTGATCTTAAAATCATAATTTAGAATTGCAAATAGTGAGTGGCATCTAGCAATGCATCACTACTAGTTAAGTAAAAAGAATGTTAGTGATTCGACATAACATTATCCATGACATATATTACCGTATAATCTAGTCCCTTTGTCCTAGATGTTTAGATTTAAACATGAGACATGGAATGTGTCATCCTCATATAGTTTAATCTTAGTGTTTCTTGATCCATAAGTTGATCGCTTCAAACAAATGAGATCAATATCTCATATCGATTCATTTGAGCTTGGCCATACATTTCATTATCTTGCTCAATCAATGGGCCCATTGACATCACTTTGATTATATAGGTGGGACAAATCCTATCTATATTACTCACATCCCTCTACGTGATTCATGGTATATCCAATAACCAACTTTTTAGCCCATCCTGTTACGAGATGACATTTGATGGTATGAAAATATATGAATTTTCACATAAGGAACTATAACGACTTCAAGTCAAAGAATCATGTACACATAATCACAATGAGACCAACTTATGACACTCATATAATGATCCACATAGTGATGTCATGGTAGGTCGGTGTAGTACGTGTTCTCTAACATGTAACCATGTGTTAACTTTATATCTAATATCCATAACATATTATTATCAGTCATTACACATACCAAGTCTCAAAGATTTATTGTTTCTCCTTTAATATATCCATGATAAAATAATTGACTAGGGATATTTAGGAATAATAATATTCTTGGGACTTTACCATATTCATTTAACAAAATGCAAGAAAAAATAAAAATAACAAATGGAATACCTTGTGTATATATATATATATAATATCATGATAAGTATATGCTAGTACAATCAAACTATGATTGGCTTCTAAGGCATATGTTGACAAGGGAAAAGGAGGGAGAGAGGGGGAGAAAGAGAGAGAGGGAGAGAAAGAGGAGGGAGGGAGGAAGAGAGAGGAAGAGAGGGGGAGAGAGGGAAAGGGAGAGAGATATAGAAAGAGAGAAATAGAGGGGGAGATAAAAAAGGAGAGGAAGAGAGAGAGAAAGAGATGGAGAGAGAAAAAGAGGAAGAGAGAAGGTGTAACCCCCATAAATATATATATATATATATATATATCAAAATCACTCGTATTGATCGGTGTTCGAGGACTACATTTTGCCTGAATTTTTATGTGATTTATTTGAGGACTTTAAAGTGATTTCTGGGTAAACCCTAAAGAATAAAAGTTTTTCATCTATGTGTCTACTAGCTCTCTATAAAATTTAGTGATTTTTAGACCTATATATAAAGTGTTATGGCCATTTTAGTGTACATTGGTCTTGAAGCATCACTGCTGGAATTTTTGGGAAAAGAATGAACAAGGAATTTTTGAGTTTTAAGAAACGAAATTTTTGAAATTTCATGAAGGAAACTATCTTTATTTACTTGAATCAAGTTAATTAGGGTGTATATTTAACCTAAAATTTTAGTAGACACCTAACCAATGCATTAAATGAATTAATAGCCAACTCACCCATTTTTGTCTCAAATCTGCCACCTCTCTCTCATGACTCACCATTAACATTCCATTCTTCCAAATTAAATCTAGCCATTTGTACACTTACTTAGACCAAGACTTTAAGCATGTATATATATATATATAGAAAGAGTGCAAATGATAAGAAATTTTAGGCAATCATAGCCACCAAAATTGGGAGAGAAAAACGAGTAAACAAGAGAGGAAGAGGAAAGGAAAAGAAGAAAAAAGAAAAAAAGAAGGGAAAGCCTAACCAAACTTTAGCAAATTCAAGCAAAGTAAGTAGGTTCCATTTTTGGTTGATTAATGTCTTAAGTTATTTTTTTTAAAGTTATTTTTTAGTGTTTATTTCATGGGTTTGTAATAATTTTTCTATATATTGCTATGGTTGTTTGTGTTGGTGTTAAGGCTTGCTAAATTGTGATGGATTTATATTTTTTGTTGTCATGCAAAGCTTGTTTGATAGGTTTAAATGTGTGGATGGGTTGGAAAGGGAAAAAAAGAAAGAAAAAGGGTATGATAAATCCTTAATGTATGAGCACGTACGTGTCTAAGGTTAATTCGAAGACCGGTCATGTCGGCGTGACGCACCTCACCTAGTTACTCCTATTTGGGTAATAGAGAGTGAACCGGGGTGGGGGTGTTATAGGGTGGTATCGAGCCTTGGTTTCATAGGTCGGGTAGTGTCCTAAGTGTCACATGAGCTTGAGGACTAGTACACTCTCGGACGATAAAAGACTCGATTCATTATTTTTATTTGGTTAATAAATGTATGTCATGATTGTATGTATTCGAATTAGTATTGATCATAACCTAGAAATTAATGATGATCATAATTATACTTGTTGTAGATGCCATATGTACGATGTGTTCACCGGATTGCTAGGACCCGTAGATAGAGGGCCTCTCTAGCCGTTTATTAGGTGGAACTAAATAACCTCACTATGATGACGGATCGGGATATAGTGACTCATGTGGATAGAGTACTTGACCTAGTTCAGCGAGATAGTATTTGCTAAAGCCACGTTTGAGTAGTACCGCAGCCTAGATTTTATGAGGGTGACCATACATTGGACTCTTCTATCGAGGGACCAGCAGTTGCTAGATGAGGTCTAGTCGAGTCAAATAGATCATAATTCCTACCAAAACCTTATCCGAGCTTTTCCTACCGATGCATGATATATAGACCCTTACCCGACTCATGTATAATTGGGGTCTACCTATAGGTATTGCTCGTGAGATAACACTAGCCACATCGGTCGATGCTATTAACCGGTGGCGGGTAGAGGGCATCTTTCCCCGACATGTCCGATACATTAATGTGCCACATTAGACATACTACAAGAAAGATATAATGTGCAATACGAGTAATTTTCATACGATTTTTGATGTAGATAGGAGCACCTTTTTGGATGTCAATATGTACGAAACCCTCGGGAGGGAAAATACTTGTAAATGCCTATTTTGTACGAAGTGCTTAATATATATGATACATATGTATAATCTAGTATGTACCTAGATGATTTACATTATATGTTGATTTTGATACCAAAACTAACATGAGCATAGCATGGCATGTACAAAATCGAAGCATGCCAAGAATAGAGCCAACACGAGCAAGAGGTGAAGGGACCTCCAATGATCAAAGTAGAAATCAACACGACGCTTTAAGTCGTATGATAGACATGATGTAGCAACAATAACAAGCAATGTGACAACATCAACAAGACCATACGGAGCAAATAAGATAGCTCCTAGCTATGCATCAATAGCCTCCACCTCCGCCACCCTAGCATAGGAATGACACGGTGGAGAGGCTTCATAAGATGAGTCCTCAAGAATTCTCCGGGGTGTTAACCCAATGATAGCAAAGGAATGGATTAAATCATTAGAAGCGATATTTGAATACTTGTAATTTATGAACGATGAGCGAGTATCATGTGCCATTTTTATGCTAACGAATGATGCCCGCACATGGTGGGGAGTGCAAGATTGAGATTGGACCTACCTACGTTAACTTGGGAAGGATTTAAGGAGTTCTTCTACAATAAATACATTACGATAGACATGAGCGTAAAAAAATTCAAGAATTCCTCGAATTAAAGCAAGATAGGATGTTCGTAGGTGAATATGTACGGAGATTTGAACAAGGATGTCGATTTACCCCATTCATCGCTAGGGATGAACATTTGAAAGAAATCGATTCCTAGCGAGGTCGAACCCAAGAATCGAAGTATCATATGAATGTTTGCCATTAGCACTTGTCCAAAAATGGTAGACAAAGAGATGTTAACGGACGAGGATCGAAAGAAATTATAAAAGAAGTGCGGCAGAAGAAATTAACATTCAAGTCGGAAGCCTCTTTGTCCGGACCATTAAGGCGATCTCTACCTAGGCATTTTAGTCAAGATGATGATCAATGAAATGTATGAACCAATATACCAGTAGCATACATTCTTAGGCTACTACCGGGTCATCAGCTGAGATCGATAATAGGTAACCAACCTTAGTGCAATAAGTGTGGAAAGTTCTATGCAGGGGGTGTCGACCAGATTAGGGAACTTGCTATGTTTGTCACAAGCAAGGACACGTCACCTATAATTTCCCTCAAGTACCAAAACCGGGATCAAGAAGGATACTTGCTCGGGCTTACACGTTGATACAAGAGGAGGTCGCTCGGAGGGATGCGAGCAGTGAATTACGGTAAGGTCTCAATCTTAGCCTAATTACTTATGTTTTGATTGAATTTGGTATTATACACTTCTCTTGATCAAAAGGTAAACCCGAGACATTAGTGGTAGGATATCTTATAGCTATCCCTTAGGAGGAGGGACATTTGATAAACTTGGCGTGATATAGGGAAGATTAGCATGACCCCTTAGTAACGTGATAAGGATAGATGCTACCATCATCATTAGTGGGAGTACATAATGTATTTCATGTGTCCAAGCTAAGGAAGTGCATAAGAGAGCTGAGTCAAATTTTAGAGATGGAGCCTTTGAAGCTCGTTGTAGACTTAACATACGAGGAGAGACAAATACCCGAAACTATTTGTATGAGTAAATTTTGGTGATGAAATTTCTTTTAAGGGGGAGAATTATAACCCTTGTAAATTAAAAACACACACATATATATATCAAAATCAGTGTGCTGAGGACTATATTCTACCTAAATTTTATGTGAATTATATATATATATATATATCAAAATCGATGTGTCTGGTCGGTGTTCGAGGATTACATTCCGCCTAAATTTTTGTATGATTTATTTGATTAGAGTGATTTTTGGGTAAAACTTAAAGAATAAAAGTTTTCCATCTATGTCTCTACTAGCTCTATGTAAGCTTTCATGATTTTTAGACCTATATATAAAGTGTTATGGCCATTTTAGTGTACATTGGTCTTAAAGCATCATTGCTGGATTTTTTAGGAAAAGAATGAACAAGGAATTTTTGAGTTTTAAGAAAACAAATTTTTAAAATTTCATGGAGGAAACTATCTTTATTTACTTGAATCAAGTTAATTAGGGTGTATATTTAACCTAAAATTTTAGTAGACACCTAAACAATGCATTAAATGAATTAATAGCCAACTCACCCATTTTTGTCTCAAATCTGCCACCTCTCTCTCATGACTCACCATTAACTTTCCACTCTTCCAAATTAAATCTAGCCATTTATACACTTACTTAGACTAAGACTTTAAGCATGTATATATATATATATATAGAAATAGTGCAAATGATAAGAAATTTTAGGCGATCGTAGCCACCAAAATTGGGAGAGAAAAACAAGTAAACAAGAGAGGAAGAGGAAAGGAAAAGAAAAAGAAAGAAAAGAAAGAAGGGGAAACCTAATCAACCTTTCGCAAATTCAAGCAAAGTAAGTAGGTTACATTTTTGGTTGATTAATGTCTTAAGTTATTTTTTTTAAGTTATTTTTTAGTGTTTATTTCATGGGTTTGTAATAATTTTTCTATAGATTGCTATGGTTGTTTGTGTTGGTGTTAGGGCTAGCTAAATTATGATGGATTTATATGTTTTGTTGTCATGCAAAGCTTGTTTGATAGGTTTAAATGTGTGGATGGGTTGGAAAGAAAAAAAAAGAAAGAAAAAGGGTATGATAAATCCTTAACATTTGAGCACGTATGTGTCAAAGGTTAATTCAATGATCTGGTTGTGTCGGCGTGACACGCCTCGCCTAGTTACTCCTATTTGGGTAATAGAGAGTGAATCGGGGTGGGAGCATTATTGAAGGAGAGGGAGAGAAAAAGGAGGAGAGAAGGGGAGAGGGATAGAGGAGGAGAGTGAGGGAGAGAGTGATAAAGACATTAGGAGAGAGTGAGAGAGAGGAGGGAGAGAGGGAAAGAGGGTAGAGATTGGGAGAGCGAGAAGGAGAAGGGAGAGATAGAGAGAGAGGGAGATAAATAAAGAGGGAAAGAGAGAGAGACAAAAATAAGGAGGGAGATAGAGTGGGAGGGAGGGAGAGACAGATAATGAGGGAGAGATGGTGTGAGAGTAGGGGAGACGGGAAGAACGAGAGAGAGAAAGGGAGAGAAAGGAAGGGAGAAAGAGTGATATATAAGAAAGAGGGGGAGGGAGAGAGAAATAGATGGAGAGAGTAAAAGAGAAAGGGAAGGGAAGGAAACAGGTAGAGGGAGAGAGAAAAAGATAGAGAGAGAGGGAGAGGGAAAGAGAGGGAGAGAGGGAGAGAGAAAGAGAGAGGGAAAGGGAGAGGGAAAGAAAAGGGGAGAGGGAGAGAGAGAGGGAGGGAGACAGAAAAAGGGAGAAAGGGACATAGAGATATAGGAGAATGAGAGAGAGAGGGGGAGGAGATAAGGAGAAAGAGAAGGATATGGATGAAGAGGGAGAGAGGGACAAAGAGACATAGAAAGGGAAAGAGGGACAGAGAGAGGAAGAGAGATAAAGAGGGGGAAGATGAAGAGAGATAGAGAGGGGGAGAGAGAAAGAGAGGGAGAGAGGGAGTAAGGGAGGGAGAGGGAGAAAGAATGGAGGTGAGAGAGGGAAAAAGGGAGAGAGAGAGAGGGAGAGAAAGAGAGAGGGAAGAAAGAGAGAAGGGAGAAACGAGAGAGAGATAGTTATAGAGAGGGAGAGAAGGAAAAAGGGAAAGGGAGAGAAAAAGAGCAAGAGAGAGGGAAAGATAAAGGGACTATAACAAAGAGAGATAGACAGAGCGAGAGTGACAAAGGGAGAGAGATATAGAGAGGGAGATGGAGAGGGAGAGAATGAGGGAGAGAGAAGGAGAGGAAAAGGAAAGGAGAGAGAGGGAAAGAGAGGGAGAGGGAGGGAGGGAGGGAGAGTGTGTGTTAAAGAGAGGTAGAGAGATAGAAATAGAGAGGGTAAGAGGGAGGGAAAAAGAGAACGAGAGAGGCCAAGGAGGAGAGAGATAGAGAGGGAGAGGGATAAAAGAAGAGAGATATGGAGAGAGATGAGAGGGGGAGAGAGAAAAAGAGGGAAAGGAAAGGAGAGAGATGAAGAGAGAGGGAGGGTGGGGAAGAGTGGGATCGAGAGGGAGAGAGAGAAAGAGGGAGGGAGAGAGAGAAGGAGAGAGAAATAAGGTAGAGAGAGAAAGAGAGAGAAAGTGAGGTGGAGCAAAAGAAAGGGATAGATAAGATAGGAAAGGAGAAAGAGGGAGAGAGGGGGAGGGAGGAAGAGAGAGAGAGAGGGAATAGGAGAGACAAAGAGAGAGAGGAAAAAGTAGAGAGAGGGGGAGAGAGGGAGGGGGAGAGAAGGAGGGGGTAAGAGGGAAAGAGAGGAATAGCCGGGGAAGGAGAGAGAGGGGGATAGGGATAGAGTTAGAGAGGGAGAGAGGACAAGGTAAAAAGAGAGAGGGAGAGTGAAAAAGAAAGGGTGAGAGAGAGAGACAGAGAGAGGGGAGAGAGTAGAAGACCGGGAGAAGGAAAAAGAGGGAGGGAGAGAGGAGAGAGGGGGAGAGAGTAAAAGAGTATGCGAAGGAAAAGAGGGAGGGAGCGAGGGAGAGAGAGAAGGGAAGATAGAGGTGGAGAAAAGGAAATAGGGAGAGACGAAGAGGGAAAGAGAGGGAGAGATAAGAAGAATGAGAGAGAGGGAAGAGAGAGGGAGAGAGAGGGAGAGAGTATGAGAGAAAGGGAGGGAGAGAGAGGAATGGAGAGATATAGAGGGAGAGAGAGAAGTAGAGAGAAATAGAGGGAGAAAGGGTTTGGGAGAGAGAGAAAGATAGTGAGAGGAGGGAGTGGAAGGGACGGATAAAGAGAGAGGGGAGAGAGTGAGAGAGATACGAGAGAGAAAAAGAGGTATAGGGAGAGAGAAAATAAGGAAGAGTTGGTAAGGGGGAGAGAGAGGGAGAACAAGAGAGAGGGTGAGAGGAAGGGAGGAGGAGAGAGAGAAAAAGAGAGAAGGAGGGATATAAAGGGCTAGAGAAGTGGAGAGAGAATGGGAGAGAGGAAGAGAGAGGGAGAGAATGGGAGGGAGAGATGAAGGGAGAGGGATAGAGCAGGGGGAAAGGGAGATAGGGGGATGAAGGGAGAAAATGAGGGAAAGGGAGTGAGTGGGTGGGTTAGAGGGAGGGAGTGAGAGAGAGATAAGGAGAGAGCATAGGAGAGGGTGAGAGGAAGAGGGAGGGAGAGGGAGAGGGAGAGAGAGAAAGAAAGGGAGATGGGGAGAAAGAGAGAGAGAGGGAGAGGTAGAAAGAGACAAGGAAATGGATGGAGATAGAGGGAAAAGGAAGAGAGGGAGAGGAAGAGGGGAGAGAGGGCGAGAGGGAGATAGAAGGAGAGGAGAGGGAAATAGAGATAGAGGGAGACAAAGAGGGAAGGAGTGAGACGGGGATAAAAAGAACAAGAAATAAGGAGAGGGAGAGCAAGAGAGAGAAAAAATGGGAGAGTAAGAGAGAGGGAAAGAGGTAGAGAGAGGGAAAGAAGGATTAAGAGAGAGAGAGAGAGAGAGAAAGGTGGATGGAGAGAGGGTGAGATGGAGTCAGAGAGAGAGGAATAAAGAGAGAAAAAGTGAGGGATAGAAATGTAAAGGGAGAGAAAGGAAGAGGAAATGAGGGATAGAGAGATGTTTGGAGAGAGAAGGAGAGGGGAGTGAGGGAGGGAGAGAGGGAGGGAGAGAGTAGGAGGAGAGAGAGAGAGGGAGAGAGAGATAGAGGGAGAGGTAGATAGAGAGAGATATCGAGAGAGATGGAGAAGACCGAGAGAGAGTGGGGGAGAGAGGGAGTGGGAGAGTGGCAAAGAGAAAGGAAGAGGGAGGAAGAGTAGTAGGAAAATGAAGGGAGAGAGAGGAAGAGAGAGAGTGAGAGTAATAGAGAGGGAGAGAGCAAGAGGTAAAAGAAGAGGGCGAGGAAGGAAGAGGGATAGGGGAATAAAATGAGAGAGAGAGGGAGGCGAGAGCGGGTATGAGAGGGAGAGGGAGTGGTATAGAGATATAAGGAGAGGTTTTGAGAGAGAGAGAGAGGGAGTGGTATAGAGATATAAGGAGAGGTTTTGAGAGAGGGGGAGAGGGAGAGATTAGGGGAGGGAGAGAGTGAGAGGGAGAGAGAGGGAGATTGAGAGAGGGAGAGGGAGAGAGTGAGAGGGAGAGAGAGGGAGATTGAGAGAGGGAGAGGGAGAGATTAGGGGAGGTAGAGAGTGAGAGGGAGAGAGAGGGAGAGAGGAAGAGAGTGAGGGTAGAGAGGATGAGAGAGAGGGAAAGAGAGGGGAGAGAGAGAGAGGTGAAAGTGAGACAAGTAAGAATGGAAGGGAGAGTACAAGAGAGAGGGAAGGAGAGAGATGGAGATAAAGGGGGAGAGCCAAAAGAGGGAAGGAGAGAGAGGGGGAAAGAGAGCATAAGAGGGAGGGAGAGATAGAGAGAGGGAGAGGTGGGTAAAGAGGAAGAAAGGGAGAAAAAGATGGGAGGGAGGGAGAAAGAGGGTATGAGAAGGAGGTAAAGAGGGAGAATGAGAGAAGGAGGGAGAGAGAGGAAGGAAGAAAGAAGGGAGAGAGAGGGAGAGATGAAGAAGGGGAGAGAGGGTAAAGGAAGAATGAAAGAGAGAGAAACAAAGAAGAGAGAGAGAGAAGGAGGGAGGTGAGAGAGGGAGAAAGAGGAGAGAAAGGATGAGAGAGGGAGAGAGGGAGAAAAAGGGAGAGGGAGAGAGTGGGAGAGATATGGAAAGAGGGGGATGGAGTGAGGGAGAGAAAGCATGAGAGAGAGCATGAAAAATAGAGAAGGGAGAGAAAGGGTAAGGGAAGAATAAAGGAGAGAGAAATAAAAGGGGAGACAGAGAGAGGGAGGGATGGTGAGAGAGGGAAAAGGAGAGAGAGGGAAAGAGAGTGAAAGAAAGGGAGGGAGAGGGAGAAAGAGGAGAGAAAGGGTGAGTGAGGGAAAGAGGGAGAAAAAGAGAGAGAGCGAAAAAGAGAGAAGGAGAGAGGGAGAAAAAGAGAGAGGGAGAGAGGGGGGATGGAGTGAGAGAGAGAAAATATGAGAGAGAGCATGATAAAGGGAGAGTTAGGGAGAGAGATAGAGAGAGGTAGAAAGGGGGAGAGAGAGATAGAGAGACTAGGAGAGAGAGGGAGAGAGAAAGAGAGGTAAAGTAGGGGAGAGGGAGAGAGAAGAGAGGGGGAGAGAAGGAGAAGAAGGGGGAGAGAGAAAGGGGGAGAGAGGAAGAGAAAGTATATACATATATTGGAAAGAAGAGATTGAGAGAGAGTGAGAGAGGGAGAAAGGGAGAGAAAAGGAGAGAGGGCGAGATAGAGGGAGAGGGAAGCGAGAGAGAGAGGGAAAATGAGAGAGGGAGAGAAAGGGAGAGTGATATAGAGGGAGAGGGAAGTGAGAGAGAGAGGGAGAGGGAGAGAGGAGAGAGAGGGAGAGTGATATAGAGGGGAAAGAGGGAGAGATTAGGGGGAGAGAGAGAGGGAGAAAGGGAGAAAAGGTGAAGGAGAGGGGAGAGAGATAAAGTGAGGGAAAGAAAGGCCGAGGTGGGAAAGGGAAAAAGAGGGAGAGCGAGAAAGAGAGAAAAAGTAGGAGGAAGAGAGGGAGGAGAGAATGGGAGAGAAAGACAAACAGAGGGGAAAGGAAGAGAGAGGAGAGAGGGTAAGGGAGAGAGAGAGGTAGGAAAAGAAGAGATGGAGAGAGAGATAGGGGAGGTAAAGAAAGAGGAAGAAGGAGACAGGGAGAGAGAGAGGGGGAGAGAGAGGGAGGTAAAGAGGGGAAGAGGGAAATGGTGAGAAAAAAAGGGAGAGAGCTAAAGAGAGGCGAGAAAGGGAGAGAGTGAGGGAGATGGGAAGGGAGAGAGGCTAAAAGGGTGAGAGATTGAGAGGAATAGAGATAAAGATAGAAGGAGAAAGAGGGAGAGATTGGGTGAGAGAGATGGAGGGAGGTAGAGATTAGGCGACATAGATAAAGAGAGGGAGGGAGAGGGGGAGAGAGGGAGGGAGAGGGGGAGAGAGGGAGGGAGGGAAAGAGAGGGAAGGAGAGAAAATAAAGAGAAATAGTGGGAGGGAGTGAGAGAGAGAGGAGGGGGTGAGAGAGGGAGAGAGAGTGGAAGGAAGAGAGGTCGAGAGAGAAATAGAGTTAACGAGGGAGAGTGTGAGTGAAACGGGGAGTGAGAGATGTAGAGAGTGTGAGGGACGGCGAGGGAGAGGGAGGGACGGAAGGGGAGAGAGATAGGGGAAAGAGCAAAAGAGAGAGGGATAGAAAATAAGAGAGACATAGAGTGGTATTAAAATTAGGAAAGGTAGAGAGAGGGAGAGAGAGAGAGAGTGAAAGAGAAAGGGAGACAAAGTAAGGGGTAGAGGGAGAAAGAGGATGAGAGGGAAAGAAAAAGAGAGAAAGATAGAGTGAGGTAGAGAGAGAGGAGAGTGGGAGAGATAGAGAGAGTGAGAGGGAGAAAGTGAGATATGGGGAGAGAGTTAAAGAGGAAGGGTTGAGAGGGAGAGAGTATGAAAGAGAAAGAAATGAGAAAGAGGGAGAGAGAGAGAGAAGGGGAGAGAGAGGGTAAAAGGGGGAGAGGTAGAGAGAGATAGAGAGTGAAATGAAGTAGATTCGGAGGGAGAGAGGGAGAGAGAGAAATAGAGTTAAAGAGGGAGAGTGCGAGTGAAAGAGGGAGTGAGAGAGGTAGAGAATGTGAGGGAAAGGGAGAGAGAGGGAGGGATAGAAAGGGAAAGAGATACGGGAAAGAGCAAGAGAGAGAGGAAGAGAGGGATAGAAAATAAGAGAGACATTGAGTAGTATTAAATTTAGGAAAGGGAGAGAGAGGGAGAGAGAAAGAGAGAGGGAGAGAGAGAGTGAAAGAGAAAGGGAGATAAAGTAAGGGGTAGAGAGAGAAAGAGGAAGAGATGGAAAGAAAAAGAGAGAAAGATAGAGCGAGGTAGACGAGAGAGGAGAGTGGGAGAAATAGAGAGAGTGAGAGGGAGGGAGTGAGATATGGGGAGAGAGTTAGAGAGGAAGGGTTGAGAGGGAGAGAGTATGAAAGAGAAAGAAAGGTGAAAGAGGGAGAGTGAGAGAGAAGGGGAGAGAGAGGGTAAAAGGGGGAGAGGTAGAGAGATATAGAGAGTGAGAGGAAGTAGATTAGGAGGGAGAGAGGGAGAGAGAGTGAGGGAGAGGGTGGAAGAGGGAGAGGAAGAGAGAAGGAGAGGAATAATAAGAGTTTGAGAGAGAGTGGGAGGGAGAGGGTGGAAGAGGGAGAGGAGGAGAGAAGGAGAGGAATAATAAGAGTGTGAGAGCGAGTAGGAGGGAGAGAGAATGGGAGAGTGAGAGAGAGAAAGATGGAGAGAGGGGGAGAGAGATATGTAGTGGCGAGAGAGAAGGAGAGAAAGACGAGAGGGAGAGGGAGGGAAAGAGCGATAGAAGGAGGGAGATATATATAAGTAGAGAGAGATAGTGTAACCCCTATGAAAATCCTTAATATTATATATATATATGTGGGCCAGAATATTCAAATAAGTGAAGGTGTGATTGTGTATGTGTGCCATTTGAGTATTTTGGGATGACAACATGCTAGGTGTTTAGGTGAGGATTTGTGGAATGAAATTTTGGAAAATTACAGCATAAGAAATTAATGCTTGAAATGTATGATCCGTGTTAAATTAAATCCATTTTGCTTGAGATTGATGGTTTAATTGGTAGAGGAATCAAGTAGGCAAAATCGGTATTCTTGAGAATTCGGTTTTGTTCATTTTTTGTGTGGCTCTGTTCAAGGACCTTAGGTTGATTTATGGGTGAAGCTTAAAGTATAAATTTTTTTGATATACGTTGTAAATACCCCTATATAAAATATTTTTCTTATTAGGATTATATATAAAAAGTTATGCCCATTTTAGTACATATTGTTCCGGATGAACTACTACTAGACAAATTCGGTCAAAAAATTCAAAATTATGTTATTACTCGTGTGTTTGGTATTTGAGTGTAGTTTTTTGATATGTTTTGAATTAATATATCTAGTTTCTAATATAAAAATTATAGGATTTAATTATGCCCAAAAGTGGGACATTGCTTGCTTGATCGAGGTCGCCCTATAATGCATCTTCTACAAACAGAGTTGAGGTGTATGTGTATGATTGGAACTAAACTAGCTTAAGGGAATTTGTCACTAGAACCAAATTATTTTGAAGACTTAGCTAGCCTAATTATCCAATTGGTTGACCATTAGACATCTAAGCACCTTAATTAAATGCTTGGAAGCTAACTCTCCCCTAAACCCAATCAAACCTACCACTTGTCCCATGACTCACCCAATTGCTTTGTACTCTATTAAATTGATTTGAGACACTTATAAACTTAATTTATGGGAAAGAAAAGCAAGTATATATGTTAGTCAAATGGGAAGGTGGCTAAAAATTTTAGGCAAAACCCGTAGCCATCAAAAGCAAGAGAGAAAAACCAATTGAACGAAAGGGAGAGAAAGACACGACAAAAAGGAAAGAAAGAGAAAGGGAGGAGCTAAGGAAATTCTTACTCAGCCTAACAAAGTAAGTGGGTTATCTTTTTATTTATTTATACTATTTATTTGATCTTTATGTAATTGGCTAAACTTATGTTTAGGTTGTGATATGTTGTTGTGTTTCGTTATATTGGTTGGCTTGCCTTGCGATTGTTTATTCTTATGGTAGGTTGTGTTGGTTGCTTCCAAAGCTTAGAAAGCCTTGTATATAGATAGATTTATGTTTTGGTGGATATGAATAATGGAATTGGGTTTGACCGAAAATTTGTAGATTAATTTAGTATTGATATTGACTTAGACAAAGTAAAATAGGAAGGAAGAAAAGAAGGAATTTTAGGGTTTTCTTAAGCAAACTTTCAACCAAGAATGAGAGAAATGGGATTCTTTAGACACCTAAGATCTTAAACTTCTAATGGAAAAAAATTAGTTTGAATAGCTATATTAAACGAGAAAGGAAATTTTATCTAACATCAAAGACAACTTCTTACCAAATTTAGGGACCATTCGGCCCAAACTTGAGAAAATGGGGTTTTTAGGTTCCCTTGTATGAATTTGATAATTAATGGTTCATCTAGACTCAAATAGATAGAAAATGGAAAGTAGAAAGGTAAACCTACAAAAAGGAATTGAAACCTAGACCTAAGGACTAAGTTTGGCCTAAAAGTATTAAAGACAAACTAGAATGGAAAATCCTACCATAACATATTAAAAATCGATCCAAATGCTAATAACTATGCAAGTCAAGGGTGGAATTATTTAATGACAAGCTTTGCTAGAGGAAAAAAAGGAAACTGCTCACGTGTATAGTTAGATCCGTAACTCAACAAATACCGACCATCAATGTTAACTCTAATGAGATGAATCGTTGCGATGAATGGTATGAGAATACACAAACTCCCGTGTGGGTTGGACCTACAAAAGTGTATGAAACCGAGTCTTGTATGTGTTGGATATCGAGAATGAATTAATAGTATAACGGTAGAGGCCACGGTACATTTAATATGGTAAATGTGGCATCACGTGCATCATGTGCATTAGGGGTGGATTGATGAAATGGGTAATAGGAAGAAACCATGTGCATGCTTTATTGCTAACTCCGTTAAGCAACGGATAATTTTGCTAACCGTGTGCTACAACGAGGGATAATTTTGTTGCGAGCGGTAGGTGATAATGGGATCACTAATAGAGAGTAATAGAGCGATAGGTGATAACATGATCATCAAGAGATAGAACGCACAAACTTGCTAATACCTAGGGTACCTGGATAAAATGGATGGGAAATAAGAGAAACGAACATCATTACATATCACATGCATCACCCCACTTACCGAGCTTTAGCTCACCTCATTTTTATTTTCATGTTATGACGGGGAAGAGTCAAAGTAGTAAGGATGCTCGCTGGATCCTCCAAAAAGGCTCATGCATGATGCAAGCATACTGAAGTTTATTTTGATTATAATTTTTAGGTTGAGGTATTGGCGGACATTTTGATGGTATTGTAAATAAAATTTTTGTAATCTCTTCCACTATATTTTCTATTGTTGTGAAAATTATATTGTACGTGTTTCCTTATATGATAAGTCCTTAATGTATGAGCATGTACGTGTTTAGGGTTAAGTCGGGAATTGGTCGTGTCGGTGTGACGGGCTCTTCACCTAGCCACTCCTTTTAGGTAATTAGCGAGTGGGCTAGTGAAGGGGTGCCATAGGGTGGTATCGAGCTTTGGTTTAATAGGTCGGGTAGTGTCTTAAGTGTCGCATGAGCCTTAGGACCAATGCGCTCTTGGATGGTAAAAGGCCGATTCATTATTTTTATTCGGTTAAATAAATGTTTAACATTATTGTATGTTTTCGAATTAGTATTGATCACAAACTTGAAAATAATGATGATTGTAATTATTTTCGTTGTACATGCCATATGTATGACGTGTTCCATAGGCTATTAGGACACGTAGACGGAGGGCCTCTCTAGTCGCTTATTGGGTGGAACTAAATAACCTCACCATGATGATAAATCGGGATATAGTGACTCATGTCGGTAGAGTACATGATTTGATTCAATAGATAGTATTTCCTAACACCACGTTTGAGTAGTACCGTATCCTAGATTTTATAAGGATTACCATATGCTAGACTCGTTGTCAAGGGACCAATAGTTGCTTGGATGAAGTCTAGATGAGTCAAATAGATCCCAATTTCTATCAAAACTTGATTTGAGCTTTCCTACTAGTGCAAGTTATAAAGACCCTTACCCAACGCATGTATAATTAGGGTCTACCTATATGTATTGGTCGTGAGATAGCACTTACCGCATCGATCGATGATATAGATCGGTGGCGGGTAGATGGCACCTTTCCATCATGTGTCCGATACGTTAATTGGTCACGTTAGATGTACAACAAGGAAGACATAATATGCAACATAGTAGCTTCCATATGATTTTTAATGTAGATAGGAGTATCTTTGTGGTTGTCAATATGTACGAAACCCTTAGGAGGTAAAGTGCTTGTTAATACCTATTTTTTATAAAGCACTTAATATATATGCTAAATATGTATAATCTTGTGCGTACTTGGATGATTTGCATTATATGTTGATTTCAATACCCAAAACTAACTTGTGCATAACATGGCATGTACAAACTCAAAGCATGCCAAGAAAGGATCCAACATAAGCGAGGAGGTGAAGGGACCTCTAATGATCATAATCGAAATCAACAAGACACTTTAAATCGTATGATGGACATGATGTAGCAAAAACAACAAGCAATGTAACAATAGTAATAAGACCATATAGAGCAAATGAGATAGCTCTTATCTATGCATCAACAGACCTCCACCTTCGTTGCCTCCGCATAGGAATGACGCGGTGGAGACGTTTCACAAAATGAATCCTCGGAAATTCATCGAGGGTGTTAACCCAATGATAGCGGAGGAATGGATTACGTCCTTAGAGGTGATATTCGAATACTTATAATTTACCAACAATGAGCAAGTATCGTATGCCATCTTTATGCTGACCAAGGATGCTCGCACATGGTGGGAGAGCACACGACTTATAGTAGATGTGCCTACCTTAACATAAGAAGGATTTAAGAAAGTCTTCTACAACAAATACTTTACTACGGATGTAAGGGCTAAGAAAATTCAAGATTTCCTAGAACTAAAGTAAGATGGGATGTCCATAGGTGAATATGTATGAAGATTTGAATAAGGATATCGATTCGTCCCATTCATTGCAGGGGAAGATAACTTGAAGAAGAATCAATTTTTAATCGAGCTGAATCGAAGAGTTCAAAGCATGGTACGAATGTCTATTGCCAACACTTTTTTGGAAATGGTAGATAAAGCTATGTTTGCGGACGAGGATCTAAAGGAAATTACAAAGGAAGTCTAGTGGAGGAGGAAATCATTTCGATCCAAAGCCTTTTCCTCCGGACCACAAAGGCAAATTTCATCTAGAAATTTCAATCGAAGTGGTGGTCCAGGAAATGCACGGGCCGCGGACCATTACCATATGCCCCGAAGCCACTATGAGGGAATCGATTGAGGCCAACGGTGGGTAACCAATCTCGATGCAATAAATATGGGAGATTCCACATGGAGGAGTGCCGACTAGATTTGAGGACTTGTTATGTTTATCACAAGCAAGGGCGGATAGCCTCAACTATCATCGGATACGTAAACCGGGATCGGGAAGAGTACCTATACGGGTTTATACAACAACCCAAGAGGATGCTAACAAGAGGGATACGATAGTAATTTATGATAATGTCTCAATCCTTGGCTTAATTGCTTATGCTTTGATTGATTTCGATGCTACACGTTCATTTATGTCAAAAACATTAGTAGAAAGCCTAGGTGTAAAACTTGAGACATTTGCATTAGGATACATGATAGTAGTCCCTTATGAAGAATTTATAGAGTCAACGAGCCCGGTCAAGCAATGTCCAATATAGATTGAAGATAGGCGTTTGAAGGCCGATTTGATCATATTAGACCTCCAAGACTTTGATTTGATTCTAGCCATGGATTGGTTAACAAGGCATGGTGCCATCATCGATTATCGAGGGAGGAGAGTTTTTGATCTACTTAGAGATCAACCGTTAGAGTTTAAGGCCGATACGAAGCTTCGAGCCATACTAGTCATCTCGGCCATAAAGGCTTGAATAATGCTAGAAAAAGGGTGTACGGGGTATCTAGCACACGTGGTGGATAGCCGGGTAGAGCGAAAGTCGAAGAAAGAGGATATAGAAGTCATGCGGGAGTATTTGGATGTATTTTCAAAAAGTTTGACTAAGTTGCCACTAGAGAGGGAGATAGTATTTGAGATTGATCCGGAATCGAGCACGACTTCGATTGCTAAGACTCCCTATAGAATGGCCCCTGTTGAGTTGAAATAGCTAAAGATGCAACCATAGGACTTACCGGATAAGGGATTCATATGCCCTAGTTCCTCACCTTGGGGAGCTCTAGTATTGTTCATGAAAAAGAAGGATGATAGTACGGGGCTATACATCAATCTGTCGAGAATTGAATCGAGTATGATTAAAAATAAATACTCGTTACCCCGAATTGAGGATCTATTCGATTAATTACAAGATGTGATAGTGCTCTCTAAGATAGACCTACAATCGGGGTATCACTAGTTGAGGATCGGATAAGAGGATGTGAATAAAACGACATTCAAGATGAGATACGACCATTATGAGTTCCTAGTAATGTCTTTTGGATTGACTAACGACCCAATCATCTTTATGGACTTGATGAATTGAGTCTTCAAGGGATTCCTAGATAAATTTATCATTGTATTCATCAATGATATTCTAATTTATTCTCAAAGTAAGGAGGAACATGGAGAGCATCTAAGAGCTACCTTATAGACACTAAAGAAGCGAGCAGCTATATGCCAAATTTAAGAAATGTGAATTTTGGCTAGAACGAGTAGCTTTTCTAAGTCACGTGGTGACGAAAGAAGGTATATCAATGGATTAGAAGAAAATAAAGGTTGTCCAAACTGGCCTACTTTAAAGAACGTGGTGGAGGTGCGAAGCTTCTTAGGGCTAGCCAACTATTATCGAAGATTTGTGGAGGGCTTCTCCGAGATAGCTAGGCCTTTTATGAACTTGATGAAAAAGAGTGTTAAGTTCTAGTGGATGAATGCTTGTGAGGAGAGCTTCCAAGAGTTAAAACAAAGGTTAATCACAGCCTTAGTGGTAACCATTCATTTGAGACTAGAAATTGCATGGTGTATGGTGATGCTTCTAAGAATGGGCTAGGAGCGGTGTTGATGCGGAATGGGAAAGTAGTAGCCTATGCATCACGACAATCGAAGGAATATCAATGAAATTATCCGACACATGATCCGGAATTAGCGGCGATAGTCTTTGCCTTAAAAATGCGAAGACATTATTTATATAAGGCAAAGTGTGAAATATATATAGATCATAAAAGCTTATGATATATCTTCACATAAAAGGAGCTGAACATGAGACAAAGAAGGTGGTTAGAGTTGGTGAAGGACTATGATCGTATAATC
Source organism: Dovyalis caffra (assembly GCA_963924115.1). NCBI lineage: Eukaryota > Viridiplantae > Streptophyta > Magnoliopsida > Malpighiales > Salicaceae > Dovyalis > Dovyalis caffra. Next base: position 2,653,913 of record CAWUPB010001179.1, read on the forward strand.
AATTATCACCCAAGAAAAGCTAATGTCGTTGCTAACACTTTAAGTAGAAAATCGGTAGCAATGATATAGGCAATCCAACCACCGATAGTGACGAGATCTAGAATAGCTAGAACTTGAGATAATTCCAATAGGTCATGAGAGCATGTTATCGGCTTTAGTAGTCCAACCGACTTTGTAGGAAAGAATTCAAATAAGGTAGCAAACGGATGAAAAGCTGAATGAATTGAAGAAAAACATAAAGGTCGGGAAGGAAGAAATACTAAAAGAAGCACACACAACTCCCTATTCAATACACTTGGGAAGCATGAAGATGTACCGGGACTTGTGACAAAGTTACTAGTGGCTTGGAATGAAGAAAGATGTAGCTAATTTTATGGCAAAGTGTCAAATCTTTCAATAAGTAAAGGCGTAACACCAAAAACCCTCGGGAATGTTAAAACCATTGGTAATTCTAGAATAAAAGTGGGAGCATATAACTATGGATTTCATTATGGGATTGCCAAGATCGAGAAAGAGCTCGGATGCTATTTGGGTGATCTTGGATAGGCTAACCAAACTAGCGCACTTTACGTCGGTCAAAGCCACCTATAATCTAAACCAATACACCTAGTTGTACCTAGATGAAATTGTAAAACAAAATGAGATTTTTAACTCAATGGTGTGAAATATTCAAATAAGTGAAGGTGTGATGGGCCGAAATATTCAAATAAGTGAAGGTGTGATTGTGTATGTGTGCCATTTGAGTATTTTGGGATGACCCTAGGTGTTTAGGTGAGGATTTATGGAATGAAATTTTTGAAAATTACACCATAAGAAATTAATTCTTGAAATGTATTATTATTATTTTTTAATTAAAGCCATTTTGCTTGAGATTGATGGTTTAACTGGTAGAGGAATCAAGTAGGCAAAATCGGTGTTCTTGAGAATTTGGTTCTGTCTGGATTTTGTGTGGCCTATTCAAGGAACTTAGGTTGATTTATGGGTGAAGCTTAAAGAATAAAATTTGTTGATATATGTCTTAAATAATTCTCTGTAAAATATTTTTCTTATTAGGTTTATATATAAAAAGGTATGCCTATTTTAGTACATACTGTTCTGGATGAAATACTACTAGACAGATTGAGTTGAAAAATTCAAACTTATTTTATTACTGGTGTGTTAGGTATTTTAGCCTAATTTTTGGATATATTTTGAATTAATATATGTAGTTTCTAATATAAAAATTATAGGATTGAATTGTGTCCATAAGTGGGACGTTGCTGGTTGATAAGAGGCTGCCCTATAATGCATCTTCTACAAACATATTTGAGGTGTATGTGTATGACCAGAACTAAAATAGCTTAAGGAACTTTGTCACTGAAACCAAATTAGTTTGAAGACTTAGTTAGCCTAATTATCCAATTTTTTGACCATTAGAAACCTAATCACCTTAATTAAATGCTTGGAAGCCAACTCACCCCTAAACCCAATCAAACCCGCAACTTGTCCCATGACTCACCCAATTGCTTTTTATTTTATTAAATTGATTTAAGACACTTGTAACCATAATTTATGGGAAATAAAAGCAAGTATATATGCTAGTAAAATGGGAAGATGGCCAAAAAGTTTAGGCAAAACCCGTAGCCATCAAAAGAAAGAGAGAAAAACCGGTTGAAAGAAAAGGAGAGAAAGACACGGCAAAAAGGAAAGAAAGAAAAAGGGAGGAGCTAAGGAAATTCTTAATCAACCTAACAAAGTAAGTGGGTTACCTTTTTATTTTTTTACCATTTATTTGATCTTTATGTAATTGGCTAAACTTGTGTTTAGGTTATGATATGTTGTTGTGTTTGATTGTGTTGGTTGGCTTGCCTTGCAATTGTTTATTGTTATGGTTGGTTGTGTTGGTTGCTTCCAAGGCTTAGAAAGCCTTGTATATAGATAGATTTATGTTTTGATGGATATGAATGATGGAGTTGGGTTTGATCAAAACTTGGTAGATAAATTTAGGATTGATATGGACTTAGACAAAGTAAAATAGGAAGGAAGAAACGGTGGAATATTAGGGTTTTTCATGAGCAAACTTTCGGCCAAGAATGAGAGAAATGGGATTCTTTGGACACCTAAGATCTTAAAATTATAATGGGAAAAAAATTAGTTTTGAATAGCTATGTTAAACAAAAAGGAATTTTTCTTTAACATCGAAGACAACTTCTTGCCAAATATAGGGACCATTTGGCCTAAACTTGAGAAAATGGGTTTTTGGGTTCCCTTGTATGAATTTAATAATTAATGGTTCATCTAGGCTTAAATAGATAGAAAATGGAAAGTAGAAAGGTAAACCTACAAAAAGGAACCGAAACCTGGACCTAAGGACTAAGTTTGGCCTAAAAGTATTAAAGACGAACTAGAATGGAAAAATCCTACCACAACATTTTAAAAATCAGTCCAAATGCTAATAACTATGCAAGTCAAGGGTGGAATGATTTAATGATAGGATTTGCTAGAGGAAAAAAAGGGGAAGTACTCACGTGCATAATTAGATTCGTAACTTAACAAATACCAATAGTCGATGTTAACTCTAACGAGGTGAATATTGTGATGAATGGTATGATAATACTCAAAACCTTGTGGGGGTTAGAACTACAAAAGTGTATGAAGCCGAGTCCTTATGGGTTAGATATCGAGAATGAATTAATAGTATAAAGGTTAAAGGCCACGAGTACGTTTAATATGGTAAATGAAGGATAATTCCATTAACCATGTGCTACAATAAGGGATAATTATGTTGCAAGTAGTAGGTGATAATGAGATCGTTGAGAGAGAGTAACAACGCGAGTAGGTGATAACACAATCACCAAGAGATAGAATGCACGGACTTGCTAATACTTAGGGTACCGGATAAAATGGATGGGAAACAAGGGAAACAGAACATCATTGTATATCACGTGCATCACCCTACTTGCGAGCTTTGGCTCACCTCGTTGTTATTTTCATGTTATGATAGGAAAGAGTCAAAGTAGTAAGGATGCTACCGGATCCTCTAAAAAGGCTCATACGTGACATAAACATACAAAAGTTTATTTTGATTATAATTTTTGGGTTGGGGTATTGATAGATATTTTGATGGTATTGTAAATAAAATTTTTATAATCTCTTTCACTATATTTGTTAGTGTTATGAAAATTATATTGTATGCATTTCATTATATGATAAGTCCTTAATGTATAAGCATGTACATGTTTGGGGTTAAGTTAAGAATTGGTTTTGTCAACGTGACACGCTCCTCGCCCGGCCACTTCTTTTGGGTAATTAGCAAGTGGGCCGGGGAGGGGGCACCACGAGATAGAGTGAGTGAGAGAGAGAAAGAGAGGGAAAGAAACATAAAGCGAGAAGAGATAAGAGAGAGAGGTAGAGAGAGGAAAAGAGGGAGAGATGAGGGAGAGAGAGGTAGAGAGAGGGAGAGGCTGAGGGAGAGAAGGAGAGATAAAGAAAGAGGGAGAGGGAATGGGAGAGAGGGAGGCTGGGAGAGGAGAGAAAGGGAGAGGGAGAGGGAAAGGGAGATAGAGGGAGAGAGGTAAGAGAGAGATTTAGAGAGAGAGAGAGGGAGAGTGAGGCACAAAGAGGGAGAGGGAGATGGAGGGATAAAGGGGAGAGAGAGATTTAGAGAGATTGAGAAAGAGAGGGAGAGGGAGAGGGAGATGGAGGGAGAGAGGGGAGAGAGAGGTAGAGAGGGAGAGTGAGACGGGGAGAGGGAGAAGGAGAGGGAGGGAGAGAGGAGGAAAGAGAGAGAATGAGTGAAGGGTTGAGAAAGAGGGAGATTGATGGTGAGAGAAAGAGAGAAGAGGAGGGGAGAGAGAGGAAGAGAGAGGGTAGGAGAGAGAAGGAGTGAGGGAGAGGGGGGAGAGAAAGAATGGGAGAGAGCATGAGGGAGAGAGATAGAAGGACAAGGAGGGAAAGAGAAAGAGAGAGGGAGGGAGGGAGAGGGAGAGAGAGATGGAGATAGGGGGTAGAGAGAGAAGGAGAGAGATATAGAGAGAGTGAGAAAGAGAGAGAGTGGGAGAGTGGGAGATTAGGAGTGATGGAGGCGAGAAAGAGGAAGAGGGAGAAAAATATAGAGGAAAAGAGAGGTGAGAGGTAGAGAGAGGCGGAGGGGGAGGGAGGGAGAGGGAAGGAGGGTGAGAGAGAGATGGGGAGAAGGGGGAGAGGTAGAGGGAGAGATTAATAAAGAGAGGGAGCGGAGAGAGGGAAAGGGAGAGAAAGAGATAGAGAGAGAAAAGGAGAGGGAGTGGGAAAGGGAGAGAAAAGGAGGGAGAGATAGAGGGAGATAAATGGAAAGACCAAAAGAGGGAGACGAGGATCAAAGAAAGAGAAGGAGAGAGTGGGAGAGGGGAGAGAGGAGGGAAGAGAGGGGCGGGGAGGGTGTGAGAGAGAGGGAGAGGGAGAATAGATGAGAGTGGGAGACGAGTAGGAGAGGGAGAGAGGAAGGGAGAAAGAGAGTGATAGAGAAGGAGTAGAAAAGAGGTAAAGGGAGAGAGGGAGTGGGAGAGAGAGGGAGAGGGGGAGAGGAAGGGAGAGTGAGAGAGAGGGAGAAAGAGAGAAAGAACGAAAGAGAAAGAGGAAGAGGTAGAGAGAGTGTGAAGGGGAGAGGGGAGAGAAGGATGGAGAGAGAGAGGGAGAGAGAGGGAGAGAGGTAGAGGGGTAAAGAGGAGAAAAAAGGAGAAAGAGAGAGGGAGAGTATGAGAGGGAGCGTATGAGAGGGAGAGAGTGAGATAGAGAGGGAGAGAGAGAGAAAGGGAGAGGGGAGAGAGGGATAGAGGAAGAGAGAGGGGAAGAGAGAGGAGAAAATGAGAAAGTGCAAGAGAGGGAGATAGTGAGAGAGAGAGAGAGGGAGAGAGTGAGAGAGGGGGAGAGAGTGGGGGGATAGAAAGGGAGAGAGAGGGATGGAGGAAGAGAGAGAGGCTCTCCACTCTCTCCCTCTCTCTTTCCCTCTCTCTTCTCTCTTTCTCCCTCTCTCTTTCTCCCTCTCCCTCTTTCTCTGTCCTCTCTCTATCCTTCTCTGTCCCCTCTCTCTCTATTTCCTTTTTCTTACCCTTTTTCCCTCTCTCTCCTTACCTCTTTCTTTATCTCTTTATGTCTATTCCTTTCTCCTACTTATTATTCCTTCTTCTCTCTCCCTCTTTGCCTACATCTATCTCCTCTTTTCTTTTCTCTCTCTTTCTCCCTATCCCTCTCCCCTCTCCCTCCCTCCCTCTCCCTCTTTCTCCCTCTCCTTCTTTATCCCTTTCTCCCTCCTTCTTTCTCTCTTTTCTTGTATCTCTATCTCTCTCTCACTCTCCTTTCCTCCCTCACTCTCCTTTCTCTTTCTCATTCTCTCCCTCTTTCCATCATTCTTGCTCCATCTCTCTGCCTCTCTCTCCCTTCTTTCTCTCCCTCTTTGTCCCCTTATCCCACATGCCCTCTCTCCTGATCTTCATTTATCTTCACTCTCCCTCCCTCCCTCTCTCTCTCTCTCTCTCCCTAAACCTTTTTCTCTCTATCTCCCCATATCTCTCTCTCCCTTCCTCTCTATCTCCCTCTCTCCTCAACCTCTTTCTCTCTATCTCCCTACATCACTCTCCTTTCCTCTCCATCTCCCTCTCTCAATTTCTCTCCTTCTCTCTCTCCCTCTCACGCTCTCTCCCCCTTTTTCGTTCTCATATTCTCTCTCCCTCCCTCTCACTCTCTATATCTTCCTCCCTCTCACTTTCTTGCCTTATTATCTCTCTCCCCCTTTTTTCCTTTTTCCTTCTCTCACTTTCTCTCTCCCCTCTCCTCTCCCCCATTGCCTCTCACTCCCTTCGCTTATCCCTCCTCTTGTCTCCTCTCTATCTCGCTCCCCCTCTCTCTCCTTTTCTCCCTTTCCTAATCTCTCTATTTCTTTCCTTCCACCTCTTTCTCTCTTTCTCTTTCTCTCACTATCTCTCTCCCTCTCACTCCTCTCTCCCTATCTCTCATCTCTCCCCCTCCCTCCCTCTCTCCCACCCTCCTCCTCTCTCTCGTCCCTCTCTCTTCCTCTCTCTCGCCCTATCTACCTCCCTCTCTCCCTCTCTCCCCCTTTCCATTTCCCTCTCCCTCTCCCTCACTCTCTCTATCTCTTACACCTTTTTCACTAGCCCTTCATCTCTCCCAATCTCCCTTTCTTTACCTCTCACTCCCTCTATCACCCTAACCCTCTCTCCCATTCTCTCCCTCTATTTTTCTCTCCCTCTTTCTCCCAATCTCTCCCTCTCTTTACCTCTCACTCCCTCTATCACCCTAACCCTCTCTCCCATTCTCTCCCTCTATTTTTCTCTCCCTCTTTCTCCCGATCTCTCCCTCTCTTTACCTCTCACTCCCTCTATCACCCTAACCCTCTCTCCCATTCTCTCCCTCTATTTTTCTCTCCCTATCTCTACCTCTCTATCCCCACTCTCCTCTCCCTTTGTCTCTTCCCAACACTCTCCCTCTCTCTCCTTCTCTCCCCCTTTCTCCCTATCTCTAACCTCTCTCCCCTTCCTCATTCTTTCTCCCTTTCCCTATCAAACCCTTTCTCTCGCTCCTTCCCTCACTATTTTTCCTTCTCTCCCTCTCTCTCTCCCATCTCCCTCCCTCTCTCTCACTCTTCCCCCTCTCAATCCTCCCACTCATTCTCTTTTCCTCTCTTACCCTCTCTCACTCTCCCTCGCTCTTTCCCTCTACCTCACTATATCTCTCCCTCTTTTCCCAACTCTCTATCTCCCTTCATCCTCTCTCCCTATCTGTCTCTCTCTTACTCTCTCCTTCTCTCTCTATTTTCCCTATTTGTCTCTCTCTCTTACTCTCTCCCTTACTCTCTCCCTCTCTCCTTTTCCTTTCTCTCTCTCTCTCTCTCCCTCTCCCTCTCCTTCTCTCCTTTTTTCACTCCCTCTCTCAATCTCATTCTCTCTTTCTCTTCTTTCTCTTCCCCGCTCTCTTCCTCTCCCCCTCTCTCTCTCCCTATCTCTTTCACCCTCTCTCCCCCTCTTCCTCTCCCACTCTCTCTTTCTCTCTTTTCCTCTCTCTCCCTCTCTGTCACCCCTATCCCCATCCCCTTTCCATCTCCATCTCTCTTCCCCATCTACCCCTCTCACCCACTCTCTCTCCCTTTTCTTTTCTCTTAATCTCTATGTCCTCTCTCCCCCTCTCTCCCTCTCTCTCCCTCCCCTTCTCCCACTCTCTCTATTTTTCTCTCCCTCTCTATCTCTCTCCCTCTCCCTCTCTTTCCTTTCTCTCACTCTCTCCCCCTTCCTTCCTCTCTCTATCTCTCTCCCTCTTTTTATCCCATTCTCGCCCTCTCTAGCACTCTCTCCCCCTTTGTCCCTCTCTCTCTCTCCCCTTCTCCCTTTCTCTCTCTCCTCTTTCCTTTCTCTCCTCTCTTTTTTCATCTCTCCCTCTCTCTTTCCCTTTCCCTCCTTTCCTCTCTCCCTCTTTTTTGATCCATCTACCTCCTTTTTCCCTCCCTTCACTCCCTCTTTTACTCTCCCTCCCTCTCTCTGTCTCTCTTCCCCACTTGGTATCTCCTTCTATCCCTCTCTCGCACCCTCTCGTGTCTCACTCCCTCCCCCTCTCTCTATTCCTCTGTCACTCTCTATATACCTCTCTTGTTCTCTCTCCTTTCTCTCCTTCTCTGTTCCTTTATCTCATTTTACTCTTCTCTCTCTCCCTCTTTCTTCCTTCATATCTCCCTCTCTCTATCTCCATCTCTCTCCCTTTCTCTCCTCTCTCCCACTCCTTTTTCCCTTCTCTTTTCTCTATCACTCTCTATCCCTCTCTCTTGACCTTTCTCTTGCTCTCTCTCTCTCTCCCTCACTCTATCCCTCTTTTTCTCCATCTCTCTCCCACATTTCCTCCTTCTCTCTTGACCTTTCTCTTGCTCTCTCTCTCTCTCACTCACTCTATCCCTCTTTTTCTCTATCTCTCTCCCACATTTCCTCCCTCTCTCTCTCCCCCTTTTTCTCTCCCTCTACCCTTCTCTCTTTCTCTCCCTCCTCCCCCTCTCTCTATCCATTTCACCCTTCCTCCCAATTCCCACACTCTCTCTCTTTTCTCTCTCTCCCTATCCCTCTATCTCTCCATCTCTCTCCTCTCTTGCCCCCACCCTTACTTTCTCTCTCTCACTCTTAATCTCTCTATCCTTCCTCCTTTACCCCCTCTCCTTAACAATCCCCTCTCTCTGCCTCTCTCTCCCTCCCTCTCTCTCCCTCTCTCTCCCTCCCTCTCTCTCCCACTTTCTCTATTTATCTCTCTCACTCTCTCTAATCTCTCTCTACCTCTCTATCCCTCTCCTTTCCTTTCTACTCTCCTTCTCCCTATCCCATTCTCTCCCTCTCTTGCCCTTTCTCCCACTCTCCCTCCCTCTCTCCCTTTCTTTCTCTCTCTTCCCTTTTTATCTCTCTCCCCTATCGCCCTCCCCCTTTCTCTACCCCTCTCTCTTCCTTTTTCTCACTCTCTCTATCCCACTCCCTCTCTCACTCCATATCTCACTTTCTCTCTCCCTCCCTCTCACTCCCTATCTCTCTTCCTCTCCCCCTCCCTCTCATTACCTATCTCTCTTCCTCTCTCCCTATCTCTCCCCTCCCCTTATTTGTCACCCTATTTTCCTATCTCTTCCCCTTCCTTGCTCCTTTCTTTTTTCTCTCTATCCCTCACCCTTCCTTCCCCAATATCTCTATCTCTCTCCCTCTCTCTGTTTTCTCTCTATGCCTCACTTTTCCTCTCTCTCACTCTCTCTATCCCTCTCTCCCTCTCTATCCCTCTTTCTCTCCTTCTTTCTCCCTCTCTCGGTCTCTTTTATCTCTCTCTCTCCCCCTTTACCCCTCTCTCTCCCTCTCTCCTTTTCTCTCTCCCTCCCTCTCTATCCTTTACTCTCTCCCTCTATCCGCCTCCCTCTTTTGCCCTCTCTCTCATTCCCTCATTCTCTCCCTCTCTCTTTTTATTTCTCGCCTTCTTTCTCTCTCCCTCTCTCACTCCCTCTCTCCCTCCCACTCCCTTTCTCACTTTCTCTTTGTCTCAATGGTAGAGAAAAAGGAGAGAAAAACGATAATGAAAAAGAGGAAGAGAAAAGGAAAAGAAAAAGAAAGAGGAAAGAAAAGAAAGAAGGGGAAAGCCTAACTAACCTTTACGAAATTCAAACAAAGTAATTAAGTTCCATTTTTGGTTGATCAATGTTTTAATTTAATTTTTTTTTTGGTGTTTATTTCATGGGTTTGTAATAATTTTCAATGGTTTGCTATGGTTGTTTGTGTTGGTGTTAGGGCTTGGTAAATTGTGATGGATTTATGTGTTTTTGTTGTGATGCAAAGCTTGTTTGATGTGTTTAAATGTGTGGATGGTTTGGAAAGGAAAAAGAAAGAAAAAGGGTATGGACTGAATGGATTGAAGTTAAACTAGGTTTGGTAAGCTTAACTTGGAAAAGAAAAGAAATACACTTCTAGAATTTCCCTAGGTTAAAACCATTATGCCAAGTGGAAAAAATTGAAAAAGAATGGATCTTTGTGCGGTCATTAAGGGTCTAGAATATCATGGTAACCCCATTAGTTATGGATTAATTGTTTAGGGTGGAAATGAATTCGGTAGATATAAAAGGCAATCCATGGCTACCTTAAAACTCAATTGGTCCAACTAAAAAGGAAAAATAGGGTTTTGGATTTCATTAGGTTAATTGGATACTTAACGGATAAATTTGGTTTCCTTTGTGAACCTTAAGGTTTAGATTTCCTTGGTAACTTTTAAGTATGATCCGAGGCACCTCTAGCTCCCTTGCCGATTACCTAAAAGGTGTGACTGGGTGCACTACGGTTTAGAGACCGAAGTCTCAAATTTAATCCCATACACATATACAATGTACTAAATATCATTACAAAAATCAAAAAATATAATTTACAAGCAAAGGTAGATCCTATAATTTTCATGTCACACATAAGCCTTTTTTTGTGAGGAATCGGCAGCTTCATTTTCGGCATTATTATTGCCCCTTTCTGTCATGGCATAAAATAAACACAGAGTGAGCCGAGGCTTAGTAAGTAGGGTGATCCGGATGATATGCAATGATTTCCCGACTTCCCTCCTCTTCGACTCATCAAATTTTATTTTCGGGTACCCCGGTTATTAGCAAGTCTACTCTATATTTAATCCGGGTGAACCGCGACTCACTTTCTCGCTACAACGAAAGTACCCCTCGTTGTAGCCATTGTTGGTAGGAATTCATTGTCTAACGGTGCGGGCACATAACTTAAAGTACTCACACAGTTGGACCGCTAATACTCCTTTTTTTAGTAGGTTACCAAACCTATCCAATTTCCATTCAATTCGGTTACCAAACCTCATCGTTTTCAACTCAATGGTTTTTCTCAATTTAATCCATTCCTGTATGCATACGATACATGTGATGTATCATGAATCGGATTCCACCAAGTCATTGGTAATAAACCCGTTGATTTTGTACCATTGAGTTCACACAAGGAATTCGACCCATCTAATAGGGTTAATCCATTTCATGTATCATGAACCACATTCCATACCTCATAGGCACCAAACTATTTATGTCCATACTATTTTAGAAATTCAATCCACACTTGGGTCTTCATCAATATTTTTATGGTATGATCCAACTTGACCATTTTATTACCAAGGTCCACTAAGTGTTCTTAGGATATCCAAGTCCATTTATTTTCATCAAAACTCATTTTTTTTAGTTCAAGCCCATTTATTTTAATCCAAGCCCAAGTCTATTTATTTTAATTTAATTCTATTTTATTTTAATCCCAACCCACTCAATTTAGTCCAAGCCCATTTATTTTCAATCCAAGCACAAGTCTATTTGTTTTAATCCAATTCCATTTTGTTTTAATCCAAGCCCATTTTTATTCTAACTCAAGTCCATTAATTATAATCCAAACCCCTTTTTATTTTAGTCCAAGCTCACTTTGTTTTAGACCAAGTCCATGTGTTTTATTTTAAGTCCACTTTATTTTAAATCCAACCCCAATCATACATATCTTCCAAACCCATATGGTTATATTAGGGTGGCCTAAGTGTCTAACTAAATACTTCAGCTAACTAAACACGTTAACTAATCAAGTTTAAGTACTTAACTCATTTCTTCCCATTAAATTCGAAAATCCCTCTCCCTAAACTCAAAATTTTTCTTTGTACCAAATCGGCCATAACTCTTTATATATAGATCTAAATATTATGAAATTTTCCAGAGAGCTAGTAGACACATAGAGGAAACACTTTTATTCTTTTATTTTTATCCAAAAAGCACTCTAAGATCCCTAAATAAATTACAAAAAGTTTGAAACTAAAAATTTCCAGCATGTGGTACATCCAAATGATTTGTACTAAATCGGCCATACCTCTTTATATATAGATCCGAAAATCACAAAATTTTACAGAAAGCTAGTAGACACATAGATGAACAAGTTTTTCCTTTTGAGTTTTACCCATAAATTAATCTATGATCCCTATATAAATCACACAATGTTTGAAATTTTCCATCCCTAAAATTTGAAAAATTCTCTTTCAAAAATTTTAAGACACATTTCTCACCGCATATAGTTATCACCAAACCAACCCATCACACATGTATAACCATCCATCATCATACATATACATGGCATACTTACACATTCTAACCTAAAGTTTACCATGAAATAAGCATCCAACATTCAAAGTAAATCCATCATCAAAACATCATAAATCCATCACAGAACATCAAATTTTTAACATCAGCACAAACTATCATAACCACATATTACATGGCTTAAAAAAAAACCCATAAATCAAACAAGTAAAAGAGAACTTAAAGTATAAATAAAAATAAAATGAAACTAAAAGAAACCTACTTACAATGATGTGTGTTTGGTTAAGATTTCTTAGCCTTTTTCTTCTCTTTCTCCTTCCTTTCTTCCCTTTCCTTTTTTCCTCTCTTTCTTCCCTTTCTTTTTCTCCTTTCTTTCCCTCAAACTCATGTTTTTCTCTCCTCTTTTGAAGAGGATGAATTTTTGGCTAAAAAGAATGGCAAGGTTTCATCTTTTCATCCAATTTTAATACTACACTTTTCCTTTTTATTTCTTTTATGTTTAATATACCAAGTGTCTAATTTTTGTGGTAAGAGAGGTCAATTGATGGAGATAAAAAGAGAGACAAGTTGGAGTGTTTAACCTTCCAAAATTAAGTGAGAATGTACAATGGAAGTATTGTGAAAGATTTTATGTCAAATCACCAACTAAAGAGAGAACTAAAAGGTAATTAAGCTAACCAACTTCCTAACCTTATTTGGTTCATAAAATTCAACCATGACTCTTAAGTGGGACATATTTTTCACTTGTATGGTCATTTTAAATATACATATGGAAAAAATAAATAATGATTAATTAAATTACAAAGAAAGTATTCCTATGAACAATTCCATAAACCTTAAATATTTTCACATCACAAATATAAAAGAAATGGCACATAATTTATTCCCACATAATCATGGATATTTCAAGAGATATTTGGGCTCGAGAATTAAATTTTGGTACGCCAAAATTAATTTTTTTATTTTTTATTTTTTAAACCCAAGCATCTTAAACTCACCAAACACAAACATGACATAAACATCATAATTGCGACTTAGTAGATGTAGATAAAATTATTTCCGTATGTGTAGCTATGTTAACCAAGTTCACGGGAGTTCCATTTCTCTCCTACTTAAAAGAAATTTCGTCCTTGAAATTGGTTTATACAAATAGCTCCGGGTATTTCTTTTTCATTTCCTGTTCTAGTTCCCGAGTCATTTCTTCAAGGTCATGATTCTCCCATAAAACTTTAACTAGGGCAATGTCTTTATTCCTTAGGTATCTAAGTTGTCGGTTGAGAATCTAGATTGGTCTTTCCTTGTATGTTAAGTCCGGGTCAAGCTCGGTGGCGCTGCCTCTAGAACCCGACTAAGCTCTCGGATATATTTTCTTAACATGGATACATGAAAGAAATCATGTACTCCTAACAAGGTTGACGATAGCAATAGGCGGTATGCGTTATCGCCTATGTGATCAAGTATCTCAAACGGTCCAATATAGCAGGGACTCAATTTTCCTTTTGTCCTAAATCACGAGTATGCCCTTCATCGGGGAAACCCTTAAGAAGACTTAATCACCCACTACAAACTCCGGATCTCTTATTCTTTGATCGATATAGCTTTTTTATCGACTTTGAGTCGTCTCATCCGTTGGCGAATCTTAGCCACCACCTCGGCCGTTTATTGCACCAATTCGGGCCCAATAGCTTCCTCTCCCCTACTTCATCCTAGTTTATTAGGGATCTACATCGTTGTCCATACAAAGCCTCATAAGGAGCCATCCCGATGGATGTTTGATAGCTATTATTATAGGCAAACTCCATAAGGTGTACGTACTTCTCCCATTTCTTAGACTAATCGAGAATGCATGATCGTAACATGTCTTTGAGTACCTAAATGACCCATTTCGATTGTGCATCGGTTTATGGATGGTAAGTCTGTATCTTTGTCCCATGGCCTTATGCAAACTCTTTCGGAATGTTGTAGTAATCTAGGATCTCGATCCGACATGATTGAGATCAAAACTCCATGTAGTCTCATGATTTAATCAAGATATAATTGGGCATACTAGCTTAGGCTATAAGTGGTCCTCATTGGAAGGAAGTGTGTTGATTTGGTTAGCCTATCCATGGTCACCCAAATGGCATCCGACTCCTTTTTGACCTTGGCAATCCCATAATAAAGTCCATAGTGATGTACTCCTATTTCCATTCGGAATTGCCCGTGGTTGTAACATTCCTATAGGTCATTGATGTTCTACCTTCACTTGTTAATTGGTTTAACACCTCTCCACATAGTTCACCACGTCTTTCTTCATTCCCGACCACCAATAACTCTTTCTCAAATCTTGATACATTTTAGTGCTTCCTAAATATATCGAGTATAGAGATACGTATGCCTCTCTTAATATGTCATTCTCCAAATCTCGCTATCTGCGAGAACACATAATCTTTCTCCGAACCTAACCACTCCATTGCCATCTACCGTAAAGTCGGACTCCTTTCTAGCCTCTCGCACTTTTCTTTCATTCCTTCAGACCTTTCGTCTATTTGTTGCCCGAGTTTGAATTCTTTCATGTCGGGTCGACTGGACTAGCAAGGTCGACATAACACTCCTATAGCCCATTTTTTAAAGCATCGGTATAAACTATAAAGTTCACATCCTCGGATGGAATGGTTCGTGCTTGGAGTCGTGACTAACCTTCATTTCAACTCATGAAAGCTCTTTTCACAAGCATCCATCCACTGGAACATAATGCTCTTCTTCATCAAGTTAGTCGGGGGCCTTGTTATTTTACCAAAGTCTTTAACAAATTGCTAATAGTAACCGACCAGAGCCTAAGAAACTTCACACCTCCAACACATTTTTTAGAGTAGGCCAATTTGGAATTGCATCTATCTTTTTTGGGTCCACGGGTATGCCTTCCTTCATCACCACGTGGCTTAGAAATGTTACTTGTTCCAACAAAAACTCACACTTTAGAAATTTTGCATACGATTCATCGCTCCTATAGTGTTTGCAAAGTAGCTCGTAAATGCCTCTTATGCTCTTCTTCACTCCTAGAATAAACTAGGATGTCATTAATAAACACGATGATGAATTGATCAAAAAATTCCCTAAAGACTCGATTCATTAGGTCTATAAAAATGGTCAGGGCGTTAGTCTATTCGAATGCCATCTTCTTTACATCTTCCGACCTTACCCTTAGTTGGTGATACCCCGACTACAAATTGATTTTAGAGAACACTCGTTGTGCCTCGAAACCGATCAAACAAATCATCTATTCGAGGTAACGGATACTTTCTTTTATCATCAACTAATTCAACTACCGATAATCGATACATAGTCTCTAGCTCCCCTCCTTTTTCTTCATCAATAATACTAGAGCTCCCGAAGGTGAGGAACTAGGGCATATAAATCCCTTATCCAATAAGTCCTACAACTATATTTTCAACTCTTTCAACTTGATCAGGGTCGTTCAATAGGGAGTCTTCAAAATTGGGGTCGTGCTCGGCTCTAGGTTGGTCTCAAATTCTATCTCTCTCTCGGTAGCATCTTTATCAACTTTTCAAGAAATACATTTAAAAATTCTTGCACCACTTCGATCTCTTCTAGTCTTGACTTTTGCTCCACTTGGTGATCTATCACGTACGTTAAGTATCCTAGATAGCCTTTTCCTAGCATGTTTTGAGCCTTTAAAGCCGAGATGGTCGATACATCTCAAAAATTTGAATCGACTTTAAACTCTAATTGCTGATTTCCAAGTAAGTCAAAAGTTACTCATCTCGCCTCAACGGTCTATCATGGCACCATGCCTCGTAAGCCAATCCATTCCCAAGATCAAATCGAAATCTTGGAGGTCTAACACTATTAAATCAGCCAATAGGCTCCAATCTTGAATCCGCACTAGACACTCCTTCACTATACTCGTTGACTCCATAAATTCTTCGAAGGGACAGCTATAGGATACCTTACAACTATTGTCTCGGGTTTGAAACCTACGCTTTTGACTAATTTTTTTGACATGAATGAATGACTAGCACCGAATTAATCAAAACATAAGTAACCAAGCCAAGGAGTGAGATATTACCATAAATCACCGCCACATCCCTTCGGTCGACCTCCCCTTACATCGTCGTATACACACAGGTTAGTACCACTTTCGGGTCCTCGCTTTTGCACTCGAGGGCGGTTGTATGATACGTGTAATGGCCTATGATAGATATAGCACGTCCTCATATTCGACCGGCACTCTCCGAGTGTGAAACCTCCCACACTTATTGCATCGAGGTGGAGTACCCATATCTATCTTGAATGATTATTCAATGTGGCCTTGATGTATATGGTGCTGGTCTAACTTGTTTTTGTATTGCTCGAGCCACCACTTCTAGTGATCCTCCTAGGTGGACCCTTTCTCACTAGTCCGGATGAAGAGGCTTCGAATTTAAAATGCTTCCATCTTCTAATGTATCTCCCTTGCTATTTCTTTCGATCATTGTCCACCAACATGGCCTTCTCTACCATCTCCGGAAAGGTCTAGCCGACTAACATCCGTACATACTCCGAACCCTTGGGTTTAACCCTCCTAGGAATTGGTTCTTCTATAGCTTCTCATCCTTCGCTATGAAATAGACAAACCAACACCCTTGTTCAAACTTTCACATATACTCACTCACGGTCATACCATCCTCGCTTCGGTTCTAAGAATTCCTAGACTTTCTTGGCTTTCATGCTCACTATAAAGTATTTATTGTAAAAATCTCCTTAAATGTTTCCCAAGTCAAATGAGGCACGTTTATCGTTATTTGAATGCTCTCCCACTAGGTGCGGCCTTCTTTAGTCGGCATAAAGATTGCACATGACACTCACTCATTATTGGTGAATTGTAGATACTCAAAGATCACTTTTAGTGACTTAATTCATTCCTCCACTATCATTAGGTTAACACCCTCGGTAAACTCTTGCGGATTCATCTTTTGAAATCTTTCTACTACGTCGTTTCTATGTTGAGGCGGAGGGAGAGGTCGTAAATGCGAGCCTTGAGCTATCTTATTTGCTTCACATGGGCTCGTTGTTGTTCATGCATTGCTTATTGCTATTATTGCATTATGTCTATTAGACGATTCAACACGCTTGCATATTCTCATTGTTTACACCAAAGGCCCCTTATCCTCCTACTCGCATGGGATTTCATCTTGAAATGCTTTGATTTTCTACATGTCACATTACGTCTAAGCTAGTTTTAGTATCAAAAACCTTAATGCCATACATCATATAATAGGGATAAGCCAAGGATATATAGATAACAAAGATCTCAAAAGGTGCATAGGGCACTAGGTTGTACGATACGTTTCCTAGATACACATCTACTCCGTCCAATTACTAGTAAACAAAGCGAGCACCACATGGAAAAGAGGCCTCGACTCTCTACCAATCTATAGTGCCAATCGATGCATCCCGTGCGATCTCGCGAGCTAAAGGCAAGGGTAGACCACAATTACAAATCAACCTTGTATAGGTCCACCTAACTTATACCGAAAGGAAGGCTTATATCACATTGCGATAAGAATATTACTCTATTGTGCTCTCCCTCACAATATCTAGTTACCGTTGGTCTCGTGGCTATAAAGTCCAATGCGGGGTCGATATCGGAGACCTAGTATTATGGTATAAATCATAGGAAGCATCAACGAATTCTATTCACTAAATCAAGTCGTGGACTCGGAGCACATGGGCCACCGGATCCCGTTATGGGGCCATGGTGAGGCTGTTTAGTTCAGCCCAATATGAAGCGAGAGTAGCCCACTGTTAGCGAGTCCTAGGGACTTGTGGTAGATGATACACATTTGGCATCTACAAGGTCAAGACTTACCATTAACCATCTTCTCAAGCAATAGTTATATGATATAAACCATACAATAAACGATCACATTCATTAAAAACCACAAGTTGAATTCACTTATTGAGTAGTGCACCGATCCTCAAGCTCATGTGACACTTAAGTTTCCACCCGAATAACTAAACCAAAGCTCGATACCACTTTTAAGTCGCCCCTAGCTCCTTTGTTGATTACCTAAAAGGCGCACTAGGTGCACCACAATTTAGAGATTGAAGTCTTAAATTTAATCCCATACACATACACAATGTACTGAACATCATTACAAAAATTATAAAATATAATTTACAAGCAAAGATAGATCCTATAATTTTCCTATCATACATGAGCCTTTTTCTAAGAGGAACCAACAACTTCATTTTCAACATTATTATTGCCTCTACCTATCATGGCATGAAAAAAATAAAGAGTGAGCAAAAGCTTAGTAGGTAGGGTGATGCACATGATATGCAATGATCTCCTCACTTCCCTCCACTTCGACTAATCAAATTTTATTTTCGGCTACCACGGTTATTAGCAACTCTACTCTATATTTAATCCAGGTGAACTCGCCACTCATCTTCTACTACAATGAAATTATCCCTCGTTGTAGCTATTATTTGTGGAAATCCATCATCTAACGATCCGGGCAAATAGCTTAGAGTACGCACACAATTCGATTGCTAATACCCTTTTCTTTCGGTAGGTTACCAAACCTATTGAATTTCCATTCGATTCAATTACCAAACCTCATCCTTTTTAACTCAATTTTTTTCTCAATTTAATCCATTCCCATATGCATATGATGCATTTGATGTATCATGAATCACATTCGACCAAGTCATTGGTACTAAACCCGTCGATTCCATACCATTGAGTTCACACAAGAAATTCAAAACCCGTCTAATAGGGTTAATCCATTTCATGTATCATGAACCACGTTCCGGACCTCATAAGCACCAAACTATTTATGTCCATACCATTTTAGAAATTCAATCCACACTTTGGTCTTCATCAATATTTTCATGGTATGATCCATCTTAACCATTTTAGTACCAAGGTCCACTAAGTGTTCTTAGGATATCCAAGTCTATTTATTTAAATCCAAACTCATTTTGTTTTAGTCCAAGCCCATTTATTCTAATCCAAGCCCAAGTCTATTTATTTTAATTTAATTCTATTTTATTTTAATCCAAGCCCACTCTGTTTTGTCCAAGCCCATTTATTTTTAATCCAAGCCCAAGTCCATTGTTTTTAATCCAATTCCATTTTATTTTAATCCAAGCCCATTTTTATTCTAACTCAAGTCCATTAATTGTAATCCAAACCCCTTTTTATTTTAATCCAAGCCCATTTTGTTTTAGACCAAGTCTATGTGTTTTATTCTAAGTCTACTTTATTTTAAATCCAAGCCCAATCATACATATCTTCCAAACCCATATGATTATATTAGGGTGGCTTAGGTGTCTAACTAAATACTTAGGCTAACTAAACACGTTAACTAATCAAGTTTAAGAACCTAAACTCATTTCTTCCCATTAAATTCGAAAATCCCTCTACCTAAACTCAAAATTTTGCTTTGTACCAAATTGACCATAACTATTTATATATAGATCTAAATATTATGAAATTTTATAAAGAGATAGTAGACACATAGACAAACACTTTTATTCTTAGATTTTTATCCAAAAATCACTCTAAGATTCCTAAATAAATCACACAAAGTTCGAAACTAAAAATTTCCAGCATGTGGTAAATCCAAATGATTTGTACTAAATTGGTCATACCTCTTTATATATAGATCTGAAAATCACAAACTTTTGCAGAGAGCTAGTAGCCACATAGATGAACAACTTTTGTCCTTTGAGTGTTACCCATAGAGTACTCTAAGATCACTAAATAAATCATAGAATCTTTGAAATTTTCCATCCCTAAAATTTGAAAAATTCTCTTTTAAAATTTTTAAAACACATTTCTCATCACATATAGTTATCACCAAACCAACACATCACACATGTATAACCATCTATCATCATACATATATATGGCATATTTACACATTCTAACGTAATGTTTACCATGAAATACACATCCAACATTCAAAGTAAATCCATCATCAAAACATCATAAATCCATCACCGAACATCAAATTTTTAACATCAACACAAACTACCATAACCACATATTACATGGCTTAAAACAAAAACCCATAAATCAAACATGTAAAAGAGAACTTAAAGCATAAATAAAACTAAAATGAAACAAAAAGAAACCTATTTATAATTATGTGTGTTTGGTTAAGATTTCTTAGCCTTTTTCTTCTCTTTCTCCTTCCTTTCTTTCCTTTCCTTTTCTCCTTTCTCTCTTCCCTTCCTTTTTATCCTTTCTTTTGCTCAAACTCACGTTTTTCTCTCCTCTTTTTGAAGGGGACGAATTTGTGGTTAAAAGGTAAGAGGTCAATTGATGGAGACAAAAAGAGAGACAAGTTGGAGTGTTTAACCTTCCAAAATTAAGTGAGAAAGTACAATGGAAGTATTGTGAAAGATTTTATGCCAAATCCCTAACTAAAGAGAGAACTAAAAGGTAATTAAACTAACCAACTTCCTAACCTTATTTGGTTCATAAAATTGGACTATGACTCTTAAGTGGGACATATTTTTCACTTGCATGGTCACTTTAAATATACATTATGGAAAAATAAATAAAGGTTAATTAAATTCCAAAGAAAGTATTCCTATGTACAATTCCATAAAGCTTAAATATTTTCACACCATAAATATAAAAGAAATGGCACATAATTTATGCCCACATAATCATGGATATTTCAAGAGATATTTTAGGTCGGGAATTAAATTTCGATGTGACAAAACTATTATTTTTTTATTTTTTTAAACCCAAGCATCTTAAAGTCACCAAACACAAACATGACACAAAAATCATGATTACGACTTACTAGATGTAGATAAGATTATTTTCATATGTATAGGTACATTAAGCAAGTTCAAAGGAGTTACATATGATTTTGTAAGTTAGTATAAAAAAGGAATTGACCTAGAAATGGAAAAACAATTCCTTACTCACTTCAGGACACATTCGGCATAGACCTATACATTTTAGGGATTTAGGTTCTCATCTTCCAAATTTATAACTAAGGGTTAAAGTAATTTAAACAATGTAAAATAAAATATTGAAGGGGTGGTGACCTATGGAAAAACCAAAAAGGGACCTAGACTCATTATGCGTCAACTTCGACCACTAAGATTAAAGGTTCGGATTAAACACAATTTTAGCATAAGTATGTCATACATACATCCTTAGGATTAATCGTCTTGTAAACTAAGTAATACATTGAAAATCCGAGCCTAGAATTGCAAGGTACACAAGATGGGAAAACTCAAAAGTGCGAAGTAGATTTATGCAATGGTCGCTCGTAATGAATGAAATTTGCATTCTTGTTTTGAATACTTTGAATGGTACATGAAAATCTATGAAGTCTCGAGTGTGTGTCGGACACGGGAATGGTCCGACAAGAAAATGTTGATAGATAATTAGTTCAATGTGTTAAACATAATACCATGTGCATCACGTGCATTCGGGGGTGATATGAAATCGAGAAAAATCATTGAGTCATGAGATAATGAGAGTTGGTAACCGAACCGAATGGAATGGGTAACAACATGAAACCATGTGCGTGCTCTATTACTAACACCATTAAGTGAGGGATAATTTCGCTAACCGTGTGCTACAATAAGGGGTAATTCGTTGTGAGCAGTAGGTGATAATAGGATCATTAAGAGAGAGTAATAGAACAGTAGGTGAGAACACGATCACCAAGAGATGAAACACATGGTCTTACTAATACCTAGGGTACCTAGATTAAAATTGATGGGTAGGATAGGAAACATAACTACATTGCATATTACGTGCATCACCCTACTTACTAAGCTTCGACTCACCCCATTGTTGTTTTCATGTTATGAAAGGAATGAGTCATAGTAGTCGGGATGCTACCGGGTCCTCCAAAAAGGCTCACGTATGACATGAATGTACCAAAATTTCTTTTGACTGTAATTTTGCGGTTGGGTTATCGATAAACACTTTGATAGTATTATAAGTAAACTTTGTAATTGCTTCAATTGTGTTGCTAATATTCCGTATATTATCTTGTACATATTTCACTATATAATAAGTGCTTAATGTATGAGCACATATGTGCTTAAGGTCAAATTAGAAATTCATCGTGTAGCATGACACGCCTCACCTAGCCACTCCTTTTAGGTAATTAGCAAGTGGGCTAGGAAGAGGTCGTCATAGGATGATATTAGAGCTATGGTTTAGTTAACTGGGTCGAACCTTAAGTGTCACTTGAGCCTAAGGATCGGTGTGCTAATTGATGGGTAAAAATTTAATTCCTAAGTTTTCTTTAAATGTATATGATTATTATTATGTGATTTTCATGTTGGTATATAATTGTGTTCTAGAAATGTTAATACTAGTAATTATTGTTGTTGTAGATGCCATATTTATTTCGTACACCCTATGCTACTAGGACGTACCAATAACGAGCCACCATAACTAACCGCTATGCTGAACTAAACAACCTAACCATGACCCCCGATCGGGATATGTAAGCCACGTTCCTCGGGTACATGACTTGATTCGGTAAATAACATTCACCGATGCTTCTTTTCGGTAGTACCACGAGTATGGACTTCCTATGAATGACTATACATTAGACTCTTTTACCGAGAGATCGGCTATTGCTTGATAAGGTTGAGGAAGGGCTAATAGGTCAATTTTGTTATTGAGATTTGGTCTAAGCCTTCCTTTCGATATAGGTTAGGCGGACCCATACCCCATTGATGTATAGTTAGGGTCTACCATTGCCCCTTGCTCACTAGATAGTACGTATTGCATCGGATGATGTTATTGACTTGTGGAGGGTCGAGCACTCCTTCTCGTGATGCGTCCGATATGTTTGTTAAAAATAATACATAGTAACACCATCATGCTATGTAATACTAATGGTGTATTTCTTAATGTAAATAAGTACACTTTTGGTTGTAAATAGGAGCAAAAAAAAATATCTATATATATATAAGGTAGAAATGTCCGTAAATATCTATTGTGTACAAAATGCTTTATATATATAAATATCTAAAATTTCACATGTAAGTGGATGCTTTACATTATATATGTTGTTTTTCATACCAAAACTAACACGGGCATAACATGGCATGTACAAAGTTCAAGCTTGCCAAGAAAAGAGCCAACACGAGCAGGGAGGTAAACGGACCTCCAATGATAATAATAGAATCAACTGGACGCTTTAAGCCGCATGATGGACATGATGTAGCAACAATAACAAGCAATGTGGCAACGAGTAATGGGACGAGGCATAACAAATGAGACGGCTCCTATTTATGCATCAACGGCCTCCACCTCCGCTACCCTAGCATAGGAATGACGTAGTGAAGAGGTTTCATAAGATGAGTCCTCGGGAATTCTCCGGGGTGTTAACCCAATGATAGTGGAGGAATGGGTTAAGTCTTTAGAAGTGATATTTGAATACTTGTAATTTACCAATAATGAGTGAGTATCGTGTGTCATTTCTATGCTAATGAAGGATGCCCACACATGGTGGGAGAGTGCACGATTGACGAGTGGACCTACCTACCTTAACTTAGGAAGGATTTAAGGAGGTCTTCTATAATAAATACTTTACGAAAGACGTGAGGGTAAAGAAAATTCAATAATTTCTCAAATTAAAGCAAGATGGAATATCCATAAGTGAATACGTATGGAGATTTGAGCAAGGATGTTGATTCGTCGCATTCATTGCAGGAGATGACCACTTAAAGAAGAATCGGTTTTTAATAGGATCGAGCTCAAGTGTTCAAAGCATATGAATTTCTACCACCAACACTTTTTCATAAATGGTAGATAAAGCAATGCTAGCAAACAAAGATCAAAAAGAAATTGCAAAGGAAGTTCAACAGAGAAGGCAATCATTTCGACCCGAAGCCTCTTCCTCTAGGCCACAAAGATGAACTTTGCCTAGAAATATCAATCGAAATGGTGGTCCAAAAAATGCACCAGTTGCCGGACCATCACCTTATGCCCCGAGGCCACTATCGGGGAATCGAGCTGAGGCCAATAATGGGTAATCAATCTCGGTGCAACAAATGTGGAAGATTCCATATGGGGGAGTGTCGACTAGATTTGAGGGTTTGTTATATTTGTCACAAGCAAGGGCACATAGCCTCTAACTATCCTAAGACATAGAAACCGGGATCGGGAAAAGTACCGAGCACGAGTTTATACAATGACCTAGGAGGAGGTCGACAAGAGGGACACGACGAGTAATATATAATAATGTCTACATCCTTAGCTTGAATGCTTATGTTTTAATTGATTTTGGTGCCACACATTCATTCATATAAAAAATATTAATAGAAAGCCTAGGTGTGAAACCCGAGACATTGGTAATAGGATACCTAATAGCAGTCCCTTCTAAAGAATTTATGGAGTCAACAAGCCTAGTCAAATAGTGTCCGATCCGGATTGAGGATAGGAGTTTGGAGGCTTATTTGATCGTATTAGACCTCTAGGATTTTGATTTAACTGCGGGAATGGATTGGTTAATAAGGCATGGTGCCATCATTGATTGTCGAGGGAGGAGAGTAGTTTTTGATCTACTTGGAGATTAGTAGTTAGAGTTTAAGGTTGATATGAATTTTCGACCATACCAATCATCTCGGCCATAAAGGCTCGAAGAATGCTAAAAAAATGGGTGTACGGGGTAAGTAGCACACGTGGTGGATAGCTAGGTAGAGCGAAAGTCGAAGTCTGGATGATATAGAAGTCGTGCAAGAGTATCCGGACATATTTCTAAAAAATTTAACTATGTTGCCACCAAAGAGGGAGATAGAATTTGAGATTGAGCTAGAGTCGGGCATGACTTCGATTTTTAAGACTCGTTATAAAATGGCCCCGATTGAATTGAAAGAGTTGAAGGTGTAGCTACGGGACTTATTGAATAAGGGATTTATACACCTTAGTTCCTCACCTTGGGGAGCTCCCGTACTTGTTCGTGAAAAAGAAGAACGATAGTCCGCGACTATGCATTGACTACCAAGAATTGAACTAGGTGACGATTAAAAATAAGTACCCATTACACGGGATTGATGATATGTTCGATCAATTATAAGGTGCGATGGTGTTCTCCAAAATAGATCTACAATCGGGATACCACCAATCGAGGATAAAATCAAAAGATGTGAAGAAGACGGCATTCGGGATGAGATACGACCACTATGAATTCCTAGTAATACTGCTGTTTGGGTTGACTAATGCCCCAATTGCTTTCATGGACTTGATGAATCGTGTCTTTAAACAAGTTTATCATCGTATTCATCGATGATATTCGGTTTACTCTCAAAGTAAGGAGGAGCATAGAAAACATCTAAGAGTCACCTTCGAAATGCTAAGGAGCGAGTAGCTACATGCCAAATTCAAGAAATGTGAATTTTGGCTAGAGCGAGTAGCTTTTCCCGGTCACAAGGTGACAAAAAAAGCCATAGCGGATCTAAAGGCTACCTAGAACTAGCCTACCTTAAAGAACGTGATGGAGGTATAAAGCTTCTTAAGGCTAGCTGGTTACTATCGAAGATTTATGAAGGGCTTCTCTAAGATAGCTAAGCCTCTTACTAATTTGATGAAAAGCAGATTTTGTTCTAATGGACGGATGCATGCGAGAAAAGCTTCCAAGAATTGAAGCGAAGGTTAGTCACAACCGTATGCTAACTATTCCATCCCAAGATGGAGATTTTGTGGTTTATAGTGATGCTTCCGAGAATGGGTCGGGAGCGAGTGTTGATGTAGAGTGAGAAGGTAGTCGCCTATGCATCATAAAAATTGAAGGAATATGAACAAAATTATCCAACGTATGATCTAGAACTAGCGGTGGTAGTCTTTGTCCTAAAAATCTAGAGGCACTATTTATATGGGGCCAAGTGTAAGATATATACGGATCATAAAAGCCTATGATATATCTTCACACAAAAAGAGCTGAACATGAGACAAAGAAGGTGGTTAAAGGTGGTGAAGGCATAAAGGCAAAGCTAACGTTGTTGCTAATGCCTTAAGTACAAAATTGGTAGTAACGATTCGGGTAATCCAATCGTCGATAGTGAGAGATCTACAAAAGCTGGACTTGGAGATAATTTTGATGGGGGCATGCGAGCATTTTATTAGCTTTATTAGTCCGACCGACTCCGTAGGAACGAATTCGGATAGGGTAGCAAACGGATGAAAAACTAAATGAATTAAAGAAAAACATAGAGGCGAGAGAAGGAATCAGATTTTATCATGGATGACAAAGGTGTAATTAGATTTAAAGAGAGGTTATATGTTCCCTCAATGGAGGATGTGAAGGAAGAAATATTGAAAGAAGTGTATGCAACTCCCTATTCGATACACCCAGGGAGTACAAAGATGTACCAAGACCTCGCGAAAAAGTTATTGGTGGCCGAAATGAAGAAAGATGTAGCTAATTTTATGGCAATGTGTCAAGTCTCGTCAACGAGTGAAGGTAAAACATCAAAGGACCTCGGGAATGTTAAAACCATTGGCAATTCCGGGATGAAAGTGGGAACACGTAACTATGGATTTCGTCATAGGATTGCCAAGATCGAAAGGTGGTTGGATGCCATTTCGATGATCATAGATAGATTGACCAAATCCGCACACTTTTTTTAGATCAAACCATCTATAATCTAAACTAGTACACCCAATTGTATCTCGATAAAATTATAAGACTATATGGAATTTTGATCTCAATTGTGTCAAATCGAGATCCTAGGTTCACATCCACGTTTTGGAAGAGTCCGCATAAGGCCATGGGGATAAAGATAACCTTCGGTATTGCATATCATCCATAAATTGATGGACAATCCGAGTGAGTTGTAGCCAAGTTATCGCCTAATGTTGTATCCATCCTTAGCAGGAGTGCAAAATGTGTTTCATGTGTCTATGCTAAGAAAGTATGTTAGAGAGCCTAGCCAAATTTTGGAGACAAAGCCGCCAAACTTGACCCCAAACTTAACCTATGAGGAAAGACTCGTATAGATTCGGATAGACAGAGTTAGACAACTAAGGAATAAGGAGATTAGTCTAGTTAAAGTTTTGTGGGAAACTCATAACCTCAAGGAAATGACTTGGGAACGAGAAGAAGAAATGAGAAACAAATTCCCGAAACTATTTTCCTAAGTCAATTTCGAGGATTAAATTTATTTTAAGGATGGGAGAATTGTAACCCCCGTGAAAATACTTAACCGTAAAGTGACACATATTCGAATATATATGCATATATTAAGAGTAAGTATAATTCTCATTACACTATGAGAAATTAATGCTTGAAATGTGTGATTTATGTTAAGTTAAAGTTATTGTGCTTGAGATTAATGGTTTAATTATTAAAGAAATTAAATATGCAAAATCGAGTGTTTTGAGGACTATATTCTATTCGAATTTTATGTGATTTATTCGAGGCTCTTAAAGTAATTTATGGGTAAACATTAAAGAATAAAAATTGTTTATCTATGTGTCTAATAGCTCTATTAAAATTTCATAATTTTTAGATGGTCTTGAAGCATCACCGATGGAATATTTTAGGGAAAGAAAAGTTCGAGTTTAGGGAGAGGGATTTCTAAAATTTAATAGAAAGAAATGTGTTTAGTTACTTGAAATAGATTATTTAGGGTGTTTAGTTACTCTAACCAATTAATTAGGACACCTAAACCCCCTTAATTAATGAATTAAAGCTAGCTCACCCTAAACCCCTCAAACCCACCACTCTCTCTCTTTTGACTCACCAATAGCTTTACACTCTCCCAAATTAAATTCAGCCATATGTACACTTAATTATACTAATACTTTAAGCATATATATATATAGAATGAGTGAAAGTGATAAGAAATTTTAGGTAGCTTGTAGCTACCCAAAAAGGAGAGAAAAATGATAAGGAAAGAGAGGAAGAGAAAAGGAAAAGAAAGAAGAAAGAAGAAAGAAAAGAAAGAAGGGAAAGCTTAACCAACCTTTAGACAATTCAAGCAAAGTAAGTAGGCTCCATTTTTGATTGATTAATGTTTTAAGTTATTTTTTTAGTGTTTATTCCATGGGTTGGTAATAATTTTCAATGGCTTGCTATGGTTGTTTGTGTTTATGTTAAGGCTTGCTAAATTATGATGGATTTATGTGTTTTTGTTATGAAGCAAAGCTTGTTTGATGTGTTTAAATGTGTGGATGGTTTAGAAAGGAAAAAGAAAGAAAAAGGGTATGGACCACATGGATTGAAGTTAAACTAGGTTTGGTAAGCTTAACTTTGAAAGGAAAAAAATACACTTCTAGAATTTTCCTAGGTTAAAACCATTTAGCCAAGTGGAAAAAATTAGAAAAGAATGGATCTTTGTGGGGTAATTAAGGGTCTAGAATATAATGGTAACCCAATTAGTTATGGATTAATTTTTTAGGGTGGAAATGAATTTAGTAGATATAAAAGGTAATCCATGGCTACCTTAAAACTCAATCGGTGCAACTAAAAAGGAAAAATAGGGTTTTGGATTTCATTAGGTAAATTGGATACTTGATGGGTAAATTTGGTTTCCTTTATGAACCTTAAGGTTTAGATTTCTTTGGTAAATTTTAAGTATGATTTGGTAAGTTAGTATAAAAAGGAATTGACCTAGAAATGGAAAAACAATTCCTTGCTCACTCAAGGACACATTCGGCCTAGACCCATAAATTGTAGGGATTTAGGTTCTCACCTTTCAAATTTATAACTAAGGGTTAAAGTATATTTAAAAAAACATAAAATGAAATATTGAAGGGGTTGTGACCCAAGGAAAAACCAAAAAGGGACATAGACCCATTATGAGTCAACTTCGACTACTAAGATGAAAGGTTCGGATTAAACACGATTTTAGCTTAAGTATGTCATACATACATCCTTCGAATTAACCAGTCTTGTAAGCTAAGTAATACATCAAAAATTTGAGCCTAGACTTGCAAGGTACACAAGAAGAGAAAACTTGAAAGTACGAAGTAGATTTATACAATGAATGCTACCAATGAATGAAATTTGCATTCTTGTTTTGAATACTTTGAATGGTACATTAAACATCTATGAAGTACCGAGTGTGCATCAAACACGAGAATGGTCCGAGAAAAAATATTGATAGCATAATTAGTTGAATGTGTTAAACATAATACCATGTGCATCACATCCATTTAGAGGTGATATGAAATCGAGAAAAATCATTAAGTCATAAGATAATGCGGTTTGGTAGCTGATTGTGTAACAACATGAAACCATGTACGTGCTCTATTACTAACATCGTTAAGCAAGGGATAATTCCGCTAACGATGTGCTACAACAAGGGATAATTTCATTATAAGTAGTAGGTGATAAAAGGATCACTAAGAGAGAGTAATAGAGCAATAGGTGATAACATAATTATCGAGAGATGGAACGCATGGCCTTGCTAATACCTAGGATATTCGGATTAAAATGGATGGGTAGAATAGGAAATAAAACTACATTGCATATCATGTGTATCACCCTACTTACCGAGCTTCGTGTCACCCCATTGTTGTTTTCATGTTATGACAAGAATGAGTCAAAGCAATCGGGATGCTACCGGGTCCTCCAAAAGGCTCACGTGTGACACAAATGTATCAAAATTTCTTTTGATTGTAATTTTAAGGTTGGGGTATCGATAAACATTTTGATAGTAGTATAACTAAACTTTGTTATTGTTTCCACTGTATTGCTAATTTTATGTAAATTATCTTGTATGCATTTCATCGTATAATAAGTCCTTAATATATGAGCACATACATGCTTATGGTCAAATTAGAAACCGGTCATGTCGGCATGACGCACCTCACCTAGTGACTTCTTTTGGGTAATTGGCAAGTGGGTCGGGGAGGGGCGTCACAATCTCTCTCCCTCTCCCTCTCTATCTTTATCTTTTGTCTCACTCTCGCCCTCTCTCTCTTTCAGTCTCCATGTCTCTATCTCCCCCTATCCCTTTCCCTCCCTCACTAGCTCTCTCTCTCTCTCTCTCCCCCTCTCCCTTACCCTCTCCTTCCCTCCCTCTCTCCATCCCCCTCTCTATCCCTTACTCTTTCTCTCCCTCTCTCTCTCCCTCCTCTCTCTTTCTCTCCCACCCTCTCTCTCTCTTTCTCCATCTCTTTTTATCTCCCTCCTTATTTCTATCTCTCTCCTTTTTCTCCCCTATTTTCTCCCAGTCTTTCTTACCTTCTCTCTATCTCTCTCTCTTCATCTCTTTCTCTCTCTATCTCTCTCTTTATCACCCACTCTACCTCTCATTTCCTCTATCTAACCCTTCTTCCTCTATCTCTCCCTCTCTTTCTTACCCTATTTCTCCCTTTCTCTCTCCCTCTCTCTCCCTTTCTCTCTACCTTCCTTTATCCTCTCTCTTACTCTCTCCTTCTCATTTTCCCCCTATTCCTTTGTCTTTCCCTCTCTCCCTCTCTCTTCCTTTTCTCCACCCTTCTCTTTCCCTCTCCCTTTCTATCTCTATCTCTTTTGTGTGTCTCTCTCTTTCATTATCTCCCTTTATCCCTCTCCCTCCCTCACTTCCCTTCTCTCTCCCTCTCTCATTCCCTCCCTCTCCCTTACCCACTCCATCCCTCTCTCCCTCCCTCTCCCCCTCTCTATCCCTCACCTCCCTATCTCTCTCCCCCTCTTTATCCTTCGCCCTTTCTCTCTTCTCCCTCTCTCCTCCTCTATCTTTCTATCACTCATCCTCTCTCCTTCTCTTACCACCTCTCTCCCTCTCCCTTTTTCTCTCTCTCCCACTGTCCCTCTCTCTGCCTTTCTCTCCCACCCTTCCTTCTTATTTGTATCTCTCTCTATCTCCCTTCCTCCCTCTTTATCTACCATTCTTCATCATTAGCTCTCTCTCTCTATTCCTCTTTACCTCTCTTTCTCCCCCTCTCTTATCATCTCTCTCCCTCTCTTTCTTCTAACTTCTCTTTCCCTCTCCTTCCTCCCTCTCTCCCCTCTCCCACTTTCTCTCCTTCCCTCTCTCCTTTTCTCTCACTCTCTCCCTCTCTCCCTCTTTTCCCTTTCTCTCCTTTCCTCTCTCTCTTTTTCTCTCACTCTCTCCCCTTCCTCCCTCTTTCTCATACTCTCTCACCATCTCTTTTCTTTCTTTCATCCCTCTTGCTCTCCCTTCCCAATGTATCCCTCTCTATCTTTTACTCACTTTCTATCTCACCCTCCTCTCTCCACATTTCCCTCTCTCCATCTCTCTATCACTCTTTATCTCTTTCCCTATCTCTCTCTCCCTCGTCTCTTTCTTTCTCTCCCATCTTCTCTCTTCTTCTATTTATCTCTCTTTGTCTCTCTCTCTCCCCCTTTCTCTTCTTTTCTCTCCTACCCTCTCTCTTCTTCTCTCTATCTCTCTTTATCTCCCTCGTATCTCTCTTCCTCTCATTATCATCCACTCTCCCTCTTCCTTCCTCTCTCCCTCCCTTTCTCTCTTGCCATCTTTTTCCCTCTCCTCATCTCTCTACCTCTGTCCCTTCCTCTCTTACCATCTCTCTCTCCCTCTCACTCTCTCTCCATTCTCCCTCTTCCTTTCCCTCTCTCTCCCTCTCTTTCCCTTCCTCTATCCTCTCTCTCCATCTCTCTCTTCCTCTCTCCCTCTCTCTACCTCTCTTTGTCTCTCACCTCTTTCTTACACTCTCTCTATCTTTATCTCTCCCTCTCTCACTCTCTTTGTCTCTCTACCTCTCTTTGTCTCTCACCTCTTTCTTACCCTCTCTCTCTTCCCTTCCCTCTCCATCACTCCCTCTCTTTCTACCTCTCTTTGTCTCTCTACCTCTTTCTCACCCTCTCTCTGTCCCTTTCCCTCTCCCTCACTCCCTCTCCCTCTTTCTCCCTCTATCCCTCTCTTTCCCTCTACATCCCCCTCTCTCTCCCATATTCCCTCTCTCTATCCTTTTCTCTCCCACTCTTTCTCCCCTTCTCTCTCCATCTCTCTCGATCACTTTATCTATCTCTCTGCCTCTCCTCGGCTTTTCTCCTAGTCTCTTTATCTCCCACTCATCCTCTCTTACCCTCTCTCCCTCTCTCCCTTCCTCCTTTGCTTTCTTTCTCCCCTCTCTAGCCCTCTCTCTCCCTTTCTCTCTCCCTCTCTCCCTTCATCTATCCTCTCGTTCACTCTCCCTCCCTCTCTTATTTCTTCTACCCCTTTATCTCTCCCTCTCTTCTCTCTCTTTCTCTCCTACTCTCTCTCTCTTTCTCCATCTCTATTTATCTCCCTCCTTATTTCTATCTCTCTCCCTTTTCTCTCCTATTTTCTCCCGGTCTCTCTTACCTTCTCTCTATCTCTCTCCTTCCATCTCTTTCCCTCTCTATCTCTCTCTTTATCACCCACTCTACCTCTCATTTCCTCTATCTTACCCTCCTTCCTCTATCTCTCCCTCTCTCTCCCTATCTCTCTACCTTCCTTTACCCTCTCTCTCACTCTCTCCCTCTCACTTTCCCCCTATTCCTTTGTCTTTCCCTCTCTCCCTCTCTCTTTCTTTTTCTCCACCCTTCTCTTTCCCTCTCCCTTTCTATCTTTATCTCTTTTGTGTGTCTCTCTCTTTCATTATCTCCCTCTATCCCTCTCCCCGCCTCACTTCCCTTCTCTCTCCCTCTCTCATTCCCTCCCTCTCCCTTACCCACTCCCTCCCTCCCTCCCTCTCTCTCCCCCTCTCTATCCCTTACCTCCCTCCCTCCCTTCCCCCTCTAAACCTTGCCCTTTCTCTCTTCTCCCTCTCTCCCTATCTCTCTCCCCCTCTATCTTTCTATCACTCATCCTCTCTCCTCGCTCTTACCCCTCTCTCCCTCTCCCCTTTTCTCTCTCTCCCACTTTCCCTCTCTCTGCCTTTCTCTCCCACCCTTCCTTCTTCTTTGTATCTCTCTCTATCTCTCTTCCTCCCTCTTTATCTACCATTCTTCATCATCGGCTCTCTCTCTATTCCTCTTTACCTCTCTTTCTCCCCCTCTCTTATCATCTCTCTCCCTCTCTTTTTCCATCTTCTCTCTCCCTCTCCTTCCTCCCTCTCTCCCCCTCTCCCACTTTCTCTCCTTCCTTTTTCTCCTTTTCTCTCACTCACTCCCTCTCTCCCTCTTTCCCCTTTCTCTCCTTTCCTCTCTCTCTTTTTCTCTCAATCTCTCTCCCTCTCTCCCTCTTTCTCATACTCTCTCACCCTCTCTTTCTTTCTTTCATCCCTCTCTCCATCTCCCTCTTACTCGTCCCTTCCAATGTCTCCCTCTCTATCTTTTACTCACTTTCTATCTCTCTCCTGCTATCACCCTCCTCTCTCCACATTTCCCTCTCTCCATCTCTCTATCACTCTTTATCCCTTTCCTTATCTCTCTCTCCCTTCTTCTCTTCCTTTCTCCCCCATCTTCTCTCTTCTTCTATTTATATCTCCTTGTCTCTCTCTCTACCCCTTTCTCTCTTTTTCTCTCCTACCCTCTCTCTTCTTCTCTCTATCTCTCTTTATCTCCCTCCTTATATCTCTCTTCCTCTCGTTATCATCCGGTCTCCCTCTTCCTTCTTCTCTTTCTTTCCCTTTCTCTCTTGCCATATTTTTCCCTCTCTTCATCTCTCTACCTCTGTCCCTCCCTCTCTTACCATCTCTCTCTCCCTCTCACTCTCTCTTCATTTCTCCCTCTTCCTTTCCCTCTCTCTCCCTCTCTCTTTCCCTTCCTCTATCCTCTCTCTCCCTCTCTCTTCCTCTCTCCCTTTATTCCTCTCTCTACCTCTCTTTATCTCTCACCTCTTTCTTACCCTCTCTCTCTCCCTTCCCTCCCCATCACTCCCTCTTTTCTACCTCTCTTTGTCTCTCTAGCTCTTTCTCACCCTCTCTCTCTCCCTTCCCTCTCCTTCACTCCCTCTCCCTCGTTCTCCCTCTATCCCTCTCTTTCCCTCTACGTCCCCTTCTCTCTCCCATATTCCCTCTCTCTATCCTTTTCTCTCCCACTCTCTCTCTCCTTCTCTCTCCATCTCTCTCAATCACTTTATCTATCTCTCTTCCTCTCTCTCGGCCTTTCTCCTAGTCTCTTTATCTCCCACTCATCCTCTCTTACCCTCTCTCCCTTCCACCTTTGCTTTCTTTCTCCCCCTCTCTCCCTTTTCCATTCTCCCTCTCTCTCACTCTCCCTCCCTCTCTTATTTCTTCTACCCCTTTATCTCTCCCTCTCTCTCCCTCTCCCTCTTTCTCCTCCTTTCTCTCAATCCCTCTCTCCCTTTCCTACTCCATCTCCTCTCATCTCTCTCCCTCTCTCTCTGTTACTCTCTCCCTCTCTCCCCTTCCTCTCTATTTCCATCTCTTATCTTTCTCTCCTTCTCTTTCTTCCCTTCTCTCCCTTTCCCTCCCTCACTGTCCCTCCCTCCCTCCTTCCCTCTCTCCCTCCTTCCCTCTCTCCCTCACCATCTCTTACCCCTTTTCTCCCTCTCCCTCTCATCCTCCTCCTCTCACCCCTCTCTCTTCCTCTCTCCTTCCTCTCTCTACCTAATACCTATTCATTCCCTTTCTCTCTTATTCTCTCTCCCTCTCTCCCTCTCTTTCTCTCTCTCTCTCTTCCCTTCCTCCTTCTCTCCTTCTTCCTCTTACTTTACCTTCCCGATCTTTTCCTCTCTATCTCTCTCGTGCCTCTCTATCTCCCTCTCTCCCTTTCTCACCCCTTTCTCCCTCTCTTTCTCACTCTTTCTCCCTCTCTCGGCCCTTCTTTCC
Organism: Dovyalis caffra; assembly: GCA_963924115.1. Taxonomy (NCBI): domain Eukaryota; kingdom Viridiplantae; phylum Streptophyta; class Magnoliopsida; order Malpighiales; family Salicaceae; genus Dovyalis; species Dovyalis caffra. The sequence goes on from CAWUPB010001179.1 coordinate 2,688,190, forward strand.
CTCTTTTTCTCTCTCTTTCTCCCTCTCTCCCTCTCTCTCCTTTTTTCTCTATCTCACTCCCTCACTATTTACCTCCCTTTACCTATCTCTATCTACCTCTCTCCCTTTCTCTCTCTTTCTTTCTATATGTCTATCTCTCTGCCTCACTCCTCTCTCTCCCACCCTCTTTTCTTTCCCTCTCTCTTTGTTCCTCTCACTCCCTCCCTCTACCTTTCCCTCTCTCCCCCTCTTTATCTTCCTTTCTTATCTCTCTCTTCCTCTCTCCCTCTCACCCTCTCACCCTCTCACTTTCTCCCCCTCTTTACGTCCTCTCTCTATTTCTCTCCCTCTTTATCTCTCTCCTCTATCTTCCTCTCTCTCCCTCTCTCTCTCACCCCCTCAAGCTTTCCCTCTCTCTCACTCACACTCTTTATTTCTCTCCCTCTCCCCTTCCTCTCTCTCTCTCCCTCTCCCCTCTCTCACCTTCCCCTCTCCTTCTTCTCCTCTCTTCCAAACTCTCTCTCCCTCTCCTTATCTCCCTCTTTTTCTACTTCTCTCTCACTCTCTTTTTCCCTCTCCCTCTCATTTTCTCTCCTTCCCTCTCCCTTTACTTTTCTCTTTCCCTTTCTCTCCTTCTCTCTCTCCCTCCTCTCACTCTCTCTCCCTCTGTCTCCTTCTCTCCTTTAGGGAAAGAGAAAAGGAGAGAGAGATAGTGTAAGAGAGAGAGAGGAGGAAGGGAGTTAGAGAGGGAGAGAGAGGGGGTGAGAGGGGGAGAGGGAGAGAGAGAGGGTGAGTGAGAGGGAGAAAGATGGAGGTAGAAAGGGAAAGGGAGAAAGGGAGAGGGAGAGGGAGGGAGGGAAGAGGTAGAAGGATAAAGAGGATGGGTGGGAGAGAGCAAGAGAGAGGGGGTGAGAAAGGAGGAGAGGGAGAGAGGAGGAAAGTGAGAGAGAGGATGGGTGGGAGAGAGCAAGAGAGGGGGTGAGAGAAAATGAGAGGGAGAAAGGAGGAGAGGGAGAGAGGGAGAGAGAGAGGGAGAGGGAAAAGAGAACGAGGGAAAGAGAGGAAGCGAAAGGGGGAGAAAGTAAGAGAGGGGAGAGAGAGAAAAGGAGGAAAGGAGAGAGAAAGGAGTGAGAGAAGGGGAGAGAGAGGGAGGAAGGGGGAAAAGGGAAAGAGAGAGAGATGGAGTGATAAAGGTGGAGAGTTAGGGGGAGAGAAAGAGAGGGAGAGAGATCAAGACCGAGAGCAAGTGAGAGGGGAGAGAGATAGAGTGATAAAGGTGGAGAGTTAGAGGGAGAGAAAGAGAGGGAGAGAGAGGGAGATGGAGAGCGGACGAGAGGAGGAGAGAGATGGATAGGGAGAGAGATGAGGAAAGGGAGAGGGAGAAGAGATAAGGAGATAATGAGAGAGTGGTAAAGAGAGAGAAAGAAGAGAAAGGAGGGGGATGGAGAGATAAGAGGAGGGAGATGGAGAGGGAGAAGGAGAGGGAGAGGGAGGGAGATGGAGAGGGAGAAGGAGAGGGAAAGGGAGGGAGATGGGGAGGGAGAAGGAGAGGGAGAGGGAGGGAGAGAGTAAGAGAGAGATATAAAGGATCATGCATCTTATGGAGGTATAAAATAAAAAAACTCCTCCATCTAAGTCTCCCAAGATCTAGCCAATGAATTAACTAATCATACATACTTGAATTAAAAGCATGAGTAAAAATTACCTCTTCTAGTGTAGATTTAACCTTTATAGAAAAAATCCATCTAAGTATTTAGCCTCTTCAATAATTCATTTAGCTTAAACACCCACAAAGAAAGCCATAGAAATCATAAGGTGCTAGCTCCAATCTTTTGTATAGTTGATTTGCTTTCTAAAGAAATCAATTAGGGTTTTTGTGGCAACCGAGGCTTTTAAGGAGGGTTATGGCAACTCATACTTTTGGGGTGAGAAAAACTCTCTTTCTTTTTCTTTTCATTTTTAATGTGTGTCTCTCTTAACCCTCCTTTGCCACCTCTCTCCCTTTATTTATATGAGGGGGTGACATCTTTGTCCTCGAGGACGGAATGTATAATATACGTGGGCTTGTTTGATCTTATCCTTGTAAACATTAAGCATTATCCAATAGGACTCAAGTTTATCCTCCCGTTAGAATAACTTGTAAGCTTTTAAATGAAGCCTATTGGCCCAAACTCTTTTAGCCCAATGAATTACTAATTAATTTAGACTATAGGTCATATATTTTTAGGAAGACCACAATAGGAAATAATTTCCAAAACTTTTTAGACTATCCATTTTAGGAAACTTTGTCTAAAACAAAAGCTTTCCAAAATAGGACACCTTTTCCAACTAGGAAACTTTTTATTTTCAAAAACTTTTTTCAAATTAGGAAACATTTATTTTAAGAAACGTTTTCCAAAATCTTTGTTTTTCTTTCTTTATGTGATTGCTTAAACTTATATGTGTGACTTGATAAGCTCCTAGATATGCTAGCAATGTATCAAGAACAAAAGAGACCTCTTTTATCTCTTGATATATAAATCAAGATTGGCCATTAGAAAGGCCATGACTACCTAATTCTCTAGAAAATTAATTAATCTACAATTACCTTTCATGAGCATGGTTACCATATAATTTAGTCCTCATGTCAATTTATCATAGTTTGATCTCAAACTTGATTTATAGTTTGTTCAATTATGATCACACAAGTTCAGTTTCTAAATTTCTTAGCTCTATAGTAGACCAACTATGCTCTATTGGTATACTCCCACTATGACCATAGATTTTTTAAGTAGACATTCATCGAAGTGCAATGTAATAACTCTAGCATATAAGGAATAATATATACTCTCTTAGTCATCCACCTATCTCTATTAGATTCTTGGTGCACCTAATGAATTGCCTATAGTAGCTCTTAATTAAGCCCATCGAAAGTGTCAAAGTGCATAAATCCTCTAATGAGATAATCATGATGACTTTTTTTAAGTCAAAGGATTAGTTGTAACCCATCCGGTATGAAATTCCTACGGACTAAACCAAATGGGTTCTCATGGTGAGTCATGACCCGTGATATGTTCTCTAACATAATCACCTAAGTGCTTGCTTTGCCATAACCATGTCAATAGGTGTGAGATCTCCAATTGCTATCTTATAGCTAGAGCATAAGTCTCACATCTTTCAATCAATCATTAATTCAATACATATGATATGGACTTCTATCTAATTCTATCAAAATAAAAACAAAAAGAATTAATAGAAAGACTTCTTTCACTAAGAAAATAAACAATGCAATATTACAATAGTCAAACCATCTAAACAAGGTTAGATCTTGGACACCTACACTAATAAGAGAGACTGAGAGAGAGGAGGAGAAAGGGAGAGAGGGGGAGAGAGGTAAGGGGAGAAGGAGAGAGGATAGAGAGAGGGAGAAAGAGAGAGTAGGAGAGGAAGAGAGAGGGGGAAAGAGAGAAGGAGGTAGAGAGATAGAAGGAGAGAGAGGGAGAGACAGATGATGGGAGAGGGAAAGTGGGAAAGATAAGGGAGATAGGGAAATAGAATAAGAGAGAGAGAGAGATAGAGAGGGAAAGGGAGAGAGGGAGAGAGAAGGGAGGAGAGAGGGAGGAAGAGGAAAAGAGAGGGTAGGAGGGAGGGAGAGGGATGGGGATGGAGAGAGAGGAAAAGTTAGAGAGTGAGAGACGAGGGAGTGAGAGAGGGAGAAGAAGATAGAGAGGAAGGGAAGAAAGAAGAGAGAATAAGAGAAAGAGGAATAAGAGGGAGAGAAGGGGAGATAAAGAGGGGAAAGGGAGGGCAAGAGGGAGAGAGAAAGGTATAAAGGGAGAGAGATAGAGGAAGGAAGGGGGAGAGAGGGAGAGAAAGGAAAGGAGAGATAGGGAGAAGGAGAGAGGGAGATAGGGGAGGGAAAAGAGAGAGAGGGAAGGAGAGCAAAAGGGATAAAGAGAGGGTGAGAGAGAAAGAGAGAGGGAGATAGAGTGTGGATGAGAGTGAGGGAAAGAGCAAGAGAGAGGGAGTGAGAGAGAGGTAGAGAGACCGAAAGGAGAAAGGGAGAGGGATGAAGAGAAAAGGAGAGAGGTAGAGAGGGAGAGATAGAGAAAGAGAGAGAGAGAGGAAAGGAAAGATAGAAAGAGGGGAAAATAGCTAGAAAGAAGGACAGAGAGAGGGAGAAGGAGAGAAAGAGAGAGGGAGAGAGAGGAGACAGGGAGAGAGAGGGAGAGACAAAGGTACATAAAGAGAGATAAAGAGAGAGGGAGAGGGTGAGAGAAAAAGAGAGTAAGGGAGAGAGGGGGAGAGAGAAATAGAATGAGAGAGAAGGATAGGAAAGAGAAAGTGTGAGGGATGGGGGGATAGAAAGAAAGAGAGGACAGAGTTGGAGAGAGATAGATAGAGAGAAAGGGAGAGAGAGAGGGAGAAAGAGGGAGAGAGGGAGACAAATAAAGGGGGAGAGAGGGAGGGAAAGGAAAAGAAAAAGAGAGGGAGAGAGGGAGAGGGAGAGGATAAGAGAGGGGGATAGAGAGTGAGGGAGAGGGAGAGAGGGATAGATAGAGAAAGTGGGTATGGGAGAAGGATTGAAAGAGTGAGGGATGGGGAATAGAGGAGAAGAGAGAGTGATAATGAAGGAGAGAGGGAGAGGGACAAGGGAAAGAGTAGGAGAGAGATGGATAGGTGGAGGGAAGGAGATAGGGATAGAAAGGGAAAGAGTAGGAGAGAGAATGAGTGAAGAAGATAAAGAGGAAGAGAGGGAGAGAAAGGGTGAGAGAGAGAGGGAGAGAGGGAGAGGGAGAGAAAAGGATAGAAAGGGAGGCATAGAGAGAGAGGGAGAGAGGGAGAGTGAGAGAAAGGGAGAGAAAGGGAGGCATAGAGAGAGAGGGAGAGAGGGAGAGAAAGTGAGAGAGAGAAAGGAGAGAGGAGGAGAGAGGAGGGGAAAGAGAGAAGGAGAGTTAGAGAGTGAGAGAGAGGGATAGAGAGAGAAGAAAGGAGGGAGGGAGAGAGATAAAAAGGAGGGAGGGAGAAAGAGGGAAGGAAAGAGAGGAAAGGAGAGGGAAGGAGAGAAAAGGATTGAGAGAGAGGGAAAGAGTGATGGAGATAGAGAGAGTGAGAGAGAGAAAAAGGGAGGTAGAGAGTGAATGAGAGAGCAAGAGATAAAAAGATAGAAAGAGATAGGGGAAATAGAAGGTGTAGAGAGAAAGGAGAGAGATGGAAGAGAGAGAAAATGAGAAAGAAAGAGGGAGAGAGAAGGGGAGATAGAGGGATAAAGGGATAGATATATGGGGAGAGAGAAGGGGAGAGAGGGATAAAAAGGGGAGAAAGGGAAAAAAGAGAGATAAAGAAGAAGAGTAAGTTAAAAGGAGAGAGGGACACAGATAGAATGAGAGAGAAAGGGATGAAGAGAGAGAGAGTGTGAGGAAGGGAAAGTGAAAGGGAGAGATAGAGAGTGCAAGAGGAAGACAGATAGGGAAGGAGAGAAAGAGAGAGAGGGAGAAAGAGGGAGTATAGAGATTGAGAGAGATAATGAGGGATAGATAGAGAGGGTGAAAGAGAGAGAAAGAGGAGGAGGGAGAGAAAGGAAGAGAGGGAAAGGGAGAAGGAGAGCTAGTGTGAGGGAGAACAAGTGTGAGGAGGAGAGAGAGGGAGAGAGCAAGAGAAAGAGAGGGAGAGATAGAGCAAGAAACGAGAGAAAGAGAGGGAGTGAGTGAGAGAGAAAGAGAGGGAGAGGGAGAGGGAGAGAGACATAGAGGTAGAGGGAGGGAGAGGAAGAGGGAGAGGGAGAGGGAGAGAGACATAAAGGTAGAAAGAGGGAGAGGAAGAGGGAGAGGGAGAGAGACATAGAGGTAGAGAGAGGGAGAGATTAAGATAGAAAGGAAGAGAGAGGGAAATATAAGGAGAAAGAGGGAGAAGGAGGGAGGAAGAGAGGGATAGGGAGGTGGAGGGAGGGAGAGAGGGATAGGGAGGGTGGGAGAGAGAGTAATGGAGAGAGGGGAGAGAAGAGTAAGGATAGAGAGATGAAGAGAGAGGGAGAAAGGAAGAGAGTCGGGGAGAGAAAAAGGTTGTGAGAGGGAGAGTGAGATAGTAAGAGAGATGAGAGAGGGAAAAGAGGAAAGAGAACTAATAAGGGGAGAGAGTGTGATAAAGAGAAGGAGAGAAAGGGAGAAAAAGGGAGAGGAGACGAGAGAGCGGATAGTGTGAGAGAGAGATGCGAGAGAGGGAGAGCGTTAGAGAGAGATAGAGAGGGACAGAGTATAAAAGAGAGGGAGAAATACGAGAGAGAGAGGGTGAGAAAGCAAGAAAGGGGGAATGGGAGAGAGAGAAAAAGGGTAAGAGAGAGATGTAATGAGGGAGAGAAATGGAGAGAGACAAAGTGAGAGGGAGGGAGAGTTTGAGAGGGAGAGGGAGAGAGGGAGATATTAAGGAGGAGGAAGAGTGAGATGGAGAGATAGGGAGGGAGAAAGATGGAGAGAGGGAGGGAGAAAGATGGAGAGAGGGAGTAAGGTAGAGGGAGGGAAGGAAAGAGAGAGATAGAGAGAGAGTGTGTGTGTGGTAGAGGGAAGGAGAGAGGGAGATGGAGAAAGATATAAAGAAAAGAAGAGATGAGGAAGAGAGCGAGTAGGAGAGTGAAAAAGAGAGAGACAGATAAAGAGATAGGGTAAGAGAGGAGGAAGAGAAAAAGAAAGAGAGGAGGGAGAGGAAGGAGGGAGAGATAGAGGGGGAGAGAGAGGGGTAGAGGGAAAGATAGGGGGATAGAGGGAAATGGAAGTGGATAGAGGTAGAGAGAGGAGAGAGAGGGAAGAAAGTATGAGAGAAGGAGGGAGAGAGGGGGATAAAAGGAGAGAGAGGGATAGAGGGGGAGAGAGGGAGAGAGAGAGGTAGACAGGTGGAAAGGAGGGAGAGGAGAGAGAGAGAGAAAGTAAGAGAAAGAAAGGGAGAGAGAGGGAGATAGTTGAAAAGAGGGAGAGGAGAGAGAGGGAGAGAAAGAAAGGGAGAGAGAGGGAGAGAGGGAGAGGGAGAGGGATAAGGAGAGCAAGTGTGAGGGAGAGAGAGGAAAAAGGAGAGGGAGAATGACTTTAAGAGGGAGAGAGCAAGGGAAAGAGAGAGAGAGAGAAGGAGAGAGAGTGAGTGAGAAATAAAGAGAGGGAGAGGAAGTGAGTGAGAGCGAGAAGAGAGGGGAGAGAGAGAGATAGAGGGAGAGAGAGGGAGAGATTAAGAGACAAAGTGAGAGAGAGAAAAAGGGAGTGAGTGAGGGAGGGAGGGAGGGAGGTAGAGTGATAGAGAGTGTGGGAGGGAAGGAGAAGAAAAAGAGAGATAGAGAGACAAAGAGAGAGCTAAGAGGGAAAGAGGGAGAGAGAAGGAGAGAGGGAGAGAGAGGGTATGAGAGGAGAGGAGAGGAGAGAGCAAGAAAGAGAAGGACAAAGGGAAAGAAGGAGAGAGAAGGCGAGGGAGAGATAGGTAAGGTGACGGAAAGTGAGTGAGAGGGAGAGTGATAGAGAGAGGGCGAGAGAGGGAGAGAATAGAGATAAAGAGAAAGAGAGAGGGAGAGAGAGGGAGAGAGGAAAGAGTGAGGGAGATATAAAGAGAGGGAAAGAGTGACGAGATAAAGAGGAATAAAGTATGGGAGAGAGGGAGTGAGAACGTGAGAGAGGGAGATATAAAGAGAGGGAAAGAGTGATGAGATAAAGAGGAAGAAAGTATGGGAGAGAGGGAGTGAGAAAGCAAGAGAGGGAGACTAGGAGAGAGAGAAAAAGGGTAAGGGAGAGAGGTAAAGAGGAAAAAAAAGGGAGAGAGGGAAAGGGAGAGGCAAAAAGAGGGGGAAAGAAGAGAGAGTGTGAGAGGGGGAAGGGAGAGAGAACGATATGGGGAGAGAGAAGGTCGGGGATAGAGATAAAGAGATGGAGTGAGGTAGAGGGAATGAGGGAGGGAGAAAGAGAGAGGGAGAGGAAGAAAGAGAAAAGAGGAGGTAAGAGAGAGAATAGGTGAGAGAGGGGGAGAGAGAGGAAAAGGGAGATAGAGAAAGATGTAGAGAGAGAAAGGGAAAAGGTAGGAGAGGGAGGGAGAGAAAAAGAAAGAGAGGAGGAAGGAGAGAGAGAAAAGCAATAGGAGATATAGAGAGAGAAGGTGGAGAAAGAGAGAGGGATTAAGAGGGAGAGAGGGGTGAGAGGAAGAGAGAGGAGGTAGAGAGGGAAAGGTAAAAGAGAGAAAGAGAGAGAAAGTGAGAGAGAGATGGAGGGAGAGAGAGAGGGATAGAGAGGAAGAGAGGGAGATATCGGGGAAAGAGAGGAGGGAGAGAAAAAGAAAGAGAGAAAGAAAGAGAGAGAGAGAGAGCAAAGGGAAGAGATAGAAAGAGAAAGTGGAGAAAAAGAAAGAAGGATTGAGGGAGAGAGAGGGAAGGAGAGAAAGGGAGGGAGAGAAGAAGAAAGTGAGAAGAAAAGAGAGAAAGGAAGAGCAATGGGGAGAGATAGAGAGAAGGTGGAGAAAGAGAGAGGGATTATGAGGGAGAGAGGGGGAGAGACAAAGAGAGAGGGGGTAGAAAGAGAGAAAAGAGAGAGAGGGGGTAGAAAAGAGAGAAAAGAGAGAAAGGGAGAGAAAAGAGAGAAAGGGAGAGAACGTAGGAGAGAGATGGAGGGAAAGAGAGGGGATGGGAGGAAGAGAGGGAGAGATAGAGGGAGTAGTGAGAGAGAGGGTGAGAGAGAGATGGGAAGGGAGATGGAGGGGAGAGAGGGAGAGAGGTGGGAGAGAGAGAGAGGGTGAGAGGGAGAGAAAAAGGGTGAGAGGGAGAGAAAAATGGTAAGAGGGAGAGAGGGGAGAAAGAAGGGGAGAAAAAGGGAAAGAGAGAGGTAGGGAAAGAGGAGGAGAGAGGGTGAGAGAGAATGAGGGAGTGGGAGAGAGAGAGGGTGAGAGATAAAGGGAGAGGGAGGGATAAAGGAATAGAGGGAGAGTGAGAAGGAGAAAATGATAGAGAAGGATAGAGAGAGATGAAGGGTTAGAGAGGAAGAGAGAGGGAGAGGGAGAGAGATATAAAGAGAGATAAAGAGGGAGAGGGAGGAAGAAAAAGAGAGGGAGGGAAAGAGATAGGGAGAGAGAAGGAGGAAGGGAGAGAAGGAGACGGAGAGATAAAGATTAGGAAAGGAAGAGAGGGGAGAGAGAGGTATTAGAAAGGGAGAGAGGAAGAAAGGAGAAAAGTGAGTGAGATCGGGAGAGGGACAAGGTGATGGCGAGAGGGAGAGGAAATATGAGAGAGAGGAATAGAGGGAGAGGGGAGAGGGAGACAAGTGAGAGAGGGAGAGAGGAAGAGAAAGATGGAAGGAAAGAGGGAAAGGGAGAGAGGGAGAGCAAAAAGGATGGAGAGTGAGAGGGAGGGAGGGAGAGAGAGTAAAAGATAGAGGAGGGGAGAAGGAGTGAAAATGAGAGAAAGAGAGAGTGAGAGAGGGAAAAGTAGAGGGAGGAAGAATGGTCGAGAGAGATATGGAGGGATAAGGGGAGTGATAAAGAGGGAGAGAGCGAGAGAGAGGGAGATAGGGAGAGAGAGGGAGAGAAAGAGAGAAATAAGTAGAGAGAGCGAGAGAGAGTGGGAGAGAGGGTAAGGAGGAAGAGAGAGAGTCGATTGAGACTAAGAGATAGATGGAGTGAGAGAGGCGAGAGGGAGAGAGGGAAATGGAAAAAGAGAGATGAAGAGAGCAAGAGATGAAGGGAGAGGGAAAGAGTAAGAGTGTGGGGAAGTAGATGAAGGAAGGGAGCGAATAAGGGAGAGGAAGAGTGGGAGAAAAGGAGAGGGAGAGAGAGGGAGAGAGAAGGAGAAGGAGAGACATGGAGAGTAAATGAGAGATAAAGATAGGTTTGGAGAGAAGGGGAGAGGGGAGAGGGGAGAGTGGGGGAAGGAAAGAGAGATAGTTGAGGAGAATGATGAAGAGAGGGAGATGGAGAGAAGGAGATGGGTAGAGAGAGACGAAAGGGAGATAAGATGAGAGGGAGAGAGAGGGAGGGAAAAAAAGGGAAAGAGAGGGAGGGAGGGAGAGAAAGATAGAGGGAGAGAGAGGGAGGGAGAGATGGTGAGAGGGGGAGAGGGAAAAAGAGAGAAGGAGAAGGAAAGAGAGATAGGGAGTGGTTTTTAGAGAGAAGAAGAGGGGAGTGAGGGTGAGGAAGAGGAAGGGAGAGAGTAAGAAATGAGAGAGAGAGAGAGAGAAAGAAAGATGGAGAAAAGGAGAGGGATATAGAGAAAAAGAGGGGAGAGAGAGGGAGAGAGGGAGAGAGAGAGAGGGAAGGAAGGGATAATAAGGTGGAGGGAGAGGGAGAGGGAAGGAGGGATGGATAGCGGGGGAGAGAGAGAGGGAGAGATGGGGGAGAGTGAGGGAGGTAGAAAAGGAGAGAGTAAGAGAGGTAGAGAGAGATGGTAAGAAAGGGAGGGAAAGGGAGAGATAGAGGGAGAAAGAGAAAGAGGGATGGAGGAAAAGAGTTAGAGAGAGGGAGAGAGATGAGAGAGAAATAGAGAGAGAAAGAGAGGGGGAGAGAGGGAGAGTGAGAGAGGGATGGAGAGGAAGTGAGGTAGAGATGGAGAGAGAGGGAAAGAAAATGATGGAGAGGTAGAGTAAGAGAAGGAGAGAGAAAGAAAGAGGGGGAAGAAGAGAGCGAGGGTGAGGGAGAAGGAGAGAGAGGGAGAGAGGGAGGGAGAGAGGAGAGGGAAGGAAGGGATAATGAGGTAGAGGGAGAGGGGGAGAGGGAGAGGTAGTGAGAGGTAAAGAGATAAAGAAAGAGAGGGAGGGGGAGGGAAAGAGGATGAGGGAGAAGGGGAGAAAGAGGGTTAGAGATTAAGAGAGAGGAAAGGAGGGAGAGTGGGTGAGAGGAAGGCACGAAAAGAGTTAGAGAAAGGGAGGTAATAATAGGGAATGGGAGGGAGAGGGAGAGGGAGAGAGTGTGAGATAGTGAAAGGGAAGAAGAGGGAGGGAGAGGGAGAGTGCGATAGAGAAAGGAAGAGGGGAAGACAAGGACGGAGAGGAGTGACAGAGTTTGATAAAAGGATAGGGGAGAGAGAGGAGCAAGGAGGGAGGGAGAGAGGGAGAGAAAGGGAATGATGAAGGGAGAATGGAAGAGACGGGGAATGAGAGAGAACGAGAGAGGAAGAGAAGGGGAGAGAGATTGAAGGAGAGAGAGATAGAGAGGGATTGAGGGAAAGAAATAGAGAAGAGGGAAAGCGAGGATGGAGAGAGAGGGAAATGGAGAGACCATGAGGGAGAGAGAGAGGAGGGAAAGAGGATATAATGAGGGGGAGAGAGAGAGAGGAAGGGAGAGAGATGGAAAGAGCGAGAGATAGTGAGAAAGCAAGAGGGATAGATTGGGAGAGTAGGGAGAGAGGAGAGATAAAAAAGAGGGAGAGAGGAGAGGGTGAGAGAGGGATAAAGAAAGGGAGAGGGAGAGATAGAATAAGAGAGAGGTAGAGAGAAAGAGAGAGATGGAGAGAGATAAGGAGAGAGAAAAAGAAATGGAAAGGGAGAGGGAAAGGGAGGGAGGGACGAAGAGGAAGGAAAGAGAGAAGGTGAGAGAGGGGGAGAGCAAGAGAGTAAGTGAAAGATAGGGGAGAAAGGGAGAGAATTAGAGGGAAAAGGAAGAGGGAGAGAGAGGGAGAGAAGGAGAGAAAGGTAGAGGGAGAGAGAGGAAGGGAGGGAGAGAAAGGTAGAGGGAGAGAGGGGGAGAGATAGTGAGAAAGGAAGAGGGAAAAAATGAGAGAAGGAGAAGGAAAGAGAGATAGGGAGTGGTTTTAAGAGAGAAGAGGAGGTGAGTGAGGGTGAGGGAGAGAAAGGGAGAGAGTAAGAAGTGAGAGAGAGAGAGAGAAAGATGGAGAGAAGGAGAACGATAGAGAGAAAAAAGGGGAGAGGGAGAGAGGGTTGGGAAAGAGAGAGGGAGAGAGAGGAGAGGAAAGGAAGGGATAATGAGGTGGAGGGAAAAGGAGAGAGGGGGAGAGGAAGAGGGTGAGGGAATGAAACGTATTTTAACATAAAACAAGTATAAAATTTTATGTATTTTAAGAAAAAAATGATAATGTAATTCTCGTAAATTACCTAAGATAGTGTAAATTAGGTTTTTTGTTTTGTTTAGTTTAAGTTAACGTTATAACATATAGCACTTAAGGTTGAAAATTTAAAAAAAGAAACAAAAAATTATTGAATATTAAGAAATTAAGTAGTTATTTAAAAAATTGAAGCATTCCTTATATATTTATTTAAATAGGAAGTAAAATTCAAAAACAAAATTAATAACTAAATGAAGATAATTATATAACTAATATAATTGTTTAATATTTATTTAAAATAATTCCGAATGATGAGAAGTAATTGTTTACAATGATTATGTTATTTTTTGCGATAATTTAAAAAATGAGAATTGGTCGACAATAGATGAATTTTAGGTTAGTAAATGGATTGTTAAATGATGAATTCGTCAAAGGTGTAGAGCAATTTTAGCTTTTGTCTGCTAAGCATCCCGAATGTATGGACGGAAGCAAAATTAGGTGTCCTTGTAATTTCGGTAAGTGTCGAAAACGAAATTATGAAGAGATTGAAATGGTCAAATATCATTTGTGCCGTAAAGGTTTTGTCCCGGGACATTATAATTGGGTGCATCATGGTGAATTTGAAGACTATATGACATCTAAAACTTCTAGGAGTCGGCATGTTTCGGGACATTATTATATAGGCGAAGGTAGTTCTAGTGCGCCCCAAAACCCATATCAAAGTATGATAATGGATGCAGTCGATCCATCTTTTGATCCGTCCAACACAGAGGAGATTCCTAATCCTAGCGCCCAACACTTTTATGATATGTTGAATGCATCATGTAGAGAGATTGGGCTCGATTGTGATAAGCATTGCAATTGTCGGCAATTGCTCGAATGCTTAACCTAAAAGCCGACTATCATTTTCCGGAAAAGTGTTTTGATCGGTTATGTGAGCCGATGAAGGAGTTGATGACGGTTGATAACTCGTATGACACAAAACTTTTATGAAACACGAAGCTCGGTGAAGGGGATGGGTTTACTAGTTGAAAAAATTCATTGTTGTCATAATGGGTGCATGATTTATTGGAAGGAAGATAATGAATTCGATAAATGCAAATTTTTTCAACATCCTCAATATCGAAGTTCTCGTCGAGGATCAAGAAGAGGAAAACTTGTTCCAAATAAGAAAATGTACTACTTTCCTCTAACTCCACGTCCGTAACGATTGTATGCATCGAATGCAACAACTGCACATATGACGTGGCATGCCGAACATGGGGGAGATGATGTAGGAGTAATGCGTCATCCTTCCGATTCAATTGCATGGCAGAGTTTCAATTAGATTCATTTTTCTTTTGCGACTGAAATAAGGAACATCCGCTTAGGAGTGTGCACCGACGGGTTTCAACCATTTGGTCAATCCGGTGCATAATATTCCTCGTGGCCGGTCATTGTGACTCTATACAATTTGCCACCATAGATGTGTATGAAGGAGTACAAATCCAAAACATAAGTTGGACATTTACTTGCAGCGTTTCATATCCGAGCTTATCCATTTATGGGAGGTAGGTTTAGTGACTTACGATGTGTCCCGTAAGCAAAATTTTTTATTGAGAGCTACGAGTTATGTGGACTATCGGTGACTTTCCCGCTTATTCAATGCTTTCTAGGTGGAGTATTGGAGGAAAACAAGCTTATCCTCAATGTATGAAAAATTCGGATGATTTCTCCCTTCCAAATGGAAGGAAGACCTCCCGGTTTGACAACCATTGAAAGTTTCTTCATCATAATCATCCGTATAGAAGAAACAAGAAAGCATTCATCGCCAACAAATTTATTAAATCCGGTCCTCCTCCAATCCAATCTAGAACGGAGATGTTACATCTAATCGACTAGTGGGGGTTATTGAAGGTGACGGAAGATGGTGCGGATGATCATAATAGTAGAATCTCTAAGATGTGTGGATGGAGAAAGCGAGTATTTTTTTGGATTTGCCTTACCGGAGTACAAATATCATCCGACATAATTTAGATTTCATGCATATTGAAAAAAATGTTTTTGATAATGCTTTTAACACAATCATGAATGTTCCAAGGAAAAATAAAGATAATGCCAACTCCAAGGAATATTTAAAACTCTTCCGTAAAAGGCCGTAATTAGCAAAGGATGATGCATCCGGAAAGTATCCTAAAGCCGCATATACTCTGTCGAAACAACAAAAAAGAAAATTGCTTGAATGGATAAAATAACTCGGATTCCCTTACTGGATATGTGTCCAATCTAGCTAGATGTGTTGATATGAAGCATTCCAAACTTTATGGGATGAAAAGTCATGACCGTCATGTTTCCATGTAGTGTTTACTTCCAATTGCATTTCGAGAGTTCTTACCGAGAAATGTTTGGCAATCACTTACAGAGTTGAGTTTATTTTTCAAGCAATTGATTTCTTTAGTCATAAAGCAAGAGGATATGTTATGACTTAATGATGAGATACCCATCATTTTGTGCAAACTAGAACGTATATTTTCACCCAGACTTTTTTGACTCAATGGAGCATCTTCCAATTCATCTTCCATATGAGGCATCTATTATTGGACTCGTGCAATATCGATGGATGTATCCATTTGAAAGGCATTGACATTCAATTTACATGTGAAATTAAATAAATTTCTTACCTTCAAATGTTAAAATTATTCAATTTGTAGGTATCTGCGGAAACTAAAAAATAATGTTAAGAATAAAGCCAAAGTTGAAGGATCAATATGCAAAGCATATTTGGTCGCGTAAGCCATTCTATTTTGCTCGTATTATTTTGAGCCTCATGTGGATACAAGGCATCGAAAAATGCCTCGTAATTTTGAATTCAAAAATGAAGAAGAAAACCATATTGAAGGGATGTTATCCATATTCAAGCGACTGAGTCGACCAATTGGTCAATACAAGATAAGAAAATTAGCGCAATAAGAACACAGAAGCAGGACACTAATATATATTGCTGAATTGTGAAGAAGTCAAACTTTACATTGAGTGAGTTTGACCTAATTATTATATTTAATAATTCATATTAGGAAGATAATACATACCGACTTATGTTTTTTAATAATTCTCTTGTCTTTAGTGGATTTCGTACCAAAATGCAACGGAACAATCCTTTCTTGTCCCAAAATGAAGCTAATGCTCTAATTGAAAATGAGTTTGTATCTTGGTTTAATCAATATGTAAGTATGATCATTTTATATGTTTAGTTTATTGATAGCATTAATAAAAAAAATAACTAAATTTATAGGTGATTTTATGTTTAACTTATAGACACAAAATGCCCAAGCAGATTGACATGAAAGATTAGTTCTTGAAAGATCTCGCACAAGGTCCATTCCTAATCGTCGGATCGTATAACGGTTATTTTGTTAATGGTTTTAGGTTCTGAAAACATAAGGGATCTTCGGATAATGGATCTTTCAATAGTGGTGTATGTGTTAAAGGAAGCAATTATAGCTCAATTGAAAGTGATTATCATGGGATGTTGACGGAAATTATTAAAGTAGGGAATCATGCATTACCAATCAAGAGAACAAGTATTATTCAAATGTGATTGGTTTGATCCCATACCACAAGGAACAAGGGTTCATCCACACTACAAACTTATGGATGTTAATCGTAAAATAATTTTAAACAATTATGAACCATTTTCTTAGCATCACAAGTCGACTCAAGTGTATTATATGGAGTACCCTAGCTTAAGACGTGACAATCGAGATTGGTGGGCTATGTGTAAGATCAAAGCTAGGTCCGTGTTTGACTCTCCCGAGGCATCGCCTACCATAGAACAAAATGTTGAACTATTTCAACAGGACGATCTAGAAATTTGACATGAATTAATAGACAAAGTCGAGGACATCACTTTGTTAAATGATCCAAATGAATCGTTTGTAGAAATAGAAATAGGTGTGGCTGACAAAGAAAATGAATGTCACAATGTTTTAGATGATGAAGATGATAACTTAAACAATTATTACAATTGTTAGAATTAAATTTGTATTCATTTGTTGTATTAATAAGAAATTATGTAATTATTTCTCTTTATTAATTTATTAATTTTGGTTTTTGTACATTAAGTAAATGTTTATTGCATATTTTGATTGTTTTATATCTATAACAAATTATGTATTTTAATTTACTCATTAATGGACTCTAACAAAATATATTTGTTGTATTTTTTTTTGTTTCATGATAGATCATACAAGCAATGACTCATGGTAATCATGGTTTGCATCGTCCCCTAGGAGGTGCTACTCGGATCACGTTTCACTAATCGTGGATGAGCATCACGGTCGGATAGGGGTAGTCCATTAGGATCCCCTACCAATATTGGTCGTGGATCTCAATCGATAGGATTTTTTCATGGATCCCATAGCTCCCGTATTCATGGAGCTAGCACATCGGCATCGATAGGTGTTCCTTTTTCTACACCGGAGTTTCCACCACCGAGCTTCGATAGTGGCCCATCCGCACATGTGTTTGACACTCCAAAGAGTTCTCATAGTTCGTCTTATCGACAATGTATTATTTCGTCAACTATAGATCGTATGTATTTGTTTTTTTTAATATGTTATTTCATCAATAACTCGTGTTTAAAATATTTGTTTCATCGTTTTGTTATTTGCTTTATAGCTTGACTCTAGATAGTAGAGAATACTCCATGAAGATCTTTGAGATTTTTAAGGAACGGGGTGGACAAAGAAGGATCGTCATGGAAGGATGTCACCGACGACACTTAAGACTTTTACTTTAATGAATTTAAGGTAATGTATTTATAATTTTTTATAATTATATAAAAAAATTATGTTATCAAATAAGTTATATAAATTTTTTTCCTTATGCAGAAACATTTTGAATGGGATGTGGAGATCGATACAATTGTTAGATGGGGATGGGAGCATCTTGCTAGGAAACGCTATGCTAACTTCGTTTATAAGATCATTTTGGTGCATACGTGACCTAAATTTATGAGTGAGGAGGCATGGGATGCGTGGCAAGTTGATTTCGAGAAACCCGAGCGCATGGCTCATTCACAACAAGCACCACATAATCGATTGTCGGAGACTCGGTGCTCCTGGTTTAGGTTGTTCCGGACATATAGGGGGCTCAATATCTTCATAAGAGCATGCACGTCGTTTGGTAAAGTACACTCTATTATTATTTACTTATGTCATAACATATCATTTTAGGGCTTGTCATATTGTCCGTAATGTTTTTTTTAGGCAACGGAATTGGGATGCCCACCTACGAATTTTGAGTTGTTCCGGAGGACTCATAAGAAACATGATGGTTCATTCATTGATATGCGCTCCCAACGAAACACGAGTGAGTATTTTTCAATTTCAAATATTAAATATAAAAATTTATTCTTAAATTTAATTTAATACTGTAATGATGATAAGATTGAGTTAATGTAGGACCACATAGAGCGGTTAATAAATGAGGAAGTTGAGGCTTAGAGGGAGGCAGGAATCTTAGAGCCAAAAGTTGACCGAATTTGTTATACCTACATGCTATCGGGGAAAACAAGAAAATATTTTATGGGATAGGCACACAATCGATGCATTATGTGTCTCGGTCGAGTGGAAGCAGCTCCTCCTCGCAACGTCACAATACATGATTGATTTAGCTAGCGAACAACTTTGGATGGACTACGAGGCTACTAAGGAAGAGGTTATTAAGCTTAAGGAAACTATTTGTAACATGAAGACTCAATACGATTCCATGGCATCCTTACTAATGTAGCTAGCACAAACATCCAGATTGTCTATAGATCCATCGATTACTTAGCGATCTGCTGGTCCTTCCACTCGGCCTCCATTTTAACCTCTAGTCTATCCTCTAGGTGACCACTTTGCATAGAATGATGATGAGGATATGGGATTAGACGACCAGGACGAGTGATGTAATAATCGGTCACTTTTTTTGTTTTCTTGTTTTTTTATGAACATATTCTAGAATGATTTTGTTAACGTTATTTTATTTTTTGTATACACATGATTACTTTTGATTATTGATTATTAATTTTAATTATGAAATATTATGTTAATAATATTCAAAAATATGACAGAATAGTTACGAAAATCGGTGATGGATTTATTATCGAAATTTGTGATGGATTAGCGACGAATTACTAACGGATTAGTGATAGAATTTAGTGATGGATGAGTGATGGATTAGCGACAAAATTTAGTGACGGCTTAATGATAGCTTAGTGACGAGCATTTAGTGATGGATTAGCGACGGAATTATTTTCAAACGTAATGATGGATTTATTTTCAAAGTTAGTGACGGATTAGCGATGGATATTTTTTAAAATTAGCGACGAATTAGGGTGCTATCCAAAGTTAATTTTAGTGACGGATTGATTGGGTAGTCATGCATTTTCCATCACTAAATATAGTGACGGACATAATATTCCGTCGCTAAAATTTAGCGATCGAATTGTTTTCGTCACTATTTTCGATTAGGGACGAAATTATTGTATTTAGCGATTGATTATTCCATCGCTAAAAGCTTTTTTTTAAGTGAGGATCGAGACAAATAGATGGAAAGGAAGAGAGGAGGAGAACGAGAGAGATATAAAGGGGGAGGGAGAGAGAGGGAGAGAGGGACAACTAAAGAGAGGGAGAGAGGGGTTAGAGAGAGAAAGGATTATAGAAAGGGAGAGGAAGAGAGTGAGAGGGAGGTAGAGACATGATAGAGAGGCAGATATAGGGAGAGAGGGGGAGAGAGTGGTAGAGAGTGGAGAGAGGGAGAGAGCGAGTGAGATGGAGATAGAGAGGGAGAGGAAGAGTGAGAAAGAGGGAGACAGAGAGAGAAGGAGAGAGAAAGAGAAAGATAGATTAGAAAAGAGGGAGACAATGGGAGGGAGAGATTAGGAGAGAGAGGCAGAGAGGAAAGAGAGGAAGGAAGAGGAAGGGATACAGAGAGGGAGAAAGGGAAAGGGAGTAAGGGAAAGGGAGAGGTAGATAGATAGAGATAGAGAGAAAGGAAGAGAGAAGGAGGGAGGCAGAGAGAGGGGGAGAGAGGGAAAGAGGGAGGGAGAGAGAAGGTGGGATATAGAGGGAGAGAAAGTAAGGAAGAGAGGGAGGGAGAGAGGGAGAGGGAGAGAGAAAAATGGAGAGACACAAGGAGGGAGAGAGGGAGAGAGAGTGAAAGAGATAAGGAGGGAGTCAAAGTGAGAGAGGGAGAGAGAGGGAAGAGGGAGACAAGTGAGAGAGAGGAGAAAGAGGGAGGGAAAGGGGGAGAGAGGGACAAATAGAGAGAGGGAGAGAGGAAGACAGATAAGGGGAGAAGGATAAAGAGGGGAGAAAGAAGGAGAGAGAAAGAGAATTGGAAATATAGGGAGAGGGAGAAAGGAATGCGGGGAGAAAGGTGGAGAAAGAGAGAGGAAGAGAGTGTAAGAGGGAGAGAGAGGAAGAGAGAGAGAGAAGAGGAGAGAGGGAAATAGAGAGTGAGAGAAGGAGAGAGCGAGGGAGAGTGGGAGAGAGATTAGGAGAGAGAGGAAGCAAAATAGAGTGGGAGAGGGAGGGAGAGGGGAAAGGAGAGAGGGAGAGAGAGAAAGGGAGAGGGATAGGGAGAGGGGAGGGAGATAGGGAGAGAAAGGAAAAGAGAGAGAGAGAAAAGGGTGAGAGAGAAGGGGAGGGAGGGAGAAAGAGGGAGAGATTATTCAAAAGAAAAGGATTAGATATTGAGTGAGAGTGAGGGAGAGATAGGAAAAGAGAAGAGAGGAGGAGAGAGGAAGAGAGAGTGGGAGAGGAGGAGAGGGAGGGGGAGAGGGAGAGAAAAGGAGAGGGGAGAGAGAGGGGGAGAGGGAGAGAAAAGGAGAGGGGAGAGAAATAGGAGGGGGAAAGAGAAAGAGAGAGAGAGAGATTAAAATAAGAAGGGAGAGAAAAAGAAGAGAGGGAAAGAGATAAAGATAAAGTGGGGTAGAGGAAGTGAGGAAGAGAGGGAGAGAAAGGATGAAAGAGAGGGGGTAGAGGGAGAACGAGAGAGGGAGATATATATATATATATATATATATATATATATATATATATATATATATAGAAAGAGAGAAGGGGAGGGAGAGAGGGGTAGAGAGAGTGAGAGAGGGAGAGGGATAGAGTGAAAGTGGGAGAGGGGGAGAGAAAAAGTGGGAAAGAGCAAAGGAAAAAGCAGAGGAGAGAGAGACTAAGGGAGAGAAATAGAGAGGGTACAAGAGGGAGAGATGGAAAATGGTGAGGAGTGAATGTGGGAAAGAGACGAAGAGATAGAGATAGAGTAGGAGAGAGGGAGGGAGGGAAATAGAGAGGGCGAAAGAGGGTGAGAGAGGGAGAGAAAGATATATACATATAGGAAGAGGGAGAGAGTGAGAGAGAGGGAGAGAGACAGAGTGTGAGAGTGAGAGAGGGAGAAGATGGGATATAGAAGGAGAAGAAAACAGAGAGAGATAGAGGGGGGAGAAGGAAAGAGAAACATTATGAGGGGGAGAGAGAATGAAAAAGAGAGGAAGAGAGATGAAGGGAGTGGAGAATGAGAGAGAGCGAGAGAGAAAGGGAAAGAGAGAAAAAAAGAGAGAGGGAGAGAAAGATAAAGGTAAAGAAAAGGAGAGGGGGTCGGAAGAGAGGATGAGGGAGAGGGGAAAAGTGTGGCGCCCTTGCCCCGATCCACTCTCTATTACCCAAATAGGGGTGGCTAGGCATGCCGATATAATCTAATTTCAACTTAACTCTTATATGTACGTGCTAAAAAATTAATAACATAGTATAGACGAAAAGTGTAAAAAAATTACATATCAATAGCAAATACCGCTAACAAAAAAAAATTTACGTACTATTTAAGAGGTCATTTAATCCCCTATTAACATTGTACCATCGAATTACAAACAAAAACAGATTTCAATATATTTGTGTCATAGATGAACCCTTTTGAAGGATCCGACAATGTCCTTATCAATATTATCATTGCTTTTACTTGTCATGGCATGCAAGAACAAACAGGGTGAGCCGAAGCTCAATAAGTAGGGTGATGCATGTGTTATACAACATTTTTTCTACTTGCCCCCACTATTCTCCTCAATTTGAAATGTTAAGGGAACCCTAGGTATTGATAAGCTAGCTCTATTCTCGGTGATTGTCGAATAAACTCATCAATCATTTACTCGTTTAATAGCTTCAACAATCAATTACTCGTTGAATAATCTCAGCAATCATTTACTAAGTTTAATCCATCTTCGAATGCATATGATGCATGTAAAGTTATGTTTACCCTATTAGACACCCTATAGGTGCCGGACCCAAGACTATTAAATCATTCTCGAGATCCAACCCACATAGGGTTTTTGATATATTTCCATATCACTTCCATAAAATTTTCCCCAAGGAAAATCAATTACCGTTGACTCATATTAGTCAAGTCATAAACTTTATGTTACACGTAGGCACTTTCCTCTCATTAAATTTAGTAAGTCTCATCGTATAATTCATCCTTCACTTGATGTATGTAATTAGTAGAATTTTAAACCAGTTTAGAACATAATAAGGTGATATTTTCTCTCTAAACCCAAATTGGGGTATTTTGGGCTGAATTGGGCTTTTAAATATTCTAGGTCAAAATTTTGGTTTACCTAGTAATTTTTCCTATCTAAAAATGTTCTTATAGTTATTATGGTGTACTCAAACCATTAATTATCGAATTGAAGGACTAGAATCCAAATCCTCACAGTTTAGGTTTAAGCCGAATAGGTCCTTAAAGTGGCCAAAGATTACTTTTTCATCTCAACTTACTAATGTATATCTAATTAAATTTAACTTGAGTCCTATGCCCTTAATTACATAAAATGGGTCCAATCTTATTCATTTTCTTACTTAGGCCGAATAGGTTCTTGAGTGAAAGCCAAGGAATTCATTTTCCTCTCCTTTCTAATTTGTGGTTTATTATAGGATAACCTCTAATCAAGTAGGTAACGTATCAACTTATGAGAATAATGAAATCCTATCCTTTTTTATTAGAAAATAGACATATTTATTAATAACATATCCAAAATTGAGGTTTAAATTCCAAACACACAATTCGAACATAATTTTGAAGGTTAAGATTCAATTTGTCCAACGAGTGGTTCAACCAAGACGATACTGTACTAAAACGGGCATACCTTTTTCTATATAAACCTAATAATAAAAAAATTTTACAAGAACTTAGTAAAGACATAGATAAAAAAATTTTACTCTTTAAGATTCACCTAGAAATCAACTTAAGGTCCTTGAACAGGCAATACCAAAGTCGACGTAAACTACTACTCAATAACACTAATTTAGCCATTCATTCCAACCCACATTAACCATGTTTTAGTCCAATTAAATATCAATCCAAGTCCAATCCAACTCATTTCCACATACTTGGACATTCACTAGGAATTATAAACATCACAATTTATCACCTACACAATATTCACAAGTAGATCAAGCCAATACATCATAAATCCACCAACACAAACCAAGCTCAACAATACAACAAACAACTCAACCAATACATAACTCAAACACATAAAAAATCAAACTTAAAAGCATAAATACAACCTACTTACATTGCTTTAACTTGATAAATATTTTTTAGGCTTTCCCTTCTTTTTTTCTTTTCTTTCTTCTTTCCTTTTCTTCCTTTCCTCTTTTGTCGTGTTTTCACTCTTTCTCACTTTGCTTTTCTCTCTTGTTTTGTGAGCTACAATTTTGGACTAAAAATAGCAGCCATATACTTCACTTATATATATATACACTTCGTTTACTTGTAATTAATAGGTGTACAAATGTCCCAAAATAATATGGCAAAGTGTAAAGTGAGGGGTGATAAAAAAGAGAAAGTGGCGAGGTTTGTGTGGATTTGGCTAGTCAAGGTGTGTAAGCTAGCTTTTAACTCATTAATTAAGGTGCTTAGGTGCCCTCACTAAGTACTAACTAGATAATTAACCTAAATAATACCATTAAAATACATTAGTTCCATTGAAAAAGTCCTTTAAGGTAGGTTAGTTCAAGTAACAAACTTACACATTAAATCTAGTTGTACCACATACATGACAGTAGCGACCTCTTATCAAAAAGTAACGTCCCACTTTTGGACATCATTAAATCCTATGCTTTTTATATCAGAAAATAAACATATTAAGGTACAAAATTACCAAAAATTAGGTAAAAATAGCCAACACACGAGTTACAACATAATTTTGAAAGTTAAGGATCAATCATGTCCAGCGAAGCATTGCGTCTAGAATAGTATGTACTATAATGGGCATAACGTTTTATATATAAACCTAATAATGGAAATATTTTACAGTGTTATTTAAGACATATATAAACAACTTTTATTCTTTAAGGTTTTCCCATAAGTCACTCTATGGTCCACGAATAACTCACACAAAATTCGGAAAAAAATCTACTTCTCAAGAACACTAATTTTGAACACTTGATTATGCTAATAATTAAACCATCCATCTCAAGTAAAATTGCTTTAATTTAACACAAATCATACATTTCAAGAATTAATTTCTCATGGTGTAATTTTCCAAAATTGCATTCCATAAATCCTCACCTAAACACCTAGTATGCTCGTCATCCCAAAATACTCGAATGGCACATATACACAATCACACTTTCACTTATTTGAAGATTCTCGCCTATATATATATATATATATATATATAATTAAGGATTTTCATGGGGGTTAAAGAAAGAGAGAGAGAGAGAGTGATGGAGGGAGTGGGAGGGAGGGAAAGAGTGAGATAAGAAAGGGAAGAGAGAGAGAGAGAGAAAGAGGGAGATAAGGGAAGAAAGAGAGGGAGAGGGAGAGAGAGTAGGGATAGGGAGAGGAGAGGGAGATATAGAGGGAGAGAGAGTGAGGGAAAGGGAGAGAAAAATGAAAACAAAGGGAGAGAGGGGGAGAGGATGGAGACATAGGGGATAGGAGAAAGAAGGGCGGAGGGAGAGAGAAATAGTGTGAGGAGGGAGAAAGAGAAGGAGAGAGAATGAAAGAGAGGGGAGAGAGAGGCGGTGAGATGGAGGGAGTAGGAGCGAAGCGATGAGGGACGAAGGGGTGAGAGAGAGGGAGGGAGAAAGGGAGATGAATGGAGAGGGCTCTTCCTCAACCTTTTCCTCTCTACCTTTTTATCTCTATCTCCCCACATCTCTCTCTCTTCATTTCTCTTGTTCTCTCCATCTCCCTCTCTCTCCCTCTTACACCCCCTCTCCCTCTCTCTCTCTCTCTCTCTCATATTCTCTCTCCCTCTTCTTACACTCTCACTCTTCCTCTCTTTCTCTCTCCTCCTCCTTCCCCTTTTCCTTCTATCCCTCTCTCCCCCTCTCTCCCTCCTAATCCCTCTCACTCCCTTTCCTTCTCCCTCCCCTTGTCTCTCCCTCTCTCTCTCACTCTCCTCTATCTCCGTTTGTCCCTCTCCTAACCTTTCTCTATCTCTCTCTACTCTATCCCCATTATCTCTCTCTTTATTTCTCTCTCCGACTCTCCCCCTCTCACTCCCCCTTTTATATCCCTATCTCTCATCTCTCTCTCTTTCTCTCCCCTTCCTCCTCTTCTCTCTTTGTCCCTCTCTCACCTTCCTTCCCTCCCAATCTCCTTCTTCCTCCCTCTCTCTCACTCTATCTCACTCCCTCTCTCTCCATCTCTCTCCCTTTCCCTTTCCTCCCCCTCTCTCCCTTTATCTCTCGGACTTTTTTCTTTAGCCCTTCCTCTATCCTTTTCTCCCTCTCTTTCCCTCTCATTCCTTCTATCTTTCTCTCCCTCTCTCATACCCTCTCTTCTCCCCTCTTTCCCTCTCTCTCGCCTCTTTATCCCTATCTCCCTCTCTCTATCTGTCTCTCCCCAACACTCTCCCTCTCTCTCCCACTCTCCCCTCTCTCTTTATCTCTCATCTCCCTCTCCTCTTACTCTCTCTCTCTCTCTTAGTCTCTCTCTCACTTTTTCTCCTTCTCTCCCTCTCTCTCCCCCTCTCTCTATCTCCCTCCCTCTCTCTCACTCTTCCCCCTCTCTCCCTCACTCCTCTCTCTCTCCCTCCCTCTCCCTCTCCCTCTCCCCTTCCCTCTCTCTACCTTACTATATCTCTCCCCCTCTTCCCCTCTATATCTTCATCCCTCCCTCTCTCCTAATCTATATCTCTCTTACTCTCTCCCTCTCTCCCCTTTCTTTCTCTCTCTCTCTCCCTCACTCTCTCCCTCTTTCTCCTTTTCTCTCCCTTCCTCTCTCTCCCTCTTTTTCTCTCTCCCTTTTTCTTCCTTTCCGCTTCTCTCTCCCTTTCTCCTTCATCTTCTCTCTCTTTCTCCCTCTCCCTCTCTCTTTCTCTTTCTTTTCCTTTCTTTCCCTCTCCCCCTCTCTCTTTCCCTCCCCATCTCCAACTCTCTCACCCCCTCTACCTCTCTCCCCTTCTCTCCCACCACTCTCTTCCTCTCCCTCTCTCAATCTCTCTATCCTCTTTCTCTCCATCTCTTCCTCTCTCTCCCTCCCATTCTTCCTATTTCTCTCTCCCTCTCTCAATCTCTCTCTCTCTCCTTTTCTCTCCCCTCTATCCCTCTTTCTCCCTCTCTCCCCCTTCT
This sequence comes from Dovyalis caffra, assembly GCA_963924115.1. Classification (NCBI taxonomy): domain Eukaryota; kingdom Viridiplantae; phylum Streptophyta; class Magnoliopsida; order Malpighiales; family Salicaceae; genus Dovyalis; species Dovyalis caffra. The sequence continues at coordinate 2,713,762 of CAWUPB010001179.1, forward strand.
TTTCTCTCTATCTCTCTCCCCCTCTCTAACCCTTTTTTACCCTCTATTGCCCTCTCTCTTTCTCTTTTTAACCCTCACTCGCCTTTTCGCCCTCTCCCCCTTTCTCTCTTTCCGTCTCACACTCTCTCCCTTCTCCCTCTCTCACCCTTCCCTTCTTCTCCCTCTCTCCCTTTCTCTTCCTCTCTCCCCTCTCCCTTCCTCTTTTTCCTCTCGCCCTTTCCTCTCTTCTTTTCTCTCTCTTTCCCTCTCCCTCCTCTCCTCTCCCTCTCTCTCTCTTTCTCTCTCTCCCCAATCTCCCTCCCTCTCTCTCCTCTCTCTTTCTTTATCCATCTCCCTCCTCTTTGCCTCTCTATATCTCCCTCTATCCCTCTCTCACACCCTCTCCCCGTCTCTCTCCCTCCCTCTCGTCTTCATTTTTTCCCTCTCTCACTCTTTTTATCCCTCTCTCATTCTCTTCTTCTCTCTCCCCCTCTATCTCTCCTCCTCTTTACTCTTCTCTCACTTTACCCTTCTCTCACTTCCCTTTTCTCTTCCTCCCTCTTTCTCCCTCACTATCTCTATCTCTCTTTATCTCTCCCTCTCTTTTCCTCTTTTCCTACTCCACTCTTCCTTTCTCTCACTCTCTCCCCCTCTCTCCACCTTTCTCTTGCTCTCTCTCCCTCTTAGCCTCTCTCTCCCTCACTCTCTTCATCTCTCTCCCTCTATCTCTCTCCCCTCTCTCTTCCTCTCTCTTCCTCTTCCTTCTCTCTCTCCCTATCTGTTTTCCCCTCTCCTACTCTCTCACTTTTCCATTCTCTCTCCCCTTCTCCCACCCTCTCTCCATCTCTCTCCTCCTTTCCCCCTCTTACATTCTCTCGTCTCCCTCTCTCTCTCTCTCGAATACTTTTACCCTCCTTTTCTCCCTCACTCTCCCCCTTTTCTCCCTCTCTCTCCCACTTTCTCTCTTCTTCTCTCGTCTCTCTCCTTATCACTCTCTCTCTCTCATCTCTCTCCTCCTTCTTTCCTCTCTTTAACTCTCCCTTTCTCTCTATCTCTTTCTCACCCTATCTTATCCTCTCTCCCTCTTTCCGTCCCCTCTCTCTATCCCTCTCTCGCCCTTTCTCTATCCATCTCTCCCTCTTTCTATCTCTCTCTCTCTCTCTCTCTTTCTCCCTCTCTCTCCCTTCCTCTCTCTTTCCCTCCCTCAACTTTCTCTCGCTACTCCTCCTCCCTCTCTCTACCTCTCTATACCTCCCTCTATCCCTCTCTCACATCCTCTCCTTGTCTCTTTCCCTCCCTTTGTCACTCTTTTTATCCCTATCTCTCTCATTCTCTTCCCTCTCTCCCATTTTATCTCTCCTACTCTTTACCTTTCTCTCACTTTACCCTTATCTCTCTCTAGTTCTCTCTCTCCCTCTCTCCCCCTCCCTATCTCTTTCCTTCTATCTCTCTCCATCTCTCTCTTCCCATTCTTTCCTACTCCTCTCTCCTTTTTTACCCTTTCTCTCACTCTCTCTCCCTCTCTTGAATTTTCTCTTGCTTTTTCTCCCTCTTACCCTTTCCCCCTCACTCTCTCTATCTCTTTTTCTCCATCTCTCTCCCTTATTCTCTCCCTACCTCTCTCCCTCTCGTCTCTCTCACCTCTCTCTCCCTCTCCCTTCTCTCTCTTTCCTTATCTATTTCACCCTCTCTTACTCTCTCTCTTTCCCTCTCTATCTCTCCCTCTCCCTCCCTCTCTTCCTCTCACCCTCTCACCCTTTCTCTCCCTCTCCCTCTCTCTCTCTCTTAATCTCTCTACCCTCACACTCGTTCCCCCTCTCTTCCTCACTCTCCCCCTTCTCTTCCCCTCTCTTCTCGCTCTCTCCCCCACTTTCTCTCTGTTTCTCTCTCTTCCTCTCTCTATCTCTCTCTCTTTATCCCTTGCTCTCTCTCTCTCTCTTACTCTCTTTCATCTCTCTCTACCTCTCTTATTCTCTCTCTATTCCCTTCTTCGCTTCTCTTATCCTCTCTCTGTCCCCCTCTCTCCCTCTCTTGCCCTTTCTCTTTCCCTTTCTCGCTCTCTCTATCTCTCTCTTCCTCTCTCACTCTCTTTATCCCTCTCTCTCGCCCTTCCCTCTCTCTTCCTATATCCCTTCCTCTCTCGCCCTTCCCTCTCTCTTCCTATATCCCTTCCTCTATTGCTCTCTCTCTCCTCCTTTCTCTTTATCATACTCTCCCTCTCTCTTGCTCTCATCTCTCCTCTCTCTTTCTCTCTCCATCTCTCACCCTCTATCCCTCCATTCTCCAATCTCTCTTATACTCTCTCTCCCTCTCACTCACTCCCTCTCTCTATCTCCCTCTTTCATACCCTCTCCCTCTCTCTATCCCTTATTTTTCCTCTCTCTTACTCTTTTTATCCCTCTCTCTGTCTCTCCCTATCTCTCCCTTTCTCTTTTTTGTTCCCGTCTCTCACTCTTTTTATCCCCGTCCTCCCCGTCTCTCCCTTTTTCTCGTTCCTCTCTCTCACTCTCTCCTTCTCTCTCTCCCTTTTCCTCCCTCCGTCTCTCCCTCTTTACCCCTCTCTCTTTTTGTCCCCCTCTATCCCTCTCTCCTCACTCTCTCCCTCTCTTTCTCTCTCTTTCCCTCTCCCTCCTCCGGACTTCTTTTCTCTATCGCTCTTTTAGTGTGCCTCCCTCTCTACTCCTCTCTATCTCTATATCTCTCTACCTTTCTCTTCCTCTCTCACCTAACCTCTCTTCCACTCTATCCCTCTCTTTCCCTCTCTCTCGACCTTTCTCTTTTCCCTCTCTCTCCTTCCCACTCATTCTCTCTCTCTCTCCTTCTTTCCATCTCTCGCCTTTTTACTCTCTTCCACTTTGTCTCTCCCTCTTTCACTTTCTCTCTCATTCTCCCTCTCTCCTTCTTTTTCTTGATCTTTCCCTTTTCTCACTCTCTCTCCTTATCTTTCTCACCATCTCTCTCCTACTTTCTCTCCCCTATCTCACTCTCTCTCACGTTCCCTCATTCCCTCACCCTTTTTCTCTCTCCCTCTCTCTATCTATCCTTGTCTCCCCCTCTCTCTTTTTATCTCTTTATGTCCCTCTCCCCCTCTATTCCCTTCTTCCTATCTCTCTTTATCTCTCTCCCTCTCTCCCTCTACCTCTCTATCTCTCTTTGTCTCTCTACGTCTCTCTCTCCCTCTCTCTCCCTCTCTCTCTCCATCTCCCTCCCTCTATCCCTCTCTTGCCCCACTCTCCCTCTCTCTCTATCCCACTCTACCTCTCTCTCCCTCTCTCTTTATCTCTCTAACTCTTTTTCTGTCTCTCTCCTTCTCTTAGCCCTCTCTCCCAGCCTCTTTATCTTCTAATCACCCTCTCATACCCTCCCTCTCTCCTTCCTTTCCACCCTCTCTCTAGTCACCTCCCATACCTCTTTTTCTATTCGCTCTCCCTCTCCCTCCCTCTCTAACCCTCTATCTATCCTCTGTCTCACTCTCTCTCCCTCTTTCTTTCCCTCTATCCCTCTATCTCTCCCTCTCTCTCCCTCTATTTCCCTCTCTCTCACTATCTCTCCCTCTCTCTCCCTCTATTTCCCTCTCTCTCACTATCTTTCCCTCTCTCTCCATCTATCCCTCTCTCTCTCCCTCTTTTTTCCTTTATTGCTTTATCTTTTATCTCTTTTCTCTCTCCCTCTCTCCCTCTCTCTCTCTCTCATTCCCTTATTCTTTCCCTCTCTTTCACTCCCTCTCTCTCTATCCTTCCCCTATCATTCTCTCCCTCTCTCCCACATTCTCTATCTCCCTCCCTCCCTCCCTCCCTCTCCTCTCTCTCTTTCTCTATCTCTATCTCTTATCTCTCTCTCTCCCGCTCCATCTCCCTCTCTCCCTTTTGCTACCTCCCTCTCTCTCTTCCCTCTTTCTCTCTCTCGTCTTCTTCTTTCCCTCCCTCTCTTTTCCTCTTTCTTCCTCTCTCTTTATCTCACTCTATCTTTCTTCCCTTTTCTCTCCCTCTCTCTTTCCCTCTCTATCTCTCTCCCCCATTCTCCCTCTCTCTTTCCCCCTTCTCCCTTTCTCTCCTAATCTCTATCTTTTCTCTATACTTTCTTCTCTCTTGTTATCTCTCCCTTCTTTTTTCTCTCACACCCTATCTCTTTCTCTCTATCTCTCTTTGTCTCTCTCCTTATCTCTCTCTCCCTCTTTCTATCCCTTCCTCTCCTACCCTCTCTCTCCTTTTCTCTCAATCTCTCCCTATCCCTCTCCCTCTCCCTCTCTTATTATCACCCACTCCCCCACTCCTTCCATATCTTCCATCCTCCCTTCATCCCTCTCTCTCCCTCTTCTCACCCTCTTTCTCCCTCTTTATATCTCCCTCTCTCCCTTTCTCTCTCCCTCTTTCTCCCCTTTTCTCTCTCCCTCACTCTATCCTCTTTCATAAACTATTTCCCTCTAAATTTTGTTCTATCCCTCTATCTCTATTTATCTCTCTCCGTCTCTTCGTCTCTCCCTTTCTCTTCCCGTCTCTCTCTCCCTCCATTTTTTGGCCTCCCTTTCTCTCCTACTCCCTCTCTATTTTTTCTCTCCATCTCTCTCCCTTCCTTTCTCCCTCATTTCCTACCTCTCTCTCCCTCCCTCTTACACTCCCTCTCTAATCTCTCCCTCTCTACCTCTCTCTCCCTCTCTCTCTTCCTCTCTCTCCTTCTCTCTATCTCCCTTTGTCTCTTTTCTAATCTCTCTCCCCTCCTTTCTCTATTTTCTCTCCCACCTTCTCTTTCCTTCTCTTTATCGCTCTCTCCCTCCTCTATCTCCTTTTCTCTCCTACCCTCTCCTTCCCTCTCTCCCCCTCTCTTATCATCTTTCTCCCTCTCTTTATCTCTCTTTACCTCTATCCCTCCCTTTCTCTCCCTCTCTCTCACCATCTCTCTCTCCCTCTCACTCTCATTGTCTTTCTCTCTCCCTCTCTCACCTCTCTCACCCTCTCCTCTATCCTTCTCTCTTTCCTTCCATCACCACCTCTATTTACCTCATTTTATCCTCTCTCTAACCCTCTTCTCCTCTCTCCTTTTCTCTCTCCATCTCTTTATCTCTTTTTATCTCTCTACCTCTCTCTCTCTCCCTCTCTCCCTTTATCCCTTTCTTTTCATCTATATGCCTCTCTCTTCCACTTTCCCTCTCTCTCCCAATTTCTCTCCCACCCTCTCCCTCCCTCCCTCCCTCCTCTCTCCCCCTCTCCATTATCCTCTCTCTCCCTCTCTCTTTCTCTCCGTCTCTTCTTCTCTCTCCTTCTCTCACTCTACCTCTCTCCTTTTATCACCTCCTTTCTCCATTTCTACCTCTCTCTCCCACTCTTCCTCTCTCTCCCACTCTTCCTCTCTCTCCCTCTCTCTCTTTCCCTTTCTCCTTCCATCTCTCTCTTTCTCCCTTCTCTCTCACTCCATCTCCCTTCACCTCTCTCTCTCCCTCTCACTCTCATTGTCTTTCTCTCTCCCTTTCTCACCTCTCTCACCCTCTCCTCTATCCTTCTCTCTTTCCTTCCATCACCACCTCTATTTACCTCATTTTATCCTCTCTCTAACCCTCTTCTCCTCTCTCCTTTTCTCTCTCCATCTCTTTATCTCTTTTTATCTCTCTACCTCTCTCTCTCTCCCTCTCTCCCTTTATCCCTTTCTTTTCATCTCTATGCCTCTCCCTTCCACTTTCCCTCTCTCTCCCTATTTCTCTCCCACCCTCTCCCTCCCTCCCTCCCCTCCTCTCTCCCCCTCTTCATTATCCTCTCTCTCCCTCTCTCTTTCTCTCCCTCTCTTCTTCTCTCTCCTTCTCTCACTCTACCTCTCTCCTTTTATCACCTCCTTTCTCCATTTCTACCTCTCTCTCCCACTCTTCCTCTCTCTCCCCTCTCTCTCTTTCCCTTTCTCCTTCCATCTCTCTCTTTCTCCCTTCTCTCTCACTCCATCTCCCTTCACCTCTCCCTCTCCCTCTCCCTCTCCCTATGACTGTCCCTATCCCTCTCTCTCTCACTCTCCCACTCTCCAACTCTCTCTTCCCTTTTTCTTATCTCTCCCTCTCCCTATAACTCTCTCTCCCCTCTCACTCTTCCTCTTTATCTCCCCTTCTCTCTTGCTTTCTCTTCCCTACATTCCCTCCCTCCCTATCTCTTTCACTACCTCTCTCTATTTGCTTCTTTCTTTCACTCTCCCTTTCTTTCTCTACCTCCCTCTTCCTCTCTCTCTCTCTCTCCCCCGTCACTTTAGCTCACTCGCTTACCCTCTATCCCTCTCAGCCTCTCTATCTCCCTCTCTTTTTCTATCTCCTAGCACTCTCTCACTCTCTTACCATCCCTCTCCCTCCCTCTCTCTCTCTCTCATTCTCTCTCTATCTCTCTCCCTTTTGTCCCTCCAACCCTTTACATCTCCCTCACCCCTTCTCTCTCCTTCTCCCTCTCCCTCTCTTTCTATCTCCTAGCACTCTCTCACTCTCTTACCATCCCTCTCCCTCCCTCTCTCTCTCTCATTCTCTCTCTATCTCTCTCCCTTTTGTCCCTCCAACCCTTTACATCTCCCTCACCCCTTCTCTCTCCTTCTCCCTCTCCCTCTCTTGATCTCTCCTTCTCTCTCTCCCTTTCCCTCTCTCTCTCTTGCTCGGCTCTTTCTCTCCCTCTTACTCTCCCTCTCTCTCTCCCTCTCTCTCTTTCTCCCTTTCTCTCCATCTCTCATTCTCCCTCCCTCTCTCTTTCCCTCTACTTCTATCTCCCACTCCCTCTTTCTTTCTCCCTTTGTCTCCCTCTCTCTATCCCACTCCAACTCTCTCCCTCTCCTTATCTCTCCCTATCTCTCCCTCTCTCTCTCTCTCTCCCATTCTTCTTCCATTCCTCCCTCTCTCCCCCTCTCTCTCGCTACCCCTCTCCTTCTCTCTCGCATCACTCTTGCTATCTCTCTCGCTCTCATTATCCCTCTACCTATCTATCCCTCTCCATCTCGCTCTCTCTAACTCTCTCACTCCTCCCCCTCTTTCTCCTCTCTCTTTTCTCTCCCTTTCTCCCTCTATCTTTCCTCTCTCCTCCTTGCCTCCCTTTTCCCTCCTTCCTTTTATCCCTCTCTCTTTCTCTCCTTATCCCTTTTTATCCCTCTCTCTTTCTCTCCTTATCCCTTTTTATCCCTCTCTCTTTCTCTCCTATATCCCTCTTGAGAGAAGGGGAGAGAGAGGAAGGAAGGGAGAAAAAGGAAAAGAGAGAAAGATAGAGTGATAAAGGTAGAGAGTTAGAGGGAGAGAAAGAGAGGGAGGGAGGGGGAGATTGAGAGCGGGCGAGAAGAGGAGAGAGATGGAGTGATAATGGTGGAGAGTTGGAAGGAGAGAAAGAGAGGGAGAGAGATGGATAGGGAGAGTGATGAGGAGAGGGAGAGGGAGAGAGATGGATAGGGAGAGAGATGAGGAGAGGGAGAGGGAGAAGAGATAAAGAGATAATGAGAGAGTGGGAGAGAGAGAGAGAGAAAAGAAGAGAGAGAGGGAGAGGGAGGGAGAGATAAGGGGAGAGAGAGAGGGAGAGGGAGGGATTGAAGGAGGGAGAGAGTGAGAGAGAGATATAAAGGATCATGCATCTTATGGAGGAATGAAATAAAAAAATGTTCCTCCATCTAAGTCTCTCAAGATCTAGCCAATGAATCAACTAATCATACATACTTGAATTAAAAGCATGAGTAAAAATTACCTCTTCTAATGCAGATTTAACCTTTATAGAAAAAATTCATCTAAGTATCTAGCCTCTTTCAATAATTCATGTAACTTAAACACCCATAAACAGAGCCATAGAAATCATAAGGTGCTAGCTCCAATCTTTTGTATAGTTGATCTACTTTCCAAAGAAATCAATTAGGGTTTTTGTGGTAACTCGGGCTTTTAAGGAGGGATACGACAACTCATGCTTTTGGGATGAGAAAACATTTCTCTTTCTTTTTCTTTTTATTTTTCATGTGTGTGTCTCTCTTAACCCTCCTTTGCTACCTCTCTCCCTTTATTTATATGAGGGGGTGACATCTTTATCCTCCAATGACAGAATGTATAATATACATGGGCTTGTTTGATCCTATCCTTGTAAACATTAAGCATTATCCAATAGGACTTAAGTTTATCCTCCCATCAGAATATCTTACAAGCTTTTAAACAAAGCCTAGTGGCCCAAACTCTTTTAGCTCAATGAATTACCAATTAATTTAGACTATGGGTCATATATTTTTAGGAAGACCACATAAGAAAATAATTTCTAAAAATTTTTAGACTATCCATTTTAGGAAAAGTTTTCTAAAACAAAAAAAAACTTTCTAAAATAGGAAACCTTTTCCAACTAGGAAACTTTTCATTTTCAAAAATCTTTTTCAAAATAGGAAACTTTTATTTTAGGAAAATTTTTCTAAAATCTTTGCTTCTCGTTCATTATGTGAATTCTTAAACTTATATGTATGACTTGACAGGCTCCTAGATATGTTAGCAATGTATCAAGAACAAAAGAAACCTCTTTTATTTCTTGCTACATAAATCAAAATTGGCCATTAGTAAGGCCATAACTACCTAATTCTCTAGGAAGATTAATTAATCCGTAATTAACTTTCATGAGCATGGTTACCATACAATTCAATCCTCATGTCAATTTATCATAGTTTGATCTAAAACTTGATTTATAGTTTGTTCAATTATGATCACACAAGTTCAATTTCTAAATTTCTTATCTCTAGAGTAGACCAACTATGCTCTATTGGTATACTCCCACTATGGCTATAGATTCTTTGAGTAGACATTCATCGAAGTCTAATGTAATAACTCTATCATATAAGGAATAATATATCCTATCTTAGTCATCAACCTATCTCTATTAGATTATTGGTGCACCTAATGAATCACCCATATGTAGCTCCTAATTAAGCTCATCAAAAGTGTCAAAGTGCACAAATTCTCTAATGAGATAATCGTGATGACTTTAAGTCAAAGGATTAGTTATAACACATCTCGTATAAAATTCCTATAGACTAAACCAAATGGGTTCTCATGGCAAGTCACGACCCGTGATATATTCTCTAACATTAATTCCCTAATCGCTTTCTTTGCCATAACTATGTCAATAGGTGTGAGATCTCCAATTGCTATCTTATAGCTTGAGCACAAGTCTTATCATATATAGCCAATATCCATTCCCGATAATGCTATGACTTGGGATATTTAATAATATCATTTAAGTGTGTTAAGATTTGTCTCACATCTTTCGATCAATCATTAATTCAATGCATTGATATGGACTTCTATCTAATTCTATCAAAATAAAAACAAACAAAATTAATAGAAAGACTTCTTTCACTAACAAAATGAAGAATGCAATATTACAATAGTCAAACCATTTAAACAAGGTTGGATCTTTGGCACCTACACTAACAAGAGAGAGTGAGAAAGAGGGGGAAAGGGAGAGAGGGAGGGAGGGAAAGAGGCAGGGGAGAGGGAGATAGGATAGAGAGAGGGAGAGCGAGGAGAGGGAGAAAGAGAGGAAGGTAGATAGATAGATAATGGGAGAGGGAAAGTAGGGAAGATAGGGGAGAGAGGAAAAGATGGAAAAGGAGAGAGGGAAAGAGAATAAGAGAGAGAGAGTGAGAGAAGGAGAGGGAGAGGGGGAGAGACAGGGGAGGAGAGAGGGAGGAAGAGGAAAAGAGAGGGTAGGAGGGAGGGAGAGGGAGAGAGAGGGAGAGAGAGAGGGATGGAGAGGGAGAGAGAGGAAAAGTTAAAGAGTGAGAGATAGGGAGTGAGAGAGGGAGAAGAAGATAGAGAGGAAGGGATGAAAGGAGAGAGAAAGAGAGAAAAGGGAATGAGAGGGAGAGAGGGGGAGATAAAGAGGAAAAGGGAGGGAGAGAGGGAGAGAGAAGGTAATAGAGGGAGAGAACTAAAAGGGAGAGAGATAAACAAAGGAAGAGGGAGAGAGGGAGAGAAAGGAAAAGAGAGATAGGGAGAAGGAGAGAGGGAAAGAGGGAGATAGGGGGAGGGAAAAGAGAGAGAAGGAAGGAGAGCAAAAGGGATAGAGAGAGGGTGAGAGAGAAAGAGAGAGGGAGATAGAGTGTGAATGAGAGTGAGGGAGAGAGCAAGAGAGAGGGAGGTAGAAAGAGTAGAGGGAGAGAGGGAGAGGGATAAAGAGAAAAGGAGAGAGATAAAGAGGGAGAGATAGAGAGAAGGAAAGATAGAGAAAGAGAGAGAGAGGAAGAGAAAGATGGAGAGAGGGAAAAAGAGCTAGAAAGAAGAATAAAAGAGAGGGAGAGAGAGAGAGAGGGAGAGAAAGAGAGAGGGAGAGAGAGGAGAGAGGGAGAGAGAGGGAGAGAGGAAGAGGGAGAGAGGGAGAGAAAAAGGTATATAAGGAGACATAAAGAGAGAAAGAGAGAGTGAGAGAAAGAGAAAGAGAGAGTGAAGGAGAGAGGGAGAAAGGATAAGAGAGAGAAATAGATGAGAGATAAGGATAGGGAAAGAGAAAGTATGAGGGATGGGGGGATAGAAAGGGAAAGAGGGATAGAGTTGGGAGAGATAGATAGAGAGGAAGGGAGAGAGAGAAAGGGAAAAAGGGGAGAGAGGGAGCCAAATAGAGGGGGAAAGAGGAAGGGAGAGTAAAAGAGAAAGGGAGGGATAGAGGGAGAGTGGGTATGGGAGAGGGATTGAAAGAGTGAGGGAAAGGGAAGAGAGGAGGAGAGAGATTGAGAGTGAAGGAGAGAGCAAGAAAAGGAGATGAGAGAGTAGTAAAAAGAGAGATGAAGGGAAGGAAAGAAAGAGAGAGGGAGAGGGGAAAGAGTAGGAGATAGATGGATAGGTGGAGGGAGGGAGATGGGGAGATAGGGATAGAAAGGGAAAGAGAGAAAGAGAGGGAGACAAAGAGTGGGAGTGAAAAAGATAGAGAGGAAGAGAAATGGTGAGAGAAAGTGGGAGAGAGGGAGAAGGAGAGAAGGGGAGTGAAGGGAAGGAGGAGAGAGAGAGGGAGAGAGGGAGAGAAATTTAGAGAGAGAGGGAGAGAGGAGGGGGAAGAGAGAAGAAGAGTTAGAGAGTGAGAGTGAGTGTGAGAGGGATGGAGAGAGAAGGAAGGAGGGAGAGAGTGAGAAGAAGAGGGAGAGAGAGAGAAAAGAAGGGAGGGAGAGAGAGGGAAGGAGAGAAAAGGATTGAGAGAGGTAAAGAGTGATAGAGATAGAGAGAGTAAGAGGGCAAGAGAGCGAGAGAGAGAAAGAGGGAGGGAGAGAGTGAATGAGAGAGGGAGACATAGAAAGATATAAAGAGATAGGGGAAATAGAAGGTTGAGAGAGAAAGAAGAGAGATGGAAGAGAGAGAAAATGAGAGAGAAAGAGGGAGAGAGAAGGGAGATAGAGGGATAAAGGGATTGAGATATAGGGAGTGGGAAGGGAGAGAGGGAAAAAATAAAGGTAAGGAAGAAGAGGAAATTAAAGGGAGAGAGGTATAAAGACGAAGGAGAGAGAAAGGGAAGGAGAGAGAGAGTGAGAGAGGGAAATTGAGAGGGAGAGATAAAGAGTGTAAGAGGAAAGGAGATAGGGAGGGAGACACAAAAAGAGAGGAGAAAGAGGGAGAGAGAGGGATTGAGAGAGAAAATGAGAGAGAGAGAGAGGAAGAGAGGGAAAGGGAGAAGGAGAGCCAGTGTGAGGGAGAGCCAATGTGAGGGGGAGAGAAAGGAAAAAGAGAGGGAGAGATAGAGTAAGAAAGAAAGAGAGAGATGGAGTGACCGAGAGAGAAAGAGAGGGAGAAGGAGAGAGAATAGAGGTAGAGAGAGGGAGAGATTGAGATAGAAAGGGAGAGAGAGGGAAAGAGGGGGAGAAAGAGGGAGCGTGAGAGAGAGAGAGAGAGAGGAAGGGTGTGAGAGAGAGAGTAATGGAGAGAGGGGGAGAGAAGAATAGGGATAGAGAGATAAAGAGAGAGGGAGAAAGGGAGGAGTCGGGAAGAAAAAGAAGGTGTGAGAGGGGGAGCGAGATAGCAATAGAGAGGAGAGAGGGAAAAGAGGAAAGAGAAATAATGAGGGGAGAGCGAGTGATAAGGAGAAGGAGAGAAAGGGAGAGGGAGAGAAATAGAGAGATAGAACGGGAGAGAAGGAGAGAGGGGGAGAGAGAGATAGAGAGAGTATAAGAGAGATGGAGAGAATTAGAGAGAGATAGAAAGAGTATAAGAGAGAGGGAGAAATATGAGAGAGAGAGAGGGTGAGAAAGCAAGAAAGGAACAATGGGAGAGAGAGAAAAAGGGTAAGGGAGAGATGTAAAAAGGGAGAGAAAGGGAGAGGGAGGGAGAATAAGAGAGGAAGATATTGAGAAGGAAGAAGAGGGAGATGGAAGGTAGGGAGGGAGAAAGATGGAGAGAGTGAGTGAGGTAGAGCGAAGAAGGAAGGAGAGAGATAGAGAGAGTGTGTGTGAGGTAGAGGGAAGGAGGAAGGGATATGGAGAGAGGGAGATGGAGAAAGATAAAAAGAAGAGAAGAGGTGAGGGATAGAGCGAGTGGGAGAGGGAGAGACAGAGAGAGAAAAATAGAGATGGAGAGATAGAGACAAAGAGATAGGGTAAGAGAGGGATGGAGAGAAAAGGAGAAGAAGGGAGAGGAAGAGAGAGGAATGAGGGAGAGATAGAGGGGGAGAGAGAGGGATAGAGGGAGAGAGAGGGGGAGGGAGAGAGAGGAGTGAGAGGGAAGAAAGTAAGAGAGAGGGAGGGAGAAAATGGGGATAGAGGGAGAGAGAGGGGGACAAAGGGAGAGAGAGGGAGGGAGAGAAAGGAGAGAGAGGGAGGGAAAGTAAGAGAGAGAAAAGGAGAGAGAGGGGGCAAGGGAGAGGTAGAAGGAGAGCAAGTATGAGGGAAGAGGGGAAGAAGGAGAGGGAGAATGACTATAAGAGGGAGAGAGAGGGAGAGCACAAGAGCAAGAGAGGGAGAGATAGAGCAAGGGAGAGAGAAGGAGAGAGAGTGAGTGAGAGATAAAGAGAAGGAGAGGAAGTGAGTAAGAGCGAGAAGAGAAAGAGAGGGAGAGAAAGGGAGAGATCAAAAGAGAAAGAAAGAGAGAGAAAGAAGGTGGGAGGAAGGGAGAGAGAGGGAGGGAGGCAGAGTGATAGATAGAGTAGGAGAGAGGGAGAAGAAAAAGAGAGATAGAGAGACAAAGAGAGAGCTAGAGAGGAAGTAGGGAGAGAGAATGAGAGAGGGAGAGAGAAGGGAAGAGAGAGAGGGTGTGAGAGAAGAGGAGAGAGCAAGAAAGAGAAGGATAGAGGGAAAGAAAGAGAGAGAAGGTGAGGGAGAGAAAGGTAAGGTGATAGAAAGTGAGAGAAAGGGAGAGTGATAGAGAGAGGGGGAGAGAGGGAGAGAGAAGGAGAGAGGAATGAGTGAGGGATATGTAAAGAGAGAGAAAGAGTGACAAGATAAAGAGGAAGAGAGTATGGAAGAGAGGGAGTGAGAAAGCGAGAGAGGGAAAATAGGAGAGAGAGAAAAGGGTAAGGGAGAGAGGTAAAGAAGAAAAGAAAGGGAGAAAAGAAAAGGGAGAGGGAGAGAGAGTGGGAAAGAGGAAGAGAGAGTGTGAGAGAGGAGGAGAGAAAGGGAGAGATTGAGAATGAGGGAGAAGGAGATAGGGAGAGAGGAGGGAGAGAGAGATATAGAGAGATAGAGTGAGGTAGAGGGAAGGAGGGAGGGAGAAGGAGAGAGGGAGAGGAAGAAAGAGAAAGAGAAAAGAAGAGGTAATAGAGAGAATAGGTGAGAGAGGGAGAGAGAGATGAAAAGGGAGATAGAGAAAGTCTGTAGGGAGAGGAAGGGAAAGATAGGAGAGGGAGGGAGAGAGAAAAGGAGAGGAGGAAGGAGAAAGAAGGAGAGCGGGGGAGAGTAGAGAGAGAAGGTCGAGAAAGAGGGAAGGATTACGGGGGAGAGGAGGAGAGAGGAAGAGAGATGAGCCGGGGAGGGAAATATGAAAGAGAGAAAGGGAGAGAAAGTAAGAGAGAGATGAAGGGAGAGAGGGGGATATAGAGGAAGAGAGGGAGAGATAGAGGAGAAAGAGGAGGGAGAGAAAAAAGAAAGACGGAAGGAAGGGGAGAGAGGGAGAGCGGGGGGAAGAGATAGAGAGAGAAAATAGAGAAAGAGAAAGAAGGATTAAGGGAGATATAGGGGGAGATAGAGAGAGGGAAGGAGAGAGAGGGAGGGAGAGAAAAAGAAAGTAAGAAGAAAGGAGAGAAAGGGTGAGCAAGGGGGAGAGATAGAGGAAGGTGCGGAAAGAGAGAGGGATTAAGAGGGAGAGAGGGGGAGAGAGAGAGAGGGTAGAAAGGGAGAGAGAAAAAGGAGAAAGTAAGAGAGAAATGGAGGGAAAGAGAGGAGGACAGAGAGGAAAAGAGGGAGAGATAGAGAGAGTAGGGAGAGAGAGGGTGAGAGAGAGATGGGAAGGGAGATGAAGGGAGAGAGAGGGAGAGAGAAAGGGTTAGAGGGAGAGAGGGAGAGAAAGAAGGGGGAGAGAGGAAGAGAGAGAAAGAAGGGGAGAAAGAGGAAGAGACAGGTAGGGAAAGAGGAGGGGAACAGGTGAGAGAGAGGGCGGGAGTGTGGGAGAGAGAGAGGGGGAGAGATAAAGGGAGAGAGATGGATAAGGGAATAGAGGGAGAGTGAGAGGGAGAAAGTGGTAGAGAGGGATAAACAGAGATGAAGGGGTAGAGAGAGGAAGAGAGAGGGAGAGGGAGAGAGATAAGGAGAGAGAGAGAGGAAAGAAGAGAGAGGGAAGGAAAGAGATAGGGAGAGAGAGGAGGAAGAGAGATAGGGAGAGGGGGAGATTAAGATTACAAAAGGAAGAGAGGGGGAGAGAGAAAAGGAGAGAGATGTATTAGAAAGGGAGATAGGGAGATAGAGAAGGAGAGAGAGAGGAAGTGAGGGATAGGGAGATAATGAGAGAGGGAGAGAAAGATGGAAAGAAAGAGGAAAAAGGAGAGAAGGAGAGCAAAAAGGATGTAGAGTGAGAGAAAGTAAAAGATAGAGGAGGGGAGAGGGAGTGAAAAAGAGACAAAGAGTGAGAGAGGAAAAAGTAGAGGGAGGAAGAGTGGTAGGGAGAGGGAGAGAGAGATAAGGAGAGCGATAAAGAAGGAGAGAGGGAGAGAAATAGAGAAATAGGTATAGAGGGAGAGAGGATAAGGGGGAAGAGAGGGAGTCAGTTGAGACTAAGAGATAGATGGAGTGAGAGAGGGAGAAAGGAGAGAGGGAAATGGAAAAAGAGAGATAAAGAGAGCAAGAAAGGAAGGGAGAAGGAAAGAGTAAGAGTGTGGGGAAGTAGAGCAAGGAAAGGAGTGAGGAAGAGAGAGGGAGAGTGGGAGAAAAGGAGAGGGAAAGAGAGGGAGAGAGAAGGAGAAGGAGAGAGAGGGAGAGGAAAGGAGAGATGAAGAGAGGTTTAAAGAGAAAGGGAGAGGGAGAGTAGGGGAAGGACAAAGAGGGAGCCGAGGAGAATGATGAAGAGAGGGAGAGGGAGAGATGGAGAGGGGTAGAGAGAGATAAAAGGGAGATAAGATGAGAGGGAGAGGGTGAGAGAGAGAGAGGGAAAAAGGAAGGGGGAGAGAGGGAGGGAGAGATGATGAGAGAAGGAGAGGGAAAAAAGTGAGAAGGAGAGGGAAAGAGAGATAAAGAAAGGTTTGGAAAGAGAAGGAGAGGGGTGAGGGAGAGGGAGAGGAAGGGAGAGAGTAAGAAGTGAGAGAGAGAGAGGGAGAGGGAAGGAAGGGAGAGAGAGAGGGAGAGAAAGGAGATAGAGAGGGAGAGAAAAAAAGGGAGAGAAGGAGAGGGAGAGAGAGAAAATGAGGGGAGAGAGATGGAGAGAGGGTTGGGAAGGAGAGAGGAGGGAGGGTGAGGGAGAGATAAAGGGAAAGGTAGAGACTTAGAGAGAAATGGAGTGGAAGAGAGGAGGAGAGAGATTGGGAGATAGAGAAAGAGAGAGAGAGTAAGAGAGAGATGGAGAGTGCAAGAGAAAAAGTGAGAGGCGGAGGGAGAAAGGGAGTGAGGGAGAGAGAGGGGGAAAGAGAGGAGGGGTAGAGGGTGAGAGGGATAAGGAGGGAGTAGAGAGACAAAGAGAGGTTTATAGAGAGAGGGAGAAGGAAGTGAGTGAGTGGGAGAGAGCAAGAAGGACATAGTGTAGAGAAAGAGAGAAAGAAGGGGAAAGAGGGAGAAGAAGAGAGTGAAAGAGAGATGGAAGGAGATAGAGACGAATGGAGAGAGGGAGAAGGAGTGAGAGAGGGAGGGAGAGAGAGGGTAAGAGTGAAAGAGAGGGGGAAGAGAGGGAGAAGGGGGAGAGAGAAGCAAAGATAGAGGGATAAGGAGGGATAAGGAGGGAGAGAGAGAGAGAGGTAAGAAAGGAGTGAGAGAAAGAGGAAGAGAGGGAGAAGGGAGAGAGGGAGAGAGGGGAAGAGGGAGAGATGTTGAGAAAGGAAAGTGAAAGAGAGGGGTGAGAGAGAGTGGGAGAGGGAAAGAATGAGAGTTAGAGAGGGAGGGAGTGAGGGGACTAAGAGAGAGGGAAAAAGATATAGAGAGGGAGAAAGGGAAAGTGACAAAAAAGAGGGAGAATAAGAGAGAAAGAGAGGGAAAGAGGGAGAGAGTGGGAGAGGGGGGAAGAGAGAAAGAGAGAATGAAAGAGTGGGAAGAGAGGGGGAGAGGGAGGAGAAAGGGAGAGGAAATGAGAACGGAGGGGGATGAGGGGAAGAGTGAGAGAGCAAGGATGAGGGGGAGAGAGAGAAAAGGAGAGAGAGTGAGAGAGCTAAAGTTAGGGAAGGAGAAAGAGGGAGAGAGAAAGAAGGATAGATAGACCGAAGGAGCAAAAGAGAAAGTGAGGGAGAGAGAGGGACAAACAAAGGAAGAAGGGAGAGAGAGGGAGAAAAAGGGGGAGAGAGGGAGAGAGAGGAAAAGAAAAGAAAAGAGAGGGGAAGAGAAATGTAACGAGAGGGAGAGAGGGAGAGAGAAGGGGAGAGAGAGGGTGAGAGAGGGAGAAAAGGGGGAGAGAAAGATAGGGGATGGAGGGAGAGTTAAAGAGCGAGGAGGGAGAAGGAGAATGAGAATGAGAGAGCCTTTGAGAGAGATAAGAGAGATAGGGAGACTAAGAGAGAGAGAGATAGAAAGAGAATGAATGGGAAAAAAAGGAGAAAGGGGGATAGAGGGAGGGAGGGAGAGAGAGGAAAAGAGGGAGGAGGAGGGGGAGAGGAACAAGTGAGCGAGAAAGGAAGGGAGATAAGGGAGAATGGGAGAGATTGAGAGGTAAAAGGAGAGCGGGAGAGAGGGAGAGGAAGGGGAAGATTGGGATTGAAGGGGAGATAGAGAGGGAAGGAGAGAGAGAGAGAGAGAAGGAGAGAGGAAGGGAGGGAGAGAAAGTGGGAAAGAGAAAGAGAGGGGGAGAGAGGGGAATAAAGTGTGAGGGATAAAGATAAAGAGAGAGGGAAGGGGAGTAGGAGAGAGATAGAGGGAAAGAGTGGGAGAGGGAGAGAGGGGGAGGGGAGGGAGAGGGAAAGAGAGAAGAGGAAAGGGAGAGAGCTAAAGAGAGGGAGAGTGAAAAACAAAGAGGAGAGAGAGAGAGGAAAAGGGAGAGAGCAAATTGAGAGAGAGAGAGAGAGAAAGAGAGAGAGGAGGGTAGGAGAGTTAGAGAGGGAGAGAGATGGAGGGGGAGAGAGAAGGGAGGGAGAGGGAGAGGGATAAGGAGGGAGACAAAGGGAGAGGGTGAGGGGGAGATAGATATAAAGAGTGAGGGAGTAGGGGAGGAGGTGAGAGAGAAATGGAGAGAACAAGAGACAAATGGAGAGGTAGAGGGAGAGAGGGAAGAGGAGAGAGGGGGAGGGAGAGAGAGAAAGAGAGGGAAGAGGAGAGAGGGGGAGGGAGAGAGAGAAAGAGAGGGAGAGAGATGAGAGGAATGGAGGGAGAGGGAGAAGAGAAGAGAGAGGGTGAGAGACGGGGAGAGATAGGAAAGGAGAAAGAGGGAGAGTAGGGGGAGAGAGAGTGGGGGAGAGGGGAGATGGGAGGTAAGATGAGTGGAAGAGATAGAGCAAGATAGAGCAAGATAGAGCAAGAGGGAGAGAGAGAGAGAGGGAAAGAGGGATTTAAAGGGTGTGAGACAGAGATATATAACAAGATAGGGAGGGAGTGAGGGATAATGATTAAGGGAGGGAGGGAGAGAAAGGGAGAGAGAGCGAAAGAGAGGGAAGGAAAAAGGAAGAAAGAAATGGAGATAAAAAAGAAAAGAAGAGAAAGAGAGCAAGAGAGAAAGAGAAAGAAAGATGGAGAAAGGAGGAGAGAGGGAGGGGAAGGGAGGGAGAGAGGGAGAGGAGAGAGGGAGAGGATGGAGGGGGAGAGAGATGGAGACGAGAAAAAGAGAGAGATTGTAAGAAAGAGATAGAGAGAGATGGTAAGTGAAAGAGATGAAGAGAGGAGAGGGAGAATGTGACACCCCTATCCGGTCCACTTGCTAATTACCCAAAAGGACTCACTAGGCGAGGACCATGTGACGCTAACACGACCAATTTTCAAATTAACAACAAACACATATGTGCTCATACATTAAAGACTTATCATGCAATGAAACACGTACAAGATAATTTACATAATATTAACAAATACAGTAAAAAAATTATAAAATTTATTTATGATACTATAAAAATATTTATCGATACCCCAACCCAAAAATTATAATCAAAAGAAATTTTGGTCCACTTGTGTCACACATGAACCTTTTGGAGGACCCGTAGCATCCTTATGACTTTGACTCTTTCCTCGTCATAACATGAAAACAACAATGCAGTGAGTCAAATCTTAGTAAGTAGGGTGATACACGTGATATACAATGAAGTTCCGTTTCCCATTCTACCCATCCATTTTAATCTGGGTATCCTAGGTATTAACAAGACCATGTGTTCTATCTCTCGATGATCGTGTTATCACCTACTACTCTATTACTCTCTCTCAATGATCCCATTATCACCTACTCGCTTATAATGAAATTATCCCTCATTGTAGCACACAGTTAGCAAAATTATCCCTCGCTTAACGGTGTTAGTAATAGAGCACGTATATGGCTTCATGTTGTTACCATTCTATTCAATTCGGTTACCAAGCCGCATTATCTCACGACCCAATGATTTTTCTCGATTTCATACCACCCCCGAATGCACGTGATGCACATGGTATTAAGTTTAACACATTCAACTAATTACACTATCAACCTCTTCTTCTCATACCATTCTTGTATCTCGATGCACACTTGGGACTTCACAAGTGTTTCATGTACCATTCAAATTATTCAAAACAAGAATACAAATTCCATTCATTGGTATCATTTATTTCATAAATCTACTTCATACTTATGAGTTTTCCTTCTCGTATACCTAGCAAGTCTAGGCTCGGATTTTCAGTGCATTACTTAGTTTACAAGATCGATTAAGCCTAAGGATTTGTGTGTGACATACTTAAGCTAAACTCTTGTTTAATCCGAACCTTTAATCTTACTAGTCGAAGTTGACTCATAATGGGTCTAGGTCTTAATTCCATTTTTTCTTGAATTCTCTTTTTCCCTTACTTCATTTATATGTATTATAGTATAGTTAAATACTTACGTATGAGGTTCGAATAGGATTCCTTTTCCAACCCTAGTTTTGGCATTCATGATAAAATTTAACTCTTAATGGGCCTAGGTCTCTTTTTGGTTTTTCTTTGGGTTTTCACCCCTTCAATATTTCATTTTACATTTTTTGAAATGTACTTTAACCCTTAGTTATAAAATCGAAGGTGAGAACCTAAATCCCTAAAATTTATGGGTCTAGGTCGAATGTGTCCTTAAATGGTTAAAGGTTTCCCCATTTAATCTGACTTACTAATTGATCTCTACTTGAGTTCACATTTAATTCTTGATCTTTAATTACATAAAGGATTCAATGTTAGTCTTTTTGTCTCCTAGGTCGAATGGTCCAAAATAAGTTAGAAAATGTTTTTCCATTTCTAGGTCAATTCCTTTTATACTACTTACCAAACCATACTTAGAAGGGTGACCAAGGAGATCTAAACCTTAAGGTCCACAAAGGAAACAAAATTTAGCCATCAAGTATCCAATTTACCTAATGAAGTCCAAAACCCTATTTTTCTTTTAGTTAGGCCGATTGGGTTTTAAGGTGGCCAAGGATTGCCTTTTTTTGTCTAGTAAATTTATTTTCACCCTAAACTATTAACCCATACCTAATAAGTTTACCATGATATCTTAGGCCCTTAATTTTTCAAAAAAAAAAAAAATCCAATCCTTCCCAATTTTCCCTAGTTGGCCGAATGGTTTTAGCCAAGGGAAACTCTATAAGTGTATTTCTTTCCTTTCGAAGTCAAGCTCACCAAATCTAGTTTAGCTTCAATCAATTCGATCCATACTCTTTTTCTTTCTTTTTTTTTCTTTCCAAATCATCCACACATTTAAACAGATCAAACAAACTTTGCATCACAACATAAACACATAGATCTATCACAATTTATCAAACCCTAGCACCAACACAAACAACCATAGCAACCCATTGCAAAATTTATTACAAATCCATGAAATAAACACTTAAAAAGATAACTTAAAACATAAAATAAACTAAAATGGAACCTACTTACATTGCTTTAACTTCCTAAAGATTGATTAAGCTTTCCCTTTTTTTCTTTTCTTTCTTCTTTCATTTTCTTTTCCTTTCTTCTTTTTCGATGTTCACCATTTCTCACTTTTATTTTCTCATTTTATAAGCTACGATTTGGACTAAAAAAATAGCAACCATATACTCCCCTTCTATGTATATATATACATTTCATTTCCTTGTTTTTAATAGGTGTACAAATGTCCCAAAATAATATGGTAAAGTGTAAAGTGAGGGGTGACAAAAAGGAAGCAAGTGGTGGGTTTGGCTACTCAAGGTGTGTGCTACCTTTTAACTCATTAATTAAGGTGCTTAGGCTTCCTAACTAGGTACTAACTAGATAACTAACCTAAATAATACCCTTAACTAGTTTAGTTCCATTGACTAAGTCCGTCAAGGTAGTTTAGTTCAAGTAACAAACTTACACATTAAATCCGATTATGCCACACACATGATAAGGCGACCTCTTATCAAAGAGTAACGTCCCACTGCTAGGCACTATTAAATCCTATGCTTTTTATATGAGAAACTAGACATATTAAGGTATAAAATTTCTAAAACTTAGGTTAAAATACTGAACAAAAAAGTCATAATGAAATTTTAAATTTTAAGGATCAATTTATCCAATAGTATTGTGTCTAGAATAGTATGTACTAAAATAGGCATAACTTTTTATATGTAAACCTAATAATCACAATATTTTATTGAGTGTTGTTATTCTTTAATTTTCTCTTAGAAATCACTCTAAATTCCATTAATAAGCCACACAAAATTTAGACAAAATCTAATTCTCGAAAACACTAATTTTGCATACTGGATTCCTCTAATAATTAAACCATGAATCTCACGTAAAATTGCTTTAATTTAACACAAATCATACATTTCACGCATTAATTTCTCATGGTGTAATTTTCCAAACTTTCATTCCATAATATATATAATTAAGGATTTTCATGATGGTTACATTTCTCTCCCCTTAAAAGAAATTTCATTCTCGAAATTGACTTATTCGAATAACTCGGGTATTTATCTCTCATTTCCTCCTCCCTTTCCCAAGCCATTTCCTCAAGGTCATGATTTCCCTATAAAAATTTAACTAGACTAATCTCCTTATTCCTTAGTTGTCTAACTCCGTCTATCCGAATCCGAATCGATCTTTCCTTATAGGTTAAGTTCGGGGTCGAGTTTGGTAGTTCTGTCTCTAAGATTTGACTCGGCTCTCTTATGCACTTCCTTAACATGGAAACATCAAATACATTATGTACTCCCACTAATGATGATGGTAGCAACAGGCGATAGGCCTTATCACCTACTCGATCCAAGTATTTCAAATGGTCCTATGTATCGTGGACCTAACTTCCTTTTTTTCCCAAATCGTAGTATGCCCTTGATCGGTGAAACTTTTAAGAATGCATAGTCACCTACTATAAACTCCGGATCCTTCCTGCTCTTATCAACATAGCTTTTCTCGCCTACTTTGAGTCTGTTTTCATCCGTTGGTGGATCTTATCCACCACTTCACCCATTTGCTACACCAACTATGGTCTCAACAACTTCCTTTCCCCTATCTCAACCCAATGCATGGAAGATCTACATCGTCGCCTATACAAGCCTTCATAGGGAGCCATCCTAATTAAAGCTTGGTAACTATTGTTATATGTAAATTCAACTAAACGTACGTATGTCTTGTATTTCTCGGACCAATCCGAACGTATGCTCATAACATATCTTCAAGAATTTGAATTACTCGCTTGGATTGTCCATCGATTTGCGGATGATATTTGATGTTGAACTTTAGCTTTGTTCCTATGACCTTGTGCGTAGTCTTCTAAAATGCAGATGTGAACCTAGGATCTTGATCCGACACAATTGAGATCGAATCCCATGTAGTCTTACAATTTCATGAAGATATAATTGGGCGTACTCGGTTCAAATTATAGGTGGTTTTAACGGGATGAAAGTGCGCCGATTTGGTCGATCTATCGATGATCACCCAAATGGCATCCGACCACCTTTCCAATCTTGACAATCCCATGACGAAATCCATAATTACATGCTCCTCGCTTCCATTTTAGAATTGCCAATAGTTTTAACATTCCTATGGGTCTTTGGTGTTCCACCTTCACCTATTGACAGACTTGACACCTTGCCATAAAATTAGCTTTTTTTCTTCATTCCAGGCCACCAATAACTTTATTATAAATCCCGGTACATCTTCATGCTTGCTCGGGTGTATCGAACAAGGAGTTGCGTGCGCTTCTTTTAATATCTCTTCCTTCACATCCTCCACCAAGGGAACATATAACCTCCCTTTAAATCTAATGACACCTTTTTCATCCACCATAAAATCATATTCCTTCTCCACTTCTATGTTTTTCTTTAATTCATTTAACTTTTCATCCGCTTACTCGCCCCATCCGAATTCTTTCCGTAGAGTCGATTGGACTAATAAAGCTAATAAAATGCTCGGTTGCCTACTGGAATTATCTCTAGTTCTAACTTTTATAGATCTCTCATTATCGACAACTGGAGTGCTCGCATTATTGCTACTCGATTTTCTAGTTAAGGTATCAACAACAACATTAGCTTTGCTCGGGTGATAATTGATTATACAATCATAGTCCTTTACTAGCTCTAACCACCTTCTTTGTCTCATGTTCTGCTCCTTCTATGTGAAGATATATCATAAGCTTTTATGATCCGTATATATTTCACACTTTGCTCCATATAAGTAATGTCTCCAGTATTTTTAAGGCAAAAACTACCGTCGCTAGTTCCAAATCATACGTCGGATAATTTCGTTCATATTCCTTCAATTATCATGACACATATGCTACTACTCTTCTATTTTGCATCAATATCGCTCCTAGCCTATTCTTGGAAGCGTCACTCGTAAACCACAAAATCTCCATCTTCGGACGGAATAGTTAGCACTAAGGTCGTGACTAACCTTAGCTTCAATTCTTGGAAGCTTTTCTAATAGGCATCCATCCATTGGAACTTAACGCTCCTTTTTATCAAATTGGTAAGAGGCCTAGCTATCTTAGAGAAGCCCTCCATAAATCTCCGATAGTAACCAGGTAGCCCTAAGAAGCTTCGTACCTCCGTCATGCTCCTTAAGGTAGGCTAGTTCCGAATAGCCTCTACCTTCTTTGGATCCATCGCTATGCCTTCCTTTGTCACCACGTGACTTAGAAAAGCTACTCGCTCTAGCTAAAATTCATATTTCTTGAATTTGGCATATAGCTATTGCTCCTTTAGTGTCCGCAAGGTGGCTATTAGATGCTTCCTATGCTCTTCCTTACTTCGAGAGTAAACCAAGATATCATCGATGAATATGATGATAAAATTATCTAGGAATTCTTTAAAGACTCGATTTATTAAGTCCACGAAAGTGACTTAGGTGTTAGTCGGTGCAAACGGCATTACTAGGAATTCATAGTGGTCGTATCTCATCCCGAACACCGTCTTCTTCACATCCTTTGATTTTACCCTCAACCGATGGTATCCCGATTATGGATCTATCTTAGAGAACACCGTTGCACCTTGTAATTGATCGAACAAATTATCAATCCAGGGTAATAGGTACTTATTTTTAATCATCACTCGGTTCAATTCCCGGTAGTCGATGCATAGCCGTAAACTACCATCCTTCTTTTTCATGAACAATACTAGAGCTCCCCTAGGTGAGGAACTAGGGCGTATAAATCCCTTATCTAGTAAGTCCGATAGCTGCACCTTCAACTCTTTCAATTCAACTAGGGCCATTCTATAGGGAGTTTTAAAAATTGGAGTCATGCCCAGCCTCCAACTCAATCTCAAATTCTATCTCCCTCTCGGTGGCAACATAGTCAAACTTTCCGGAAATACATCCAGGTACTCCCATTCGACTTCCATATCATCCAGCTTCAACTTTTACTCTACCCGGCTATCCACCACATGTGCTAGATACCTCGTACACCTTTTTCCTATCATTCTTTGAGCCTTTATGGTCGAGATGATCGGTATGGCTCGAACTTCATATCGACCTTAAACTCTAACTAGCCGATCTCTAGATAGATCAAAAACTACTCTCTTTCCTCGATAATCGATGGTGGCACCATACCTCATTAACCAATCCATTCCTAGAATCAAATCAAAATCTTAGAGGTCCAATACAATCAAATTAGCCTCTAAACTCCTATCCTCAATCTGTACTCGGACACTCGCTTTACTAGGCTCGTTGACTCCATAAATTCTCTAGAAGGGACTACTATCGGATATCCTATTGCCAATGTCTCGGGTTCCACACCTAGGCTTTCTACTAATGTTTTTGATATGAATGAATGTGTGGCACCAGAATCAATTAAAACACAAGTAATCAAGCCAAGGATGTAGACATTATCGTATATTACTATCGTGTCCCTCTTGTCAACCTCCTCTTAGGTCATTGTATAAACCCGTGCAAGTACTCTTCCCAATCTTGGTTTCCGTATCCGAGGACAGTTAGAGGCTATGTGCCCTTGCTTGTGACAAACATAACGGATCCTCAAATTTGGTTGGCACTCCCCCATATGGAATCTTTCAAATTTATTGTATCGATATTGATTACCCATTGTTAGCCTTGATCGATTCCTTGATAGTGGCCTTGGGGCATAAGGTGATGGTTTGGTAGCCCGTACATTTCCTAGACCACCGAGCTTGGTTGAAATTTCTAGGTAAAGCTTGTCTTTGTAGCCTTGAGGAAGAGGCTTTGAGACGAAATGATTGCCTTTGATCTTCATCTCGCCAATATTGCTTTATCTACCATTTTCGAAAAAGTGTTGGCGGCGGACATTCATGCTATGCTTCGAACCTTTGGACTTAGCCCCGTTAAAATCGATTCTTCTTCAAGTTGTCATCCCTTGCAATGAATAGGATGAATCGACATCCTTGCTCAAATCTCCATATGTATTCACCTATAAGCATCCCATCTTGCTTTAGTTCTAGGAATTCTTGAATTTTCTTATCCCTCACGTCACCCCTAAAGTATTTATTGTAGAAGACCTCCTTAAATCCTTCCCAAGTTAAGGTAGGCATGTCTACTATCAATCATGCGCTCTCCCACCATATGTAGGCATCCTTAGTCAACATAAAAATAGCACATGATACTCGCTCATTATTGGCAAATTACAAGTATTCGAATATCACTTCTAAAGGCTTAGTCCATTCCTCTCGCTATCATTGGGTTAACACTCCTAGAGAATTCCCGAGGACTCATTTTATGAAGCCTCTCCACCGCGTCATTCTTATGTCGGGGTGGCAGAGGTGGAGGTTGTTGATGCATAGTTAGGAGTCTGTCTCATTTGTTCCGCATGGTCTTATTATTGTTGTCGCATTGCTTGTTATTATTGTCTGTATCATGTCCATTATGTGACTTAAAGCATCCCGTTGGTTTCTATTATGATCATTGGAGGTCCCTTCACCTCCTATTCATGCTAGCTTCTTTCTTGGCATGCTTTGACTTTGTACATGCCATGTTATTCTCATGTTAGTTTTGGTACTCAAAACAACATATAATGAAATCATCCACTTATGTGAGAAATTATAGATATTTATATATGAAGCATTTTGTACACAATAGGTATTGACAAGCACTTCTACATTCTCAAAGTTTTTGTGCTTTATTTACAATCAAAAGTGTACTTATTTACATCGGAAATGCATAACAAGTATTACATCGTGTGATAGAGTTACTATCTATTATGTCTAACCAACATATTAGATAAATCATGGGAAAGAGTGCTCGACCCTCCACTAGTCAATAACATCATTCGATGTAATGCATACTATCTCGTGAGTGAGGGGTAATGGTAGACCCCAACTATACATCAATCGAGTATGGTTCTACCTAACTTGTACCGAAAGAAAGGCTTGAACCAAGTCTCGATAATAAAATCAAGCTATCAACCCTTCTTAAACCTCATCAAGCAGTGATGATCTCTCGGTAAGAGAGTTCAACATAGAGTCGATCGTAGGAAATCCATACTCGCAGTATCGCTAGAAAGAAGCATCGGCGAATGTTATTCGTTGAATTAGGCCATGCACTCGAATGACATGGGCTACTATATCCCGATCCGAGGTCATAGTCGGGTTATTTAGTTCGAGCCTAATAGTTAGCCGGGGTGGCTCATTGTTGGCATGTCCTAGCAGTCTATGGTGTACAAAATAAATATGGCATCTACAACAACAATAATTATCGGTATTAATATTTCGGAACATAATTATATACCAAGCATGAAAATCACATAATAATAATCATACACATTTTTTAAAGAAAATCAAAAATTAAAATATTACCCATCAAATAGCACACCAATCCTCGAGCTCAAGTGACACTTAAGGTTTTACCCGAGTTATCTAAGCCATAACTCTAATACCACCTTGTGATGCCCCCTCCTCGACCCACTTGCTAATTACCCAAAAGGAGTAGCTTGGTGAGAAGCGCGTCATGTTGACACGACCAATTTCCGAATTAACCTCGGACACGTATGTGCTCATACATTAAGGACTTATCATACACTCGAAACACGTATAAGACAATTTATATAATATTAACAAATACGATAAAAGAAATTACAAAATTTATTTACAACACCATCAAAATGTTTATTGATACCCCAACCCTAAAATTACAATCAAAAGAAATTTTGGTCCATTTGTGTCACACATGAGCCTTTTTGGAGGCTTGGTAGCATCCTTACTACTTTGACTCTTTCCTGTCACAACATGAAAACAACAACGGGTTAAGCCGAAGCTTAGTAAGTAGGGTGATACACTTGATATGCAATGAAGTTATGTTTCCCATTCTACCCATCCATTTTAATCCGGGTACCCTAGGTATTAGTAAGATCATGCGTTCTATCTCTCGATCATAATGTTATCACCTACTCGCTCTATTACTCTCTCTTAGTGATCCCATTATCACTTATTGCTCACAATGGAATTATCCCTTGTTGTAGCACACGATTAGTGAAATTATCCCTTACTTAACGGTGTTAGTAATAAAGCACACACATGGTTTTATGTTGTTACCCATTTCATTCAATTTGGTTACCAAGCCGTGTTATCTCATGACTCAATGATTTTTCTCAATTTCATACTACCCCCGAATACACATGATGCACATGGTATTAAGTTTAACACATTCAACTAATTATGCTATCAACCTCTTCTTCTCGGACCATTCCCATATCCCAACGTACACTTGGGACTTCACAAGCATTTCATATGCCATCCAAGGTATTCAAAACAAGAATACATATTCCATTCATTGGTTTCATTCATTTCATAAATCTACTTCGTACTTACGAGTTTTCCTTCTCATGTACCTAGCAAGTCTAGTCTTGGATTTTCGAGTGTATTACTTAGTTGACAAGATCGGTTAATCCTAAGGATTTGTGTGTGACATACTTAAGCTAAACTCTTGTTTAATCCGAACCTTTAATCTTAGTAATCGAAGTTGACTCATAATGGGTCTAGGTCTTAATTCTAGTTTTTCTTGAATTCTCTTTCTCCCTTACTTCATTTATATGTATTATAGTGTAGTTAATTCCTTACACATGAGGTTGGAATAGAATTCCTCTTCTAACCCTAGTTTTGGTATTCATGACCAAATTTAACTCTTAATTGGCCTAGGTCTCTTTTTGTTTTTTCCTTGGGTTCTCACCCCTTTAATATTTCATTTTACATTTGTTGAAATGTACTTTAACCCTTAGTTATAAAATGAGAAGGTGAGAACCTAAATGCCTAATATTTATGGGTCTAGGCCGAATGTGTCCTTAAATGGTTAAAGGTTTCCCCTTTTAATCTAACTTAGTAATTGGTCTCTACTTGATTTCACATTTAATTCTTGATCTTTAATTCCATAAAGGATTCAATGTTAGCCATTTTCTCTCCTAGGCCGAATGCTCCAAATGAGCAAGAAATTGTTTTTCCATGTCTAGGTCAATTCCTTTTATACTAACTTACCAAACCATACTTAGAAGGGTTGCCAAGGAGATCTAAACCTTAAGGTCCACAAAGGAAACCAAATTTAGCCATCGAGTATCCAATTTACCTAATGAAGTCCAAAACACTATTTTTCTTTTAGTCGGGCCGATTGGGTTTTAAGGTGGTCAAGGATTGCCTTTTTTACATTGCTTTAACTTCCTAAAGATTGATTAAGCTTTCCTTTCTTTCTTTTTTTCCTTCTGCTTTCCTTTTTTCTCCTTTCCTCTTTCGCCATGTTCACTCCTTCTCACTTTGATTTTATCTCTTATTCTATAAGCTATGGCTTGGACTAAAAATAAAATAGCATCCATATACTCGCCTTCTATATATATATATATACTTACTTCATTTCCTTGTAGTTAATAGGTGTACAAATGTCCCAAAACAATATGGCAAAGTGTAAAGTGAGGGGTGACAAGAAGGAAGAAAGTGGCGGGTTTGGCTAGTTAAGGTGTGTGATGGCTTTTAACTCATTAATTAGGGTGCTTAGGTGTCCTAACTAGGTACCAACTAGATAATTAACCTAACTATACCCTTAACTAGTTTAGTTCCATTGACAAATCGCTTTAAAGTGGTTTTGTTCAAGTAACAAACTTACACATTAAATCTAGTTGTGCCATATAGATGACAGGGCGACCTCTTATCAAAGACTAACGTCCCCCTTCCGGACACTATTAAATCCTATGCTTTTTATATGAGAAGCTATACATATTAAGGCAAAAAATATACAAAAATTAGTTGAAATACCCAACAAAAAAGTCATAACATAATTTTAAAGTTTAAGGATCAATCAGTCCAACGAGTATTGCGTCTAGAATAGTATGTGCTAAAATAGGAATAAATTTTTATATATAAACCTAATAATCAGCATATTTTACAGAGTGTTATTTATGATGTAAATAAACAACTTTTATTCTTTATGGTTCTCCCAAAAATCACTCTAAAGTCCATTAATAAGCCACACAAAATTCGAGATAGAATCTAATTCACAAAAACACTAATTTTGCATGTTGGATTCCTCTAATAATTAAACCATCAATCTCAAGTAAAATTGCTTTAATTTAACACAAATCATACATTTCATGCATTAATTTCTCATGGTATAATTTTCTAAACTTTCATTCCATAATATATATAAGAAGGATTTTCACGAGGGTTACGAGAGAAAGAGCTAGAGGTGGAGAAATCAAGGGAGAGAGGGAGAGAGTAAGAGGAAGAGAGAGGGAGAGGGAGAGGGAGGAAAGGATGGAGGGAGAGAGACAGAGGGACTGATAGAGGGATTAAAAAAAAAGGAGAAAGAGAAGAGAGGGGAGAGGGAGAGGGAGAGGGAGGGGTTGAGGAGAGAGGGAGGGAGGGAGGGAAAGAGAGAGGGAGATAAAGAGAGAAAGGGAAGGGGAGAGAGTGAGAGAGAGCAAGGTAAAAAGGGAGAGATGATGGAAAAGATAGAGATAGGGGAGCGAGAGAGTGAGAGAGAGAGAAGAAGAGAGGGGGAGAGAGAGGTTGAGAGAGAGGGAGAGAAGGAAAGAAAGGAGAAGAGAGGGAGAGGGATGGAAAGGGAGAGAGAGGGGGATATATGGAAAAGGAGAGGGAGTTAGAGTGAGGGGGAGAGAGAGAGAGAGAGCGAGAGAAGGGAAGAGAGGGAGGGAAAGAGAGGGAGAGGTAGGGGGATAGAGGAAGAGGGGAGATGGAGGCAAAAAGGGTGACAAATAGAGAGGGGGATAGAGATGGAGTGGGTAGAGAGTGAGAGAGATAGTGGGAGGGATAAAGGGAGAGAGAGCAAAAAGGTGAGGAAGAGTTAGAAGGAGAGGGGGAGGGAGATAGAGGGTGAAGGAGGAAGAGAGGGGGAGTAAAAAGAGAGAAGATGAGAGAGAGAGAGAGAGGTAGAGTGAGAGAGGGGGAAAGAGAGAGAGGGAGAGAGATAGGGGCTAGAAAGGGAGAGAGATGAGAGAGAGGAAGATGTAAAAAGAGAGAGGGAGAGGGAGGCAAAGAGAAAGGGGGAAAGAGAGGAGGAAGGAGGGAGAGGGAGGGGGATAGAAGGAGAGAGGGAGAGAAAGGAGAGAGGGAGAGAGGAAGAGAGACAGAGATATAGACGGGAGGGGAGAGAGAGAGAGGTAGATGAAGACAAAAGGAGGGCAAGAGAGAAAAGGAAAGAGAGAGGGAGGGATAGAGAGAATAAGAAGGGGATAGATAAAAAGATTGATAGAGAAAAAGGGAGGGGGAGGGAGAGGTAAAGAGAGATGAGATAACGGGAGAGAGGGGGAGGGTAAGGGGAAAAGAGAGGGGGAGAGAGATAGAGAGATGGAGAGAGAAATAGAGAGGGAGAAAGAGAGAGGGAGAGAGTGAGAGAGGAAGGATAAAGAGATCGAGGGAGAGAGAGAAAGGAAAGAGAGGAGGAAAAAAGGGAGAGAGATTAAGAGGAGGGAGAGGGAGAGAGTGAAAGGAAGAGAAGGAGGAAGAAGGAAAGGGATGAAAAAGTAAAAAGAGTGGGAGAGAGGGAGGGAGGATGAAGGAGATAGCGAGAGAGAGAAAGGAGAGGAAGGGAGATAGAGATGGAGAAAGAGGGGAGAGAGTGGGAGGGAGAGAATGAGGGAGGGAGAGAGTAAAGGGGGAAAGAGGGTGAGAGGGAGAGAGAGAAAAAGAGAGGGTGAGAGAGGAGGAGATAGTGAGACAGAATAGAGGGAGGGAGGGAGAGAGGGAGTGGGAGAAAATGGGATGAGAGAGGGGGAGAGAAAGAGGAAGAGAAAGTGAGAGAGAAGGATAAAGTGAGAAAGAGGGAGAGAGGAGGAGGAGAGGGACAGAGAGGGTAAGAGAAAGGAAGAGAGAGTAAGAGAGTGAGAGGGAGGGCGGAGACATGGAGAGGATGCGAAAGAAGGATAAAGGGGGATTAAGAGAGGAGAGAGAGATTAAGAGAGGAAGGAAGAGTAAAAGAGAGAGTGAAGGGAAGGAGAGAGGGGGAGATGGAGAGAGAAAGAGAGAGGAGAAAGGGGGAGGGAGAGGGAAAGATAACGAAGGAGAGAAAGGGAGAGAGGAAAGGAGAGAGGGAGAGTAAGGAAGGGAGAGAGGGAGACGGAAGAAGAAAGAGAAAGAGAGGGAGAGAGGGAGAAAGAGCACGAGAGGGTAAGAGAGAGCATGAGAGGGAGGGAGAGGGTGAGGAAGGGATAGAAAGAGAGAGATAAAGAGAGGAAGTGGGAGGGAGAGAGAGATGAGAGAGGAAGAGAGGGGGAGAGAAACAAAGACGGAGAGTGACAAAGAGGGAGAGGGAAATAGAAAGGGAGGGGGAGAGAGAGGGGAGTGGGGGAGAGAGATGAAAGAAAGATTGAGAGAGAGGGAGAGTGAGAGTGAGGGAAATATAGAGAGTACAAGAGAGGCTGAGGGGAAAAGAGATAGAGAAAGGGAGGGAGAGGGAGAGGGTGAGAGGGAGAGAGAGGAAAACAGAGAGAGAAAGAGAGGGAGAGAGAGTGAAAGAGATATAGGGAGAGAGAGGGGGAGAGGAAAAGAGAGGGAGAGAGAAAGAAAAGGGAGAGAGAAGGAGAGAGGGAGAGAGAGAAAGAAAAAAGAGAGAGGATGGAGAGTAAGAGAGAGACATATAGGGAGAGAGGGAGAAAAAGGAGATAGAGAGAGGGAGAGATATATTAGGGTAAAGAGAAAGAGAGAGGGAGAGAGAAAGAAGAAAAAGGAGAGAGAAGAAGTGAGTGAGTGAGAAAGGAGGGAGAGTGAAAGAGAGAGAAGGAGGGAGATGGAGAGAGGGGAGGGGGAGAGAGAGAGGGAGAGAAGGAGAAAGAGTAAGGGAAAGCCTAAGAGAGAGGGATTGAGAGAGAGAGAAAGAGAAAAAAAGGGAAGGGGAGAGAGGGAGTGTGTTGGAGAGAGAGATAGATAGAGACCAAATGAGAAAGGGAGATATGGATAGAGAGGTAGAGAGTGAGAAAGAGGGAGAGAGAGAGAGAGGAAGGGAGAGAGGAAGGGAGATAGAGGGAGTAAGAGAGAAAGAAAGGGAGAGAGGGGGAAGAGAGAGAGGAAGAGAGGGAAAAAGGAAGGGCTAGAGAAAGAGTGTGAGAGATAAAGGAGAGAGGGAGAGGGGAAGGGAAAGAGAGTGGAGAAAGAGGAGGGAAATAAGGAGATAGAAAGGGGAGAGAGAGGGAGATTGGGAGGGAGGGGGTGTGACGCCCCTAGCTCCCTTACTAATTACCTAAAAGGCATGGCTCGGTGCATTACGGTTTAGAGACTAAGTCCCAATTTACTCCCATAATGCATGGCCAATAAATAATAACATATTATGTACAATAAAATTTATGGAACTTTAATTAATAATGTTACGAAGTCACAAAATATTTAAGGTGTTATTTGCCCACTGCTAGACACCGTACCCTTTGTTACAATCAAAAGAGATTTCTATGTTTTTCATGTCACACACAAGCCCTTTTTTTGGGAGGAACCGAAGGCTTCTTTATCGAGCACTACCATAACCTTTGCTCGTCATGGCATGAAATAACAACAAGGTGAGCCAAAGCCTAGTAAGTAAGGTGATGCACATGAGATGCGGTGCCATCCTATCACTTAGCCTTTCCCCCATCAATTTTAGTTCGGGTACCCTAGGTATTAGTAAGTCTACTCTATTCTCATTCCTCGATGATTGCCAAATCACCTATCACTAGCAATAGAATTATCCCTTGTTGTAGCACACGGTTAGCAAAATTACCCATCGCTTAATGGTGTAATCAATTAATAGAACGCGCACATAACTTCATTGCTAATACCCATTTAATCCAGTTAGGTTACCAAACCTATCCAATGTCAACCTAATTTGGTTACAAACCCTCAACATTTCTCGACTCAATTGTTTTCTCAAGTCGATCCACCTCCAATCGTATATGATGCACGTGATGTTTCGTTTACCACATCCCACCAATCATGGGTACCAAACCCTTCATTTTCATACCACACTCGGAATCCAATCCACGCTTTGGATTTCATATATTTTTCATAGTAGTCATGCAACGAATACAAGACCTACCCACTAAGGTTAATCAATTCCTATATTTTAGTCCTACGAATGAATTTGAGCTCATTTAAAGTGGGATTTCATTCCTAATCCAAAATTTAGCCTTAATGTTGAATTTAGCTTCTAATAGGTATAGGTCATAATTTTGATTTTTCTTGAAATCTTATGTTCCAACACTTCATGTTATACTTATTCAGTTCTAATTGAACCATTAGTAATCAATTTGAATGAGTGGAACTCAAATCCCAAGAGTTTGGGTTTAGGCCGAATGGTTCCTAGTCTAAGCCAAAATTTCCATTTTCCTTGGAATCTAACCTTTCTACACCTCAATTTGTATATATTTAGATACATTTTAACCATTACATAACAAGTTGGATGAATGGAACTCAAATTCCAAATTTTAGGGTTTAGGCCGAATGTTTTCTCAAAAAGTGGCAAGACACTTTCTTTCATTCTAATGAAGTTATTCTTTTTCATCCTAATTTACATATTTGAGTTACAATTAAGTCCTAGGTTCTTAAATTCATACAAAGGTCCAATCTTTCACTTTTTAGGTAAGTACGCCGAATTGATTGCCTAGGAAACTCATGCCTTTGTAAGTCTATCTTAACCATAATTTCATTCCACCAAATTTCGATCCAAGCCCATTTGTTTTAACCAAAACCATCAACACATATTTAGGCATACACAACACATGGATACATAAACATACCAACCAATCATCATCACATATACAATCCAACCATTAATTTCACATCAAGCCATCAAACACAAAATACTAACATGATAAACCATAACAACATAATAGAATGCTTTAAACCACCACCTAATTTAGGCACACATAAATGAAATTTATGGCATAACATAATGCAACATAAACCTACTTACTTAAATTTAAGCTTTCCTAAAGATTTCCTAGCTTTTCCCTTTTTCCTTTCTTCTTTCTTTCTTTTTCATTCTTTTCCATTTTCTTCTCTCTTAATTCCGTTCCCTCTTTTTCTATAGTGAGTTACGATTTTTCCTTAAAAAAAATGGTTAAGTTTAACTCTCTCTCACACTTATATACTCCACCTTTTTCTTCTCATTAATTAGTATAACATGTGTCTTAATTTTATAGTTATAAGGTGTAAAGTGATGGAGACAAAGTGAAAGCAAGGTGGCGGGTTTGAAGTCAAAGCTTGCTAGGTGTCACCAAATAGAATAATGGAGAAGCTTAAGTGTCCAACTTATAACTAAAATGGGTAATTAGACTAACTAAATTTATAAGGTAGTTGGGTTCCAATAATTTGGCATTTCCTCTCCAAAATTTTGGCATTTCCAAATGGTAAATTACTTTTTCTCACTTATATGATATATTCTAAATAATTACTAAGGGAAATAATTGGTGACTACCAAATTACCGAATATTTACTCCCATAATTACTCACTCATATTATAACCATAAAATATATAAAAATATCACATAAATTTCCACTCATATCTAGTATAGATATATTTATAGATATTCCAAGATATTTATATTTATAGGGTTAGAAATTTTCATAGGAGTTACATTTCTCTCCCTAAAATTTTGGCATTCATTTAAGTTTTTTAGGCAATTCCCCAAATTTCGACACTCTCAACACCTTTAGATAATTTTTCTCCCTTCATAGTATGTTCTAAATATATGTTAAAGGAAAGAAATGGTAACTAGCTAGGTTGCCCAAAGTTCATCCCATAAATC
This sequence comes from Dovyalis caffra, assembly GCA_963924115.1. Lineage (NCBI taxonomy): Eukaryota > Viridiplantae > Streptophyta > Magnoliopsida > Malpighiales > Salicaceae > Dovyalis > Dovyalis caffra. The sequence goes on from CAWUPB010001179.1 coordinate 2,749,067, forward strand.
CTCACATAAACACTAAGCATGTTAACATCATAAAATATTAAAATGGCATATAAATCACACTTATCCTTAGTATAGACATATATAAATATTCTAGTACATATAGCTATATGGGTGAGGATTTTCATGGGGATTATAGGGGGAGAGAGGGAGAGAGAGAAGGAGAGGTAAAAGGGGAGGGAGGGAGAGATGGAAGGGATAGAGAGAGAGGAGGAGTGGGAGAGAGAGAGTCAAAGAGAGAAAGGGAGAGAGAGGTAGATTGGTATAGAGAAGAAGAGAAAGGATAGAGAGAGATTGGGAGAGGGAGAAAAGGAAAGGGAGAGAAGCATGAGGAGGGAGAGGGAGTGAGAGGGACTAGGAAAGAGAAAGGGGAGAGAGAGGAAGAGAGGGAGAGGGGGAGATTGGGGGAAGAGAGAGAGAGGAAGAGCGGGAGAGTGAGAGGGGGAGAGAGAGAATATGAGAGAGAGGGAGAGAGAGTGTGAGAGGAAGGGAGAGATAGAGAAAATGGAGAGAAAGAAGAGAAAGAGATGGAGAGGAAAGGGAGAGAGAGATGTTAGGAGATAGAGAGAAAAAGGTTTAAACGAAGAGGTTAACAGAGAGAGAGAGGGAGAGGGAGAGAGAAGGAAGGAGAGCAAGAGATAAATTAAGATTGAGAGAGAGAAAGGGCGGCTATGATAGGGGGCCGGAGAGGGAGGCGAATAGAGATATGAAGAGAGGGAAAAGGAAAGATAAGAGAGAGAGAGGGAGAGAAAATGAAGGAGAGAGGGAGAGGTAGAGGGAGAGATAGAGAAAGATAAAGAAGCGAGCAAAGGAGGAACGAGAGAGTAAGAAAGAGATAGAGATATAGAAAGACCGAGAAAGAGAGAAGAGAGAAGGATAGAGAGAGACGTGAGAGATGGAGAAAGAAGAATAGGGAGGGAGGGGGAGAGAGGGGAGGGAGTGTAGGAGAGAGTGGGAGAGGGAGAGGGAGAGGGAGGGATAGAGATAGAGGGATAGAAAAGAAGAGAGAGGGTGAGAGAGAGGGAGATTAAGAGATTGAAAGAGTAAGAAGAGAGAGAACCTCGATGAGGGAGAAAGGGAGAGAGGAAGAGAAAGGGAGGGAGTGAGAGGAGTGAGGGAGGGAAATCAAGTGAGAGGGAGAGAAGTATAGAGTGAGGGAGAGAGAGAATGAGAGGGAGGGAGGGGTGGAGAGAGGGATAAAGAAAGGAGAGAGTGAGAGAGAGGGAAATAGAAAGGGGAAAAGGAGGAAGAGAGTGAGAGAGAATGAAAGAAGAAGAAAGGGAGAGAAAGGGAGAGAGAGAAAAGGAGAGAAAAAAGGAAGAGGGAGAGAGGAAGAAGGAGAGGAAAGGAAGAAGGAAGAGAGGGATAGGGAGAAAGAGAGAAAAAAGAGGGAGAGAGAAAGAGAGGTTGGCAAAGAGGGAGAGAGAGATAGAGAGAAAGAAAGAGAGAGGTAGAGAGAGGGAGATGGAGGGAGAAAGAGGAAGAGAAAGGGAGAGAAAGTCCAAGAAAGAGAAGGAAAAAGGGAGGGAAAGGGTTAGCGGGAGAGAAAGTGGGGTGAAAGGGGAATAGAGAGGGGAAAAGGAGAGAGGGAGAGGGATAAAGAGGGAGAAAGAGGGCAAAAGAGGGAGGGGGAGAGAGAATGAGATAGGGGGATGGATAGGGAGAGTGTGAGAGGGAAAGGGTGAGGTAGAAAGGGACAGGGTGAGAGAGATGGAGAGGGAGAGTGTGAGAGGGAGAGAGTGTAACTCCGTAGAAAAAAATCGAGTAGTGCTGAGGACTATATTCTGCCTAAATTTTATGTGATTTGTTTGAGGAATTTAGAGTGATTTTTGGGTAAACCTTAAAGAATAAAAGTTGTTCTTATATGTGTCTACTAGCTCTCTGTAACATTTTATAACTTTTAGACCTATATATAAAGAGTTATGGCCATTTGAGTATAGGCTAGTCTTGAAGGATCAGTCTTGGAACATTTTTGGGGGAAGAAAATTCCGAGTTTAGGGAGAGGGATTTCTGAAATTTAATGGAAAGAAATGTATTTAGTTACTTGATTTACCCTAAACCAATTAATTAGGACACCTAAACCCCCTAATTCATGAATTAAGTCCAGCTCACCCTAAACATCTCAAATCTGCCACCTTCTCCCTTATGACTCACCAATAACTTTACACTCACCCAAATTAAATTATGCTATTTGTACACCTATTTAGCTAGAAGGAAATGAAGAATATATATATAGAAATAGAGTGCATGGCTGCCATTTTTTTAGTCCAAAACCGTAGCTCACAAACAAGAGAGAAAATAAAAGTGAGAAAGAGTGAACGACAAAAGAGGAAAGGAAAAGAAAAGGAATGAAAAAAAATAAAAGAAAGAAGGCAAAGCCAAGGGAATTCTAACCATACCTAAGCTATTTAAGTGGGTTTCTTTGGTTTATTTATGCTTTTACATGCCGATTTTTATGTGTATAAGTTAGGTATTGGTTGAGTTGTTTGTGTATTGTTGAGCTTGGTTTTTATTGGTGGTCGTTTGATGTCTTGGCTTACTCTACTTGTGGATGTTGTGTAGGTGATGAATTGTAATTTTTATAATTCCTAGTGCATGTAAAAGTATGTGAAAATGAATTTTTTTAGGCTTGGACTGAAATTTAATTGTGCTAAAACATGGTTAATGTGGGTTGGAATGAATTGACAAACTAGTGTTATTGAGGAGTAGTTTCTGTCCGACTTTGGTATTGCCTATTCATGGACTTTAGAATGATTTTTGGGTGGACCTCAAAGAATACAAGTTTTTTATATATGTCTTGAATAACTCTTTGTAAAATATTTTTATTATTAGATTTATATAGAAAATGTTATGCGCATTTTAGTACATACTATGCTTGGGTGAACTACTCGTTGAACATATTGAATCTTAAACTTCAAAATTATGTTATGAATTCTGTGTTTGGTATTTGAACCTAATTTTTTGATATGTTATGAATAAATATGTCTAGTTTCTAATAAAAAAATTATAGGATTTAATTATGCTCATAAATTGGTATGTCACCTACTTGATTAGAGGCCGCCCTATAATCAACCACAAATTGGATAGGAGGGGAAAATGAATTCCTAGGGTTTTCACTAAAGAATCCTCTTGGCCTATGTAAGAAAATGAATAAGATTGGACCCATTTTATGTAATTAAGGGCATAGGACTTCAATTACAATTTAATTAGGTATACATTAATAAGTTGGGATGAAAAAGTAATCTTTGGTCACTTTAAGGACCTATTCGGCTTAAACCCTAAACTATGGGGATTTGGATTCCAATCCCTCAATTCCATAATTAATGGTTCGAGTACACTCTAATAAGTATAAGAGGACGTTTACATAGGAAAAATTGCTAGGTAAATCAAAATTTTTACCAAGAAAATTAAAAGCCCAAAATGCCCCAATTTGGGTTCGGAGAAAAAAAAAGTCACCTTAATATGTTTTAAACTGATGTATGAACCATATGGGGAAACCAATTTTGGTTGGATATAGAGAATGAAATAATGATGTAGATGGGTTGGATATTGAGGATGAAATAATGGTGTATGATTTGATATCCAATATCTTTGGTACTATAATTGTGGTATCATGTGCATCATGTGCATCAATAGGAAAGAAATGAGAACAGAATCAATTAATTGAGAATGGAGTTGTATGAATAGGTTTGGTAACCTAATCAAATAAAAAGGGGTTAGCGAGTCCAGCTATGTGCATATTCTAAGCTATGTGCACGCACTGTTAGGCAATGGATTCTCATTAGCAATCGCTACAACGAGGGATAATTCCGTTGTTAGCATTCGATGATTTGATAATCACCTATAGAGAAGACCACTAATACCCGAGGTACCCATAATTAAAAATTGATGAGAATGATGGGAAGCCAAAAAGCATTACATATCATGTGCGTCACCTCATTTATTAAGCTTCGGCTCACCTCGTTGTTATTTGCAAGTTATGACGAGTAGCGGTAGCTGTAGTACCAATAAGGATGTTGCTCGATCCTCCAAAAGGGCTCGGGGGTGGCATAAACCTTAGAGGATTTTACTTTATTTGTAAATTTTAGGGTTAGGGTGTCGAGGAACATTTTGATGGTGTTGTAAATAAATTTTATAATTTCTTTCATTGTATTATTAATATTATGTAAATTATTTTGTACGTGTTTCATGGTATGATAAATCCTTAACGTATGAGCACGTACGTGTCTAAGGTTAATTTGAAGACTGGTCATGTCAACATGATGCACCTAGCCTAGTTACTCCTATTTGGATAATAGAGAGTGAACCGGGGTGGGGGCGTTACGGAGAGTGAGGTCGAGAGGGTGAGAGTGAGAGAGAGGGAGAGGGGGAAAAAGGCATATAAGAGGGGAAAGAGAGAGAGGAGGAAGTAAGAGAAAAAGAGAGGGAAGGAAACAATGTGAGAGAGAGAGAGTGTGGGAGAGGGAGATAATGAGAGAGAGAGGAAGAGAATGAGGGGGAGAGAGAGAGAAAGAGGGGAGAGAGAGAAGGATAGAGGAAGAGAGGGGGAGAGAGTGATGGGAGAGAGAGGGGGGATGGAGGAAGAGAGAGAAGGGGAGAGAGAGGAGAAAATAAGAGAGAGATAAGGAGGAGGGAGAGATAGAAATGGCTCGCCCTCTCTCAATGTCTCTACTTCTTCCACCTTTTCTCCCTTCCCCCCTTTTATCCTCTTTCTCTCCCTCTTTCTCTCCATCATTCTCTCTCTTTCTCTCTATCTCTCCTTATCTCTCTTCCTTCCCTTTCTATCTCTCTCCCCATCCATTTCCTCTCTCTAACTCTCTTTATCTCACTCTCTCTATGACTCTCTCTCTCCCTCCCTCTCCTTCTCTCTCCCTCTCTTCATCTTACCATGTCCTTTTCTCTCTCTACCTTTTTCTTCCCCTCTCTCTCACTCTCTATCACTTTTTCTCTACCTCTATCTCTATCCCTCTCACTTGTCTCTATGTCTCCTTCTCTAGCTCTCTTTCTTTTTACATCTTTCTCCCTCTCTCTCCCCATTTCTCTCACTTCTCTCTCCCTTGTCTCTCCCTTTCTTTCTCTCTCCCTTTTCTCTCTACCAATATATATCTCCCTCTTTCCTTCCTTCCCTTTTTCTCCTTCTCTTTCTTTGCCTCTCCACTATCTCTCACTCTCTCTCTCTCCCTCTCTCTAGCCCTCTCTCTATGTCCTATTCCACCTTTATCTCCTTCTCTCCTCTTTTATCTCTTGCTCTCTCTCCTTATCTCTTTCACTATCTCTCTTACCCTCTCTATTTCTCTCCCTCTCCCACACTCTCTCCCTCTCTCTTTTCCCATCTATCTATCTCCTTTTGTTGCTCCCTCCCTCTCCCTCTTTACCTCTCACTTTATATCTCTCTCTCCTCCTCTCACGCTCTCTCTCTCATTCTCTTACCTCTCTCTATCTCTCCTACTCTTTCAATCATTCTTTATCTCTATCTCTCACCCTCTCTTCCACTCTCTCCCTCTCTCTCCCTCTCTTCTTCACCCTCTCTCTCCCTTTCTCTTCCCTTTCTCCTTCGTCTCTCTCCATCTCTCACCTACACCCTCTATCTCTCTCTTTCCATCTCCCTCTCCTTATCTCCCCCTCTCTCCCTCCCTCTCTCACTCTCTCCTCCTCTCTTTCTTCCTTCCATTCTCTCTCCTTCTCTATCCTTCCCTCTCTCTCTCCTTATCTCCTTCTTTTTCTCCCAAGCTCTCCCTTTCTCCCCTTTATCTCTCTCACCCACTCTCCCCTCCCTCTCCCTCTCCTTCTCCCTCTCTCCTTCCCACTTTCTCCTTCTCTCCCTCTATTACGTTCCCTTTCCTAGTCCTTCCCTCTCACTCTACCTCTCTTTATCTCTCCTTATCTCTCTCCCTCCCTTCCTTTTCATCTTTCCTTCTCTCACTCTCACACTCTCTCTCCCCTTCATTTCTCGTTCCCTCTCTCTCACCCTCTCCCTCTTCCTATATATATCTCTTTCTTCCTCTCTCTCTCTCTCTCTTTTCCTCTCTCTCTTAACCCTCTAGGATCCTCTCTCTCCAACTCTATCTCCATCTTTTCCTCTCTCCATGTTTCTCTCCTAACCTATTTCCATCTCTCTACCCCTCTTTTTCCATCGCTCTCCCTCTCTCTCTCCCCTCTCTCTACCCCTCTTTTTCCATCGCTCTTCCTCTCTCTCTCCCCCTCTCCCTACCCCTCTTTTTCCATCACTCTCCCTCTCTTTCTCCCCCTCTCTCTACCCCTCTTTTCCATCGCTCTCCCTCTCTCTCCCCCTCTCTTCCCCTCTCTTACCCTCCCTCTCTCCTTCTTGCTCTCTCTCCCTCCCTCCCACTCTCCCACTCTATCTTTATGTCTTCCTCTCTCTTCCTCTTGCTCTCCTTCCTTATTTCCATCTCTCCCTCTTGCCCTCTCTATTTCTCTCCCCTCTCCTTTTCTCTCCCTCTCTCCCTCTCCCTCTTTTTCTCTTGCTCTCCCTCTCTCCTCTTCTCTCTCACCCTCTCTCCTTCCCATTCCCCCTTCCCTCCTCCTCACTCTCTCCCTCTTTTCTCTCTCTCTATATCTCTCCCTCACTTGTCTCTCGCTCTCTATGTATCTCTCTCTCCCTCTCCCTTCCTCCCTCATTCTTTCTTCTCTCTCTCCCTCTCTCTTCTTCTCTCTCTAACCCTCTTTATTTCTCTCCCTCTCCCTCCCCCTCTATCCGCCTAACCCTATCTCCCCTTCACTCTTACCCTCTCTCCCTTTCTCCTTCCCCCTTTTCCCCATCTCTCTTTCTCTCTTCCTTTCTCTCGCACATGTCTCCCTTACACTTTCTCACTCTCTATCTCTCTCCTACTCTCTCCCTCTTGCTCTCTCTCCCTTTCTCTCCCTCCCTCCCCCTCTCTCCTCCCTCTCCTTCATCTTCTCCCTCCCTCTCTCCCCTTCTCTCTCCCTCTCCTTCTCCCTTCCTCTCCCTTTGTCCCTCTTTCTCCCTTTCTCCCTCTCTCTATCACCTCTCCTCTCCCTCCCTCCCACTACCCCAATCTCTCTTTCTTTATCTCCCTTTCTCTTTTTTTCTCTCTCTTTCTCTCACCCCCTTACACTATTTCTCTCTCCCCCTTTTTCTCTTTCTCCTTCTCTTGCTCCCCTCTCTCTCCCTCTCTTTTACTCTCTTTCCCTCTCCCTTTCTGATTTTCTCCCTCTTCTTCTCTCTCTCCCTCTCTTTCTGTCTCTCACTCCTTCTCCCTCTTCCTTTGTCTTATCTCCTCTTCTTCTTAATCTCCCTCTCTCTCACTCTTCCTCTCTCCTCCTCCTACTCTCTCTCCTTCTATCCCTCTCCCTCTTTCTCTCCCACTTTCTTTCTCCTTCTCTCCTCCTCTTTATCCCTTCCCCTCTCTCCCTCTCCCACCTTCCTCTCCCTCTCTATCTTTCTTTCCCTCCCACTCTACCCCTCTCTCTCCCCCTTCATCTCTCATTCTCCCTCTCTCACTTTTCCTTCCTCTCTCTTCCCCTTCATCTCTTATTCTCCCTCTCTCACTTTTCCTTCCTCTCTCTCCCCTCTCTCTTTACTGTCTCCCTCTTTCTCTCTCTTTCCTCTATTCTCTCACTCTTTCCCTCCCTTCCACTCCCTTCATCACTCTCCTTCTCTTTCCTCCTCTCTCTCACCCTCTCTCCCTCCCCCTCTCTTCTTTTCTCTTTTTTATCTCTCTTCTCTTTATCACCCTTTTTTCTATCCCTCTCCCCCTTCCCACTATGTCTCTTTTTGTCACTCTCTCTCCCTTCCTCTCTTTCCCCATCTCTCTCCTCTTCCTCTTTTTGTCTTGCTTTCTCCAGTATCTTTTTTCTTATCAACCTATCTCTCTTTTTTCTCCTGATCTCTCTCTCTTTTTTCTCTCCTTTTCTTCCTCTTTTCCTCTCTCATTTTCTCCCTCTTTTCTTTTTCTCCCTATATCTCTTCCTCTCTCCCTCACTTTCCCTTTCCTTCTCTCTCCCACTCTCTCTCCCGCTATCTTCCTCTTCCTTTCTCTCCATCTCCCTCTCTTTCCTTATCGGTCTTTCCCCATATCTCTAATTTTCTCTTTCTCTCCCTCTCTCCCTCTCACTTCCTCTCACTCCCTCTCTCCCTCTTTAACTCTCTCTCACTCTCTCCCTCTTTCTCTCCCATTCTCTCTCCCTGCCTCTCCCCATCTACCCCTCTCCCTTTCTTCTTGTCTCATGCTCCCCCACTTTTTCTTTGTTCCTCTCTTCCCGACTCGACTTCCCCCTTCTTCTTCTTTTTCTCTTCTCTCTCTCTCTCTCTCTTTCCCTCTCTCTCTCTCCCTCCATTTCTCTTTCCCTCTCTCAATCTTTCCTCTGTCTCTACCTCTATCTCTCTCCTACTATCTCCCTCGCTCTCTCACTCTCTCTCTCTCTCAATCTCTTTCTCTATTCCTCTCTCCATTTTTTCATCTTTCCCTCCATCTCCCTCTCCCTTTCCTTCTCCCTCCCTCTCTCTCCCCCTCTCCCTCACTTTCTCTCCCTCTTCCTCTCTTTTCTTTCTCTCTCTTACTCTCTTTGTTTCCATCTCACTCACTCTTGTTCCTTCTCTCTCTATCTCTCTCCCTCCCTCCCTCTCCCTCTCTCCCCCTTCTCCCTCTCTCCCTCTCTTCCTCTCTCCCTCTTTTTCTATCTCTCCCCTCTCCCTCTCTTTGTTCCACTCACTCTCCCTCTCCCTTTCTCTCCCTTTCTCTCCCCATCTCTTCCTCTCTCCCTCCCTCTCGCTCTCCCTCTCTCTCCATCACCCTCTCTCTCCTCACCTCCCTCCCCCTATCTCTCTCCCACTTTATATCTCTCTTACCCCTACTCCCTCTTTCTTTCTCCCCCTCTCTCCCTCCTCCCATTTTCCCTCTCTCTCTTCCTATCCCTCTCTCTCCCTCTTTCTCTATCTTTATCTGACTTTCTCGCTCCTCCATCCCTCTTTCCCTCTCTCTATCTTTCCCTCTTTCCCCCTCCCTTTCTCTCTCACTCTCTTTTCTTTTTCTTACACTCTCTCTCCTTCTCTCTCCCCTTTCTCGCTCTCTGTCCCTCTCTCCCTCCCACACCCTCTCCTTCTCTCTCTTTCTTTCTCTTTCCCTCCCTTTTATCCTTCTCTCCCACTCTACTTCTCCATCTCTCTTGATCTCCCTCTTCTTTTTCTCTCTCTAACTTTCTCGTCTCTTATCATTTCCCCCTCTCCCACTCCCTCTCCTCTCTCCCCCTCTCTCTAACTCTCTCATCCTATATAGATCTCTCTTCCTCTATCTCGATTCCTCTCACTCCTCCCTCCCTCTCCCTCGATCCCTCTCTCTCCCTTTCTCTCTCTCTCTCCTTGTCTCCCAATCTATCTCTCTCTTTTTATCCCACTCTATTTTTCTCCCTCTCTCTCACCTTCCTAATTTCCATCTCCCTCTTTCACCCTTAATACCTCACTCCTCTCTCTTCCTCTTTTTTGCTCTCTCTCTCACTCTTCTCTCTCCCCCTCTCTTACTCTCTCTCCCTTCCTTTCTCCCCTTTCTCTCCCTCTCTCTCCTAACCTCTTGCTTACTTTTCCTCACTCTCTCCCCCTCTTTCTATCTCCTTCTCAACCTTACTTTCTCCCTCTCCCTCTCCCTTTCCTTATCTCCCCCTCTCTCCCTCTCCCTCTCTCCCTCTCTCCTCTTTTTCTTCCCTCCATTCTCTCTCCTTCTCTATCTTTCTCTCTCTCTCACTCTCTCTCTTTATCTCCTTCTTTTTCTCCCAAGCTCTCCCTTTCTCCCCTCTATCTCTCTCACGCACTCTCCCCTCCCTCTCCCTTTCTCCCCTCCCTCTCCCTCTCCTACTCCCTCTCCTTCTCCCTCTCTCCCTCACTCTTTCTCCCTCTCTCCCTCTCTCCCCTTCCCTTTCCTAGTCTTTCTCTCTCACTCTACCTCTCTTTATCTCTCCTTATCTCTCTTCCTCCCTTCCTTTTCATCTTTCCTTCTCTCACTCTCACACTCTCTCTCCCCTTCCTTTCTCATTCCCTCTCTCTCACTCTCTCCCTCTTCCTATATATATCTCTTTCTTCCTCTCTCTCTCTCTCCCTCTCTCCCTCTTAAACCCTCTAGGACCCTCTCTCTCTAACTCTATCTCCATCTTTTCCTCTCTCTCTATGTTTCTCTCCTAACCTATTTCCATCTCTCTACCCCTCTTGTTCCATCCCTATCCCTCTCTCTCTCCCCCTCTCTACCCCTCTTTTTCCATTGCTCTCCCTCTCTCTCTCACCCTCTCTTCCTCTCTCTTAACTTCCCTCTCTCCTTCTTTCTCTCTCTCCTTCCCTTCCACTCTCCCACTCTATCTTTATGTCTTCCTCTCTCTTCCTCTTGCTCTCCTTCCTTATTTCCATGTCTTCCTCTTGCCCTCTCTATTTCTCTCCCCTCTCCTTTTCTCTCCCTCTCCTTTTTCTCTCACACTCCCTCTCTCTTGTTCTCTCTCACCCTTTCTCCTTCCCTTTCCCCCTCCCTCCTTCTCACTTCTCCCTCTCTTCCTCTCTCTCCCTATCTCTCCCTTACTATCTCTTTCTCTCTATGTATCTCTCTCTCCCTCTCCCTCCCCCTCCCTCCCTCTCCCTTCCTCCCTCATTCACTCATTATCTCTCTCCCTCTCTCTTCCTCTCTCTCTAACCCTCTTTATTTCTCTCTCTCTCTCTTCCCCCTCTATCCGCCTCACCCTATCTCCCTTTCACTCTCACCCTCTCTCCGTTTCTCCTCCCTCTCTCTCCTCGTCTCTCTTTCTCTCTTCCTTTCTCTTCCCATATCTCCCTTACACTTTCTCACTCTCTATCTCTCTCTTTCCTTCTCCCTCTCTTTCCATCTCTTTCTCTCCCTCATTCTTCCCCTCTCTCCCCCCTCTCTCTCTCTCTTTTGTACTCTCTCTCCCCTCTCCCCCTCTCTCTCTCTCTCTCTTTTTGTACTCTCTCTCCCTATTTTCCTCTCTCTTCCCCTCTCCCTCTATCTCCCTCTCTCTTTCTCTCTTTTCCAATCTCTCTCCCTCTCTCCCTCTTTGACTCTCTCTCCTAATTTCCACCTCTATCTCTCTCTCACCCTCCTTCGTTCTCCCTCTCTAACTCCATCTCTCTCTCTTTCTACACCTTTCTCTTTCTGTTCCTCTCTTCCTCTCCATATCTTTTCATTTTTCTTTCTTTATCCCTCTCCCTTTATCTTTCTCCCTCTATCTCTCTTCCTCTCTCTCTTCTTCTTGCCCTTTCTGTATTTGTCCCTCTCCCCCTCTCCCTTCCCCTTTATCCTCTTCTCCCCTTTACTTTCTCCCTCTCCCTCTCCTCTTCCTCTCTTTCTCCCTCCTTCCCCGTCTCTCTCTATTTAGGCTATCCCTTTGTCTCCCTTTCCCTTTCTCTCTCTACCTTTCTTCCCTTTTCCCTCTCTTTCTCTCCATCTCTCCCTCCCTCTCCCTCTCCCTCTCCCTATCCCTCCCTCTTTACCTCTCTCTATCCCTGTCTCCTTCTTCCTCCTTGCCTCTCTCTCTCCTTCTCCTCACCCTTACTCCTTTTCTCTCCCTTCCTTCCTGCTTCTCTCTCTCCCCATCCTCTCTTTTCCTCCATCTATCTCTCTCCCTCTATCCTTTACTCTCCTTCAATTCCCCTTCCTTCTTTCACCCTCCCTCTATCTCTCTCCCTCCCTCTCTCTCTCTTCCTCTTCCCTCTCTCTCTTTCTATCACTTCCTCTCTCGCTCTCCCTCCCTCTCTCCCTCTCTTTCTTTCCCTCTTTAGCTTTCTCCCCCTCTACTTCTATTGTTAACTCTCCCCCTCCTTTCCCTCCCTCTTTCTCACTCCCACTTGCCTTCCCTCTCCCTCTCCCTCCCTCTCTCCCTTTCCCACTCACTCTCCCACCCCCTCCCTTCCTCCCTCTTCATCACCCTACCTCTCTCTTCATCTCCCTCTTCCTCTCCCACTCACTCTCCCACCCCTCCCTTGCTCCTTCTTATCTTCCTCTCTTCTTCTCCCTCTCCCTCTCTCTCTATCCCTCTCCTTTATCTCACCCACTCCCTCCTTCTATCTCTCTCCCCCTCTATCTCTCTCCCTCTCTCTCCTCCTCTCTCCCTTCCTCTCTCTCTCTCCCTCTTCCCTCTCTCTCCTTCTATCACTTCCTCTCTCACTCTCTCTACCCCTCTCTCTCCCACTTCCCTCTCTCTCCTTCTATCACTTCCTCTCATTCTTTCCCTCCTTTTTTCCCTTTCTCTTTCTTTCCCTCCTTAGCTTTCTCCCCCTCTATTTGTATAGTTCTCTCTCCTCCTCTTTTCCCTTCCCCGCCTCTCACTCCCTCTTACCTTCTCGCTCCCTCTCTCCCTCGCCCACTCACTCTTCTACCCCCTGCCTTCCTCTCTCTTCATCGCCCTACCTCTCTCCCTCTCCCTCTTTATGTCTCTCTATCCCTCTCCTCTATCTCTCACACTCCCTCCTACTATCTCTCTCCCCCTCTATTTCTCTCCCTCTTCTTATCTCTCCCTCTCCCTCTCTATCTCTCTCCCTTTTTCTCATCTCTCCCTCTCCCTCTCTAACTCCCTTTCTCTTATTTTCTCTCTCTCCCTCTCTCCCTCCCTCTACCTATCCGTATTCTTCTCCCTCTCCCTCTCCCTTACCCTCTTTATCTCGCTCTCTCCCTCTCTCTCCCCTCTCCCTCCATCCTTCTCTTTTTCATCCTCTCACTCCCTCAATCTTTCTATTGCTCTCCTTTCTCTCCCTCTCGTTTATCTCTCTTTCTCCCTCATAACTCCTTCCATCTCCCTCTCCCTCCCTCCATCCCCTCCCTCCCTCCTCTCTCTCCTCCCATTCTCTCCCTTCCCTATTCTCTCTCCATTTCTCTCGGCTTCTCTCCCTCTCTCTCTCTCACTCACTCCTACTCTTACTCTTTTTTCTCTCTCTCCTTCTCCCTATCTCTTTCCCCCTCTCTCTCCCTCTTTCCCCCTCTCTCTCCCCCTTCCCCCTCTCTCCCTCTTTCTCCCTCTTTCTCTCCCTCTCCTTCTCCCCCTTTACTCCCTTTTCATCTTGACCTCCCTCTCTCTCCTTATCTACCTCTCTTCTATCTCTCTTTCTCTATCTCTCCCTCTCTCCCTCTCTCTAACTCCTCCTCCTCCTCTCCCTCTCCCTCTGTCTCTCTTCTTCACATTCTCTCTCGATCTCCCGCTCACGCTCTCCTACATTCTCTCCCTCTCTCTCCCACTCTCTCCTTCTCTATTTCTCTCTCTCTCCCATTCTATCTCTCGTTTTGTCTCTCCTTCACACTCTCCCCCTCCTCTCCCCTTCTTCCTCTCATTCTCCATATCTTCACTCTCCATTTCACTTTTTTTACTCTCTTCCTTCATCCACCTTCGTCTCTCTCCTTCAATGTCCCTATCTCCCTCCATATCCTTCTCTCTTTCTCTCCCTCGCTCTACCTCCCCCTCGCTCTCCCTCTCCTTTTCTCCCTTGCTCTCTCCCTCTCTCTCCATCTACTTATAGCTCTTCCCCTCCCCTTACCTCTCTCTCCCCCTCTTCTTCTCTCTCCCTCTCCCTCACTCTCCTCCTAGTTCTCACCCTTATTCTCCTTCTTCCTCACTCCCATTTCCATCTCTCTCTCTAAACCTCTCCTTCTCATTTTCTCACACCCCCTTCATCTCTCTCCTTTTCTCTCCCCACTCTTTTCTTTAATCACTCTCCCTCTCTCTCCCTCTCCCCCTCTCACACTCTCTCCCTACCTCTTTATCTCCCTTCATCTCTCTCTCCCTTTACCTCTCCCTTTGTCTCCCTCTTCATCTCCCACCTTCTACCTCTCCTTCACTCCTCTCCCTCTCTCTCCAAACATCTCTTTATCTCTCATTTCCTCTTTCTCCCTCTCCCTCTACCTCTCTTATTGTCCCTCTCTCTCCCCCTCTTTTGCTCCCTCTCATCTTTTCTCCTTCCCTCTCTCTTTCTCTTCCTCTCTCTCTTAATCCCTATCTCCCTCTCTCTTCCCCTTTTAATCTCTCCTGCTCCCCCTCTCTCTCTTGATCTCCCTCCCTTTCCCTCACTTTCTTTCTTTTTTCTTTTTCTATCCCTCTCTCTCTCTCATTTGCTCTCCCTTCTCCTTTTCTCTCTCTCCCTCACTCTCTCTCATTTCCCTCTCTCACCCTATCAACCTATCTCTCCTTCTCTCCCTATCCCTCTCTCTCCCTTTCTATGTCTCTCCCACTCCCTCTCCCTCTCTCCCTCTCCCTCTCTCCCTCTTTCTATGTCTCTCCCACTCCCCTCTCCCTCTTCTTCTCCCTCTATCAC